>CM056574.1:35690000-36982500 GCA_029721435.1 Gymnothorax reevesii
CTTCATTTGAGGCCAGTTTAAAACAAACCCTTACCCCCTAACCCCTAACCCTTAATTTAAACCTTCACCCTAAACATCAAGTAAGACACCCAAAGCCGCCTTTTTTGTCATATATTAATGCTTGGACAGGTGGCGTTAGTACAAAACCCAAAACCAGTGCAGTTGGCACATTATCTAAATCGTTGATAAAAACAGAATACAATGATTTGCAAATCCTTTTCAACTTATATTCAATTGAATACACTGCAAAGACAAGATGTTTAAAGTTCAAACTGAGAAACTTTTTTTTTTTTTTTGCAAATAATCATTAACTTAGAATTTAAAGGCAGCAACATGTTGCAAAAAAGTTGGCACCGGGGCCTTTTTACCACTGTGTTACATCGCCTTTCTTTTTAACAACACTCAGTAAACATTTGGGAACTGAGGAGACCAATTTTTGAAGCTTTTCAGGTGGAACTCTTTCCCATTCTTGCTTGATGTACAGCTTAAGTTGTTCAACAGTCCGGGGTCTCTGTTGTCGTATTTTACGCTTCATAATGCGCCACACATTTTCAATGGGAGACAGGTCTGGACTACAGGCAGGCCAGTCTAGTACCCGCACTCTTTTGCTACGGAGCCATGCTGTTGTAACACGTGCAGAATGTGGCTTGGCATTGTCTTGCTGAAATAAGCAGGGGCGTCCATGAAAAAGATGTTGCTTGGATGGCAACATATGTTGCTCCAAAACCTGTATGTACCTTTCAGCATTAATGGTGCCTTCACATATGTGTAAGTTGCCCATGCCTTGGGCACTAATACACCCCCGTACCATCACAGATGCTGGCTTTTGAACTTTGCGCCTATAACAGTCCAGATGGTTCTTTTCCTCTTTGGTCCGGAGGACACGACGTCCACAGTTTCCAAAAACAATTTGAAATGTGGACTTGTCAGACCACAGTTTTCCACTTTGCATCAGTCCATCTTAGATGAGCTTGGGCCCAGCGAAGCCGGCAGCGTTTCTGGGTGCTGTTGATAAAATGGCTTTCGCTTTGCATTGTAGAGTTTTAACTTGCACTTGCACGTGTAGCAACAAACTGTAGTAACTGGCAGTGGTTTTCTGAAGTGTTCCTGAGCCCATGTGGTGATGTCCTTCACACACTAATGTCGGTTTTTGATGCAGTACCGCCTGAGGGATCGAAGGTCACGGGCATTCAATGTTGGTTTTCGGCCTTGTCGCTTATGTGCAGTGATTTCTCCAGATCCTTTGAACCTTTTGACGATATTACGGACCGTAGAGGATGAAATTCCTAAATTTGTTGCAATAGCACATTGAGGAATGTTGTTTTTAAACTGTTCGACAATCAGCTGACGCATTTGTCCACTAAGTGGTGACCCTCGCTCCATCCTTGTTTGTGAATGACTGAGCATTTCAGGGAAGCTGCTTTTATACCCAATCATGGCACCCACCTGTTCCCAATTAGCCCGTTCACCTGTGGGATGTTCCAAATAAGTGTTTGATGAGCATTCCTCAACTCTCTCAGTCTTTTTTGCCACTTGTGCCAGCTTATTTGAAACATGTTGCAGGCATCAAATTCCAAAAGAGCTAATATTTGCAAAAAAAATACAAAGTTTACCTGTTCGAACATTAAGTAACCTGTCTTTGCAGTGTATTCAACTGAATATAGGTTGAAAACGATTTGCAAATCATTGTTTTCTGTTTTTATTTACGATTTACACAACGTGCCAACTTCACTGGTTTTGGTCTTTGTATATGATGAGTCGGGGTGAGAATGTGTTGCCTAGCTGTATGGATTTTTCGAATACACAGCATTCACAGAGAACAATCTTACCTTATAAAGGCTGTTATTTTCCTAGTTCTGCAAATAATTTGAGCATTCTTTAAGCCGTCGTCGTCCTCACTCAAGACCCTCATCACATGGAGTTCAGAGCTTCACATTTCGGATGAATCGAAAACCTGCACGGCCAGTGCCTGTGTGTTCGTTTTTCCCTGTAATCTGGCTGTCTGTATCAATTTCGGTGTGGTCTCCCTTGCTGATTTCTATGTTCAATAATTGTCTCAATACATCGCCCCTCTCCTCGCACATCCCTCACTCCCCATCCCCCACCAGTTCCTCATCTTTACTTGTTGTCCCTGTGCATTACAATTCCTGTCTTTGTCTTCTTCAGTGCTAGATGGTGAGACATGCCTTTGTGTAGTCATCCATTTTTCAGCAGTTTTCTTTCAAATTTCCTTCCATAGCCAGTTTCATCTTCTGCCCCGTGTTCATGTTTGTTGTGCCCTCAGCGTTTCTATCCCCAGTCAAAGTAATTTTTCCTTATCCTTGTGTCTCCATCTCCCTTCGGACCGTACACTCGTACACAAAACCGATGTTAATTTACTGTCTCAAACTCCTGAACACTGTTTGCTGCTGCCTGACCTCCCACCACAGCTACCCTTGCCCTCTGTTGCTCTGTCTGCCATTGCATTACCTCTGATTATGTACCAGGCTGATAAAGCTCCATCTGTCTCTGAAACTGATCCTGCAGTTGGCTTGATTTGTTTGTCAGTCAAAGACACCTGCACCCACATCTGTAACAGTGCTGCTAGGAGTTCTGGGCCTCCTGAAAAAAATTGTTGTGAGCCTTTTTTTGGAAAATATATTTCATAAAACCTAAGAAGAAAATACAATTGTCGCAAAGGTCATTCGCCTTGGTGAGGAAAGCTGACATTTTCTACGAGCATCCTGAAGGCATGCACGTGCACACCCAGACACCAATACCGTGGGCGCTCAGAAGCTGGGGCACCCACGGAAATTGCCAAGCACCCAAGGGTGTATTCGACTCGCCATTCCAGACTGTTCCGCAGCAGGCCAAGAACATGTGAATGGGTTCACAGTCTTGAACAGGAAAGTGGAGGTTACCATGGATTCACAAAATCTACGGACCCTCAAAAACAAATACCGTACATGATGTCTACAGATGGCACATATTGTCAACGCATACTTGATTCAGCTTGTATCTGACTCCTTTTTTGGAAATATTGTGACTATTGGAGTTCAAATACCAATGTTACATGCATTTATATCGCTTGGGTATATGTTTATTTGAGTAAAAGAGAGAAAATTGACATACTTTGCACAAGTTTGCATACTTTTCGCCATGTTCGTTGCCATTCGTTCTCGATGTTCGGGCATTGTTTGTTTCTTCTTGTTCATTAACTTTATGTCTCTGGGTGGAAACTGCTGTGCTTTGCTCAATGATTGATGTGCCTTGCAAAATAACTGCTCTAATAATGGTAGGCTAATAGGGTGACCAGATGAGAAGAGGTGAAAAGAGGCTTGGTCACCTGGGCACACTGGGCGTGGCCTTGCATTCAATGTCAAGGAATGTTTGTCAATTTACAGCATTAAGCACTGAAGAAAAAAAAACACAATAGCCATAATTCATGTAGGCTGCAGTCCCTGCTGTAGCCATTGAAGAGCCAGAACAGTACCCATCTGTGGATAACATTGAAAAAATTCTTCACAACAATCTGCATTTAATGTTTTATTCAGCTATCTGGCTGTAACTAATCAAAACTCGAGTTTAGTCTAATTTTTGGGACCAACATGACAGGATATTGGATTCAGGTCAACTGCTCGTAACTCAGGACTGTCCCAAATTTTCTGGGACAACAGATCATCCTTTCAACAAAGGAAGGAAAGTGTAACATCAATTAACATTTGTACCGAGTTGCGGCAGTGCCATGTCTTAGCACCAAGCTACAGAGCCATTTCCATGCTTCACTGTTCTCTGTGGGTGGAGATATTCATATGAGGGGCGGGATGATTCTGACAAGCCTACATGTAATGTAGGATGGGAAGCCAAAGTCTGAATGGCTTGGCAAATGCCATGTCGTATGAAAAAGGCATCCTCCCAAAAACTTACAACTTGGTTATTTCTCTTCACAGTTAGTGGGTTGGTAAGCACTCCTGATTTCAAAAAAGTACTGGAAAAAATGAGCTTTTTATAATATGTCCCCCTTTAACGCAGACGAAGCAATCTGGGGGTTGTTTATAAAAATGTACCCTTCATAGACTAGTGCCTGTTGATGGATGTCACTAACTTCCCATTGAGAAGGGTGGTATTCAGAGAGCACAGACCTCCACAAAGGCCAATAGTTCACTCCTGTCAAGAATGGTCGGGGGGGACACCAGATGCAGGAGCAATGAGTTTATTAATGAACACAAAACACAAGGGAGAAAGGTAGGCAAGCAGGCCAGAAATAAAACGCCGTGCCAATGCACTGAACAACTGGGAAAAACTGAGGTACAGTACAGTCGCCGTTAAAACTGAAGAGACGGCGTTAGTTAACGCCCGGTTACCTCAGAGATTTCACCCTTCTAACCACAATCTAACGCACAATAACGCGGTACTTCACACTGCTGACCAATGAGCCGTATCACAGGACAGTTTGCCGCTAAGAATAGCCACATGTGGCTCCGCAGAACTGAATGTAGTACCGTGTGTAAGATATAGAATAGAGGGAATTTTGACTGTTAGAATTACGTTGGTGTCATGTACTTTAACATCTTTTTATTTTCTCGTGCAGTTGAAGTGGAAGTGAGAGCTCATGCGACCTCTGGAAAGTGTGTGGCTCATCAATTCCTTGGCTTAAAACGCCCAGGATGAACAACAAGCAAAAAGTATTATGATAAATTCAACAGTGTAATATCCACAATTGTATTCTTTTGCATACAAAAGAAAATTTTTGAAAATTTTTTGGTATTATAAATATATGTCTTTTTATTGCAGAAACTGCGTTTCTAAGAGTTTGTGGGAAGACCTTTAGCGAAGTGTGCTGCAATTGATTTATTGGTTTTAAAAAGCCAACAGCAATATAAATAAACAAATTGTGATTATCGATGACGTGTTTAAATATAACTCTGATATAGCATAGACAGTGTGAACTGTAATTACTCCATTATGAATAATAATTATGCGTTTTCAGATCTGCAGAGGAGTGAAGTTGTCTCTCACCAAGGAGTCAATCATCGTCCTAAACTGTGGGGAAATGCGTAGTATCGTGATAGGTTCCATAGTTGTGAATGTGATATGTCAGTTTATGGATGGACATTTAATAGAACATTTCTGCCACATGCTGAGCAGGTCATTAATTATTTAATTCAATGAGCTGAAAGGGATTATTAGGGTGACAATGAGTGATAAATAGAGATGACACGAACTGAGCTGTACTGAATCAGTGCCAGGTGTATTTAATCCACTTTTAATCCCCTGAATTCAGTTTACAAAAAAGCCACTCAGTTTTAAGTGACATTTAGTTATAGTCCTTTAGAGATTAGATATTGAGCAGATCTTTTAAAAATATTTTTAAATCCTTATTGATTGATATATAGTAAGCTTACTAAAAAATAACCGGTGTAAGGCTCAGCAAATAGGTTATTTTGCTTGCTTTTTTTTTGTGCATTCAAGAGTCGTTATGGTCGAACTAAATTCATACTGTTCCCAATTCTTTTCTAGTTGCAAGCTTTGCGGACATTATATGTGAACATCTGAATGGTTATGACAAATCATTAAAACAAATACAGATGATGCAAAATGTTTTGTCATGAAAAATTGGTTGAAAAATGCCTATTAGCATTTTAAAACGAAACAGCATATAAATCGAAAATTATTCAAGTTCTTTCCGTAAATGAATTTTACGGAGTTGGGGTACGAGTAATCTTCGATATAGGAATGGATATAAGCTACTTAATTACAGGTTTGCAACAGGCAAAATTATATATTTCGGCACTTGAGTGTTGATACCTGACAAACAAAATCCTCACCAAAAAAGCACGATATTTAATAATGAAATTGCGTATTATACTGCACTAAAGTTTTAAATAGGAGCACAGGTTGAGCAAACTGTATTGTCTAATATAAAAAGGTTTGCAGAAATGATTTCCGGCAACATCACCCCCGGCAAAGCAAATCAATATTTTATGTAGGCTAACGTTACTCTTGCATTCATATAAATTGCCAAAAAGCTGTGCCATTATCTACATGTACAGACTACTGTCAACACGACTGACCCAACCGCCCTCGTGGCTCAGTTACGATTAGACAAACACCCGGCTGACGGGCTATCGCCCAGCTACCGCATGCTCGGTAGGCGGCGGGAGGTCTTCTTTTGTCTTTGTGCGCGTCAAGACGGCTGTCCTACCGCACAGCTAACGACAAGATTTCCCGGTCCCACTGACATCCTAACTCCCCCCTACTGACGGATAAACAACCTTTTCTTTGGTTTTAACGGCGATTGTACTATACACTGCCCAAGGCAGGGGGAAACAGAAGTATTCACTCAAAGAATGGCAAAACAGGTCTAAACTAGAAAACAAAAACTTAACCTAACTAACTGACAGAACAAGAAACACTGGGAGACTTAGCCTAGGGAAGAACAAGACGTGGACGCAGCAAACACAGGACTCAGGAATAGCTCAAAGGAAATACTCAGGAAGGCACAGAAGCTGAGATTTCACAATGTAGCGCAATGCAAACAAAGTTCCGTCTGAAGATCTCTTCACTCAGGCCCACAGAAATACACACGGAAGGAGGCGGGGACTCGGACGGCAATCTCAGAAGGACACAGAAACACATGGGATTAATAAACAAATTCACGAGAACTGGCTTAACAATAATGACTTGAGAGAAGATACTGAGACAATCAATCAAGCTAAACGGATTAGATCAGGGTAATCTAAACATGACAAGTATAAAAACACCACGGGAGAAGCGAAAGAAAGCATAACGTTGTTGGTAAATTAATAAAAACCAAGAACGCTGTCCCGATGAAGAAGCAGACTCCGATGTTTGTAGCAAAAGCAGGAAAAGGTTTATTACACAGCCTGCCATGAGGACAACAGCATGATGCAGTTCTAAATTCTTTTGTTTCGTAAAAAACTTTATTCATGTAAAAGTACAGATCTTTGCATATGATTTCTTTAATGTTATCAGAAGTTGTTGCTGATTGGTCCTGGGGTTGGTCTACAATTGGTCTACAATTGGGCCTCTCCCGAGCCTCTCAACTTAATTGGTTCAATAGATTCCCAACCCTCGGAAGTGAGCACCATGTGTGGCCATACGGAACCTCCAACTAAAAGGCGCTAGTGCATATCATGTCCTGTCGGAAGTGAAGACAAACGGAGATCCCAGCTGGAAGTCGCAAATAGGCGATATGTCCTGTCGGACCAGACGGCTTCTCTTTATTTCCTAATACACATTCACCACCCATTGACCAAACCGTCTGGCTCACCTCATATTGCTAACACCGAAAAATACTGTTTCCCAACAGTGTAAACGTAGTTAAACAGGGAAAGCTTAGGAAGGAATTACAAAAGCTAGAAACGCTGGCACACACTAATGAGTTGATAAAGGTTAATACTACGTGACAAATATATTCGATCACCCCCAATAAGTGCTGGTTAGTACGGGTTAGTAACAAACCTATCAGCGAACACATTCACTCAGAGTTTAGCTAGACCCAGAATTAAGCACAGGTGGAAGTAATGAATGAAATACCACAAGCCGATTCCGAATGAGGAAACGTGATGGGACAACGAGACGCAGGTACAATCAAGGCTGTCAATTGACATCATGGGAGTCGGGCAAGAGTGAATCAGACGGCAGAATGAAAGGTGAAAAATAGACCAAGAGTTTGGCACGGGAGAAAAGGCACAAGCACAAAAATAAAAGTAATAAGCATAATAACAAAACAGCACACATGAGGCAGGCCCATAACAACTCCTCTATGATATGCATATCTGCAAGTGCAGCCATTGTATTTCTAAAACTTGCAATGATATGTCACTATTGAACTTAACTACTATCTACCGTATTTTAAGATGCACGGCCTTTTTTGCACGTCTCGCAATGTTAACAAAATGAAAAATTATTTGTGTATTCGCCCAATGATTTAGATCCGCTTCTAAATTTAATGGGTTCTTCCCATTGATGTGATCATACAACACTTGATTGCTGACAGGGAACGCTCAATTGAAGCAAGTGTTCCAGCAGCGTGTACAACTAAGAGTAAAGGCCGCTTGTAGACCTCCATTCATTTTCACTTGGTTGCAAATGTCATTTTCAAAAACATTTGTATGAGAGTCGGTGTTATTATTATTATTATTATTATACGCCCGTCTCAAGACGGGACGTATTATGTCATCACCCCCGTCCGTCCGTCTGTCCGTCCGTCCGTCTGTCTGTTGTTTGTTAGCAATTTCTTGTCCGGGGCATAACTCCTGAGCCGTTTGAGCTACATTCGTGATACTTCACATACACGTGCACCATCACTAGGCGCTGTGTCGCACACCATGATTTCGTTCACCCGGTCAAGGTCAAGGTCACTGGCAAAGGTCAAAGGTCACATGGGGCCCAGATGGGGCTTGTCCGGAGCATAACTTCTCAACCGCTTGAGATACATCCATGATATTTCATACACACGTGTACCATCACTGAGCGGAGTGCCGCTTACCATGTTTACGGCCCTCCCTCCAAGGTGAAGGTCACTGGCAAAGGTCAAAGGTCACATGGGGCCCAGATGTTGTCTGTCCACTTCCTGATCCATGTTCATGACGGGCGTATTATGCACCGTTGGCGGTGCTCTTGCTCTTGTATTTGTATTTGTTACACCACTCAGCTATGTTCATTCATACTTGATTTGCCACTCAGCATTAGTGTGCTCAGTGGAACATGCAGAAGGTTACAATGTTTCCCTTTTGTTCTATCATATGAGAATTTAATGACACTGATTTTTATCCCCCGCCAACACGAAGTGGGAGGGGGATATAGGTTTGACCTCCGTCCGTCCGTCCGTCCGTCCGTGTGTGCGTCCGTCCGTCCGTCCGAGATAAAGGGGACAGCTTTACTCAGAAACTACTACAGATACAGTAATCAAATTTGGTGTGTAGCTTCAGACCATAAAGGCCTTGATTGAGTTCGAAAATGAGAAGTGCACTATTGGCGGGGGATGTTGTAGACCATGTTGACTTGTTATTATTATTATTATTATTATACGCCCGTCTTAAGACGATACGTATTATGTCATCACCCCCGTCTGTCCTTCTGTCTGTTGTCTGTTAGCAATTTCTTTTCCGGGGCATAACTCCTGAGCTGCTTGAGCTACATTTGTGATACTTCACATATACGTGCACCATCACTAGGCGCTGTGTCGCGCACCATGATTTTGTTCACCCGATCAAGGTCAAGGTCACTGGCAAAGGTCAAAGGTCACCTGGGGCCCAGATGGGGCTTGTCCGATGCATAACTTCTCAACCGCTTCAGATACATCCATGATATTTCACACACACGTGTACCATCACTGAGCGGAGTGTCGCGTACCATGTTTACGGCCCTCCCTCCAAGGTCAAGGTCACGGACAAAGGTCAAAGCTCACATGGGGCTGTTGTCTGTTGGATATTGTTATTATGTTGTCTGTCCACTTCCTGATCCATGTTCATCACGGGCATATTATGCACCGTTGGCGGTGCTCTTTTTGTTTTCATATTGCTGTACAGAGCAACATTTTTTTTCCTAAATATGTGCTTTTTCAGGGGAAAAGAGGCATACTCATAGAAGGGAAAACAGTTAATGATTGCTTGCATTCTCTTTAAATTAGTGGTTCATATAAGACATTGGGCTGATTAATTAGCTAGCCAGCACACTACCCCAATTTTATCTATTTAAGTACAAATTTGAGTTTCTATGACAACTTATGTGTGAAACATTTTGTTACAGCCCCCCAAATGAATTATTGCTGCAAAAAGCAGCCGCGCATCTCGGCATTTTAAAGATGATATGAACTTTTTTCAAAATGGTCTCATAGGAAACCATGCATTTTAATTAAGCAGTTGAGTGTATCAATATGGCAACTAATTGCTTCACTTTGGGTACTGTAAACATGATGTCATCAGCGATCTAGTGATCTACATATATGGTATATCTATGGTTCTTCCTCAGCCCACGCTATAAACTGGCCTCCCACCATTTTTCTTAAAAATGAAGCCAGTAGTTTTTCTGAAAACCTGTGGACAAACAGAAAAAAACATGGTGATGAACATGACTTTATCATGACAGAGCTGAGGATAGATCTTTAGGGTTTCAGAGTGTTTGATATTTGTATTGTCTTGTTTCATTGAGGCTAAACTGATCAAAGAAGTTTGTATTTCACCGAGCCAACAGCAGCTAAGTTTTTTTTTCTTTCAGTCAGACAGTTAATGGACATGCCTATGTTGTGATTCTGCCTTGTTGTCGTATTTATGTTCATGTTCTGTGTTCATGATTTTGTCTTTTATTTATACTTTTTGGTTATTGTAATACTCAGGTTTTTAGTTCATTGCATTTCTCAGTTCCATTGCACTTGTCTCCCCTGTCTTGTGATCTAGCTGGTTCAGTCCGTCTTCCCTGTCTGCATGCCCACTGAATTCAGGTGATTTAAATGAATTCCGGTGTGAAAAAAAATATTCCTTTGATTCTCATTTACTTCCTTTGTCTTTCTGTTCTGATTACTAACAAGACTTACATTTGTATTTTGTATCATAGTTTACTAACACAACTAATCCATGTATATAGATTACTAACTTACTAAAGAGCATTCTTGTTAAATATGTAAAGTTGCACCGCTACTAATTTAGACTAATTCCCTCTCAGCAATCGCCCCGTACTAATCTCCACCTCTTGCTCAGCCTTTCCTGTCTTCTCCTGAGTTTCAGCGAGATCTCTTGCACGTGCTTAATTACTCTCCTGCACTCGTTATCTGTGCTCTTAGAACTCTTGTACCGGAGCTGTTTAAATGTCATAGGCTGTTTTTGTGATTCCCGTCCGTGTCTTGGCTTTCGCCAATTTTCGTGGTTAGGGTTTCCCTCATGTGATTCCCCCTTTGTAATTAGTCTGATTCAGTTCATCTGTTCCCTGCACAGCATATGACTTCCCCTATGTGTATTTGAGCAGTCATTTCACTCACAGCTTTTGTCAGAACGTTGATCAATATTTCTTTGTGCAGAGCGCCTCGTATGCCATTGAGTATCGTTTCTCTTCTACTGGATTGTCCGACTTCGATTCTTGCCACTGCGCTTTTTGCATTGTTTTTTGTCTTTCTGGATTTCGACCCATTTTTGTATGACCACGATTTCTGTGTTTGGATGCCCTGTGTATGACCCTTGACTTTGTTCATCGATTTTTTTGTACCTCTGCTCATCTATCTGACTGGTTCTGACTCCTGCCTGTCTAGTCGACACTGTTTTTGGATTTCGTATTGTGGCTTGGCAATCCCTGCGTTTTTTGGTTTTGACTCGGACCCCATTAAAGGCATACATCTTTTGGATTTCTGTCTCTCGCGAGTGGTTCCTGAATTGTACCTCACAGCCCACTTCCTGGGTACAAGACTCCTCAAATATTATGTCACTTAAGATAATCATATAACAGTCATTCAAATCTCTAACATGCTTAGGAATGCTATGATTGTGGTTTTGAGTTGACAATTCAAATGAATCATGATCAAGAGATTAAAAAATCTCTTTTTTATTACTTTTTTTCAGCTATATTGAGTCAGGCAACAAATTATAATATTAAAATTTAAATTATATAAAGCCCTAAATAAAACTAATTACCTTACCTACCTACCTTTTCGTCTGCATGTGTATTAAATCTTACTCAAGGAGTCATTTAAGTGGAATGAAAAACCTTAGTTATCAGTTTTCATATTCAATCTTAGGTTAATCAAGTTCATATGTCTATTTTAATATCACTTTCACCTTTATGTCAAATAACTGTATTACTGAAATTCAGTGACAGTGGCACTGGAAATTTTAACTCCAAAATGTACATCCGTGTGCAAATTAATTGAAACTAGCTGCAATGCTTTCAGTCTTTTATCCCAAGTCATTTTCCAAAGCAAAAACCTGCCTTTTTGTCTTTGTTTTTAATTTTTTTTTCAGTGAGGCAGCTTCACCTATGGCTTAAATAACATAACATAACATAACATAACATAACATGAATGGAAAGAACAGGCCTTTCAGCCCAACTAAGCTTGCCAGTTTGTTTATACTATTGTGAATATATCCCTTCAGATACTAAATGACTCAATGGTATCTAGCTTTAGGTCAAGCCTGCTCTTGAAAACCCCCAAGGTCTTTGCCTCAACAATATGGTCAGGTAAGCTATTCCACATTGAAATTACTCATTGGGTGAAGAAATATTTCCGAATATCAGCGCTAAATTTACTTTTGGTCAACTTCCATTTGTGACCCCGAGTTCTACTCACAACACTTGGTCGAAGGAATCCTACATGATTCACTTTGTTAATCCCTTTTACATATTTAAAGACCTCAATCCGGGCGCCGCCCCCAATTAATGCCAGTTGGCCCAAGAATCCGATTGTGGGCAAACCAATATCGTCCCGGACGAGAGCAACCAAGAAAGCTCTCAGTCCTCTCCCCTACACTTTACAGCATCTTTAACGTACCCTCGTAACTTTACAGTCCTGCTGCCGCCTGTTCCCCACTAGGGGCGGGGGACCTAATCCCCTCCCTATTGGGGACTGTGGTTATGATGAGCTAATAAGTTTGTAATGAAGTACGAAACAAAACTGGATGATAATCTTTATTTTTTGGGGTGGTTGGTACTGAGTAACACACTGAGTCCATTCGGACCCAGAGTTTTTGTTAACACCAAAGTAAGATAAATAAAAAAGCAGCACACAAGGGTTAAAACGTTGCTTTCTGTGTCAAACCATCAAACGCTAAGAAACGTTCGCTAGAAATGAAACGTTAAGAGAAACATATGTTAATGAATGTGAAATGCCACTGTTTGCAGTCTACCTGAAATGAAAGTGCTGCTCAGCAAAACCAGTGTTTGTCTAATGCAAAGTATATTAGCAAAAGTTATGTCTTCACTCGTTATAACACAGTCTCACTAAGCTTGCAAAAGTCACAATTAAGATGAGTGAAACGTCCAAAGAATATTCGCGCAGATAAAGGAAGAGCTATCACAGGAACAAATGCATGTGATCACATCTCGCAGGTAAACATGCCTAAGTTACCATTTGTTGCTAACCCATTTAAGTTCTGTAACATTACGCTACCTAGCTAGCAAGTGAACAATGTTAATTACTGCTTTGTCTCCAACAATACCAAGAACTGGTTTGACAAACTGAACAATTCATAACGCGACTCAATGACGGATTCCCTGTAAGTTAATTAACTGTATTTGAGCGTTTAAAGTGTTTCCCTAGAGTTTTCCTGACAAGGGGTGCTAAAGGATAAAAAAATAATAATTAGCTAAGTTGAGGACAAACGCAACTTGCCGAAAACAAAGCGATGACGGCATAATCGCTGGGAGTTAGATGCAGGCTGCCCATGGTCCCTTCTGATGGAAGCCAACCATTTATTATGCCAGTTTAGCGAAGTCTTTCACGATGGAATGAAAATGTAATTTGGAGTTTCTCTGACAACTGTTATTGCAGCAAACTGTACGACATATTTCGGGCATACAGGATTCACTTAATTTCAGTATTTCGTACATCTTCGTGTCTCGTCTGCCAACTGCAGTCAATGGCTGTGGAATGCAGCTGTGACCATTTCGGACACAAATATGGCGGCACGAAAGCACAGTGACGTCGGATGGTCCCTATGAATAGCACCTGCCCTTTGCCCTCAGGACTAAGCAAGTGCCTGTTTTACTTTTTTTTTTTGCAGAGTACTGTTTGCGGCCCTTTTTGACGTGCTCATCAATACATTCTCGATGATTAAAAGCGTAAGATTAGAAGCACCAACCCCCCATTGCTTAATTGTCTGTGGGAAACACTGAAGTGCCCTTATTTTTCACTGAGTACCTGCCCCCCAAAATGTCTGTGCACTCCACTGCCCTTTACAGTCACTTTGTATCTCATCTTGAGTAACTTCTGCCTCTCCTCTCATAATATGTCTCAGCACTTTGATTAAAAAAGACTGCACTCCCGTATAATGTTGAATAATGTACCATCAAATATTATACACAATGTGAGAAGAAACAGCCCAAATGAATCATAAAGATTACTCAGCTTTCACTGTTTTCATGAATTTGATTTATTGAGTCATTCATAATAAGTGCATTCATACTGTAAATCTCCTTAATTGTCCCCGTTTAATGTCCAGATGAGGACATGTGAAGACTAGCAATTACATAGGACAGAAGGTCGTTCAGAGAGAGCAGGAAGTATTCAGTTCACTTGTCGACACTGACCGTGCCATGGAGTTTAGGATGATTCTTCTGCTCTGTCCGTTCTTTTCCTTGATTAATTTTGAATTTCAGCAAAAGTATGAAGTAAAAGTAGGAAAGGACATAAAGAAATAAGGACAGTGAAGTTAATTCATTCATTATCTTTCCCTCCCGTGCTAATTTGAAGTGACATCATTCAGACATCGGCATGTATGTACTGCAATCCCAAATACCTGTTATAAATAGCAAGCTTATCAAATTTGCTCTATTTTAAAATGACTGATTCAATATCAGCGTAAATTTAATTTTGCCTGTACTGTTGAGCAACACATTTGATATTATCTTACCTCCAAATAGTTAGTTTGTGTTATCTCAAATTTTTTTGTCCGTAACCTAGATTTTGGCTGTCTTATCTGTCATGGTGATTTACACAGATTTTCAAATTGCATGTGTCTCTCACTGCAACAGACCCTTATCAAGGACAGTAGGGATGGACACGGGGATTTAAGGCAGATTCGGTTTTTACTGTCTTTGGTTAGAGATTTATTACACAAAGGAGGGAATGAGAGCAAATAAAATGGAATGAACTCAGAAGTGACTTTACCCTTTGCTCTCATGAGATGCTGGCAAAAATAATGGACTTAGGGTCTGATTTACTAAGACCTTTAGCACATGCAAAACCTTTTTGCCCTTGCAAAACCAATGGCACTGCCACTAACTGGTGCAAGGCAAGTACCCTGGCCAATCATGGGCAATGTTATTGGTTTTGCACAGTCAAAAAGATTCTGCATGTGCTGAAGGTCTTAGTAAATCAGGCCCTAAGAATAATAAACACAGGAATAAATAAAAAAGGAAGCTGTTCAGCTGGGCCATTATCGCAATTGGCTCTCGCTGACCTCCTGGCCAGAATCACCACTCTCTGATACCTATTGAGTGAATCGGCACACTTTTGAAGGCTTGTTGGTGTTGATTCCTCCTCTAATACCAGATACTGTCTCAGTGAGAAGATGAGACCCTCTGATTGCCCTGCTACTTTACCACAAATGAAGCCCAGCTACAGTATCCTTCTTTGTATCCTACCCTCCCAAGCAGCATTTTGGTTCTGTTCCACTTCACCCATTAATGACTGCTCAAACTTTTGGGAGAGTACATTTTGACTAACTGTATCTTTTTGAAAGATATGTTGAACTTAAATTGATTGGATTTTTTTTGGAGTGACAAACAATAACCGAGTGTTAGAGTTGGCTTAATCCGGTTATCTTCAACTCACCTTTCAATTAGATATGGTGACTGAAAATGAGCTCAATCAGATGGCTGGGTCAGTTAAAAGATTAAGAAGGCTACCACATTGACCGCAGTGATGATTCCATTGTCGCTGAAAATTTCCCATCCAATCTCAGGTTCGGTTTACAATTCTCTTCACCCATAGTGTTTTTATACAATCTATTTTCCAACTATGCTGGTCGTCTCTGCCCAACCTCACCCAAAGGTTTAAAGGATTTTCCCGCCATTGTCTTACTGCCATAATATCTCTTCACATAAAAACTGAGATTGATGGACGCAAGCGCCATTCCTTTATAGATATAATAACATTGCAATTCACTTATTAACAGTTAACATTAGAGTCCATGCTGTCACCAGTTTGTTAGCTAGGTTAACATGCAGATGCTCAACATGCAGTGACGCCTCATATAGGCTATTGCTTTTGAAAGACGCAAACAAAAAGCTGCTGGTTCCACCACCTCTGATACATCTTAGGCATAAGCTCGCATACATTTTAGGCATAAGCATTCTCATAGTTTTACTGTGGCAGGCGGAAGGAAGTCCTGGGCAGGGGATTGAACCCCAGACTCCCAGGTAAGAGCCACACGTGCTGACCACATTGCTGAAGAGCCAGGCTCATTGGCAAGGTAGCGCACTTATTAGGAGGCATTTCTAGTGACGGGACCCATCAACTGTCTCATCTCTCCCCCTCTTTCAGGAGCTTGTCACTCTTTATGCTTTACGCATGCTGCCATCATTGGGATTCTGTGAATCCTGCTGATTACGCCAGAATGTGGCAGGCCGAAGGAATGCCCGGGCAGGGAATTGAACCCCAAACTCCCGGGTAATAATCACATGCGCTGACCACATCGCCAAAGAGCCGGGGTCATTAGCAAGGTAGCCAGGGCGCAAACTTATCAGGAGGCATTTTGAGTAACAGGATCCATCAAGTGACACATTTACTCATGTGAGCATTTATTCACGTGGACCTATCAGTTTGCTGTTGTTACCTGTTAAACCCACGGATGCTAACTTAGGTTAGTGAGATCTGGTTTTTCCGGCCCCTAACTGAATAAATTTTGTTCTTTTTTCCCTCCCCTGGTTGTTTTTCATTCTTGTTCCCTATGGCTATTAAGTGTGCCACTGCAAAGCACTTGGGAGCTCTATACATTCATATTTATGTCAATACAATGCGCATTGCATCCATAATGTCATTGTGCGAAGTTCATTGCAGCGACAATAAAAACAACAATATGGGGTGAAATGAGTGCTAAAACCTTTCATACAAACTGAACATTAAAAAAAAAATTCTATTTCCAAAATAAAACATAGAATTTGCAAAGATAAAACCCGACTGTCAAACAAACAGAAATCCCTCCATAAATACAAAAGGCCATTAGTGAGGAAGTCCACGATAACCATCTTATGTATTCAAAGAATTTTACTTTCAGCGGAAATCTGCATTGGTACATGAGTGAGAGAATGCTGTTCAGTCTGTGAGAAGAGTGCATTTGTTAGCCAATCTTCCTCCATCTGAGAGAAAATCAGACAAGTGTCAAATGGTGCCAAAATTACAACTTCAAAAGCAATAGATGGCGCTACAGCTATGAATCCCTCCCCCAGAAGAGAAGAAGCCGCAACACAGTGTAGCTGCCAGCTCAGTTGTTTTAATGTCAAATTGGTTAGTGTTTCATTACATTCAGTAAATGTTTGTGGAGTGAACAGCAGCAATCAACAATTTCAAAAAATCAGCATTCAGCAGCAGAGCAACTCTTCATAGGTGGTCCGAAATAGTCGTCGTTATTTTTATTAGTTACGACAAGTTCACTGATCTCAATCGTCAGTAACCCAGCTACAGTATCACTTGTGAGGACCTCCAAACTCCAATATACAGCAAGCTATCTAGTGACTGGCAGTGATAAAAAAAAAGCTTTTTTCAGAGCAATATTTTCATGACTTTGAATATAGGGCTTGATATGCAGGTGCAAATGTGTACTAGACATTTTGCAATTGACTTACTTAGATTCCATGCCTACGTGACAAAGAGGTGTAAGAAAATGTACCTGAAAATGCACCTGCTGCTCTCGGCTCTCGGCTCTTGGCTGAACCCTTCCAAGATTAAAGTTAAATTAAGTTACAGCATATGTGACCTAATTCCCACTGACTTCAACTGCATATTATTTTGTTCTTAAGTCTGAACTGTTACACATTCTTTGTGTGGAAGTTCAAGCTCACATTCTTAGCTCTGAACTTAATTGACGGACTATACTATGTAAAATACAAGGAAATATCATGGTACTATTTATTTCCTAAAATTAAGAGAATAAAGCATGCACATCCACTCAATTACGGGTGCAGAACAATGTAAGAATAAGCAGAAATAAAATGGTAAGGTCTTTCAGTGTGCGGACCTTACCATTTTATTTTTTCTATTTATTTCCTGACTTCTGGAATATTTGTCCTGTGTTTTCTAACAACTTTTTTTCTATTTATTTTGTTTCTTCAGACTTGTGCCCAGTTCTGTTGGTAGTGTTAGAATTTGGCGCAAACAACATGAATCCATGGATCCATCCTGCCTACGGTCAACAGTAGGCTGGTGGCAGTATAACTGAGTAATGAATACATGCTTTGGAACATATTGGGTCTCTTAATGCACTCATTCAATTAATATTTTTCTCAGATCATTCCAGTGCCGGAAGCGCGTGATGACGGGCCTGCGCACAAGGATAATTTGCTGGCCCCCCAAGCCCTCTCATTCACAAAACATGCTCTTGATCCAATCCTGTTAGTTTCTGCATATTAATGCAAATACTGGGAAAATGTAAAGGCATTGCATCAGGCATTGTGTATTAGTAGAGGCACAATGTGCGTGACATCCTTGATTCGCAATCTCTGCTTTATGGAAGATAAATGGCCCAATGTAGTATGGCTTCCCAAAATCTTGAACTACAGATTAGCAGCCCAGCTATCTAAAAAACAAAATAAGTTAACAAATGTCACTAATATAGTTAAAATTTATTATTAACCATAACAGTGACTGTTCTAAACTGCAAATCGGGGTATATCTTGTCTGTATGCTTTCCCAACTTTTCTGGAACTGTGGTTGCATTTGACACTCTAAAAACACTTAATTTTTTTCTGAAAGTATTGTGTGAAGTGTCAAACCTAGGTTGCAAAATTAATGACTGCGACAAAGTTTCTAGTTATTCAAATAATTTTGCAGAATATAAAATGAAGTGAACATGTTTTCAGATGTGATTTTATAAATTGAAGCGAATAGTCCAATCTGGCGCTCCATATTGGACAAAACAGGGTGCTAAAATCATGAAACTCTTTTCCAGAAGCTTGTAAAAAAAATCTCTGCAGATCTCAGTATTCCTTGGGAAATATCAACTTGCTAAAAGCAAAAGCATGGCCTTGGAAGGAGAAGCAACTGTTCTTGCATATGGCCATTCCGTGAGCCGTTATGAAATCAAGTCATTATCATGTATGCTCATTACCAATGACCCCAACAACAGTTTGTGTCCAGTGCTCTTGCCTTTTACAAATGATATGTGTATTCTGAAATATATGATTTTCGTATTCTCAAAAATAAGTGTTCAAATTCAGATATGGCCACGGTGTTCATCTGCTCTTTGAGGAGAACTGGCATCACAGTACCTAGTGCCTTCAAATTTGGCAGCATGGACTCTCTGACTGCACTGGACTGACATGATGAAAGAAATCCACACTGTGGCGATCAGATCTAGAGATATGCCCCTTAACCACATCACACTGCCCAAAGCCGTTAATTCCTCTCCCCTTATGGTCTCACTCCTTCAGCACCCTGGCCACCGCTGTACATTGCACAGCTCCCGCCACCTGGCCGCAAGCGCATTCCGTATGAGGCCATGCACCTGATCCTAATCTGCGGAGAATTTAGGCTCAATATAAAGCCGACAAGACCGTGGACGAGGACAGGTTGTCTGAGAGTGTGTTTCGCCGGTGTGTTCCTAACCGCTGTTTTCTCTCTATTTTTCTGTCAGAGTCCAAAGGTGAAGAGACGGGGAATATCGAATTTCATTATTGTAAATAAAATGACCACCCTGTGGGCTGGATTCTCGCCAACGTATTGCCTTGTCTAAGCCTGCTTTTCTGGTGGTCCACCACCAATATGCAGAGAGATGTTTCATTTCCTATCACTGAATTGTAGATGGCCATGAGGCATAGGATCAGCCTGAAATAAGCATACTTAATGCTATTCCTCTTTGAAAAGACAGTGGTCTCTCACATGTTAAATGAAGCTAATGACTAATCTAGCTCCTATGGCTTCATTTTCTAACATAACTCTTCAATTACACAAAATGCAAACACAAGTGTCCAGGTTCTGGGAACAAGCTTCCAACCCTAAGCAACCTCTCCATCCTCAAAGGCAGTACATGCCAGTGGAGGTTGTGTTACACCTGGCAGCAACCCGGAAGCCTGGCCGGCGATCTTAGCATATTACAACTGTGCTGAACTGTCAATTCTCCTCGGGTTATGTCCCCGTTATCCTATCTTGGGGTTCCGTTCCCAATCTCTACCATATTTCTGTCAATAGTCTACAAGTTGGATTGTGCTTCAGACTTTGTGCTTGATTCCTGGTATGGACCATAACACTACTAGTATAATATACCAGTTCAGACTCAATACTACAATGAGTAGTAACTGCAATATATTGATTGACAGCAAGTTTCACAAAGATGAAAAAACTGTAACATCAGAGACTGTAGCATGTAGTCTACAGCTAGAGTAAAGTATCCTGTTTTACTATTTCACATGTTCTGTGTTCTAGGAAATAAGCATAAATGAAGGAGCAGTGAATTTATGGCCGTTAAGGACATTACATTCCCAGTGAAGGACAGGCCACATGCTAGGAACTCCAAGTGAAGTATGCTTTAGCACGAGAGTGAGGAGCAAAATAAGGGTTGCATTACAAACACACATTCCTAAGCCATATTTTTGTCCCTTGTTCCTTTATTTTGCATAGTTTTGAGCCTTACATATTATTTTTGTGATAATTCAATCCACAGCACATTCATTCAGACCCATGTAGCCAGCAGCAGCCTTCAGGCTGCCCTTAAGTTGCTGTTCTACACTATCATTGCAGAGGAAATTTGTATACAAATAAATAAATTCAATGACAGCTTTTTACACACTGTAAAACATGGTAACACATTTTGTTATTTTAGCATGTTTCAAGTTATAGGTTCAACTAGATATTGTTGAAATAAAAAATAGCATTTTTAAATTACAGACAAGTTAAATATATATTCATATTGTTTTACTATATTAAGTTTTATATGGTTTCCATGGTACGCTGAGGAACAGTTTAGGGATTTGGCTCCTTAAATAGCGCGCAGAATTGTCGGAGCCAATAAACAGGAACCTGACAAAGCTCCAGTAGTCTTGACGTTACCCAGGATTTGAGGGTTCCTTGGTAAGGAATGGAGCTTCTGAGCAGGAGCAAGCCGATAGCTTTTGGCAGTGTACCAGATTACCAGTTCCCACCACACTATAATGCTAATTTAATCTCAACTCCATCCATTCACTAAACTGGTCAAGCAATAGGCCGAGCAGAGACAGACAGTGCAGGTTAATATTTTTCAACAGATTAGATTGATTGACAACAGAAAAGACCGGTTTGGCTGAATCAAAGCAAGATTCATGCACATGTACACTGTAAAGCCTGATAGCGTGGCAAACTCAAATGTTTTGTGGAAACCGATTAGCTCAAAAAACTGAGTATGCTAACTTAATGATATTGTGTTCATAGCACTTAAAACATAACTTTAAAAAATAACTTTACCTTATTTTCTTCCACGCAATGCAATACACAGTACACAATTTTTTTGAGGAAATCGGTTTCCTCAAAACATTTGAGTTCACCACACTATCAGGGTTTACAGTGTACATTAAGGCTTCATCTGAGTATTGTATAGTACAAGTTATGTATGAAATTTTCCTGGCATCTCTAATTTCCTCCTACGCATTTACAAACTTCTGGAAATTGGTAGATGTGTTGGTTGTAACATAGATTAAGTACTTGATTAAAAGGCTGTACTCTGTGAATACTGTCGAGTCAGGGACACAAATATTTGGACTTTGAGAAAACTATTGTTAGTCTCGGTGTTTGCAACTGTAAATTGGAGTTTAAATTCAATAACGAATATGAACTAAAAATTCATAATTTCAGTTTACATTTGGGGGTATTTATGTCCAAATCAGGTGAAGGGTGCAGGGAACACAGCAGTTTGTAGGTGGTCTTTTCCTTTTCATGAGAATATTTTAAAACGTTTGCATGTAAACATAGCTATTGATTGCAACAGGGTCACCGCTGATTATTAAAAATGACAATTTAATTGATGATTATATTTGTCCAAATACTTTTGAGGAGTCTGCACCTAAAATGGGTGTAATTCCTCTGTGATCTATACAAAATTTTTGTCAAAACTCTTAAATAAAACCTGCACTTCAAGCATAGTTAATCTTTTAGTCTTTTTTTAGCTTACCGGCCCTATGGGCCGATAAGCTATTGTCGTGGTGTAGCATCCGTCATCCGGCGTCCGGAACATTTTTTATCTTTTTTTTTTGGCCTAATGAATTTTCGTGTAAATTTGCACTAGCATAGTATGAGACCATATCTCCAGACGTTTTTCTCTGGTTTTTGATTGAATCATTTTTGTCAGTTTATGGGCCCTTGAAATTTTGGCTCCAATGTTAAAGATGGGACTGAGAAACTTGAAAAAAATCATTTCTCAAAAACTGCGTGATAAATTTTTTACTAAATCAGGCAATCAACTTACCTTGGTACTGTCAATGTACAGTGTTAATGCCTTTTTGATTGAATTGACGGAAGTAGGTCTAGTGGGGGTGCTGTACTTCTGGGCTGTGGAGGCCAAATGGTTGCAGATGGAGATTAAGTTTGCATTATTGACATATAGGAAGTCATATATGACCTTTACATTGGCTATGTTGAAGTTGACCTTAGATGACTTTGAAAGGTCAAACTTGAGGTCAAGGAAAATATTGTCAATGTTAAAAGATAGGACTTGAAATTTCAAAAAAAATTATTTCTCAAAAACCGCGTGATAAATTTTTTTCTAAATCAGGCCATCAACTTCCCGTGGTACCGTCAATGTACAGTGCTAGCGCCATTTTGATTGATTAGACTGAAATGGGTCTTGTGGGGGCGCTGTATTTTATGAATAAGCAAGATGGCCTGTGGAGGCCAAATGGCTGCAGATAGAGGTTAAGTTTGTATTATCGACATATAGGAAGTCATATATGACCTATACATTGGCTATGTTAAAGTTGACCTCAGATGACCTTGAAAGGTCAAACTTGAGGTCAAAGCAAAATGTTACAAAAAGATTAAGCTTGAAAATATTAAAGATTTGGAACATATTATGTATTAAACGCTTATAGGGGCACTTGACATAATACAATTACAATGACTTGTATTTCCAAAATGGTCACAGATGGAGCCTAGGTTTCTATTAGATATGTATTGGAAGTCATATATGAGCTTTCATTTGGTGACCTTCATCCTGACCTTCAAAGGTCAAATGTGACCTAGGGAAGATTCAGTGACTTGTATCACTACAATGGTCACAGTTGAAGCCTAGTTTTGTGTTACTGACATCGAGGAGGTCACATATGAACTTTCATTTGGTGACATTCAACTTGACTGTCAGTGACCTTAGAGGTTCAAACTGGACAGTGAAATTACAATGACTTCAATCACCAAAATGGTCACAGATCTTGACATTTAGAAAGTTGTATATGAATTCCATTTACTGACCTATACTTTGCCTTCTGTGACCTTTAAAGTTCACAATTAACATACTGAATTTTCAATCACTTGTAAAACCAAAACTGCTTCAGAGCTTAGGATTGTAAAATGTATGTGAACTTTTATTCCGTGGCCTTGACATTGATTTTCATTGATTCAAATGTCAAAGTTCACATGAAATTTTCATGACTTGTATCATCGCTGTAAGACTGCTTGCTGGTAAGCTACAGGACCCTTGGTCCTATTTTTATTTATTGTGGTGGTGCACAGAGCTATTTTTTCAAGTAAAATTGCATCACAAGACCCAATATTTTTGGACCTAACTCATGAACAACTGCTTCTTTCATATTTGTTAATGTTTCTAACTGAAATTACATAAGAAGCGCTCATGTAAGGTAAAAATTGTGTTTCATAAATTACATTTTCACAATTTGTTTTGTTTATTAACATTGTGACAAACTGCTCTGACTCAGAACCAAATATATTTTGTAAGGTACAGTACGGAAGCTAATAGCAATGCATTTAAATAACTGTAATTCGTATGGGTCAAAGCAACTCACATTAGACCTGGTTATATTAATTTTTGGGGCTCTCGGAGAGCAGATATTTCATGTTAAAAACATTTTGTGATGGCTTCATTTTGCCTTTGCTACCATTGACTATAATTATTTAGTTAAAAGTATACTGAATACCGGGTAGACTGGATAGATACTCCTGCAAAACCCTCATAGCCGTCCTAATGTGCTAACCTTCCGGAATGACCATACCGGTCAGCCTGGTTCCACTACCTGAGCATGCGCACCTGAATGTTCTGGAACCATCCATGACCAAGATAGGTTGCTAAACTTTAGCTGAACCCAAGGTTTGGGAGGCTCATATGTAGTCTTCGAGCGTCCCTGGAGGCTTAAAATGAAGGTACACTATGATGTAATGGCAAACCTGTTGCTAAGGGAGGAGGGTCGCCATGGGACAATTTACCAATCATAATTAATATTATTAGGGAAGGTGGAGAGAGTCACGTTTAATGCCACCTGAAGAAACATGCCAAAGGGTCAATAAAAATGAGGGTTTGGACAGTCTGAAGTCAGTCAGCGTGGGGTGATTGATGAAGAACGAATGCCACTTGGTTAGCGCAGACCAGCCTGGGTTTCTTTGTGCTTCTTCTGAATGGATTTACAATAAACCCAATTACATCAGACTCTGGGGAATGGATCTATTTTTTGGAGATAGATTTGCAAGGGTCCATGGAACACTTTCTCCACTTGCCCAGACTAAGTATTTTCCTACAACAGGACTCATACTAAATAATGCCTCTCAATCATCACGTATGACCCATTAGAATTATGTGGCAGTGTCTGTATCTGTCTACCTGTATTGTCTTATTTTTCTTTGTGCGGCATATTTCTGAGTGTCTGCTTTTGGAGAGTGGGTGTGTAGCCCCCAGCCAGGAACAACTCACAGAGTGTGAAGACGGGACATAGCACTGCACTGAAGCATAGTGTTTCTGGTATCATTGCGCCAGAACAGAAGGGACAGAGAGTTTTGTTTACAAACCTCAACTGAAAAATCCTTCTCAGTATACCTTTAGCATGTTAATTGTGAAAAGAAAATACATCAATCTTCCACCGAGAGGGTGCTAACATGAGCTGAAACATTTTGTCTGGGGATACCCATCACTTCAGAACATCAACCTGTGTTATCTTTGCGGGAAATTATTATAATAGAGGATCAACATTGAGCATGGATCAACATCTGTGCAATAAAAAGAGCACTATTTCTGAACAATCGCCACCGCTTAATGCACGTTAGCAAATTCACTGTATCACAGGGTGAGACTATGCTAGCATAACTGTTTTGCACTGGGCTACAGTAATACAACGATTATTCATTTCACAGCATGGTGAGGATGCTTGGTCAGCAGGATTATTGCAAAAGAAACTTTTCTTATAAACAGTCTAAATATATTTACGCATTAAATCCTCAAATACAAAGGTGCTGATCTAATCAGAGTACAGTACGGCTAATACTCACCGTTGAGCACCTGCCTCTGATGTTGGTCCTCCGAATGCCATCAGAGGACCTCTGACCTTTTAAGGCATGGATTCCAGAGAACTCTGAAGGTTTCTTAAGGTTTCTGCCTGGCACAAAGACATTAGCAGCAGATCCTTAAGTTTAGTAAGTTGCGAGGTGGAGCCGCTGCGCATCTGACTAATTGTTCTAGCACTCTGTTCCTCAAATCAGGGTCCTCAAGTGCCAAGGATTGCTAGTTTTCCAAGATCCCTTTACCTTGGAATCAAGTGTGATGACGGTTTGACCAAACAAGTTTCAAAATGATTCACTTTCTTTGCTGGAAGGAAAGAAAACCAGGGTTGGGCATCCCTGTCCTAGCACAACCCAGAGATGTGCAATCGGATTGAGATCTGGGGAATGTGGAGGCCTGGGCAACACCTTTAATTCTTAATCACATTTCTCAAACCACTCCCAAACAATTAGTGCGGTATAGCGGGGTCATTATATTGCAGAAATAAGGCTTTGCCATCAGGAAATATTGTTGCCGTGAAAGGGAATGGGTGGTCTGCAATGATGTTTAGGTCAGTGCCAAGTGTCAAATTGACATTGACATGGATGCCCAGACCCTGGGTTTCCCAGCAGAGCACTGCCAAAAGCATCAGTGATTTTTTTTTTTTTCAATTAAATTTTATTTGTTTGGTGTTTGGCCAAATTGAGATTGACTCAATTCAATTTGCATAGGACAGAGCCGCAAACCCAAGTAGCGAGCCAAAGGTGACCGTGGTACGGAAAAAACTCGTTATAGGATGAAACCTTGGGCGGAACCTGGCTGAAAAGAGCTGCAACCAAACTGCCTGAGGTCAGCCCTGGAGGAATGAGAAGAGAAGGGGAAGGAGGAGACTGGAGAATGGGAGAGAGATTGAGACGGCAGGACAGGAAACAGGGGGTAACATCTCATGGGGGAGGAGAAGAGGAGAACAGATATTCACTGCATTGCACAGCATAAATTCACAAAGCTAAAAAGGATTTGATTGTGTTGAATTGTGGAACACAGTGCACCATGAGGACAGCTGTGGCCGCCAACTGTGAAATCTGGCCATTGTAGTTTGTCATCTGAATATTTTTGACATAATTTCTGAAATCAAAGCAGCCAGTCTTATGTTTCAGCAAAATACAAAATATCGCTTTGCACCCACTGGGGCCATCTCATCTATATGAAACCTCACCCCAACCCAAAATAGAATTATGCCCTTGAGCTCAGAATCCCCGGCCAGTTGCAGGCAGCACAAATAGGAAGTCACCAAATAGTGATTGCCGCTGGTAGAAGATCTGAATTGACATAGTGACCTGCAGGCCCGCCGACAGGGGGGGACAAACGGGTATCTTGTCCCGGGCCCAGGGAGTAGGGGGGCCCAGAACTGGGCCCTCATCAAATTGTGGAATAATTATTCTATTTTATTTCAAAATATGCCTATTTGTGGATTAAATGTATATTATTTGCATTAAAGAAATGATTTCTAATTGTTTTTACCTTTATTGTCCTTGAAATAGGGATCAAGAACCCCCTGCCACTCCCAACACAAAAATGGTTTGGCCTGTGATCAAAAATGCGACGTCATTTGAATTGCGCTTTTGTCTGCCGACGTGTGTCTGTGTGAGTCAGGGGCACAAAAAAGCAAAGAAAAAGAGAATAAGAAACCAGGAGCCTTAGGGATTCACTAAATAAATATTTTAAAAAGGTTCTTCAGATGATGTAGGTACGAGTAAAGGCAGGGCAGAGCCAGGTAAGACACAGAGCAGCCACCGTTTTCCAGCCCCGTTAAGTCACCCGGTCCAGCTTTTCTTGCCCCCCCGCCAGGCTAAGCGTCACGTGTTTATTTATTTTACTGTAAATAGGTTTTTATGCACCGAAATAGGGCCCTATGATTCAGTGACGTGCGGTAGAGGTTAGTTTGGTGAGGCAGAAACCTCCCCTTTGCTCGATTAGCAATTAATTAAATGTTTAAAGGATATACATAATTACCAAGAGCCGAGAATTTTTCCTAATTGATTATTCAGATTTCCATCCTTGCAGTCACAAATTGCAGCGTATACGTGAATTAAGTCATTATCTCCTCTATCAGTATCAGGCTTCCTATAGGCTTGGTCTTAATTGTTTTGATTGTCAATCGTTAATAGTACGTGGGAACAGGTTCACAAAATCCTGAGATGAAAGTCTGTGTCACTGTCTCACCGCACGTCTCAGGCCTCCAGTAAGCAAATACTCGCAAATCTGCAGTTTTGTGAGCATTTCAAGTTCGATATACTGTGTAATAACGCCGCGGAAATTTAAACTGCCCGTCATTCTGCCGAATAGTCTTACTAAACTAGTTAAATTTAAGTCAAGAGCGCATCAGCCACACGGGACAACAAGCTATTTTATGTTTAAAATGTTCCGTCCTTATCGCGCTGATGGAACCGGAGCATACTGTGTGAAAAGATGGACGCAGCACTCCGGTCTGAAAAAGGCCCATACGGAAGTACCGTAAAATGGCATTCTATTTAATGGCCAGCAGATGGCGACGTCGGTGGTTGCTGAAAGAATTTCAATGCTATAGAAGACTATGAGAAAATGACCCTACTTTCCCACCTGATTTTTCATTTTAATAATAATTTTTCACATTACCTTATGGTAGCTATAGCAGGCTTCAAGTCTCCTTTGATATATCATAATGTTAATTTTTGTAAAGTATGGTCCCAAGTAGACGAGAATAAAGAATAAATTCAGAATATGCTCTAGAGGCGTGGCTATCCTCTGGTCCTTGTCCGATATGGTCAGAATCACCTCTCACGTCCCTCCTCGGATCTTGATTCTCGCTCTCGTCCAAGAGAAATCACCGCCGGTTTCAAAATTACAACATGGCGCAATTCAAATTGCCAAAATCAAGGCTTCCTTTATGGTATGCTGAAACTAATATGTGACGTCACGGTTGCTTCGTCCATCTTTATATACAGTCTATGGACCGGAGGTTGGGGTGAGTAGGTGGGGGCGGGGCCCATTCAAAGTATTTTGTCCCGGGCCCGGCCAAGGCTGTCAGCGGCCCTGGTGACCTGTCTGTGGACATATCATCAGATCAAATCAGGCCTTTGGTATCTGATTAAGATAAAGGTGCTTTACAGAACAAATTTCTAATATCTGTTGTGAAAGGCACTGATAAGATATAAATTGCCATCTTTTCAAGAAAAAGGAGCCAAAATATTATTAAATAGAATATCTATTGGTACGATTGAAAGCTGAAGTCAAGTAATATGGGACACTTTTTAGTAAATTGCCAAGAAAACCAGCAATAATTCTGAAGACTACCTTAAGTTCTTACTTTTAGAACTTGTTATGGACTTCTGATATATGTCTATAAAGAAAATATGTAGCCAAGTTTAATAACTCATAAGCTTGAACCTTCAGACACATTAAGAACCCCTACCTCTCTAAAATAAGATGTTTATGTAAAATAGGACAGCTGGTAAGGTAAAATGGGGCAGTGACTGATGGTTATAAAGGACTTAAAACTATTCATCTTATTTGAAGAACAATTGTGCGGCTCAGAGCAATAACAGCTTCTGCCACTGTAGGAACTTCACGAAACATTTGACTTTTTCAAATTTTGTGAACCGCTCATATTATGTGCAAACTATTATTCTTTATGCATATGCATTTTAATGATATTACATTCAGCCATATTTCTGTAAATACTAAAGACTCTATCTTTTTTTAGAGATAGTAATTAATGATCAGACTGGCGAAAAAGTACTAAACTCTAACAATTTCCTGTATTTCTCAACTTTTATTCACATATCTCTTGTGAGTTTCTTCGAATCTTCGACGTTTTCTTGACTTAGATTTCTCTATTTCAGTCGCGGGTTCCATTTTGTTTACTATCTTGCACTGTGGACTAAAGAGTGATCTGATTGGTCAAAAGGTTTCACTGCCAACCGTGGCTTGTGGCATAAGCCATTATTGCCCTGAGTAAGTGACAAAGACTCATTGATAGTGTTTTCAACATACGTTACAGAGGCTTTGGCGTTAACCACATAGCTTAGGTATTTCATGGGCATGTAGCTAGAGGGAGCAAGAGTATGATTCAAGCAAAAAATAATGTTATCTAAAATTGTAGCATACGCCGTTATTGCTCTGCGCCACACAACTGTCATTTGTGTTTTTATTTTGTTTGTTTGTCATTTTTAATTATTAAATTCACTTATCAGTTCAGCCATAGTCTCTGTAATGATGGCTTTCTTCGGCCGTTTCAGGCACACAGAGTTTCGCAGCGGATTATGTGCCACTTATTTTCCTCTTCGCTAATCTCTCTTGTGTTAACTATAGCACAGTGCATGCTCTGGCTGTTTTAGCCTCTGTCCAGTCTCCAGAATTTTTTCACTGTATATTCATTTATCAAACCTGTCATGCTCTCCTCCCTTCACAGGTGATTTTTTTCCTTTAACTTTTCTGCCACACTTTCCCCATTGTTTTTCTGCCTGTTTTCTTGGTGCCATAATGTCTACAGTGGATATTAAAAATGTCACTATCCCTTTTGAAACTACACTGTCCTCCCCCGCCAGGATATGAATGTGCATGCATACGTGCATGTGTGTGTGCCCATCTGTGTTCAAGCATGAGAAAGAGGGAGAGAGACATACAAGGGTGCATATGTAGCAGGCCGGAGGAGGGCCCGGGGCGGGGATTGAACCTCCAGACTCCCAGGTAAGAGTCATGTGCGCTGACCACATTGCCAAAGAGCCAGGCTTATTGGCAAGGCAGCCAGGGCATGTACTTATTAGGAGACACTTCCAGTGACAGGACCCTTCAACTGTCACACATACATACACAAACACTTGCATTGTGCGTCATGTTTGTGTTTCTGTTATTGTCATATACCTTTTTTTCTGAGTATAAATTGTGCAAAGAAAAAATGTATATAATACTGTATAATTCTACAATTTGGTAAATATAACTAAATATTTCACCCAGAAGTTTCTATATTAGAAGTACTTGTTTGCATTGTGAGTGATTAAATCTCTTGGAAGACATTTAACTTAATAAAAGAGGTAAAAGCAGATATTGAAACTTAGTCACCTCTGGGAGTTTGTGATAGCCACAGACAGCAATGTGATTTCTCTTCTAAAAGTGCACTGTGACACTGTTCAGCTTTGAACAGGCTCAGCTTTGATGTGGAAAATCAACAGTGGTAATCAATTAAAAACTGGAAGCGGCTTCTACAAAAGCCACAGGTCTTTATTTTAATGTATTCACATATGGCAAATTCTGTAATCTCTCCATTTCAGGGAACAGATGTTGCATTTCAATAGTTAATGTCTCAAAAGTGTCTGAGATAAAGTCTGTCATAATTATGTACAGGCTTTGAGGTGCTCATTTAATATAAAATCAAAACTGTGAAGCATAAAATACAAAAAGGTAAAAATGCATACTATAAATAGTGAGCGCTGTTGATAAATCGGGATTGTCAATGAAAGGCTTTGATACACAGAAACGGATTACACCAGGCATTTAGTAAATGAGTCAGGAATTCTTAAATTAATTAGTTCAACCTGCTCCTCACGGATAGCCTCAATTTGCTAACCAAATTGAAGGCGATGTATTTACTACAATTCTCACATTTTGCTCAATCTGTCAGGAGGTGTAACCAACTAAAGCTCAATATATTCTCAAAAAGGAATAAAGCCCTGACGACGCCAATGGCAACTGTATCCAAAAGCTTCTCTAGTTGGCACATAATTATGGTACAATCCACCATAACATCACCCCAGAGAGTGAGTTGGTCTGAAAATTGCCCCTTACTTCCTTGCAAAAGTAGTCTCCTCTGGTAATCGGTATTACTGCAATCTCCCTGCACCCACTGGCGAAACGTTGAAGGGCCTCTGGTACTTCGACAGTGTAGCTCAGCTTGTAGACTGCAGAGTGACAAGTGATGACAGCTGGTATGGCAAAATTTTGTGGGATGTGTGCGCTAGTCTACTTTCTTCCAAATTGATGGGACAGTGTAGCAGTGAGACAGCCCTAAAAATATGACTTGGGTGTTCTGAATGGGGTTGAGGTTCAAGACTGGCCTGACAGAATGTCTATCACTGTTGCGTGGGTGGAGTTATGAGTGCATCGCAGATACTTTCTTCAATAATTCATTTAAAACGCTTTTCTCATTGTGTCTGTAGATAGTTTTCATTCAATTTAAATTTCAAACTATGTAGAGTATTATTCTGCCAACACACTTTAATAAACCGATATACAGCTTGAGGTAGACTATACTGAATTCATCTGACAGGGGAGCACAAGTTGTCTAAAATGTGATTTTGAAATGTGTTGTCATGACTCACACTGAACCCTCTCACCAAAATATCCAGGTGGAAAGGTTCATTCTGATATATGTATGCAGCTTAATGAGTGCCTCAAAAATGTCTAATCAATGTATTCAGTGGTCTTACATGGTTTTAAGTCATAAGTATTTTGGTCCTCTTGAATGTCATGCATTGATGAGTGATATTCAAAGAACTGGGCATTATTTCATGGAGCTAGGATTGCAACTCCAAGGTTTTACATTTACATCTATCAACAAATATGTCTGTTAGGCCTGGAATATACCTGCTGCTCATGGCGCGTGCGCTTACGCATCATGGTTATGGCAAGCTGATAGTGCCATAACGCGTTTTCGTCCCCAAACGCATCGTATACTGACGAATTATGGCACTATCGGCTTGCCATACTCACGAACGTGGAATACGCGTGCCAGCCATGTGTGGCAAGCCGATAGTGCCATAATTCGTCTGTATACAACGCATTTGGGGACGAAAACGCGTATTTTATGCCGTTATTGCTTTTTTTCAGCGCTTTTAACGCCGTTTCTCGCGGGAACGCCGTTAAAAGCGCCGTTGTCATATGAACATTAGCGGCATTAATTACGGCGTTGTGGAAAACGGCATTAAAAGCACCGTTTTCCATAGGCAAATTAATGGCGTTATTGACGGCGTTGTGGAAAACGGCGTTAAAAGCGCCGTTTCCATGGTAATAAGCTCCTCCCATTGATTTCTTTCAGCCAACACATTTTAACTGCTCTCCTCCAATCACCTGCCAAGGGAAACAGACCACATCAATTCAACCCAGATTTCTTTCTGCAGATCTTCCTGTCAGGAGGTTTGCACAAACCTGCAGTGCATCGCTACAGTCTGAGGCGAGCCTGAAGGAAATATACCATGGACACTTTTTCAATAATTAAACATTTCTTTGACAAATAAGGTTGCCATTTTGTGAATAATATTGCCAGTTACACAGCATACTGTTTATATGTATGAGCTGTATCTGTGGTTCATCTGGTTACGTTACAGCACGAGTGAAGGCTTATCGTCGCCCAATCATTCCAATAAGATCCTGCGTCAATCGCGGTTAACTTTTGACCAGAAAATAGGCAAACATAAGTTGGGATACGACCCAGCAATTTCACAACATTATCTCTGAGCCCCAATCATGTCAACCAGCTTGCCTGGACTAAGTTCAAACGCGACATATCGCCACAAACATAGTTCATATTGCTCATCAAAGTCAATGCGAAGACGCGTGTCAATGTAAAGTCAATGCGTTTTGCGTGTATTTGCGTCTTTGCTTTGACTTTGAATGTAATCTGTCATGCAAAAAATTGTTTCGTGTCCGGTGGAAAAGCAGCTTAATAGTGTTGCCCCTGATTTTACTGATCAGGGTCTGCATTGAACCCCATGCACGCTTTTTCAATAATTAAACATTTCTTTGACAAATAATGTCGCTATTTTGTGAATAATATTGCCAGTTACATTGCATACCGTTTATGTATGAGGGTCATACAGTATATAGCATCACATTCCTAATCATAAAAGCATATCAGAACTACGATTTCTTTCTCTTTATTCAGCATTGATCTCTGCATCTTACATTACTGTACCTTGCAGCCTCATCTTGAGCTGCTTGTCCACATTTCTCTAATAATTAAAAACATATATTTGACAGATAATGGTGCTATTCTTGGAATTGTATCACCATAGCTAGATTATCTATGCACTTTCTCCTTCAATTACCAGATGGCTGAGAGGGTGACACTCATGAATTACCATTGCTTTTGCCTGAGGAGCCACAGGTTCAAATCCTAGTGGAGACATACGCTTCATGCATTTCTATGGATGCCCGCTCAATTGTCTTCATAGATTTTAGCAATTTTGGATGAAAAGAACATTATGCCTGAGTAAACATCTGTGAACCAATTTTCTGGTGGCCTGGATTTTTTTTATTTATTTATTTTTTTGCCTTACCTTGCAGTCTCACCTGTGCTGCAGTCTGTTCAGCAAGCCAAGGAAATAGCCCTCATCCTTTTGCTTTAATCTTATAAACCATTTCTAAAACACATTCCACAATGCATCTGATATCATGTACTGGCAACTTCTCACCAGGTGAGGGCACAAGCTCGCCCACCTTCACCTTCTACCCCAATGTTACGAGCCACGTGTGCTTGTTTTTATGTTTACTTTCCTGCCTTCATCTGCCATCGTGTCATTTGCTGAGCTGCCAGTCAGTCTTCATTTTAACAGTTCCCGCCTTCACCAATCACAGCCTCTGCAGTCCCGCCTTGACCAATCCAAACATCCTACAATCAACCAGTCCCGATCCACTCCTCCAGTTTAAAAAAGTCACGACTGTTAGCATTCTGGTGGCAGCTCATTTCTTTTTCTTCTCTCATGCAGTGCCGCGTGCGCGAGATGCAGTATTGACATGACCGCTAGAGGCGCTTGTGCGAACGAATCCATTGTGACAGTGTATGCGATATCCGGGCGATACCGCCCGCCATTTTCGCGATTTCAGGGTCTGATATGCTGCTGTATGCCTCTAGAGGACACCTCCAATACTATGCGTTTTGGACGCGTTGTGCTGCAGCAAGTGTGTGCACTCACGAAGCACACTGTGTACGCGTCCGTTCGGTAACGCAGCAAGTATATTCCAGGCCTTACACTAAGGACACTAATTAAAGGACCAGTGCATAAAATGGGGTAAACAGTGACATCCAGCGTTGAGATTGTAGACTGCAGCGCTCACTCACTCACTCACGCTCACCTCTCCCGTCGGCAAAAAGACGGTTACCTCCGAGGACCAAAACACTTTTGCGGAAATGGCGTCTTCCACGACTGGGATTTATACACGCGAAACGCGTTCACTAGCTGGCTGGATTGTCCGTTATACTATGGTTCGGGCTGCATTACCAACATGGCGGTGCAAGATGGTGACGTCCCTAAAGCAAGGCCCTTGCTATATGTAAATATAAACGCATAATTATAAGGCTACGAAAACCAAACAAATTTTATTTTATAGCGATTATACACTTATATAAACATATTAATGGGTAGTATATTCAGATTTTGCCAATAAACCATGCCAAATATTACACACTGGTCCTTTAAGTATTTTTTTCCATTTAATTATTTACTATGTTGAAGAAACATATTTTGTTCATTTAAGAAAAAATGCACTTTGTCTGCCAAGGAAACAACAGCCATGATCAAAATCATGCACACTGCAGCAATATGGATACTACTGGATACTATATGCTACTCTTCGTAGTTGTACACAGTGTATTAGTCAGTATGTGACGATAACAATGATATGCCCTCCAGAGTCACATGACCACAAAGTTCTTAAAATTACTTGGGTGTGAGTGGGACATTATCACTAATAATGTGGTATTATGGCATACAGTATACCGTGACAACAGTTCTGGCTGTGTTCTGTGAAATTTGGTCATTGAGTGTTTTTGGCATTTTGGTAAATTTCATATCGATTGAATACAGCTTGCAACTGTGACCACAATGTTTTATCTAACTTATAGTCAACTACTCAAATCTGCCCCTCCAGTGCATCATGCTCTCAGTTCAGATTCTTGCTGCCTTGCTAGCTGTAGTATGTCCGGTGCAACTTGCTTCCAAAACACAATTCTGGCATTAAAAAAATATACCTTGCAATTGAGGGTTAATATGGCCATTATGGAAGTGAGTGAGTGAGTCCTGATCCTTTCATAATCAGCATCTCAAGAATGGTTCTAACCATAATCCTTTAACTTGGCACATAAAGAGATACAGTTTAACAGATGAGCTGATTAAAATTTGGTTGAATCTGTCCAGTTGCATTACACTACATTAGTATTCAAAAACGCACCACATTAAACAGTCCTGTACAACACCGTATGACTGCACGTTGCTCCTATCAGTTAGCTTGCTATCCAAGCTATCTAGGAAGTTAATAAAATTATTTGTGATTCAGTCAAAGTCTGATAAAGGCTTGATTTCACCAATAGTTCTGCTAGTGATGTTTGTCTTGTGTTTCTGGCTCAGTTGAAGTGTACTGCACTAATGTTACCTGCATATACCTTCATTTGACATTTACCATAGCTAGCTTGCTAGCAACAGAGCTGCATAAAAACTGTGGTGTTCAGCAGCTTGTTTTTCATGTAGCTCTGTAGCTAGCTAGCTGGTTACTGTACACGTCATGCTGGCTGAGTGGGATTAATTTAGGCACTACCTTTACTTCTAGCTACATTCTCTGAACAGATCCTGAGTTTACAAGTGTCACTACAGCCTCATGCTTTAACATTGGCTTTTCAGTTGTCATATCGCAGAGTCCTGTACAATCCAGTAAGATTGTATGTTGCTCGACACTTTTTCCCTGCAATTGCAGGCTAATATGGCCATAATGCAAGTAACTGACTGACTGACTGACTGACTGCCTGAGTGAATAAGTCACAATCCTTTCTTACTCAATATCTCAAGAATGGCATTAGCTGTTTCTTTCTTCGCACATTAGCAGATATTGTGCTGCAGATGAGCTGATCACAATTTGATTTAATATATATTGTTGCATCATACTAGAGCACTTCATCACGTTCTGTACAATCCAGTAGGACTGCACATTGCTTCTATTGGTTTGCTTACAAACTAAGTTAGCTAGCACATTAATCAATGATTAGTGATTCAATCAAAGCCTAATAAACGCTCAATTTCACCAATAGTTATGCTAGCGATGTTTGTTTCGTGTTTCTGGCTCAATTGAAGAGTACTGAACTAATGCTACTTGTGAATACCTTCATTTGACATCTACAATAACCAGCTAGCTATGGAGCTAACTTATATGAAAACTGCGGTGTTGAGCCGCCCATTTTTCATTAGCTTTGTTGCGAGCTAGCTGGCTACTGTAGATGTCAAATTATGCTGCCTGGGTAGGAATTATTTAGGCATTACCTTTACTAGCTAGCTACTTTCTCTAAATAGATACTGAGTTTTTGGTTAAATCTGTGAAGTTGCATCATGCTTGATTAATATGCAAAAACGCACCACATTGCGGGGTCTTGTGCAATCCAGAAGGATTGTAAGTTGCTTTTTATTAATAGAATGAATTAAAGGGTACCTTTAGTCAATGTTGAACAAAGACATTTTCACTGCTCAAACTATCATGAATGATCATGTATTGCCAACTTGTTAATTGCATGTTGAACAGCGCATTAAACTTTGTAAGATTTTAAGCTTGGTCAGGCTTCGGATGACTGGAGTCTGAAATGATGTCAAAATTGTGATGTCAGGTCACTGCCCCCCCCCAATCGAAAGGCTGTTAAAACCAATATGAATAACCTATATAAAGCTGAGGGAGTATTTGCATTTTTTAACCCCGTAGTATGGATGGAGAAACTTTTTCAGAAATGTTGTCTGGTTATTTGTAAGGTCTCCTGCAAAAGTATTATGCACATTTGTATAATCAGATGGAGAAATTGGAATTTTCGATGCTTCTGATATTATGGAGGGGCCGGCACAAACAATCACTTGCAAGAATAGAGTCAAACAAGCATGTTTGGGGGTACCCCAGTGGCTCATCGGTATAAGCGCGTGTACCATAAAGGCTGTGTCCTTCCTGCAGCAACCTGGGTTCAACTCCGGCTTGTGTCATTTGCTGCATGCCTTCCCCCCGCCCCGCACAACCATCAAACAAAGGAAAAAAAAAAAAAAAAAAAAAAACAGGCATGTTTGGTGGAAATATGAAAAGTCTGTACAGAAAGGAAAAAACTTACCAGGAATGTTTCTGTTACTCAGAGCACTAATTATTAGTATATTCTCTATGAACAGCCCATTTCCTGCATTTCAAATGAGCCTGGACTGAAAACGTATGTAGCCCATGAGCCTGCATTAGAAATGACATTCAAAGCTGTGATGATACCTTGGGAGCCAGCACCTGAGTGGGAACTGTCAAATTGGTGTGTTTACACACTATACCAGCAATAATTTTACATCTGTAGCTGCATTTTCATTATAATTTTGAACAAAATAAGAACTTAATTTCTCAAGTTTCGATAAAGTACAATTGCGACTTGCTGCTGTTTCCATTGAAAGGTAATTTGCGTAATTTATGGTAATTCTCGTGAAGTCGCGCGTCCCGTGATACTGCAACAGTATGGACGGCCAAAACATTGTGCACATTGGTACAGTAATGGTTGCTGCTACTGCTGTTGCCATGGCGATTTTTAACAGAAGTCGAAGGTTGCGTTTCATTTTTCAGCAGCAGAGTCTTGATGTGTGCCAGCGGCCACGAATGTGGGATTTCTGGGAGGTGATCATGACCGAGGAGTTCACAGACGAACTCTGGGTCCAGACCTTCAGGACGACCTGTGAAACGTTCCATCAGCTCTGCGAGGTAATAGGACCAAATGTGGCACCAGACGTGTCCTGTCCTAGGGAGGCGGTTCTGACTCGGAAGCGAGTGGTTATTGCCCTTTGCAAACTCGCAACCTGTGCCGAGTTCAGGGTAATAGGCGAAACCTGTCCGGTAATGTTATGTTTCGCGAAAAAAGTGTTTCCATTACACTTTTGCGATAAAGTTCTTTATCGACTCGTCTGGAGAAACCATCTCATGAGAGCTTAAAAACTTTTTATCGATGTTTGAGAGTTTTTTTTTTTTTTCGAAAATTGGGTGCTTCCTTTGGTCAGAAGGGTATGGTCGTCTGTCTGTCTGTCTCTCTGACATCTGTCCATGACTTGTCCGGATCAGTCCTCAGCAACTAATGATCGCAGCTTCACCAAATTTGGTATGGTAACTCAATATGACCCATAGATGTGCAATGTCATGTTTTTTGCTGGATTTGACCTTTGACCTTGGCTGAGGGGTATTTAACATCACGTTATGTTTATTGTGATACTTAAGTTTTGCGCATTTCTGGTGGTTATGGAGACACAGCTAGTGTAGCCTTTGACTTGAGTCAATTTTTGCCAACATGTCAGCACAATTAAGCGGTGCATGATTAATTTGGTAAATAAAAGAAATTGGAGTATGCCTTTATCCCTTAAACCCTAGTCACACTAGTGGCAGAATGAGCCGGAATGCCGTCGGAATGAAAATTCTTCGTATATTCCTGGATGTCTGAAGTGCGTTCTAAAAATTCTGACTGCATTTTGAGTGCATTCCAAATATTCAGCCCGTTTTGGTGGCGGGCCCAAATGGGCCCAAATTTGCTCGTGCTCAAAACTTTCCAGGTGCATTCGAAGTGTATTCTAACTGCACCCTGACTGCATAATAAATATTCCTACGGCATTCCAACAGCATTCAAAACATTCTGATTGCATTCAAGGGAGAATCGAAATGGCAAGCCACATCTAATCCTGCCAGAATGCGCCTCTATTGAGCCAGAATGCACCTCGAATGCATTTCGATTGTTGCAGGAATCCATTTTGATATTAAAACAATTCAGCTGGAATGTGCTTCGAATGCCGTTGGAATCTTTCGATTGCTGCTGGAATCAGTGGCGGCTGGTGAACTGGCTTAAAAATAATGATTAGTTATGACCTGTTCTCAATCATTCATTTAAATTACCATTTCAGAAACTCCGAAAACTCTCAACATTATCAAGCGTGGCCAGTTTTCATTAATAACGCGCACCTGTTAACTCTCGCGCATGTGGCGTCAGTTTTAGTGGCATATTTACGTTCCCCTGCTGTATTCAGCAATTACTCAATCAACGCATATGGGACACTCTTGTTACTTTCTAAGTACATTCTGAGTATTCGAGCTGCATTCTGTTTGAATTCTTGGACGTTCCGACCATATTCAGCGGCTATTGCGGGAGTGTTCTGGCTGCATTCAAGGTGAATTCGCACAGCATTCGAGGCACCTTCCAACCAGGCTTCGGGTGGAGTTCAGGCAGCAATTGAACCGCACTCGTATGGCATTCAAAGTGTATTCTAAATATTCTGACTGCATTCTGACAGCATTCTAAATATTCCTACTGTGTTCCAACGACATTCAAGCTGCATTCGAGGATGCATACAAGAATCATTTGAAGCGAGTTCGAAGTGCATTTCAAGTATTCGAACGGAATTCTTTCAAAGCTGTAAGAATTTTGGTCAATTTGAAATTCCCGCTGGAATGTTGCACAAATTCTTCATTCCGGCTGGTTCTGCTTGATTCTTGCAGATTTTGAACAAGTGTGATGGGGGCTTTATTCAACAATACGGATAATGTTTCTTTTGATATAATGAGTTGTTTAAAGTTGTTGTTCATTTTGGGTACAGGTACCTTTAAATGCTCAATTCTCGTCAGGCATGCAAGTGGATTCTGGAATGACTCTGTGGCATATAAGCCAGGGTATTTATTCAAAGTGAGAGAACTTCATTTCCCACATTTGGCTGGTGAAATCACAAATAGGTTGAGCTGCAATTGACATGGTTCACGCAAGTCATATGTTGATGTTCTTATATCCCCAGAAAAATGCCAAATATAGTTTTGCGCACCCTCATTGAAATGGCATATCGAACAGTGCTGCCTAATTTACATAGAACCCTCCCCTGCAAAGCAGAATTATTCACTTGATCGCCAACTCTCCGGCCAGTTTTGTGTTGTGCTGGCAGGAAATTACCAATTAGTCCTAGCGGCTGGTGGAAAATCTGAATAGATGTACCAATCTGTGCATGCATTTTGAGACCCAGCACCCTGAGATTGTGTGCATGTAGAACACAGTCAAAAGGAATTTGGATGGTGAGGCTGAATAAAAACAGCTGCAACTCCTACATAGTTAACATGGTTTGGATTTAAATGAGCTGAGAGTCCCAACTTTAAATGTTATATTCATTATTGTCATATCCAAAATAGTGTAATACAGCCCCAAATCGCAAAAATTGTGTCTCCATTTCAATTATTTACAGACCACTGAAAATGTGAGTTTGCGTACACTTGCCCGTTTGCATGTGTAGCTGTGCAAATTTGCGTGCGTGTGTGTGTGTGTGTGCGTGTGCGTATGCGTGTGCGCACGTTTACGCCCTTGTGTGACACCACACCGAGTTCTGAAGACAGCAGAGAGAAAATGTCGCCTCCATCATTATGGAACCAGTGATATATTATCTCCTGCCTCTGCACGGCTCCTCATATTTCTCAAGCTGAGACATCTCAGAATTAGGGAGCCGCAACGCACAAACATGAATCACTCTGCAGCAGACAATTCCTTACTATCCACAGTAATGATATAATCAGGACATTTCACTGACATTTACTCATGAGTGTTGTCATATTTGAACTATATGTATATTACATACGAATACCTGCGTGAAGCTGACAGTAAAAACTATTCAGTTGACTGTAAATATTACTCTAATGAAACTAGAAATCATATTTGTGTATTTCTTATGAAGTAAAAAAAGGCAATGTGCCATTACAGAGAATAATAGTTGTTATAAATTTAGAGTGAAACTGGGAATTCTCAGAGCATTGCAGAACTGCCATCATGAAATGCTCCATCACTGATTTATGGTAACTGTCTGTCTACAGACGACAGGACAGAATTGTGGCACCTGGAGTCATTGTTGGAGTTTTGAATGTTACTGAAGGCACAGGGTTTGAATTATGCCATGACTTTTTATGTGTTTGTGTGTGTGGGAGGGGGGTGTTATGAGGACTTACTGGACCAAAAAATATGTTTTTGGCCTACTGTTACAGAATATCAACGAATACAGACAAAATGTATTACAATCAGTCGATATCTAACACTAACTGATTAAGTGCAGGGGACATGGGGAATGACTGTGGAATCGGGACATGATTCCCCCCCCCAGTTTAAACCACTCGCTAACCGCATCATGAATACAAAGAAATGATTGCTTCATTAAAAACGGGTTCAATTATCAATGAAGGGTCATCCCCCCCCCCCATTAATTCAATTCAATTGGCAATGTCTGTTTACGCAGAAGTTCTTTGTTTGTTCTCTCACTGAAAAGGCAATCCAGCAGGAGTGGGCTAAGCACAGAATCAATGGATAACAATTAGTATAACTTAAACGAGGGTCAAACCAGGTATAATATCTTTTGTATTCACTCATGAATGAATCATGCAACTGTTGATTTCTTTAAATTAGGCTTTCTGGAAAACTACTTCCTTTAAGTCAATTGTTTTAATTCATAACTTGAGAAGTAGGCTCATTATAATGGTGTAAATAATCTGTATTAATGGCATGTCTGATTTCTTAATGGCAGTCTGTGGTTTATGAAGTATATGAAAGAACATTCATCTTTATAACATTTAATGTAGAAGCAGTAAGGCCAATTAGAATTATTAATAATATATGTATATAGATGTATATACAGTGACTGTAATGGATTTTCTTCTTGACAATATACAGAGTATTTTCTTAATGCTTTGAAACAAAGCAGTTGTACAAAACTCAATATGTAATAATTTGGTCATATTGACAGCGATAAACCCTGAAGAAGCTATTCAATATTATATTTCCTGGATTTACTTTTTATTAATTGCACAGGAACAAGAAAGCCTCAATTCAGTGATTAACATTATCAGGTAAACCACAAAAAACATGAAATGAGCAAGGACAGATCAGGCATGCAGAATATGAAGGAGTGTTGACAGTATCCTGGAGTAAATGTCTAGGATAGCAACATTGATATTACAAATTAATAGATACAAATTAATAAATTAATTTACACTTGAAGTGTTGATACTGTTGTTCTATGCATTGCACAGTGGAGTGGACTGCTTTGTGACTGCACTAGATTACTCGTGGTGTAGTAACTTCTGCCATCTAGTGTTAAAAAAGTTGCAATGCACTCACCCTGGGGGCAGTCAATTAGTTGACCCAGGATTAGTCTCAGTGATTCATTGATTGATTGATGGCTGTTTATGTTCATAAGACTCGGTAGCCCCAACTGGAGTAGTCTGAAAATTAGGTTAGAAGCCATGTTGAAAATCGGTCATCCAGTATAATTGCTGTAGGTCAGTTTAGCAATGCCAGTTGTAGCAGTAGTGCCATTTGGGTATTGCCTGCCCCAACATCTAGCAGCACAGGCTCACAGCCAAACAAGACATCCTGTTTTGGATTTCAGGCCACTATGTGGGCACCACCCCCGCCAGAATATCTGTGATATGTTAGCAGATGGGTTTTACTGCACAACTGGCTGTGAGACTTAATAACAGTAAAAAAAAATGGTGCTGCATGTAGGCAATTTATTGAGAATATGAAAATGTTTTATGAGACAAGCTTTACAGCCACCTTCAGACCACGTCTGTCGGTGAGAAAACAGCAATATCTCAGCACTAAGATTGCTATAGTCATTATTAAATAAACATACCGTCATTGCTGAGGACATTTTAGCTGACTGTTGGAGGAAATGCAATATGAAAATATCAATGCATATGAATATATTAAAATTAAATGTACAGGAAAACAATGGTGCTATTATTGAAGAGGAAGTATTTGTAATAAAAAAGGATTGAATCAACTTTTGATGAAGTGATTTCATGCTGTCATTCATAGTTGTATATAACACATATAAAATGTATAGTTATGAATGAATTTGAAGCGATATCTTAGAACAGAATAGCAACTGTATACAACAGATGAGAGTACTGTCCCAAATGATATGATAAGACCATTTGCTGAGGCAAGTGAATTACCAGTGGAATAATTCAAAGCTAGCCATCCCAACAGTTAGTATGTCCTGGATGTGGTGTAATTTTTTTCCCCAGAGTCTAGCTCAGTGGTTCTCAAACTCGGTCCTGGATCCCCACTGTGTATGCTGGCTTTTGTTCCGACCACAGTTGCAATCTTAGGGCTTAAACAAGCTGTTGATTTGCCTTAAAGGGTGCATTCATGTTTAGAGCAGTTATTTGTCCTCTTAAGCCACATTTGACAAATCTGCACATGCCATGAAGAATTAAAATTTCTTATGCACAATGAGATATGTTAGAAACCAGTATAAATAACTGCTGAGGCAAATGATTTGACCGAACCCTTAATCAACGTGAACAATCAATAGGTTCCTCATAGGTGAAACTGTCAACACATGGTTGCGAAAACCAACAATTTATTTGGCAAACAGTAAAGTCACACCTGTTTCATTTCATGTTCATTTTATTAAGTTCAGGAAAATTATTTTGAAAGATTTCGAAACACCTGTGTTCAGCAACCCAATTCGGAGCTTACTGATTTTCTCAAGTCTAATTTGATCTGTTTAGAAATTAATTTTTACCTGCAAATCCTCACAATATGGAAAAATAAGCATAACATGTTTGAGGGTTTTTATTCTTCATGGCACAGTGGATATGTCCATTGAAAATGCAGCTAAAGGTGGTAAATAACTGAGCTAAACATTGAATGTAGCTAATTAAGACAAATCGACACCTTGTTAAAATTCTAAGATTGCAGTTGTGGTTGTAACAAAAACCAGCAAACACAGTGGGGCGCCAGGAACGAGTTTGAGAACCACTGGTCTAGCTGTCTGTGTAAGGGTCGAGCCCACCGGGCTGCCGTGAGCACCACAAAACCCGGGTCTGGAATCGAGGACTCAAGTGCAAGGCTGTAGAGTGATGAATAGTTCAATAAATGAAGAGTGAAAAACACAAAACAATAGGGGGAGTGAAGTCCCAACTGAATATACAACTAATATAAAGAAATGGCAAACTAAAAGTGACACCAAAGGCAGTGACAGCTAAAACCTGCTGACCAGCAGGGGAGTAAAGTGCAAATTAAGTAAGGCCTTAAGTGCTGCTACCTGCGGCTCATTAATAATGAGCTGCAGGTGTTGTCAATTATGAGTGAGGGTAAAGGAGTGAGGAATATGACTAGGGAGAGGGCTGGAGGCACAGTCTCACAGTCAGTCTCAATTTTGTTTCCTCCCTGTGCCTTGAACACTTGTGTCTTCTCTGTTCATTGTTGTCTATGTGTATTTAGGTTTCTGGTTTTTGTCACCACTTTGTGAGACTGTTGTCCTCCACCTTCAGTGTTTAAACTGTCACTCAGAGTATTTATTTATTAGGGATTGTTTTCCCAGTGTCTGTGGCCCTGGTGTGTTGCACTTCCCTCAGTATCTTCTCCATACAAGTCCAAGGGTGTGCATCTGCTCTGTGTGCAGTAAGCCCTTTGGCTTTTTGTACCAGCTACTGATCTCAGACCAGTCCTGTCTATTATGCCTTTATACTTATCCTGTGTTTCTATTTGCCTTTGCCTGACCTCAAACCATCTTTTTGCTGCCCACTTAATTTGTGATTTTATCACTCCAATCTTGTATTTATTAAAGAGGCCCTTTGCACCTGTGTTCTGATTCATGACAGTAAAGTATCATACAATGGGGGAATAACACGCTAAAGGAGCAGATTCCTGCAGTAATTAGCTGATTTGATGTTTAGACCTTATATTTAAAGAGGTCACGGGAAGTCCTATATGAAATTGCTGGAATCCTGTTATTTATGTTCTGACTAGATAAATTAAAGGTATCATGAGAAATAAATGCGAGAAAAATGTGTTCTAAACACATTTTTTGACATTTATTCGTACAATTCCGAAGATCATTCAAATTTCACGGGAAATTGACTAATTAGGAAGTGGGACGTCATTACAAGAACACAACATACAATCCAAAATGGATTGTAATTTAATTTCATTAAATTACCATTTCAGAAACTTCGAAAACTCTCAACATTATCCGGTGTGGCCAGTTTTCATGAATGACTTATATCTGTCAACGCTCACGCATTCGGATTTCTCGCGCTTTTCTTTACTGATGGGTTGGAAAATGCTGCGCTCAGCTGGCTCGTGGGGCGCGTGTGGATTGGTCTGCGATTGGCTCATGTAGCTGTAAGTCACGAGACTCCATTTTTTTACATGCTTAACTGCTGAATGTAGAGGGAAATGTCCGGCACGTTTCACAGCTTGTTGCTTTGTGAGCCTCGCGGGCTGTCCTGCACCTTTCACGAGCCACTCGACCACAGACATTATGAAGATACGCTGATATTTACGTCGTCATTTATGTGCGAAAGAAATGCCTCAATTTTGTGAAGCAATGTACAACAACGTTATTAAAATACATTTCATTGTCGTTTCATCAATTAGTCTGAGAAACTTTCTAATCAAGAAAAGTAAACCGCGACAGGTTTAGGTCATTCAGCACTGAAGGGTGAGGATTGAGCGTCCCTTTGCGGCAGCTGAGCACCGCCTGTGGTACCCAGTACCCACTACTGTCAGTTATGCTCACGTGGCATTTGTGAGTTTCACCTGGCGAGGAGTGGGACTGCTCTCTCGGTTAGAGGTAGGTCTATCTCTCTCTCACACTCCAGTTACATTTCAATAGTACTCACTATATGGTGAGTCGACGGTGAGTGTGTGCGTCGTTTTTGATTTCACACCATGCACGCTACATACACAATGCCGCACAGTAAGCAAAGAGGCTGTTCTTGAATTGACGTCACTACCAGAAATTCCCGAAGATGGCCGAAGCGTTTTGTCTTGGTTGCTAAGTGCGTTGCTATGGCCATAACTCAGTAATTAGATGATATTTTCAAAAAATTTCAACATAGAATGTTGAATCAAACTGAACCTGGTTTCAGAGATTATAAATTAATTCCCATAACCTTTTTAAGTTGTCTGCCTGCTCTTCATCCTTTAAAATAGATAACACGGTCGCCATAGTGACCCAGTCATGTATCTCCCTGATCTCCAAATTTTGGGCAAAATGGCCACCGGCAGGCATATTGGACATTGAGCATTGTCAAATAGATATCTTCAATTGTGCAAAATTAAAAAGAATTCCTGTAATAATTGTCGCTTTCAGAGCCTGGAACTGAAATCTCTGCGGGCGCGGCGACGGCCCCGGAACTAAACCATAGTATCTCCTGAAACTTTAAACAGTGTTTCTGTTTAAATGCCTATGGACTGCTTTGTATTTTTTTCATATTTCTTAATAATTAGTTTGTATGTTTATGTTTTTTTATAGGTGCATATATGGAAACTGTCACAACCCTTAATGTTAATGCCTTCTGTGTCTCTTCCCATTCAGCAACTTGTGTGTCTGTTAGAGGTCATGTGTCCTTTGATTGGTTTGCATCTTGAGTGCTCCCGGGATGCTCGACTGTGTCCTGTTTAATGGGTACTCAACCTCGTAAGTGTGTTGTACACTGAACTAAAATATAAACGCCCCATGTCAAATATTGATGCCACATGGAGTTAACAACTCTAAGTGAGCATATGCTGACTTTTACTTGTACAATAGGGATATTTCTCTTGATTTGTATAATCAAGTGATGCTCAGTGATGCAGTGATTTCACTCAGTACATGGGTGTGGCATTTCCAGACAGTGATCAGAAAGAATGAGCAGTACCCAGACACTCCTTATACTGGGGACAATAAAAGGCCACCTCAAAATGTCAAATTTTGTCAAAAGTCATCATGCCTCAGATGTCTCAGGTCATGCGGGAATGTGCCATTGGCATGCTGGATGCAGGGATGTCCACCAGAGCGGTTGCTGTGCGGCTGAATGTTAACTATCGGACGATAGGCCGTTTGAGAGTTAGTTTCCGACAGACGGGCAGCACTGTAAATCGACCTCAACCACGTCGGCCATTTGTGACCACACTAGCACAAGATCGCGACATACGGCTCGTCCACCTGCGGAATCGGCTCAGATCAGCGACACGCACAGCGGATGAGACTGTTGGTCTGCACAACAGACGCGTCACACCACAGACAGTCCGTCACCATCTGCGAGAAGCCAACTTGCACGCTTGGCATCCTCCCCATGGTCTGGATCTCACTGCAGTCCGATGTCGGAACCGACTCGCATGGGCAAACACACACATTCGATGGCCCTTGGCACGCTGGAGAAGAGTGCTATTCACAGACGAATCCCGGTTCCAGTTTATGTTAATAAAAATTTATTTTGTTAATAAATACTTTGCTATTAGCGCTTTGAACCAGTCAGTATTTACTAGTGAAAATCTTTAAACTTTCAAAGGACAATGTAACCTTTAATGAAGTAATTACGAAAGTTCTCTTCCTTGTTTAGTTAATAGGAACAAGCTTCCAAGCCTTTTGCAAGGTCTTCAGGATTGAGAGTGCCTTCTGTTAATCTTTTCCCAGAATGTTCCTCTGTCCAGTTTATCAGGAACAAGCTCCCAGTCCCTCAACGGTCATCAGGATTGGAACAGCATTCCTCCTAAACTTCTCCATCCTGCCTTCTGACAGTTCAGCATTGGCAAAGTGTGCGTTACACCCGCCAGTCATCCTGGAAAGCCGCTGGCTGGGCATTGGCAGCACCCGCACTACGTCACCCATAATATCTGAACTGAACTCTGCTATTGTCCTCTGCGGTCCGTCCCATATTGCCTGCCATATTACTACCAATAAACCTCACTACTGAATTTTGTCCTGCCTTCGCACCCGATTCCTGGTCTGGATCATGACTGGAAACAATACATGCTATATTTTGTTAACATTGTTGATTTATGAAATATACAGTGCATCATCTACTGTATATCACACCGGTGCACGCATCTACTTAATTTATTTTATATCTCTTTGTGTTCATGCCAAACGCTATCGCCTGCAACCTGTAAGTAATGATAGCATATATTGGCACAAGACAATCTGTTGTGTTCTGTGGGTTTTCGTGTTTAGGTTAGGTTTGGTCCGTGTTCTTTCGTCTTTAGGTTAGGGTTGTGTTTTTAATATTGGCTTGATTATTATTGTGATGTCTGTTTTTCGTCTTATGGTTTTAGTGTTTCCACATTTCGTATCTCTCCCGTGTTATTCCGGTTCACTTCTTACCCATGTACGGTTTTTGTTTTTTTTCCCCTGTCGCGTCATTAGTTCGTTGCCGTTTCTGTCTTAATAGATTGTGTCACTATTTCGGGTGATTTAATGCATTCTGGGTTTCAGCCAACCTTCCGATCTCGTTTTCTTACTACACCTTACTTTTCTATCTTATTAACTGTACTAACAGTTTGTTGTTTTTCTCAAATTTACTAACCCATACTAACATTGTATAAAAGACTAACGTACTAACGAGCACTGGGGATTGTACAGCTGCACTTACTAATTGACTAACGACCTCTCCGCATTTCGCCCTGTTGTAGTCTCCGCCTCTTGCTTTCACTTAATCTCCTTCGCTGCGTTTCTTGCAGATTCTCTGCAATCATCTCATCTGTCCTGCCTCTCACTCTGTGCACTTAGAAGTCTTTATTCAGTTTATTTATCCCGTTTATGGGAAAGTCTTGTGATCCTTGTCCATGTGTTGGTGTTTTCCTGTTTCATGTAATTAGGTTTCCCTCGTGTTCTACCCCTTGTAATTTATATTAATTTCTGCACCTGTGTTTGAGTGTTTCCCTTCCCTTTATATTCCTGCTCAGCGGATGCAGTTGAGACCTGACTTCAGACATGTGCAGTGCAGTTCGCATCAGTGCAGAGCAGTCCTGACTTAACATCAGACCAGTTCAGACTAGTGCAGTCTGGCAGATGTGTGTTGGCTCTATCTGCGACAGCTGTGCCTCCCGAGTCTGCAATCTGCGCCAGCTGTGCCTCCCAAGTCTGCCATCTGCACCAGCTGTGCCCCCCGAGTCTGCCATCTGTGCCAGCTGTGCCCCCCGAGTCTGCCATCTGTGCCAGCTGTGCCCCCCGAGTCTGCCATCTGCGCCAGCTGTGCCCCCTGAGTCTGCCATCTGCGCCAGCTGTGCCCCCCCGAGTCTGCCATCTGCGCCAGCCGTGCCCCCTGAGCCCTCTGCGTCCGAGTGTCCCTGTTCTTGTTCCCTTCCTGGTTTCCCGAGTGCCCCAGTTCGTGTACCCTTTCTGTGCTCCCGAGTTCCCCAGTGCCATCCTCGCGCCATCCGCGCCAGCTGTGCCTCCCGAGTCTGCCATCTGCACCAGCCGTGCCTCCCGAGCCCTCTGCGTCCGAGTGTCCCTGTTTGTGTTCCCTTCCTGGTTTCCCGAGTGCCCCAGTTTGTGTGCCCTCCTAGTGTTTCCCAGTGCCCCAGTGTGTGTACCCTATAGTGTCCCCGAGTTCCCTAGTTTTTTATAGTTTGCCAGTTCCTGAATTGTTCCCTTTTCATTGCTTGTGCACGGTGGTTGTTTTGATCTATGTGCCACGTTTTTGTGTTTCCAAGTTTAGTAATTTTTATTGAATTCTGGCTTCCCTGCAATTGGTGTCTCCTCCCCCGTTCTCTCTCCTTGTGTGTGCGTTTTTCGAAACACAATCAGACAGTGGGCTGCTCCTAAACATGAACAATCAACCAGAGCAATTACTGTTCCAATGGGGTAAACCATCAAAGAAATCAAATTTCATACAAACTCCACTCTAGATTGCATCTGTTTGCGACGATAACACATTTTTTTCTTCCTTAAGTGCACTGCTTACATGGGCAGTGATAAAGATAAATTCTGCAGCTTACATCTGCATTGCTCTTTGTTCCATGAAAATAAAAACACTGAAAAATACATTATAATGTGTAGAATAATATATTTAGGTTCTGAGAGGCTAAACCTAAAAGAGAAATACTTTTGATTTAAAGAGCACCGACTCCTCCATAGCTCCTCTCACACATTTCCTTTCATTTTTATTTGAGGTTTCTTTTTATGTGATAATGTTACAGGTATGGCAACATTGTATGAGTGTATTGGAGAATACACATTTTCTTGCCTGTACTACATTGGCTGTTGGTTTGTTCTCTTAATATTACACATATGGATCACAGTCAGGCTGAATAAGAGCTTGTAATTTCAATACAACTTCATGTAATTGCAGCTTTCAAAATATTTTCTGTTCTTGTCACTGTCGTCAAGTGTGTCTAATTGCACATTTTCATGTCATATTCAAATATATCACAATGAGTCAATCAATGCAGAGATATTTCGGTATTTTAAATTACATTATTGCATGCATATCTTATTACTACTGGTAGTTTTATGCACATTTGAAGAAATGATTTATTCGGTAAAAAATATAATTGCACTGTGTACAAGATAAAAGCTTATTTTTTGTTGTTACAAGATCAACTGATGCATCTAACTTATCAATATATTGGAGAATATATTGGGAGAAGCATACTTTTGTTGTGTAACAGACCAAAGGCTACTCTTACCAGTTTTTGATGGTAAAATGCAGTGAGTGAGGGAGAGAAAAGATTGCAGCTTTAATTCTCTTTAATTTGCCTGCCAGACCAAAGCAGATTTGGAGCCACATTTTATTGAGATTGAGCTACACTGTCATCTGCTGGTCGCAATTTTAAAACAAGCAGAATTTGTTCTAAAAATGCCAAATACATAATTTATGTCATCTCTAGCCAATGGAGAAGTGTTCCAGCAAGACCAGTGCCCGTGACCTTATGCAATAAATTAATAAGTAAGTGAGTAAGTAAGTAAATGAATAGATGAATAAATAAATAAATACATAAATAGGGCATTTATCATTCCAAAAATCAGATTCATGGTGGAAGGTGATTGGTTTTGTCTTGCACCCTGTAGACAATCTGTTGACTGAGGGTTCATGATGCATATTAACTTCTCAGTCCATGGTCCATTGCTCAAGCAGAGGTCTAAATATGTTAAAGGGATTAACAAAGTGAATTATGTAGGATTCCTTCAGCCAAGTTTGGTCAGTAGAACTCAGGGCCACAAATGGAAGTTCACCAAGGGAAAATTTAGCACTGATTAGGAAATATTTTTTCACCCTGAGAATAATTTAAATGAGGAATAACTAGCCTGACTAGCCATATTTTTGAGGCAGAAACCTTGGGGATTTTCAAGAGCAGACTTCACTTTAAGCTAGATACCACTGAGTCATTGAGTATCTGAAGTGATATATTCTCGACAGTATAAAGAAACTGGCAAGCCTAGCTGGGCTGAACGGCCTGTTCTCGCTACTCACGTTATGTTATGTCATGTTAAAAGTCCGTGTTGCCCTCGTGGTAAGTTATGATAACAGCTATGATGTTCATGCCAGCCCACTATGGCTGTGTATCATGAGACGAAATATCAAATAATGTGCTGTTGTATTGTCAAAGATCATTTTAATATCACTGCTTTCAGTTTTAGCTTACATTTCATGTACCATCCCAACTTTCTCAGATTTGGGGTTGTATGTTAAAATCAAATTTTTTCCATTTGGGTTTAATATACTTTCTAGTTTGTCTCTTTATCTACTAAAAAAACACTCACTGCACAGTTAATAAGGAATACCGGTTCATCTGCTTAGTCATGGAATTATGAATTCAGTCATATTTGGCTGTAGAGCAATTCGTGAACTCACGCTGACCTAGATTATGAACATCAGTTAATGATCATATTGAACAAATTATGGTACCTGAAAGGCATTGATTGTTCGTATTAGAACGGCTGGTGAGAGTATTTCTGTGTCTGCTGACCTCTCGGGATTTTCTCAGGAGTATATTGTCAGTTGTGCAGATGGAAACACCTTGTTGATGGGATAAGTCAGCTGAGAATAACCAGACTGGTTCAAGCTGACAGAAAAGCTATGGTAACTGCACGAAACTACCCCTCACAACTGGCGTGTGCGGAAAAGCAACTTTGAATGCGCAACATGTTGATTCTTGAGGTGGATGGGCTTCCACATGAGGTTCCACTCATGTCAGCCAAGAAAAAAAAACTGAGGCTGTAACGGCCGCAGGCTTACCAAAATTCAATAGATGAGGACTGGAAAAACATGACAAATGCATATGTTAGGATAAGAATTTAACAACAACAACAGCATAACCCATAGACTGTGAGTACAGTTCAGGCTGGTAGTAATGGCTCAGAAGCCAAATTTGGCTATTTATGGGTTACCCAATTTAATGCTTTATAATTCAAGATTTAAGCTTCATAAAGAGGAAAAATGTGGCTCAGCTCAGAAAAGACACTTGCAGCATTTAGAATAACATTGTATTTCAGCTTATTTTCATGATTTGTTTTTGAGAAAATGGGCTGCAAACAAAAATCTTCATGAGAATTCACTATTGAAATTGCAAAAAAATTAATAAATAATAATTATGAGGATTGAAAAACTGCTGGGGCTTAAATCTATACATTTCTGGGATCATAAACTCCTTGTCCACAAGTAGAATTCATCTTCAACATTTCATTCTAGATTACCTACATGCTATTAGCCAAATTATACAGCTATCCAAGTCCCTTTTTGATCCCTCAAAATGGTGCACTGTCAAATCATAAAATAATCATGTATTTAACACATAAAGTTTTGAGGCATGAAATTTAATATGAACAAATGATTTTCTGGTTGAGTTTAGCATGAATTTATCAATATCAGTGCTGTTGAACATCAGTGGTCACCAGTAACCTCTCCAAATACAAAACATGCCTTTTCTCCATAATAAAGTTTAGAGTTTTGTCCGTTTTTCTTCAAATTCCCCCAAGCCAACACAAAAAGACTCATTAAATAAACTGCTGAGTAAACCGTCAGAACATTCACCCTGCAATGGAAGCTACCAGTTCCCTCCTCTGAATTCACAAACTCATTTCAACTCTTATAAGGAACAAGTACAATTCACTAACTCAGTAATATCTGAATTCTGAAATATACCTTATTTTCACAGAACAGACATTCCACTTTCAGGGAAGATCACACAATATATGCCTCCCTAGATTCAACAGAACGGTGCAATGAGCGTACCAGGGGGTCCACCCAAATGCATGGGCAGTTCACGTTTTAAACAGGGAAAAAACCTCAGCATTTCACTTTGTTGAGTACGGTATACATTCCAAAATAAAAAGCAAAAGTAGCAGCCTAACTTTCTTCATGAATCCCTACTCCAGAGATCGATGTATCCAGTAGAAGGAATCCTCCGTTCCTGTTTCATTTGAAATAATTCTCATTGACCATATCCTTATCTCATTTAAATCTTCTAAACATAACTGAACACTTAAAGGCCAGTTCTGCGAGTCTTTTTTTAATAAATCGCGTCCATTTCAGCCGCGCAATTTGCGCAACGTAGACAGGATACAACGCAGCCTGCTGATATGCATAGGCTTGTATGCTCTGTGTTTGTCCAATCAATGTGTTTCACTTACAGTGCAACGTTTAAACACTTGGGAATGGGATAAGAAACAAGCCAATCAATACATTGTTACCAGGAGAGTTTCGCGAAGGCGTGAACTATAACTGTGCAGTTACGCTGAAGAGCCTGAGTGTATAATTGAGTGATTGGCTATCAACACCAGTACTTGGGTGGATATAAGGAAGCGCTGAATTTGTCAATGAAGAAATCTACACGTAAATTCATGGTAGGGAACTACGCATTTTTTTTTGTATGTGATGTCTGTAATTGACAGTAGAATGTGAGAGAATCAATGACATGTCGAATTTTTTGCTTCAGAAAACTGATTTTTCTGAACCACTAATTGGAGTTGGCTCACTGCAGCTAAACTGGTTGCTACAGAGGACAACGATTTTTGTCTGTCGCAAGAGATCATTTTTTTGAACTGCTGGATCGATAGTATGGGCAAGGATATTGACCAGTTTGCACGTCAGGCTTAGCTGAGGAGTTTAATTCATGCAACTCATGAAAAACAGGGAGTGGAGTGAACTTCCTCATATTCAAAACTGCGTTCGAGGTCTGCTTGCTTGTGACTATTCAATAACTGATCCGCGGGTGTCATCTAGTGATCGAATACAGTAACAGCGTGCTTAAATTTGCAGGTCCATAGACGCGAGCATCTTCATCTGCAGAAAGGGGTTAACAGGATTGCGGTTCCAATCCTGGAGACTGAGAGTAAGGCTTGGAAGTTTGTTCGTATTAATAGAACTAGGAAGAGAACTTTCGCATTTCACTGTCATTAAAGCTTACAAATAATTTCCAAAGACGATTAAGCTTCACCAGGAAATACTGACTGCTTGCTAAAGGGCATATAGGAATTGACAATCCAGCAAGTTGCTCGTTCAAAATACATATAGCTCCTTTAAGGCAAGTCCTGAAAAACAGGGATTGGAGTGAACTCGTCTATATTCTAAGAGCTCAACTTGCTTGTGAACATTCAATATCGTATCCGGGTGGGCCATCTCGTGATAGAATATTGTAACTGCGTGCATAAATTTGCAGCTCCTTGTCCACTGGTGGGCACATCTGCACAAAGACACCCTGCTGAGCACCGTTGTTCTTCTCCAACACGCCAAATCCAGATAATCCTTAAATGATGAATTACATTCATATTTTAATTTGTAATGACTAACAAAGTGGCCAGTGTCAAAGTAACGAAGTAAAAGAATAATGATAATGTTGAGAGTTTTCCTAGAGTCGTGTCTGTAATGGTAATTTAAATGAATGATTGAAAACAGGTCATGACCAATCATTATTTTTAAGGGATGGGTTTCAGCCTCCCCTGTTTCCAGTTCACCAGCCGCCACTGATATGATATATATATTTACACACAACCCCAATTCCAAAATAGTAGGGACAAAGTGTAAATTGTGGATAAACCCCAATGACTTTCAAATCATACCAGCCAGTATTTTATTCACAACAGAACATGGATAACATAGCAAATGTTGAAACTGAGAAATTTTACAATTTTATCCAGAAAATGAGCTCTTTTCAAATTTGATGGCTGCTACAGGTCTCAAAAAAGTTGGGACAGGGGCTTGTTTACCATGGTGTAGCATCCCATCTTCTTTTTAACATAGAGTGGAGGCGTCTGGGCATTGAGGAGACAAGTTCCTTGAGTTAAACATTTGGAATTTGATCCCACTGTTGTTTATTACAGGGCCTTCCAGCTGCTGGAGAGTTTTGGATCTAAATTGACGGATTTTTGTTTAATTATGCGCCAATTATTCTCAATTGGTGAAAGATCAGGACTGCAGGCAGGCCAGTTCAACACGAGGACTCTTCTACTGCAAAGCCATGCTGTTGTAATAGCTGCAGTATGTGGTTTTGCATTGTCCTGCTGAAATACACAAGGCCTTCCCTGGAATTGATGTCGTCTGGAGGGGAGCATATGTTGCTCTAAAACCTTTATATACCTTTCATGCTTTTTAAAACATGCAAGTGTCCAACACCATATGCACTAATGGTTGTAGGTTGGAGGTTGGAGAGCCTCTGGCCATCTTTACTTCTGAGAGACTCAGCCTCTCCAAGACATCCCTTTTATAGCAAATAATGTTACACACCTGATGCCAGTTAACTTTGTGACTTGCGAAATGTTCTTTCAGCTGATTCTCTTATAAATTAATTGCTTTTTCAGCCCTTTTTTGCCTGTGTTCCAACTTTTTTAAGACCTGTTGCAGCCAGAAAATTTGAAATAAGCACATTTTGTGGATTAAAATGTAAAATGTCTCAGTTTCAACATCTGAAATGTTATCTACCTATGTTCTACTGTAAATAACATTGGCTCATGTGATTTGAAAGTCATTGCATTTTAATTTATATTCACTATTTTACAATTCGTACCAACTATTTCTAATATACACAACTAAATTGGGTGGTGTATATATATATTTATATATATATAAACTGATTTTCAGTACTTCACATTTACTCATTATACAGCCACATCATTGACACCTTTGGTATGTGTGTTCATGTATCTGTAGTCTGTATTTGTTACAAAATAGGCCTCTTGTTTTTACAAAATGGGCACTTCTAATGTTGTTACAAAATGGGTACCCACATTTTTTACAGAATGGGCCTACCGTTAACAGAATGGGCATAGATTACAAAATAAGTAACTTGTTTATTACAGAATGGGCACATATTACAAAATGGGTCAGTATTACAAAATGGGGCCCACTAGATCCTAACTGCGAAATTATGTGCCCTCTGTGTAATATTTTTCATCATTTCCTATGGCAGAAAGCTCAAAGCCCGAAGTGGATTTTGCTGGAATCTGGCACCCTCACAGAACACACTCAAAGGTATCCAGACAAAAAACTGCGGCCTACCCATTATCCTGTGTGGCACCGCCGACAGGCCAAATTTCAGAGCACATGAATGCGTGTAACAGAACTATTTGTCCTAGAGTTATGATTTTTTTTTCCGTGGGCCACAATAAATTAAATTTATTGAATTGCTTGATGTTGATGTGATGCTTGATGCCTTATGCCCCACTCAAGGAACGAAGAGGATGAGTGAGTGAGTGAGTGAGTGAGTGAGTGAGTGATGTTTTTTTGCATAATGCATTAACTCCTGCTCGCTGCTACATTTTTCTATCATGTTGTTTTTATAATAATGACTATATGGACCTCCAACCCCAGTGCCGCAGTGCTGTGCAATTAATTTAAAATCATCAGTCAATTTGAGTCCAGAAAAAAAAATTCTTTCATCTGTAAAGCACAACAAAAACCAACAAGTACTGCAGCCTGTCAGCTCTGGCGAGCGAGACGCCTGCTTTGGCACATTTTTAAATTGATGTCGATGTAATGGTATAGAAGACAAGTAAGGTGCAGCAGGCATGTCAGTGTAGATCAGGGCTGAGCCTGACAGCCGTCATCATGCTCCTCCAGGGCGGGTGGGGTCACTCTATCCCTGATGGAAAGTGAGGGAATTGGGTCATGATAAATGCAGAACTCCCAGACACCCCCTCCCCCCCACCCCCGCCCAAACGTTCTCAAAGTACATCAGGCCAGACATCCTATTTTAATTCAATTAGCCTTGATAGTGATGAGAGCAGAATTTCTTCTGATGCAAAATCAGGACACCAACCTGCACTGTGTGGGCACATGTCATTGGAATCTATATTGGCACAGAAGGTGAAAGCCAGAGTCAAGCTCGAGAAGAGAGGAAATACTTCTTCCTATGATGTCAAAACGACAGAAAAAGCAGGCGTCGGGAGTATTCTCACCATGTTTTCCTCAACAATATTGTTTGTTATCAACAGCAGCGTATTGTGTGGCATGAAATACGTTTTCTTTCCAGACATGTTTTATCACAATCAGACTGATTCCTTGAGATGAAAGATTCTGTCATCCATATCAGTTATTGCAATCTTTCTCAGGCAGAAAATTTAGAGTATTGACAAATACTGGGAATCTGTAATTTACTTGTGGAAATAAGCAACTGTATTAAACAGAAAGCAAAAACTTTGTGTACACTGCTAAGTAATACTCAGTGCTTATTTCAAAATACATTCAGAATTTGACTGCCAGAGCTGCCCCCCAACTCCCCGGCCAGACAACCATCCTCCCCTTTTCGCTTCTGTTATTATTGAAAGGCCATAATGCCGTCAACTGCTTGATATAGGTGAATTTACAGTTGACAATTTTGTCAAAATAAAATGTATACTAATGACTAATATATGAAAGGTGATTTATACTTATATTGAATTATATTATTTAAAAGGGGGTTGACTACATCAGAAACACAAACGTAAATGAAAAACAGAAATGAAAGATTTCATGAACTTGAATGAAGGAAAGGAGCCCTGAGCGGTAAGGTGAGGTCCAGAGCAGAGCAGTCAGAGGAGGCAGAGCTTCCATCTGTGTTTAAAAGCAGCTAACAATTCTACTGATCTGTCCCCTTTGGGAAACCTGCTTCTCCACTGAGAGGACAGCACAGTGGAGGGGAGAGGATAGGAGGGAAACAACCAGACACCTCGAGGTCAGGGAAGAGGCTCCGTTTGAGAATGCGGTTGAATGCATGGTAGAACTGTTACACTTCCTGTTGGTCGACCTCATGCAAGCTCTCAAAACTTCATGTGAGCAGTGACAGGTGTAACAGGCACTTCTTTGAGAGGGCTGTAGACTTTAGGACTGCATTCTGTATTGGTTGAATTAGTTGGCTGGTGTGAGGTAGTAAAATGCCAAACAAAGCGGCCATGAACTGGTTATAGCAAGTAAACATTATTGTCTGAACTTTGGAAGCTACAGATAAAACTAGAGAGGAGAATACTCCAAAGAAATGGCTCACGAATTTTAATGGGACCCTGCCCAAAATCCTGATAACCCGACTCTAATTGCCTGCATAGATCATAATGCGAACCTCAAACTAAATGGGAATGCAATCATTAGGGTGCAAGCTCGATTAAGTCTATAAGTCTATAAGCCGACAGATGGAAATTACGATTTGTTAAAAGATGTGGTTGCAGTAAGCCAATGAAATCTAAAGGCGTGGCCTCAATTGATATAATGAGCTGTAAATCCTGAATGCAATATCCAATCCTCACCAAACATCAGATATTTCATCCCCAGGAGATAAGACACAAACCCACTTAAGTTGGTATAAATCTGTCCATAGGTGGCGCTATAACACACAAATGATTATAACTCTTGAAGCAATTGACCGATCACCTTGAAATTTTGCAGACTTCATAAGGGGCACATTTCCCATTTAATTTAATAAGAACGGCATACTAGCTAAAACAAAATGGCCGACAACAGCCAATCAAATTTCAGTAACCCCTTTAATCACTTTATCTGTAACCTATCATAATGAAACGTTATGGTCTTGTTAAGGATGTGAAAATAAGCAATATTCATGAGAATTATTTTGATTGGCCAAATGGTGGCGCTATTGAGAGGTACAATGCGTTTTTGGCTGTAATTTCCGAAACGGTGGGCAAAGAAACAAAATTTTTTTTCTTCTGGATTATCTGGATTAGTACAAATCAAATCATATCAGAAAACCCCATATTTTTGCATAAAAATTATCCAGTATTTTGAATTGTTTGTAAAACCTTTAATTTCTATCTCCTCCTAGAGGGTGTTATCAATTTACACAACATTTGGTATACAGCATCTTAGGACCAATTTATAAAGCCCAACTGATGGAAATTTTGATAAATTGTAAGGTGTTGCCACAATAAGCCATTCAATTTTGAAGGCCTGGCCTAGATTGATATAAAGGAAGCAATGTCCGATCCTGACCAAACGCGATCACTAACATCAGCAGGCCGCCACCCTTTTGCATACCAGATTTGGAGCAAATCGGTCAATGGGGGCGCTACAGCAAACAAATGGGCATAACTGTTAAACCACTTGGCCAATGAACTAGAAATTCCGCATGCTTCACAGTGGGCCAGTTTGGCAGTAAATCCTTTAAGAACAAAGTGATAGCTGAAACTAAATGTCCAAAATCAGCCAAAGAATTTTCATTAGCCTCTATATTTAATAGGCCTTTATTGCGATATTAAAATGTTTCTCCTGCCTGCATGCTATGCATTATCATGACAAAGGGTGAAAACACAGGAAACTATCCTAATATAATATAAGCAGTTTTTTTATTGAGCATTGTGCTGGCATGTGGGACTCTGAACAAAAATTGACAAAATTCTTATCTTTATCATGGACAAAAGGCATGTATAGTGTTTGGAGAGGCTACTGATGACCACTGATGTCCAACTGCACCTAAAAATTCATAAAGATTGAAGTGTGAATTCTTGTTTCCTTTAAACAGGATGTTATCATACATGATATTCAATTAACTGCTGCCTTTTGAAAATATGTAGAGGAATTTAAACTTTTGTGCAGATTTATGTGCTTGAAGACATGGAACTGCTGTATTTATGCAAGCAGTTACACTATTTCATCACTAAATGGCAATCCCGGGTCACTTATTGAACATTCACCCACAAGCACAGCTCCCATCTCTGCTTTTCAAATGTTGCATGAATTAAGCTCCTCAGTTAAGCCTGATGAACAAACTGCCACTTCTAAGTCTATGTTAAACCTTTCATTTATATATTCTCTTAGTTGGTTCAATCAATTTACATAAAATTTGAAAAACAATATCTGCAGCGCAAGATCTAAAATCCCAGCAAAAGCAATTTTCCATATTAAAATGTGTGACCACACTATGCATTTTGAGGGCAAGACCTCTATCTAATGAGCTGTAACTTGTTAATGCAGTGTGTACTCATCATAAACTGGTTTGCAAATAATTCACATATGAATGAGTCAGCATCTATAAAAGATCCCACAAACATGAAAGGGAAGTGAGTCTGGAATTTTGGACAAGCAAACGCAGTTATTAACGAGGAGATAATGACAAGAAAAAAACCTTTCATTTAAAAATGATTTCAAAAATGCATTTCAAGCCTTAAGTTAGTCGACTATAATCTTTTATCATCCCATTTTCTGGGATTATTTGTGTCTTCACTTCTTCAAAATTGATACTTGTTTCATTGTGCTTGGACCTCGTAATCACCGCTTGCGGTTATATTTGAATTAGAATTGGGTGTTGAGGACCCCGGGAGTATTTCCGTCAGAGCAGGAAGCCAATCGAAATCAGCGCGAGCACAAGAAGAAGCTTATTTGCTTGTTTTGGCGCACAGATTATCGGTGGATTGTGAGTCACCAGTGCAGAATGAGGAGTATAATTAAAAATATGCCAAAGCAGGCATCTCGCTCACCAGAGCTGACAGGCTGCAGTACTTGTTGGTTTTTGTTGTGTTTTACAGATGAAACTCTTTCTTAAGTTCCAAAAACAATTTTTTTTTCTGGACTCAAATTGTCTGATGATTTTAAATGATCATTATTGTAGGGGTAGTGTTCTACCAATAGATGGCAGCAAATGCCAAAGCAATTACAAGTCATATCGCATTATCGCGAGTAAAAGATTTTTTGAGATATAGGTCCCGTCAGCTACCTATGATCTGCTTGCACAGGCATAAAAGGAAAATGAAAGATCCTGCTAATAGGCAACAGCCACGAGAAGTTTGGTCGGAAATTAAATTATTGATTACATTAATGTCCAGATATGCTCCCTCATAACCAAACATTGATTGCAGGAGATGAAAGATGTTGTCATGGAGGTAATTCATCACTGTATCATTCTAACTTAAAGGGTACAGAGCACAGACAGATAATGAGACCATGTAATTAAATTATTCAAATCAGCATCCTCATCTACAGAGGAATCAATAAGATAGTATCAGAGAAAACTGAAGTGAAAAATAACTTATCTGTGGTTATGAAAGGACTGTTATCACTCATGTTTTCTTACTACCCAAGGCTGAATGCCTCACAAAAACATTGGTTGGTAAAACAAGCATCACAACTAATATTAAAAGAAGAACTGAGTAAGAATTGTGTTTGTCTTTGATCTGAAGTAAAATTTAAGGGCAATTTTTTTTAATGTGACATGCAGTCAGATTTTCTGAACACATTTTGCATAATATTTACTACTCTTTAGTCAGGCTATATCAAGACACAATTACCATGACAGATCAGAATTAGACTGGTACATGCCCTGTTGTGGTTGTTACCACGTAATGTTGATTTAGATTGATATAGGATTTATATGTTGTACTTGTACAGCTAGGGTGGCATGGTGATGCAGTGGGTGAGACAAGTGTCCAATTGCAAGACTGTCGTGAGTTCAGAACCCACCTAGGCACATTGAATAGTTCTCTCCCACTGAATGCTGGGATTAGGCTCCAGCTGGCATTGTCCACGACCAGAATTCCAGAAATAACTAGGGACAATGGATGGATGAATGGATTCTACAGGTAAGATGAGGAAGAAAACTTGCATGACACCGTAATTCTCACAATGATTTCCCCTGAAAGTGTAGAAATATGTACTACGACCAACACCAATTTATATGTGAAACCTTTATGCATGAAGGAAACAAGGAGGATAGGCTTCTACCCACACTTTGATTCTGGGCAAGAGAGTCTCATCTGTCACAACCGTCATGTGAATGTCTTCTGTGTCTACTCCTATTCAGTAGCTTATATGCCTATTAAAAGTAATGCCGTCTTTGATTGGTTTGCATCTTTTGTGGTCTCCTAATCCCCAGCTGTGTCTTGTATCATAGTAACTCTAACTCTTGTGTGTGAGACGCTTTTATACCCCATGCCCTCCCCCCTTTTGAGTTGCAAGTTGGTGAATTGTAATTAACTATAAGCGTTTTCAACTAGTCAATATTTACTCTTCATCTCTTGAAAGTTAAATGTTATCTCAGTTAAAGTGCCACATTGTGGAGCAGTAGTGACCACCACGTTGCAGGTTCGATCCCCGGTCGCACCAGCCGGCAGTGGTCAGCCGGCAGTGGTTGGTAGCCTTTTCAGAGCAGCACACAATTAGCTTTGCGCTGCAGGGAAATAAATTTGGAAATGACTGCCAGGTAGGGACCTTCGAATTGTAGCTTTGTTCGTTGCTCCAGCACCTCCTGTTGGCCAGCTTGGCGCTCATCAGTAAGATCTAAGCTTGCTCAAGTTCGGGTATCCTCCGCCTTCGTTCTGAACTTGTGAAGTTTCGATCTATGAGAGTAAAGAAGCAGTGACTGACAGGCATATGCTTTGGAGGAGAGCCGCAAACTTTCTTCGCTCCCCCAAGATGGCAACATGGGGTCACATGCGAGCAAGCTTGTGCACATAGTGCTCTAATTGGTGGGATTGAAGATGCCAATTTTACAAAAAAAATGTCATCTTTAATGACGGTAATTGATGGAAGTTTCTGTGATGACTGTAGAGTTTCAGACGCCAAGCACAGTGGCCAGAATAAATGGGCAAAACAGCAGCAGAGGGAGAGACACAAAATAAAATAATAAAGCGAGACTCGCACTACCAACGGACTAAAATGTCGTCCGGAGGAGGAAGCAAAGCGAGCTCGAAAAAGACAAAATGAAAAAGGAAAGCAAACAAAGAATCCCTTACTTTCTAAAACTTGTCCTCAAACGTGCAGCTAAGTCCCTAACAACTCTCTTCCTAGAGACCTTACCGGCTAAAGTGCAAAACGTAACACTGACACTCTAGCAAGGGAATTGAGGAGGAACTGGGTCTTATATAGAATCAGTGCGACACATCCAATTAATGCCAGCTGGCCCAAGAACTCAATTGAGAGCCAAAATGATGTCGTCCCTGACGAGAGCAGCAAAGAAAGCTCTCAAATCCAAACCATGACAGTTTCCTTGCTTGGCAGGTTCATGGGAGCAGGCTTCCAAACCTTGCTCACAGTATCCAGGATTGGAACTGCATTCCTGTTCATCCTCTCTAAGTCTGTTCCTCTGTCCAGTTTATTAGGAACAAGTTCCCAATCCTGCTATGGTTGTCAGGATTGGAACTGCGTTCCTCCTTAGCTTCTTCTTCATGCCTTTGGACAGTTTGGCTCTGGCAAAGTGTGCGCTCCACCTGGCAGTCATCCCAGAAAGCCACTGGTATGGAGTGGGCAATGATGACACTACTTCACTTACAACATCTGAACTGAACTGTGCTATTCTCGTCTGAGCTCCATCCCACTGTTACTGTATTATCATTAATAAACCCAACCATTAGATTGTATTCTGCCTCCGCACTTGATTCCAGGTCTGGAACATAACGCACATCACTCAGTTAATGAGGCACAACAAAAAAGGCCTCACTTAGAACTATGATTATGTCGGAACAACTTTTCCCGTGTTATCCATAAATATTCCGGCTATATTCATACAATGGACAAATACTGCCAATTTCAATGAAATTAGCTGTGCCTTTTAGCAAATGATGCTAGGGAAGTTGGATATAGATATTGCGCTTATCCCGAAATATGTTTTTGTGCCAATTCTGGCCAATGAGGAGAGTAAATGGAATTAATTGGTCAATTATGTGCAGCATGGGAAAAATATAAAAATGGAAAGAGATGTGGGTTTCCAGGTCATGGAGGCAGGAAACTGCTCTTAAACTGTCTAAGCAGCTTCTCAGTATCAAAGCAGACCAAAGAAGGCAGTCCTTATTATTTCTATTTTCTTCATAACCAACAATTCAATCAGTTTTGTCCTTTCCATTGGCTATCATAAAAAGGCAGCACAACTGACTTTGCTGAGTTATAGGTATACTGAGTAGGATTTTTCAATCGTGGTTTGAGAAAACAGCATTCTAAGTTGGCCCCTCCACCCTGGCTCAATGACACTAGAAGCACTATACTGCAGTGCAGTACTATGTCCCACCTACACACCCTGTGCTCACTGTCACACACCCATTGCCCTAAGGCTGACACCCAGAAATGCCAAAGAAAAATAAGAAAATTTTGGCAGACTGCAGCTTGTCTGCAAATACAGACAATGCCATACACTTCCTAGGTGGTCATGAGTGATGATTTAGAGGCATTAGTTTTGTATGTTCAATATATTTTTTACAGAAGATCCAACTTAATATACCAATGAGTTCACCAATGAAATCTTGAAACAGCTGTTTTTACATCATTCCATGTTTTTAGTTTATAATAATTCGGGTTTTTCTTGGTAAATTAATTCAGGTGACTTTCATTCTACAACCTCAATTCCAAAATAGTTGGGAATAGCTTAGAAAATTCAAGACAAAACATGGCTCCCTGTATAATAAAATATGCACTAGTATAGTCAGAACATCAATGAAAAATACAACCCCAATTCCGAAATAGTTGGGATGAAGTGTAAGTTGTGAAAAAATCACGAGCCAATATGTTATTTACAATAGATCAGTTACAACATTTCAGATGTTGAAACTGAGACATTTAACAATTTTATCCAGAATATGAGCTGATTTCAAATTTTCTGGCGCAGCAGGTCTCAAAAAAGTTGGGACACAGGCAAAAAAAAGGGCTGAAAAAGCAATTAATACAGAAGAGAATCAGCTGAAAGAACATTTAGCAAGTAATTGTATTTCCCCGACGACGATAGTTGGAAGGTACTGTGGTTTAGTCCCCGCCGCAGAGATTTTATGTTCCGGGCTCTGGAAGCCACAATTATTACAGGAATGTTTTCAAATTTTACATAGGCGAAGATATATATATATATATATATATATATATATATATATATATATATATATATATGACAATGCTCAAGACCGACTTTGGTCAATTTCGAGCATCCAATATCGCTGCCGGCAGCCATTTTGTCTGAAATTTTTTATGTTCTGAGCTCTGAAAGCCACAATTACCACAGGATTTTACACAGGCGAAGATATATACTTAGAGGCAATGAAAACGCAAAACACTCAAAATTTTGTTTATTTTTGCTCAGGACCTGAGTAGTCTAATTTGAGTTCTGAAGTGACCATTGGGGTCACAATGTGTCCCTCATTACTCATGAATGATCATCATGTAACCACACAAAAGCCACACAAAAACATTTTTAAGTGTCATGATGCCACGCCTGTCAACTAAACAATGGACAGGGCCCTGGGTATGCTAAAGGCGGGAGAAAGTGCCTGGCAAGTGGCTCACCGTTTTGGGTGTAGTACGTGCAGCATCAGTAGGTTTTGGGCGTAGTACGTCCAACTGGGATGAGCTCTTTCATCAAGAGTACCCAGACCTCAAACCAGGCAGCAACTCCAGAATGCACTACAGGCAGAGTGGCAACAACTTCCCCAAGACAACCTAACACGCTTAGTCAGGTCCATGCGGAGACGTTGTGCTGCCTGTGTGGATGTTCGTGGGGGTCACACCCGATACTGTTCTTTTGAGTTCATTTTTAAATGTGTGTTCCGTTTAGTCTTGTGCTCGTTATGTTTAATGCATCTGTTTATTATTGTCCAAATCAGCCAATTAACACATTTAATTCATCAAAATCAACCAACCCAACATATTTGAATAGTTAAAATAAGACAATAAATTTGAGTCAAACAATTATTTGAATCCAAACTGGTGTTGCATTTTCACTGCCTCTGAGTATATAAATATATATATATATAAAACAATGCTCGAGACCGATTTTCGTCAATTTCAGACACCCAATACGGCTGCCGGTGGCCATTTTGTCCGAAATTTTTTTATGTGTGGCTCTGGAAGCCACAGTTATTACAGGAATGTTTTCACATTTTACACAGGCAAAGATGACAAAACTCAAGACAGTTTTTCATCAATTTCGGACATCTAATATGGCTGCTGGTGGCCATTTTGTTCAAAATTTGGGGATCGGGGAGATACATGACTTGGTCCCTGTGGAGACCAAGTTATCTAGTTAAGGTGACTGGCATCAGGTGTGTAACATGATTGGCTATAAAAGGGATGTCTTAGAGAGGCTGAGTCTCTCAGAAGTAAAGATGGTCAGAGGCTCTCCAACCTGTGAAGGCTTGCGTAAAAAATTTGTGGAGTACTTTAAAAACAATGTTCCGCGACGTCAAATTGCAAATGCTTTGAAGGTCTAATCGTTGACAGTGCATAACATCACCAAACGATTTTGAGAAACTGGAAAAATCTCTGTGCGTAAGGGACAAGGCTGAAGACCTTTACTGGATGCCTGTGATCTTCGGGCCCTGAGATGCCACTGCATCACTCACCAGCATGATTCTGTCATTGACATTACTAAATAGGCCCAGGAATACTTCAAGAAACCAATGTCTGTAAACACAGTCTGCCATGCCATCCACAGATGCCCCCTAAAACAATATCATGCAAAAAGGAAGCCATTGTTGAGCATGATCCAGAAGCCCTGCTTTGTTCTGTGGGCCAAGGCTCATTTAACATGGACTGTAGCATAGTGGCAAAGTGTCCTGTGGTGGTCAGACGAGTCCAAATTTAACATTCTTGTTGGAAATCATGGGCGCTGTGTCCTCCAGGCTAAAGAGAAGAAAGACCACCCCTCCTTTTATCAGCGTTCGATTCAAAACCCAACATCTCTGATGGCATGGGGATGCATTAGTGCATATGGTGTGGGACACTTGCATGTTTTAGAAAGCGCCATGCATGCTGAAAAGTATATAAAGGTGTTAGAGCAACATATGCTCCCCTCCAGATGACATCTATTCCAGGGAAGGCCTTGTGTATTTCAGCAGGACAATACAAAACCACATAATACTGCTCTTACAACAGCATGGCTTCGTAGTAGAAGAGTCTGTGTTCTGAACTGGCCTGCCTGCAGTCCTGATCTTTCACTGATTGAGAACATTTGGTGCATCATTAAATGAAAAGTCCGTCAAAGGAGACCCAAACTCTCCAGTAGCTGGAAGCCTGTATTAAACAAGAGTGAGATCAAACGCCAATGGCTAAACTCAAGAAACTTGTCTCCTCAATGCCCAGGTGCCTCCACTCTGTTAAAAAGAAGAGGGGATGCTACACCATAGTAAATAGGCCCCTGTCACAACATTTTTGAGACCTGTAGCAGCCATCAAATTTGAAATTAGCTCATTTTCTGGATAAAATGTTAAGATTTCTCAGTTTCTCAGTTTGATTTTATTCACCATTTACACTTTGTCCCAACTATTTCGGAATTGGGGTTTGTAATATTACCCCCATGATTTCCTCTCTCGCTGTTTTACTTCAGTTATAATTTGTTTCTTATTTGAGATTGTCCACTCCAGTCGATAAGAATACAGACTGAGCGGCAAAATGTTCACTCTGGCCTCTTCACATTATTGTAGGTCTGCTCTTTCTGAAACAGTGTGAGCACATTCCCGTTTATATGTACGGCAAAGGGGAAGAAATTGCATTGTCAGACAGTCTTTGCTCTCCTCCTACATCCAGGCATTGTTCAATAAGAAGCAGGGCTTGTTTATAACCCTTTCTTTCAACATTTTCCTGCTGTATGCCAATGGTATTCATACAATTTAATCCTATGCCTTGACTATCTGAACAATGAAACTTGCAAAAACCAGCAATAGTAAGCAAGTGGTTTGATGTGTGTCCATGCTTAGCCTGTGAAATCAAAACTAAATTGTATATGTATATGTATACATACTGTATGTATACTTTCATATGTATTACCTATTCAACAATAGCATGCAACCTTACATCAAAGTAAAAAAGCATAGCTGTATAATTTGGACACTTGTGTGTATTGTATTCATGATCAGTAGGGTTCTACACAGAGCAAAAACCAATGCAATCACTCCAAAACAGTAATTGTTGGAATTTTAAAATGCTTTGAGCAACTCTGCTCATTTAAATGGTGAGATAATGAGAAGGACAGGACTGCACTGAAATACTCATCTGCAGGCCGAGCTCCATTTTTGACCTCCCAATTTTGACATCTGGGGCCTCCCTTGTCCCAAGCGTATTATATGATGTCAATTATACTGTTTTTAATTAATTGTATGGAAAAAGCGACGACTTAATTCTAACGAAATTCAACCATGCTCAATAAATTATATGCCGGAACGAAGCGGTCAGATCCCAGCGCGTTGTCTGGCACTTTACTATATAATGCCGGCAATGTCGAAGAATTAGGCTGAGTTTAGGACCCAGGAGAACACTCTTATGAGGAGGATGAACAATTTCTCCGGCTTTAGCGCGGAGTTCCGAGGTCGTTCATTTGAAAGGCGAGTTTCGCACCCACTCCAAATTTGGATGTTGATATCCTCGTCGCAAACGCTGCTAACATTAGGACATCAGTAACGAATTGCACTCTTTCGACCCTTAATATTTTTACTTGGTCATTTGTGGTTTGGCCGTGGAATTAGGGTCGTTAGTCACTGAAATTAGCTGGCGAGAGTTGCTGTCTGGTTGGACGTTCTATGATCTGGTATTATTTCCCACTGAGCAGTTATTTAATGTCTATTTTCGCAGATTTACGTGGACAGCAGCACTATTTAAGTTTACCTTTCGCGTATCTTCAAGAGTTACGTTTGGAAATGGCTGAAGAAGACGAAGAGTGAACCCATCAAGTGTCACGCGTTCCACGTTTAAATTCTAGTCTAGTTTTGCAGGAGGGCTACAACATTGTTTGGTGGGATTTTGTTTTGTTTATTTTGATTACTTGGAACGACACACGACAGTGAAGCTACGTCCTGTTGCTAAATGGAAGCTCCTCATGAATATAATGCTCGTCAGACTTACAGCCGTTTGCAGAGGTTTTTTTTTTTGTCTCCGTCATCAATGAAAGCCGCTGACTAAAGGGAATACCCTGGATCACTGGGAAAAAAAAGTCGTTTCCCTGTCAAAGTCAGCAGTTCAGTTGCGGATTGCCACGACAATGTCTTTCAATAAAGGTTTAGAATGGGAACATTTCGACGAGCGTGAGAAGACGCACCGTTCATCACGGAGTATCAAAACGGGGTCCCAGTCCGGGTATCGGGGAAATGGTTCGGTTCCCAGCCCGGCGCATAGTGCCCATTGCAGCTTTTATCGCACACGCACGCTGCAGTCTCTCACTTCGGGGAAGAGAGCCAAAAAAGTTCGTTTTTACCGAAATGGGGACAAATACTTCAAGGGTTTGGTGTACGCGGTTTCGAGTGACCGCTTCAGGTCCCTGGACGCGCTACTTATGGAACTGACCAGGTCGCTGTCGGACAACGTGAACCTTCCCCAAGGCGTGAGGAGCATTTACTCTGTGGACGGAACCAAGAGGATCACCAGCCTGGATGAGTTGGTGGAAGGTAAAGCCTGTTTAGAGAACCCAAATACCAGTTCAGAGGCGCATCACAGCGCATCGCACCTCGGCTGATGGACGCACTCACACGGGTGGACATGAAGCCGCTTTCACACTGGACGCGAAACGTTTGTTTCGCGTGTATTCTCGTCTTTGCCTTGACTTAGAATGTAATATGTCGTGCAAAAAAAATCGTTTCCCATCCGGTGTCAAAGCAGCGTGAGAATTGATATCTTAAATGACGAGCCCAAAAAAATGACAGCTGTACGATTTGAATGGATTTATTCGCCGGCCAGCTGTGTCTCTAAACAGTCATCGAAATAGGCTGACTGATTAGTCACAAAGTGCCCCACGTTGACGGCCTTAACATGTGCTCCAAAAATATGTATATAGGAGGTGGCAAAGCTCAAATTTAGTCAAACCGTTCATATTTAAGAGCCAAAACGCATTTCTAGAGAACAGTCGATCATATATTACTAAAATGTTAGTTCCTTATTAGAAATTGCGCTTATTGCAAAAATGAAAAGTTTTTCGAAATTGGCTTGTAAATAGTGAGCTGAATTTCGAATATTCGTTTTAATTCCGCATTATAGAGAGAATCTTTGTGACTGCGTGAATGTTAGCTAATAAATGCGTTATTTCATCGAATGGGTGCATATTCGCTCTATGAGTGTTGCTATCAGTGTTTGTAGACCCTACTTTAGTACAGTAAAGGTTAAGAGGGGCTTTGGCTCTGGTAATCATCCAGTTCCCCAGCCAGGGTTGTTCTGGCTTGATAGAGGTTGTGATGGTCTTCATGGTGGTTAGAGGCTGATTGATTGTTTTTTTAATGCTGGTAATCTGGTCCTGGCCGAGGTCAAATATGATACTTTTGAACAGAAGAGTTTACATCCTGAGCCACTGGTCCAGACTTCAAGCAGCTGAACAAACCAGTATTTAAATACATACTCGCTACAGCTGTCGTCTACATTTTTACGCGGCTTTAACTCTTTGAAGGCAGACAAGCGCTCGACTTCCACAGTCTGATGTGGTCTTGATGTATAATCTGAAAACATCGTTTCAGCACAAGTATTTGGTTCGCATAGTTTTGTTATGCAAAGTTGTACGGATAGAGAGGGTGAGGGGGAAAAATGCACAGCCTGTGTTTTTCTGCATCGGCTTCACTGTCAGACTGCAAGAAAGGTGACTTCGGGCTTTTGAATCCGGCTTAATTGTGCTTTGGCACCAAGCCCAAGTTATTTTGGATCACCGCTCCTTCGGCCACACATGAACGGGCCCTGAGCTAATCTACAGCAGCGCCGGGTGGCAGCTGCCGCGCACACGAATATTGTCTTTCCCGCCAGGAATTCTTTGTCATAATTCCCGGGATTCTGCGGGGAATGTCAAACACTGCCCCATATGGGCAATGGAGCTCAAAGCGAAATCCCTCAAGAGCGTCGGGCTGCGGTACCCTGTAATAGCTCGTGTTAGAGAGTCTGAGCGCAGTGAAATCTCGCAACACTGTAGGGGCCACAGATAGCCTTGCTTTAGTTACGACGGCGCTCTTGGGTGGCGGGCAAAATGGGGGGCCCCACACTAGCGCCTTGTTTATGTTAATTGGGGCATGTAACGGGTATTAGGGGGGAAACCCCAAAACTGCCAATCTCAGCAGTCAATGGAATTGATGCAAAAGTGGAAGAGTGCCAGAAATGCCAGACAGAGGCGCCAGCCTGTAGGTGCTCCCTCACTGTATTGTTTTTGTATTGCAAACTAGAAAGTACCAGCAACGAGTAATCAATGCTGCACAGACCTGGGAATAGCTTGACTGGTAAACTGAACACAGTGAAACTGGGGCCTGGGTGTTTTGTATGTTAGTATTGAGTTGTGTTGGTGACACACCGCTCAGCTGTCTGCCAGAATAGAGGCTCGTTGGGGAGAAATCCACAGGTAAAGATTGTCAAGGGAATTGCCTTTGTTTAACAGGGAGCCAAATGAGATTCTGCTCACACTGGCGCGTCTGTTTTTTGGAATTGGCTGTAATAAAACACCTGAGATTGGGCTCTCGTGGTGGTCCTTTCCCCCCCCCTGCTTTATTAGCAGAAACACCCCCTCGTTTTTTAATCTTTGATATTTAGTGACAGCTCTCCCTTCAATTTGTGTTACCGCTGTCGCCTGCCAGTCCTCAGGCAACGCCCACTCAGCTGGGTCTTATCTTATTAATTAGGGGCTTGTTAATTGAGACTATTAAAACCGACAGTCGAGGGAGTTCAGCCATCTCTCTCCTGTGTCTTTGTCTGCGACAAGCAGACAAAGAAGAACAGTATAAAAATGGATCAGATGACGGCATTGTTTTGGAAGGAGAGCATAAGTGAATTGGGCTCTTCTATGTTATAAATAATTTATGTTTTGATTTTGTTTATTGAATATTACTGCCAGGATTTCACTGGATGTTGTGTGCATCTCATGATTGCATTCATAGCCCAGGTCTTTGTTAGTGAAATTGTGGTGTTCATTAGACTTTAAGGAAGCCTGCTTACACTGGTAGATTTGTCATTTATACCGCAGTGTATTTTTAGGAGCATAATCATATCTCCATCCATCCATCCATCCATCCATCAATGCATTTATCTGCTTATTCCAGGTAAGGGTTGTGGGGAGTTGTGGGATTGGAGTTTTACTAATGGTGTTCAGGAGACAGATGAGTGCTGTGGAAAGTTTGCCAAAATCCACCTCAGAAATCACATAACTCCGTATATCCCACTGCACTTGTACAAAGTTAGGCTTCATTTGTCATCTAAGTACGTCTTGCTGTGTTACTTGATTATGGGCAATGGGTATCTATCCCCTGTGAGGTTTTATCAGGACTTTGCCAATTTTATGCATTCAGGATATTTTTCAAATTTTACCAAAGTATCATTTTCAGTGGATTGCCAAGTCAGCAGTATTTCTCATAAGTGAGGCTTCGAAGATTAGCGCAATTCACAAAGTACAGTCCCATAACAGCTCTATTGGGTTTAAATTGGGTGATTCAGCTGGCCTGTCCATATTTTGAAATTTCCTTTCCAGGAAGTCGCCACAGGGTTTATAAGCTTTGGGCCGTTGTATCGCAGTAACACAATTTTATTTATTTAATATAAATGAGAATCATGATTCCTATCTTTTGAGCAGTATAGTGTATCATTCTTGACGTAGTTTGGAGTCATTTGCTACTTGGTCTGCATAGTTGATGTGCTTGGCTGAGTGCCGCAGTGTCCCATATGGTGACCAGGCATCAGCTGGCGGTCGGAGATTTAAACCAAAGCTGGTTAATGGCCTGACATTTTTCACAAGGTGCATTAAATTGGGGGTCAATTTGGTATTTTTGGTTCAGCACCAAGGACAGCTCTGTGATGTCACAGGAAGTGGGAGTGTCTTGAAGCTGCTTGTAAAAAATCCTGAGGTACTGCTGCCATTTTGTTCTATTAGACTCTACATGGACTCTAACTTAAATGACCCGCGGCGACTTAAAGTGAATACTCACTTTGATTCAGTTTTTTCTCATTTTATTTCCTGACAAAGAATGAGTTTTGGCGTAAATTTCATGCTGTCATTTCAGCCAGAGTTTATTTGTTTTTGAAAAGTGAGTGCATGATGCTGTTGCATTCATGAACATGTTATCTGGCATTTTATATAGTAATCTAGTCTTTTTTTTTTCTCACCATATCCAGTATTATTTCTTGTAAGAAAGTGTGATTTAAATTTTACATGTGCTTTTGGGGCACCATGATGTGGCTTGATGGTGCAGTGGGTCTGGAGGTTGCCCCTCAGAAAGAAGGTCACGGGCTGGAATCTGGCCTGTGACTGTCCTGTGTGGAATTGGCATGCTCTCGCCACAGTCAAAGAAATTAAATATTATATACAAAAAAATGTATATCAACTGTTCCCAACTAAGTTGAGTAACTTCAGAATAATTTAATGAAACTGGCCTAAAGTCTTAAAATGTCATTTTAAGTTACTTAAAACAATTGTCTGGAACCAGCTGACATAAAATATTTAAGTAAATCCAACATTTCTTTTTTTTGGAGTGCATGTTTGTGTGGGTTTCCTCTCTTAGTCCAAAGACATGATGCCAGGATAACTGGAGACTCTAAATCAGGGGTCAATCTCAATCTTTCCCAGAAAGGGCCTGTGTGGGTGCAGGCTTTCATTGCCACCAAGCATTTACACACCTGATGCTACTAATCAACCCCTGGACTCCTTACTAATAAGCTTGATTAGTAGTATCAGGTGCATAGCTGGTTGGTTGCAATGAAAGCCTGCACCCACACTGGCCTTCTCTGGGAAAGAATGAGGACACCTGCACTAAATCATTCATAGCTTTGAGTGTGAGTCAGTAGTGTGTGATCCTCTTGATGAATTGGTGTGTAGAAGGTACTCCTACCTGTGACCCATTATATGCTGGAGTATAGGCTCCAGCCCCTCACTGTGCTGGCTTTGATGATCAATTTATGGATGTAATTCTGTGAAGAAATTACATATTCACGAAAAGGAGAAGAAGAAATCTGCATTGCCTTTTCTTAATGGAGGGCAGTAGAGCGTTCATAAGGAACCCCTTAGAATCATTTTGGTCTGTAGTGCCTCAGATTTGGATTCCATTCCATGGATGGCACTGCTACCAGGTTTTTGTGAAGTCATTTTATACATCCATTCCAAACCGTTCCTCAAGTTAACATTCTCGTCATTACTGCAAGCCAAAATAGAAGGTAAAGTATAGTGAAGTAAATGGCTTTGCATTAGAGGAGTGTAAGTGCGCATAATTAATGGCCTTATTGGCTGCATGTCATAATGGCCTTCATTTAAGTAGATAATAAAATGCACTTTCATTCAGTTTTCATATCAGTATTTCATCTCTGCCATCCCCCGGCAGAGGTATAAGGGAAGATATGTGAACATTATGCTCTGAGATTAGAAGATTTGTCATTTTAGTAGTGCTTTGGTCCTTAGTCTCTGGAGAAGTGTTTTTCTCATCGAGAGAGTAAAACAGTGTCTGTTAGTTTCAGAAGACTTGTAACATTGTACCAGTGATTACCATTCTTTTTGGTGCCTATGAACAAGGTTTCAGTACTTAATTTCACTCTTTTATGTGAGATCCTTCAATAACCAACAAAATTGGATGACTTATGTTTTTGCCCCATTTGTCTGTCTGTCTGTCGGTCAGTCTGTCAGTTTGTAAGCAGGATTACGGAAAATGCTCTGGACCATTTTTGATGAAACTTTGTTGGAAGGTTACATATGACAACAGTAAGAGGTGATTTTGATTTCACTGGTAAAGGTCAACATGCAGCAAAGGTCAAAGATGTGGGTACAGATGGAGGTATGCACTCTACTGTGTGTCCTTCTTATTTAATCTTGAATTATGGAGGGTAGAGACCAGTAGCGTTGAACCAAACTCAGTACTTGACAATGAAACCAAGGAGATTGTGTTAAATCAGTTTTTTTATTTTGACTGTGTGATATGTTTCTCTTCCTTCAGGGCAATACCTGCAGGGAATGTTGACCTCTTTGCTAAAACTGCAGACAACTTTGAATTTCTTCCAGTCAAATGATACATTACATTTTATACGCAACACTGCACTGCACCGTGCGCAGGAGCTACACTTAATAACTTCATTTGTTCCGCTCCTGTGATTTGTAGAAAATCAACCCAGCGAGGGTTAAAACAGCTGATCTCCAGTGCTTCCCTCTTCTTCAGCAAACTGAGTGGAAAACTGCGTTTCAGAAGGGCTGAACAAACCTAATGAGCAGTTCAACACTCCTTAGCCTCTCTTGACTTGGAGTGGATTGGTCTGTCATCATGTTGCAGTGTTTCAATTATTCGGCCGCTTCCTGTGTATTTCATGAAACTGGATGGCTGTCGGCTGGAAGGCTGGTTGTGTTGTTGTTGCTCATTTAATAAAGGGCTTTTATCTTTTTTTATTATTTTATTTTTATCTGTAAAGAGACTAAATACTTTTACTTTTGTGCTGCAGTTTTCAATATATAGATTTATAGTACTTTATTTCACACATCTAATGTCAATATACATGATACCAATTACAGATAAAAATGTAAAATTACAAATAAAATAATCGGCTCCAAAGACATGCATATTTTGCCTTCAGTTTTGTATGCAAGATGTTTTGCCCGTGACGCTGAAATACCGGCCCACAGGTTGAAATGTTGACAATACTTTGAACAATCTGGTTTGAAGAGGATAAAATTTGGTTTTTACAAGCAGGTCAATTTACGCAACAGTCTCCAAAAGAAAACACTTCAGTAGTTATATAGCAGTGGTTAGTTTCGTAATTTTAATTAAGGAATGATTTTAAATTCACTTGCTTACAGGTTTATGTTATTTGGAGGAAAGCAATGGCAGACAGTCTGCCTTCCTTTGACTGCCTATGATTAATTTTGATTCGGATGGCTACCCAAACAGGTGAAATTACTGTGTAGAATCTTGTTTCAGGGTTTGGAATGTAATGATCACCTGTGCTGCATTGGGAGGGCGGGGACACAGGGGACAGAGTCTGTCATTGCACCAGACAAACTGTAGATTCAGATTTGTTGCATATCAGCTGAACATCAAATCTCCTGACCACTGTGTGTTCCCCAACACTTTTCACCAAGTCCACTTTGTTCTTCCTGCCTCGATGATTGTATCAGCAAGAGGAAGTCTGCGTGTTAAACAACGATTTCCAGAAAACAATAGCTGGGCTGCACTTCCTGTCTTTTTTAGTGGCCTTTTTTCGCCTGTCTCAGTCATCGTGTTTTTCAGCACAGAAATCGTATGCGTGCTGGCAGCTACAATGACGCGATAGAGGAAAGGGAAATATTTTTATCTGGATTTAGCGCTGCGCGACAAAGTGTACACTGAAGGGCTGGGCTCGCAGAGGCCCTGAATGGGGCTTTTGTCCCAGAGAATGTCTCTATGGGTACGGAAGTGTTTCTGACCACAAAGGACATCACAAATGCCCAAGATCTTTTCTTGTAGAGAAGTGCGACAAACCCTCAGAATGGTTTGCATTAGTTTGTGATCTTAAAATTTTTTAAAAATTCTTCCCCTTTTGTATTTTTGCTTTGCTTGGGAAAAGCAAAAGCACTGCAGTGTATTATCCCCCACTGCAAAGCGGAACGGGAGATATTGGATTGGAGTCCGTTCGTCCTTGCGTCCATCCGTCCGGGCCACAATGGACACAAAATTTCTCTGAAACCATTGTACCTAGATGCGTGACATTTTGTATGCTTAATAAGCTACTCATGATCTATGATAAATTTGAAAATGGATGTCGAAGCATATTTTTTTACGGAGTTATGGCCCTTGATCGTGGCCGGGGATAGTGATGACTCGGTCATCTCGTTAATAGTAATGCTGTTATTTTGCTGACAAAGCGGGGGCTAATCTCCTCGGGGGTAGTATCAGTTTCTGGTCCTTGTTACAGGGTCCAGCAGCTGCACTGTGGCTACATTGTAGCTTAGGCCACTAAACTCCCTCTATTACTGTGGACCCAGGTGTGAAGATAGTCTGGCCAAACAGAAGCATTAATTCGGCAGTTAATTACCAGGGAGAAATGAAAACCTGGCCCGGATTCGGATGTGAAATCCAGATTTGGTGATCCCTATAGCTATTATGCTGCCTCCAACTTATGTAGATGGAATTCAGCTGAATTCATAAAAAGTCTCTATTTCTAAAATTCACCATATTTTTGTTGTGTTGTTGCCACCATGTCAGAAATGCCACTAAGGTTGAGATTGCAGGGTAAGGCAAACCAATTCTCACTGGGAATTGGTCTGTATGCTGGTGTATTTGGGTCAGGCTGGTTGCAGCCTATCATTTTACCATTAGTGCTCAGTTTACTTGGCCAGAAGCTGCCTGCAGTGGACACAGCGGGGAATCATTCACAATTCATGCGGTGAACTGTTATTTTGACTAACGACTGATGAGGGCATGTAGCCCATATGGGAGGGGCTCCATTGGGGTCTCTGGTCATTTCCGCTCAGTGAGGGGTTAAATCGGTATGATTTAACCTCCATCCCGCTTACCCGTGGAGCTGTGGCTATCAGTGTTTCGCTCTGCTGCATTATTCATGCCCAGGACGCTACGCTAGTAATCAGTGGTACTTGCAATTCAATGAGGGAGACCAAATGAGTGCATAAAGCCTATCTCCATTGGGGAATATAAAAACGGAGATAAAATATGCAGAATTTTCTTGTGCCTATATTAGCTCTATGGGCTGCAGGGATTGGAGGGCTGTGGTTGCAGTCATTTTTTAATTTTTTTTTGCAAGGAAATGATGTGGGTAATCAGAGGGATAATCAGTGACTTGAAGTAACTGTCATTCTATGCACTTTTTAATTAGAAAGGCTGTGGATAGGCTGACAGCTAATTTAACTCTCTAATGGTACAGTTCCTATAAAGTGCACTGCAGTGATTGGCTAGATGCATTCACTCAAGCAGCGCAAAGAGATTAGCTTTGAGAGAGAAGTGACTATTTGTTATTGCTGTAGCTGTGGTACTTTCATCCATTTGAATTATTGTCATATGCATACTTTATTTTGGGCAGGTGAGGCCAGCATTGTGACAGCTACAATAACTTCATGAGCATCAAGACTAATGTTATCACTGTTAGTAGTGGTGTTGTCTTTGCCACCATCTCAAGTATTAATGTTCGCTTTCCCTCTCATTGCTTCTAGTTCCGTTTTTTCCTATTGGAATGGTTATTTTTGCATTTCCAGTGTCAATAGTTGTGGAAGGCACCAAAATAATCATTTCAATCCATCCTGTTTTTTGCTAATCCTCTGAGGTACCTAGCGATCCAATTATATAGGGTGGAGTGAGAGATGCTGCATTCACTCAGTTGGTCAAGAGAGAATCGTCAGTCTTGGTTGACCAACGATGCAGCCTATGCGCCTATAATCATCTGCTTACAAAGCTGCCCGTATTAAAGAGTACAGTCTGTGGTGGAAGCACAAGCCAGATCTAAGATTTCGGTACTGGTTCGTACAGGTTCTAAGGGTATGATGCCAAAAGTATTTGGTGAGAAAGTGGCTCCAACTGATATTACATCAAAGCTCCCGTCATAAGCAGTTTCCTTCACGTTATCATATTCCTAGATGCCCATAAGGCAGCCATGTTGTTATTTATTTTTTTTCAAAAGACACCGTGGAAATCCATAATTTCTGGGCCATTTCCTGCCTGTCATTTCTTTTCCTCTGAAGAACATGCTTCCCGATGATGAGCTCAGCTCTGATTGGCTGGTGAACGATAGTGCTGTCAGAAGAGCAGCGGGGTGGTCAAGTAAGGCTGTGGTAGGGAGCAGGGCACACGCCTGGCTGAGCGGTGTGAAGTGTACAGAGCAGGTCCGTGTCTGAAGAAAACAGCACAAATGTCGACCTGTATGTTTCTGGTACTGAAGTAGAGAAAGGGGGTTTAAGGGATTAAGTTGAGGGTCCTCAGAGTCAGCCCTCACTGCACCATTAGATTCTGCAAAAACCATGTACTGGTTGATTGAACTGATTATAAGGATCCTTAACTTATTTTAGATTTTTGAAAGACCCTTATTTGTACACCGAATCAAAACTCATTAAACAAGTGCCCCTCTTGAACTTTTCATGAGGACTTTTCCCATCCTGTAACAAAGGCTAAATCCCCCCCCCTCCCATATACACTTGGGAACATCCCCCACTTCGATTTTTAACTTAACTAAGGCACTTTCAGCACATGTCCTGAACCAGGACACCTAACTCGCCAGGGTACCCGCTCTTGTAAGGCATTTCATGTTTCTCTTGAGCATTCTTTGCTCTTTAGCACCACTGCCATTAGTACTCTAACCTAGAATGAGCTGGGGTGGGTACAGGCTTTCATTACAAGCATGCAGTTAGACACTGCTAATCTACCCTGAGAGATTTTGCTAAAGACCTTGATAAGTAGAATCAAATGTGTAACTGCATGGATGGAATGAACACCTGCATCCACACCTGCTGGATCATTCTGGATAAGAGATAGTACCTCTGCCCAAAGCTTTGTACCTGCGTTTGCTTTGTAATTGTAGCCACCAGACAAAGTCATGCAGTTCCTATAGATTAATGGTCATCGTCTCCACCGGCACTGTGTCTGTAGACATTTTCTTGTGGACGCTCCAATGGATCACTTTGATATTTGGTGTGGGCGTAGGTCATGGTTAGACCACGACATCTTTCAATTTTGTTTACCATAGCAACAGAATTGGCCAAATAAAGCACAATTTCATGCTGAAAATATGTCCATTTCAGTGTATGGTTTGTGAACACTGTAGATGTCACAGTTTTCAAGATCTCACAAGCAGGCACTTGGGGGCTACACCCATGCAGTCACGGGTGACCAGGCTGTCATAGTAAACTATGTGCAGGAGCACTGGTAAAATACCAATAATTTCGCTGCATTCCCTGAACAACCTCTTCTGCCCCCTGCAGGTGAGAGCTATGTGTGCGCCTCCAACGAGCCCTACAGGCGGGTGGACTACACCAGGAACGTCAACCCAAACTGGTCGGTTACTGTGAAAACGGGGGCGTCGCGTTCGCTCCCGTCTCTGGCACCGTCGAGGGTCGAGCTCCGCGAGAGCAAAGACTTCATCAAGCCCAAGCTGGTGACGGTGATCCGCGGCGGAGTGAAGCCACGCAAAGCCGTGCGCGTCCTGCTCAATAAGAAGACCGCTCACTCTTTCGAGCAGGTTCTCAGCGACATCACCGACGCCATCAAGCTGGATACCGGGGTGGTGAAACGCCTCTACACGCTGGAGGGCAAACAGGTGAGCACTGCCCAGTCAGAAATGGAATGAATCGCTATTTAGTCACCACAGAATCAGGGATGTCAGGCAGCTGACCATTTTGCAAACAACCATCCATTTCAGCTCGCAACTCAGTTCAGAGCAGTCTGATGGCGGTAAACTAAACAGACGAAGTCGCTATTTTTTTGCTGCTAGCTTGGTAGGTTTAACATTGTTTCTTAACGCCTTTCTGCAGATGTAGACGCCTGCGGACACATAGCAGCTGTTTTTATGGATGAACTTGCACTACTCTATCACTAGATGGTACCCCTGAATCAGTTATTGAATATTCACAAGCAAGCAGGGCTGGAACACAGTCTAGATAGAATATTGATGAGTTCACTCCTATCCCTGTTTTCGGGAGTTGCATGAATTTAACTCCTCAGCTAAGCCTGGAGTGCAAACTGCTCAATATCCTTGCTGATAGTATCTATCCATCAGTACAAAAAAAGAATCTCTTTTGACAGAAAAATTTGTTTTCCTCTGTAGCAACCATTTCAGTTACAGTGACCCAAAGGTATTCAAAGTGGTCAAAAAAAAAAAAAATTCAGTTTCATGAGGCAAAAATTCGCCATGGTATTGACACTATGTTATCTACTATCAATTTCAGTCATCACATATTAAAAACGTGTAATTTCCTATCATGAAATAATGTGTAGATATGTCGGTTGGAGAATTTAGCTGTCTTTTAGAGCCGCATACAAGCTCTCACGGAAATCCAATCACTTTTATGGTGATTCAGTGGTATCTGCATGAAAGCCCAGCTGTAGTTCACGCCCACGTAAAATTCTCCTGGTAATTACCAGTTGGTTGACACAAATTTTTATCCAATTGCAGACAGTATAAGCTTTCCTCAGTAAGTGAAAGATATTGATTGAACCTTAAAACATTAAAATAATTGCGTAATAGGGTTACATTGTATTCAATACACTTTACGCAGCTCAGACTAATGTGGTTGCATGGGAAGAAAAAACCTCCAGAACTGTGTCTGGAGAGCTGACCTTATTTGCGGGATGGAAATGTGATTCTGAGGTGGAAAATTGCAGTTATTCTGAATGGAGCAGACAGGAGGTCTGGCAGCATTGATACTTTTGAGGAGCAGCTCAATAATTCTTTTGAAAAGTGGTTAAAGCTGTCTTTGGTGTAGCTCCATCTTACATTTAACCTGCTAGCTAACTAGCCAGCTATTTCTTATTTTTGGTTTACTACCGTGATCACAGAGCTAGTTTGTCACATTGGGTAACAAAAAAATAGTCGATACTGCAGTGTGCTGGCATTTTTCTTAAGTAGGCAATAAATTTTAGAATTTATTCCACATTCAATGAAACAGAATGCCTTGCATTTTCGCTCTTTTAAAGTGCGAACAGCTACTATTGTGACCTGAGTTATACTTTTTTCATAGAGGGTGTGAAAAGAGTTTTTACAAGATTGCGTTTCCCTGGGATGGTCGGAATTTTAAACGGCAAGCTTCCCATCTGAGTGAACGATCTGACCGTAAAATATGCAGTTCCTCTAACAAGTATTTGTACTTGCTGACGCGGCTTTGTAGATAAATGGATAAGACTCTGAACTTTATCATGGATAAAAGGCATGTTTTTGGTTTGGAGAGGTCACTGGTGGCCATTGATATTCAGCTGCACCTATATTGATAAACTCATGCTAAATTCAACCAGAAAATCATCCATTCATTTTGAACTTCATGAATACAAAGTTGATTTGCGTTAAAAATATGATTATTTTATGAATTGAAAGTGTGCCATTCTCAAGGCTCTGGGAGTTTGGGGAGCCACCTGGATAGCTATCTTATTTGGCTTATAAAAAGTGGATAATTTAATATTTCATGTTCAGATGAGGAATACTTGTGATCTAGGAGTTTATTATCCCAGAAATTTATCATTTTAACAATCCTCAGAATTATTTTTTTACAGTTTCAATGGTGAATTCTCATGAAGATTTTTAATGTTTGCTGCCAATTTTCTCTACCAAAATCATGAAAATAAACTGAAATTCTATGTAATACTAAATACTGTAAGTGTCTTTTCTGAATTGAGCCACATTTTTCCTCTTTATGGAGCTTAAATCTTGAATTATAAAGCATCAAATTGGGTAACCCATAAATAGCCTAATTTGGCCTCTGCGTAAGGGGGTTAAAAAGTAAATATATTGGGGACAATAGCAGGGAATGGTTCCAAAGTACAATTAATGCCTAAAATTGTGAAACGGCAATCAAATAATTCTTGGATGAGGGGAAAAAAAAGAGAATTGCTCCAAATACTTAACATATTATGATACATATGACATACTATTATACAAACAGTTTAATAAAATGTCTTGGAATTACTTAAATGTTAAATGATTCCAAACTATTGAGAAATAATGGAAAATGTATGTTTTCAAGTAAGGTTTAGTACCTGTATGTTCCTAAAATTTTATTTAAGAGAATTGCTATTTGATCTTTTCTCTGCTCTGTTTTGCATGCAATTGCTTAGTAAGCCAGTTGTGTGCTGCAAAATATGATAGCTTGTGGGATCACTTTCATGGGAATTCTCTGGGGTCTCATTTTATGTTTTTATTTCTGTGCTTCTATTTGGTTTTCATAGTTTGCTTAAAATTCAGTGTATAAAGTCACATTGGTAGAGGTTTGGCTTAAAACCGGCGGCGGCGAGCGGGCAGGACGGGGCGCTTGTAGATTTGTAATTGGAAAGTAGCTATTATGGATTAGGATTATGATGTTTGGCTCTGCGGCTGCATTTTCTTCCTCAAACATACCGCCGAGGATGGATGTTGTCAAGCTTTTTATCGACTGAATTTTCTGTCCACTTGCCAAACTAACCTTCTAGAAAAGGTAGTTCCCCTCCTTCCCAATGTTGATACCTCCCTCATGAAACCTCCCCTATCCTTTCTAAATAAGGGATGGGTTCACCACAGTGATTATGAATGAATACATGCTTTTTTTGCATTTCATTTGTCAGCCAAGGTTCTCTGGTCTGGGAGCTGTGCGTTAATCATGTTTATTTGGCTGTGACAGATGTGCTAGAAATGGGAAATGACTCAGGAACTGAGATGGTCTTTGGCTAAGAGTTCAAGCTCTGCAGTGCCTCATGCATGAAAGTCAATTGTGTACCTTTTCTCATATGCGTTTCATCGTCTGATTTCAGTATATTAAATTATAGCAGAAAGGCTATGTCACGCTGTTACCTTTTTTGCAGGCCACCCATAGGATCTCAGTAACCTGGTAATTCCAGGCTCTGCTACTTCGCTTCGCTTTGTACACAGAGTCTGGATCGTTGTGATTAACAAGTGTTTACTTCCTGGTGGGCGGACCCTTGTCTGTAGTTTATGGACTATCTCTGTGTCCGTCAGCACATTGATGTTAAGTTGTACGAAGCGGAGCAGGTGTTGGAGTAGGGATGGCTGTGATGCAGAATTGCACGGTCTTTTCAGCCAAGCAAACTGAGCAGCCCTCAATACAAGGGAGCCCCATTTCCTATCAGCGAATGGTGATCTTCACAGACAGGCCAGTGACTTGACTGGAGGAAAATAATGAGCTGTATCCTGTCAGCCGTGGCTCTGCGACAGAGGTCTCTTTCAGTCAGAGCTGAGAGGATGAGCGTGCGCCCTGAATAATTCTGGGAGGGTACACGTGACAACCGTACCGCACTCGGACAGATTCACTGTTGAATCTGGTTTTGTAGGTCACACTCTACGAACTGAGCCTTCTCAGCTTCTGCTGCAGTTTAGGACGTCCGGAGATCCAAATTCAGTTTTGTCAATTCTAAAAATATGAAAATGTCCTTTGTTGAACAAATGCTCAAAGAATAGCTGGAGCATTTTTCACTCCAGACTTTGTTTCCTTTCACTTTTGTTGCGTCTTTTTATTTAACCCTAGAGCGCTGAATTAAATTTTTAAAAAATATAAATTTAATGATATTGTGCTGCTGAAAACCTATCACAGGTCGATTTTTTTGGGGAGCTCTTTTGACCAAGTCGCCACATGAAAGATTTTCAGCAGTTTTGATTTTCAAATCTTGCATTATTGAGCAACAATAGCTTCATTTAGTGCTTGGGGTTCGTTATCGGCTAACATGCAGACGTGATGTTCATTATTATCACATCTATCTTTAATCCATTGCCTTCCTGTAAATGCCCTTCTTAAAATATTGAAATAAAACAGAGTTTGGAATGCACATTCTTTTTTACAGAAATTCTGCTGAAAGTTTTGTTTTCCTTAGATACAGTTATGTTGCGACAGTCAGTTCTGCGCTTGTGCTGTTGTCACTGTTTTTGAAATTTTTTAACAAGTAAATGAGAGAATCCTATTTACTAGCATGGTTCTAACTTTAAACTTCTCTTAATGTGCAAGTTAATGTAAGTTCAATGCTCATAAATTGCAGCTTCTGGCCTTGATGTGCTCGCACAAGTTGAGGAAAGTAAAATGAAAAAATGCAACAAACATTTAATTAATTGGAAGGCAAGAAAATTGTGTTGTCTTTCTATTGTGTCTCATGATTGTTTTTCTCGCCTAATGATGATACAGGAATATCTCTTTGGAAGGCCCTCATGGCCTCTTCTTCTGGTTCATTCCCGTCATTGCCCCTGTCCTCTAAAAGCCCTGCTTCAGTGACCTCCGTTAATGGAGCGCAAACTTGATGACGGTGCTATAGCTTTCACCTTCCAGTTTTGCCGTGGGAAAAGGCTCCTCACGATAGTGCAGTGTCTCCGTTTTTATTGCCTGAAAATGCACAGCGTCTGCAGGAAGCGCCGTGGGGAATACAGTCCAGAGGATGCATTTAGCATGAGAAGCATGATGTCATTAAGTGTTCAGCGTATCCTACTGCAGCGAGACTTGCAGAACTGTTGCTGCTGCATTTTAACCCTCAAAAGTTCGTAGGGCCCACCTGGTGAAGACTGGCTTTGTTATTCTATTTAAATATGGAAACACAGTGATTACCCTCCAGCATGCAAGAATTTGCCTTTCACACTTCTGCCTACATGTCATTAAGTTCTCCCCAATGTGACATGCGGACACCAAACTTATAGCGTGAAAAAATGTATATCCATTTCTTGTATGTTATACACTACTGCTCAAAAGTTTTTGTACACCCCAAGATCTTGTCAAGTCTTGTCAAGTCTTTCATGTATGTTTATAACAAAGCAATCACTGGAACCCAATACTTCTTTATTACAAATAATACATTTACAAGAAAAATCCACGGTGAATCCAGCACAGATGATTGAAATGATCCCCTTGATATCAACCCCCTGAAGCTGCTGGATAATGAGTCGATCATGTGAATCCCCTGTGCTGGAGCAGGGAGATCTAACACATGCCGGACAGGTGATGCTCCAGGACAAGTTTGAGAAGCACTGGGTTAGACCATCAGCACTGATCTGCTTAAATATTGACAAAATGACTGATCCTGGTTTTTCTTCATTTGTTTTGTTATATACATGCTTTATACATCGGGCTTCAGTTTTCCTGCCTTTCTGTTATATGAGGCTATTACACAAGAACAAAATATAAAAAATTTAACGATTACAGGAAATATTGAAAACCTTCGACTGGTTGTGTATCTCTCTATCTGTTTCTTTATGCAGACCCAAAAGACAAAGCCTGAAGGTATTCTTCTCCGAGTTTGATATGGTTTGAGGGAAGAGAGAGCGGGAGAGAGGGAGGAGATGTGAGGAGCATACAGCGAGAGGAAGCATGATGTTTCTGTAGTGTGGGGTGAGCTCTGATTAGTGTCTGGCACCCTGCTGAGCTACAGCAGGCTTTGAGAACAGCAGCTATCATCTTGAGGCCCACAGTGCCTTCCTGTTATATTATGTGATGATTAAATGCTGCAATGCGGAGGTAACAGCTGCTATTGATAACAGAATCTAGTCACAAATACGCACAGCGGTGACCTGGATTAAACAAAACGTCCTGAATAACCTTCTCCTCAGAAGGTTAAACACTGAACATGCCTTCTATTGAAATCCAGCCAGTGGAAAGGAGAACAAATTATTTTTCAAAAGAGTGGGCCTTTTTAACAGTTTAATTTGTGGCCTTATTCGCAAAAGGTCTTCACTTTTTCTGTGCAGAATAACTGAAAGGTCCCTGCTTGCGTTCTGCTGCATGGAAGTGCATTGGGATCGTGCTAATGCGTTTACATTGTTGCTCACGGAGAACGTTCTCGACGGGTTGTGTTCCTGCTTTAGGCCTCCCGAAATTCCTGAGATATAAGTAACATATGTGGAGGCTGGGTTTGGAAGCGTCCCAAAATAGAAGCACACATTGAGAAGGATTTCACAGTTTGAATGTGGCACTTGAATTTGAACTCTGGTTTCAACATTTGACATGGCAATTATTTGAGACCTCATCACTGCTGAATTTCAAGTATATGTACAGTTTTATTTTATGGATGTTATGAAGTTTTCTTATGGTTCGAGATGCAGTCTTGCCTTCATCAGATTTTCTTTGCTTGTCCAGATTGATTTTGGCTCTCAGCACTCACTTTGAGAGCCCAGCAGCTGCAACTGAACTGGCCCAGTAGGCAATTTATTCTGGCGTGAACATTAAAATGAATGTAATCTCTATGAAGGGAGGCTAGACTGACCGTAACATAGATGTTCTATAATAAATTGTCCATAATTATGTCTCCCCCAAGGAGGGAGGGGAGACATGTTGTTTTGATGGATCCTTAGTATAAGTGGATTAAAGGGTAAGTTTGGGATGGAAGTGTATGTGCTGTGGGATGGATAAAAATGTATATCTAGAGTGAGGTGGAAAAGTAGTTTGTATGCAAAGTGATGTTGCTCTGGAGACAGAAGAATGGGGCGAACAGAATGAACCTCAGAGAGGAGGATGGAACTCCTACATGGGGCCTGGAACCTCCAGTCAGGACAGTGGAGTTCAGACAGGAGAATGGACCACAGAGAAATGCAGTTGGAGCTTCGAAGGAGAATGTATTACAGGTGTTTAGCTGGTGCTTTTATCTGTAGCATGTTAGTCGACAAGAATAGACGGTGGTCATTCCCCTCGAATGAGAGAGAGAGATTTCGGATTAGGGGAGCAGAAAATCTTGCGGCCTGGATGGGAGCAGAACTCCAATTAGGATAATAAAATTCAACCTGCAAACTGACACTCAGACAGGAGAACAAGTTTCTGAGAGAAATGTGCTGCAGGGTCTTCAGCTGCTAATTGGTCAACAGCCAGGCTTGAGTGCTGCTCGGCTGACTGCAAACCGAGCTGTAAAATCCAGGCTAAGAAAGCAAGAGTCCTCCTTTTTTTTTTAATTTGTGTTATGTTTCAACCAGACGTTGAAACTAATTGGTGAAAGTTCATGGGTGGGAAAATACACATGGCAGGTCTTCTAGCGAGTCGCCCATCGACTATAAGCAAGTGCTAGCAAACGAAAAGGGCTGGCCTACACATGTACTCCTCTCACAGGTTTAGGAGAGTGGTGTGACAGTATGACTTTTTAATGCATCACTTGCTTAAGTCTACATGAGCATAATCCAGCTACATGAGGGAAGAGGGGAAGCACAACAGAGACTGCAAGGTTTGCTCGCCGCATCTGTGCAATTAGCTGCAGCTGTCGTGGAATTGAGACCAGATTATCTGAATCGGGTCAACCATATGCTCCCATGTACCCATTCTGTCTCCCTTGTAGCTGGGGCCAGAGAATTGGCAGGGGTTGGGCGTGGGGGGTTGTCTGGCTTGCTAGGAGTCCTGGGGATTGGACTTCAGGAGTACCCAAACTCTTCAGCTTCAATCCCTTGTTTTCAGTCTCCAATCTTGCAACAGTTTATTATGTTAATCTATTTGATGCACCTTAACTCTCTACAGCCAGTGCTGACCAGACACGGCAGCAGATTGCTCCCACTAAAACATTAACTTGCGTTGAGCTACCCAGCATATCATCCTGGACTCTGTTCTCAATCCTCTTCTTGTTGGCCGTCATGGACTGAGGAGCATGTCTTGTCAGCTGTGACCAGTAGAGTTTTCTGGAGTTTTCTTTCAGGTATTCATCCAATTAGTCCTCAGGACGATGGCTTAGGGGCCAGCCTACAGTGCTAGCATCAGAGGGAATAATTCTTCTTCTGTCCCATCAGTCTTGGAAAATGAAGGCCTTCGTAGCCACCTGACTCCCTGGAAGCCACCAGGCTAATGACTGCTGTCCAGGGCTTAGTACTCCATCTATGCTAACCGTGCTGAAATTTCGGCTAAAATTTTAAAGCTGGTTTAAGATGATCTAAGCTGTGTTTTAAGTGGCAATTGCTGGTCATAGCTGGATGGAGGTACTTAAAGCTGGTCTCTATAGCTGGACGAAGGTGGTCAAAGCTAGTTAAGCTGGTCAAATTAGCTAGAGTCAGCAGATGAAGGGCTTTTTGACCAGCTCAAACTGCCAAAAATGCAGCTCAAACCAGCTTGGCCAGCTGTAATCAGTCTGGTTAAGGCTGTTTTTTCAGCAGGGAAATCCAGTCTATGTTACTGATTAAATCAAGGGAGTAACATTTTTGGTGTTAAATCAGGAGGCTGATAAAACCTAAGGCAAATTGTAGGGTCCCCTCTGTACTTTGATAGCAGAAACCTCCACAAAAATGAGAATCTTTCAGCACCTGCTTGAGCTCCTTGGCTCAGTCCCTGGAGAGCGCTAACTGGCTAACACTGTGCAGGAAGAACTCTTCAATTCTGCGTGCCATCTGCTCCTCGGCAGTCAAATCACAGTCCTTAGTGTCTGTCTGGGGAGCGGAGGAGATGTGCCGAGACCTGGCCATCAGTGGGTAATTAGACCAATAAACCGGGGCCTTCGGAGCGCAGCTGTCAGGTGCAAACTTGCGCTTGCGAGCTCCCTCACTGAGAGAGCTAATGCATCACCAGCCACTCAAGTGGATAATTGTGAGCAGTGAATGAACAATAATTGATGATGGTTTTGTAATCGAGGGCAGCTTAATTGGTGTCCTTTCTGGAAGAATATCGCTGTTTTACATTTCAAAGTTACCAGCCAGCGCTCGCTACTTTAGAGGCAAAAATGGTTCTTCCTTTTGGCCGGGGACCAAACTTACAAAAGAGGCCATTAACATATCTGATGAAATTGTGCTGATCCGTTTTTTTGTGTGAAAGTTCTATTCATCCTCAATACTGCAAGTGCGCACCTCCCTTTTATATTCAAAACCCTCCGAGTGTATTTTGCTTTTGCATTGTATTGTCATAGTGCACTATCAGAGTAAGAGTAAATGTGGAAATGTTATAGCATACAGGTGGAGCTGAATATTTGGCCATAGTTTTCTTCCTTTTCCTGGGGCATGAAAGCCTGTGTAGAATTATAAGAATGTGGGCATGCTGCCGTGAAGCTCTCATGAGTCATTGGTTTGGCTCAGGCTAATGTGGCCACAGAGGCTGTTAATGCTCCGCCTCCCTCAGCTGTAAGCTCTAACCACAGCGTGCGATCAGAGGGGGGAGTGAGGCTGGTAAAATGTTCATACATTTCGCGTCCCCATCAGTTTCTCAGACCACATGAGGATCATTTGACTGGAGAAATGGTGGAGAAATCCATTCATCTCGTAGAAATACCCCACTCTGTGAAAGATTTTTACTCCTGCTGCTCGCTGAAATTAATACTAGGGTTTATTTTCATGTCTCAAATTAGTGAATGTGCAAGTTATCTATTATGAAAGTCTGACATTGTTGTTTACACTGGGGTACACATGATCATTTTTTTCAATCACAAATCTGTCCCACTGCACCTCTTTTGGACCAAAACTCATCATATTCTGATGCTGTTGCAGGTGGGATTATTTTTTAACTTAGTTCACACACGCGCTCTCAACCTCAATCAAAACACAGGGCCTAATGCTTATGCCATGGCCTTATTCCTTATTTAGAAGTGAAATAGGCAGCGAGAGTGACTTGTGGCTTAACCGCTGTGATGTAACCGGGTCGGGGGTTGAGGCTCTGAGAATAAACGTTGTCACAGAGCAAATGTGCTGTCGGCGAGGTGTGCCCGATCGGTGACCTCCCTCGAAGCTGCAGGCAGCGTTCGCGTGAGCCGCGCTAATGATGATCCTGTTCTTCCTGACTGATGACAGGGATCAAATTGGGATTAGTTTGGCTGCTTCTACTGCAAAGAACCACTTCAACGATGTTTGAGCACTACTTGTATCTTGCATTATAATACATGTATTGGAAAATGGTCTTCCATCATAAGGCCATGGTCATTCCCTTTCTAATGCTACATGGCCGTCCCAAGGAGCTACACTGTTGCACCTGAAATCGAAAGGTCTGCAAACTCTTCACTGGTGTAGCAAAATCAAGAACTGAAGCGGCTGTGCTGAGAGCCAATCCACTGATCAGTAGCCTGTGCACGAAGATACCTGTTGGGCTGCTACATTAATTTCCTTGCTAAATGTAAGTGCAAGCACGCTCTATGACCAGCCGATGAACTGCACCAACTCTCACTGTCAATGATGTCTGTTTGAAAGATGTACCTAACGAAGGCTGCATTGGCCGAAACTCTTGTACAGTAAATTATTGTGAGCTGATTTAACAGTGTGCGGACATTTCATTTTCAGTTTTGATGTTTGTCCTGCACCTATTGTAACACTTGGATGTGCCTGTAACCATTTGGAACTGCATCTGAAAGGTGTATCACAGCGTTATGAATTGATAGCATTCTGATACACTATCTTTTTTTTTTTTCTGGCTTCTTTTGAGATTACGCTAAATATCACTGCACTTTGTGGTAGGCTAGGTTGAAATGTTTTTATGAGCGAGAATGAAGGAGAGTAAATGCTGGAACAAAGTGTAAAATCGGATTAACCGGCGTCCATGGAAGTGGATTACCATGATAATGAGCAGAGATTACTCAGCCTGTTTATGCTGCTTTTCACAAAGAGCTTGTGTTGAGCCCTACGGTGTGATGCTTGTCTGTGTTCCAGCATGTTTCGAGTCCTGCACTCCAGCCCTGTAGCTGTATGAATGGTTCTGTACAAAAATGTTAAACTAATTCCATTCACGTAAACTCAAATTAAATGTCATTAAAATGCATACAGTGTCTTTGAATCCTGAAAGAACATTCAGGGCTCTAAGCCACATTGTGACGTCAATTTCTGTTACTTTTTCCGAGTAGAGTAGCATGAGACTGTAGATTTGTATTATGTCATTGAAGATAACGTATTTGCAAACTTGTGCAGTTGCTGGTATAATGAAGTTCTCTGAAATTCCCTGCCAAAATCCCCAAAATACACTTCCCTTGGTGCTTTCAATCTTTTTTTATCGTTGACATGTACAGAATGCAGAAATGCCACAAAATGGTTAATGCGAGTCTCTGACTGTATTTTGATAGTTTCATAAATCCCATAGGATAAGTGCAGTAAATATTTGTCTGCTTATAACAGTGCAAAGACCTCAATTGTCTTCAATTCTAATCAAATGGATTGTTCGTGTAGTGAAGGTACTCTTTGTCTCTGGTTCTTCTCAGTAGATTTTGATGGAACCCTGCTGTTTTCAGACATCCTCTGTTTTAAGGGTGAGTCGGGATTAAGTTCCACTATTGAGGTCAGACAAATTTGCGTCCACACTATTGTTCTGTCATTAGTGGAACAGTCGCATCTGACGTGAATTTACAGATGTCCCAAGTGACCCGCTGATCTCCTTTCGGATGCATGGCATAGTTTAGTCACGCATGGCATTGACATTATGTTAATGAGAAGTGTCGCGTTTGGTCATAACTGGTAATAAATGCTCTAAAATCCTCAGGGGAAGGGGAAGACATGGAGAAGCATCCACTGAGCCGATACTTCTCGTAAGCTTGCCTCATTTTCACTGGTGCCCGTAATCTTGGACATGTAATTATATTGCATTTTCTTGCATGTCCATCTGAAACATACTGCAGTAGAATTTGAGTGATCTACTATACGTTAATTGTGTTTTTCTACTCTTTTTATCTTTATTTTTCTGTTTATTTGGTGATTTATTTCACTCGTATGTTTTTATTCTTCCTCTGGCCATTATATTACTGCATTTCATTGTGGTAGCTAACCTCTCTCCTTCCCCCTTGTTGTTACTGAGATGGCTACGTCTATTCTGGGGGTAATTTGTAGGAGCAAAATCTTCCACTATTAAGCGCTTAAATAAATGACATGATTTTTGAGAAAAGAAGCAAAGAAGACTGGAAGTGGGCCATGATCACTGGAGACAAGGCAGCTGCAAGTGCTCTCAGCCAACCCCCACCCCCCCAATGGTGGCCTCCATTGTGATATTAATCCTGGCTTTGTTTATACTGCTCCAGGACATTCTTATCTTATCTTATCACTTATGACTCGAGGAAGCTGTCGGTCAGATACAACTGTACCACATTCCACATGCTTTAATCAGGTCCGGTATTCATCGACAGTCTCATCCCAGAAGTGCTGATGTCGGGTCTGTTTTCCATTGTCCTTATCGTGGCCTCGTACATTATGACTCATAGATCATCACTCCTACTCTGGGAAGCTGTATGAATACTAGCCCTGATTGGAGGGTTAGAATTCTTGGCTGCTTATCTTGCTGAATGTGTGGTCAGGTCTGCGTAGAGGACAGGCCTATTTCACGCTATACGTCACTGAATACAGCGCTTCCCCTTAGCCCATGAATTACCACCGTAAGAATAAAGCTGTGAATGACTTGAAATGTTTTGTACTAAAATGGTCGAGCTAAATATTAAAGCTTTAAGGAACTTTAGTATACTGAATATACTTCTAGGGAGTATTTTTTCATATCAGAAAGTTATTTAGCACTTTGCAATATATGGGCATATACTGTACATATAAACTGTTATTAGAAATTATATATAAACTACACATATACTTTTTTTTAAAGATTTTGCTGTTGAATAGAATCTATTTTATACAAATTACAGCAGATTATTACTTTTATCTAAGGCCATTTCTGGCCTTTTTTTACATATGACTTACTCTACTGTGAGGTCTTTGAAAAACTGAAGGTTTGTGACTTCTGGGTGGTGAAAGTTTGTTCTTGTCACTGGTTATGAAATCTAAGTAAGGCTATTGAAGTATAAATAGCCTAGTACTCTATGTTCTTTGCCTAGAAACTACAGGGTGAATGCATGCTCTGTTGCAGTTTAATATCAGGGATAAAAAGGTTGGGCAGTGAGCATTGTTATGGAGTGAATAACTGGATACTGCCCTCTCATTGAGGATTTGGCCTTGTAGTTCTGAACTATCGATTTAACACAATTATATGTGCACTGGTATCCAAAGAACATTACTGAGTAGAATACATACATGGACCCACATCTACCCCACCCCTTCGGTTTCTCACTATCCTACGGGAGCTTGTCGATATACTGAACGCATTCAAATTTGAACAGGCGTTCAAAAATGAACAAGTCTCCATTCGTATCAGCATAAAAACGCAGCTACCCTGTCTCGCGTTATAAAATGAATCTGCTCTCCACTTCGCAAAATTTACACCAACATCCATAATATATTTCCTTCTTACGAGAAAAAAATTCCCCATCTCCCATCTTGCAGAATTTAGAAGTATATTGTAAGGTACATGCCTATTAAATGACAGTTTTCGCGTCGACTAAAAAATCCTACCAAATCTCCAGTTTCGAGTATATCTTTACCGATCGGCAATCTTCCTCTATACGCTTACACTTTGAGTTCGATAAGATGCTTTAAAACAGTTCACACTCAAGACCGGATATAAATTGTGACTCAGTGGTACCGAGGTCCGTTCAGTCAGCCAAAACATTGAAATTTTGCTGTGTGAATACTTTACTGGAATGAACATCGCTTCCGTGTGGGGGCAGTATGCCACTTTTTCCGTCTTATATAAAAAAGCATTTTAGAATTCCAAATTATGATGTGACCACTAGGCAATTTGTTTGCAAAAGATTAAATACATTAAAATTATAGTTTACGCATTGTGTCACATCATCTGCGCAACAGCCCAAGTTTAATTCTACTATTCTGTGAGTATAAGAACTAGGATAACTTGGTCCCGCTCATATCGAATTGCAAAATTATTCGCGATATTAATCCTTTCTTTTTAAATCTGTGAACGCTCAAGCCAAAAAAAATGCCACACTTTACAGCCCACTACATACTCGATGAGTTCTGCAATGATATTCAGATTTTGTTCCATTGATTGTTGCAGATTTTGTAGGCTACCATTTGTCATATTATTTATTTTTCTAAGTTATTGTACAGTATTTTTTTCAGATTGAAGTAACAACACACAAAGCCACCGCTCTGTGGGAGCTGCCGAGGACAAGTCCAGATCTAGACAAGCAGATGAGCAAAGTAAAACCTCTGCATGTGCACAGTATTATTAAATCAGCATGTCTGAATGTAAATAAATATTTATTCCCACCCCCCTCCCCCCTTTATGAATTTAACCCTTATTATAAGGGTGTTATTAGTTCAATTAATGAATAAACTTTATTGCAAGATAAACGACTAAGTAGCCTAGTCTTGTGATGCCATGGGGATTAGCTCGTTCAGGGATACAGAGTGAGACCTGAATTCATGCGACACGCTGGAATACTGGAGACAAGACTTTTGGATGATGTGCACGATCAATACTTAATTTGTTCAGTCGACTAAGTTTAATATGTTTTTAGTTAGATAATCAGAATATTTTTCTGTTCAGAGAACAGCAGTAGGTCGCATATAATCCCATTCCTGAAGCGTCACCTGAATTGGCAAATGATCTTTGGCAGGCGGATTATACCCATTATACGGAGGAAAAAAAAAACTAATGATGACAATGAAGCGTTTATATTAAGTAAAAACTTTCCCCAAAACCTGTAACAACTTGGACAAGATCAAAATTGAAGCACCTATTACTAAAACCCCATAAGTCACACTTGACTTGACTTGTGGGGTTTTAGTAATCAGTGCTCCAATTACCTCACTGAATGAGTTTCTACCTTTTTTTTATTTCAGAAAGATGCCTCGAAATTACAAACGAATAACGAAACGTAGCAATGCCATTAGAGAATGACTCGAGAGGTTCCTTACAGTAGCTTCATGGGATAATAGTAGTAATGTATCTCCCTTAACTTAAGTGGGATACGCATCACACTTAATAACCAAATTCTTAGTATAAAAAATGCCCCACAACCAGTAGCAAACTACTCCTCTTGTTGGGGTAGTTTGTTACAGGTGACAGGGGTCTATTTTTTCCTCACCAGCATCACGCATGCACAGAATATAGGGGTTGCTGCAGATCAGTCATGTAGTCTACTAAACTTTCTATCTGTACAGCGCACATTTGTAACTAAAAACCTGATAATGTCAATTCTACAGCCGTTAAAAGAAAAAGTGTAACAGCTAAACCCGATCTCCCCTATATCTGATTATTTTCAGACATTATGGCAAATTTATTGTTCCCGACACCCTTAAAATCCTGCTATAAATCTTTCAAGATATCAAGATCAAGATACACTTTATTGAACCCCATGGGGTAATTTGTCCTCTGTATTTGACCCATCGTATAGTTAGGAGCAGTGGGCAGCCACAGATCAGCGCCCGAGGACCAACTCCAGTTCTAAAGCCAGTTCCTTGGTCCTTGGAGTGTTCCTATGATGCATGTTTTTGTGGGTGGGGGAAACCGGAGTACCCGGAGGAAACCCACGCAAACATGGGGAGAACATGCAAACTCCACAGAGAAAGACCCCCGGTCAGATTCGAACCCACGATCTTCTTGCTGTGAGGCAGCAGTGCTAACCACTGTGCCACCGTACACGCATTTATAGTTGGATCAGATAGGCATTATTATAGCCAACCCAATACTGCACTATGAGGTGCTGACCCGATGTTGCTTCGGTCTGACACGCCGAGCGGCTGTGTTACTTCAGGTTATCGTGAGAATTACATGAGTCCAATTGCTGTAGCAAACTTTCTTCTTTAATCGAACAAATGCATACATTCCATGCAATTCAAATCATTACTCACTGCTCCCTTACACACTCCGCTGCACACGGTCAAAAACCTGTTGCCCTTCCGGGGTCAACACACATCCCAACACCCACCCCCTCATTATAAGCTTGAGCTTACGTACAGTGAACAACGACACAGCGACACATGGTGGACAATGACAGAAGTGAAGGCTATCACATATTTAGCTCCTATAGGCATACAGAAAAACACAACAGCAAGACCTCGAAAGACGACGGCAGGCAAAGGGTGACATACATGCACGTTTCGCGTTTTCCAAATTCTGGTACCATGTCGCCAGTCAAATGTAGGCCTACATTTCAGAAAAAGAAATGAGAGACAACAATATTTTACAGAACTGATACATAAAACAGAAAACTCCAGCTGTAACGCCGATAATTTCTATCTATAAAATCTACCTATAGTAAATGACGGAAAACGGGAAGATGGTGTTAACTGCATAAAATGTCATATACATCGACAAAATCTGCAATAAGACTACTACAAACAGAAATTCTTGGATTGCGAACCTTTTATTATGAACGGAGAGTTAAATTTTATTTGAATTGCGTTCAGTTTTAGATGGACGCATCAGGCCGTGGACAGGCATAGGGAAATGAATGCATCAGAAAATGAACAGAAGGGCGTTCATTATCGAATGCAGCCTCGAACGCATCAAAAAATGAACAGGCGTCCGTTCAAAAATGAACGCATTCACTATTCAGAACATTGACAACCTCCCTAATGGAAATGCCCACACCATTAATCATGCTGATCTCCAGCCTCGCTTTTGGTGAGGTACTGTCAGGACATTTTACGGAGTGCATTATGTCACCGATGAAGCTCATCTGTCACCGTCACCCTTTAGGTTTTGGCAATTTGTCAATTAAAGTAGCTGGAACTGAGATTGAGACAGGGAGTGAGGGAGGGAAAGCTATAGGTGCTTCTTTCAAGTAAATGGGGTTATGACTGGAGGATCTGCCCTGTGAGCAGCTGATTTAACTCGTGTGGAGTTATTTCAGAGCCGCGATGGAGAGCTATAGAAGGCCAGCTTTGTGTGCACTGCTTAACACACTCAGGCTAAATAATAGCCTCTTCAAATCATTCTTTACAAGGCTCCGAGGCGTCTTGTGTACTTTCTTGCCGAGAAGCTCTGGATATCATCACTGTCCGTTCTGTTTGCATTCATGTGCTTTTGTGTGTAGCCTGTGTATGTGCAAGTGTGCTTTTGTGAGTGTTTGTATGTGTGCTTGTGTGAGTGTTTGTCTCTGTGCGTGTGAGTGTTTGTGTGTGTGCATGTGTACAGGTGTGCCTGTGTATGCGTTTGTGTCTGTGTGAGTGTTTGTGCTAGTATTTGCGTGTATGTCTACGTGCCCGCGCGCACACGTGTGGTTTTACGTGCGTGTGTGTGTGTGTGTGTGTGTGTGTGTGTGTGTGTGTGTGTGTGTTTGCTCATATGAAGACCTCTGTGCTTGTATGCCAGAGAGAAGGGGAAGGGGAGCTGTGTATTTGCACGTGCTGGTAACCTCAACTCTGGTGTGCATTAACTTGCGACATGCAGTTTACTATGTGCTGTGGTAAGATGGCCTCACCTGCCAGCTCCACGCCAACAGACCATCAGAGCCCCAGCTCTTCACACCCCCCTCTCTTTAAGGGGTGGGGACCAGAAAACTGGAGATATTGAATGTAGCTTTGAGTTCTTTTAACCCTGAGGACAAAGTGAAAAAACTAAACAAACGTGGAATACTGTTTGACAATGACATTTGGAAAGTGTCAGATTCGGTGTGGATATGTTCATAGAGATAAATGAGTTTTTTTTTTTTTTTTTTTGCTTAGCTTTTGGTGTGGAAATGCCTTTAGGTGGTCTCTGAGGTCTTGGCCAGTCTCTTTCCCAGCTTTGACTTTTTAGTGCCCCAGAGCAAATCCCCTGTTATTGCCCTCCCCCTGAGATGCAGTAGTGTGCCTTATTGCCACACTAAATATTATATTTGGGAAGGAGGAAAAATTAAGCATAAACATCCAGAATTTGACATTGACTTCAATCTCTGCTCCTGTACACTTCTTCAGATCGATCAAAATGTTTATTTTTGTCTTCATTTTTGTCAGTGAAAGGACAACATATTTCTGGTTGCTCAGAGCTGGCCAAATTATGTCCTGTTCTCTGATCTGCTGGCTGATCTCCAGTTGTTGCTCGTGAAATCTTCCCTAAGACTGGACTAAGTGCTACGTGAGCAGATGCACTAGGCCAGGCTGGCCTTGGTATGGTTCTGCCTTTAGCCTCCAAAAATGGCGCAACAGTGTTCATATACATTCGTGTGGATGGGTAGACTGCTCATTCTTGGGGCAAACGGTCTGATTGTAGGTGATGCAGTGCATCTTTGGTGGCATAAATGCTACAGTTGGCTGGAGGCTGCATTGTTTGCATAGTTCTGTGCTCTGGTCTAAACCTGATGACGTGAAGAATGCAGACACTTGTAAATCCTCTGTCAGCATTGCAGCCCAATTTGAACTTATTTCAAACATTTTTTTCCCTCTGACTCCAATAACATTCCAACTGATTCCTACCCATGCTTTTCATAGTATTATCACAGGCAAAATCCTGTGTCTTTCACACAGAAAACAAATAGGCCTTTAAAAAAAAAAAACTGTCATTCTGCAAATTGAGGCGTTTCCAAAGATAAGGACAGACGGGGACCCAGACATGACCCAAAACAAAAGTTACTTATGCTCCTCTGCTCCAGTAAACATTGGTGTCTGGCATCTGTATTGTTTATAAATCATAACACTTGCATAACTGTTGGTAGCGACATACACAGAGAAAGAGCTTTGCGAATGTGATTGTTGTAAATGAGTTTATTCCCTTATAACAATACATTTTATCACAGCTCATCATTTTTTTCTATTGAAGTTTGTTACAACTTGTTCGAAAAACTTCAACAAATGAACTTCCAAATGCAGTCAGAGCTGCAAAATTAGATTTTTTTTATTGATTTCTAGTGCAAGTTGTCTTGTAGTACAGTGCATTCTGAAGTAGTTTGTGAGACGTCAATGCCCTCACCGCAAACTGTGGTCAGTTATGTATGTTGCTCAATTTCTCATGCTTGCCATGGTAACAACATTGCTACAATGTGGTCAGTAAAGCTGCAATCTTACACATTGACATCTTAATATTTTACATTGATGTTCTGCCTATATAAGTGCATATTTTTTTTATTCAGCAAGCCATGTTTTGTCTCATATTTACTAAGCTGAATCTCTTGCTGTCTGTTCTTAGTTACGGCTAAGAAGTCAGTTAAGGTGAATGAAGACCCTCTTTATTAGTGGTGGGCTCTACATTGTTCACAGGGGTTTGAGGCAGAATTATTTGGGTTATATTCATTGATCATAACATGTAAGCGAAACAGATGACTGAATCATATGCATCCCAGACTTGCAGATTTCCAAGAGCTTCCACAAACTTTGTTTGCTCTTTTTATACTGAAATGTCTTTCATATTCAAAATGGTGTTTGTCTTCTGTTTGTTTCCAGTTGCTTGTTTTATTGAGCAGCTGTGCATTTGGTTGAATCTTTGTGCATCTGCTGCGGTGAAGATGAAGGTAGTTCTGATGTACAGGTATATATGATCTAGATCATAGCTGATCTGACCACATATGGCAACCCATGTAGCTCCTCTTCCAGCCTTCAGCGGCATGAGTCTTTGTGTCCGTGTCATGCAGAGTAACCTTGTGTGGTGATGCAGTGCTCTGGCAACCCCAGGCTTTGTTGCTGAACACGGGGACCAGGGTCTCAAGAGATGTACTGAAGGGCTGCCACTGGAGATGCAGAAGGGCAGCCACCAGGCACCCATGATCGAATCTGACTGGTGCGAGGGCCACAGCCTGCTGGCTCTTTGCATCTCCTGTACTTGGCTGGATCTACAGTCCACGGTCCCCCTATCCATCTGACTCATATTCTACAGTTTTTTCAATGACATTTGATACTTTGGTATACATTTATTGTATTTTGCACTGGATCAACATGACTTGCTAATGAGGGTAATTTAATGACGGGCAATGCACAATGGGAGACTTCAGTTTTGTGAATTTCATTGAGCAGGACCTCAGAGTGAATTGGGTAGGTTGAGTGTGCTAGGGTCGATGAAGCCACCTTAGCTCTTAGGCGTAAAGACATAAACATAGCACCCAACAGTTGGAGTTACAGGGATTGTATAGCACTGCTAAAAACTACACCATACATGTACAAAAAACCACAAAAATCACTGGTGTAAATGAAGACTGCTTCAGCAGCCCAACACTCCTCTCCATTTTACTGCTGGGTATGTGGCTGGGCTTAGTCACGACCGTCCGACAGGCCCAGCAGAGCAGAAAGATGACTAATCCTCGTCAGTGATGAAAACAGCTGACTTCTGCCAACTCAGCTTAAGCATTTAGGCCTCTGTGTGACAGTGCATGCCAGGTATTAACGTACTGCCTACTGCACTCGATTTATGCTAATAAAAATACACCAAAAAAAAAATAAAATTCCCTGCTGGCCCCCGGAGAAGAGCTTGCTGCAGGCCACTACAATAATACCGTTTTGCTGTGGCATTAGTGGTAACTTCGTTTAAAACACTGGGTAAAGGCCCCGATTAAATTCCATAGGAAGAGCAGTCCTACACCTTACGACATTTTCTGGGCTTTAAATGACTTTCATTATTGTTGTTTTGACAACGTGAAATTGTTTCTTTTTTTTTTTTTTTTTTTGCAGGGTTTTATTCGCATAGCTTGTCTTGCAACTCCCACCCTCTCATATTTTAATGTACTTTTTATTGTGGAGTCCTTTGTCACATTTGAGTGCTGCGTGGGCAAGACCATCAATTCTGAGACTGCTGTGGAGTTTTTTCAGTGCTTATGACTCACCAAAGATATATTATTTGCTTTCTGTGAAGTTACAGCTGTATTGGCCTTTGGCTGGAGTGACTTGAGATAGTGCTCTATTGTTAACAGTAAAATGCGGGGTAGTTATAGGTGTTTGCCCCCCCATAACCTTCATGATGGGTCAATCGCTTTGGCTATTCTACTGCTCAGGCACCAGCACTTTGTGGTTTAAGGAGTCTCATACCTGGGCTTATGTACTGCCTCATAGACACATCTTCGGGAACATAGAACCAGTGTCTGAGAATGTTACTTGGCCTCTGTCGGTACCCCTTAGTGGTGGCCAGTGTGAGAGTATGAAACCAGACATAAGGACCTTTAATCTAATGATTGAAATTCAGCACCCAGGTTCTGAAATAAAACTAAACTTCACAAACACCAGGGTCTTCTATAACTGTAGCTTGAGGTCTCTGTTCCAGTTACAATCTCCTTTTGTCAATCTGAAAGAAGGACCTCGTGTTTCCCTATACTCACCCTCTGTGAATGCTTGAAAGTAGTGGTGACCATTCCTCATCCTGGAGACCTCCCATTCAATAGGATTTCATATGAATCCCAAGTTGACACTCTTAACTTTCTCTTGTTGTTGAGGGGGCGTGATTTGTTTGGTTGGGGATGAAAAGGTGTCAGATGTGGACGTCCAGTTGTGGCAAAGTGCTGGATACTGTGGACAAATGACTGGCCAAGATAAGCCTGTCCTCTTTATATTGCATTTTAAGTTTCTCTCCCAAGTTGCATCTCCCCTTATGTTACAGATAGGGTCATATGTTAACATGCTAATGCTTTGTCAAGGCAGAACCATGTCGGGTAACTGAGGTTGTACTCTTTTAAGCCTTTACAGTCTTCTGTAAATTAATTGGATAAAGCAGGCTGGAGTGGGAAAAACCAAAAATGAAGGTTTTCAGGCTTTTTATTACATTAATACCATCTCCGTGCGAGATGTGTCCTCCACGGTTCTTGATAAGCTGTTCCAACCATTTTGGCATGGAGCTGACCAGGTTTTTGCTGGTTACCTTGATTTCTTTGTGGTGATACCATACCTGTGCAACTGCATCAATGACTTTGGATTTTGTGGTGCAGTCCTTTTGCTGCAGCCTTGACTTGATGATGGACCAGAGATTCTCAATGGGATTGAGGTCAGGTGAATTACCAGACCAGTCCAACACAGTTACAGTACTATGATGCAATCAGATTAGTTGCATCATACAATTCCAAGAAATGAATGAAATGTGGCTAGAAGGTATTATGCAGTGATCTTTGAGGTGGTCATGTAAAACATCCATAACTGGCACAAAATTTAGCACTCCATTCAGCTCATTCAATTGACAAGCACCTTTATCCGATTAATTTGCAAAAGTCTGTAACTCCTTGGAGTGAGATGTGTTCCATCTCAAGGCAGTTTCAGTTGGTTAGCTACTTTTTATGGTACCGTCACAAAAAGCTCTGTGCAGCTAAGGCTATATGGTTAGAAAACTGCTAATTCTTGGCCCTCGAGGTCCATAATCTAATGATCCCTGCTTTTAAGGTACAGCCATTTCATTCTAGACGCAGGCCCTCGTGTAACTTGCACTGAAAACTCTGTATCAAATGAGATTGTCTCCCAGCATTATTGTGTTCAGCATTGGAAGCAGCAGCGAGTGCAGTAAGGCTCATGGCTCTTAGCCCAGCTTTGGTCAGCGGAGTGAGAGAGCTGCTGCCAAGACCGCCGGAGCTCTATACCTCCAGCAGGTGAATGAGGGGGGCTTTCCGCAGCGCCGCTGCCATGGAAACCTTGTCCCCTCAATAAGCCATGCGGTGAATAATTACTTTCTCCATCTGCATTCCCATTGGCTCAAACTGGAGGAAACCGCTCCATGCAAAGAACTGGCACAGAAAATTTGGGATATTTCACAGAGTTGCAGTCGGCTTCATTCTACTCTGCCACTCTGTTTCGGCTGCAGCTATGGGAGTGATAAGTCATGCCAGGGCTGCTCTGAGCCTGCCTGGAGTCTTGCAGTAGGAATGATTATTTTTTAGGGATTGGCAGAGGTCTTGAAAGTAAGCCTTTGGCAGTAAGTGCATAATGCAGCACATCTATTCCTTCTGTGTTTCATCACAACAGGACTTTTTACTATGCGCCTGGGCTGAGGAGTAAAGGCATTAAAAAGCAATGAAACTCTGCAGATTTTACCCTTTAGACTGTATTGTCAGTTAGTTCAGGGACATCTTTATTATCTGAATCTATAAACTCCGATCCCATTCGAGATCCAGGGGACCTCCGGTACAGTTGTGCTCTGAATCTTATATCTAATTTGTTGTTCTCTTTTAGAGCAAGATACAATAAAGAGAATTCTATACCTCAAATAATCATCACTCTGTGTGCTCACTGCCACAGGACAGTAATTGTGTCATACCCTTTGTGTGTGGGGGCTTTGCATTTTAGAAGGTAACTCTATTAGCCAACTCTTGGGAAGGTATTCATGAATCTGTTCATACTGAAGGCTTGAATATTTGAAAGAGGATTTGAAAGGTACAAATCCTCTGGAGGAAATGGAAGAAAGCTAGTATTTCAGTGATTTTGTCGCCGTTATGGAATTGGTCAAATTAAAGGATGAACTTTGCTTTCCTGAATGGCGGATACAGGATTACTGTATCATCCCACTGCTGAGTTTGATGCCATATCGTAAACCTGCTTCACCTGGAATGTATGCTTAATCCTGCTGCAGCTCTTTACCCTGGTAAAGGTCTTCTTTAACGTGTCTCTAAGTTGCTGTGAGTTGCTGCCAGAGGCCGTGCTCTGACTGTATTTGTTCTCACCAAGATCATTAAAATTGAGAACATGCAGCTCCGTGTCCCTCTCCTGACCCCACTACCCCCTCTCCTCTCCTCTCCTCTCCTCTCCTCGTCCAGTCAGTTTCTTGTTTCATCTTCCCCATATCTGTAATTTAAATTCAAATTTCACATTCAAATATGATCACACATTAGCACAGAGCTATCATCTCCATAATATCAGAATCCACAATACGATTTTCTGAAGTCTGTTACTCAGTTATCCTATCTGCCTGCATAAAGGTTGTCTGTGGGCTCCCACTATGTTACTGTCATGGCTCTGACTGAGACCATCTGTCCCTCAAACTGTTCCTCGAATTGTCCCTCACTGTCCCCCACTCAGAGTGAGCAGAGATTGGTCCCTGTCCATCACACAATGTGTCCCAGCTGGTCGTTCCTTAACCTACCAATCAAATCCACAGTGCCCTCGTGTAGTTCCCTATTGGTCAATCACGTCCTTCCTGTCTTATAGTCAGGTCTCAACCCTTTACTAGTCACTTACCCCATCTACTTATCACCACTCCTCCCCATCAGTGATCCACCAATCACAGAAGGTCCTTCTCTGAATCTCTAAATACACAATCCTCCTTCCTCTCTCAAATACAGTTGCTTTGGCAGTTGGTAAGATTTTTCTCCCCCAGACATTTTGAAATGAAACTGTGAAAGGGAAGTTGGTGCACCCTGAGGGGCTGTTATTCAGCTGTACATGGTGATAAGTGTAAAATCTCAGGATACTGCACGTATGCTCATGTTTGCAATTTGAACTGTGATTTACGTAAGTTAACATTGTGATTTAATAGTGGTTTTTCTTTTGTGGTTGTGGTTTGCTTCAACGCGGTGTCATTTCTGTTGTTTGCATAATGCCTAAAATTCCTGGAGTTAAATGGTTTCCTCTGAGGAATGAGGGGATTTAAGCCACAAGCTGCGGTCACTAACTAGTACAGAGGTGATGTAAGGTGGGGAGGGTTTTGTTTAGGCTCTGGGCGACAGAGGGAGAGCAGTGTTTGCTTCAGACACGTCTAATGCTGTCACTGCTCTTTGAGAATTAATATAAACGTGCCGAATTTTGGATGCAACTTGGACATATTGGCATTGCATGGTGTTCGATTGATTTGCTTTTTGTTATGGCATTCAATTCTGTGCATTTTAGTTACTAGTTAAATTAATAGGAAAAATCTGGACATTCAGTGGATTGAACGTTTTACATTTTATTTTATTGCATTGACTTCACTACCCATACAACCGAAGTTAAAATTACATATCAATAGATACTTGCATTCACCTTGTGATGAAGCATGTTTGAAAAATATTACTTTATAAAGTGCTGAACTATAGGCAGTTAAAATGCATAACTCTAACACCCAGCTAAGTGTGAAAGCAGTGGTGAGATCCTTTAAAGGTCTGCCCCTCTGTTTTTCACACAATAATTCCTTGTGGTTTCGGCGAAGTGTGAGTGCTAATCTGGAGTGAAGATGACACGTAGCAGTTATGAGGGTGGCTAACATAGTAACTTCCAAATATGAGACCCACAGGAGTTTTTTTTTTTCTGTTTTCATTCCATCCAGTAAAATGTCCGGAGTTAATTGACCTCTTAACGGAGTATATGCTAGTTGGGATCTCACATGGAGGTTTTTTGCTGAGTATTTATCTCTGCATTAAAAAGACTAATTATTTAGGCTCGGAGGTCTTTAAGTGGTGTTTGCATTGACTGCTGTTGTGAGTCTTCAGGGCAGGTCATTAAGAGAGTGTTATTTTAAACTGGCTTTGTGTTTGTGTGGAACAGCACTGGCTGTTTGAGGGGAGGGTGACCTATTGTTTTAGTTTTCTTTGGGTCTCCTGACCTCTTCCCAGTCCCTTTCTTCAGTGGGATAGGTCCTGTCCCTGCTCAAAGTGCTGATCTCTCCCACCTCTTTTCCCCACCCCAGGTCACCTGCCTTCAGGACTTCTTTGGCGAGGACGACGTCTTCATCGCGTGCGGGCCAGAGAAGTACCGCTACGCCCAGGACGACTTTGTGCTGGATCACAGTGGTAAGGCTCCTGTCGCCTTCTGGGACCAGGAAGTCTGGTTGTATGTTAACCATCAGCTGTCTTTCCTCTTCCCCCTGTGATGTATGGGAAGTAATACTGATGCTCACTCTTAGTTGGTAACGTCCTTGTATTGGCAATAAACATTGCCTCCAACTTGTGGTTTTCAGAAGGTGGAGATAAACATCATCTTCGTGATTATGTTTCTACTCGTCCAGCTCAATTGAAAGTGAACAATTGAAAGTAAACACAGCTATTCTGGTTCTTTTCAAGTAGTGAATTTTCTGCCACTGTGGGAAACCGTTATGATCGGAGCCAGGTATTTCCTGCCATCCATTAACTAAATGGACATTAGTCAGTGCACATCAAGAGTATCTAATTTGGAATTGTGTGTGACTTGACAAATGCATGTTCCTGATAATCAGTAAAAATAAATATATCTGAACGATGTGAAATGAACGGGCCGTTGGTTTAGCACAGTAGCTTTGCCTATGTACCCCTGCTTTAGGAATGAGCGATGTTTGGAATTTCTCTAGGCAATCTGTAGCTATGCAGACTGTGGGTTGTCTCATTACTCAGTTACCCATTGTAGTTGTATATACCCATTGTATATATTTTGAGATGCTGAAATTTCTGAGGGCACCCTTCATTTTTTCCTGCGAGGTCGTATTAGCTTCATAATATTTTGCCTTTGTGTAAGTTTTGATGCTCCACTGATACCATACGGAGAGGCAGAAAAATTAAGTGCTTTTTTTGTATGTGTGGCCTGTGAGAGCAGCTGGCCGTCTCCAAATGACTGACTGACTGGCTGATGTACCTAGTTAAAACATGCACGTGCGGTGTAATAGCGTATAGTTTATTGCATTGCCATCCTGCCTGTTCTGATAGAAATGCCTGGACTGGACTCAGAGCTTGGCAGCCTCTTTAAACTGGCACACTGATGGAATATGATTCAGTAACCTTGTAGGTGAGGGATAATTAAACAAGTTGAAAAATGGTGGATAAATAAAATTTCGCTAAATGAGCTGACAGAATACATTGGTAACAACTTATTTACTGCTTTATAAAGCAAGTGCCGAAAAGTTCAACAATTGGTCTGGAGCGAATGAGCTGGGCGAGTCGCTAAAACAGTATTAAAACCATCCACCTGATGGCGCGTGATTGGGTAACTTTAGATTTACAGGATAATGAGGCGAGTGGAAAACGGTGGTTGGCATTTACAATACTCTGATACCGAGTCACTCCGATCCAGATGCAAACCAGCTTCCGTTGATTCGGTGACACGTCAGCTGCCGTAGGGGTAATTAGGGCAGTCGCGAATGTCAGAAAATGCTGCAAACAAATGTCCGAAAGTCTTATATACGGATGTGGTTGATGAATTTATGTGTAGCCATATATAATTTTAACTGTTTTCCATAGGAATGGCAACTATGTGGATGAACTGTAACATGGAGTGTTGCTTGGTTCTGTCATCTTTCCCTGTTGGTTTGGGAGTTGAGGAAGAGTAGGCTTGCAGCTGCAGTAACTGTATAGGTTGGTCCCTGCCTGGTTTAGGGAGAATGATCTCGGTTAATTTTTTTGCGAAAAAATACAATGTAGGCCTACCTAGGTAAATGACCTTAAAAAAATTTGCTTAGGTTGCAATTTTTTTTATTGGAATATGACGCAAATGGCAAAAAAAATACATGATTGGAGGAGAATGTTAGTTACAGAGTTTGGTAGCTTGCTCACTAAAATTGTAATTGAAATGGCTAGCTGATAAAGAAAGATTGGGCAAAGTTTTATTTAGGGCATCGTGAAGGGAGGGGAAGCAGTCCTATTGGTCAAAAATACTTCTTGCACATGCTGGGTTTATTTGCCTGTTAGGGGAAAAACAGATGAAGAGTTACCTTCTCGATTCTCTGTTCCAAGCCTTGGAATTGTTTTTTTTTTTTTTTTTAAATTAATTTATTTTGCGTTTCCTCTTGCCCCACTCCTACCTTGTATCGCCCCATGTGCACACCTGAGCCCTTTCCCCCTGACAATGTTGCAGTATTTAATGTTTGAATCAATTCAACCGAACAATATTTAAAGCTCCATAACTATTTTAACACCAGCGGATTCATTGTACTGGATTGACTGGACTGTGCACCCTAATGCTGTGTGGGAGTACTGGATGTCTTTGTTCGGAGTCTTACTAGTACTGGGAAACTGATCACGACCAAAAGTATTAAGAGGTGCAAAGTTCCTTGTGTGATCAACAAAAAATTGCCCATTGAGAAAGGCTGGCAGCCTTATGATATTCTCTTCAGTAGTGAATGGACGTGGTCTCTTTATCGGTGAACAAACCTGTGAAAAACTGTATGGCTCTAACTGCTGTGCATCGGCATGGTCATTACCATCACTGTCTCCATCCTATAGGAATACTCCTCTCATTGCCCCTGACCACCGCTTTGGCTTTAGAGCTGAAGTTGGTCCCTGGGCACGGCCCTAATGATGTTGCTGCCCATTGCTCCTCAATGACTGGGATGGGTCAAGTGCAGAGGACATATTATCCCTGGGGGGGGTTAAAAATGTGTCCTAATCTCCTGTCCTCCCTCAAATAGCCCTCTAGTTGCCAGTTGAAGTTCCTGTGCATGGGACAAAATGATATCATAAAATGATTCTCGGGACTGGAGCAGTAATCTTTAGACAGAACTTACCTGACCCTTCCTCCAAGGCCTGGAACAATATCTGCTTATGCCTCTATGCATGGTAGTTTCTGTTAGAAATGGTCTGTCAAGAAAGTGTGAAAATATTTACAAGGATTTAATTTCTATATCATGTCTTTGCTAATGTAAACAGCTGGTGCTCTTGTCTGTCATTTCATTAACTGCTATCAGCATCTACTACTGTCAGACACTGATCCTGGTGCTTCTGTGAAAGGCCTGCTTTACTAGCAAATGTACTGCATCGGTGACGTAGCCATTGCCGCTGCTGATGGAATGGCTTTGAGGCACACTTCAGCGCTAATATGGCAAAATTGGTGGTCATGGAGAATGTGGTGCTCATCTGTAATGGATTGACATAAACACCACAAAATAACTGCAAAATTTATTAACAGCCTTGATCTCATTTTGAAGCCACATTAGAGGAAGTCTTTGTTTTTGCTGAGGGAACAAAGTACTCTAAGGCTGCGGTGGAATAGTCTTTAGTGCTTGGGAAAGTTCTAACCCCTTGGAAGTGCCCTGGTAGTATTTAAGTGACAGCCATGGTAAGAGACGTTTGAATTCTCTAAAATTTGAAGAAAAGTTCCTCAGTGCTTACTTGCTTATCCCCTTAAACATAGGGTACACTGACTGGACCACCTTTTATTAAAAGAAAGTAGATGAAGCAGTTGTACGACTCTTTATGGCAGCAATAAAAAGTGACATACCATACATCTAGTTCACAAAAACAAAGGAACATGGGCTGCACGATGACATCACCAGTCTTCTTTTCATGTGATTCCCTTGGCACTGTGATTGTCTTTTAATCAGTTTTTATGAATTCTCCTACAATTTTTTACTTGACCTCATGAAGTTTTTTATTGAGGTCAAGGAAATGCAGTTTGGAATTAGAAAAATGGGACATAATTTCTTGACTATCGGACCACAGCCTGAGAGTCTGAGAGGGATTTTGGAGTGGAGGAGCTCGTCTAGTTTCTCAAGCATTCTTCAGGAGCCATCTTCCATTTCGGCAATAAGCGTCCTCAATCTAAAATGGTGGGCACAGCAAAGATATCTAATCAACAGTACTGCAGCCCTGCAGAGTCCTTTCAAAAGTTGTATGGAAGAAATACACCTGAAAAGAATTTTGGTTTATCCATGTCTTTGTTTTGCTAGCCAAGACAACCATTAAACTGTTCAGAAAATGCTAATATTAGCCGAAATACAGGTGCTGCTCTTGTAGAAATATGGGAAAGAAGTTATCTACAGAGATAATGCAGTTTTGCTGTAGATTAATACCTGTGATGGAAAAGGCTAAAAAGGAATTGCAGGATGCTAAATTGAAGCGCCTAGCATGACTTCTGATTGCATTGCCAGATCTTAGTCCAACACATTTTTGCATAAATTTTGTCACATATTTGCAATGCTTTCTTTCTAATGCAAGAAAAATGAATTAATCAATGGTGCTATGGGTGTGTGTTGGGTGAATGATATTGGAGGGAGAGCACTATATCTGACACTAAACACTGCCCTCAAGACCAGATGGTGCTTTTTGGCCTGCCAGGGAAATAATCCTGTACCAGATTTACCCAAGCGCTTAGAGACTTGGCTGAGATGCATTTGTAAATTGAAGTTTAAAAATCTATTTTTTTTTTGTCCTGATGTACCCAAAAATGTGCACATTCATGCTTACACAGAAGTAATGTGGCAAGTGTATGAGCAAATGTTTTGACTGTGGTCAGAGCACGCTGATGAAGCATAGAGCAGGCCCTGTTCGTCTCTTGGCTCCAGATCACTGTGCTCCTGAGCATAGGGTTTGATATGAGGTCATAGCCATAAATGCTGGGTATGAAATGCCAATGTAGGTTATTCAGTGGTTTACAGTGAGAGGGGATATGTTGTCAGTTATGAAATGGTTTAATATGAGAAGGATATGTTGTCAATTATAAAATGGTTTAATATGAGAGGGGATGTCATTTGTTAAATGGTTTAATATGAGAGGGGATATGTTGTCTGTTATGACTTGGTTTGATATCAATTTAGGGATGAGTTGCAGGTTTTGAAATATACTTGTCTGTGTTAGGAGAGGGGATATGTTGTAGGTTTTTATGACGTACAGCAATTTTCTGTGAGAAGGAAATATTAGGTTACAAAAGTGGTTACAGTAGGGAATGCTCAGTTTGGTAAGAAGTTGGGATTACATTTTGAGGTACTTTATGAAGTGAGGTAGGGATGAGGTATGATGCTTTGCCTGCAGTTTTACCCGTAGTAAGAGTATGGTGTAAGGTGTAGTTTTATGTAAAGCCGGGGTGTGGTGTCAGGCAGAAGGTGACAGGGTTTCCCTGGTTACCTTCTCTCTGCAGAGTGTCAGGACTTGAAGTCTTCATACGCTCGCTCGTCCACCCCGACTCGGCCCTCAGGATCCAAGAGCCCCGGACCATCACGGCGTATCAAGTCCCCCAGGACAGGTACACAGCTTGGCTTGCAAGGGACTGTGGGGAAAGACTCAGCCAAAATCGCCTCTGTTCCTCTCAGCACAGACCTTAATCTCACGCCTGGACCCACCGATGAAAAAGCACCAACAGTTGAAGCATAAAGGACCATTAACCATTCTTTTGCTAAGCTAGTACCCTTTTTGGAAAAAATCTGAACGATGGCCTACCGAATCCAGGCAAATCTGTGCTGAGTCGAGTTTGAGCCGGTTCTTTGTGCCCGTGTAGCACCGGTGTTAGAATATGTCCATAGTGAGTGTCTGTTTCTGTGGAATGCGTGTTATAATGATGGCTTGGATCATGTGATTTCTCGTGCCATCATTACCTCACTGTTTCTCACCCACTCTGGTCATACACTGGGCCATGTCCACCATCTTTTCTGGGATGTGGGATTACCTGTCTCTTACTGGGGTAATGCTTTGCCATCATAGCTAAACTTCCATCTATTCATTTGTGAGGTATGTAACTCATACGAATCCATTATAACACAGATGCCACAAACTGTTTTCAGAAATGGGTTCCATGTGGTCCTTTGGTCTGTTTTATAATACCCCATAATTTTTCTTGAAGGAGAAATGGGTCTGGGTTCTTGTGAGTTAAAGGAAAGCATGCCTTTGACGTAATGAATGCCTAAATGTGTCAGACGCGTGGGCGTAGATAGTCAAAATGAGGGATGACAAGTGATAAAAACATCCTGCTAAAAAAATCACAGCTGAGTTGCAGACCAGACCCTTCTTACACAATCAGATGCAGTCTGCAGAATCATTTTTAAATGAGAGCCTATTGAACTCATGTGAACCGATACTTAATGTGATTAAACTGAAAAGCTTTACAAATGTCATTGGCCTAAGAAAGAGCAAAACAGATGCTATGGCTACATTAACTTGCCTCGGACTGGCATACACATTAAGGGGCCGCCAAGCTGTCATGGAATTACAGTCCCATTACATTTTGGGTTGTAACTCTACAACTAAATAAGATAAAATCAAGTATGATGTGTCATACTGAAGGTATTAACTTGTTTTTTAATATTATTAAGTGAAAATATATTTTTTGAGAAATTTTCATAGAAAAAACAAGCAAAAACTACTCCGTCACGGAATTACACAAAATTGACGTGGTTTTGTTGTGATGTTGTGTTTAACTATCCAGAAAGTGATGTTCCTATCATAGTTAAGTTATGAAACTTCAATGTGTTCATATTTAAGGTGTTTTTTGTTAATACTGTAAGTTATAGAAACAAATATTGACTTTAACCCTGCTTTATGGGCAAGAAATTTCAAAAAGTCAATGTCACGGAATCATTATTTACATTTTTACAGTTTAGAAATATATTACAATGAGTTTTCCACTTATAATGACCAATCATAATACATACTTCAAATAATTTTTTTCAGCTCCATGTCTACATTGGCTTGGCGGCCCCCATTAGGGGTGCAGAAATTCAAAATGTTCTCTAACAGAATACCTGTCCCATTGCGTGAAGGAGTACTTGAATACTCGCTTGGTAGTTTTTTTTTTTTTTAATGCTCCCTCAGCCACCATGTATGGCAGAGGCATATAGAGTCACCCTTGCCTCCTTCCATCTGTCTGTCCGGCATTGTATAAGGGATGTTGTCAAACTGCCTCTCGTCAAAAACTACTACTATTTCCGTAGCATTTCCGGTGGAACTGGTTACATTATGGACATTATTTTTATGATACACCATCTTTAATGAGTACAGAATCAAATAAAATCATTATTTAAAACCTCATTCCTTGTAGGTTCAACTTATCAACCTCCAAACGAGTGTGAAGTTTTTATTTTGGCTGAGTATACTTTCTAGATAGATCGAAGGTGTGTATCTCATATTTTGCGCGACAAAATGGGATAATTTTACAATTTTTGGGGCTTCACAAACTCTCAGTGGAAGGGGCATCGGCGTCCAAGGGCACAAATTTTCTAGTTTCTCATGTGATCCAGTCTACTGAAGTTGCGCATTGGAATTAGGCTGTTGTTTACTGTTATTTATAAGTCCATTTTGTAATTACAGCTGTACTGAATAGTTTGAAGCGTAACATTGATAATCAAATATCTAAATCAACATTGGAATGCTTCAGGTTTTTTTTTTTGTATATTAATTCTGTTTAAACTGTGTAAAACTAATATTACTAAACTAATATTATTAGCATTAGGCGTATAGTTTTTTTTTTTTTTTTAAATTAGATTCCAGTGGTGGCTGCCTTCGATTATTTTTGGCTTTCATGGTCCAAGCATGCATTGTAGCCTTGAGTCTGGATTCCAAAGGTAAAAATTTATAGGAAAAAGAGGAATGTAATCATTTCCAAAGTCCACAACATGCTTTTATGTAAAGAAATATACCTCCTCATTTAAGTATTTACTGGCAATTACATTTCAAAGCCAAATTTTTTGCTGCAGTCAATGCTCACCCAGATGTCACTTGCAGGTCGATGTATTAATAGGGCCGTCAGCTGCGATCTTGCAGCACCACAAATTACATTTTATATAATCACAGTAACAAATTTCAGCTATTCCACCATTTTGGCTCTTGCACTATCATAATAAATTACTTAAATCCTGATGTGACTTCAGTTTCCTACCAGCAAGCACTGTGGAAAGATATCAAAGATACTGCCGCGTACAAAGTTTAAGAATGCTGATGATCTCTAAGGGCATCATTATCAGGCCAGCATTACTTTTATGCTTTTTGTTGGGTTGATGGGTCAACCTTCTGTTTGTGTGTATTTATGTTGAAGAAACTGACAAGCTACTTTCAAAGTTGATTTAATTGGGAAAAAAGAAACCCATTTAATGCGATGAATCACTCAATTTAGCCCGAGGATTTAGTTCAAGGATTTTTTCGGGAGGGAAGGCATGACGTCCTGTAGCTCATAAAACGGCGTATAATTGCTAGGCTTATAAGTGCCGCCATTCTGTGCCAATGTTTCACAGGCTTCGACACGAAGATGGTATTGTTAATTCAGTAAATAAATTGATTGTAAGGCAGTCTCGTACGGGGACGAGTTGTGGTCCATCATGCGTATAAGGTGGGCGGCTTCTATCAGATTTCACTCAATTAATGATCCTGTAACGCCAGCATTATCAGGAGCCGGGGTTGAAGAGGTTGAAACTAAGCAAAGAACATGACAGCTTTTTAAATGATTCCTCTAAGCCCCATATACCACAGAAACTTACTGGGATAAACCGTAGAAAAAACATGGAACTACAGAACAATTTTCAATCATCAGTTTTTTTTTTGATAGTTCAGATTAATACCGCAACTACTCATTGATTTTAGTACTCGTTTGCCCCCCTTGTATACACAGTGCCTGACTCCTTCATCTCAGGGATCATATTTGATCAAAAGACCAACTCCTGTCTTCCTGCTCATCTGTAATGGAATAAAAATGCTTTCTCACCAGCAAAATACTACTAATGCTTCTGACTGGTGTCTCAGCACTAACATATGGGCCATTCCCCTATGTCGGGGGTATTGAACTCACACTCTGATGTAGAAACTGCATGGCTGAGCTCTGTGCTGTCCCTCTCTGAGCTCTGTGTTCTCTAACCTCTCTCTTCATCTCCTCCCTTCCTCCCTCGCTCCCTCCCTCTCTTTCCCTCTGCCTGCGCTCTTCACCCCCACCTCTCTCTCCGAAACCTGACTGCAGTCAGAAGAGCTGCGTACTATTCTGCCAGTCCCTCCCCGGTGAAATCTCCAGGTGAGCCTTGTTCACCCACCGCCGTTTCTCCAGAAGCACCCTCAAAAATGAGCAGAAAGTGTGTGCTGACTGTCCCTTACATCTGTGTGTGGCAATGTGTACCCACTTGCATTGATATTGGAAAATGAGTTATAATGACTTCATTTATTTACTTTGTACCGCTCTTATTTTACATTATTACATATTATTTACATATTATGAAGTCTGTAGATATTTTGATGATGACCGCTTCAAACGGTTGCCCACAATATTGATTTTACAAATGTATATGGATGTTCAGTTAACAACCATATTTGGGACAAAAATCTTTGTTGCCCATTTGGTTCTGTACTTAAATTTTTGAATTTGTTCCTCTATAACGTTCCTGAAGTTCTGAAAGTCAGCTTTTGTTATAACAAAACCATCAAATTAAAGCTTGACTGTCTGCACGTAAATGCGTGGTATTTAAATCAAAATGGTGTGAACCTTTAAAATTGTCTCAGCGTTGAAATACTCCTTGACCTCACTGTATCAAAGACAAAGGTGAGAACCAATGACACAATGGATGAGAGGCTAATGCTGTTCAATTGCTATGGTAATTAAGTAGATCTGTAGTCTGTTGCCAGTGCATTTATTATTTATTATTGAATTAATTCTGATTCACAGGGTAAGCCATTAATGAGCCCAGAAATGCTTGCTCAGAAATGCCTCCCTTTTGGAATCCCCAATATGATTATTGCAGCAAATCTGAAACTGGCTGTAGTTTCTTGGTTTTTGAGGCAAGCTTCTCTTCTATAGCCTGTCCTCTAGTGTCTGGAAGTGCCCTCATTATATCCAGGGCAGGTCTCATGGTGCCTCACAGCTTGCGGCTCAGTTTCCCCCCATTTCCATTTTACAGAGGATTACTGCCCAGGGCAGGACATGCTAATCTATTGCAGTCACACTGAGGCTCCATGCACAACCTGATATTACCATGTAAGTGTTGTTCAGAGAGCAACTGGAGTAACATTAAAGCCCACCACTGAATAACAGCTCTGATATCTTTTTGCTGCGCTTACAAATTTCATGCGTTTTTCAGTTGTCAGAGGTTTGCTAGCTAGCGTTAGCAAGATTTTCATGCAGGTGAGCAGAGAATAGCTAAGATGCATTGTATCAAGGAAACCCCTAAAACGTTTTTGCCTTGTGAATTTTATAAAATGTTTTACCTCACTTTCAGTCTCAAATGGCCCACCATTAGGGATTTTGCTGGTTTGAACTACACTCCCATTTTTCAAAAAAGTTTGGGCACTTTGTAAAATAAAAACGCAATGAAATGTTTTGCGAATCAAATTTCTTTTCATTGTACTGGCTAACCTTTCTAAAGTAACGTTCAACTTTGAGATGGTAATGATGAATTGCGGAAGTATTAAGAAGACCGTTTTTGTAACAACAGTAAGCACTGGAGAGGAGAGCTCTGAAAATGAGGTTATGGCTGCATTAAGCTCAAAAAACGCTGCTTGTGGAACAGGCCCTGATTCTGCCTCACTGCTGCAGTAACGAGCCCTGGAGGGAAGATTGCTCTCAGTTCATGGCAAGCAGTTAACTGTGGTGACTGAATCATGTCATCTCATGCAAGTGATGCCAGAATCATGAGTTTTCTGTTGCCCTATTATCGTCTTTTGTTGCAGCTTCTTTGCAAACAAGCAGCATGGATACTGAAACCTTTTCTGATGCCTTTTAGTTTGCCTGATAACATCAGTTAGCATTTATTATTTATTGACACTTTTCTCAATGGACCCATATCCAATATTTTTTAAAAATCCCATGGCTTTTAAAAATATTTTAATTTCTTTGACGAAGGAAGTGGCTAAAATTCAGTAATGAGCAATAAAATTGAGACTGACACCGAAATGAAATGTTGCTATCGAAGTTGGGTATGTTGAAGTCTCCAGTCATTCTGTGAAGATTCTCATTACCCAAACTCACATCTAGCAGCACATCTGTGTGACAGCCATGGGAAACTGTATTTAGAAGCTAGTTGAGCTTAGGCCAGCCCAGCAAGGTTCCAGTGTGGATCAGTTCAGCTCAGTCCCACATACTCCAGCTGTTAATGAGCCCCTTTTATCCTCTGAATAACTCTGAATAAGCAAATAACATCCTCATGAGGAGAGAGGTTTTTTTAATTGTTTGCCGCTTGCTGAGAGATCTGAATGGTGTGACTGTTTATAATCAGGGACGAACTTGTCTTGACGCGTGGAGAAAATTGCTGCTAACATTACCTGTAGGCTGCATTTCTTCTCATCTTGAAAGGCAAACTGTGTTCACATTTACATTTTGTCTGTCTTTAATTGTTATTCTTTTAAGGCGGGTGAGTGCAACAATAAGAGATCCATTTCTGGATATTATGACAAATCCAGTTTCTTAATTATTTCATTGGCTCAGTGATGTCTTGATCTGAAATTTATATAACTGGCACGAATAGTGAAACTGCAAGTGTGTTTTGAACGTTTTTCTGAACTGGACTGACCTGGCAGAGGGTTGGAAAACAAAAACTGAAATTCGGTTGGAACAGAAACCAACACATCTAATTTTGTAGATTTAAGGAAAAGAATAGGAGAGAGAGTGATGAATGAGGTGTGCACCAGCAGGCAAAGACAGACACGGGTTGGAAGATCAGTACCTTGTGGAAAATTTTTGAGTCACCCTGATAAAGACCATGGCCAGAGTCGGCCCCTTTCTAATTATCAGTAGCGTCAGCCAATTATCCACAGCCTTCCTTTTTGATGCTCCATTTTATGTCATATTGTGTTCTGCAAATATCAAATAATGCGTCTTGCTGTGTAAGACTCTTTATTGTGTAAAAAAAGAGTAGATGGATGTTTAATATTCTGGATTCCATTTATATCAGCCAATATCCATGTTGGCCTATTGGTATCAATTTGGTGTTAATATTGGAGATATATGATGAGGCAGTATACGTAATGGCATTGCTGTTGCACTGATGCTGTATTTTGTGTGAAAATGATTAAAGGATCCATTACCTGGTATTTACACTTGCTAAAAAATAAGTGATTTGGGTCTAAAACATAATGTTTTGCAGTAATTTGCAAAAATTACGCAACATTCATATTTATTTTGCCCTTTTTATCACGCCAATCTTGTTCTCGCAAGGAAATTACGAGATTTTGACTCGGCCGGAAGACAGAGGCGTGGCTGGGCGGGGGGGTTGGGTTGAGGGAAGAGGGGGGTGGAGTGGCTTGAAAGCACAGCCATAGCAACGCCTGCGTAGTAACACAACCTGTGACCTCACCGTGGCTGAATCTATCGACCACTCTGGGTGGCCTCAATATGCTTCTGCCGTCTGAGTGCGATGCACTGAGCCCAGTGTGAGATGTACTAGCGAAACAGCCTATGAACAGGGGGAATATAAATGTCACATGCAAGCTAACATTAGTTCCATGATCATATAATCAAGAGTAACAAGCTGCATTTGGACAGCATAAGAAGACAATAATATACAGCCATCCATCAACAAATTACCAGAATGTGCACTGCTTGCTGGCCTAAATTAACTGAGCTAGCAAACGTTAGCTTTTTGCTAGCGAAAATTTAGCGTATGTTTGACGCATTATTTCGCCTGCTTACCGACATCATAGCATAGTGTTTTTGACATCTATAGATTCTTAGGTTGTCTAGTTTCATATGATGTGTGTATCTTCACTGTAGCTGAAAGTGAGCCCGCTACAGCTATGGAAATGCAGCATGTCGGGTGAGCCCTCGGGTTGTGAGGGTAATGTTTACGTATTGGGTATACTGCAAAGTTTCTTTTGAACTGCACCACCCTCCCTCCAATAGCTTACAGTAATGTGATGATAACATTGAAGTTGGGGGAACAAAGTTGTCAGCTAATGCAAAAGTTGACATTTACAGATGATATTGAAGTGGCGGGTTCCATAGCGTTGTAAAAACACCTTTATGCAGGCTCAGGTTTTTAGATAAGCCAGCTTTGTACAGGGCTAAGTTGGAGAAAGAGTCTGACGTGAAATGCTGAGGACACCAGAATAGGTTTTTGGCAGGGGCTGCAGGAACATTGTCTGTGAAAATAAATGCAATCCATTTGCCCCTCAGCGATTCATCACCAGATGGAATATTAAAAACATTTTTTTGCAGATTAGGCAGCCAAGAAAAGAGCATTTTGACCACCAGAACCTGTAGCTCTTGCCTTCCCCAACATTTTTCTTTGCTGTGTTTGCAAAAAACAGTGGGCGCGGTTCGCTACTCCCAAGCCTCACCTTGACTCCTCCTTTGCGCTGTACACATCATCATGATGCCCAAACTGAAATCTTCAGTTTTCATGCCTCCGAAGTAGAAAGCCACCGGATGAGGAAAAAAGGGAGGAAGGAAGCTGCTTTGACTCTAAAACATCTCAGATTTTGTAAGGATGAGGGATGACTAATGTGTACATGCAGTAACTGGGAAAGATTTGTTTTCCAGATAATGGATCCTTTAATGAAGGCAATTTTGGGTGAGAGCCGCATAGTCATCGGGAAGTCCTATTCCTTATTTATAAATTTTACCAGCCAGACTCTGAAGCTATACAGAGAAGCCTCACTTTAGCTCTGTGAACCAAGATACGCAAAGTAAAATATTTGGTTATGTAAATACAATTAACATTTCACCTGTAAAGTTGGATGACTGCACTCATTCGTACTTTCCATGAATGTGGAAAGTAGGTTGTGGTTTGCATTTTTCCTATTGTATAAAACGAAACGGAAGTATGGGAATAAATACAGGTTGACACTGACCGCTAAAAATCGTTTGTTGATATATTCACTAGATGGCTATTATGGAGCACCTTTTCAGCAAATGCGTTTGTCCACGTGATTAAATGTGTTCCGTTTGATCATTGTTTGGGTTTCTTGAAACAAAAACTGGTTGTTCCCGGTCCATGTCATGCTGACTCAAGAGCTCTTTACAGCTATGTAGTGCTGACTGTGTGAATTCCAAAAAGACTGGTTTCTTCACCATTAACAACACACCAACTTCATAGTGTCATTAATTCCAGTAAGCTTAACTCAGCTCATAGTGTGGAAAGCTTATTTTTCACTAACAGCCTGCAATTTTTTAAAGCAAGGACACCAAGGAGGTCGAGGCCGACACAGTTCTCATCTCGCCTCTGAAAGTGGGACAGCCAGAACTGAAACTCTTTCTTGTTCTCTCTATTCCTGTCTGTCCCCCACCCCCTTCTTCTGTAGTCAATGGGGCCCCAGGTAGCCAAATATCTACCCCCAAGTCCACCAAATCCTCCAGCTCTTCTCCCACCAGCCCCCGCAGCACACAAAGCTTCAAGGTAAGTATCGAGAGTTGTACATTTATTTTACCGTTTATTTTATATTATTTATTTTTGTTATGCTGGAATTGCTTGTAGATTTTATGGCATAGCATGCATGTAATATTCATCTCTTCAGTGGTTATAGATATAGGACTTAATACAGGCTTTTTCAATACAGTCTGTTAAAAGAACAGCGCAGAATTGGTTGGTCTGGTGCGCATACGCAACTAAGAGTTATTATACAGTATCACTCCGGAGTTGCATCATTTTGCCTTCACTATGTTGCTCTATCTGATGAATAGTCCCACCTGTAAAAGCAGATGGAGGTTGTCTGATAATGAGTTTGTTGTCAAGTAGGGTTTTGCTTTGCTGCCTGCTGGCCAAAACCATTAGCTTGTGATTATCGAGGACGCAGGAATGTGTGCTGTCTAAGCAGGCTTCAGTGATGATCTCAGCGAGTGGGAGGCGATAATGCTAAGGAGTGTGGTGATAATTATGGGTGGTGGAAGGTGAACTCTAGAAAAAGGAAAATGTTTTGGATGAGGGACGATAGAGGAGCAGAGGAGGGATAGTGAGGATGTATGTCCTCCAGAGGTTGGAGTACACTTTTATGAGGGTAAACTCAACTGAAGTCGAGCCGTAATTGAACACATCACTGCTTAAAAATGTGTATATACTCATTGTTGGTTTGAACTGTTCTTTGATTGATACTCCAGTTCAGATTTTGTGGTTGTGATGACTGGAAAAATTGCATGTGACATTTGCATGCCATGCCTGGAAACTACTGTGACAGGGGTGAAGGAGAAAGGACGATTGATGTTGATGATTCTAAAGCCCCTTTTAGCGTCAAAGTTCACGGCTAATCCATATGGATCATGCTAATAATCGGTCTGTAAAAAAACTTGCTAAGCTGCTTTGCTGCGTTACTGCTTTGGCACTAGCAATTTTGCTGAATGTATTTGACTGCCAAGTTTCCGGTCTCTGAAGTGTCTCAATTCCGACCTTGCTAAATTGGATTACTCAGGTCTTATTTTGGGATTGGTCGTCTCTTAAATCATTATGTAATTGTTTACATTAGCCAACATTTTAATCAACAGGGGGCATTGATTTATTACTGGCAGATGAACAGAGTAACGGATGTGGAGGCAAATTAGTGCAATTAGAGGGAAATTAAATGCACATAAACTAACTTGAGTGAGACAAGAACTAGAGAACAAAAACAGTTGATAAACTTGCGTGTGGTTTCTAATGCTTTAAAAGTTGGCAAAAAGCCACCGTTTTCTGTAGGTGTTGGGTATTAAGGTGGCTTTTTAAGGAACAGGAAGCAGTCCACCTTGGAGGTTGTGTAAATTAGATTTTTTATCAGAATAACTTAGACTCCCACTGGATTTCATTCGTCTTGTTTTGCTGGATAGAATATTCTGTGGTTACACCAGGCCTCTATTGATTTGTTAAAAGTTCCTTTTAGAGAATGGCCATGTTCACAGGATGAAACATTGATTGGTAAATGTTGAAGAAATGTCAATATAAAAAGCGCCCAAATGCATATTGACTTATTGACGTTATTTAACCTTTGTTTGGCGTTTGTCCTCGTGCATTGTCCAGGGTCTGCCGTGGCCGTAATTCCCGTTTCTTAATTTGCCCACCCACAGCTGTCAGCCGCGAAAGGGGACATTGCAGAGGAGTGCTCACTTCCTGTCCACCACTGCTCAACTTCCAACGTGAATGGAGCTGCTAACCAGACCAACAGCCTGGGCCCTGAAGGTAGTCGGGCCCTCTTCATTCTCTCTGCTGTCGTGATTTTACCATCCTCAACACTCAAAAAAAAAAAACTGAAAATTGAAAATCCCTGCTGTCATAATGTGGCTACAACATTGATGCCATCAGTGTTGTCTGCTGCCCAGTCAGCTTCCGGTACCGCAATGCATCTTGGGATGCCCATGGGATGTTTGTTTGCTAAGTGTTAAATTGTTTTTGGTGGTGATTGAAAAGGCTGGGAGAGGGAGCTGAGTTTGGGGGTGTTTTCACTTATGCTTACATGTCTTATTTCATTTGGTATAACACACCATAGTTAATTCTTTGCCTAAAAATACCACTTGAACTGTACTTGATGTTCACTTCTGGGGATGACTGATGACTTCTTACAAATTGTTCCATGTTCCGCCTCAATGACCCTTTGTACGGACTTATCGCCCATCACTTTGGATGAAAATATCTGCTAAATAAGAGTAATGAGTCATGCAGATGCAGTGCCAGGCAATGCGCATCACAGAGTGGCTGAGTTCCTCCTCTCTGAGTGGCACTTCCTGTGTGCCCGGCAGACCGGTTTCCTCTTGCGCTCGCTATCCTGTTTTTGCTTTAGCCCAGCTGTGTTGCTGTGCAATGGGGCTTGGTGACCATACAGTCTAACCCTGTACATCTCTCATCTGTGCTAGCAGGAATACTGGTGCTCTGAGTCATTGTAATTCTGCCCTACCACAGATGTGTTGTCCCCGCAACTGTTATGCATTCTTTGGTCATAGTATCCCAAACTTTCACCACTTCCTTTAAACTCTCAGTTCTCAACATGAATAAGGCTGCTTAAATCTGTCGCTGATTCATAGAGATTGCAAGTCCACAGATTCCCCCCCCCCCCTTTGTTTTGTTTTTGAACTAAATGGAGAAAGCAATGCCTCTGTAAAGTGGAACAGATTTCAGATAACCTTATTTTTTTATGTGGCCAGGGCAAAATATGCTAGTTTCTGTAGTTATACCTTCATTTGAATCAAAACTATGCTGCTTTCTGCCCCCAGACCTCATCTTTGAGTTACTGGGGGAGAAATGGGCCAGTTTCCAGACTGAGATGTGGTACAGCGTAGGGATGGGCCTAAATCCAGTGGCTTGGCTTGTGTGTACTGATTTTGTTTTGTTTTAAAAAATGCTCCCCAGTCTGCTCTCTCTCTTCAGCAGTTAATGGAAACAGATGCCCGTCATCCTCTGCAATCCTGGACAAGTACAGGGTCGGGAAGGTCATTGGGGACGGGAACTTTGCCATCGTAAAAGAATGTGTGGAACGGTTAGTGCAAAAAGGAAAACTGTGCTTCTGAGTCACTGAGAGGGAATGAAATAAATGCTAGATTTGTGTCCAGTATTAAAGGAAATATAGTAGATTTTGTTCCATTGGACACAATGTAATGGTCAAATATAAAGTTGGATGTAACCAGGAGTCCGCTGCCCTCCTAACCCTCTGAAGACTGGCATTTTTTCCTTCTAGTTTCTTTGGTCTGTTAGTTTAGTAGAGATTGGACCAATGTTGTTTTATCATGGTTCCTGTAAAAAAAAAAAAAAAATTTTATCAACTATGAAGTTATTTATATAGTGTCATTTGTGTTCTTATGCATGTCCATTGTTGGATTTTTTTTTTTTTTTAACAAGACTTGCTGCTTTTTTTATTTATGGCATGGAATGTTTTATTATTTGACCTCAGGATTAATAACTGCAAAATGTAACTGGGTGAAAATCATTTTTAATTTTGATCTGTGACTCATTATTCCCCTGGCATAAAATGCGGGGGGATATAGGCATCGCCTCGTCCGTCTGTCTGTCTGTCCGTCCGTCCATAAACATTTCGTTTCCGGAGCAGAATTCGGAAACTATGCAAGATATCGGCACCAAACTTGGTACATGTATTCTATGTATAGTCTAGATGTGCCTTCTGCTACTTCGGAAACTTCAGTATTACTATTTTTGCCATTTCCATGGAAACAATTTGGACTTAGTGCACATCAGGCCTAGTTCCTTTCCGGAGCAGAACTCAAAAACCGTTCAATATATCTCACTGAAACTTTGCATGTGTATTACCCATATACTGAAGGTGGTGCCTTTTGATATTTTCAGATTTCTGAAAATCTTTTTTTTTGTTTCCATGGAAACCAGTTGCATTTGGACTCTGTACAGAGATGGGTTCATTTCTGGAGCACAACTCAAATCGTTTAATATATCTTTCCGAAACTTTGCATGTATTTTACCCACATACTGAAGTGGTGCCTTTTGATATTTTCAGATTTCTGAAAATCTTTTTTTGTTTCCATGGAAACCAGTTACATTTGGACTCTGTACAGAGATGGGTTCATTTCCGGAGCACAACTCAAAAACCGTTCATTATATCTTTCTGAAATTTTCCCTGTGTAATACCCACATACTGAAGTGGTGCCTTTTCATATTTTCAAATTTCTGAAATTTTTATTTTTTTCATTTTCATGGAAATTAGTTGGATTTGGACTCTGTACAGAGATAGGTCTGTTTCCGGAGCAGAACTCAAAAACCGTTCAATATATCTTACTGAAACTTTGCATGTGTATTACCCACATACTGAAGTCATGCCTTTTGATATTTTCAGATTTCTAAAAATCTTCTTTTTATCCCCCCAGCAGCATTAATGCAGGGGGGATATTGTCATCAGTGTGTCCGTCCGTCTGTCCATCCGGGCATCCGTCTGAAATCATATCTTGTCCAGGCTATATCTGGGAAACTGTACATCCGATCTTCACGAAACTTCACAGATATGTTGAGCATGATGTCTAGATGTGTTTTTAGGGGCCGGGGGGGATGTATCATTGCCAGATGGCTCTTGTTGAAATTTTGATGGCAAATTTAAAGCAATCCAAATAAATATTTGGCACGTTTAAACTCTCTCGGAATGCGCTTGTAATCTTTTATTATGCGGTTGTGCTGATGGAATTCTTTGCATGAAAGACCCTGAATGCTTGTCTTCGGTTTTTCGTGATTTAGCCTGTGGAATCCTGCAAGCAGTTGATCCTATGTGATGTTTTGGCAGGTCCACGGGGAAGGAGTTTGCTCTGAAAATTATTGACAAAGCCAAATGCAGGGGAAAGGTCAGTTGCCATTTCCTTCAGCCAGCCATCATAGACCTGACTCCTTTTTGCAGCGGCAAATGGAGCTGGTTCAGAGATTTTGTATTCATCCATGTTTGTTTGTTGTCCAGACAAGATCTTTCAAATTTTTCACTCGATTTCGGTCATATTTTGTAGAAGTGTGGGCCATGGCCAAGGAACAATCCATGTGATTTTGGTGGCGATCTGGATCACTAATGAAACTAAGGAATTTTTTGAAGGATTCTTCTCCATTGTGGGATTTCAAGATTGGAATAAGTGCCATACATCTTAAAATCTTGATGGTTCTGAAGTTTAAAGCTCCAAAACTTTGCCAATTGTACATGCATGATGGTTTCCTTTGTAGATTTGCGTATCACAGAGGAGTGGAATTTTAGCCTCAGCGGAGGTCTGTGCTCTTGGAGTACCTCCCTAGTTCCTCTCTGTCACAATGCTTGTTATTATGCTGGGATTCCCCAACCAGTCCCTCAAGTTTAGGTGTTGAATTAGGGACTGAAGATGAGGGATTTAGAGCAATTCCACGGTGGCTGTGAACATAAGCACAGTACCTAGAATGGAAATGCCTATCAAGCAATCCTTTCCAAGGATTAAGTCTGATTTCTAGTGCTATCAGTATATACTGCTATTCTCAGAAAGTCCTTCCCTGTCTCTGAGTTTCATTAACTATCAGCCTTCGCCCCTGTGCAGGAGCACCTGATTGAGAATGAAGTTGCAGTTCTTCGCAGGGTCAAACATCCCAATATCATCATGCTGATAGAAGAGGTTGACTCACCTACTGAACTGATCCTGGTTATGGAACTTGTCAAGGTAACGTCCATCTCAGTCAATGTTCACTCCACTACCTGTACCTCTACAATAATGGCAGAAACAGTGTTTCAGGTTGCAGATGTACTGTCTTGCACATGGCTTGCCTTTAAATGAGAATACAGGAAGACCAAAGGCTAAATCTTTACGTGGTTTATGTTCCTGCGCTGTCAGACGTCATTGACAGGGAGATATTGTCATCCCCCCGGCATATAATTCAGGGGGATATATTCATGGGTGCGGTTGTCTGTCCGTCTGTCCGTCCGTGAACATTTCGTTTCTGGAGCATAAATTCAAAACCGTTCAATATTTTCTCACAAAACGTGGTGTGCACATTAATCATGGCCTGACATGGTGCCTTTTGCTAATCTCAAGTTGATGACGTGGGGCTGGGCGATATTCCATCTCCTGATGTCTCTTGTCTTAGATTTGTTGAGTGTTCCTTGATTAAGATTTCAAACTCAATATTTCTTAAATTTGTATATGTCATGTATAGGGACCCTTAAGAGCTTTGTGGAATCCCAAAAGCATTACTTTGGGATATTTGGTGTAAGCTTCTTGCGGCAGGGCAACAGAATTAAGCACTGTGTTTTTTATAATGCAGTCTATTCTGTTCCATGAAAACCAGTTTCTCCTTGAGAATGTCCTAGTTCTGATGACACCATGTCGTTTGGACGTTGTGCCATTTTTCACATCAGACATTTGGTGCCTAGAGACTGCTGAAAAGCACACAGCCATTCCAAAAAGCAGGCCATGTACCAGATGAGACATTCTTCTTTTCATCACTTTTTGGGTTCTCACAGGGCTGAGGTATTGCAAATTTATGAAGCCTTCCCTCAACATCTCAGATTTCTCAGTTATGATGTAGAATGATTGATTGAATGCAGTTAGTGCAACATTCTGGCCCACTTGATAACTGCACAGTTTAAAAGGAGAAAAATTACCTGTCTGGCAATGCTTTGTCTCTGGTCTGAGCTGCATCTCGTATTTGTACCTGACTAACACTGCCCCCTACAGGGCGGGGACTTATTTGATGCCATCACCTCCTCCACAAAATACACCGAGCGGGATGCCAGCTCAATGGTGTTCAACTTGGCGAGTGCCCTGAAGTATCTGCATAGTATAAAGATCGTACACCGTGACATCAAGCCGGAGAACCTTCTGGTATGTCACTGAATGGAGTAGAGAGCCTTATATCGCACAATGCTCACTCAATACGTATTCATAGTGATTTCAAATGATGACTGAGACACTCATACTCAAAATTTGTTTTTAAGCAGTTCAACAGACGTTCAGGTGGTTATGTTAGATTATTAATCTAGTCTTAATCAGCCTTGGTGAAATTGTGCTGCTAGATGTTGAGACGTGACCATCTTGACCATTTGTCCCTCAGGTGTGCGAGAGCCCAAATGGGTCAAAGTCTTTGAAACTGGGGGACTTTGGACTGGCCACTGTGGTGGAAGGGCCTCTTACCACTGTGTGTGGAACTCCCACTTATGTGGCCCCGGAGATAATCCTCGAATCAGGGTGAGAGATGGAGAAAGAGAGAAGGAGAGAGAAATTGTGTATTATTATGTCTGATGTCATCTTCTGTGTTAACTGTAACCTTTAATTTTTCAAAGAAGAAAGTGGAGTTGGCGGCGCGTTGCAGCAGCCCAGAGCACTTTCTCTCCAGACCAATCTTGTTTTATCTTTGGTACAATGACAATAAAGGCTATTCTATTCTATTCTATTCTATTCTATTCTATTCTAAATTGTGTGCACTGTATATGAGCAGCTAAGAGCAATGGAGACGCACCTTGACCACCCTATTTAGTGCACTTTTAAAGAAACCAGTTCTGAACAAGAGAAAATCATGTGACTGTGGTCTTGATGCATAATAAAAAGTGAATGCATAGTGTTATGGCCCCAATTTGTTATGACATAAGACAGCAAGGGATGACAGACAAACTTTTAAAACTTCATCAGATTTTTTTTTTAACAGGGACTAACAACTAACCTACAATTTATACTACTGACCAAGATTGATATATATAAGAAAAAAATATTAACTGTCCCTTGAGATCGGGTTTCTTGGTGATGTCCTGGGACAGGGAAATGCTCCAACACAGGCAAAAATTCACAAAAAAGCTTCACAGGTCTTGAAAAGAGTGACAGGTCTGGTCAAATGTATCCTTCTCCTTGCAATTTCTCCTACTACTTTACTCTCTCAGTTCCTCTCCTTATATAGTCTTTTGCAGCCCCCTCCCACCTTTTAGACTTTTTTTTTTTCTCTGGGACTTTCCACTCGCAGACATGCCCAGGACATGCCCAAACCTCGCTTCAGACTGGGCTTAACAAAAAAAGTCAATACTGCCATCTAGTGGCTTTTTTCCACATTATAATAGTAAAGAGATTTCATTTTTTGGTTTCATCAATTGTTGGAAAAAACTAGATGTACGATCTAACTGACTTGGACTGTAGTGAGATTGTTTTCAGCTAGATATTGTGATTCAAACATTTTGGATACTGCTGACCTCGAGAGATTTTCATTCACCACTGGCCCAAGAGTTTACATTGAATGGTGCAGGAAAACGAACATTTTTGGAAAAGAAAATGCCTCATGAGTATCAGTTCTGTGGCAAAGAACGTTGATGAGGCAGACTGTGTAAGCTTGTTCAAGCTCACAGAAAAACTTCGAGTGCCCAAATGGCAGTTATTTACTACTGTGGTTGACAGAGAGACGTCTATGGTGGCATAACATCTGATCTTGATTGGGATTGGCTAATTCAGCAGGAGCCCATCAGACGTATGACTTCAGTCTTCATCCAGCTTTGGTGAACAAGTGGAGCAGTTTAGCCTCATCTCATCCTGTTCTTGCCTGAGAGGGCAAACAACTCCAGTTTGATGACTCTTGAATTATGTTAAAAAATGCTGATTGTTGGTTCAGAAACTGGTATTAGAAAACAACATCAATCTACGGATCTGTTGCTCGTGTCAGTAATTCACGCTGTTTGCGGTGGCGCCAGCTGAGCCTCATAAAACTGTCAGAGCACATCTAAGCTAGTTTGCTGACCATATGGATCCCCTTATGGTCACAGTCTGCCTTTAATTCAATTAGAAGATTGTGCTGCGTCACAAAGTACATAATGGGTCAAGTCAGCTTCACAAACACGATTGTGACTTCAGTTCTGAGTGCCTGCACAATCCCAAGATCATTAGAGATCTGATGGAACCAAAAGTTCACAGGCCGAACAGTCTTGTACAAACATCTACATGGACTGTGGTGCTATGGATTTTGAGGTTCATGCACGTGTAGAGGTTGAAAGAGGTTGATAATCTGAGAAGTTGGAGGAGTTGGAGTGTGTTACTGTGTTCTCTGAAGACTTCTATTCAAGAAAGAGGAAGGGCGCAGAAAATGCAGGTGCTTTATTGCTAAGCGATAGATGTACCTCTGGCTGCAGAACTGAGGACGTGCTACGGTCCTGGCCTGAGACATGACCACTGAGATACGCTGTCTGCGATCCCTTCACCACTGCTCGTGAGGGGAGAGCTGGTGTTAAGTCACAGATGGATCTTTATGCACAAACCCATTGAGGCAGAGGCTTTGTGGCCTCAGCTGACTGGAGGTTACAGATAACCCCCGCTACACTGCTGATCTATCGACCTGTTTATAGAAGCACAACTAAAGTCTGCCCAATGGGAAACGCTAATGTAAATCATATTACAGCAGTGCAAGCCTACTTTATATCATTAATACCAGTGCATTGTCCTAATGCATTCATTTATCAAACAGCGTCAGGCTTTATCTGATTTTTGATTCCCGACACTTAAATGTATGGCAAGTATCTGCTTGGAAATTCCCCTTGTTGACCTTAATGTAATGGCTGTATGTGTGTATGAAGTAGTAGTATGTTAATAGAATGGAGTCATAACTGCGCCAGGTTTGTGATTGACTGCTGGTTTCTCTCTTACCATGGGGTCAAAGATACGGGCTGAAGGTGGACATCTGGGCGGCTGGTGTCATCACCTACATTCTGCTATGTGGGTTCCCTCCTTTCCGCAGGTAAACATGTTTACACTGATAACCAATGACATTTATGATCTCTGTCTAAACATTGGGCTATGACAACCCCAGTAGCTTTATGGGGTAGTGTAGCACCCACTGGTTGTGCGCGGCAGAATTGTCCAGAAAGTAGTTGGCCATCCTGGTACGGTTTGCCTGCAGTTTGATCCATGGAGAAAATAAGAACGTACTTCAGATTGCCCCTATTGCTTCTCACCTTCTATATAGTAATCATGTGGGTATTTGGACCGGCCCATTGCGAACCATTAACCCGCTGAGTTCCAGTCTGACACCTTCACTAGCCTGCAGGCTTCCCCTCTTTTATCAGGAACTCAGTACTTACACTGCCCTGCCCTGGTCTGACTGTCACTGTGAACGGAAGATTTGAGAGGCACCCAGTGTTTAAGACTCGATACAGTATGAGAATTGGATAGATGGATAAAAGGCACCTGCTTGTGAAATGGGGAATTCCCTGTAATAATAGTCAGCATTAGAATTTAAATTGCACTGTAGTCCTCATTCAGTAATTTTCCAATTACTTTTAGTATTGAATGTGGAGCCATTGCATCCTTGTTAACTCGACTGGTCGTGGACCCTCCTGGGTTATTGAGATGGTGTAAACTCCGTTGTCCATAAGCAATTGAACCTATAACCTCCTGTGGTCAAAATTGATCAAATTAGACAAAACTGGCTATGCAACATCTGGAGCACATGCACTTCTTTGGGATTGCATTGCAGTTCCGCACCCCTTACAATGGGCACGGTCATATTAAAGAACTGATGCTGTCCATTTGAGACCTTTCTACTGTAGATAAAGAGCTGAAACTTGCATTGTTAGTAGTAGACAACATTTTTCAACATATAAGTGATGGGTTTTGTCTATTTTTGAAAAATGGACGTTTTTATGACTTTTGACATTCTTCACCCATAGACACCTATTTAAACAACCCTTAACCTCTAGTGGTTGCAGATGTTGATCTGATTTGATGCTTCCTTGCACACAACATCTTTAAGACGTACATTACTTTGGTATTTCAATTCAGCCTTTTACTCCTCTCCCAAAAGGGTGTGGCAGGATGGCAGACCAGTTGAGTTTCAGGTTCACTTGAACCTCTGGTGTCAGTTGCTCACACGGTTTTGATTCAAACTTTGCTTGACTCAGCCACTCCTCTTTATGCCAACTGAGGGCGGACAGCGATATCAATGGTCTTCGTAACCGCGCCTTTTGATGCATAAATCCCAAAACCAGTCACTGGTTAGTTTGCTTGATTGGCAACAATCGCGGAGTCTAATTGGTAGAATGACTGTCCAGTTTATTTTTGCATTATTGTTTCTTGCATCTAAAAGCAAGATGGAAGTCAGATTATTACGAGCCCTACAGCATCACATCCCAAATTGTATATAAATGTAGTCAATAGGCCATTACTTTGTCATTATCATTTTGTCATCATGATATGCCATGCACAGGTCTTGGTAATTTAGTGAAGAAATTGTTTGATAGTTAATCAGGCGAACTTCAATGGGAACAGCTTGAGAGCAATCATGCGTTTAAAGGTTACTGACGGTCCACCACTGCTGTATGCACTTACTTCTGTGTGCATGGCTACCACAATGACATTGACTGGCGACTAGCTGATTAGCCCTGCAAATCATCACACATTGGGACTTTAGACTTTAAATCAGGAATTGAAATGCAGATGAAATTGGGTTGGGTTGATTTATAGATTTCTTCAAAGAAAATCTGATTATTGCACTTGTGGTTTTTGCATGAGTGTGAATGCGCATGGAATAATATGCATATAAATTAATGTTTGCCCACACAAGGTCGTAGAAGAGCCTCAAATGGTATTGAAAATTGGATGTTAGCAGCCAGAAAGGGACTAATGATCCTTAGAGAGAACCTTATTCATAATGCAAAAGCACAGAAACGCACACACTCATTTGCATGCCCACAGTTTGAGAAATCCTCGCTGCTGTATGTTTTCTTCGCTTGGCAGTGTCCTTGACTTCTGATGCCTATATAGTGGGGGTGGTGCAGGTTTGTGTGCGTGTGAATGGATGGTTTGATGGATTTGTGTATACGGTCTCATTTGCGCAGGTGACAATGACATGGACTGTGGAAGTTGGGGGACATGTTAGCATGTGGGGGGTTGGTTAACCCCTTTACAAATGATAATAATTTCTCCTGTTGTGCATGAGCCTATTTAGGCTTTTTAACTCAGTATTTGTGTCAGAGACTCTGTGGAAAGTTATTCCATTAAAGCAATTGCAAATTCAATCGCAGAATTGTTTAAGAATTAAATTTCTGAATTTATGGGCACCAGCGTCTATATCTGCGCAAAGGGGCTTTGAACAGCATTGGTGCGCTTGTGTATGCGCTAGCAGTTTATAGATACAGTTTGTGTGTGTGTGTGTGTGTGTGTGTGTGTGTGTGTGTGTGTGTGTGTGTGTGTGTGTGTGTGTGTGTGTGTGTTCCTTTTACATGGTGACGACCAGGACGTATTAATAACCAAGAGAGCGAGGTAATTTTTGGTCAGTCCTCGTAACTGCAAAGGCCAATTGTGATATATTGATTAAGGTCAGGGTTAAGGTTTGAAATGGTTTAAGGTTCGGGTAAGGGTTTGGGTTAGGTATGCATTGGTTGTGGATAAGGGAAAGGCTGTCGAGATGCATAAAGAATGAACGGAAGTCAGTTCAGTGTCTTGACAGGGATAGAAGTACAGGGATGTGTGTGTGTGTGTGTGTGTGTGTCTGCGGGGCTTGCTTACATGTGTGTGTTTTTGTCTCCATAGTGAGAATAACCATCAGGAGGACCTGTTTGACCAGATCCTTGAGGGACGGCTGGATTTCCCCGCTCCGTACTGGGACAACATCACAGATGCCGCGAAGGTGTCTATTATCCCCCCCACCCCACCCCCCGCCCCTCACGTCCTATCCCCACACACCCGCCACATGCCCTACCAACACCCAACCCCCACCCCCCTCCGGCCCCTGCAGCTCCCTTCACAGACATGTAGATTCCTGCAGATCAGAACTAAATCAAATACCACAAACCCCACCAGCCCCCCAGGCTTAATGTAGACCCAGCTCAGGTATCAAGCTTTGGTTTGCACACTCTCAATCACCCTCTGGCCATAATCCAAACTCTGTTATCCCATAACAGGCTTAAGGTAACCACGCTCTGAAAATTAGCCCTGATTGGCTGAGGTTGTCATGTTTGCAGTCGAAAGTGCAGGAAAAGGTTGCACTTTTTGTCACTAAAAAAATTGCTATTATGACTTTGAGAAATTGTTCTCGTATACCCTTTTGAATGATTTCTGTTATGTACCCATTTGTATAGATGCATATTTTGTAAAAGGAATCTAAATTGCTGAAGGTTGTGCAGGCAACTCTCAAGTAGCTTGTCTGCTAAAGTGCTGTCATACAATCGAATGGGCTTTGCTTTAAAAACACCCCAGGGATTAAAGTTTAGGCTGGGGAAAGGAGATCTAAAGCATATCAGCATGTCTAGAGGATATGAATCCCTGTGAGATGAAAATATCCATGGGAAAGTGCTCCAATTTCAGTGACACACCTACAATGCATGTACTTGGATAGTAGTGTTCTATACCCCAAAAGAGCCCTGATTCCTATGCAGTTCAGAAAAAATTGAAGTTAAGGCTCCAACTTCATATTTATTGTTTTCAAATCCATTGCGTTAAGTAGACAGCTGAAAGGATTTCGCTGTGTCCAAACACTTCTGAACTGTTCTATCTATTGTACACAAGTTGTTGATAGACACATCCTCTGTCAACACTCTTTTCCCTGGGCTAGATGATTTGAATATTAATTCAAATTGTGGGCAGTGGTTGTTTCTAGAAAGACTAGGTTAACACTAGAACCGCCATGACGGTCATTATGACCGTTTTGAAATTTGTTAGCATCATAACTTTTCAAAATAAAAGAATACAACCTTGAGGGTCACTGACTTTTCCTAAAAGTGTCAATATTTTAACGTGCAATTGATTTTAAATAGATTACACCTACGAAGCATAAAATACCACCAAATCTACCTATTTCCGCCATTAGCGGTCTCACTGACAGTACAGTTTTGCGGCTGTTATTTTTTTTCGAAAAATTAATCTTTTGGTTGCCTAGCAACTAACCGATGCCACTGTCAGAGTTGGTTGAGTAGAGCCGTCTAGAATTATTTTATTGGGCAGCACTGGCAAAAAGTTTGAGCCAGCAGTAGCGGGAGACACTGGCACCAAAACGGAGGCAGTGCCAACTAAGTCCGCCGAAGCTGCTCACAAATTAAGACGCTCGTCACCTGCTGAAGATGCGTCAGACCCGTCTGTGGGAATTGCACCAGGAGAACGGAGGTCACCTGCGCCGACCATTACGAGTAGACTATATGCTACGCCATGCCAATAAATAAAACGCAGTGTCTACTTGTCCGAAAGTCGGACAGGGTTTTAATATAACTCTATGTCCGACAGTCGAATAGTTTCAATATAACTCCTTGTCCGACAGTCGATTATTGTTTTTAATCTCTTAAAATCTAATGAAACTGATATTAAACGTGAATGTTTTGATCAGAGGACTCATTTCTTCAAGATGGGTACTGAAAATTTCAATCAATGTTTCTGTTTAAGCTCTGCTAAATAAAGTGGGTCGACATTGGCACGGGACTTTGTACATTTGTGATGAATTTAGCGTCTGAGATCCTAAAATACTCATTGTCCGAAAGTTATAAGAGTTTTAATTTTTCGAGTATTCCAGCAATAATTAGTCGTAGAGACTTGGCCATGTTTGTGCTCGACCTTCACAAAATGCAAATTGATAGTTAGCGACTTCTCTTGACCTTTTTATTCGTCTGTTTTCTTTTGTTGAAGATCGAATACAAAAAACTGTTTTCTGTCTCTCTTTTGAAAATTAGTCAGATGGATCGAACAGATTCGCGCTTTATTTCCACACCAGAGATAAAATAGTGCTTGTAGTCATTGAACAAATCAATTCCATGACCATTGACATTGTGAATTAAATATTGTATGCAAGATCGAGACTGTCCGACGCTAAATGCAAAATACTCCATGTCCGGTATAGACAGCAAAAAGTAAAAGTATTGTTATGAGAGCAGATTTATATCGAAATAGAGAATAAACATATATCATCAACAAACAGGACATCCAAACAAGATGGCACGCAAATAAATAAATTGCAGTGTTCATTGATTGTTTTGTTTGTTGTAAAAATGTTTTTTATTCTTTATTCTGTTATCAATCTGTTCTAATCGTCCTCTTTTTTTAGGCTGTCGGACACGGAGTATTTTGCATTTAATATCCGTCAGGCATTGTACAGACTTCATTGTCTTTATAAAAATTGCCCAAATAAATTGATTGTAGAGCACATTGGATGTTGTGATTGTTTTTGATTTTTGGTACCCATCTTGAAGAAATGAGCCCTCTGATCAAAACATTCACGTTTAATATCTAAAAGATTTAGCAGATTTTAAGAGATTAAAAACAATCGACTGTCGGACACAGAGTTATATTAAAACTATCCGACTGTCGGACACGTAGACACTGCGTAAGTAAAAAGGTAATCTGAAAAAAAAGTTTAGCACCTACCTATTGTTTTCTAATCTGTGTCATTGTTCCGATTAATTATTTGATAACCATATGTTATATCTTATTTATTATGTTGTTAGGCTATAAATGTTGAATCCGCATGTGTATTAATCAAAATAGATGTTTTTAATTGTTTTTGTCGTTCTGAATTTTTTAATTATTTCTTTCCCCAAAAATATCGTTGTGAATGTTTACAATAAAGCCGCTTTCACGCTGGACTCGAACACATTTTCCGCACGACAGATCACTTTCAAAAGTCAATGCAAAGACGCGAATCCACGCGAAACACGCGTATCTGCGTCTTTGCATTGAATTTCAATGCAACCTGTCTTGTGAAAAATTCGTTTTGCGTCCGGTGTGAAAGCAGCTTAATTCATGTTAATTATACATAATTAATATTCATACATGTATTATTAAACTTGTTAAAACGTAATGCTTGCGTTGTTTCATTCTTTTAAGATACATGGTAACATACAAGATGCATTAATTGCTTAATTAGGTGCTCAGAAAGACGGATTAGAATGCTTTGAACCTAGCGGTCCAAATGACCGTTCATGCCGGTTCTAGTTGTGATAAAATTCCGGCGCTTCTAGTGTTAACTGGAGGTTTTGATTCTGTGTATTTTACGGTATAAGTACTGATTCTAAAGTAATGTGTTGTATACAGTATATTGGTGATACTTGAATAGTGCCACTAAAGAGTAAGAGCAGATTCCAGAGTGTGTCACATGCTGCATTTTTCCAGGAGCTGATTGGTCAGATGCTTCAGGTGAAAATGGAGGCACGCTACACGGCAGAGGATGTCCTCTCTCACCCGTGGGTCAGGGTGGGTAGTGTGTGTGTGTGTATGTGCGTGTGTGTGCGTGTGTTTGTGTGTAAAATCATGCATGTAAACCACGTGGAAGTGCAACTGACCTCTGTAATAATGTTTGTGTCTCTAAGCAACATTAATTGCTCGTTTCACTCATTTTTGTTTTGTTGGCATGTTCCATTGGAGGCTGGTGAGCTAAAAATTGGGGAGGAAGAGAGGATAGTTTTAAATTCATGATTGATTTTCACATGTTTTCAATCATCTATTTAAATTAACATTTAGTGAAGTTGTAAAACGCTGAATGCTAGCTGGTATGGCCAGTTCTCATCATTGAGATAAAAGAAGAAATAAAATGTCATTTAGACGCAAAATTACATTTCACTCAACATTGCTCGGATGTGGGTACTTGTTGCTAATCTCCTTTTTATGGAGTTTGAACAATTATGAAGCACAGGTTTGATAGGCTGCATTCAGGATGCGCTCAAAGCAAACGCTGTAGTAAACTAAATTGATTATCTCGTTTGTAAAGTGAACTTGGTGCAAAAACCAATTTTCTGAATTAAATTTACCCTTTAATCGCTGCAACGTTTCATTAAGGAGGAAGCTCAGTGTTTTGCTGCCAGTGGATTATTCTAATCATTTGAAAACTTGTCCATCAAGGAAAATGATTGAAAACGGGTCATGACTCGCTATTGGTCAAAAGGGATTTTTTTTTTGGAGTGGCCATTGCTGGTGTGTACAGTGGTTGTACAGGTTTTTGTGCGCGTTTGTGTTTTTACAGTGCGTATCCACTGGGCAGGATGATACAGTACTGGAGAACAACATGAAGGTGGAAGTGACGGGTAAACTAAAGAAGCACTTCAACTCGGCACCTAAAACAAACGGCACAACACCTGGGGTGTCGGCCATTATGGTAAGAGTGAAGGCTCTTTCCAACACATGCACAATCACTCCCCACCGCTGGTCCTCACAGACACAAACATCGACTGCGCTAAAATAATGTACTGCCTTACACTGCAGTGCGGTGCGTATTTGTTCAGTGACACAGTTCTTTCTCTTCGGCTCCGTTTTCCAGCAGGTTGGACGTTGAAATGAGGACAGCGACTGTCAGCTTTAATTTGTGGGCATTTCAGTCAATTATCATGTGAACTGTGCTGCCTTTTTTTTTAAGTATCACAGTCCAAATGTGTATGTTGTTCTTTACATTGGCTGCGCCACATGGTAATTAAAAACCCTGGACACACTGGCACAGCTGTATGAAAATGGTGGGTGGAAAATTATGGTGATTTTCAAAAGCAGTGCTCAGTTTTATGAGATAAAACATGTAAACAATGGCAATATTATACAAATGATGATTAACACTTCAATTTAGCGGAGAAAGACAAATAAGATTATCCTCTGTACATGGGAATAAATTGGTTTACCATGACGCATGTTTTCCACAAAATGTCATTACAGCATATTAGCGTCTGGCAGGGGAGCTGGTTTCTCTGAGTAAATTATGAGAATCACTGCACATTGTCGCTCTGCCAGAAGAATATTTCAAGCCTAATATATTCATCTATGTGAGGAGTAGTGTGTAGTTTTATTACGAGACGAACGGGGTTAGAAATGATGTCAGTCTAATATGGGGAAGATTGAATTTATGTTGGATAATGTCGTTATGATAATTTGTAATTCTCAGGTCCGGTTCACTCGAGACTCCTTAGATGTTGAGATTTAAAGTTATCTGTCACCTGCAGCTCATCATCCGGATAAATTTTCAGTGAAATGATCCCATGTGATGGCGGAATCGGGACCACTCCAACCCCCCTTTTTTGCAGACTTTGTTCTGTCTTTTAGCCTAAATTAGACCAATTGGGACAGTGACCCTCCCTCACTGCTGCCCTACCGTCCATGCTGAATGAGACGCTCAGTCCTCTGCCTCTTCTCTCTTGTTTTTGGATGCCTGCCCCCAGTCCTCTGTTGGCATTCAACACACACCTCTCAGACCACACACTTTGGAAGTAGGACCCGCCGCGATATTCCTGCTGCCATTTTCTGAATTGGAACATGTCATTTGAACTTTAACAAGTCTCTCAAAAGAAGTGTAATTCTTCATTTGAAAAATGGCCACAGTTCTTAGGAGGGTTAAATGCTCTGGATATTGGATGAAGCTGGTTTAGACCGTATCACAAAAGGAAGGTTTGGCAGCGGTTTAATTTTGACAGTTTGATGTTTAGTGGGAGAGTGAAAACTCCGCCTCCACTCTCTGCAGAACTGTGGGCATGGTCCTGACGCCAGACGGTGGGAATAACATGCTCTGTCTAAACTGTTCTAGCATTGCCTTTCAATGTTACGCATTGCACTGCAGTATGCATGGTCTGCCCTCTAGTGCCCAGATATAGCATGCCATTGTGGACCTTTACTCCAATGTACTTTCTCTGCAATGCAAAATCTGTAACTGCTGTGCATCTCTCAGACTCCACAGTCTCTTACTTCTCTTTGTCTTTCATGCCATTTGACACGCACACTTTAATTCTTTACTTAAATTTGTTGGTTTAGCTGGATTGCTCTTGTGCGGTATAGAATGGCTAATAACCCATCAAAGGATGTGCTTTTTATAGTCTGTTATTCTTTCCTTAACTCATTCCCTACGGAATACTTTAATATAAAATTGTTGGGTTTGAACGGAATACTTTTCCCGAAAATTACACAATATAAAGAACTGAAGTACAGGTGGCCCATGAATGCGATCATCAACTGATTTCGTGTTTTCTGCAAATGGTCATCCACGCCACTGGCATCGGGTGACCGTACGGAATGGCAGAATTCGCCGTGCCTTTGGCAGCGGCTTGCCGTAGGGGTGAGTTAACGGAAAAGTATACCCTGCATCGAAGTCTAAATTTTATGGTAATCTCACCTTTGGCTTTGCAACTGTGCCAAATAGAATGAGCAGTGGCATTCTGTTTAGGAGTATTTAAAGATTTCAATTAGGCCACATTCATGCCGCCCCATTTGGTCTGTGGGTGGCGCTGCAGCTATCGCAGGGTTTGGAGGGCTTATCGCGCAACTTTGGCAAGATTCTCGAGTAGTTTCTTTGGGAATCTCATGCAGCCGGCTTACTTGCAGACGCGCTCAAACGCACCCCCTGAATCACCTTCATCACGCGTGAACTGGTGCGAGTGTGATGTCAGCGCTACCCATTCACCGCACACAGAGAAAAATGGCTGCTATGTTTCTTTCCTGTTCTTTGTGCTGGGCTATTAACTCCGTGCAGTGAGCCTCTGACCCTCAAATGCATAACTGCTTTCAAGCTCTTCCTGATTAAGATTTCTAGAATAATAATCATACAATTTATGTACTGAATAATCAAAGCCAATATACAACCCCAATTTCGAAATAGTTGGGTCAAATTGTAAATTGTGAATAAAATCAAAACGCAATGACTTTCAAATCACACCAGCTAGTATTTTATTTACAATAGAGCAGAGAAAACATAGCAAATGTTGAAACTCATTTGCTATGGGACAGGGGCCTGTTTAACCGTGGTGTAGCATCCCGTCTTCTCCATAACACAGAGCGGAGGCGTCTGGGCATTTAGGAGACAAGTTTCTTGTGATTAGTCATTGGAATTTGATCCCACTCTTGTTTAATACAGGCTTCCAGCTGCTGGAGAGTTTTGGGTCTCCTTAGATGGACTTTTCATTTAATTATGCGCCAAATGTTCTCAAATGGTGAAAGATCAGGACTGCAGGCAGGCCAGTTCAGCTCACGGACTCTTCTACTACGAGGCCATGCTGTTGTAATAGCTGCAGTATGTGGTTTTGTATCGTCTTGCTGAAATACACAAGGCCTTCCCTGGAGTAGATGTCATCTGGAGGGGAGCATATGTTGCTCTAAAACCTTTATATACCTTTCAGCATTCATGGTGCTTTTTAAAACATGCAAGTATCTCACACCATATGCTTTAATGCATCCCCATACCATCAGAGATGCTGGCTTTTGAACTGAACACTGATAACAGGAGGGGTGGTTTTTCTCCTCTTCAGCCCGGAGGACACAACGCCCATGATTTCCAACAAGAATGTCAAATTTGGACTTGTCTGACCACAGGACACTTTGCCACTTTGCAACAGCCCACATGGCGGCGCTTCTGGATCATGCTCAACAATGGCTTCCTTTTGGCATGATAAGAGTTTTAGGTGGGATCTGTGGATGGCTCGGCAGACTGTGTTTACAGACAGTGGTTTCTTGAAGTATTCCTGGGCCCATTTAGTAGTCAATGACAGAATCATGCCGGTGAGTGATGCAGTGGCATCTGAGGGCCCGAAGATCACGGGCATCCAGTAAAGGTCTTTGGCCTGGTCCCTTACCCACAAAGATTTTTCCAGTTTCTCTGAATCTTTTGATGATGTTATGCACTGTCGATGATGAGACCTTCAAAGCCTTTGTAATTTGACGTTGAGGAACATTGTTTTCAAAGTATTTTTCAATTTTTTACACAAGCCTTCACAGGTTGGAGAGCCTCTGGCCATCTTTAGTTCTGAGAGACTCAGCCTCTCTAAGACATCCCTTTTATAGCCAATTATGTTACACACCTGATGCCAGTTAACTTAATTACTTGCTAAATGTTCTTTCAGCTGATTCTCTTATATATTAATGGCTTTTTCAGCCCTTTTTTGCCTGTGTACCAACTTTTTTGAGACCTGTTGCAGCCAGAAAATTTGAAATAAGCCGATTTTGTGGATCAAAATGTAAAATGTCTATTTCAACATTTGAAATGCTATCTTTATTCTATTGTTAATAATATATTGGCTCATGTGATCTGATAGTCATTGCATTATGATTTTATTCACAATTTACACTTAGTCCGAACTATTTCGAAATTGGGGTTGTACAAGCCTGTAATTCTTAAACTATAAAGAAATGACAGATCACTGATAGGCTATGCTCACAATGTGCTTAATAGTGATATTGCAGGGATGGTAAACGGTTATAATAAAAATGAATTAATCCAATACTTTCTCTGAATTTAATCACCCATTTTATCATATTTTTTCAGCAGTACAACCTAATTTATTTTAAGATTGCAATGGAAATGTTTTCAGCGTTCAAAAGAATAGATGACATTTGAGGGGAAGAGCAATTGTGCATGCCTTGCCGCAATGCTATAATAATTATTACATTACCAAGGCCTCTTATGTGGAAGTGTTGTTAATTGACTAAATTAATACATTGGTTGTCGGTGCATGCAAATTCAGCGGAGGATTTGGAAGCATACATTATCCTTGCTGCTAACTTGTGTACTCAAATCATATCGATTTGTGTATTCATGTGCAAAGGGCTCCACTCATTTCTTCTCTTAAATGACAGTTTGGAAAATCAGACTCCTGCAGGTGGTCGGTGGTCAGTCCACAGAATTGGCTGGACCCCTGGAGTGATGTAGCCTTGCCAATATTTATCAATAGGTGAAACAGAGTCATGCATGTAAGCTTCACCTGACTCCATTCCCACATTTCACCCAAAATTAATTTACGGATTTCCGGACACTCACCAATAAAATAATCACCAATTAACTCTGAATAATCCAATGTTAAAAAATGCTGGTGATTTGGTGATATGTATCGGTAAGATAGATGACATAAATTTTGTTCAGGTACCTGAACCGGACAATAGAGACACACTTTATAGCTGAAAATGTGTGGGACATGCATAGAGGATATTTTTTAATTTGAAATATCTGACTTTATGAACTTATTGATTATTATCACCTGATGGACAGACATTTGGCTTCCCTTTGAGCGTGTAGCACACTTTGTACATGGAGCACATACAGATGGAGAGAAACAATTTCCAAATTGTGGTGCAGAATTGTATGAAAGTGTTCAGCTTTTATTTGAGGGTATTTTCTGTCCAATCAGCTCATACTGACCAATTCCCAGATTCATTTCAAATGTCAGATATTTAGAATTTCAACATTTCTGTGCTCTAGGTGTTTCAGAAGATGTCCATACATTTTTGGCTTATCGTGCGGATGCAAAACACGGCTCCCCAACCATGATTCACATATACAGTATTTGCCCCCTTAAACTTAACAAATCGCTTGGCCATCTTTAATCGCAACGAATGCCAAAATATTTTTATTCACCTCCGCCAGGGAGGTGTATGTTTTTGCTGGCGTTTATCTGTTTGTATGACTTTTAGCAGGATATAAATGGCTGCATAGATTTTAACCAAACTTTGCAGGATCTTAGAGTAGCACAAGAGGAACAAATGGTTTAATTTAGGCATATCTAGGCCAAAGTACAGCTGAGATATAGGCTAAAGTTCAAATCCAGCTATGCTGGCAGAGATTTGAAGGCTTTCCAATGGGCCGGATTTCCAATTGGCGTGCTTTTGGGTGTTACTGCCACCTGGCGGTGGAATGCAGCAATACCCTACATCAGCCAACGAAAATAACTAATGCACAGAGTTGCCTTGGCATGGAGGTGCTGCGCTCTCAGAGTGCTCCTGTTTGTTTAATTAAATGCTAAACAAGATCACTGAGCCTTACGGACCCCCTGTTCTCACTGTTTGTATCACTAGAGATTATCAGCATGCATCTATAGTGTTACCGTTTCTGTTCTGCTCTCAGTAAGACTAGCCTCTGTCCCTCTCTTCCTCTCTACCTCCTCTTCTTCACCTTTCCCCCCACCGCCTGCACTGCTAACCTCTGACTAGCATCAAAGCTACGGTACGTACTAACCCTGGTCTCTCACCATCCTTCGTCTTCGCTGCTCCCTCTGTAACGGACATTTCTGCACATCAGGAGGTTTGGGAAAGGGTGGGAAATGTTAGGATTTCAAAAATTTAATGACTGCAAAACAAAAACAAACTGCTTTAGAGCTAGTCAGCTTTTAGTATTGATATGGTCTGTGTCTTGGTGCTGCCTATTTTGAAGAAAACTGAAAACCCATTATTGAGGAATCATGTCGTATGACAGTGAGATACCAAGCAGCCTTATCCAGGCTGGAATTGGTTAATAACAGTCTGTGACAGAGGTTTAATGTGGTGGTTCAGGTAAAGTACATCATTCGCAGTCTAGTTCACTTGAATTGTCACCACCTTGCTGGTTGCTGAGTACATTTCTTGTATGCCATCTTCCCTCCAGTTCATTCCACTCGAGGAAAAGTAAACTCCCACAATGCAATTCACCCTCATGTCAGGTCAGTTGGCTTGTGTAAATAAGCAATCTGTGGTAGAGCAGCCTCCAGCATCTGCGGGCTGCCTCATGAAGTTCACCAAGGCTGAACTACAGAGTGCTAAAGCTGTGCAGTCTCGTTCTCTGCTGTGACGTGTGATGTAGATTGACGTGTGAGAGTTCGATCTTCTCTGTAAATGGAGGGGTGCAGTGATGGAAGATGTTGAACAAAAGTACACATCATGAATGTGGGTACTTACGTGTCCCAATGCTGTGGGTAATGCCCTAATCAATTACATTAACTTGCAGACATTTTTATCCAAAGTGCAAAGACTGCTTACTGAGTGTCATTTGAACAACTGTGTCAGTTACATGGGTCTGATATAGGTCTTATAATATAAGATGAAGCACAATTTCTGTCCAAGTATTCGTTTGCTGTGGCCCCAAACATCAAGTTTAGGTCATATGGTATACTTCTTCTTGCTCTTGGTTGTTCTGTGGGTTTCTTATCCCAGGTGAGATAATGCCCTTTTCATTGTGTCCCTGGAATTACAGAGCACCGCACTTGATAGGGAGAATATTCTCATCAGCAGACAAACCCAGGAGTCCAACGCAATCAGTCCTCGGAGGGAAACCCCGCCCACTCAGCTTGAGGACTCCACCCCCTCAGAACCAGTCGGTTCCAACTACCCTGCCCTCTCCACGGGCCACCGGACCCCATCCCGACCAAAATCACCTTCATCGCCAACGATGACAGCTCCTTCACCCAACCTAGTAGCGATAGAATATGGGACTGAAAGGGCAGAGACTTGACATGACCAAACATCCACCCTCACTTCCTGTTTGCCCGCCTGCTCCACCCTAGTCTTCCTGCCTGACTGGTCTGTTCCAGATAGAGGTGGATAAAATGGCGGCTGTTTCTGCCTCAGAGCTTCGTCGCCAGAGACGTGCTATTGCTGTGGCAGTGACATCATCTTTCAGAGCAGGATACCCCTGCTCTGATACTTTATCTGTCCCATTAACTGATTCTTTTTGAATTATTTAGACCAATTTGAAGTCTATGAGTTTGAATAAGTTATAATGACTGGGGTAACTTTACTCTACAATGTGAGGATGGATTGGAATAACTAATTGGGAGGAAATCTAAACTGATTTCTGAGTTCCATTTTGCATCGTGGCATTTTTCTCATCTGATAAAGTATCTATTTAATATCAAGATTTATTTTTAACAATTGAAAAGCATGAAGTGTAAAATATCTCTGGAGTATCACATTGCAAGTTTAACTTGCAGTAGGCCTAGTGAACACTTTCATGAAAATTTGTGTTTTGATGGCCATGTAATGCTCTGCAACAGTTATTGTCCAGTGGAAAATTCTGCACAACATTTTTATGGTAGTGAAAAGTACTATAAAAATGTGAATTGGCCCATTTTCCTCCTGGTAGTAACTGAGAGAATCATTGTTTGCTGGACAATGTGAACAGGAGCTTGTTTGGCATAATCAGGCATTAAAAGGTGAGGATTTTGCCCTGCCCCATTGTGCAGAGACCAAATATGGCTATTTATGCATTACTCGATATAATGCTTTATAATTCAAGATTTGAGCTTCACAGAGGAGGAGGCAATGTCTTAAATGAGGCAAGACACTCGTAGCATTTAGAATATCCCTGTACTCTAGTTTCTATTCATAACTTTTTGTTCAGGCTAAGGGCCACGAACTTAAAAAAATCCATGAAAATTCAGCAATAAAATTAAGAAATTCTGAGAATTGAAAAATGGCTGGAAGTTAAAACAATATATTTCTGGGATCATAAACCCCTTGACCACAAGAACAGTTCTTCTGACAGTGATTTTTCTTTTTTTTTCTTTTTTTTTTAAATTATCTACAGCTTATGAGCCCAATAAGATAGCTCTCCATGTGGCTTCCCAAGCTGTAAGGGCCCTCAGAATTACACAGTGTCAAATCATAAAATAATCTAATGTTTAACACAAATCAACTTTTGACTCATGAAGTTCAATATGAATTAATGATTTTCTGGAGGAATTTAGTTTGGGTTAATCAATATAGGTGTGGATGGACATCAGTAGTCAACCAGTGACTGCTGTAAACCAAAAACATGCCTTTCCTCCATGATAAAGTTCAAAGTTTTGTCCATTTTCCCTCATAGCCGTATCAGCACATACTAATTAAAGAAACTGCATATTTTACGGTCAGAATGTTCACCTCCTTTTAACAAAACGAACATTCCTCTATCTGGAAAAGTGGGCAATATGCTACTCTAGATTGAATAGAATCGGTGGAGCGAACTTGGCAGGGGTTTTACCGAAGTCCTGGCACTGTTCTCATTTTAAGTGAACAAACACCAAGGCATTCAATTTCATTGAATGTGGTATAAATTCTAAAACATCACCACATTGTGCAAAATGCAGTCATATACAGTATTATTAGCGAAGGCTAACGTTTACTCATACTAACCAATGTGGTTAACAAGCTCTGTGATCATCGTGGCTATGATAAACCGTAATTAAAAAAATATATATCTAGCTAACTAGCCATAAGCATTCCATATTACTCCATTGCACTCACTCAAAATGAAGGAAAAATCTCAATCAATGTAGTCCTCCTCCTGATAAATAGAGCACCAGAGCTTTCTGGTACCAGGAACCCTCCACTACTGTTCCATGTGGATTAACTCCCATTATCTACGTTGGTATCAAGTTGAAATTACGTAAATGTAACCTAGGTGCTTCTAGGTTGGTTTTGGAGGGTTTTTCTTCTTTGTACTCATGTCATTCAGGTGCGCACAGTTGAGAGGACAACCTAACTTGCTGTCATGCGAGGGTTTAAATTCTTATCTGACGGTCCAATCGAAGTCTTTCAATTACTATGGAAAGTTTATACTGTCTGGAATAAGATAAAAATGTGTCAATCAATAGATGTTTACCGGGTTATAGTTCAGGTGGGCATGAACTGCAGAGTTTGTCAAAAAAAAAAGTATACACTTTTTAAAGGGTCATTTTGTGATGGTGTAGCAATATACATGCATACAACGTATTTTGTACTTTTGCCTCAGGTCTTTCCACTGATATCAGTACTAGTTACACCTCATTAGGTTTTAGGCATGACTGCACAGAGTACAATTAAGGACCTGAAGTGAAATCTGACTTGTGCCAGCTGACCAGGGCTGGATATGAAATTGACCATTCATGTCATAATGGGTTGTATAGTCATTTGAAGTTAAACAGGCATATGAATCTTGCCTGTGCATTGGTCATAATGACCTGGCACTGCCAAGGCAAAAGGCCTTCTTGGTCACTGAATATCGCAGGACACGGAACTTTACAAATGTGCTGCGGAGTTTTCGGCGTCAGTTTCCTAAAGTCCCATAAATGTTTTATGTTCTTCAAACTTCACAGCGAGAATTCTGTTTTGTTTGCTTTGTACCAGAGCCTGATCAGTTGGCACAAGTGAAATTTCCTTAACTCCTTTGAGTTTTATCACAAAAATGGCTTTCTTTGTAATTACTATTTCTATAAAACTTGGAATAATGGTCTTTTCTGCTATTGTATATGAGCCAAATGGTAACCAATTGGCATATTCATTTAAAATCCAGCCACAGGAATATTCTTTGGGGGGGGGGAGACTTTTTAAAATTTTTTTGCAAAACGAGTTGAATCCATAGCTTGCTTTTACTGCAAAACGGGTTCAATCCAATTGTTATAGTGTCGGGAAACTCTATTCATTCAATATCGCTGAATAACACAAAATCACACACTCACATGCCCTTGCACATTCACACGCATACACACACATTCACACGACACCACCCAATGTCAGTATTGTTTCATTGGACACACAACAAACACTATGGTCCTGAAACACAAATGTGCGTGCATATAAACAAAAATCCACAGCAGTCATGGGTTTAATTTAACAGGGTGCAAACTGGTATCAATAGAAGCAGAAAGTGCTGCTGAAGATGTACATGTAGAAAGATGTTGTATACATTGCTACAGAATATCGGACAATACACTTACACTTTAAAAAGTGTATAATTTGTGTGTCTCCTGCGAAGCATAGCGGCACATAGGGATCACTTTGTCCGGCGTCTGTCCGTCCGTTTGTCCGGTAGTCATACTTTCAGTTGGTAGTCACACGCAGGCGACACGTGTTCACCTGAACACTCTAGGTATTTTTTTGACTCACTCTGTATAACTGTTGCATTATGCAGATAAGCCTGAGCAAGCATTTGAGAGACTGGTTATCAGTGAGGCATTGTGTGAGGTTGTAAGGAACTACTGAATTTGTTGATGGATGAATCTACATGTAATTCAGTGGTGGAGAAGTTTTTAGTATCGGATGACAATAATTGGTTGTAGTATGATATTCTATCAATACCATGTTGAATTTTTGCTTCAGAAAATTGATTTTTTTCACTAATTAATTGAGAAACCTTTGGCCTATTATAGCTGAAGAGGTTGCAACAAAAGATGACAATTTTTCTTCTGTCACAAGAGATCATTTTTATAGATACTATGGGCAAGTATATTAGGTAGTTTGCACAATAGGCTTGGCTGAGGCGTTTAATTCACACTATTTATGGGAAGCAGGGATGGGATTTAACTCGTCCATATTTTAAATCTGTAACAGGCACAGCTCTGTTGTAATTATTCAATAACCGGTTCAAGTGTACCACTTATTGATAGAATAGTGTAACTGCATGCATAAATAGAGCAGCTCCATGTCTGTAGGCATCTACATCTGCACAGAGGGGCTAACTTAACTTTCCTATGTCTTTGTCTATTACCATATTTCAGTCTTACTTCCCTTTGTTAAACTATGAGGATACTTGTCTTGCACTGGCTGTTGTGTGTGTATATATGTGAATATTTACTGAAGGGTTTTGTAAGAGGGTAAGTATGGGTGTAGACTAGTCCTTAAAACAGTTGGGTAATGAATGGTGGTTTGGTTCTTACATGCGTAGATGAGTAAATGGGTTTTGACACGATTTAAAAAAAGCTTTGATCCCAGTGTGTGACATAAAACTGATGGGATCAATGTGAAACCTCAAACATAGGGTTATTTCTTGTTTTTGCCCTGTGAGGATGCTCTAGTGAAATATTGACTGAAAATCTTTTTTTGAAATTACTGCTTTACACCACCTTGATTTGCTCTCTGTGATCCCAAGACTATGAATGTATGATTGAATCTAAGGGCAGAGCTTTGAATAAACTGATTTTGAAATCAGCATTGACTGCTGCTCCACTCCGAATAAGGAAATGCTTTTTCAAAGGCCCATTTGTATTGATTAGTAAGCTGAAATAAGAACTTGCCTCATTTCTAATTTATTTGTACAGACTAAATTAAAATAATGTGAAGATGTTTTTATGACATTTTTGTTGCTGTTTGGTAGTAGGGCTTCAGTATTGCAACTAGCAGGGAACTGTTTGGCTTCCTATAGCCACAGCATGGGAATATGACCACAGCAAGGATCTCTGCCACTGGCTCTCTCTAATGAATGCAGCACATTTCCTCGGACAAGATTTCTGTAGCACCAATGCATAGATTTAGTCCATCAGATAAGTGCAGTATCCTACATGTGCTATATTATATTTGAGTAGGTGAGAACCAGAGGCTACGATATAGCATTTGGTGAAAAATGTTAAGTGCACATAGTGCCCTCTTTACAATGCATGGATCGTAAATACTAAACATTAGTATCAAGTTGTAATAACCAGAAATATCAACATTCTGGTAAACATCGGAATCTACGGAAAACCGAAACCTATAGCCTGTTTTTCGCCAAGCAGACTCTAGTTTTCACCCACTCATTTTGAAGTGTGACCAAATAAGTTTATTAAACTGGTTTGAGAGTTCTGAGACATGGGATAACTAAAGTGATGACAATTTTACCACTAGATGGCAGTATATGTGTTTCAAGAGATCCAAAAACATCAGGACTGTTCGGGAGAAAAATGCTTTCACTGTACTTTCATTTTGACAGTCTATGCTGTTGTCTACTTAGAGAAAACTAGGAATTTTTGAGCTGATAGCATTCTTTTTGTATTAGAAATAAAATGTGATGAAAATCGGCATTCCTGCAGTCTTCCTTGTGTGCCGTAGAGGTGTTTAGTACCGCAATACTTCAGTGAAAATGGATCATGGTGTTCAGGAGCATGATGAGCCTCAGCTTTAAAACCACTCACAGATACAGAAAATAATGTTGATTCTCATAGCAGTACATCCCCAAGTCTCCAGACTGATCTTAAGCATGTAAGCCAGCAGTTGGTCTTCGTATTAATGGTGTTACACATGGAAGAAATGGGAGCTGAGTGACGTTGTCTTGGGCAAAATAGTTATAGCTTGATGAGTGGGTAAAAGCATCTCTAAAGTGGCAAGACTCCTGGGGTGCTCCCCATCAGCAGATTTGAGTACCTACTGGCAATGGTTCAAGGAGGGACAAACCACGAACTGGAGACAGTTTTGGCTGCCCAAAGCTCATTGACGCAGGCCTATAAACGCCCTCCCGTCTAGTCCTATTCGACAAAAGGGTGACTGTGGCACAAGTGACTGAGAATTTCAATGATGCAAACATAAAGAAACACAGTGCATCATATCCTGCTTAGTACTGCACTTTTCAGCTTGCAGACCAGTGAAAGTGCCCACTTTAACCCTGATCTATCTCTACAAGTGCCTCTAATGGGCATCTGAGCTTCAGACCTGGAACTTTGAGTAGTTGAAGGGTGTTTGGTCCAGTGAGTTCCATTTTCTTTTAAATCATGAAGAGGCAATGTACATGTGCACCATTAACCTGGGTAGTGATATCAGGATGCACCATGGGAAGAAGACTAGGTGGTGAAGAGAGAGTGATATTCCAAGAATTTGGGATTCAAGTAACATAGGTTTATTGAAGCAGTTTGGGGGGACCTTCACTACATTAGGCAGGTGGTTTTAATCTTGTAGCTGATCAGTGAATAGACCCCATTCTAACCACTCTGAATTTATGCATTCTTTAGCCAATCAGGCTTAAGGTGGCATGCACTCTGAAAAATCAAGCATAGGTGGGGGTGGGGGCATTCCCACAGTCACGCCCAGTACCTGGAAGTCAAAATCTGCAGCATAATTTAGACCTCAGATGTTTCACTGACACGGACAAACTGGAGCCACTACTGTTATAAATCCATCTTTATTATTTTCTAACTGAATTTGCACTATCTTTTCCTCATCAAATTCATTAATATTAATCTCCACTCATCACACATCCAAAAAAAAAAAAAAAAATGCAGAGGTCACTTGCAGTACAAATACAGCAGTTTCTGCTTTCATCACAGTCATATAATGCATCTAGCTGAACTTTAAAATTTACTGAGTGTTGATCATTACCTTTTATTCTACTGTAGCGTCATTGAATGGTACAGTCTCTGAAGAGCTAAGCCATGATGACCTTTCCTGGATAATCTCCTGGGACAAAGGAGTCTGCAGTCTCCTGAGAGACATGGTGTGTGTCCCACTCTTTGGAAAAAAAAAAATGCAACCTCGTTCCACTTGTCATCTCCTCCTCTCAATCTATAGAGGAAGGTGATGAGTGCTGGATAGGAGGGTGCATATTTTAAGTATTGGGACACACCCAAGTACCACAGTGGCGTGTCTCTTTATTCATATTAAAGAAGGTCCACTTGGGGTATGCGCATTTAGGTAGTATATTACGCAGATACTCAAAAATGGCCCTCGAATCCAAATCTGCCAATTCCCAGGTTCATTTTATTCCAGGTCATCAACTGAACATTTAGTGCTACAGAATGGCTGGGGTGGACTCACACCCGACTCCCAAGTGGTAGGACAGCGGAAAGAAAACTTTGCCGACCTTGTGGACCATGATTTAAAGAACTGAAATGTACTTTCAAGTCCCTTCTCAGTGACTTTCTCATGGTGGACAAACATGACGGGTAAGGCCACACCTCAACCGAAAACGCATATTGCTTTAAGAACCTTTCAGCAGCATACACAAAAGCATTAAGCTTCTAAGAAACACATAATCACACTGAGAAATCACCCCCAACCTCCATTAGACAATTTTTTAAGTTTTTTTTTTTTTTTACCCCAAAGACAAATGATACAAATATAATTCTCTAACTATTACTGACCAAGCAAGCCCTCGTTTTTCCTTGAGAGGTGAAAATATACTTTTACAGCTAAAAATAGAATTATGGGTATGTAACCATACTCAAGAGTTGTACATTTTATGAAACTCTACAAAATGCTGGAAAAACATTCAAAAATAAATTTTCTTCTCTTCAAGGAACGGTAGATACATTCAGGAATTCGGTATTTATATGGAGTAGTGCTTTTGAGAGACGGCAAAAGGGCAGGGGAGTTGCTCCCGGTGATTCTAGCTCCCACTAGTGGCCAGACTTGAGTATCTGAAATTCATGATGCCATTTGTTGAAATCGGTGTAAAAGAGCACAATGCTTCCCGAGGACATGCCTGTGATGATGCACCTGGAAAATGAGAAGAGATTACATTTTAAAAACATTTTTTAACCAGTGTCAGCGCTTTATATCAATCAATCAAATCAAGTCTTCTTTTGCTTTAAAAATACAAAGCAAGTCAAAAGTATCGGGCAGTCAAGTGTATAAAATGGCTGTAATTCATGAGTATATAACTCATATGGATGTGAATTCCCTCAAATTAAAGCCGGATGTTTTAATTTTAACGTCATATTCACAGTTTCACTTCAATTTGCCAGAAGCACAGAGCCAAAATCTTGGGGGAAAAAAATCCCATCACAATCCTTAAACTTAATGTTAAGCAATTAAGACAATCCTTCCACAGACTGAAAAACTGCACAATGGAACTGGGCTATACACCTTTTCAAACATAAAATGGCTGCTAATACAGAGTACGGTGACATTGGCTGATTTAGGGTCGATCCCAATCTACATTGGGCTGGTGCACTCAGATACACACTTTGAAATATTGAGTTGTAGAATGCAAATTTGCATTTGTATGCATTAAGGACCCACACACATCGGGATTTAAAAAACAAAATACAGACACCGTTTTATTTTGTGGTGACCATTTCCAATACTTCATTACAGCCTCACAGCTTCTTCTACATATTAAAGGTGCGAACAGTGTCGTGACCTTGCTAGACACAGACAAACTAACCTTACTAAGGTAATATTCTAATTACCAACACTATCATGACAATATGCATAAAAAAAAGTTCCTTATGTATCGCTGCAAACATCTCTGCTCTTTCTTCAGTGGCAACAGAGAACAAATAAGTGTAAGACCTTGTGAATGACTTCAGTATTGAATGTTTCTTGGTCCATTGAAGGCCTATGCACTACTGGGCAAAATATTGCCTCAGATCCATCAAAACACAGGTACATAAAGCTCACAGCATTTTTATTATTTCAGAAAAGGAAGACTTAATGACAAAATTATGATGCAAAATAATATAATGGGCATATGAAGACCTCAAGTGCAGTCTGGTGTGGTTCTGGTGATCCAAGCTCTTACCTTTGGTCATGTGACATGGCCATAGAGCGAATTCCAGCATCGCAGCCAGGGTAGGTGAAAAGACGTTTGAGGTCATGGACTCCCCAAACATGAAGTACGCCCTCATCACCCCCAGAGAGCAGGAAATGTCCGTCACGGCTCAGAAGCATAGCCTGGTGGGACAGACAGCACTAACAGATGTCACATCTATAGACAACTCTGCTACGCAACACCCACATATTCAACAGATTCACTGATTCTGCGATCATGGCAGACCCTCAAGAACACAGTCATTCTGGCAATTTCAGGAAAAGGGAAAACAATCAGTTTACACCATTTGTACAGTCTTTAGTTTTTAAGATAATATTAGCAATTTTCTAGCTAGGTGAGGAGTTGTATTTTTTTTTCAGTCACACAAGTAACAGCCCTTTCGTCAGGACAGAGATCCCTCAGTGACAGGCAAATCACGTGGGGGTGGAATGTGTCTCTATGTTAACAAGAGCTGGTGTAATACAGTGATTGTGAGGGAGAGACTGTGCACCTCGGACATTGAACTTTTATCTGTGTGCCTTCGGCCCTTTTACTTACCTCTGGAATTTCCACAGTTTTTTGTAACACTCGTCTATATTCACCCGAGGGCTAATGCTGACTCAGCAACCAAGGCTATAGTCAGGACTGTGCATTGGCTACAGGGGATTTCTCCTGATGCGCCGAGCCTCGTTATGGGCGATTTTAATCATTGTAAAACTTTTACCAGTACATGACCTGCCCAACACGCCAGAGTAAATGCTCGGACCTCCGTTATGGTACCGTGAAAGAAGCATACATTTCCCGCAGTAAGAACTCCACTGGGCTTGTCTGATCACCCACAGCACTGTGTATTTGATTTCGTCATACAAATCGTTCCTGAAGAAACACAAGCCACTGCGTCGATCAGTTCCAGTTTGGTCAGCAGTGTCAATACAATGTCTTTGGGAGTGTTTTAGCTGTACCTACTTCGGCCTGTTCAAGGAGGGGTGTGACGACCTGGACGACCTCGCAGACACTGTCTCAGCTAATATTACATTTCATGAGGAGGTAGTCATCCCACGTAAACTAATATCCATCTACCCTAACAATAAACCTTGGGTTTCAAAATCCCTCAAAAGCATAATCAACCAGCGCAATATCAGTTTTACCAAGGAGGACATGACTCGGTACAGAGAGCTGCGTAAGCAGGTTAAAAAAAGAAATTAAGAAAAAGTTGAAAGTTCACTCTATGACAGCAATTCACGTCCTGCATGGAATGGAATGAAATCCACAACGGGAATACAGTACAGGAAGCGCCCAATCTCTCTTAATAATAAATAAAACCTTATTCAAAAATGTGGCACCAGGGCAGGATTCTATCCACATGGATGGGAGCACAGTTCTAAGACTTTTCCGGGGTGTGAAGAAAGAGAGAAGTCCTGGCCCTGATGGTACAGGTGGCCGCATCCTTAAGAACTGTGCAGATCAGCTGTCCAGTATATATATATTTTTTTTTTTTCAGGTGCTCACTCCAACTCCACAAGGTACCTCGCTTATGGAAAGACTCCATAGTTGTTCCCGTGCCTAAAGTCAAGGCCCAAAAAGAGTTAAACGACCTTAGGCCTGTATCACTCACCTCCCTTGTAATGAAATCTTTGGAAAAGATTGTGAAGGATGCTACTCTTAACACTGCTAAAGACAAGTTGGACCCGCTTCAGTTTGCCTATAGGTCAAGTAGGGGAGTTGATGATGCCCATCTTTACCTTATTGAACATGGTTCTTGCACACTTAGAAGGTGCTAAAACCCTTGCACGTCTTATTTTCATTGATTTTTCTTCTGATTTTAATTGCAGTCAGCCGCATATTTTAGCAGAAAGGTTAAAAAGCAATCATGGCATTGAGGCTGGTCTGCTTTGCTGGCTGATGGATTTTTTAACTGTCAGATCTCAACGTGTGAAGGTCAATGATGCTTTATCTGATGCTCTTGTTTCCTCCACTGGCTCAGCACAGGGGTGTGTCCTCTCGCCCCTGTTATTTGTTTTATATACAAATATGTGTCAAAGTCAGCACGCCAGTCGGTATATTGTAAAGTTTGCAGATGATTCCGTCATTGTTTCTCTGTTTAGTTCAGATGATTTTACTCATGGTCCTGTAGTGACTGATTTTATCAACTGGTGCGAGTCATCGTTTTTAGAGATAAATGTGGGTAAAACTAAGGAAATGTTCATTGATTTTAGGAAAAATCAGAATGACATCCCTCCAGTGAAGATTAAAGGTCAGGCTGTGGAGGTTGTACAGCAATGCAAATACTTGGGTAAGATCATTGACAATAAGCTGACCTTTGAGCATCAGGTGGACGCTGCTTGTAAGAAAGCTCATCAATGTATGTTTTTTTTATCGCAAACTTAGAAATTTTAATGTGGACAGTGCTTTTATGAGGAGGTTGTATTGTTGTTTTATAGAATCTGTTCTTACCTTTTCTTTTATTTGTTGGTATGGGTTGTTGACTCAGAAGGCCAGGTCCCGCTTACGGCATGTCACTGATGTGTGCAGGAAAATAGCAGGTACGCCCCTAAACTGCCCCACCGTCCTGTTCAAGAATAGGTCCCTCAAGAAGGCCTGGTTAATTCTGGCCGACCCCTGTCACCCGCTGTTTGTTCTCTTTGCTCCCGTCAGGTCGCAGATTTGCTTTAAGGAAGTACAGAACTAACAGATACAAGAACTCATTTGTACCTGCCGTTATTGGCTTCTTAATAAGTAAAATACTCAGTTGAGGGTGTTTAAGTTTTTATCTCTTTTTTATTATTACCATTTTATTTCATGTTTTATTCAATGTCAACATTATATTTTTGTCCGTGCTGATGATCGTTTATTGGCTGTATAACAAAAGGAATAGTTTGGGCCTAGTGAAGCTGGGTTGTGTTGAATACACATCGATAGCCCATGATTGGCCACGGTTGCATGATGTTTTTTAATTCAGAACTAATTATTCAGAATTAAATAGTATGGAATGAAAATATTCTTCCTCGAGTTCACATGGAAATAGTCATTCGGAATTGAGGTTAACATAGCAAACACGTTTAATCACCTTCATTTAATTCCGCTTAAAGTCCGGGGGTCGGGAAGGGTTCTGATTGGACAGGGGGTGCACATGTTTAAGTATTTACGTCTACCAGAAGAAAACAAACTCCACTCCCTGCCTCTTCTCATCTCTGCTCACACCATGGAAGAACACATCATAAAAACTGTTTTTGCAGTTTGTTTACCATGGTCTGGGTCAATACACCTCTCTAATTGGCTGGCAGGTGTTGATTAAAACCGTGGAACCACACAGGTAGTTCGGCCTACGGTAGTTTCATCATTTTCATTCAAGGGTCAATATGGTACAGGACTCAAATATTCCATATCGGTCGTGTGCGAACACACTGAATCAGCTTGTCATAAAAAGAAAATGGACTTCCAAAGAAAATTTATCAGGTCGTAGAAAACATAAAAAAAAATCATCGTGACCACTTTCAGGGATTGTTCAAAGTTACCCACATAATTGCAGGAATTTGGTAATGGGCAAGAGATCAAACTTCGTATGCAGTCCTTGCAATTTGGATAAAAATATCTGACAGTTAATGTAATATTTTAAATATGTACCTTGTCAAAGCCTCTCTATCTAAACTCAGCAGGTAGTTGTACAACATTTCTAGGGGGCAAATGCTCTTCAAAAATTGCAACAAAATCATTTTTTCCAGTGTGTGTGTGTGTGTGCGCGCGCGCGCGCGCTTGCTTGTGTGCTGAGGGTGGGGGCGTTGGTTGAAGTGGTCAGCAGGTTATCATTTTAAACCATCAGTGACTAACTGCTGACTAAAATTATGAAGAAACCGTTCCGGATCCTTCAGCTGGAACAGGTCACATTACACAACAGTCTCCCCAGAGCCCAGTTTATAGTCTTCTGAGCAATGACAAACAGCAGTGACTAAACCCACACAACACCATTGCAGTGATTTTGTTAGATCTGCTATTGACACTGGCTTGTCTTACAAGCAGCCCCCACAGCCACTGATTAGAGGAAAAAAAATCAACAACAAAAAACCACAGAGGGATTTCACTATTAGTTCTGTATCCTGACTAATAAAGAAAAACAGATTCTAAGCCCTAAAAGAACCCAGTACGTAATGCACAGTACTGAAGTCAAACTCCACTGTTACCAGAGACATTTAGGCTCTGAAACCAGTATTTCCTGTTCTAATCATGAATATAATCCCTGTTCGTGATTAAGGCAAAAACGCAAGTACGACTTGGCTGTAATTCAAATACAGAGGGAGATGATGAATGAAATCAAGAGGTGGTCTTAGTATTAGATGTCCTACAGTATTGAACTTATGCTCTAATACTTAGAATTCTACACAACTGTAGCTTATAATCTCAGTCACTACCAACACAGCAAGTCATTTATCTTCTAGATGTTTTCATTTGATGAGATTTTTTAGCACAGCCTGCCAAGTACATAGCTAATTTAGTGCAGTGTAACAGTTAGGGATTGCAAGGTTGCAATTCTATACCCAAGTCGGACAATGTCTTTTATGATACCCTTGAGAAATATATTAAACATTATTTGCACCAAAAAGTTGCTGGAATATGACTCCAATATTATTTAAAAGAATAGGAAAACACCAATGCAAAACACAAATACATGTACATACACTAAAATTCCCACATGAACAAAAGCACCTCCAAGCATGAAGTTGATGTATACTTTAATATTTCTGCTTCAGTTTTGGGTGCAAAATTATTCACTTCACTTCTTTTAGAAGATGATCTAGCAAGAGTTTGCTGAAGTCTACCTCTCAAGGAGTAATCACATTAGTGGGAGCTATATTTGATTTTGGATTGCAACCAAAATCGATAGGCTTGTGTAGTAACGCTATCCCAATGTCCTCACCAGAAAAACTGAGGATCGGTGATGACATTTTTCAGTTGTCGCACGGAAAAGAAATTCAAGATGGTGGCTCTGGCGGCCATATTTGATTTCCGATCACGACTGAAAACGATAGACATGTGTGATGCGAGGACGTTTCACATGATTGTTGTGTATGGTGTAAGGAGACCCCCCGTGTGTAACAGTGTAGCAAAATACACTTTTAATAAACCAGTGCAAGTCGTAACAGAGTCATGTAATAACAGCAAACATGGTTTCCTCAACACCTACAGTCCTTACTCTACCTCCCCTTGTGCTAGTCTTGCTCTGCCTTCGGACTCGCCTTTGACTCACCCCCCCTCCCTTCCATCTCCCTTCTTCATTTCTTCTCATTTCCTTTCCTCTCTCCATCACCCTTCCAAATTCTTTCCATTTCCCCCTTCTCTCTCCATCTCTCCCGAGTGGACACCCCACAGTAGTGAGCCCATAAAATAGGTCAGTTTCTCAAGGAGCCGGGAGGTGGAGGTGGTTTACAGGCTAAAAACCTGGCAAAGAACCGGGCCGGGGTAAGTGGGGGCAAAGCAACAGCACCCATAAATCAGCAGCGGGAGGGCTCGGCTGAGATGGAACGCTCCGGAAAACTCGGCGTGGCCGCTGCGGCTCAGGTTTCACTGGTGCGGCTCAGATGTGACCGTGAGACAGGATGCAGACACAAAGCTCAGCTGGATTTTACCCCCCCTACCTCCCAAACCCCCACCATTCCCAACGTCTGGCAGTATTTTACTGTTCCTTCGGCTCCGCAGCAGGTCTCTCAAAGACAAAGTTCAAATTTATAGAGCTGTTAATTCAAGTCGCTACATTCGCGGTCTCGCCCATGCAAAACCTGTAAAAATGGTTACTTTCCTCGTAATTTGATCTCCATGCCGTATCATACATTCAGGCTCCGTCCAAGTTCCCAAATGAATGTCCTGTCAGAGGAGTAAGACTTTTTCCCCATGAACTTCTCTGTTAAATGATCATTAATACAACAGCCTGTGAACAGCTGTAAAGTGAGGCCATATACCAGGGTTCAACTCATTTAAACTGGGATCATACTGTGTACTGGGACAGCCTGAATGAGATTAATACTGCAACAGCCTGCATAAACTACCACCTCAAACCACCGTCTCTCCACAGTTTTTTTTCCACAGAGGTTAATGTCTCTCTGAGTTGCTAATGCAGCTGAGGTTTATGGCATCTGGACACTGGAGGCAGTAATAATGAACTGCTAATGGCTAACGTATCAGAGACCGTTCCTGAGCTACAGACAGTCAGTGTGCCAACAGCCGGCCTGCATTACACAGATTAGCATAATTCTAACAGCCTGGTGGTCTGAACAGCTATTTTCCATTCATCCTAGTAAAACAGTTTCATCTATACCTGCGTAACGATAGGACTTGGCCATCGAAGACCACACTGGGCCTGCAGGGATACAAGTATCGACCTGGAAGGCCTCGGTGCCTCTGAAATAATTCAGATTTTACTGGGAACATCATAACTTTAATACAGAATACAGCGGCCACAACACAACAACGTAATAGAAGTGCAACTCATCACAATAACTCCTTGGGTATTGGACTAGAAACCAGACCATCCTACCACATGGTCAAAACAGAGACGAACCTTTAACAGCTCAAGAACTCAGCAGTTTCTGTTAAGAAGCACAGTAAATTCTATCCACTGAAAAAAGCCACAACCAGAAAGCTAAAGCTAAAATATGGTTTACGTTGCTCTCCTTCAGAGATCAAAAATCCTGGTTCAGAGAGTAAAAGTGCTCCCCACAATTCTGTTCCATTCATCTTCAGCATCTAAGCAGCTTAATTGTCCAGCCTCAAGGCACAAGTAATTAGAGGAATCAGCTGGCTGACTTCATTGGTCAAAGTTACACATGGTAGCACTTTCACTGACTGACCTCTGGTGCGTCCCTTGCACAGATAACGAGGCTAACGGAAGGGTGCGCAGACACTAAATTAACAGGATGACTCACCTTGGTCTGATCCTCCACCTTGGTGTGGGCCAGCAACTTGCCGTTGACGCTGAAGACGCAGAAGTGGCCCCTGTCGTAGTACACCACGCAGTGGCCCTCGGTAGAGGACTGGATGAGCCGGGGCCTCAGCGAACTCTCTGGGCCCTCAAGGGCCCGCAGTAGGTCCCCATTCATGGAATGTATGAGGCACAGACCATCTGGGGGGATTGGGGGGTGAATGGGAGGGAGTGAGCAGTTTGCACCCTGCAGGGGCTCTTTGCTGACTGTAATATGTGTTACCCTTCTGAAATAAATTCCCACTCTAATCTCAGTATCTAATTATTTCTGCTGTTTAGGGAGGTGAGAATTAGTTTGGGAATAATATAAAATTAAAACCCTCAGATTTTAAAAATGCAGCTTGCCATCAACAGGACTCAGAAACTTATTTAATTGATAACACATAAATAGCTTATTGCGTACAGCTGTTCATCCAGAAGCAAGAACGAAATTCATTTGAACGTAAAATTGGATCAAAGAAGCACATTTTATTATGTGCTTTCATGCAGAAAATGGAACATGGATACAAGACTTGGATATGGTATTGTCATAGACCCCTGTTCAATCAACTGAAAGCAGTCCCAGTCAAAATGGCAATCCCCAGAAATGACTCTTAACCACAACTAAATATGCAAATATCATTGGCACTCGGCGGCAGGAACTGATGCCGAAAGGAGAACCTATTCTTCATGGCAGTGGCGTGAAATAGGAGCTCGTCGATGCAGGACTCTCACCTCGGGAGCCGCTGATGGCCAGCCCCAGCTCTGCGCATACGCTGGCGCACGTGACCTCGCAGTCATGACCCGACAGCACAGCCCGGGGAGTCACAAACTCTGCTGGAGACAGAGGCAGAAGGCCGGAGTCAAAAGCACAGATCACAGCATGATACTAGGGCAGGGGCTCGCGGTATGCAGATGAAAGACCTGAAGCCTAATCAGGACACTCAAAATGAATAAAGCAAGTTTATAGCGAGTTTTAAAAATACCGAACATGACCAACAGGTGGTGCCAAATCGACATTTGAAAACAATGTTATTATTATTATCCCATAGGAATAGTGCTCAGGTTAACTAGATAAGGCAATAAGACTATAGCAACATAAATAAAATGAAAACGAGCTACGTGCAATTAATGTACTTATATCTCAAACAACAATTCGTAGCGTTTATTTCTGATTGGATCGCTACATTTGATACATGCACGATACTGAGTTATAAATTAATTACATTCCCACAATCATAACTTTGGCTGAGAACTGTTATATTTCTGTCTTCCATTTAGCCACTGAAGTGTGTCAGCGTGATAAATACGGCTCCATGCACGCTAAGCAAGAATTTAAATCCGGCTTCTTTCGCAAAACAAACAGGGGCACAGCGATGGGATACATCAGAGCGCCTCCGGAGGAGCTGCAGCGGAGAGAGGAGCAGCTCTGAGTGACCGAGTGCTTGCAGTGCGAGGGGGACTCTGACACGGCCTGACCCCGGCCTACTTATCTTTACTGCAGTCAGCGGAACTCAGCCGGCCCCTCAATCATCCCCATTTCAGACCCACAGCTCAGGGAAGCGGAAAAAAAGAGCGCGCACACATACACGCACACAACTTCACGTTGCAACTGTGCCACTATACGCATCGAGCTTCTGTTTAGTAAACCGATGTCAAGAGTTGTATGTTTTATGCGGCAACCTGAAAGGTCATTGCAAATTAAATCTCTTCAAACAGGAAAACCAGACTAACAGGTGGGGGAGGGAGGGGGTAGACTGACGGAGAGAGAAAGAAAGAAAGAAAGAGAGAGTGAGAGGGAGAGAGAGGTATATTGGGAAGGCTAGAAAGATGAGGAGAGAGAAAGGCAAGGAGTAAGAGGAGGCAGAAGAAAGTGACAGTTGAGGATGGAGAAAGATGGGGAGGAGAAAGAGCTGGTAAAGAAGGAAAAAAATGGAAAATAAAATACAAGAAGTGAAAGAAGATAGGAAAGGGGAGCAGGGGAGTGAGGGAGGGGAGATTAGAGAAATGCATGAAGAAGAAAGGGAGGGAACGAAGGAGGGAGGAGAAGAAACAGAAATGGAGATCAGAAAATACAGGGGGAAAGGGAGACAGGGCGGGTCAAAGGCAAGACTGGGAGAGAGGAGGGAAAGGTGAGGGGGATGAATAGAGACATGGCAAGAAACCCCGAGAATTGCAGGACCGGGGCCCGAGTGACTGTAAATCTACTCAGAGCACTGTCAGGGCGGAACAGCAGGAATATATGGGCCAAGCTCACGAAATGTGCGCCACCCCCCCTTAAATGCGTCCACAGGCCAGCAAATCTTATATTTTGCTTAGATAATTCCAGAACCACCATGAATAGATAGAGCTCACCAAGAGAAACTTGGAGCACCCCGATTTTGTCAGTCTGCAATAAATATTTCCGTCTTTTTTCCCCTTAAAGTTGGAAAAGTGGCCAAAAATGGGCCATGTCTGACAGTGGGCATATGTCCCTATCGTCGGCTTGTGTATTGCCGTGACATTTGATAAATTGTCCCCAAGGTACTGGTTTCTCACTTAGATTTTACATTTAGCACTCAAGAAAAATAAAAAATGATCCCTACACCCTAATAATCCATGATGAAGCAAATATATGGTGCATTAGGGCAAAAAAACCCCAAAAAAAAAACCAAAAAAAAAACAAAAAAAGAGCCAGCAGTAAAACTTTTATAACATAAAATGTTCCTGCAGCCAGCCTGTGGGGCGTAGCATCTCTGGCTTTGCTCCGGGGGGGGGGTGAGTCGCAAAGCCCTGCGGGTCCCAAGTCTCCTGTGAAAGTCATATCACTGTCCCCAAAGTCCAGTTACATTAATCTATTTAAAATAATCTAAATCTCTCGGAAATTCTTAATATGTTTATGTTCAATACCCTTTGAAGAAATCACTTATATACTTATAACCCAATTAAACTATATAATACTCCATTTTAAGGCTTTTTCATGACAAGTGCATCATGTTAGTACATATTACTATCATGTTTGGTCTTGTTATTCTCGGGGGAATCCAAGGAGTTGAATGGGGCTTGTTTCATTTCCTTTGAAATTATGGTTCATTCCCTTTGGGAAACTCTTGAAAATTGGTCAGATTCCGCTCTCTTCTCTATACTAGGTGGTTTTATTACCCCAATGGTGGAAAAACACAGATTCGACCTTCCCTTCCTCCGCCTTGATTGGGGGTGTGGTTTTGGGGCTTAAAACCAAGAGATTCTAGTCATCGGGAGGGTCCGTATTTCGAGATCTCGCGTGCGGAAGGGTGAGTAGTCTTTTAATTATGGAGGATCACATGCTGCCTCGGCTCTGCGTACTTGGGTTCGCGCGTAAATAGCGGATCTAGGTGGGCGGGGAGGGATGGCATCTGAGTTCTCTTTAGGCACGTGGTGCGGCTTCCATTTTTTCCAGGTACAAATTTATTCTCTTTTTCTAAATTGTGTGTAACTGATAATTGGCTTAACATTGATTTGTTTGATCTAAGTTTGTGCCTACCTGGTGATTAAATAATTGTTATTCCTTTCAACTTTAGTGGTCTCCGTGACTCTTAACACTTATACATTCTTTCAAGCCCCATCTCGGCGGATACCTAGGGGTATTATCCCCACTGAGGAACGACTGGCCAGTGGCCCGGTGTGGGAATTGGTTTTACTAAGTTGGAGAGACAACCATGATCTACTTATATAAAGGGTTTATACATTGCTGGTTCTAGGGTTTTAGCCTAGAGGAAACCCATGGACGAAAAGTCGATTATCCGTTAAAACTCCCTTAGAGAACCCATGGGCATATTTAAATCTGGGTTCGCTGTAGATATATGCCAACAGAGGCTATTGCAGTGATGGCTGACTTCCAACCTCTAATCCAGTGGTTCCCAAACTTTCTCTGCTGAGCCCCCCTTTGGTACATAAATAAATTTTTGTGCTTCAATAACAATGGCGTCTGTTGGAAGCCCGACATCGGACCGATCGGCACAAGTTCACAGTCAGAAACCGGGATCTCAGGCAGAAACTGACGAGGGGCGTGGGCGGCCGCAATCAGTGGCCAATCAGTCATAAACTTGGTCGAATAACATGCATGGGTGGTTGGGGACATGATATATTGTGTTTTCCAAACGTGTCGACTTGTATTTTTGAAGATTTAATTGAAAAATATTGGTGGCGTCAGCCCGCGCTCTCAGTCAGAAACTGGAATCTCAGGCAGAAACTGACGCGGGGCGTGGCGGCCGCTGTGGCTGTAATCGGTGGCCAATCAGTCATAAACTTGTTCAAATAACATGCATAGGTGGTTGAGGACACCAGACAACACCTACAACAAAATAACAATAACAAAAAGACAGAAACATGCAATCATCCTAAAAAACTCCCGGGGCTCAGGCTAGGGGAACCTAGGACCCAAAAAAAAAAAAAAAAGAAAGAACTGTCAAGCAGCCTGTTCACCAGCCTGTGGTATCTTCCATTGGTAAGTGATCAATTACCTACTTGTGACTCTTATTCTATTAGTTAAGTATTATGGCAATAGCAAGTCAGTTGGGATGGGTTTGGTACACTTTCACAGGTTTCTGACTTAGAGGTGGTTTCTGACTTAAATTCGGTTTCTGATCGATATACCGATATTTTGAGCTAATAGACACCTGTTCTGGCTTGGTATTGCCTAGGCCACATACTTTTAAGCCATAAAGAGTGTTTTCAGGAGATTTTTGAGTTTTGATATAGGTTTTTATGACATTATTCAGGTATTTGCAAACCAGAATTTCTTTTTTTCAGCAAGGAAAAAAATCACTGTAGAGTTTCTAATTTCAGGTGATATACCTCTGGACATCATTTATATACAATTATAACACTGAGTGGAGGCTTAAATAAGTTTATTATCACTAGTTATAGGCCTCGGGATGGATAATAGGCAAACAGTAGGTTATGTTTCTGACTTGGACGAGCAAGGGTCCAGGGAAATGCGTATAATTCACCATATATTCCACCAATGACCATGATATTTTGTATTCAGAGAGTAGACATACCTTTATCACATACAATTACCACTGAGAGCATAGGGTTGCCTGTATTAATTTTACACATGGTGTTAGAGAGCAGTTTGCACTTGCGCAACAATTTTGCAGCCCCACGCAAAACATACCCCACTTCAGGGCCATGGCAGGGTTTACAATCCCAACAGCATATTACCTAAATACCATTTTTCCCATCAGCTATACTATCGTTCTATACATATCAGGGCATTTTGAGAAGATATTACTATATCTATGCATGTGTAAGGTTTTAGAAGATATGCATGTCTTGAAACTAAGGCAGAAACTCGGCCCAAAAAATGAGGTGAGGGACCCAACTTTGACCAGGTAGGGGAGAGCCGCCTTGATTGTAATGCGTCACAATTGTAATGTGCACATTTTCTCTTGATTGGTCAACGCGGTCGCGATGTCATCACCTCAGCATGTGACGAGTACCGTAATGCACGTGCCCGGGAAGTTGCAAGTCTTTTCATCCATGCTGCAGGGAGATATCGCCAGAGAAGTTGGTTTTCCACAAAGTAAGTAAAATGGACTCCCATAGTATTTTTTGATGACAGATTTTTTCTTGAATGTTACAGACCTGAAATCCACTTGGATGTCTGTATGTGTATGTTCGTTACTAGTTTGCATGGTTTTAACTCATTATGATTGCTAGGTCCGTTCCGTAAACAAGGCCAAATGAACGGTGTGCCGATCGCCACAGTTGTAACACCTTACATTTGAGACAATGGAAGACATTTGCAAGCACACCTCAAATAATTTTGCTCTTTTTTTGCTTGTTTCACAGAATGTCCCCATTAAAATGCACATTTTAGAAAGTGCAGCAGATACTGAATGACACATCATATAATGTTCTTAGCACTGAGATGTAGGCTTGGTCCTACCTTAAAATTTAATAAGCAAACCCATTTGGTTCTGTCTGTATGCAAATGCTATTGCAGTCCATTTTGGATTTTTGCAATAAAACTTTAAAATACAAATAGACTGTTTTTCTATAGCATAGACTTAAAAAAAAAAAAAAAAGTGATTTGGGGTGTTGCTACATAATTGACTCTGCAGGGGTACCAGTGTAGGAATGAGTGGGACTTTTACAAAACTCGTGTCATATTTGCCAATATTCTGTGTTCAGTCAGCTGTTATTCAATTATATTTTAAATCAAATTAGGGTTGTATAACATTTTTACGACTCCATCAGTCAAAGTCGCAAACTTTGTAGGTGCAATCCATGCGTTTTCCTATCAAGAAACTCGCAACACTCCAGCTGGTACATCTGGTAAGTTTTAATATTATACAATATTTTTGATAGGACATTCTTATCACATTATTGGTGTTGAAGAAACGTTAAACAGTCGCCTGGGGGGGGTGCACGTTTCGTGAGGCTGGCCTATATACATGTGCAGCTGGTTGGCACCATGAGCCGTCGCCCAGCGCCAGTCTCAGGCTGCTAATAAGAGCTTTAACTAGGTGGTTCTCCCTCAACCTCTGCCGCTTTGATCTGGGGAAAAGAGGTTAAAGTAACACAACATTCGCTGATACTTCGGCGAGTTCATTAGGAGTTCGTTAACTGGGCTGAGCTCGTTCACTTCGCAGCATTTTTCTGCTTGAGTGCTCTAGCGCACCGAGAGTTTAGACTAAAAACGAGCAGAAAGCGAATTTCTGAATGAGACTTATGTGGGAGGGGGTAAATTGGTTGTTTTCCATTCCGTTATTATAATTTTTTTAAAATGAGGCTGTTGCCTATTTTAATACGCAGGCTAAAGATGAGAAGAACAGTGAGTGACAAGGACCTGCTGAACAAAGCTTTCACATGGACACACAAAGCTGTTGAAAACGATTAAAAGAACTGCCCGTGCTCACAACAAAGCATATAAATAAATAACATAACAATAAAATAAAGATTTATTACACCTTGGTTGCTAACCCTCCTCAGCGCCAAAGCTCAAACTTAACGTCTTTTTCAGCTCCGGGGATCAAAAGCAGGGCAGGTCTTAGCAGCAACAGATCAATAAAACTGATATACGAGCGTATCGTCTAACCTTTTACCGTTCATCAACATTTGGTTTGTGTAAAAGGAACATCTGATTACATTTTAATACTTCAGTATCCCTGGGGAGAAACTGCGCAACCAGACACCATGTGGCTCGGTCTGAAAATGCCACAGCATACTTTGGTTATGATTGATGATGGGTTCCTAATAGACGTCACCAAACATATCTCCACTGGTCTCTCCGGGTTCTAACGTTATAGCTTCGTCAAAAACCTAAAAATCTTCCAAATGGCAGTGGAAAAAGTTATGGGTAACGTTATATCAATTCACAGAGATGAAGGGACGTTCGCAGCCACTTCAGCCAGGGAATGAAACTCAGAAATAGCGGGAAATGTATTTGGATTCTTTAGGTTGCCGGGTTTAAAATATTCCCTTTTCCTTTTCTTTCCCCCATGTAATAATTCGCCCTCGGAGCAGTGTGCGGTCAAAGGTTAACCAAAAAGGGCAAAATCGGAACTTCGCTGAAAAATATCCCATGGGATTAGGCCTATTGCAAAAGCGACCAGTATACAGTTGGCTTCCAAAAATCACGCAAGCCATTCAGAAAAAAATGAGTTTGTGTTCACGGCGTTCTTGGATAGACATGTTTGTAGAAATACATTATAGACCTTAGTTTTACTTTCATTTTCTTAATGCAATTTTCCTGGTTCAGGCCCCAGCTGATCGATAGCCCATGCATGGTCCCAGCCAGGGAAATGCTTCTCAAGAACTCTGATAAGCTCGTCTGTCCAACGAAAATACAGAATCCACTATTAGCGTTACCGTTTTCATTTTTACTTATCACAAATAGTTTTGCGTAATTTGTTTGTCTAGCAAAATTTGAACAATACATGGGAACATCATGCATTTTGCTTACCCTGCACGCTTAGTAGATCTAAACGGACTCTGGCGCATAGCACATCTCAGAATAAAAACAAATTTACATTTAGGGCATCTTAAGAAAACATTCTTGTTTTCGGCATCGTTGTAGGCCGCAATCAAAAACGGTAGCATTTCGAATAAGGGGCTGCGAAGTCTTGCCAACCACGAGGTGGGGCTGTTGACCACAGAATCCGCCAACATGTCTACTTTCCTTGCATGGAAGCCACCGTGCATCATGTACGTATTACAGCCAGCAGGGGGAGCCAAAAACATTCTTTCAAATGACGTCTGGCAGTATTGGAGAGAAGGCTTTGCCCTCAGGCATCCAGATCAAACCCTAAATGACCATGAGGGACAGACCCTACTGTGTGCGAGCTTTGGCCAGGTCACGGTGAACTAGAATAGTCTCATTCAATGTGAAGGAAATTCCTGGGAGTTCTTCACACACACAATGCATGAAATAGAGGCAACTTAACGAGGCTGTGCACAGAACAGGTGAGTAGAAGCAGGCATGCAGCAGCGCACTCTTGGTTGTATCCTTGTGTGTAAGTCAGGCAGTGCATGTTTTTCAGGAGGTCGAACACAATAACTCATATTCACTTGAGTGACTCAGCCATGGCATTATGAAACCATACAGCAAAAAATTTCTAATAAGGGTACTCTCAAACCACATTCAGCCTCCTGCTGCTGTGTGAGAACCACTGTGGGTGGTCAAATAAAACAAAAATTCATCATGTACCAAGCATCAACGAGCAACAATGATGCACACAATAAATACATTTACGCAATATGCATTTGCGGCTAACTCAGATGTATGCAAGCAGAGGACAGCAAAGCTCGAGCAAATATACAGTATTTAGAATTACAGCAAAAAAAAAAAAAAAAACAACAACCATAATGATAAATGTGAAATGAACAAAACCAAGATAACAGTGATTTAGACTGGAACAATTGAAAACTGATATGTACAATTCTTCAAAAATCACTTCAAATTTAATCAAAAATCTTAAGGATTGCTGTGCATTTCCAAAAGCTGTTCTGATGCAAATCTACTATTCAAGAGGAAGTTATATTGAGTAATATACTCGATAAAACAGACATTCAGGCACAATAAAAACTGAGACACTACATATTCTGAACTTCACATGGCATGTTTTGATGTTTACTGTGAATAGCCAAAAAAAAAAAAAACTATTCAAGCTATTCTTAAATGTTATTTTTTTTCTAAAGGATCCTTTCAAATAACAATCTGAATATGTATCTCTCATGTTTTGCACAAAGAAGTACTCAATTACAGGGTGGAAAGAAGGGTTTTTAATTGCTCGTATAACTCATGACGACTGCAGGGCATTAAATCATGTCTAAATAGGGACAAATACAATAAATCAAATGGACTAATTTGCAAATCCATGACATCATCACACAGAATTCAGAGCTAATTTACTCTTCAGTTTAAAAAAAACCTGTTTTCGCAACTGCAGTGAAAACCTGAGGCAGTTTTCCTCCGTAATTTCTTTAAATTTCCTCAAATTTGAATTCAAATTATTTTAAAAATACAGTGCTTCAAGTCTTTCAAATTTTGAAGACCTCCCTCACACTTTACTACAAAGGCACTGATAATAATTAATATGTAATTAATAGGTATTCAAAATAAATGCGGATGGTACTAATTTTTGCAATAAATTATTGGTTGATTCTGAAGTACCATAGAATCTCTACATTAAAAAAAGAAAGCTACCTTTATTATAAATTCTCCTGCTTCGTTACATGGGCATAAATAGAGTGAAGTTTATAAAGCAGCCAGACTAACAGAGGAGATGGTCACTGCTACATGTTGCGCCTGTCACCCTTTCACTCGTGCTCACATCAGTATGCTTAAGACAGAGCTTCATCGTTCACTTTTACCGAGCGCACTGTCCTGCTTTCACAGGAATTACCGCCATGTTTAGTGCCTGTGACTTGCACTTGTACTCCCGCCTCTCGTACTCTGACACAAATGCACACATACGCAAACACACACACACACACAAACACACACACACACAGCAGGCACGCATGCACACACACAGAAACACCAAACCAACACATATGCATATACACCCATACATACTGGCATATCCGCAGTCTTTCTCTCTCTCTCATACACACACACTCGGACAACGAATCACAGGTCAGCGTAGACCATACCATTGTGAAATATACCACTGAAAACTGTTCTAAAAAAGGTCTAGGAGGTCTCATTAAACAATTAGTTTCATCTGAATGACTTTTAAATCATACCTGGGAGTGCATGTGTGTGTATCTGTACTTTAAAAAAAAAAGGGGGGGGGGGGTTGAACATTAAACTCACGACCCCAGCTGGGCCTAGCATCAGGATGAAATCAGAGGGTGCAGCATTCCAGCTCGCACAAAATGTTCCGACAACATTGTCACAAGGTTGAAATAACTTTAATGCGGCAGCAAAAATGCCTTGCAACGCCCACATTATCAGCTCAGTCCAGCCTCACAGACCCATCCTGCCCCAGTGAACCCAGCCCAGCAGCGGCTCACTCACCTTGTGCACTCTCCCCAATGCAGGCGTTCTTCCCGTTCCAGTACCACAGCAGCAGGGTGGCATCCCGCGACCCAGACAAGATGTAACAGTCCCCGCCGATGTAGGATTCGGACCGGGCCAGACACGTCACCACATCCCAGTGCCCAAACACGATCTGAGACAGCTTCCCTGGATAGAGAGAGGAGCCGGGGACCACCTTTAACTCTTGAAATTCAGATCGGGATGCACTTTGGAATAAGGTCTGCATTGAGTGGCTTGAACCAATGTCATTTTTTAGAACTAAATACAGAAATATTAGGGCATACAACATTAATCCAGGTTACAACTATTTTAGACCTTGCCAAATTATTTAAGATTTAAGTCACCTAATTTCACTGTTGATAAATAATTGCCAACATGGAAATAATTATGCATTCATACATTAAATACAATAAATTGGTAGTTGGCAAATACAGTGGTCTTAAGAATTATTGGCACCCCTGACTGGAAATGCACTAAAATTGCTATATAAAATACATAACAACACTACAGACATTAACTCAAATTTTCCAACACGAGAAATGTATTTTTAACCTTTTAGTGGAACTGATCAAAATCATACCTCCAAATTCATAATTAATAGCACCCCTGGTTTAGTACTTGGCACAATCAACTCTGGCAAGGATAACAGCATAAAACACTGTCCTGTCCTGGCAGAACTAACGCACACATTTAGGGGGGATTAAGGACTGTTTCCCGACACATCCATCCATTCAAGATCAGCCTCACCAGGGTTTGCACTCTCAGTCTTTTTCAGTTCAGCCTAGAGGTTTTCAACTGGACTGAGGTCTGTCTGACTGAGATGGCCCGAGGTGCCATTAATCGTGAAACCTTGAAATGGATTTTATTTATGGAAAAATTAGTTTTTCAATAAAATAAAATAAATAAATAAAAAACAGTTACGGTTGATTACAATGAAATCTTGATGAAAAGTATACAATTTTCGTCTGGCATTTTAAGCTTCTCTCTAAAATGTTATAATTAATTTTTATAGCAGTTGAAGTGCATTTAACAGGCACAGGGGCCAATAATTCTGGAGCCCACCGAACAATAACTGATGGCATAAAGTGCATAAACAACAAGTCAAATACAACTTTGACCTTAACTACCACAAAAGTAAAGACAGTAAAACAGTGGCAAGAAAAAATAAATAACTGATGTCAGACAGGAAGCGATGATGTAAAAACCAGTCTCAGTAGTGAACCAATCCTCCTTTGGCCAGTTCAAGGTGTGGCTTTTATTGTCCAGCACATTTAGTGTAAATATACAAATACAATCACACACAGGCAGGAGACAGCCCTGCGGTGGAAGCTCAGAGGGTGGCAGCTACAATATTTATGAGTAAAAGGCGTGCATTTCTATTGAATGCTCTAATGCTCACATTTCCCATGGTGTGACTCTTGGCTTAAATAGCAGGTGAACAGTCAGCTCAGAGATCAGGGAAAATCCCATGAATGAGCCTTTATTAACAATCCAAAAGACAGCTGAAATGGCAATTTAACTTTGACGCAGAAATAAAATGCAAAATGAAAATGTAATAATGATGTCATGTACAAACAAAGACCGTCAACGTTCTCCCCTCGTTCAAAAGTTCAAGAGCTCCAGAATGTTCCATCATTAGCCCCTGATGTCAGGCGGTGTTAAAGGCAGCCTGAATGGAACAGCTGCCTGGCTGACTAACAATATTAACTCAAGACTGCAGGTGAAGCTAAAATAACAGTAATTACAACTTCTCAATTCTCTGAATCTATAATACAAAGTGCTGCTGTGCCGTAAAACTGAGAACACACACTCTCCAGGTAATAAATTCAGCGGCCAAGCCTTCTCCTCTGCAAATGTAGCAAGACAACAGAGACTGCCTTTGAGTCTGGGCTTGTGGTCAAAATGAAATATAAACGGAGTGTGTGACAAGGAAAAAATGTAAATGTGAATTATTCACCCTGCTTTGGCAATACCGTACACCTGCAAACCATGCCACTGAAGAATCGTTTCACTTTGTCTGAATACGTAATGACATTATTATTGTTTAACTGTAAGGGTGATTGCACCTTGGCAACCCAATGTGTCTTTATCGTGTGAATATAGCTTCATAAATTCAAAACGGACGCCAAAAAATGAATTGGGGAGGGTTGGGGAACTCAATCTCTGCTTTTATGGGTTGGCCTATTGAAGATAATTCATGAGTCAGCAGTGCACAGAAACAAAATGAACAATATCAGAGCTGGTAGAATAGTTGGTGGAGTATAGCAGCGAGTAGCCCTGTGTCAGTAGAGTATACCTGAATGTGCTATCAGAGGGCGATTCTGAGGTATTTTAACAAAACGTCCCCTCCGTGCTGAGACACTAAACTGTCCCCTAAACAAAATTCTGTTGATGCATTAAAAAGCATTACTTACAATTCATGGGTATAATAATGCACTATTATATTTGGGAGGAAAAAGCTCCATTTTCCCCTCCATTTCCATTTGGGGATCATTTTAGTGTCTGTCACAGAGGGGACATTTGGTTGACAATACCTCAGAATTGCCCTAGAGTCAGTAGAGAATTCCTGAGTGCGTAACTGTAGTCAGCGAAGTATAGCCAGGTGTGCTGCCTGTGTCAGTACAGTTGAGTACATTGCCCAAGTAGGAGAAGTACATGTATATAAATACGGTTCAGCTGGTGGAGCAGAAATGGTGCACAAACTCGAGCTGCAGCGGTCAGTGGTGTATAAAACAGATGCATATCAGGAGGCAGTGGGGTGTTGGGCTGTTGTTTTACCAGAGTCAGTGGAATAGATGCGGAAGCTCCTGTCCCAGAAGCCGCAGAGCAGGATGAAGCGGTTGTCAGCGGTGATGATGAAGCACTGAGAGTGCACCTGTATGCTCTGGTCCATGAGGTCAGTCACCTGCCTGCGCTGAGGGCCTGCAGCGGTGGCTGAGAGAGAGTGAGGGAGGGTGGGGGAGAGAAAGAGAGATGGAAAAAGAGGGAGGGAGAGGCTTATCGGCGAAGCACGACGACTTCAATAGACGGATTTTAAAGGTCATATCGTATTTATGGGATGCAAACATTACTCAGTTAAATGCATACAGCCTTTACAGGTCAACCCCATTTAAAAGGCAACAACAATAATAAAAAAAAACATATTGATCATATCATTATTTTGCACATATCATTATATCATTTAAATAACAATTACAAGGTCCCAGCAAATGACAGAACATGTTCTGGTTCCCAAGGATGTCAGAACAGAAGAGACGCTGGCAGGCCTCCAACAGTTTAAAGACTCAGCTCCTCGCACGACACCTTGGCTCCATCAGGCCCGACTCCTGATGAGGTGCGTTTCTGTTTCTAGAGGCTTCTGTGCCCTGCTCTTATTCACATAACGCACTTTAATGCACCATAATTCCATAGCTGGTCATTTATTTCCCTTCTCGGGAGATATTTGTGCTCCCGTTTGCATTGTACATAACTCGGGGGCGGAGCATTAGCGATAAAATATCAAACCATGTCATACAACGACGAGTGAGGAGAATGACATAATATATCAGTATACCATACATGATAATTCACATACTATACACTGTGTATTGTGTCCACCATGTCAGGTCCTCAAAAGTTTCAAACCTGCTAATGTTTCAATTTTAGTGTTTTATTTTTTCCTGTGAGAATTTCCTGTATATGTCTGCAGGGTGCGGGTATGCCTGCGTTGTCTGCGTGTGTAAGTAAACACAAATCATTGAGTTTACAATAACTTCATATTTTCCACTATACTGAGGAATTTAAAGAGCAGCAGGGACCACGGTCTTCATTGGAAACTGACCCAGCACTTAAGACACAGGGAGACCAGACAATCGTGTAAATTATCGCAGGTCTTTAACTGAGTTACGGGCCCAAACGAGCAGGCTCGGAGGTCACCCAGACCCTACAAACGAGGCAGGTGTCGGTCCACAGAGCCCTGTGACAGAGAACAGCATCCTGACCCGGGCAAATATTTCAACCAATTATCAACATTTCGCTGGCCGTTACTCGTACGACAAGACATGCTGAATTTACAGTGTTTAAAATAGCCTTCGCCTGGAATGCAAGCAGTATACATATATCACACTTACTCAAAAATACTGTTTCCCACACACATACATGGATACACGTCCACAAGACAAACAGTCTGAGAGCGTTTCTGAAAACACTGTCACATTCGGTGGTCGCAGCTCAGTGTATGGCTGACCACAAACATTACATACAACACCAAGTTTAAACACGTATTGGGCCATTTCACATGATGTCTACGGCTATTCCATGCCCTGAAAAGATTGAAGAAAAATCTTATAATATCAGAATAGAAAAATTTAAGATAGAAAATGGCAAAGGAAACTGTAAATGTTTTACTGTGACTGGTCAGAATGTGCCAAACTGACGATAAGCCTTACGTACATTCAATCTGCTTTGAAGAAGCCAAATAAGATAAGATAATGGCAGTTCATGCTTCATTTCGTATCTAGTTGAAGGATAGATTTTTACCTTTCATACGCATTTCTCATTCTGATTGTGGGGAAAGAATTATAATATAATCTATATCAAATGAGGGAATGTTACTCCAGTAAGCCTCAGAGCATAATAAACAAAGAAAAAAAAGTCTTTCTGAAAATAGAGGCCTCTAGAATGCTGACGACTAATATGAATCCATTAGGTAAAGTCAAAACACACCTTGTGTGGCCTTTGAGGACAAATCAAAGGCTCAACAAAAGATATAAGGTGATTGAACAAACACTTGAGATGACGAAGCGGCAATACGAACGACTTCTTGTTTGTTGGGGGGAGAGACCCCCCTTTGATGGTTTGCAGCATCAAAAAGGCCGAATCGCAACCAACTGTGCTCCTGAATGTCATTACATATCACTGCGCGGTGATGCGTGCCGGCTCTGGCGCTGAGTGATGATGCGGAGATTCTGAGGCAGCTGACAGCACGCGCTCTTAATCTGCATTATTACAGCATTCGTATTCATTCCCTGTGACATAAGGGCCTTTCCCCCCTCTGCTCTGTGTGATGGAAGGGAGGACAGTGCTGTCGCCAAAAAAGCTTGGCGCACCCCCCTTGCCATTTGCATGCAAACAGCTGCGCTCGCCGGTCTACTTTCTGTCTTGATGCCGACACAATCAGAGAGGGGGTAAAAAATTGATCGATCACCGGACGCAGAATTGGAAAACTGTCAAGCGGGGGGAGTGCAGAGTCAGATCTGTCACACCTGTAAGGCGATAAATGGCAGATCTGTCACGTTCAGAAAGACCAGCAATAGAGCTGTCGTACAAGGACAAGGATACCTGTCTCATAGGATTGAACTATCACACATGCAAATACCAAAGACAGAACTCACACAAAAAGAGAGACCAGGGATTGGGCAGTAAATAAGAAGAGATCAGAGATAGAGCAGTCAAAAAAGAGACCAGTTATAAGAACAGACAGAAAAGAAAGAGACCAGTGATAGAGCAATCATAAAGACTGAGAAAACAGTGATAGAGCAGTCAAAGACAGAGAGACCGGTCATAAAGAGAGAGAGATCAGTGATATAGCAGTCATAAAGAGAGAGAGATCAGTGATAGAGCAGTCATAAAGACAGAGAGACCGGTCATAAAGAGAGAGAGATCAGTGATAGAGCAGTCATAAAGAGAGAGAGATCAGTGATAGAGCAGTCATAAAGAGAGAGAGATCAGTGATAGAGGAGTCATGAAGAGAGAGAGATCAGTGATACAGCAGTCATAAAGAGAGAGAGATCAGTGATACAGCAGTCATAAAGAGAGAGAGATCAGTGATAGAGCAGTCATAAAGAGAGAGAGATCAGTGATAGAGCACTAATACCGTAAAAGAGGCCGGTGATAGAGCAGTCATAAAGAAAGAGAGATCGGTGATAGAGCAGTCAAAGGGAGAGAGAGAGATCGGTGATAGAGCAGTTATAAAGAGAGAGAGATCTGTGATAGAGCAGTTATAAAGAGAGAGCCCGGTGATAGAGCAGTCATAAAGAAAGAGAGATTAGTGATAGAGTAGTCAAAAAGAGAGAGATCAGTGATAGAGCAGTTATAAAGAGAGAGCCCGGTGATAGAGCAGTCATAAAGAGAGAGCCCGGTGATAGAGCAGTCATAAAGAAAGAGAGATTAGTGATAGAGTAGTCAAAAAGCAAGAGAGACTGGAGAGAGAACAGTCATAAAGAAAAAGACTGGAGATAAGACAGAGACCATGGATAGAGCAGTCATTAATAGAGACCAGTGATAGAGCAGTCATAAAGAGAGACCAGAGATAGAGCATTCATACAGAAAGAGACACCAGAGATCAAGCAGTCAAACACAGAGAGAACAGTCATAGAACAGCCACAAGGGTAGATCACATAGATAGCGTGACCAGAGAGAGAGCAGTCATGAAGAAAGAGACCAGTGATAGAGCAGTCATAAAGAGAGACCAGAGAGAGAGCAGTCATAAAGAGAGACCAGAGAGAGAGCAGTCATAAAGAGAGACCAGAGAGAGAGCAGTCATAAAGAAAGAGACCAGTAATAGAGCAGTCATAAAGAGAGACCAGAGATAGAGCATTCATAAAGAAATAGAGACCAGTGATCGAGCATACAAAGACAGAGAGAACAGTCATAGAAAAGTCACAAAGTTACATCACAAAGATAGAGAGATCAGTGAGAGAGCAGTCATAAAAACAAAGAGACCACTAAAAGAGCAGTGTAAAAGACAAAGAGACTAGTCATGAAGAGAGATCAGTGATAGAACTGTCATGCAGACCAACATACTGTAGTGGAAGAGACACCAGAAACAAACCTAAAAGAGGATCTATCTCCACAGGAAGTAGCTGCTGTTGATCCAGGCTGGGTGACAGTTGTCCTATAAAAGAAACAAGACAGAAAAAACTGCTGAAATCCTGTCCTCTTGAGGAGATGCTAGGTTTGTTTTTCCTAGTCTCATGATTAAAAAGTAAACCATGATGAGCACTGTAGTGATATCAGTCTGCAATATTATACCCAGGATGCATATTAAATTTTCAATCTCCAACCATCTTACCAGGGAGTACATGTATCATTTCTTCATTCGTCTTTTCATAAATAGCCAACTGTTGTTCCAAAACAGTTTGTAATATTTTGCAATATGATGAAAAACATACAGAATTATATTTTATTACACTTCTGCTAGGAAGATGAGAAGTTTTACTGTTATCTCTGGAGTTCCCCAAATGCTTCCCAACACAAGAATACTGATGATTTCATATATATATATATATATATATATATATATATATATATATATATACACATAAAAATATGAACATGACTTTTACGCATTGACACAGTCAGGAGACCTAGCCCTCTAAGCGGAGATGTCATATTTGATATTTCAAAGGAGGACTGCATACTTCAAATCCCACTCAATTCCTTATGCAACGCGGTAAATCATTTCCAACATAAATTAGACATGAACCGATTCAGTTATGGAATGCGCATTCTGTGAGACCTCTGAGACAAGTACTGTATATATCACATGACATGGCTGACAAAACATTTCTTCAATCGCAGAAACAGAGGAAAATACAAATCGACTAAAATAAAAATCCCTTTGGATTGCAGGTCAATTTCTGTCTAATGGGCCGTATGCAATGTGATTTCAGGGGCCAAAATCAAGAACTCAATGGCAAATGTGCACCATGAATTTGGGAAAGAACATGTCATGCATTAATTACAGCATTTTACCATGTCTGCTACACTTTGATATTCAGGTCCAAACTCATACAAGGAGATATTGGAATATTCTATAGTGAAATTGCTTGGCCAAAATATAATTTTAAAAACTCCTTTTTAAAATATTAGCTTCTATACCTCGGGATTTCTTTGACTGCATACATCAAGGAAGAGTTTATTAATACAAAGAGATGAAAAATGGAAATAAAATATTTTTAAACAAGAGTTGTCAGAAAGATTTAAAGGTTAAAGTTTTTCTGCACGCGGACTGACGTGGACGCGGACGCCGGTGTACGACAATAGCTCTCCGGCGAGCTAAAAAATGCTATCATCAGAAGTTAAGCAGTGCCCCCAGTGAAAATTCTAAATAGCTTACATTACATTTTTTAGACAGTCCTGAACCAAGCATGCTTCAAGAATATTTACCCATAATTCACATCATTGGCATTCACAAAGAATGGAAGAACAGCAAATGTAATAGTTACCACTGCACGTGCCTGCCAATGCTATGGCTAATGCCAGCGCCAAACAGAATCAAGTATCTCTGACTGCATTTCCCATAACTATCAAGGCCTTGTGATGCCCTTACCCATCAGGCCATTCCACTTGTTGACGCCGAAGAGGCGGTTGGCGGTGACTGTGATGATGGCAGGCGCCTGCAGGCCAGGCTGTGTGTTGGCCGCAATGTGCACCACTGGCGAGTTGGACGGGAACTTGAGTACCATAATGACGTCTTGCTGGGTCTCCTCGCCGAACGTGAGCGGGGACTGTTGGGAGAGAGACCGTTCAGAGGAGGTGAGGCCCAAAGGGTGGGACGCAGGCAGTGAGCAGCACAGAGTAAAGAACATGAGGTAGTACACAGCGAGTAGTGCAAATGAAGAAGTATACAGCGAGTACTGCACATAAAGTTGTTATGGCCCCAATTTGTTATTACAATTTACAAAACAACAGCAACAGCAAGGGATGACAGACACAATTTAAAACTTAAACACATTTAATTAAACAGACAATAACAACTAACTAATCTACTATCAACAACTAAGACCAAGATACAACACAACAAAAAAAGAAATATTTACAGTCCCTCTTTGTTGGGGTGGCTTGGTGATGTCCTGGGTAAGGAAAAATGCTCTAACACAGGCAAAAATCCACAAAAGAAACTTCACAGGTCTTGAACAGAATGACAGGTCTGGTCACATGTATCCTCCTCCTTGCAATTTCTCCTACTCCTTTACTGTTTCAATTCTACTCCTTATATACTCTTTTGCAGACCCCACCCACATTTAGACCTTTTTTTTTTAATTTTCGGGGACTTGCCCCAGACATGTCCAGGACATGTCTAAACCTAGCTCCAGTCTGAGCTTAATAAAAAAAAAAGGTAAATACTGCCATCCAGTGGCCTATATTCACATTACAAAGTACAAAACCCAAAACCAGTGAAGTTGGCACGTTATGTAAATCGTAGATAAAAACAGAATACAATGATTTGCAAATCCTTTTCAACTTATATTCAATTGAATACACTGCAAAGGCAAGATGTTTAATGTTCAAACTGAGAAACTTTTTTTTTATTGCAAATAATCATTAACTTAGAATTTAAAGGCAGCAACACATTGCACAAAAGTTGGCACAGGGGCCTTTTTACCGCTGTGTTACATCGCCTTTCCTTTTAACGACACTCAGTAAACGTTTGGGAACTGAGGAGACCAATTTTTGAAGCTTTTCAGGTGGAACTCTTTCCCATTCTTGCTTGATGTACAGCTTAAGTTGTTCAACAGTCCGGGGTCTCCGTTGTCGTATTTTACGCTTCATAATGCGCCACAAATTTTCAATGGGAGACAGGTCTGGACTACAGGCAGGCCAGTCTAGTACTCGCACTCTTTTACTACGGAGCCATGCTGTTGTAACATGAGCAGAATGTGGCCTGGCATTGTCTTGCTGAAATAAGCAGGGGCGTCCATGAAAAAGACGTGCTTGGATGGCAACATATGTTGCTCCAAAACCTGTATGTACCTTTCAGCAGTAATGGTGCCTTCACATATGTGTAAGTTGCCCATGCCTTGGGCACTAATACACCCCCATACCATCACAGATGCTGGCTTTTGAACTTTGCGCCTATAACAGTCCGGATGGTTCTTTTCCTCTTTGGTCCAGAGGACATGACATCCACAGTTTCCAAAAACAGTTTGAAATGTGGACTCGTCAGACTACAGAACACTTTTCCACTTAGCATCAGTCCATCTTAGATGAGCTTGAGCCCAGCGAAGGCGGCGGCATTTCTGGGTGCTGTTGATAAATGGCTTTCGCTTTGCATTGTAGAGTTTTAACTTGCACTTGCAGATGTAGCGACGAACTGTAGTTACTGACAGTGGTTTTCTGAAGTGTTCCTGAGCCCATGAGGTGATGTCCTTTACACACTGATGTCGGCTTTTGATGCAGTACCACCTGAGGGATCGAAGGTCACGGGCATTCAATGTTGATTTTCGGCCTTGTCGCTTACGTGCAGTGATTTCTCCAGATTCTCTGAGACATTTTTTACGATATTACGGACCGTAGATAATGAAATCCCTAAATTTCCTGCAAAAGCTCGTTGAGGAATGTTTGTTTTCAAACTGCTCGATAAACAGCTCATACATTTGTTCACTAGGTGGTGACCCTCGCCCCGTCCTTGTTTGTGAATGACTGAGAATTTCAGGGAAGCTGCTTTTATACCCAATCATGGCACCCACCTGTTCCCAATTAGCCCGTTCACCTGTGGGATGTTCCAAAAAAGAGTTTGATGAGCATTCCTCAACTCTCTCAGTATTTTTTGCCACTTGTGCCAGCTTTTTTGAAACATGTTGCAGGCATCAAATTCCAAATGTGCTAATATTTGCAAAAAATCACAAAGTTTACTTGTTCGAACATTAAGTAACTTGTCTTTGTAGTGTATTCAATTGAATATAAGTTGAAAAGGATTTGCAAATCATTGTATTCTGTTTTTATTTACGATTTACACAACGTGCCAAATTCACTGGTTTTGGGTTTTGTAGAACGTAGCGAGTAGCGCACATGAAGCAGTATAAAGAGGGTAGTGCACGTGAAGTAGTACATAACAAGTAGTGCACATGAAGTAGTACCTAGAGAGTAGTGCACGTGAAGCAGTACATAGTAAGTAGCGCACATGAAGCAGTACATAGAGAGTAGTGCACATGAAGTAGTACCTAGAGAGTAGTGCACATGAAGCAGTACATAGCAAGTAGTGCACATGAAGCAGTACATAGAGAGTAGTGCACATGAAGCAGTACATAGCAAGTAGTGCACATGAAGCAGTTCACAGCGAGTACTGCACATAAAGTAGTACGTAGCGAGTAGCGCACATGAAGCAGTATAAAGAGGGTAGTGCACGTGAAGTAGTACATAGCGAGTAGTGCACATGAAGCAGTACATAGCGAGTAGCGCACTTGAAGCAGTACATAGCGAGTAGCGCACATGAAGCAGTACATAGAGAGTAGTGCACATGAAGTTGTACACAGAGTAGCGCACATGAAGCAGTACATAGAGAGTAGTGCACATGAAGTATTACCTAGAGAGTAGTGCACATGAAGCAGTATATAGCAAGTAGTGCACATGAAGCAATACACAGCGAGTACTGCACATAAAGTAGTACGTAGCGAGTAGCGCACATGAAGCAGTATAAAGAGGGTAGTGCACGTGAAGTAGTACATAGCGAGTAGTGCACATGAAGCAGTACATAGCGAGTAGCGCACTTGAAGCAGTACATAGTGAGTAGCGCACATGAAGCAGTACATAGAGAGTAGTGCACACGAAGTAGTACATAGCAAGTAGTGCACATGAAGCAGTACATAGCAAGTAGTGCACATGAAGCAGTACAAAGCGAGTAGCACACATGAAGCAGTACATAGAGAGTAGCGCACATGAAGCAGTACATAGCAAGTAGCGCACATGAAGCAGTACATAGAGAGTAGTGCACATGAAGCAGTACATAGCAAGTAGTGCACATGAAGCAGTACACAGCGAGTACTGCACATAAAGTACTACGTAGCGAGTAGCGCACATGAAGCAGTATAAAGAGGGTAGTGCACATGAAGTAGTACATAGCGAGTAGCGCACTTGAAGCAGTACATAGCGAGTAGCGCACATGAAGCAGTACATAGAGAGTAGTGCACATGAAGTAGTACAAAGAGTAGTGCACATGAAGCAGTACATAGCAAGTAGTGCACATGAAGTAGGACATAGCAAGTAGTGCACATGAAGCAGTACATTGCAAGTAGCGCACATGAAGCAGTACATAAAGAGTAGTGCACATGAAGTAGTACATAGTGAGTAGTGCAAATGAAGCAGTACATAAAGAGTAGTGCACATGAAGCAGTACATAGAGAGTAGTGCACATGAAGCAGTACATAGAGAGTAGTGCACATGAAGCAGTACATAGAGAGTAGTGCACATGAAGCAGTACATAGAGAGTAGTAAACGGAGTGCAGTGCAGGCACAGAAATTTCAACACTGACAGTACGTCACGGATAATTCAGAAATCAGGCCAGGAGTAAGTGTTACGGCTGTGCAATAATAAAACCAAGCTAAACATGTTAGTGCTTTCCACCTTTGTTGCATTATATTGCAACATTTTATGTGGTATCCCGAAACATACCTCTCATTGAAAAAGCATAGACATTTGAAAGGGGGGGGGGGGGTGCATGTATAATTCTGCCCCAATAAAAATCAGCTTTGTTTTCATGAACAAAACTCAGATAAAGCTGAAGAATATATATCCATCTGTGCTTGTGTGTTAGCTCATGTGTGGTGATAGTGTTGGCAGTACATCCATATCACACACACTTTCAGAAATGTGTTAGCAATAGCCACGCTAATGAGGCCCCAGTTACAAGCCGGGGCTTCATTGGCCGCTAAATCCACTGCTGCCAATTGCCTTACCTGCAGTAAATTATCTCACGCCCTGGACACGCAGCATGTGACAATGCTAATCAGCCACCCGCCGCACTACAGAGGAACACTGAGAAACCCCCGGAAAATCAGAAACCAAACCTAAGACACCTCACCCACTTGAGAATTTCATTCAGCAGAACTCAAAGGCTGACAAGGCCCTTGCTAAAGATGAAAACACCAGGTGCAATGTTTGGTAATTATTTAAAGGCTCTGTTGAAAGCCCAAAGCACTTAAGGATTGTTTACATAAAATAGCAATTAGCCAGCCCATCACATACAAAGTAACTCGGTAGTGGTTGAAGAGGGTAGAATGGTCAGGATTTTTTACGCTCAAAGATATCAAGATATGTACCAGGGAAAATAATGGTAAAATACATTAAACTATTTATCAGCTACAATGCAGTCCTCAGACTGGAGCAAGAGAGAGACTGAGAGAGACTATTTGCGGTAGGAAGACACAGATGTCTCCAGAAAGCAACTGATTCTCTCCTTCACAGCCGTATGGATTCCAAAATAACTCAAAATGACTGAGCAGGTCACGTCATTCTTCTTCAACAATGCAACTCACAACATTTGAACACAAAATTTTGGCACATTAAATAACTAGAGACTCATCACAACATGGCCTAAAATTGATAAAGGCATTTTTAGAAAAGCAGAACGCTGATATTGATAAGATTTTGCGTAATCCAATAGTAAAAAAAAAAAAAGACAAGCTTGGAGGGTGTGAGGTGACGCTAGCTGAAATAGCCTAGCCCCAATGACGGGGCACCACAACAACCTTTCCACGCAAGGAAAAATCAGAGCTGGCAGACCCTTGATATGTCAAACCAGTCAGCTCATAAAGTCTAGTTAAACCTGAATCGCATTTACTGTTCCCTTCAATTCTGGGAATTATTTCCAGAGACATAAGCGTTCGCCTCAGAATACTTGTACCACGGGGGCTTTTTACTGACCTACGCTGTATTTAGGCCCGTGTGTAAGGATATCTGCTGGAGGAGCACAAACATTTGCCTAATGTCAAACACACTTCGAGGCAAATCCCCGCTTTGACAGGTCACTGACTCTTCACGCGACGTCATTACCAGCAGCAGGAACGAAGCCAACTGCGGGCTAACTGCTGACACACACCGAGGGAAGGGAGGGAGTAAAAGGTTTTGGAGGGAATGAGAAATGTGGAAAGAGACAGGGAGGAGTGGTGTCTCTCTCTCTCTCTCTCTCTCTCTCTCAGTCTTTCTATGAGAGAGCATTAAGGAGAGAATGACCGGGAGAGAGAGAGAGAGAAAAGAACAGAGAAAGAAGTGAAAGAGACAGAGAAAGCCCTCATCTGCTTCTGGTTTGCGGTGCTGAGGAGCATCTTGGCGTGTCCTGTAATATCACTCCGTCTGGCTCCAGACCAGAGGGAGAAAATCTGACACCGAGCACCTCTAAGCACCTGAGACAGAACAGAAACTCCAGGTGCGCTGCATTATCACGGAGCTACGAGGCCCTGCTGTACCCAATCACACACAGCTTTTCTCACGAGGCACCCCTGCCGTGTGCGTACAGCACAATCCATAAGTATTTGGACAGCGACCCTGTGGAAAAGAGGTCTGCAATTCTCACATTTTTAAAGTAATATGGTTTCAAATACCAAAAAAATTAAAGGTGACATTCCCTAACCAAAAAATTAGAACCTCTAATACTTCCACTATTTGAGAAAATGGCTAATTCGTTTTCATTATTAAGACTGATGTGCTCTAGTTGGAGAAACACGAACACAAGTTCTGTAAGCCATTCAGAGACAACCCTCTCATTAGTGCTTGCGACTTTAAAACATAACCCTTAATAACATAGCCATCAGACTGCTATGGTTGAAAGAAAAAAAAATGGACTTATGAACTTTCGAAGTTCTGAGACTAAGGAGATAAGTCACATGAAGCACAGTAACAGTTGGTGAGGGTCGCTTTGCGCTAATGCACTCCTGCTACCGTTCAGTGTGTTAGCGATGTGTTTGGCACTCAGGGCCCCTCCGTGTGGGTGACAGTGGGTGTCCCGCGGTGACTCGGCTGACACAGGGATCAGGACTGAAGGCGAGGCTACAGCTGTCAGCGCCGTTGAGCTGCTCCACTAATAGGGGCCGGGCACGTCTCACTCTGCCCTGCTCTCGCCCCACTTAAGAGCCCGTCACCTTTGCCCTATTGTTCCCCTGGGTTACCCAGGCTCACAAGTGCATGCTGGGAGTTTGGCTCTTTTCCCAGGTCCCCTGGCCTGACCCTACACTTGCCCAGAGGACAGATATTTTACTTACAGTTCTATGAGAATTTGGGGGGGAAGAGACAGACAGACAGAGAAATACAGACAGGCAGACGCACAGATAAATAGAGAGAGACAGACAGACAGATGGACAGACAGATATGGACAGATATAGACAGATGGATGGGATGGATATATGGAACGAAAGACAGACAGCGAGACAGACAGACGGACAGACAAGACAGGTGAGCAAGTAAAAGGTTGAGAAGCCAAAACAAAAATGGAATCGAGCCCAATACAATACAAAGTAAAGCACAGTGTCATCATAACGCACCATCATGAGCCGACCTCCCCTCTGAAAGAAAAGCTCTTGTGGAATGTTCTAGGCTCCCTATCTGGGTCAGCAGGCACATTTCTGGTCATAATTGGGGGGGGGTTGGAGGGTGAAGTTAGTGGGTACTGAGTGGTTTCTGGGCGTTTTGGCAGTGGGTTGCACTGTGACATCACTCACCGCCTGTGTGGAGGAGCTCCGAGCGGTGTGGGGTTCACTGAGCAGCTGGCAGGGCGTCTGGCCAAATCTCTGGATCTGAGCTTCCACAGCCTGGGGGGGAGACAGCAGGAACACTCGTTAGCCTCAGCTAATTGCAACACATCGGACCTATAAATAAACTCAGCCCCACACGATCTGGGGTGAGGCACGAGCCAAAATATTCAAGTTGAAGAAGCTTTAAAGTGCCAGAGTATGGTCTGCATGAGTTAGCAGGCATGTAAGCGTGAGTGAGGATGCATGTGCTTGTGCGCATTTGCATCTTTGTGTGCAATATCATTATGCCCAGAGTTTGTGAACGTGAAAATCCAAGGGTGTGAGTTTGACTACTAGGTAGAAAGTAAGTGTGTGCTCGTGTGTTTCTGTACTCAGTAGCCTACACATTCCTCTTCTGGACAAATAACTAGAAATGCGCAGGAACCCAGCAAAAGAGATTATCACCAGGGACTACAAAGGGTATCCCCCTTAAAAATTACCCCCTCACTACTTCCGCATCTTCAGCACTCTCTCTCTCCACTTCAAAATATCTGAGTGGCATGAAACTAAAAATCATTGCAGCTGCCAAAGAAAAAAAAAAAGGAAGAGAGTAATCCCTGACAGAAATGAAAGAAGGTGATAGTAATCTGAGAGGAATGAAAGGTGAGAGGAATGAAAGAGAGGAATTAAAGAAATTGAGGGTAATCTGAGAGAGGAATGAAAGAGGATGAGGGTAATCTGAGAGAGGAATGAAAGAGGATGAGGGTAATCTGAGAGAGGAATGAAAGAGGATGAGGGTAATCTGAGAGAGGAATGAAAGAGGATGAGGGTAATCTGAGAGAGGAATGAAAGAGGATGAGGGTAATCTGAGAGAGGAATGAAAGAGGATGAGGGTAATCTGAGAGAGGAATGAAAGAGGATGAGGGTAATCTCAGACAGGGATGTAAGAAGGTGAGAGTAAATTCAGAGAGGAATTAAGGAAGGTGAAGGTAATCTCATAAATGAATGAAAGAAGGTGAGAATAATCTTAGAAAGGAATGAAAGAAGGGGAGGGTAATGTCAGAGAGGAATGAAAGAAGGTGAGTAATTTCAGAGAGGAATGAAAGAAAATGAGAGTAATCTGAGAGGCGAATGAAGGAAGGTGAGGGTAATCTGAGAGAGGAAGGAAAAATGGTGAGGACAATCTCAGAGGAATGAAATAAGGTGAGGGTAATTTCATAGAGGAATGAAAGAAGATGAGGGTAATCTCAGAGAGGAATGAAAGTACGTGGGAGTAATCTGAGAGGAATGAAAGTACGTGGGAGTAATCTGAGAGGAATGAAAGAAAATAAGCGTAATCTCAGACAGGGATGTAAGAAGGTGAGAGTAATTTCAAAGAGGAATGAAAGAAGGTGAGAGTAATCTGAGAGGAATGGAAGGTGAGGGTACTCTAATAGATTAAGGAAGGTGAGGGTAATCTCAGAGGCGAATGAAGGAAGGTTAGGGTAATCTGAGAGAGGAAGGAAAAATAGGCGTGCAATGCATGGAATATCCCTCAACCCGATGTCAAAGTTTTTGGAGACGCCCGCCCAACCGCACGAAGGATAGCAATACCCCGTCAGCCTTGAGGGCTGAGGGGTAAAAACAGTGAGATAATATCAGAGGAATGAAACAAAGTGAGGGTTACCTTAGAAAAGAATGAAAGAAGGTGACGGTAATCTCAGAGAGGAATGAAAGAAGGTGAGCGTAATTGCTGAGAAGAATGAAAAAAGGTGAGAGTAATCTCAGAGAAGAAGGAAAGAAGGTGAGAGTGATCTGAGAGAGAAATGAAAAACAGTGAGGGTAATATCAGAGGAATGAAAGATGATGAGGGTAATCTCCAAGAGGAATGAAAAAAAGATGAGGTAATCTCAGAGAAGAAGGAAAGAAGGTGAGAGTGATCTGAGAGAGAAATGAAAAACAGTGAGGGTAATATCAGAGGAATGAAAGATGATGAGGGTAATCTCCAAGAGGAATGAAAAAAAGATGAGGTAATCTCAGAGAGGAATGAAAGAAGTGAGAGTAATTAGAGAGAGAATTGACAAGCAAGAAAAGAAGGTGAGGGTAATCAGTGAGGAATGAAAGAATGTGATGTAATCCAAGAAAGGAATGAAAGAAGGTGAGGGTAATCTGATAGAGGAATTTAAGAAGGTGAGAGTAATCTCACATGAATGAAAGAAGGTGAGTGTAATCTCAGAGAGAAATGAAAAGGTGAGAGTAATCTAAGAGGAATGAAAGAAGGTGCGAGTAATCTTAGAGAGGAATGATGAAAGGTGAGGGTCATCTCAGAGAGGAATGTAAAAAGGTGAGGGTCATCTCAGAGAGAAATGTAAAAAGGTGAGGGTAATCTCATAAATGAATGAAAGAAGGTGAGAGTAATCTCAGACTAATGAAGGAAAGTGAGGGTAATCAGAGGAATGAAAAATGGTGAGGGTAATCTCAGAGTAATAAAATAAGGTGAGGGTAATCTCAGAGAGGAATGAAAGAATGTGAAAGTAATCTCAGAGAGGAATGTAAGATGGTGAGGGTAATCTCAGACAGGAAAAAAAGAAGGTGAGGGTAATCTCAGAGAGGAATGAAAGAAGGTGAGGGAGATCTCAGACAGCAACAAAAGTGAGAGTAATGAAAGGAGAGAGGAATGAAAAACAGTGAGGGTAATCTCAGAGAGTAATGAAATAAGGTGAGAGTAATCTGAGATAAAAATGAAAGAAGGTGAGCGTAATCTCAGACAGGAATGAATGAATGTGAGTGGAATCTCAGAGAGGAATGAAGGTGAAGGTCATCTGGGAGAAGAATGAAAGAATGTGAGTATAATCTCAGAGAGAAATGAAAGATGGTGATGGTAATCTAAGAGAGAAAAGAAAGAAGGTGAGGGTAATCTGAGAGAGGAATGAAAAACAGTGAGAGGAATATCAGGAGAATAAAGAAGGTGAGGGTAATCTCAGAGAGAAATGAATGAAGGTGAGGGCAATCTCAGACAGGAATGAGAAAATCTGAGGGTAATCTCAGAAAGGAATGAAAGAAGGTGAGTGTAATCTCAGAGAAATGAAAGAATGTGAGGGTAATCTCAGAGAGGAATGAAAAAAGGTGAGGTAATCAGAGAGGAATGAAAGAAGATGAGGGTAATCTCAAAGGACTGAAAGACAGTGAGGGTAATCTCAAAGGACTGAAAGACAGTGAGGGTAATCTCAGAGAAATGAAAGAAGGTGAGTATAATCTCAGATAGGAATGAAAGAATGGGAGGATAATCTCAGAATAATGAAAGAAGGTGAGCGTAATCTCAGACGAATGAAGGAAGGTGAAGGAAATCTCAGAGAGGAATGAAAAACAGCGAGGGAAATCTCAGAGGAATCTCAGATAGGGACGAAACTAGGTGAGTGTAATTTCAGGAAGGAATGAAAGAAGGTGAGGGTCATCTCAGAGAGGAATGAATGAAGGTGAAGGTAATATGAGAGAGAAAGGAAATAAGGCGAGAGTAATCAGAGAGAAAAATGAAAGAAGGTGAGAGTAATCTGAGAGAGGAATGAAAAACAGAAGGTAATCTCAGAGGAATGAAAGAAGGTGAAGGTAATCTCACAGAGTATTGAAAGAAGGTGAGGGTAATCTCATAGAGGAATGAAAGAAAGTGAGTGTAATCTCAGAGAGTAATGAAAGAAGGTGAGGGTAATCTCAGAGAGGAATGAAAGAAGGTGAGTGTAATCTCAGAGAGTAATGAAAGAAGGTGAGGGTAATCTCAGAGAGGAATGAAAGAAGGTGAAGGTAATCTCACAGAGTAATGAATGAAGGTGAGGGTAATCAGAGAGGAATGAGAGGAGATGAGGGTAATCTCAGAGGAATGAAAGAAGGTGAGAGTATTCTCACAGAGGAATGAAAGAAGGTGAGGATGATCTAAGAGAGGAATGAAAGAAGATGAGGGTAATCTCAGGGGAATGAAAGACAGTGAGGGTAATCTCAAAGAGTACTGAAAGAAGGAAATTGGAATTTCAGGGATGAATGAAAGAAGGTGAGTGTAATCTCAGAGAGGAATGAAAGAATGTGAGGGTAATCTCAAACAGGAATGAAAGAAGGTGAGGGCAATCACGGAGAAGAATGAAAAGTTGAGAGAAATGTCAGACAGGAATGAAAGAATGTGAGGGTAATCTCCAAGAGGAATGAAAGAAGGTGACTGTCATCTCAGAAAGGAATGAAACAGTGTGAGGGTAATCTCAGACTATACCCCAAGTAGACCTTCACTTGGGCTACCCTTGACCTACATGGAAACAGGGAGTGAGATCGTGCATAGCCTCGCTTTTGAGACGTGATGCCCAAATGCTTCAGGCTAATTTCCAATTCTCAATGACCGACCAATCAACAGACAAATGATAGATAAATGAATGAAACAGTAGACCTAAACTCAAGCTATCTCACAGGTAACCCAAGTAATAAGAGTAGGTGAGAGTGATATCAGAGAGGAATTCTCAGAGGAGTGAAGTTTTCTCAGGTGTGCTGAAGACTCCCAGGCCAGGCTTTCAGCCAATGTATTGCCTGCTCCCTCCATGGACACCAGTAGATAGTGAGATGCATCTGGCCCCTCTGGGATTTGATGCTGATACTGAGCCCTCCGCCCTACCCATCCCCTCCACATGCACTGCAGGGCCTACATTCACCTGGGAGCTCATTTTATTCCACTGCACCACAGCAGAAACTTCTGCAGAGCTTCTAAAATATCTCACTCTCAATGCCCATCTAATACATCACAAAAAGGCCCAAGTAAAGGTGTTCATGGATTTAGGTCAATTTTTTTCATTAGTAATCCACTTTAATTGCCAGAGCACTTGTATTTAAATTTCACATGATAGACCCTAGAAGGGCACCAATTATGCTATATTTTTCTAAGTCATAATATCCTTGGATGTCCAAAAGAGACATTTTTGAACTTTGAAAAAAAAGGAAAATTCTTTGATTTCCAGGCAATTTGATTCCCGTTATATATACTGAATCCTCTGAAAAACGGGCTGTTTTGAGTGGCAGTCCCCTTCTATGGAATGAAGAGACGCCCACTCAGAACAAATGTAAAAAAACAAACAAAAAAAAAACCCTTTTACCCTTTTCTGCTGTGGACAGTATAGCCGAATTTAAATCAAGGCCTATATACCTTGCAATATATTGCTTGTGCCAATAGATTGCCCACTCCCACAGTGTGTGCAACTCTAACTACAACACAGAGACGACCTCCGCAGGAACAATTCAATCCGTATCACTGATACAAACTTAAGCAGACAAAATATGATGCCTTAATCCATATTAACAGGCTTGGAGGCACTACAGTATAATTTAATTTTATATAATCACAGAACCCTAAAAAATTAATTCAGACTTAAATCTTTTCCATTGTGACATCTGTGACACCAGTGTCGTAGAAAGTCTAGCAGGACTGAACAGCGCATCAACGGTTAAAGGGAAATGTCATATTTTGATGAGAGTACAGGCAGTGCATAACGATTTTGGAAGTGGTGCTCTCTGTTGATGACACCTTCGCAAATTTATCTGTTTCCTTACCACCGGAGCGGTTCCGCAAAAATAAGTGGGTGTCACAGATCCAATTTAGTTTTCCGCGTATGAAACTGACTCCCGGGTAATAGGCTGAGCATGAGCAATGAATCTGCATGCTAGGCTAAGCATCGCATGCGTATGTGAATTACCTATGAAGCCATAAATCAGTACTGTGCCCTCTCATCTCTGAATGCCCCAGCCAGTGAGCATGAAGGGCAGAAGAGAGCAAGGCAGACAGATCTGCACTGAGCACGCTCCCATCTGGCAGCACGATCCAACCTCAGCCGACTCTAATGACCCTCAGCTCATCTGCCCCAGCTGGTGCTCCTGCAGTCCAGTTGGGAATGACTGGCCTAATTTCCCTCTACAGTGGGCTATTTGCACATGCGGGGTTGAGAATGAACTGTACAGCATTATGTTGCACGCGTCCAAAATGGGGCAAGAGCAGATTGAACGACCTTCCTGCTTCCAGTGCCTCTCCACTTAACGGGACAGATTGCAGCAGTTCAGTTATGGCACTTATCTGAACCTAACCCTGGATCTGTGGTGCATTTCCACTGATAACCCTACTGTTAAATGTAGGCAGGGTTATTTCCGCAGGGTCATGGTGACGCATCATGTCGAATTTGGCAGTTGACTATTATGCACTGGAAAGTCTGCACCTCATTGGGCGTTCACAGTTGATTCAATGTGTTTTCCATCATTTTTTTTAATCTAACAAAAGAAAAATTACTGAATTTCTTTGAGAAAAGTAAAAAGAAAAAAAAATCCAAGGGTTGTTTGTTCGTGTCCTTTTGTCTTTACGATTCAGCTGTGATTCTGTCTGACCAATTGCCAGTCTGCGATGATTCAAGCTCCACCTTGCTGGCAAAGTACGGTTCGCTTAGGACCTTAACGGATGTATAGCAAAAAAGCAGCACACCTATCCTGAGTTTCTTCGGGTACCATACACAACTTTTGCCACAGAAAATCAATTAGTAATGCTAATATCCGAACCATAACGAACTGCGCAGCTAAGTGGAAAAGTGCCTTTCGTTTCCAGGTGTTATAAGGTCCACCCAGGCAACACAATTCAGTTTCCTGTTTGGTGAAGCACTGAGCAATGTGGGAGTAGATACAATTGAGGCCTAAATTTGAAATATGTTTTTAATTTTCATCTGGTTCAGCAGTGATAAATTTCAAATGAACTTATTTAACATTTACTTTGAGCATTTACTTCACTTGGAGACAAGGTATCTTCATTAAACTCGAAATTCATTTTCAAGCACTGTCATGGTATGCGCAATTTGATAACAATCATTTAATGAACGACCCGCTACATTAAATGATAGATAGTGTTATTCACAAGACAGTGAGCCATCTTATTGCCACTTCATTACAGAATCAGCCAGTTTACCATGCTAGCTAGGATAACTGCATGTACAACTTTCCATAAATGGCTTATAAGAGTAGAGTTATAGAGCACCAGAATAATGCAAGCCCAATAGTAGAACATATGTTTGTACAGGGAAATGCATTTAAAGCTGTGATAGAACACCAAATGCATATACTGTACAATGAAACATATGGAAATGCTGAAGTTTAAAGCCATTTCTGACCAAGAACTCAGAACTACAAAGAAACTGGATCCATAGCTGATTATCCCTTCGCCAACATTTGGTACTCTGGAAACTGAACTGCAGAGAACTGCCACAAAACTCTAAAGCAGAGAGGAATTCTGACAGAAGGAGGGTTTGACCACAGCCTCGCCATTGAAAAACAACTGATTAAATAACGCCAGATTATTTGAGGAAAGACGGTTCCAGCATACCTCTCTCCGCGTGGGGTCATCAACGGCGGCCAGGTTAACTGCTCCCTCGTAGGTCAGGTGGTAGAAGAGGTTGAGAGCCCTGCTAGCCTCTGGTCCCTTCTGCTTGTAGCCAAAGATCAGGTCTATCCACTGGTGAAGCTGAGAGGACACATAGTCGCTCTCCAGGGCCTACGGAAAAAAAGATTAAACCAAAGCAGTAAGCAAACAGATTCATTCATTTAGCCACATAGCTTAAATGTAAAGAACCTCAGGGCAGCTTGCTGATCAAGTGGCCAGGTTGTATTGCAGGAGCTAAGAAGGTTGGTATTTCAAGCCCCTGTTTGGTCACAATAAGATGTGTGGCTGCTGGGACCTCGAAAAGGTGCTGGAGCAAATATTGCTTCAGGGGGTTCTGCTAACTGCCAAGTATAATCAACTGAAAGTTACTTAGTATCGAAGCGGCAGTTAAATACCAGTAATATGATGCAAACAACACCACATCTTCTTGTGCTAAAGAACATCATCTAATCTCTTTTTATCATTGATTTCTAAGCACTGGACTTGTCCTGTGATTTAAATATTAATTTTCACACAATAAGATGGAAAAACAATGCATGGTCTTACAAGAAAGCTAGCTGTGGTAATATGTAATTGGCGCAGTGAGAGAAGATGCAATGTTATCAGGGGATTATTTACAATTGTAGACTTTCACAGCCAACTGAGTACTTTTTACTAGCCCTGCAAGGAAAAACTCCCTCTCAGATTGAACAGTAAACTCATGACGAGTGATGTAGTTAAGTGGTGCAGAAGATGGCGTAGATAATGAAACCACACAAATAAAACATTTCCCAGTTCACTAGCTCAAAAAAAAGAAAATTATGCTCAAACATAAATTCAGGAAATGTATTCATTTGTACAAAGGCCTGCCCAGACAATAGCTTGCGCCTCCAATTTAGAAAGAGTGTCTTGATTGTCATTGCCAGCTCGTGTCGCATTAATGCGTGACAAAAATTAAACCCGTACACTTAAACGGCAATTTATATCGTTTAAGCGCATGCTGCAGCCGCGGCTCATCACTCACTTAAATGTGACTTCCCGACAGCTAATTTCAGTTCATTCTCTTCCCTCGCTTAATTAGAACTTTCAATCAAGTGCAGCCGTGATCCAGCGGGCGTCTCTGGCCAAAATTGACATTTTCCCTGACAGACTAGCGAGCGGTCTTGCATAAAAAGTTTATGAGAGGCTACACCGTACCAGTAAAAGCTCCGACAATGAGGACAGATTGCTTATATTTACTTTGGTTTAAACTTTCAATACAAATTGCAGTATAAATCCTTTTTGCGCTTGTTAGCAACCAGCTAATAAAGATATTTACTGCTTATTCAGCCACCCTGGTGCAGGGAAAGTGGAAAGCTCAATCTCATTTCATTACAAGGGCAACAAAAAATAAAAATCGATAAAAGCTCTGACACAAAAGGCCAATTAATGGTAGATTTATACACATGCACAGGGCACATTATTCAGAGGTCAGAGGTTAGTTTGCAGGCTGGTTTCACCACTGTCATTACAGACAGCACAACACTTCAAGCACCAGTACGATTTATAAAAAGTCATTCACTTTTTAGGGCTCTGCGCATATGTTACATTGCTTTAGCATTATTGTACAGGGGTCAATAAAAAAAATCTGTAATGGTCCTGAAAAATGGCTTCAACTTTGAGGTGAAGTACAGTTAGAAAAGCATCCCTTTCTGTTAAGATGAACGCCAATTACCAGCACCTGTCTGCTTAAGAGGTAATACCAGCAACACTTTGAGGTAACATTACATCTCCAAAGCAAAGTGAGGGTAAACTGCTTACATAGTTCCAAGAGAGTCAGAGATTGAATCACAGGTGAGTCGCAGCTAAACTATTTAAGCTGGGAATGGGAACATTGTCAAAAAGTATGAGAACGTATCAAGGGCGAAACTTTAGTTTCAGAAGTGGGGGGACACAAGTAGGAAAGGCAAATTTGTGCGCGCATAGCGCGCTCGATTTCTGCCTGCGCAGAGCTCAAATCGTGCCATTTCTATCTAACCCAAGCATACTATTTTTTCATTAGCCATACTGCCAGTGGCGGAGCGTGGGTGTCAGCACAGAGGGGGCGGAGCATTCTCGATGGGCCCTTGTGATAGTTATTTTAACATTCCATTTATTCCATTATTTAAACATGCCAGTCATGCTAAATATTTCTGCAGAGGACAATGCCACAGATCACCCCCTCACACACACACACACACACTTGCGCACGCACGCACACAGGGCACTGTCTGAGTAAGTAGCAAGCTACCATGTCTAAGCCATGTAGTTAATGCTTCCGCGCGGTCCAAGTGCAGGCACAGTTTCTTTTTGTTTTGCAATTACAGCCTACCGTTAGTTTTCAAACTGTAAAAAGTGGGAAGGGGGACAAAAACATGATTTTGAAAAGTGGGAGGGGCATGTCCCCCCAGTCCCCAGTGGAAATTGCGCCCTTGGAACGTATGCTCAACACCAAAAAAGGCAGAGGCAAAGAGGAACTATAGCCACAGGTCAAAGGTTTCCAACAGGGAAAGACAGATCCTAGGTAGGATAATAAGTGAATGCTAATAACCACAAAACACCACCACGGGTCTGAATGCATCCATATCTGAACTTGTATCAGCTGTAGCAGTAGGCTGTGAGCCTGAAAACGCTGCCATCTTTGGCAATGCTTCCAATATTGAATACACCCCATGCGTGTTTACATATTTCCAGTTGTTCTGGAGTTGCATCACATGTATAGGCATCTTCCAGCTACGAATACCCAAATGCCTTTGTAGACTTTGTAGGTTATAACAAAGAGTGGGGCCAGCAGGTTTGATTCAACTCGTCTAGTGGGCGCTTGGTCCTGATCCTCGGTTTCAAGAACAGCACTGAGCCGGATGGCCATTTAATGAGCTTCTCGATCTGGTGTCAATCAGAGTGCTGGAAAACAAAGACCCGCAGAATTACCGCACTCCCCTCTGGAGGACTGCCGCTGCGTTAATCACGCTTTATAGAGGGGGAAACCCCCTTTTCAACACACGTATGGTGGGGTGGGGTGGGGGAGGGGGGGGGGGGTTAGCAAAGCACCGCGGAGACAAGGGGACATGAATCAGCTCGTGATTACTCTCTCCTAGGACTGACCTTATCAGCGATTCAGAAAACAATCCTGTCACTTTCACTGGGGGGGTGGTAAGCTGTTCATTGCTGTCATTTTTAAAAGCCCCAGGCCTCTTCACAATAGAAAAAAAAAAATATGAGGTGGGAATAGACAAATTATTCATGCAGAGCAGTTAACCTTTCTATTTCGCCAACACGTCCGTTCCACTACAGATCAACGGCGCTATGCACAAGGACGGCTGTAAGTTTACTGCCAAAATCCACAATATTTAAGTATCAGTTCCTAAACTATAATGGCACAAATGTCCAGTTTATGAGGTAGGAGAGAAAAATAGGAAAAATTTACCCAAAACTCTTGAATAGTCCCCTGGATTTTCTGGTTCACCAATTGGTGCTTTCCCACTGCGCATCAAAACATATTTTGTTCGCACATAACAGCCCTTCAATTTGAAATCCAATTCAATGTACAAGAAACATGCATTTCTTTGTTACAAATAACTGAAAGCTGTTTTTATTAGGGTAGGAGCGCTGTATACAGTATCGCTTAGCGACGCCACATGCAGATAACAGTGAACCCTCTGTAGATGGATTCCCAGGTACCCAGGGTACCACTCAAAGTGAGAACACCAGGATTATTTATGCAGCAATTAGCAGGCTTTGTATGTGCTACAGTGCTCCTCCGGGATCATTATGATAATTCATGAATGACTTACACAAGAATTATGTTAATGCTTCAGGGGGATAGCAGCCTTACAAATCACAAATATTTATGGTGTCCTCCCCTCCCGGAATTTCGGTATATTATTTGTTGCATATGTTACATTTCCTTTGTTAAACATTTTGTTTACACTGTTTATTTTCCAAGAATACTTTTTGCTTTCTCATAGCAGTGTTGTGCTTGTTTCGTACAGTATACAAGAATAGGTCCGCTCGCCGTCTTAAACAGTGATTTATGGTCAGAGTAATTTACGTTCACCATATCCGGCCTTGAATGTTCGCTTAAAGCAGTAATTTCATTCCAGACAGTGAAAGAGAGACCTTGTTTTTTTTTTTTTTTTACCGGCTTTTATTTTGTTGTCTTGTACTTATTATAGCCTTCAGTCCAATGAAAACACAATTTAGAAGAGCCATGTTTCTTCTCCCAGGCATTCTCAGATGAAGGGCAAAGGTTCCCACCACACAAATGGTGAGATTTAGCAAGTCGCTTAGACCAAAAGACCCCGAATGTGTGGTGAGATCTGTGTGCCCAGCAATTGTGCAATCGGTACCATACTTTCCGTCCTCTAGCATCCTGCACTAATTCCCCACAGAACTGCTTGGGAAAGAGAAAGAGTGATAGATATTGAGAGAAAAGACAGAAACAGAGAACAAGAATGAGAGAGAGCTGGGGAAAAAAAGAGCAAAATTTAGCAGCAGAAATGTTTCTTACCCCAAATACCTCATTATAAATATTATTGCTCTCAAGACTGTGAAATTGTAAATGTGTTGGGTGAAAATGGGACCCTTTAAAGAGTATTCTTCCCATAATTCCACATTCGAATTCTCAAACTCCATTGTTTTCCAGTGTAGAAGACAATCTAATCACACATTCAAGATCTCACACCTTAAATAGAAAACCGACTAATTGGCATCAAAATGCACGGAACTTGCTGTATGCTGTAGCGAGCATTCACTGAAGGCTACTTCTGAAGTGACAGTTCAACAGCTTCTGGGTCCTGGAGTTCCCCAGCCATGATTTTAACTTCCTCCATTCCTCTCTCCCTTCTTCCTGACATCCATCTTTTTTCAATATCCCACTTTCCCTCCATCCATCTTTCTCCCTCACTCCCTCCTTCACTCGGAATCAGACCTCTGGTCTGGAGTGTCGGTCCTCCTGACAGGTGTCTGATTACAGGGTCTCTGATCTTGTCGTTGCCTGAGTTGGGGACTGACAGTACGTGGTGAGGGACTGCGCTGAACTGGCCATGGTCAGCACTGGCCAACCAGTTAGAGTTGCAGTGACCTAAGTGACCTAAACTGAAACCAGCTGCTAAAGAGCCAAAATGAACACCGTCGTTTCCAGACCGACAGCCCTTCTAGCACCCGTGTCAAAACACAAGGCGTTTTAGGAAACAGCGGAAGTGAGGACGTGCCTTGCATTGCAGCAAGGAAAATGTCTTTTCATTTTGGCTCCTCGGGGAAAAACTAGCAAAATATAGTCCCTTACATAAATGTCGCAGATTACATCCCAAGGGATAAACTGCTCATACATTTATAAGTGATTGAATTTTGATATTCACACAGGAAACAAAGAGTTTTTTTTTCTTGTGTGTAACACTTCAGAATTCTTAGGTGTACCGTGAGCTGACGGCTAGTGCGCTCGTGGTGTCACCTCTGGTTCACACTGCATAGAGAGGCAGAAAGGGAGCGACTCTTTTATCCATTCTAACTCTTTACAGCAACCCCGTCCATAACTTAATTCATGGACTTATTTGTTTTGATTTCTTTATACTTGGATTGTCACCGACATCTGGAGAAAATTTCTCGCCAATAGCCCAATTAAAAATATATTTACTGAGAAAAATGTTGACGCATTCAATACTTACTTCCCCCACTGTACATACATCAGTGAGCTGAACACCAAGTGTACATGAATGCAGCTGGCTGATCCTGTGAATCCACCAGAAACCCCTTGTGCAAGGAGGCAACAGTCAGCCCACCATCTCAGGCCCTGCAGTTGGGCCCTTCAATTGTATATGAGAGCATTTAATTCACACGACAAATTCAGTTCTTTCTAGGATAAGAAATTCCTCAGAGTCTGACCCAAAAGGATAAAAAGTTATTGAAAAACACGGCACTAACAGTATCACACTTTCAACTCGCATCTCTCATTGTCTCTGCAGTTGCGGGTCAATAACCGGGGCTTCTGAAATGAATCCATACCGCAAAAAGATCCTGGGAAATAAATCATCAATGTGGGGATCAATTTATTCGGCTTTAATGTCAATGTCCTAATATAACTGAGGTAAAAACCAGGCTATTTGCTGCAGCAGTAATCTTGAAACACTAACTCTCTCGAACCAAGTAACAACCCTGCCAGCAAAGCCCTAATGAGGAAAATATTTAGGAAGGAAATAAAAGGCAAGGGGAAAATATTGAATGACATAAGTCAACAGTATACCAACAACCAAAAAGGATTACATCACACAATTAGGGTATTAAATTGTGACTTCATCTTAAACAGGAACCACAAAATGGTTAACGGAAAGAAATAGGCTATTAGCTGGCTACTGAGGTTAAGGGAGGGACAAAGGTAGTGGAAATAAAGCAAAAAGCTCTTTGCCAAGCAGCTGCATAAGAGATGGGGCTCCATTATAGGGCCAAATTACTAAAAAGCAGTTAAGAGTGAGGAGGAAAACTTGTGGTGTGCCTTGACAAACTAAGGCCAAGCGGCAGGATGCAGGATTGACCAGAGGACTGGTGTAATTAACTCAGATTCTAAACATCTTGAGAACTGAAGGCGAAGGCTCCAGAAAGCGTGATGGATAGAGAGACAAATACCATCTGGTGGTAAGCAGCTACCCTGTAGGAAATACGAAAGTCTAGAGGAACAGTGGAGATTGTCCTGAGAGGCAAACAAAGGGTTCACCTTGGTTCTGTGCTGGGTCCAGTTTTATTTCATCTCAGCCAGTTTTATAAATTAATAACTTCATACTGTCAGCTCACAGGCCTTAGCCCAACCAAAGAGGGTAAAGAAAATAAGAGGGTGCCCAGTACACAACTATTTTCTTCAAGCATTTTAAGTATTCTAATTTGTTTTTCATTCCTTCCTAGCATCATAGAATTCTGGGCATCAGGAGAATCAACCACTATTGTGGAATATTACTAAATTTCATTCTTCTTCGACATCATAAACACTATGTACCTGCATTCGAACATAAGAGAGAAGTTGTTTGTCATGCTTTTCAGCAGTCACCATCACATGTTTATATCATAGGCTATTAGAAGTAGTGAGTGTAGCCATGAAGTAACATTAGTTAACCGTGCTGTACAGAGCTAGATACAAACATGAGTCAGAGCATCTAATTCACCTATGATCATCCGCACAGTAGAAATCAAACTGCTTGAATATGATTAATATTAATGCTGTCAGCAGTATTAAATTATCATGCTCACAAATAGTGGTGCACGGGGGCAAAACGGCAGAGTCCGCAGTTGGAGTTTTGCAGTAACTTACTTTCCCTTTAAGAATTAAGCCACAGGATCACCTGCTTAAGCCCCCTCCCCAGAACACAATAACTGGTTCTGGAGTTTGCCAAGGCCAGCTGATAATTCTTACATGCTGGAATGTTCCAGGTCATGACACGGTGCAGGTACACCTTGTTATCTGCTGAAAAAAGGATCAAGTTCTTAACCTCTGCTTTGCCCTTTTTGTAAAGACCGATATCTTCCCTAATCTTCGTGTCACACGAAATCAGGGCAAAAAAAAAAACAAAAAAAAACAACCAAGGTTCTGGTTAAAATCTTGCAAGCCACACACACACAACCAGAAGCCATGTTTGCAATGGCAGCAAGTAACCTTTCACAGGACAAGGTCAATCTGAGTACCCTGCAGAGGAGTCTGCTGAGATGCTTTGCGAACACAAGTGCGGATCATTGCAATATAAAACCGCCATTTTGGACTCAATTTTTTTTTTTTTTTTTTTTTAATTTGGCATCTCCAATACCACCCGAATCTGGAATGCCCAATTGGTGAACTATGTACAAGGCTTGCTCGTATGCGACCCTTTGCTACCAATTCAGGAGAGTGAAGACAGTTCATGGCTCTCCTCCGAAGCACATGCCTGTCAGCCACTGCTCCTTATACACTCATTGGTTGAATCTTCGCAAGTTCAGAACGAGGGCAGAGGATACCCAGACATGACCAGGCATAGAATCTTCCTGACAAGTGCCCATCTGGCCAACAGGAGGCGCTTGAGCAACGAATAAGGCAACTATTATTTTCCCTTTCTGGCAGTCCCTTCCCAATTTGAAACCCTGTAGCGCTATAGCCAATTGTGCTCTACTCTGAAAAAGCTGCTGACCACTGCCGGCTGGTACGAAGCGGGGATCGTGGACTCGATTTTAACATCACTTATGTGGGTAAGAGTCAATGCGGGTTAGTGCTTGTGGTTTAATTAGCTCCTAATCATCTGCAGGATTTCCCCCCTCCTGCAGTGCGCCGAGTCTGGCCTCGCTGTCCGTGTGCACACGCACCTTCAGTGGCAGCCCTGATGGAGTATGAAACAGTCCATTAACTCTTCCTGTACACGTCTGTGGCAGTGCGAGGCAGGGCTCTCATTACTGATCTCTCATTGGGCTCCCGGAGCCAGCTGACACCCAGTAATGCCTGCAATTCGTCATGCGCAGACAAACACACACAGACGTACAATGACATTTAACCGTACACACTCAAACAGACTGCACCAAACGAACACTACTGTGCAAAAATCTTAGGCACCCCACATTTTTTAAAACTTAAATCTGGCTTCAGATGTTTATTTTTTGTTTTCTGAATTTGCGCCACTGAAGATAAAAAGTATATTGGAAATTTCAAATCCTAAATCAAGAAATAGTTTTATAAATAAATGTTGGTATTTCATTAAAAACAGTTGATACAGATAATATGCAGTATCCTGGACAGAACCCTGATATCAACATCATCATGGCTGTCAGAAATTACTTGGAGAGACACATGCAAGTGAGACAGCCAGTCTGCAGAAGAACGTTGGCAAGTTTTCCACTCTGCTTGGAACAAGCAAAAAGCCGATCATCTTACAAACTATAGCACAACAGGACAGAGTCCCAATTTTTTTGGCAAAAGGCAGTTATACCAAGTATTGGTTTGATATAGCTTATAACAGTTTACAGCTCTGTTTAGCACATTTCTCAGTTATTAGAACCTTTTATTTTATATTTTTTGCAAGCATATTTGCCGTATAAAATTGCTTTAAATGTGCCTAAAACTTTAGCACAGTAGTGTACATGAAGTACACACACGCACATGAGCTCACACACACGCACAAATACACAAGTGTGCATATTTGCATTCTAACACACAAATAGGCTGCCATATACAATACACAACACAGTAGCACACATCGATGCAAACACACACACACACACACACACACACGCACGCTTGCACACGCACACGTGCGCACACACACACACACACACACACACACACAGATACACCTCAGCTCTACCAACCTCGCATAGTATCAACCTTTGCCGGCAGTACAAATCCCACCATCTCCCAGCGAAGGAATTTTCCAGAAACTAGCCTACACTGCCGCTCCCCAGGTAGAAACTGAGGTCTAGAGTCCAAGGCATCTTCCTTGTCCTTTCTTGCCGACGCACTGCTGACTGGTCTGAAGGCCTCCCAGATCGCCGCGGCTGTCGTTAAAATGCTCGTCTCCGCAGCGTTTCCTGGCCTTCAAGCCTACTCTTCTGGGGGACAATTAAACCAGCACACTGCACAGGCAACACGAGCAGAGCAGCAGGGCCCATTGTGCCGCAGTATTAAAACCCTCAACTCTACTCATGGGTAGTTAAAGGTGGTGAGTGTAGCCTTGTGGTTGACAAGTGAGCTGTAGGTGGATGACACAGCCATACAAACAACGGCTCGTGCATGTACTCTAAAGGATGGGGGAACTGGAATCCCATCGCCCTCCATGTAAAGTGCGTCAATACATCTCAGACAATCGTTCACCTACTGTATTAATTTGTTTAAAAAGGTTTCCAAGTTCCTTATCTACAACAGATGTTATATAAAGGTGAAATGAAAAATATACCTTAAAAAAGACAAGAAAGACCTGAAAGAGGTAACACTGCAATTGTTGTTGTGGTAAAAGAAGTAAAAGCGAGTGGTACCCTAGAAGTAAAAGTGAGTACCTGCGCTTATTGAAGGTGCCTCTACGCTCGCACGCCTGCACACACACGCGCACACACACACACACACACACACACACACAAACTGCGATCATACAGAGAGGTCAATATAAAATACAGAGTACATAGGGAGCAGGCTATTGATCGGTGTAAAAGCGTGCAGTGCCAAATTGCCTCCCATTGGCTGAGGAAATTCCTGAAATTCCTCGCCTCTGCCATCAGCAGTTGCCTTGAATTTCAACATTTTTTCTGTCCGTCCGCATCAGAGTAGTCAGAAAATTTAAGCTGTGCATGTCTGGCGAAAATTCGTTGCATGGAACCATTGCGAAGGGGCCAAGCGACCCCTCGTGACTGTAGCAATGAATCAAGTATAAAACAAGCGTTACTTTCCTACTCAAGATGCAGCTAGTGGAGGATGCTGCGTTAATTGCCAACGCTACTGCTGACACTCATTAACCGCACGGCCTCCATGCCCAGACCTGATACCGTACAGCCATACATCATCTCTGCTGACGTTCAGCTGGGATGCTATGTCCCCACCAACCATAAGGGCTAGAACCAGCAGTTTGGCCAGTGTCTACTAGTGTGTGCAGGGGGAGTCGAGTCAGTGGGCGTGGACATGCATTGGCTGGCGCAAAGACAGCATGGAGGATATGATTAATGGGCCGGTAGTGTGATATCAGCGTCCTGATTAGCACCACAAAACAGGTCACAGATCAAAGTCATGTGCATTTCATGAGCTCTGATCACCACTTTTTCGCTTTGCTGCTCAAAAACAAAAACGAACATCGTAGCAGGGCCCGGATTATAGTGACGATACACGCAGGACCAACGTCGAATCGTACTTAACCAAACCTCAAAAACCAGGGAAGGGAAAAGTAAACATGTACCAGGCTTCTCTTTAAGAGGGGATTACAAATGGTTAGCGCCTGGAACATGAGCTCTAGAGACGAAATACTGAAAGAGACAGGAAGCAATCACGAAGCATTTCGATCCCAGGAGCAAGGAAGTGGGAATGCAGACGTCTGAAAACCAAGACTGCATCGGCATCACACAGCTTCCCCCCCAAAACACAAAGTCCATGGCCAATGAGACGCGGTTCGGGAGAGGCGAAAACCCTCCGACACTGGATATCTCCCCCCTGCGGGTGGATAGATATTGCTTTGCCAGCAATCAAACGTCCTTGACAACTCTGAGGCTCTGGAGTCTCAGGTAACAGGGGAAGTGCCTGGGCCGGACAGGAAAAAACACTGTCACTTCCCATTAGCGTCTTCCTGTTGGGCGGGAGGACTTTCCTTACCAGCCTGTTCGTGCGCACAAACTCTTCGGGGGTCTTGGCCCACGGCGGGAGATCCACGTCCAACACCGCCGTCCCATCAGCCATCACTCCCAAGTCGTAGTTATTGGAGTTGACGAACATCTCCGGGAGATAGTAAAACTCTGGGATCAATTCCTATGGAAGGAGGGAGGGGAGGGGAGGGAGAGAGAGAGAGAGAGAGAGAGAGAGAGAGAGAGTCATTATCATCATTGGGTTATAGCGAACCAAAGAGGAGCGCGCGAGAAGGCTATGTAGGGCTTGCTGCTGATAGCGCGGCCTGCCTAAAAGGAGTGCCGCGCTAAACTTGATAACCGAAGCGTGACACGTTTAATTATTCCCGCAAAGCGACGAGGATAGGCAATCCTGAAATCTTTTAATTAAAAGAGAAAACTCCAAAGTGAATTCACAACAGACTCACAGGTATCAGCAATGGGGCGAACGTGCTTTAATCTTTCGCCCTTTTCTCAGCGCTCGCAAAACGCCAACCATGCTTGAAACGTATCATTACTCAAGGAAATTACATTTCGAGCCTCCCCGCTGCTACGCTCTATGAAATGTCACCCTGATAAAAGCAATCAAAACGCATTGATACGCCCAGAGCTGGCATTTCCCAACTCCTGAACTCTTTTAGAGATAAGGGTACGAAATACATAATGTGAGAGCAGAAAATGAACATTGTAATTTTTTTTCATAATTTCATCTTCTGTCCAGCATAAATACAAAGGAGGGTCTAGTATTGTGGTGAACACAGGAAGGATAAACTATCAGTGACCACTGCAGCATGGGTATATGGGACTTAGTGCAGGGGAATAAAAATATCATTTAAGTTTGTCAAAGCGAACAAAACTGAAGACGCAACATTTGCCAATTGCAACCTTAGCAACTCATTGGGGCAAAAGGCCTGAATCTATGCTGGTCTTGACCTCACCTCCTAATTCAACAGCTGAATGGCTGAATGCCCTATGGGTGGAGGCGACAACATGGTATGTTGAGCTGCAGCATGAGCAGAAATTCCTTTGGCAAGACAGTAATGAAGTCATGAAAAATCATTATCAATAAAGAGCATATTGGCTGTTAAATACCATAAATATTTTTCACAGCGTTGTTCTTAAAAATGTAGCCGTGCACCGCATTGTCAGAAGAACTGACCATTCACGGCTTGTCGTGAAGTACGGCAGTGTACGCGTTTTATCTGAGTGGATATTTTTGTAGCATATTCTGGTTAGTTAAGGGCATAAACAAAGCTACGGCCAAAATGCAAAGGTAATGCATTCGGTAAAGTCCAAACCAGGTGAAGTGTGCTCTTCAGTACTGCACGTAGACTAGGCTAGCCGCTGCTACCTCCACGTTGCACATCGAGAGCACAAACATGGTCTTGGCAATTCATTAACAAATGGACCTACATAGACAGACCCACTAAATAATGGAAGGGATGTGAAACAAGACTTGTATAACAATACAGAGGCAAACCAGCAGTCATGCGAACACGGCAGACACAAAGACAAGTGTTAAATACGACAGAGATATCAATAAACATTAAAGACAGAACACGCTGAAGTTTATCTCCTCAAGCTGCCACGGCCGCCGTCACAGGAGGTGGCAGACAAAGGGAGCTGGACTCCAAGCAGTGGGAGATGATGACAAGATGTTTGGCTCCTGTTTTAGGCAGAGAGGGGAGATAAGTGCCCCGGAGGGCAAAGGGAGGCTGGGGGAGAGGTAAACTTTGGCCGCGGCCCACCTCCCTGCGGGACCATCCCGCTGACAGACAGGGCGTCCAGGGAGAAGCAGCTCCACACTTGTTTAGGGTCTTTGGTTGAACCTCTCAACACCTCGAAAGTACTTTATGCTGGGCAGCAAGGCGTGGCAAGGATTGGTGTTCAACACATTCCCACAATCACCTACGTTAACACAAACTATCCACCCAAGTTTAAGGCCGGATCCAGTTGATTGTTCTGGGATGTTCCGTCAATGTTAGAACGCAGAAACTTCACAGCAGCAACAAAAAGAGGATGTTTAGTGTTAGCTGAGCTGCCATGGAGCTCAAACCGACGCAAATGATATGTTGCCACTTCGAAAATGTCCCCGATCGCTCAAAGTGTGAACTTCAACACAGAATACTGCCATTTCAGCTATGTTTAGCAATTGAGTATGTTCGGTATGTTGAGTCCTAAGATTGAAAAGCTTGAGTTAGAACTAACTTTGACACAATAGACTGTTTTGTTAAATTCTCACCATAACATCTCTGCAGTTTCAGAAGCTAGCCCGGAGAAAAATGTCTTCTACGAAGCATAGTAACCCTGCTGTTGGAAAAGAAAGCTGGCAATTACAAACACAAACACACACAGGAACACCCCCCTCCTTTTCTTGTTAAAAATAAGAGACTAAAACAAGCAGCGGGTCAGTGTTAGCAATGGAGGAAGAGGCCTGAGGGTTAGTGCAGAGGTGGTGGTGAGAGTGCGTCTCCTTCTGGATGAGGAGAAAGGTGGCCGAGAGGTTTGGTTCAACAGGCCAACGGGTGGGGAGGAGTAGGGGAGGGTGCGGGGTCGAACTCCCCCTACCCCGAGATGTCAGAGGCCAGCGGCCGTGATCCGAAATCCTGTCCGACCACGGGTCAGTGCACAGGCACCCCCCTCTGGTGGAGCTGAAGGGGGGGGGGGGGGGGGGGGTGGTGGGGGGGCTGGTGAGGGAGGCCCCGATGTTTCAGCTCGCCGCCGGCCTGAGCAGGGGTCGGCCAATTGGGGGCAGGGTCACTGCGGGGGGGTAAGTCAGAGGCAGGCTGGACCAAGGAGGCATTAACCCCTAATCGCTTCTTTCACTTCGACACAAACTGCAGGGGCTTTTCCTTTCGACCTCCCTCCCTTAAACTGTCCTTTGTCCAGTTCTTAGGGAAGCTGGAGGAGCAGCGCAGAACAACTGCTCTTTTAAGAAGAAACTGTTTGACTGTTTAGCAAATTCCACACTAAATTGATCCGTCACTTTCCCCCCCCCCCCTCCCACTCTGTTAAGCCAGGCAATGTGACCATTTAATGCCATCAAGAGAGGTCTAAGAACTCCACATCAGAAACATGTAGATTCCTATGTTAACCTCATAGCACCCTTTTTCGCAAGGTAAGATGGCATGAACCGCAACAAAAGATCCTGCAATCTGCGTTCTGTACTCAACTCATACCTGTAATTTAAGCCACATGCTCGCTTCCTCCATGAGCCCAATCAACACCAGGCCGATGTGAGCGCAACTGGTCCAAATCAAAGCTGAGAAAGAAACTACCGCGCCTTAAGTTGACGGTTATAAAATCCCCCTGACACTGGTGGAGGTGGGGATAGGACCTTTGAAAAGGGGCTGGGAAACGGCCGCAGGGTTCTCCAGATGCCTGTGAGGATGCCCAACTCGATCCAGGGCGCTACTGGGAAGGTTCAGGCGGAGGTTACTTTCCAGATCCAGGAAAGGAAAGTCTGGATTTGTCGGCTGCATTAATTACAAATCTTCCAGCTCTCATACCAAAGTGACTAATATTGACCGAACGTGGGTTTCAACTCTTTAAATTTCTTTCTCTCTTTTTTTTTTGACAGGTTGGAAGATGGGAAGTATTTATACAGCCAGGGAGTGGATACCAGTTAGATTTCAAGTCCTTCCAAACTGAGAGCAAGTAAGACCTCATTTTTAGGAAACTAATCCCTACAGAGAGACATACAGTGGATAAAGCTAATGATGCTTTTCCCAGTCAGTGTTCAGACAAATGTTTCCCTCATCGTCACAGGGTAATGATTCTTGAGCAGCTGACTGCACAGTGACAGCACTTACATCCCCCAGTCAAAAAATGTTAGGACAGTAAGTTAAATTAAAAACTAAAACGGATAAATGATTTATAAATCATCTTTGATGTGCAGTACATTGAAAACAATACAAGAGCACATTATTTCATGCTTTACCACATGAATTTTTTTTTATTTTTCAAGATCAACTCCTCTTTCAATTTTAATTCTTGCAACATATTGCAAGAAAAGTTGGGACAAGAAAACATTTACCACTTTTTATATTGTCATTCGTTTTTACAGTGCTCCTTAAACTTTAGGGACTGAGGACACCAAGTGGTGGTAAAGAATTTCAGGAGTAATTTATTCCCATTCCCTCTGCTAACAAGCCTTAAAGTGAGCAACAGTATGGTGCCCTCAATCAATGCTGTGTTTTGTGGTTTAAAATGTACCACGATCTCTATATGGAACAAGTCAGGACTGCAGGCACATCAGTCCAGCACTCACACCCTCTTCTTCTGCAGCCATGGCTTTGAAATCCATGCAGAATGTGCTTTTGCATTGTCATGTTGAAATACACGTGCATCTCTAGACAAGATGTTGCCTTAAAGACTGCACAGGACGCACCAAAAACTATAAATGATGCCTTCATAAAAGCGCAAGATACTCTTAGCAAGGGCACTATGCTAACCTATATCATGACAGAGCATGGATTTTGGACTTTTTCCTGATTAGTCTGGAATGTTCCGTGCTCTTTGGTTCAGAGCACATGGTACCCATTTCTTCCATAAATGCCCTTAAAGAATGTTTCTACTGCCCACAAACATGCTTCCACTGCGTGATGGACCATTGCAGAAGCCTCTGAGCCTAGAAGTCAACGGTGCTTCGGGGCACCGTTAACATTAGGCTTCCTTTTTACACAAACAAGTTTTAACTGGCATTTGTGCATGTAACAACATATCAAAGTACTTGACAAAGGATGGAAAATGTAATCTGAAGCCCATAAGGTTGTATTACATTTTGATAGATGATGTCCTTGATGCAGTCCCGTCTGAGTAATTTGGTCATCTCAGTATAAAGCTTAGGCTTGCACCCTTGCCCCTAACACACAGAAATAGCTCCAGACTCCATGATTTTTTTAAATTATGTTATGCACTGCAGAGGCTGAAATATTCTAAATATTATTTATATTATAATATATTTTTATATATTATATAAATATATTACATATAATAAAATATATTGTTAATATTATTATTATTATATTCTAAATATCCTCCCAAGCCTTCTTTGAGAAAAATAGTTTAAAAACCTTTCAAAGATTTTCTCATGCATTTGTAGGAAAAGTGGTGACCCTTGGCCCACCTTGTCTCCTGAAGGACAAAGCACTTCCTGTAATCTGCTTTAGTACCAAATCATCAGCACCTGCTGACCTCAGCTATTTCAAACTGTATCATTATACAACTTTATTAAAAGTCCTAAATTGTCCCCTCCCAACTTTTTTGGATTTTTTTGCAGGTCTGAATGGCAGGAGTGGACGTATATTTATGAATCACATGAAGCTGACCAGTCAGAACATTAAAAATCTTGCCTGCAATGAAATACAAGTCAAAGTAAACTTGGAAATTACTGCTCTCTGTTTTTATGTGCATTTTCCATACCATTCCAATTTTCTTCCGAGATGGAAATGCACATTATCAGGGGAACAATGAGCACAAACCACACTAAGATAATGTCTGCATAACATTGTCGGAAACCAACCCGGCAAAGGCCGTGTGCATACTTTGATAGAATATGCATTTGCGACACTGGATTTGTATGCAATATTATGCATACATCAGCATGCATTCTCGCACAATAAATACAGTTATGAGTGCATGGAGCTTGGGATCTGCGGCTGTGTAACATGCATCCTTCTCTGAACCACTGGTGAAAGTTGGGCACAAGGCATACAGCGAGAGTGGCTTTCCCCCCGATCGTGGGAGAACTGTTCATGCTCCGTATTTTATTTATTTATTTGTTCATTTATTTTATTCTTTACTTGGGACTTGGCTGGTCAACCATCAGTTGCTGCAGCATCAAATGAGGTCAGCCCAGACCCATGGTAGATGACTGAACTTCACCAAATGTTCAGAAGAATAATCATTGACTGCCTGCCAGGATAGACCATATAGATGTACAAATATGCATATAGATTATATTGTACATATACTGTACATATATACATATAAATTATCAAAACCTGTTGGCATGAATTTTTGAGGGTTTGACTTAAAACAAGTGGTGGTAGTGTAACGTCAGGGTGAGTAACTCCCGGTCTTAACTCCCGGTCTTGATGGTTAGATTCCCAAACTAGCCTTCCCTGTTTATCACTTAAATATAAGTGATGTAAATATAAAGCAGCAAAAAAAAATAAATAAATAAATCAGGACAAGCACACAGAATAATTGCCAAATTCAAACAAAATAAACAGCACACGAGTAGGTGACAATACACGAGGAGCTCATATTACACGAGTAGGCTTGTAGTTACATTCCACCCTCACCTGTTCTGCTCATGAGCAGGTCACAGCTCAAGAGCAGCTCACACTGCTAAAGCAGCTGACCAATGATTAGCTTGTAGTAACCAGGAACTATGATAAAGGGAACCTCACCTTCACATCATGCATGTTCCGTTGGCAGCTCCTCCAGGCTTTGGACACGGAGGAGAAGGCCTGGTCTGGGTTGTCAAACTGGCCCCCGTTGAAGTCAAGGAAAAATGTGGAGAATGGCTCCTTGAAATGACCAAAGGAGAGTGGAAGGGTTAAGAGGGGAGGAGGGAAAATGAAAAGGGAAGAATATAAAGGAGAGAGTACTCCAGGAGGTCGTCATTTCAGCTTAAACAAAGTTCTAACAAATGGCAATTAGTCAGCTTAGATGCAAGTGTGGGCATTCATTCCTTTCAATTACACCTTCTACCATCTACAACTAATTGACTTCAGTATGAGCTTGAATACTGCTCATTCAGAATCACAGGAAATGGAGAAAATGTCAAAAGCTAGCGTTGTGTAAAGGTAGTTTGACTGAACTACGCTATTTGTTCGTCGGTAATCGCGCTAAATCTTGTTTTCGGAGAATCAATGGCTGTCTTCTGGAGACAATGGCTCCCCCAGCGGGGCTCGGGTAATTAGCCTCTCAGGACCGGAGTGCGGATGAAAAGAGGCGAGTGTTAGGCCGTAGCTCATTACGAGAGGCTTGGAGAGCCCCTGTTATCTGTGATCAAGCTCTCCTTCTCAGCCTGTCTCCCGAACAGCAGCGCGGTGCTCTGCCGAGCCTTCGGCCCTCGTTAAAGTGGATTAAACGTAAGTCCGCCAATGATGGGATTAGATCAATCCATACCCAATAGGGAGACAGCACCGTTCCTCATCACACTGCAGCGTTAGTTTGCTGGGGAAAGTCATTTGGAGTGAGCCGCCTTCTGAAAGCAGTATTCCTCGGCATGGTAGCACGTAACGACAACCAATGAGCACGCGTTTCAGTCTATGTGCAAAGATTGGAATATTGAAGAATATGGCGCTAGTACTTATGCATCATGAACGAACATCTGATGAAAATGAAAATTTAATTACAAACTGCCCTAAAACAATATGTCTTGTATGAGTATTTGATGTTACGATAATAGAGTTACAGCCTTGGCTTGACTGTTGTTGCATTTGAGTGAGAAATTGTAACATTTGAGACTATACATCTGCAAGATTGAATTGTGAATGCTTTGTCAGCTTAGGGGTCTTTTATATCGTAAACTGAATTTATAAATGTGCAAATGAACCCTCTACCATGCAATTTCATTTTTATTAATTGACAATTGGTCAAATATTTGGTTGAAAAAGGTACTCAGAAATCAAAGAGTACAACTGGACTGAAAGGGATGCACAGTCTTGGGAAGAGAGATCGAACTGTATATACTTGACATAACATGTTACTGGGTTAATAAACTGCCTTTCTCGGCTGCCGAAAAGACGTGGAGGTCGAGACGTACGTAGCTGAGAGGAAATAATAAACATGGTGCGCATACGTTAGTATGCAGATAAGGCCTACATTTCAACCGAGCATAAATCAACCTGACTAGCAGCGTGCAAATGTCCAATTATAAACAACAATCAGCGGCGGCGCCTTCCAGCACAAACAGCGTGATGAATGGATGGCAAAGTTTCTCTCAGGATGCAAGATATGAATCTTCTTGCCAGCCATTAGAAATGATTAGCAGTTGCATGAGAGGTGACAGCAGGAAGCAATAAAGTGGGTCATAGATGATACCGGTTTTGCAAGTGAAGATACTGGCACTTGAGCAGCCAGCACTACATCGGTAAATTGCATAGTCGTAGACTTCCAAAATAAATTATTTTCCAAGATGAAACCACAATCCATCAAAGAGTCTGTGTATGCGTGTGAGATAGAGCGCTTGGAGAATGGTACACAAGTTTAGGGAGTACAGAGACCAGAAAGAGTGTGTGCGCAAGTGCTGAAAAATATGTGTGTTCTCTCAGAGTAAAGTACGTGTGTGTATGTGTGTGAGAATGCGACCGTGAGCGCGAGTGTATGCGATCGTGCTTGCGTGTGTCTGCTTGTATGTGTGTGCAGTGTGAGTGTGTGTATGCGTGTGTGCATATGAGTGAGTGCATGGGAGTGTGTGTGTGCATGCATGTGAGCGCGTGTGTGCATGCATGTGAGCGCGTGTGTGTCCGCGTGTGAATGCACGTGTGAGTGTGCGAAGGTATGTTCTTGAACCTGCCACAAAGTGAGAATGAGAAAACATTTTTCCCCCCCACAGAATGGTGTCGTTTTTTTGAAGTGAGGACATTTTCGCCTGTCTTTACAACTTCAAAGGCAAATTGTGACTTATTACAGAAGGTTAGGGATAAGTTTAGAATTACGGATTGGTTAAGGTTAGGGTTTGGGTTAGGCATGTGTTGATTGCTGATAACACTAGGGAAAGGCTGTAGAGACGCACTAAGAATGAATGGAAGTCAATGTAATGTCCTCAAATGGATGGGAATACAAAGACATGCATGCATGAGGGTGTCTGTGCGAGTGAATGAGTGTCCGTGTGCGTGCATGTTTCCGTGAACGCGTGCATGGCGCTCGCGCTCTTGCTTACCATTCTCTGCAGCCAGCCGAGGATGTGTGCAGCGCTGGAGTAGTGGCTGCTGTAGTGGAACTTGGGCACATGCTCATCATCCCAGGTCTCAAAGCGTTCAGAAAAGCTGGCTGCCCGCTTAGGGTTGAGTGCGCCGATAGGCTACAAAGGGGGGAACGTGCAGTACACAGGAGAGGGTTACCTTAAAGCAAGTCCACTTTCACAATACAAACACAACCCACAGAGCACTGCTGCTCTCTTCAGTGATGCACTTACCTACTTCCTGAACACCAAGAATCTAACAGATTCCACACGCCCAACAGCATCGCAAAACAAGGCCACTGACACCAAATCTCCAATATCACATTTAACAGCATCGCTACTGTATAGAGTAAAGACATGGGCCTGAAGTTCATTCATCTCATAACGATGGAAGAATACATATACAGTACTGTGAAAGAGTTTTAGGCACATTTAAGCAATTTCACAGGGCAAATATGTTTGCATAAATATTGAAATTACAAGTTTCTAATAACTAGGAAATGTACTATAGAGAGGAGTGGACTGTTAAAAACTAAATCAAACCAATATTTGGTGTGACTACATTTTGCCAAAAAAAAAGGAAACCGTCCTATTGTGCTATAGTTCTGAAAGATGATTGGCTTTTTGCTTCCTCCAAGCAAAGAGGAAAACTTGCCATGGCTCTTCAGCAGACTGACAGTCTCACTTGCATCTGTTCCTTCAAGCAATTGCAGATAGCTGACGATAATGTTGACATGAGGGCTCTGTCAAGGCTATATTGTCTGTGTCAACTGTTTTTGATTAAATACAAACAATTATTAATAAAACTATTGTTTTAAAAATTGGCATTTGGAATTTCACATATACCATATCTTCAGCAACAAAAATTAAACATCAAAAGCCAGATTTACATTTTAAAATATGTAGGGTGACATGTATTACTTTTGAATAGCAATTTGTCAGTAAGATGTTCTTAATTGAAAATTCTAAAGCTGATAGAGAACAATAGTGATCAAAAACAAAGACACGAAATTCTGAAAAAAAAAAAAATTCCATGGAAAATATTTTACAAAGAGCTGAGCATCTCAACAGAAAGAGGCCTGGAGCGGGAGACCAGCGATGGCAGAGCTGTAAGCCCTCTTTATTCCTATCTAATACACTAGAGTCTCCCAAACAGGCAAACCTCCCTCTTTGTTACGAATAAAAATGTACAAATAACAAAAAACAAATCAATCGCTCTCATTGTCCCCTGATCTCGAAAAATCAATAGTCCATGGATCCCTGCTCTTATTTATACTCTCATTTATAGAAATCGCTTTAATCCAGTTCAATTTTTATGACTCCTTCAATGAGCGAGCTGTCCCGCGAGGAGCCGCGGGGAAGAGAGAGATGGCCTTTTGAGAAAGCGAGGGAGGGGTGGGGGGCAACAACCCAATTTGGATCGATTCCATCCCTTTCATATCTGGGCCGCGCTCGAGCAGGGAGATGGTCCCGGTATCGATTCTCACCGTGCCGGGAGCGGTGGGGATGGAGGGTAGGTGTGTGTGTGGGGGGGGGGGGTCCAGAGCACAACTCGCCTCGCGGCCCTCACGCTCGCAGAAGAGCAGGGGAGAGGGGAGCGCGCTGGCCCTGCAGCGAGGACTGTGACAATGACACACGGCTGGCTTACAGAGCCGCTTCAGCGGGAATACACACTCTGAATTATACATTACACACGCCCGGCCTGATTTATTGCAGTAATAACATCTACCGTTACAAGAAAGAAAGTGGGGGATGAGAGGGCGAAAGAGAGGGGAGGGGTGGAGTGAGAGACAGGGTAACGAGAGAGAGTGAGAAAAGACGAGAGGAGGGAGAAACAGAGAGGGGAAAAGAAGGGGAGTGGATTGAGAAAGAGGAGGGATAGAGTGAAATAAGGGAAGAGAGACAATGCGAGAATGAGGGGACAAATTTTGAGACCAAACAACATCCAGGGCTGTCATGGGAATATAAATTTGGCTGAGGATTATTGTCATGTACATAATTTGCTATTTTAACTATTTAATTTCCTTTCTTTTCTTTCATACACTACGGCCCCAAATGGTAAACAGTCACATAAGCCTCTTTGATAAAACTTCAAATCCACACTTTGAAAAACGAGCCATTTTTTGATAATTAAAACAAATTGTCGATGGAAAAAAAGGCTCAACTTTCATAATAACTTAGGGTAAAATTCTATCTTTTAGGCTTCGTAAAATTTAACAAATTGTACGGCGAATATGATATAAATTTGGTACAACTCACATACAAAGCCTACCACTAATCCTGCTAAACAGCATTCTCAAACGGGACATGAGGATTGAGACGGGGGGTGAGATAGAGTGAAATCGGGGGAGAGGGACAATGAGAGAGCCGATAAAAGAATTGTGAGACCAACCAACATAATCTTCATATATAAAATTAATGCCAAGATGGGCCGGATGGAACAGTAAACCCCCACATTGGAGCGTCTGTGGCAGATCTGTGAGGAAGTGGCTGCACTGCACTGTATTGTATTGTACGATGGAGCAGCAGCGCCCGATGAACAAAAGTATTCATCCAATTAGCAGGCCCAACTGCACTGAGCTAATACAGTACATGTAACAATGCAGGTTTATTACACAAGATACGCTGTAAATTACATGAATGAGTGGATATACAGCTTGGCCTTAAAATTGAAAGACAACATTTACGTTTCAGTTTCACACATGGACGTACATGGATGCCAACTCACACCTTGGTGACATTGTACCACCACATTTATAGCCATTAAAAACCACCTCAGCAACCACCTAGTAACACCCAAACGATCAATTAATACCACTTTAAGAGCAATTCAGTAAGACCCTAGGTGCCACCTTCCAAAAATGTAGTAACCAACTAGCCTTGAACAACCATGCCACTGCCAGATAAGGTCCTAGTAACAACAAAATGACGTCAAAGTAACTCTTTCAACAACCTAGTGACACCTGTAGTGTTAATTTGTAAATTATGCATGCTAATTCGTTTGCTAATGATCAGGCCAACTACAACTACCCTAACTATGCCTAGTAAACACTATAACTACTGGAACTTTTAGTGAGATTTAACCACTGTAACTGCCACTACTACTGCAATTACCATTACTCCTGACTCAACGGTCATATGTGGAGAAAGGAATGGCAGATTACTGTGGGTCAAAGTAAACTGAACACATATTGCAACTTTCTAGGAGAACATCATATATTAACAACAAAAGGTACAGATTACCTACATCTACCCTCGGTCACATTGCAAAGAATTTGTGCTTTTATTTCAATATTGCATAAACCTTTTCCTGACAACCCTGTTAATATGGTTTCTATAATGATGAAAAAATCTTGCAGAAGGCAAGAGCACTTGAGCTTAGCGCCAATTTCAAAGCCTCTCCAAGCACCTGTCACAAACACAAATACTAATGAGATTTGATGATGGCTAATAACCCCTACAATCAACTGTGAGATAAAGGTGATCAAAGTAATTGTGAAGTACTGTAAATGTAGCACTGTTCAAAAGTTTGAACGCAGAAATGTTCACATTTTGAAACAGTTTTAATCACTAAGGTAGCATAAATATATTTATTTATTTCATTCTTTAATAATTAGATCGAATATTTACAAATTACTGTTAGGTTATCATGCTAGCGTAACAGCTGCTAAAACTGGGGCTGTGAAACAGAAAAACAATCTAGCAGAAAAAAAATAAAATTGTATTACATTATTCATAACGTGGCTTTATTTTATGAAAATTCAATGTTATGTGGTAGAATATAGTATCAATTTCTAAGAAAAAAACAAAAATATCTTGCGGATTCTAATATTTTGAGTGGTACTTCATCTATGCTGTGCTTCAAAAAGGGCCTACGGAGAATCAATGGCTGTCTTCTTTATTCTGAATCATAAAGAGGATCGAATGGAGCATGTATGAAAATAATAACAGATATACAGCCAACAGCCACTCAGTTTACACCTGTATGACTGCTCAAGGCAAATGTCTGATCAGTCAACCATGTCGCAGTGACTCATTGCATAAAAGCAATGGTGGTTTGAGTGCCTCAGAAATGGATGACCTTGTGAGACCTTCATGCACAACTGTCTTTATAAGAGACTTTATAAGGCCATGCCACCATTTTCCAATGGAAAGACAAGTAAGAAATTGTAATTATGAGCATGATGAAGATGATCACAACAACAGAAATAATGAAAAATTCATAATGAATGCAATAATCCAAATTTTCTAATTTGTTGAGCAAATTTGGCAGACCATCTCTAGGATGCTCGATAAAAAAATCAAGTCATTCCACTGCTTTAGAGAAATGATTTTTTGAAAATATCCAGTAATAATCTTGGGTTAGCCCTTCAAGCTTACTCAAGGGTGAAGGCCATGATTCCAAACAAAAAGTCTTTTGTGACTTCCTATCTGTTGTCAAAACTATTTATATCAACACCTCAATCGTATCCATGGTCCGAAATATGGCCAATATGGAGTATATGGGAGAATTTAATATTTAAAAAAAATAAAAATCCATATTCTCATATAATTCATACAAACTTGGTAGACCTTTTCATAAGGATATTCCATAACAAACATCAAGTCAGTTTAGTGGACGATTTTGGAGAAAAATATTTTAAAATATTTGCATAAAGTGGCCTTGAGTTTCACATCTCAAGGTTACCTAAGGTGAAAAGGTCATGATACAGAAATGAAACCCCTTAATTGGTTTCCTATACTGTTGTCTATACTATTTATATCAATATCTCTCGTTTCTATGTAATAGCCCACTGAAATACTGTATAGCCAATACTGAGTATATGAGAGAATTCCAAATTTCATAAATTGATAAAAAAATTCAAAAATCAATTTTGTTTGAAATTCTTTGAACAAACGTTGAAGACCATGTCACAAGGACGCTCCATAAAATATATTTAGTCGTTCTGGCCGAGGTTTCGGAGATGACTACTACTTTGTCATTTTCTAACAATGACAAAGATGCCGGACGGACATGCGATGGACGGCGGACACCAAATCATGCCAATAGTCCATCAGCCCCTTTGGTGCCGTTTGACGAATAATGAAAACTTTATTCTACATTATATTAAACTGTCCATATTTTTTTATGTTCAGTGAAAAGGGGGATTCATTCAATTTAAATTAGAGAACACCTGCAAGACCAAATTGATATTCAGCACCTCAGTGTGATTGCTGTTGTATAGTTTCAAACTCAAAGTACTAGACTACAGAAGCAAAATAAAAAAAGTGACTGTCCACTAAATTATGGTGCTAACTGCATTTACCTAAACATACCTTAATGCATACAAACGTACAAACAGAGATTAAATAAACCTTTGAATACAAAAATGATCACAGGTCTCAGATTTTCCACTCAATCACAGATCTAACACCCAATCATAGATGCGCCCATATACAATCAAACATCTGCTTTGCAATCAGAGCACCCGATCTGACACACACTTAAAATTGCCCGTCTGCCATAATTGCAAATCTGAACAGCCGCAGAAACAGGCAGATCTGTTTCATTGCTAGTCTACCGGAAACCTGCAAACCAAGTACTTACATTTAACAAGGCATCCCTGTTTCCTCCATGTAATAGATTATGTCACCCATCATAAATACAGCCAGGAAGCAATTCTCTAATCACAAGCAGCAAACAGTACATCAAGCAAACCATCAGCACGCAACAACAGAACAACACATTTTCAATGAAAAGTAGCGCGTTAACGGTTTTACGACACCTATTCAGATAACAAGGGAAACATCAGTGCACTGCTCAATACCCTTAATGATTTACAATGCTTACGTTTCCTGACACAAATTCCACCAGAAGGAATCTGTGTTTTAGGGAGGACTGTTTATACTTAGAGCTCCATTTAGACAATGTGGAAAGGCAAGCGTGTGGGACACATCTTGAAATCAATATGCCATTAATAACCTCCACTGGCTGCTGGAACCACTCAATACACCGCATTATTTTAGCAACATTTCAAAAACGAGCCCAAATATTTATGGGGTCAACACTTCTTTCAATCGTCAGCTCCCCTGCCCACCCAAATGACCCATTTAAAAAAAAAAAGAAAAAAGAAAAAAAGCCCTCGGAGGGAAGAGAAACAAGCAGCAATTCGACCGGACATTTCAACTGCCACTTTTCTCTATTGCCGGCCCTCCACCCTTATCTGTTATCTCGGCATGAATTTGATGTCACCGAGAGGTTAGAGTTTATGATAAGATAGCCGAAGGGTGGGAGAGGGGGAATATAATAACTTCAACAAGGAACATAAATTTGTACAGCAGCGCTATATTGCGAAGTGACAGTTGGCGACAGCGCATTCGCGGCAATTTCGGCTGCTCAATGTCATCGGTCTCACATGGCCTGTTTCTATCAAAGCGGCCGGGGAAATGGCATGCATGAGAGAAGAGAGGCAGGATTAAGGGGAAAAAAAGAGGGGGAGCGCAAATTGTACCGCGCCCAACTGTGCCAAAAATGGCCTTTGCGAGCCGAAACAGCTTCGCAACGCTTCGTCGGTCATACACAGATATTGCACCGTGTCAACAAAGTGAATATAACAGATGTGGAGAAGATTGGCTGGCTGCTGAGAGAGCGAAGGGTGGGGAAGGCTGAGTTGGGTGGAGGCGTGGGGTGGGGGTTCAGTAATGTGTAGAGTTGCCCTGCATCTCTTTCCTCTATTCCCCAAGGGGTTGGTAGGTTGACTGAACGCAGAACTGAAGCTGTCGGATGACGGTACAGGACTAGTGTTGCATTCCTGCTTTCCTGGTGAACGTAGGCCTTGGTAAACACACCAGAGCAGGTGCAGGAGTGAGAACGAACCTCTGATCGTGTGTGTGTGTGTGTGTGTGTGTGTGTGTGTGTGTGTGTGTGTGTGTATGTATGTGTGTGTGTGTGTGTGTGTGTGTACTGTATCACCTAGGTGTAGAAAGCTGGATGAGCCTTGACCTTGCAGTTGTGCGATGCGATAGAGGGTCCCAACTTTCAATGACAGTTGCACCAAAGACATTAAACTGACAGGCACAGAAACTCCAAAGTGCACCCTGACTGGCTGAAATCTATTGGTTCACCAAGAAAAGTGATGGTGGTTGTGTGAAAAATAGCATGTTTCTCACTTTTACTTACACAAATAGACACAAGACAGGACCCTACACCTGTACTGTAGCTACAAGCACCGCCACAATAATGCACATCCTCCAATTCTAGGTAGTAATGGAAACTTGGATGAGAACAGTACATCAGAAATCCACTCAAAGGCACTAACGGGAACTTTGGTAAATGCAAACAAATTAAGATGAATGTTCTAACAAAATCAACAGATTGTGGTGACATTGACAAAGAAAAAAATGGCAGTGATGGTGTTTCCATGTATCGCAAAACTGCCTCTTTCTCAGGCTAAAAACACATCAATAATCTGTATATTGGCTGTATATGTTGTAACGGGTCTGTCTTGTCTGTCTTTCATTCCAAGGGCTGAGATCTTTTCTAGAGTCTCTCCTCTCTGCGCTTCAAAGGCTATCCAGTGTCTGTAGAAAGAGGCATCACTTTTGTTTTCTATGGGCATTTTTACAGCCCTGCCGGCTGATTTATTCGGCCATTTTGCAGAAGGCCGACACTCTTTCCATCATTTCGCCTTAAGGGTAATCCTCGGCCCTTAGGATGCTAGCCTCTGTGCAGGACTGATGGTCGTTCCAGGCTCTAACAGACTGTAAAGGGAGCGCTTTTAAACACGCCCATGACACTCCCTTTACACTCTGGGGGAGTAAGATACTACCCAAGGCAGTGTAACGGCATATAACACAGCCAGAAACAGCAAAGACTCATATAAATGTCTTTCTGATGATGAATAAAGCCACGGACTGGGCTCAACAGTGTCCATCCGTTTCGACACAAAAAATGTCACCTGATCACTCGAGATACACACATCGCGTTTCTCCCCTTATTTGCCTAACAGGAGAGCTGTCTTTTAAGGCGCAAGGACGCCTAGAGCCTAGCATAGCTTTTAGCATCATTTAAGCTACCCAATTAAACTACAAGATGCATTTAAACAATGCCAACGCCACTCAATATAAAAGGACTTTGTTCATTATTGATTCAAATACTGTGGTAGTGGAGAAAGAAGTATGTGGATGTGCATTGTACATGCACATGCATGTATATTGGTACACAATCGCACTGTTTTGTTATTCCTCTTTGTAACCTAATTTCGAAGTGTTCTAGCTGAGCTTAGGCAACACAAATGCATTCCCATTGTGCGAACAAAGCAGTTGGAAATTGAATTTCAGATGAAAGAGAAAGTGAGACACAGAGCAAGGAAGAACAATAAAAAAGGGCACGGAAAAGAAAGTTAGTCAGCAAAGGAGAGATGGTGAGTACAAATGTGAGACAGAGGGATGAAAGGAGCAGCGATGGAGAGAGAGAGAGCATGCTCGGGGGGAGAGAGTGGAAGAGAGAGAGACCAAACGCCCCTCCGCCGGCTGACGGGGAGAGATCAGAATCAGCTGCGCTGATTAAAGAGGTGGCGATCGCAATTACACTCCCACTAATCAGGGCTGCGAAGTGATAAACAGGCTCTTAAATTAACCGTGAATGCCGATGCCGCCCGCAGCCTCTCTTCTGAAGATCCTTCAGTGCCTTTTACATCACTGCCTTCAATACCGACCTCGCGTGTCTCACAGCGCGAAACAAAGAGAATCGCTTCCAACAACTTTGACTAATAGCACCGGCTCAAGTACTTGCGATCCAGTATCAGCCGGAAACCACAGTAATTACAAACATGCAAATGCTGGAGCGCCGACAAAGAGAGCAAATTACACTGTTTACAGGCTTAGCCATAGCTACTCAACCAAATTCCAATCAATCAATAAACAAATGAACATTTAAACTGTGCTAATAGAAACATTTCATTTTGGACATGGAATTTCTCATGTAGGACCCAGACAGTTGAAGTGCTTTGAAGCCACGTTGCAGGTGTACCCAGCTGGAAGTCAAAACCGTGCTCCCTCGCCAATAACAGATTGCACTAACCGCAACAACGACTGCCCAATTAGGGACAAAGGCAGCCCGTAAGATTGAGATGTAGCAAACGACCAGCGCAGATGACGCTGTCCCTGTCGCTCTTGCCCCCCTCTGTTTTGCGCGAGTGTCAGCACGTCCTGTCTCGGTGTGAGGGTCCTTAAAAGGCTCCTGGGGGAGAAGGCCGAGCCGTGATTTCAGGCGTTTGAGCTGAAGAGCTGCTCTAAGGGCTGAGAGTTTATGGCTGTGGACAGTTTAAATGATGCACTCTCGCTCCGGTGCCTCTTAAACAGGCAGCACTGCACCTACTGGGGAGGCAGGTACCCATTCCTCAATCTTACACAAAACAAATAAGTGACATGCAGTTAACCCTTTAAAGAGAGGGTGTCTGGGAAAGTTTCTTTACAAAAAATTGTAAGTCCAAGTTCTGGGGCTCTGGGCAGTGACATCAGCATTAGAGTGAGTTTAGTATTGATAAAGAGCATTTTAATTACATTAAGAACAATCAAATCACATACTGGAGGATTTTACCCCTATTACATTTAAAGTGGTTAAAATCCACCACCCTGTCCAATGCAAGACACTGGAAAACTGACATTATCAGTTCTTGGGTCAACAACAACAAAATAAACATCCTAAGCCACAGTCAGACAAGGCTTCGACAAGATGGTGTTCAACATAAGAAAGATGTTTGTTCCCCCACCGCTCTTAATCTTTTGTTAAAAGCAGCTCTTTCCATATTCAAATGCTTTAAACAGTGGCACGCATCCAGCAATTGCATTTCCATCAATAAAGACCGGCGTTAAAAAAAAAAAAAAAAAAAAAAAAGTGCACAGATACCACTTTATTGCCGCATGTTTAGCAGGAAGAGCTTTTGGCCATTAGGATGGCGTGAAAGTGCTCCCCTGAGTGTTATTCTCTAATTGGGATATGAGAACAAGAATGATGCCACCATTATTATGCAAAAGATAATTCCACGCTTTATAATGCATAAATGATCACTCCCTGAGTAATTAAGATGAGAGCAGCCCTCCTTCATCTGCTTAAGAACGCTGGGTTGAAACGCTTTTCACTGTACTCGTGAGAGGAGAACAAATATCTTTGTGCTGGCATCAACAGACACTGGAATGAGCTCTCAGCAACCATTACGTATCACTGTTTACCTTAGCTGGCTGTGACCTACTCTCCCGAGCTCATATTGATATACTGGCATGAGATAACCTTGTCTTTCTCACTCACCTGCCACGGCCCACCCCCATCACAGAGAGAGTCACCAGTTAACCACAGTTATACTGCACACTGACCACACAGTTGACAGTCCTGTGCTTCTTCTGTCCTCCATATTGCTTTGAAAAAGGGTTAGCTCATTTCCTGTGCAGTACAACATCCACTGAGGGCAGGCTGTACACGGCAAATTCTTGTCAATCATTTTGCAAATTGTAGAGGAGAACCAATTAATCAGTTTCATCAATCAATCAGTTTCACTGATTAATCAGTGGGGATAGGACAAAAGGATAGATCAGTATTGGTTGAACTTTGCTCCGATGGTAGCCAATGGCTGAGCAGCTTCCATCAGTCACGCATGGACGTACATAACCATTTTGCATGGTGGCTCCATATACAAAGTCAAGGTCATGCACCTGAGATAAAGTATATTTAAACAAAAGTTGACTGCGTATACAATACAGGCCAAAAGTTTGGACACACCTTCTCATTCAATGCGTTTCCTTTATTTTCATGACTATGTACATTGTAGATTCTCACTGAAGGCATCAAAACTATGAATGAACACGTGGAATTATGTATTTAACAACAAAGTGTGAAATACCTGTAACTGAAAACATGTCTTATATTCTAGTTTCTTCAAAGTAGCCACGCTTTGCTCTGATTACTGCTTTGCACACTCTTGGCATTCTCTTTATGAGCTTCAAGAGGTAGTCACCTGAAATGGTTTTCACTTCACAGGTGTGCCTAGTCGGGGTTAATTAGTGGAATTTCTTGCCTTACCAATGGGGTTGGGGCCATCAGTTGTGTTGAGCACAAGTTAGGTTGATACACAGCCGACAGCCCTATTGGACTGTTCGATACATACCTACATAATTCCGCATGTGTTCATTCATAGTTTTGATGCCATCAGTGAGAATCTACAATGTAAATAGTCAAGAAAATAAAGGAAACGCATTGAATGAGAAGGTGTGTCCAAACTTTTGGCCTGTACTGTAAAACAAGTTTTTTTTTCCCCATATATAATTAGCATGATCAGCAGTCTGTTATGGTATGAAATCATAACTGAAGAAAACTGTTGCTCTGTCGATAGCATATTGCCTCCATTTTGCTAGCTAGCATGGTCTTAATTTTGTTGGCCTTAAGTGAAAGCCTGACTTAAGCACGAGCCACTGGCTAAATCGGATTATTTAACGGCTGGTTTTGCTGAAAACATCTGTGTGCATGAAAACCTTAAGTGAAGCCTAACCATCAAGGACTCGGGACCTGACACCTGGGAGGTCAGCAGTCTTTCCCTCTGTCGCTATTGATTTCCTCACTTGAGTTCTCTCGCCTGAAAACTGTGCTCAATTAAAGCTGACACAAGTACGTGTAGACCCAGCAGCCTGTTCCCTCTGTCTTACTGTCTGTCCATCTCTCTGTCAGAGACAGATCCCGCCAGAGCCGTGTGTTAGGCAGGCCCAGACAGCCCTCTGGGATGTTACCTTAGATAGGTCTCGGTAGGTGCTGGGCATGGTCAGGTCTAAGATGTGGGTGTCGTAATTGGCGATGACCCAGGGGAAAACAGGGTACTGGTTCAAGTCGTTGTAAGTCCGGCCTGAGAAGAACATGATGGCAGGTTTAGTCAAGAGTACTGACAGTAATTCAACGTGGTCAGCATCATCATCTTTTTCATAATGATGTTATTGTGATCAATAACAGAAAAGACATAACAAACGGCTAACCCCTTGCATTTTTCAGAATGAGGGGAGTAAAATTTCTCAACAAGCATTCCTGCCCAAGCACTGCCCAAGAAATCCATGTCCCTAATTTGGCACCATGATTCTGCTACATAGCAGCCCAATGAGATTTCTTGCTTTTGAAGGCAGTGTGTTATGTTTAGAGAAAAAAGCTTCAGTGGTTGATATCCAGGAACAGGGTTAGTCAGTCCAGTATTAAGGTTGAACAACTCCACACCAAGGTTTTTCAAGTTGGTCATTGTCACAAAAGGTTTGTAGACTGCACTTGAAACTTGGAATATACATTTGAGATATTTAGATAAGGAATAATGTACAGCCAGCGGGGTCCTTATTGCAAAATAAGCCCCAAGACGGCAAAGACGGACCCCAACGCAGAGGGTTCTTGAATCACCCCCAAATAAGGGGTTTATTTGGCAGCAATTATCTGCTCATTGTACATCATCTTGCTTATTACAAAACTACTGACTAAAATATTCAGTAATTCTATATAAAATATTCATTTAAAGAATATTAATTAATCAAAAAATGCTTTTATTGCTTACGCCAATAATAGCCCTTAGACAGCTGTGTCCATAGCCAAGTAAACTCTGTGGCCTTCTTAAAATTAGCTTACTCATAGTTAAAATTAAATTCATGTTAAATTGAACATTTCCACTAGCGGGGAAGTGAGACTAGGTGAATGGGACTGATTTGGGAATATTGATGTTCAAGTTTCTGTCCTCATTCGTCTCCTGATTTCCTTTCATGCACAGGCTTTGCAGTTGAAAAACCATAGCGATGGTCTGTTATTCATTGCAGTGGTCCACTATTCAGGACGTACAGATCATCGAACGTCGTAATTGACTAATCTGAATAGAGTCTTAAACTAAAATAGAACATTCAGACAGTCTATATTCATTCTGAAGCTCTGGGATAGGATACACCTTAATCTTACCGGAGATAGTATTGAGGAAGATGAGGTACTCAAAGTTGGAGATCTCCCGCCGCTGCCATCGCTGGGTCATGCTGGAGGCCTTAAACAACTGCCTGGGGCTGGCCAGGGAGATCCGCCTGGGGAGACAAGGGCATACGCCGCAAGAACTGACTCGCACATGATCCGAATCACACAAGATCACGCAGGACCTGCATCACAAACAGCCACAGTTCCATTGACCGAGAACACACAGGTCCCAGATCAAAGACTCAGGATCACACAGAGCCAGGATTATACTGCTTACATAGGACATGGATAAAACAAGACCAGAGTCACGCAGATTCCAGATCACGCAATCAGGATCACTTAAGGTCTGGATCATACACATTAATGAGGTTGTTAAAAAGCAATCTAGTGCAAAGCACTAACTATTGACTGGGAGAGCCCCCCCCCCCCCCCAAAAAAAAAACAGACTAAAGAAATGAATTAAAAAAAAAATAGATAAAAAGAAATCAAATATAAATCACCATCTAAGTAAGTGAAAATGAAGTGCTTCAATACAGAATCCTATTGTATAATGCTTTCATCATTCACACTGCTGTGAAAAAAATTAGAAAAAAAAAATCTCTCCAAAAAAAGAAACCTTGCAGAATATATCATGATGAAAAGACAAAAAAAAAATAAAAATAGGCAAAACTGGCATCATTTCTGTTGGACAGCAAGAAAAGGCGCCTCATAGGATCCTCTGACAACACTCAAATCCAGCTCCTTATCTCTGTCCTAAATCTAGCAAGAAAGCAACATCATTATACCATACATAATGTGTTATTTTCACTTCTAGCTGTATTTCAAGAAGTTTATTACCCATTAGAGAAGTGTTATACCAAAGAAAATGTGACGGAAAAAATATACAGCGCAATATCACTTCAATACAACCCATCTAAAACATAAACTATTATTTCAGTTGTATGCGTTTCCATTGGCTTTGTTACCAATTAAAAAAGAAGAAATATACAGAACGCAAAAATGAGATTTTCCTTCTCTGTAGAGTAAATTGTGACTGTCAACCCTGCTAGAAAAAGTGGATGCTAGACCTAGAACAAATGACCTGTAATCCAATTAAAACAATGGCAAATTAATGAATTAATCAATGTCAGAGTGTAAGATTATGGTCATTAAGCCACTGAGAAAAACCCAAACGCCCCCCTTTCCTGGTGAATTCACGTCTATTCCATTCAATACCAATGCTACATGTAGACAGCAAAGTACATGGAATGATGGGCCTATGGCTAAACTAGGATTCAGCCAGATGATGAGTATTGTACTTGAGAAATGTCGAAAATCTACGTTAAGACTTTGAGTGCTGTTTTCAAATGACATAATGCCAATCATAGTCCCTACCACTATAGGAGTGTTGTTTTTGAGAAAGATGGTGTTGGAAATGGATATTAACACTAAAAGTAGTGTTTCTGTGAGTGTAAACATTTGGCATAGACTGTAAACAAAGGACACACTTCAGACAGAAGACATGGGGCACAGATAAGAGTACACCATGAGAACATTTTTGAGAGAGACGACATTGGCTTTTGACAGGACTTGAATGTTGGTTTTGTGAGCGAAACGGGGCCTCAAAAACCATGGGAGAGCCGTTTCTGTGAAAGTTGGATCGAAGCAATAACACTGCACGGATGCCGTGTCACAGAGAGTATCTGCAGGGCCAAAAACGCTGCATGAGAGTTATTTTGGGGAGGAGAGCTGGGCTTTGCAGCTGTGGACAGTTAAAATGCTGCGCTGACTGCCATCAGGTCCTCGCGGCCTGGCTCCATGATTAATGGCTCGGACACTGGGAGAACGGAGGGGGAAAGTACCACAGATACAGCCTCTTCCCCTCATAAGTCGAGTCAAGGAAACGAGGCCATGTAACTTCAGATCCACGCGGCCTAGATACAAGAGCCAAACAACTATGGCTGGGCAATAATTCACTATTACGCTATATCGATACTGTGATGTACTAAGACATCGTCTGGGATATTGGATATAGTAATATTGTGATATGGCATTAGCTTAGTCTTTTCTGGGTTTAAAGGCTGCATTACAGTGAAGGGGTGAAGTTTTTTGCACTTATTAGACTGTTTTAGCTGTTGCCTGTACCTGCTTGGTTATCATATCCATATTAATAATGACAGTTCATCAAAAATTGAATTGAGTAAATATTTTCTGAAGGAACCAATGGTTATCCCAACAATATCAGCACAATATTGATGTTGAGGTATTCAGTCGAAAATGTCAGGATACAACTCATTAAAAGTCACATTACTGGACACAGGAGTTATACTCATATAGAGAGTCATTCATCAGGAAATAAACCTAAATCATGACTTTCCTTTGGTACAACATTGGGGCTCGGCATACAGCACAAAGGGGCAGATTCATCATAAGCACCTCCCAGGGTTTCCGCTACATGTAATTGATCGTGGCGCACTGCCATGGCTAAATAAAAGCCGCCACGCCTATATAAAATTACTTTACATAAACTCCTAAAATCCTAAGGACAATCAGGGGTCGCCAGTTCTCCTCGCTAAGTTAAAATGAGCGCTAATAATTCTTGACCTGTTGTCAGTCATTTTTGCTTGAAGAAAACGTTTTCCAATGATTAAAATGAAGCTATCGCCAGCAAAACATGTTGCTTTCTTCTTAATGCAATGTGCGCAACGATTAGAGAAAAAATATTTTTTTCACTTTTTAAAACGATAAACTACGATGGTAATGTCTGTGTTTGCTGTGAGCACATATGCTCTACTGAATTGTCTCTTCGTGATTATTTAATTCTGATTCCGGACTCTGGAGTCATAACTGGTTTCATATTATATGTGAAATCCACCGTGACGCACGTGAAATTGATAAACCTCCGTGCTCGTAGACTTCAATTATTACATCGCCTACGTGCTGATGAAAACTGGCCACGCCTGATAATGCGGAGTTGTGACCTGACGCTGAAGCCCTCCGCCACAGTTTCCATTTTTTCCCCGTTCAGTTTTCTCCACAAAAAATCCTGGAGGAAACCCGGTCTCCACAGCCAGAACAAACATATCCCTGGTCAACAGCAGTTTAATCTTCAGGCTATAGCTTTCCATTGAAACATGTAAATTAGTTCATATCTGTTAATTGGGAGTAGAGAAAACAAGTGACTGTACCAGTAAGTTCTCAGTATAGATCAAGGTCAATGAAACCAAGGTACCCCAACATTTGCAAGGGGCAGACCATTTAACATTTAAATGTGCTATAAAATGGTATTATGAGGTTACATGAAATTTCAACACAGTTGCACTGATGACAGTGAACGTTAGTTACTAGCGCTTGGAGGAGATGGGGCCATCCAAACTAGGAGGAGCATCAAAATTCTTTCCAGAAATTGAGAGATTGTTAGCAGGAGAAAAGTATATGACGTAATTTTGGAAGGTTTCAGTGTTGTTGCTTGAACAGAGAGGGCACTTGGGAGTTGGAGTTTTAAGAAGAGTCTTAAAGGTGTGTTACCTTGACTGAGAGCAGAGCCTGGTGCTCAGACATACTTGGCACAGTTATTTCTGTTCAGGTCATACCAAGATAATTTATAAAAATACAAAGGGGTCCCCCTTTTTGTTATTTTAAGGAAACATTACCGCATTTGTTTGGGTGGGTGGACCCTGTGATACCTGGTTTGCGGCAGTCCAAAGTTGGTTCCCACACCCACTCGGGGCAAGCGGTGTACCACCTTCTTGACGGTGGTCGAGTCGGGAAAGTTGAACATGACAGAAGCTGTAGGAGAATGACACTCGATGACATCACATCAGAGTTGCCCACACTTTGCAAGAAATACATGCCAAACATAAGACATAGAGTAACTGCACAACACTAGGCCAGACCAAATATGAGCATACCAGAAGAAAGCATGCTATCTTTGCAGGAATTGAAAACGGTTCATTTAAGCAGCATATTTCCCGTTTGCAGATTCAGAGAGAAAAGATGACAATAAGGCAGAGATCTTACTCCTGTTAGCCATGAATATTTCCAGCGCTGTGTTCTGGAGTAGATAGCGGCGGGAGAAAATAGCCCGAATTTCGCTGAAGAGCCATTTCCCATGGAGTCCTTCAGTGTATGCAACAATCTGAAGAGACACAGACAGGAAGAGAGAGAGAGAGAGAGAGAGAGAGAGAACAGCTCACTCCATTTATCAGCCACAGATGAACCATCGCAGTCGGAGTAAGGATTAATGTATAGTATTGATCAGCACCAATGAAAAACTGATTTTTCTACTAAGAGAATGAGACCCATTCAGTTGCCATAAATGTGTGGGTGGGGATGGCAGGGATAATGCTTAGTTAACCGCAAACTGATTGCAGATGAAACTTTTATAGTACTTCACACTATAAAATCACTTTTATAGTACGTAGCGGATTGGATTAACAGTGCTTTTTTTACACATACACACTGGGGCTCAAACAATTTATTTTACAAAATAACAATTATTATTGTTGTTGTTGTTGTTGTTAAATCCTGTTTCTGTAGTTTGATCAAGCAGTAGCAAATTCCTTCAACACGACTCAGAGGAAGGCCGAATCAAAACACAAATGGAAACATCTGTCAACCAGAACCCCGTACAAAGCCCAGCCTATGTCAAACAAACAACCCCGATAGTGCCGTTAAAAGAATAACAAGCGACGTGCCTGCAGTTAACAATCCGCGGATAACACCATGTCAACGTAAACTGCTTCTCAACTATCAATAATGTATTAGAACATAACCGCTTCCCGCCGCTCAGATGCATTTCTCCGAGAGGCGAATCCTCAGTGACTAAAGAAAATTCCTGTTAATGCAGGTCAGTGCCCGCTATAAAAGCTGCCCTGACGATAAAGCCACCATTAATCTGATATCCATAAGTTTGAATGCAAACGGTTTTCTCTGTTTGAGGCTAAGCATCATTTTGTCAGCTAAAGCTACGCAAAAAAAAGCCGCAGATGAACTCGGGTCTAATCTCTCTGTGGAGCGGACGGTTGTCAAAGTAACTTGTCACAAAGGCCGTCAGACCGGGTGACAGAAACAGATGCTGGGGCCTGCCCGCACAATCGGCGCTAATCCCGTCTCCAGCGCCCCAAAACCTCTCTCTTTTGTTTCCGAAGGTTTTTGCACCTCTTTCCGCATTTCTCCATTTCAAAGCGTAATTATGAAGGTGTTCGGGGACAAACAGAGAGTGGGACCACTTTAGCCCCGTCTCCGCGTCCGAGGACAGCATTAATCAAAAATATTGTAATAAGGACGATCGCCGCCCCGAGTCCTTTAAAGCGCTCATTAAAGCAGGTGAGGATGGAGACGGAGCAGCTGCGACCTGGCTTCTCGAGGACGGTGCTTCTCTCCCGGGGAAGAGTCCGCCAGCGAGGCAGATTCACTTCGAAATCTCTGGAGTTTAATTAAATGTGGATTACAAGGGAATCTGCCCGTCCTCTGCGCTGCGCAGCTCAGAGCCTACGCCTCCCTCTAGCGCTCCTGACTGAAGCCAGGAAAGGGAGGTACCCAGCCTCCCGTCAATCAGTCTCCTTGGCAACCAACCCACCACTGCAATTTCACTGAGGAAATTCAGGCTTCCCTTGGTGATAAGTTACTCTTTAAAATCTAATTGGATACAAAGCTTAACGTCAATACTTGATATACAAGTAATTACAAGCAAGTGATTACTTAGGCCAAGTAATTGCTTACATTGCATAAATACTTGCACACAATACTGAGAAAACGAAGTACTCTACTGCTCGCATCTCGCATTATGAGGTAGTGGTATGAATATCGGTGACAGTGGTGGGCTAATAAGTGTATAAGGTTCTGGAACAATATCCTAAGAACAGATGAGGAAAAATATCAACTAGAACCAGAGTGATGGAAAGACAAGACAATGGAGAGGGGAATACATTTCTTGTGATCCATGTGAAGTCAGGTCATGTGCGGACATGCATGACTGCCAATGAAGTTAGCTCACTTGTACTTATTAATTATGGCACTGGTGACAAAAGACGAAGGATGAATTATGAATTATATACAGTTAAATTAGCTCCTTTGAGTTAGCTAAATGCTTCAAAGCATATTGGACGGCACTTCAAGGTACAGAAGGACAATGACCCAGAGCGTATTGAGAGGCGTAATCCAAGACTTTTAAAAGGCTCCACAGGTGGAATGTTTTATATCGGCCGAGTCAATCATCAGACCTGAATCCAACTTAGGATGCTGCTCACTTGTTGAAGCCAAAATGCCCTGAGAACGAGCAGGAGCAGGAGGACGGCTACAGTGAAGGTTTATAAAAACACCATCAGAGAACAACCCAACACCTGGTCATGTTTTTGGGTTCCATACTTCAGGCAGTAACTGAATGCAAAGGATTTACTATCATATAGTTTGAAATAAAAAAAAATGTAATGATGTTCTTTTGAGTAATTTTTTGAGTAATTGTGTGTGTGGGGGGTCTTATCCATAAAAATGGTAGTTATTTTTACATGGTTCAAACAATAATTTTGACAAAGCCCATTAAAGATAATGATCTTTCCTGAAACAAATCTTGACTTCATCATTTCAAATCCATTGCTGGGGCATACAGTCAAATTTTGTCACCATCAAATAATTATGAATCTGACTGCACTTTCAACCAGAAATAATAACTAAAACAAGGTCCTGCAATATCAAATTTTGACTTGTTGATCAAAGGAGCGCAATTTTTCGCTGACAACCTCATCACTGGCCTCAAGTTCGTATATTGTGAGTCTGAATGGTGTTGATCCATTCATAGGGCCGGAAGGTTTACTTTGATTTTTTTAATCAACATAAACGTAAAGTTTTCATTTGCTTGTTTGTCTTTATATAATCAGATGTCTGACAGTCCAGCAATGCATTCTACACCATATGTTATCTTTGTCAAATGGCTGTGACCAGTGCTTTGGTATGGAGAATAAAGTTGGACATTTTGTGGGCCAATTCAGAATTCCGATTTCAGATCAATAAATGGTGGAGATATTCTCTAATTTTGAAATTCACAAATCAATTACAGCTTCTTGTGGGTATTGACTTTGGCTGATTTTGACTTAGTCCTCCAGCGCCATGATTTTGGGGGGAGTGTGGTGACAGTGGGGTTGACGTGTGCACTGTTGGCTTTGGTTAGGTGGCATCCGCCAAATTTTTTGTTACTGTCCCAAATAAATAAAAATAGTGCCGCTGGCACTACAGCTCACCTGAACATTCAACGTTTTTGACCAAAGTATGTAATTGTTTGCAGGACCCAGCAAGAACTGAGTGACATTCTGAAATCAACGTAGAATGAATACATAAATTCTGCAGTGAATTAATATAATATCACTAGTTACAGGTGCCATTAAATATACCATTCATAAACACGGGGTTAAAGACCATAGTGTTTTTAGTTGGTAACTTCTTGAAATAATGATAGGTTGTCTTTCTTGACAGTGTCCTAATTGGTAGGAAGAGGTCTCCTTTACAGCTTCCTTGGGCAAGTAGTTCTGAACAAGATTTTCAAAGCCATTTATGAAATTCAGACGAATGGTCTGATGTCAGAGGTCAAATCAAGGTCAAAATACGGCAGAAAAACACAGAATATATCAGCCAAGTCATGCTGCTTAGTACCTACCTACTAAATTTCAGCTGAATTGCCGCAGAAACTTTTGACAAACAGGCTGAAATGGCCTTTTGAAATCAGCTGCTGTAGCAGCCATATTTCAAAAAGGCTAGCAACAATTTATGTATAAACGTAGAGATCCTTACTGCTTGGAACATGTACACGATGCTTCAGTTTCATTGGTCTTAAGTTTTGGAAAAGGAGATTTTTAAATCTATGCAGAAAAAATAGGATTATGTACGTCAAGTCATATGGCTTCGTACTTATACACCAAATTTCAGCTGAATAACAGGAAATTATTGAGAAATGGTTTAGGAGTTTAAGAGGAGAGGTTTACTGACACCTATAACAATTGATATCGATGGGCAAACAGGCCATGAGATCAGCCCACCGGACCATAGGTCCAGGAGAGCTAAAAATGCAGCATCTTATCCCTACAGGACACTTGGAGCCGTCCCTTTACATGGTACACCCTACCTTTTCTGACACAGCATACCATAACTATGGAGAGCAGTGCTGTCCCAACAACATAGCTACAGCTAAAGCAAGTTCAACTGCAGGTTCAAATGTCTGCTATGAGAGGCCCAAAGGTCATTGTGCTTGTAAGTAATTGTCTGTTTATTACATTATGCCACATTATAGTCTTAATTACTCAGAAGTAACTCATTTCATTCTTTTTCATACTCATTGTACTATTACTTGTAGTTAAAAATACTCTAAATATATTCAAGTTTTAGTCCAATTATTAGCATAAGACATCAAAGGGCATTTGAAGAAAAACTGTGACAAAGTTGAATTGATGAAAGTGGAAACACAAACCTCCATTTCTGGACCATCTGAAACCAAAACACCCAAGTCAAGAGATATAATATATGATGGAGTTTATTCCTGGTATGAGAGTTGCCAATATGATGCAAATAAATGTATATGAATGGAAACATACGTAGAGCAATGAAGCAAACCTACTCAAAACGTGATCAAAAAACAATTCATTTTCATTGAGTGTGCGCGCGCACACACACACTCACACGCAAAAACAGTAAACCTGGCTCTCTCATTGCATTAGCTGAGTGCAGTACAAGCGACGCTGCAGGCTTTCATTTGAAAGCAGAAAATGAAGCCAAACAAACAAATGGCGAGAAGCGGTTGGCCCATTTCTGCTCAATTGTGGCCCAGGAGTACCGTCATTTGTCTCTGTCAGCGTGTACGGGCTGTGGCCCGCTCCCTCCAGCCAACAGGGCCACTCTATCACACCCCCAACCACAACAAGCAGAAGCCTCTCCAAAAAACCGCGCTGGGCAAGAGAGCCGCCACAGAAAGGCCTTTAATTGAAAATGTCCGGATGGGGAGGGTAGGCTTGGGGGGGTAATCTATTCCAGTAGAGCACATACAAGAATAAGGACAGAAGAAGAACAGAACCTATTTTCCCCATGGAGCAGACAAGCAGACCCGGTGTGTTCAGACTGATAAAAGCAATGGAAGAAAAACAAGACAGACAAGGGAAAAAAAATGGACGCTGCTGCACAGTTTAAGTCTGGAAGAAAAAAAAATAAAAATCTGTTATCTCAAAACGAGGAGACTTTAAAAATGCTTCATTTGAAAATGTCAGGGCTAGCAGTGCATGGGAGAGATCAGAGCTGCCCAGTAGATGTGCTCATCCCAGTTCCAGTTTAATATGCTCACTCTGGCACACTCTCGAGGAAAATGAGGTGATTGAAGTTCAATTTGTATCCCGTTATTAAGCGTTTCCGCACGAGTGGGCGAGTTTAAGGATAATGGATGGAGGTTATATTATTACTTTTTGGTCAGATGAAGTGGAGGAAAAAGATAAGGTGATGAAATTAATGAGCAGTAGGAAAGGGGCTAATCAATCAACATCAGCCGGAGAGAGGCCTGAACAATATTGGAAAACTTGATAGAATTCATACCGCAAACCTGTGGACTTATCTGTGTGGAACTGCTGCCCAAAGACCCCACCCCTCGCCCAAATCAGCCTCGACGAGACTCACGATCACTTCCATATTTACTCTGTTTAAAATGCACCAGCTTTACCTCAAATGGGGCCCTGACACAGTTCACCACCAGAATCCAATATATTTACTCAATGTAGCATTTTTTCCCCTCTAAATTAATAAAAAAAATTGTTTTTTAAACTCAAAAAAAAAAAAAAAAATCAACCAGTACGATCCAATTTTATCACAATTTTCTGACTAGACAAGTGAATAGATCTGAAAGTAATGACATTTGATCTTATTTTGTCTCCAAGACATGTACCACCACAAAGAGGATCCAGAATGCTTTTGCGACAGAAGTTATAGAGAGATTTCTATATTGCCGAACAAGAAGCACAGAATATAAGATACAGGTCAATCCTATTAATTTCAATTATATATTAGCAGTTGTGAGGAGGGAATGCGGCCGTGAGACTGCGAAACGTCGGTGAAAATCTACAAGGCAGTGCTTTGCAGCTAGAGTCAACAAACCTGGATCACAAATCAATCAATACAAACTGGATTTCTTCTCAACTTGCGACTAACTCGAAGAACTGCGAACAGCAACTGCATCGGATATTTGTTCAGCAAACTGGAGGACTCGAAACAATTTATTGATCAGCAGTTCTACGGACTTGACAGGATGACTCCACCACAAACAACCGAGACTCGACTGGTTCACAGAAACCGATGAGGAAAATATCACCGCTATCTAGGTCAGTGTATTGGAATCCATTAGCCAAAAACTGTCCATCTTAGAAATCGTACACCGAAGAACTAAAAACCAGCCTGGAACATTGCTAACCACAGGTCAGCACTTTACAGCTAGAAAACAAGGAGTAAAACAAACAGTCAGCACTCTCTCTGCTCAACTCAGTACAATCTTTCACAAATATAAATTATAATAAATTATATTTAGCAGAATATGTCTGCTGAAATCTCCAAGCTGTGGACACAGAGTCCCAGTGGCACAAACAGTCACTGCCTGAATTTGCAGGTGCATTAGTCACCAAAAAAAAAAAAAAGAAAATTAGGGCTGCAAATCTTCTGACAGAAACAGATACTTGGTAGTATAGTCACAAATAACCACAGAAATAGCGCTACCACAGAATTCAATCAACCCATATCTCCACCGGTCTCAACCAAAACAGTACCATGTGAGCTTCACAAAGCTGGCGTTAATGACTGTATTTCTGATCATTTGATCACAGCCAATACGTTTGGGAGCAGTATCTACACGGAAAGCAAGGTCCAGAACGCCTGTGTTTGAAAACCATCATATGTTCATCACAGCAGAGAGGGGTGTGCATTACAAGGGAGTCAGGGGATAAAAGCATTTTAATAAGTAACAGAAGGGCTTACATTACACTGCTTTCATTGAACAGACACCAGTAAACCCACCTGCGATAAATCAATAGCAAAGCCAAACCTGACGATCAGGATTCCCAGATTAGATAGAAGCAAATCCAATCATCCAAAATAAACCAAACAGGAGTTAACAATTTTGTCCTCCATTCACGAACTACACTGAGGCCTGCAAGTATTTGTTCAGCGACCGTTTTAAAGGGCTGCATTTCCACATCGTTTACTCTACAGGTGCCCTCAAAGTACTGTAAACAAAGAGCAGCTCAAGAGCTTTAATTTGAGGGTATATACTTCATATGGGATAAGGAATTACCTCCCTTTTGTGTTACTATTCAAAGATTTACTGACCTTGTGTAAATCTAAAATATACAATTTTTAAAGACCCTGAGGGTCTACTCCCAGTATAAGCTAATTTTACTCCAGCCCATGAAGGGGTAGGGAGAGGGCATTTTAACAGACTTGGTTTGTGCATTAATTTGTTTATTTATTTGTTAGTTTAGTATTTATTCGTTTGTAAGCAAGATTAGGAGAAAAACAGTTTCTGAAATTGTACCAAATTTGGCCAAAAGTTGGGTGATGACCCAGAGTAGACTCCATAAAATTATGCAATTTGGTCAAAGTCAAGGTCAAAGTAACTGAAAAGGTCAAAATCATTTTTGCCCATACCTTTGTGAAAAATAGACCAAACTGCATCAATCTAACACAAACGTTTCCTTTTTCACTTTGAAAACTATAGTCCTATTCATTGCTATAGTGAAAACTGCACATCAGTAGGGGTCAAAGTTCAAGGGGGTCAAGGTCACTAATCTGAATCGCCTAATTTACAGTATATCTTAAAGACAACAGTAGATAGCCACTTGGGTACTATTAATCTCAGTGGAATTCATATGGCGGATAGAGGACATCATGACCTTTGACCTTCAGTGAAATAAAAGGTCAAACCTACACGCACATGCAGCCAAAAAGTGGATCAATTCTTTAAACAGCTGAAATATGAGCGAGGGCCAGGATTTGTCGTGCCTGGCACCACTTATTGGTTTAATAAATGGTTTGAATTTGAGAATTAAAGTCAATAAATGGTTGGATTTGGTTTTTTTTGAAGGCAAGTTAAAGTAAGAGTGGCATGCGGTTCCAAAAAGCTTTGCTCCAGCAAGGTAGCGCTATCTATCGGCTTTCTTTGATTCGATAAACAAAGGCTAGGCCCGGTGTGAGGCACAACAAGAAAAGAGACGGTCCAAATCAAAGCTGGAGCGGCAATACCAGAGCCGCCCACTCGTTCGCGAGTAATGACTGAGCAGACAAATGCAAAAAAATGGAGGCTAATAAAAACAGACAAGTGCGAGAGACATTTCAGAAACGCACAGCCTCCCCCCGTCCAACCCTACAAGTGTCACGGATGGGCCATCCGCCTCCGGGTACCCAAAACGTCAAAAAGGCAGATGAGTTGATCAGATTAATGGAAATGTGGGCGACTTCCCAGCCTAACGAGCAGCGAGCAGTTTGACACAGGGTTCTGCTTCGCCGTCTCCCCACAACGATGGGACGGACACACTCGAAACGCTGCCAAGCCAATTACAGCTGTTCCCCTGGCTCTCCCAATAAAATACAAGGAAAAAGAGTGACCCCTTTTCCCACCCTAAGAAAGCTTTGGAATAATGAAAGATTCTCCGTTGTGTTGGAACAGTAATGCACTCCCTCACTCAAAGAGAGATGCTGTTCCGTCCAAGAGGAAAGCGTGTAATATACTTGGTGTTGAAAGGGAAAGACAAGCATCCTGAGAAACATTTTTGCCACAAATTTCAAAATACCACAATCACACAAAGATGAGTAGAGACTGTATATATCACATCCATTGACAGACATTCCAATTCAGAGTGATCTGTAGTATGGATGAAATGTGGCCATTCACAGTGGCATATAACAAATGAAATAATGCATAATCACACTTGTTGTGAATAGTTTCATTGACATGCTTATCTATAAATAGATACCTTTTCATAGAATTGATAAAAAAATTAGCTCTTTACTAAAAGGCCAAAAGAACTGCCCAAAATCCATGATACACCCTCATCCATGAAATATGGTGGTGTGGGCAAAATGTTTTGGGCATGCATTGCTCCCACACTCATAGGCTCACTTGTTCTTATTTATGATGCACCAGCTTTTAGCAACAGCCTTTATCTTCCCCAGTTTAGCAAAGTCCCTTCACACTCATTGGGTGGTGCTTTACCAGTGAGGCAATAATCCCAGACATATGTTGAAGTAATGGTGGTTGATTTCCATACCCTAAAACAGGAACATCACAGACTGGCAAAGTCATTCACCCAACCTAAATCAAGAGACAATATAGCATCCGGCCCTCAAAACCAGTAGGAGCTGAAACTAAAAATGGCCGCCATACTGCTTAGGCAGAGCATGACCAAAAGGCCACTGAGACCCGGCTAGAATCTATGGGCCGAACACTTCCAGCAGTTCTGGCACGCAATGGACTACAAAGCACAGTTCTACAAGTACTTTCTTTTGTGCAACATGACAGTTTTTACACTTGCAAAAGGGCATTTTGTGGAACAGAGTTTCTGTTCTCAAAACTCTTAACACCATGCTTGTTTTAAACTCACTGGATGAATGCAGTTTACAATCAACTTGAATTAATTTCTCAGTAAAGCTTAACCACAAGCAAAACTGGACATTCACCAACCGGGTCAGCACAAATAGTTCAAATCAGACTCAAGTTAAAATCTCAACATACAGGCTGAAATTCTTGAGGATAAGAATTTCCAGATCTTCAAATACCATTGTTAAATGGGTGAAAGGAATCTCAACTTTATTATCATCTATAACAAGAGGACATCATTGCAATGATTCTGCTTGAGATTGAAACAAAACAGAATGGAGAAGAACATAAAAGAATGAGCACTGGGTGATGGAGACAGAGAGACATGGGGAGAGGAGTATGAATGTGTGATACCATTCAACACAGATGAATAGTACTGAATACTTAGACTTATCAGCCGATGATTACAAAGGATGGGTCAACCATGTAAGTGATTCCCAGCTGTTAATTAAACATGAGGTGAAGTGTTGAGACACAAACATGGCCAAATAAAGTAGACAAAGTAGACTCGTAAAACTAGCGTTACTTTAGCTTATAGGGTCCTGTTCGACCTGGGTACCATCAAACTATACTTAGGGAGCAAATATGTATAACAAAATGCACATTGGATCCTGGCATGTCTGACAAAATGTCCACTGGTGCTGATGCTTCTCGATGGAGCTGGGGTACATTTTGACAAACATTCCAGAAACCAAGGTACATTTTGTAATATCTAATTGTTCTCTGGGTATAGTTTGATGGTATGCAGGTCAAACATGATCATATAAACATAACTTTGCCAATTACTGTTTGCATTTAGCACTTTTTCCACCATTTTTTTCCCACTGCCATTTACATCAGTTGTTCATTATTAGTGTCCAAATTTTTTGCTCTTATCATTTTCATTTGTTGTTAGTGTGTCGATAAAATATATCCTTACAGAATTTCTAGGATGTGTTCTCATTGCCCATAACTTCCAAACAGTGAATATGTGCATTTCTATTTTCAAATGGAAATTTTGAAAGCAAATAATGCACACACTGATTGCATAATTAACTCCAGAATAAAGCTAACACTTCTGAGAAGAGAAACCAGAGAGCACAAAACAATGATTTAAACCTTCAAAATTGCCGAAAAAAAATACAGCATCTACTGTAATTCCATCCATTTTAGCAGTCTCATGTCATTTAGCAATAAACACACATTATTTTTGAAGAACCTTTGAGCTGCTTGTGCATACGTACGTAGTGTTGAATGAAGAGTATTGAAAAAGCAAAATATTAAATAATCCCAGTAAGTAACTGAGAAACACAAAAACTATAGTAATTTCAAAACTATGGTGTCCTAAAGAGGCTCTTTAATGTCGATATGCTTGAAATTTATATATAAAAATATAAATATACATTTGGTAAATACAAATTTCTTATGCAAATATCATTTGGGAAAAAAATTGGGAAAATGTTGTTTAATTGCAAAAACACATTCAGAAGAGATCACAAGACTCGAAATAGCTTTCCAATCCTCACATGACTGACTTCAGGAACTCAACGGCAACTAATACCTTTTGTAGTGCTCAAAAGGAGTTAATCTCCACTTTGGATAGCGAGACCGGTGACTTAGTTTAACAAGACCAAACACTCCATAAAACGTAAATATGTTACTCTTGTGGTGTTGAAGTGTCACTGAAATAATGAACCCAATTTAGTCTTAAACAGAAATCCAGTATGTGCGCACTTGTGGAGGGGTATCAGTGTTTCAGGTTTCTGGAACTCAGTAAAGGACAATCCCCCCATGGATGGCCTCTCTGGGAAGTTTAGCCTGAATTTACCATAATGAGGATTAGTGAGTTTTTGTTCCTTTCAGTATATTTGCTAACCGGCTGGTCTTTTTCACTTTCTTCACACTGCGGAGCAGCTTAGCCTTTTAAGCCGCAAAAAAAGCCCTGTGTGGATTTATTAAAATGCCAGAATGTTCCTGGGGTTAATTGGAAAAGAAGGAAAAGCCTTTAATGCATCGACTCATTAAACATTTAACCCGACCGCGAGCCTTTGTGTTTCGAGGACAGGAAAAGATCAGACTGATAAACAGAGAGCACAGAGGGCAAAAAGGAAACTACCGTTAGCGGCCATGTTTCAAATAAACACGGACCATTCAAATTTCACCGAAAATAAGGTAACCAAAACCACTGCTGACACACAACTTCTGCAATGGGGGAGAAAATGTTATTCGTCTTTTCTAGCCAATTACACGGGGATAGAGATGAGAGATACCAGAAGGTACCACCCCCCTCAACCCAACCCCTCCCAACGCAAGCCCATTCACTACAGGCATTTCTATCCCCTCAGAGTTCAGACTGCAGGGCGCTTTAACCTCAGAGCTGATAAGGGCACAGGCTCTTACTGAGGAATAAATGGAAATAAAAGCAGGATAAGGTGACATAAGTGCAGAGAAGAGGAGCGTGAAATCCGTCGGACATACGCAAATTGCGCAAGGCACCTTTCAGCCATTAACCTCCAGCTCCAGGCAGTGATTAACCGCGTAAAATCAACAAGGCACAAACACTACGCCTGCAGAACTTGCAGAGCATGGAACGCCTGCAAGAGCATGTAAACGCTGAGTACGCATAAGAACCAAGCAAGCAACCGAAAGCAAAAGACTAGACCAAATTCTCTACAAAGGTCACTGGATTTTTACTATGATTTGAGACGCACTTCCTGTTGGATGATAGGCTGAGACTTTCTGAAGCTTTGCCACATTTCCAGCTCAAAAAGTACTTGCTTTTAGAATTCCTTTTGAATCATGATGTAGAATTCATCGTCTACACAGCAGCTACCAAAGCTATGCTGTTTTTAGCCAAAATGAGGGACTACGCCGGCTTAATGTGAACTGGCGGCCAAGGTGACAGGGAGCTGAAAGAATCGCAGAGACAGCTGGAGTCCCAGAGAAAGTGTTTGAGGGCTTTACTATTGTTCCTACTTCCCTCCAAAACATCACTGTTCAGACACTGTTGCCAGTGTCGCAAGAGTGGAGATTACCGACCATTATCTCCCTTCGTTTCTCTAGGCCCACTAAAATTCTCCCCCTGGTGTCTTCAAAATGGTGTTTCAGGATAGCGCGATTCCAAGCAAACTTTCCCCTAATCCCACCCATTATTGGAGCCTTAATTGGATTGGAAGCGGGTAGGGGGAAAGCCCCCCCTCGCTTCAGCGGACAGGGCCCCAGGCCCTGAGCTCGAGGGGAGAGAGGGATTCCTAAAAGTTGATCCCAGGAGACCAGAGGATTTCTAGGTGACTCAGTTGAAAATGTCGCTCATTGAGCATAATTCATTCGCGGTTTTGGGTAGAGATACAAGTAGGAATCCTGACAAACTTGCTTTCGAGAGTCATTAGAGCCTAAATATATGTATTCAGCAAACATACCAATCAAGCAGAATTCAATCCCTGGCTTTGCATGCAATGCAGATAAACTCTAGATTTAAAGTAGCTCCAAAATAAAAAGGGCCCAAAGGCATTCCACTGAAATATACACTACCATATACATTTCCACTTGTTACAAAATGGAGTGATCAAACATGAAAATATGGGCAAAAAGTTTAAACTAGGAGTAAAATTAAAGAAAGGGACAGGCTACACGAACACTGTGTCAGTATGCACAACTAAGATGACAAAACACTGTAATATGTCCCATACTATTTTTCCTTATAAACTTCATCTGTGTGTTCAGTAGTTTGGAAGGAAATGGGCCCAAAAATCTGGCAGCTAACCGCCCATCCAAAAAAAAAAAAAAAAAAAAAAACTAGGTCGTGTGCGTACACAATTGATGAATAAAAAATTTGCAAGAGGATTCAAATTCCCGATTTAATGTATAGCAAGATGTCCCCAAGACGACTGCAATAAATGAGCTAACCTTGCAAAAAAAAAGTGTTATGATAGCCATAAGGTCAGTGTGAAATAAAATTTCAGTCAGTTAAAAACAGTGGATAGCAATAGACCGGCATATTTACTTTATTTTTCATTAGCACTATACTTCATGGAGGCTATCACAAAATGCTATTCTTGCATTTTTGCTGTGGGCATTTTGATTGGATGAACTGCTTTAGCAAAGGGTCGCTGAAATCCTGTAATCAGAGCAATTAAACTGACAGGTTTAAAGGTTTTTCCGCCATCCCTGACACCAGAGTAGAAACAGAAAAGAAAAAAGTAGCGTGTTTATCAGGAAGGAAAGAAATATCACATTTCTCAGACCCAAGATGATGATTAACAGACACATGCCATTGCAGGAATCTTTAATCCGGTATCCAGACTGATTTTGCAAGATGCAGAGTGATTTCGTTTTGTTAGCCCTGATGGAGCTGGGAATTTGAGTGGAGTAGTGAGATGTAGCCTGATGTGCCAATCATTTACAATGACAAAGCAGTTGTTCTAGTTATGAGCTGGCATGAAGCAGCAATGATTTAGCATGAAACGGCTACAATTTAGCATAACATGGCAATGATTCAGCAGGCTACCGCTTCAGATTAGCCTAATGCAGCCATGACATTGCTGCATACAGCTACAACTTGGCATGGCGTGGCTGTGATTTACGCCCGGCCCAGGGATACAGTAACTCTTTGTACGTTTGCTCCAGACGTGCACTAAAACCTACAGTACCCCCGACTCCAGTCTCGCTCTACAAAAGTACAGCTCACAGACAGGAAATGTCTTTTTACAGCCACTCTACCAAGTATGCTCCTAGGTGCATAAAACATTTTCCCTCCGATGTACAAAGAGGGGCATTTTTTTCCTGGTGAACATAAAAAGTTGTGGTTATGAAAAAGAAATATACAGTACTGCAGTATATTGTTATACATTAAAAAAAAAAATACAATGATGAATTGTCACAGCAATGTCTTTCTCAGAAACTTTCTCTCTTTCAATGCTGGAAAGCATAAATTATTTGTATGTTTGGTCATGCACGGCAAGGAGTTTTAATGTCTTCTCCGATTCAATAATACATTTCATTTTAATTCACAGCAGAATTGTCCATTGTGTTCTGATGAAAATAATTCAGTTGGGCCTTGTAAATAAAAAATTTTCTTCATAATAGCCTCAACTTTAAGTCAATAGAACCTAAAGCACCACGGTCCATTTGAGTCATGGATATTTATGCGAGACTTTGTCTTGCTATGAAGAACTCACTCAGGAAATTTATGTAAAAGCACTTTCTGAATTCATACTTTTGGGCTGAACATGGGCTTCAAAGACCTTCAATCCTACTGTGCTCCCTCTTATCAGTCAAAACTGACCAGCCTCCTCCTGTCAGGATGTGCCATTTCAACCAGACTGGATCCTTCACCGCACACAATGCATCACATGCTGTCGACCGCATGCTTGTGCATGCAAAACAATTTCAGTGGCAGCATAGATATGGCAGGGACATCAATGTGACACAACAGTATGCCTTGCTTTTGCGGTCCCATTTTTGAGGATGTCATTCCGGAAAGACGTGTGAGAAAGTGTGTAGTTTCACACAGAAAATGCATTCATTCAATATAATTCATTCAATTAATGTCTATGGGCCATATTAGTCACAATCTCCATACTGGATTTTAAATCTAGGATCAATTTTTGACCATTCACATGCTACGAGCTAAAAGGCATAACTGACCCAAGATCAGCGCTTCTACTCTAGCTAGCTTGACAAATGTGGGCCCCTATTCTTAGTCTGCATTCAAACTGTCCTCTCCCAAAAACCTCAGAGAGGACAATGGGAGCACTGGTGCCAAGTGGGACAAAATGTAACTTTAATGGATAAAGTGGATCAAAGATGCCCTCTGATTAAGGGCTAGGAAAGCATCATCTATTCCATCATCATATCTCTGCATCTACAGTACAGTGCAAAAGTCTTAGGCACATTTTAAGCAATTTCATAGGGCAAAGATGCCTGCAAAAATGATGGTATTAAAGTTTATAATAATAACTAAGAAATATACCATACACAGCTGTAAACTGCTAAAAACTAAGCCAAACCAATATGTGTTGTCATTACGCTTTGCCTAAAAATTTGGGACACTGTTCTGTTGTGCTACGGTTTTAAAGGATGTTGGGCTTTTTGCTTGTCCCAGAGTGGAGAACCTGCCACCATTCTTCTTCAAACTGACCGTCTCACTCGCGTCTATCCCTCCAAGAAATTACAAACAGCAATGAAGATGTTGACATCAAGGCTCTGTAAAGACTATAATATCTGTATCGACTTTTTTTTATAGAATATAAAAATTTATGAAACTGTTCTTTAAATTAGCATTTTGGATTTCAAATTTAGTTATCATCTTCAGCAACTTCAATGTGGAAAACAAAAAGTCAACATCTAAGGCAAATTTAAATTTTAACAAGAGTTGTCAGAAAGACAACAAAGCTCGCCAGGGCAAAGTTTTTCTGCATGCGGACGGACGCGGACGCCGAGGGTACGACAATAGCTCCTCCGGACATTCGTCCTGGTGAGCTAAAAAGTGCAGGGTGCCCAAGACTGCAGAGTACAGTATATCTCCAAATACAACACTTCTACAAAAGTAGGACACTGCACTAGTCAAGATGCTCAAACACGCACAGAATGGTGATCCAAAAAAATCATGCACACCTGCTTAAGACCAAATCTCTCAAAAAGGAACCCCCAGCTCAGCATAGTCCATTACAGGGATCATTACTCAGAGGGATTTGCAGGGAAATTGAATTTGGGTGAGAAAATCTCCGAACACCGAGTTACCCCAAAGTTACAAGAGGTCAAAGTCATTGACGCCACAGCGGAGCAGTGGTCGAGCAGACCAGCTTCCTTTTCATTAGACTGTACAGTCACACGTCAAGAAAGATTCCAAATGGGATTTTTGATAAAGGTGCCGTGTGTGAGCAGACGCAAAGTAGCCGGCAAGATATGCAATTGAACCTGCGGTGAAATAACAAAAACAGCCAGCCGGATATATAATAAATAATGCAAGAAGTGCATTTAGCCTAAATCAAAATGACCATTCGGGGACCCAAACGCGCACCAGGGAAGATGACACTAGCGGGCAAACGCCGGTCGACCTGGAATGTTAAACCGTGCCCATCCATCAGCTGGCCCTGCTCCCTTCTGTCGGTTCCATCAGCCAGAGACTGAATGAATAAATAATAGAGAGAGAATCAATCAGGGAGGTCTGGCTGGGGGACTCGTCTGGAGGTTGGCCCCGGTCAGCACCTCTGGCTTGGCGGTACAGATAGTCAGCCGCAAGGCGAGATGAACTGCGGGCTGCCTGAGGAGCATCACAGAATGGCTCGTCTCACAGTTATGCCCTGTAAGGCTGGTACAGTTGTTTGGCATTGATTAGACTCGTAATTGTTCATTTTACTGGGTCCATTACAGTGTAAACTAGACAGTCGTTCGCCCGTTGGTCAACGTGTATTCCTGAACCGCCTAAAGCGATCGCTCCTAAAATCGATAGTCTTTGTGACATTAACACTCACAAACTCTACAGCATATATGAAAAGAATCAGCTGAAATCCATCGTCTGCAGAGGTCTCATGAGCAAATCTCTGCAGACACGGCAGCGGACGGGGAGTGACGATCCCTGATCCATAGCGTCCCCAATCGTCGTCCAGGGATACAATTATTATGTAGGCATAACAGTGTTAAAGCTAACATTTTGTTATCTTTGCTTTGGTTGTCTTTCGAATGTAGCCTCTTTGAAGTGGACGGAAACAGAAAGAGGGAGTGAAAGAGAGAGGGAGGGAGAGAGAAAGAGAGAGGGAGGCTGCACGAGCCAGGAAAGGAAAGGAGGAAGGGCTCGAGAGAGATGCACAAGGGAGAGAGAGATTAGTCATCATTAGCACAAGATCTGACACCAAGTCTAAGTGCTTCCTCCTGATGACCAAGTGGCAACAATCTTTTCCCCCCGGCCTGTCACCCCCGATTACGTTTTCTTTCATGAAAATTTAATCCGTGTCGTCGTCAGACCCCGCAGCACATTTCTGCGAAATAACAAAGCTGAGGCGAAATCAGAAATGTGCAAACACAGCAGTGAAAAAGAGAAAGGCCGTGTGCTGTCGTAGGAGATTAAAGGACCTCGCATCGCACCCTCGAACATTCCCCGCGATATGAACAATAAACAAGTCTGCTGACCTAAGTGGCTCAGTCTTCATTATTCTTCCCGCTGATAAAGAGCCAACAGTTCCCTTTCAACAGCAGCGCCACATAAATTGTAATGTTAAACTTGCCCATTCTAGCATCTGTCACCAAGCACGGCCACCGTTCCTCTGCTTCCTTTATTCGCTTTGTAAATGAAATGGCTGCCAGGGCTTCGCGGACACGCCCAAAACATCTTTACCTGGGGAACTGAACCTGCGGTCAGAACCATAAATTCAACGTCGTGAAAATTACAGTCACCGCCACGCACACTTTCCGCCTCCGCCGCCGTAAAAAAAATGAGCTCCCGTGGCGCTCTCCTTGACTCGTGAAGATAACGCGCCGCTCTTCCCGGCTGAATTCTATTATCAAATCTTAATGAAGGCCTTATCGGGAGACAAGATCAGCGACCTCAATCACTCAGTACCACTTCATCTTCCCGTAGGATAACCCCAGTCAGATATGTACGGCGGCGCGGGTCTCGAGTGAATATATCAGGGTTATTGATGTGTTTAGAGGGCAGATAAGGAGAGACGAGGTCTCCCTTTCCATCAGCCTGATAATAATGCGGAAGCACGAGGTACAGGAGCCAGCAGACGTGGTTTGTGTAGACAGCGCACATCCTCCCGACATAATGCCAGACACAACGTCGAGTAGCCCAAAACAAACATTTATCGAGGTGAAAAAAAAGTGCCGTGTTATTTCTCCCCCCCCATTATGTTTTATCAATAAAACTGAGAAATGAAATTTTGAATCGTTCACATCTGTGCGGTATGCACAGCTGTGCATGATCGAGGAGAGGGAGTCTGACTGCTGGAGAAAACTGGACAACAGAACAGGATGTTGTGGAAATGTTTTGAATAATATCCATAGCATTTACCAAGAAGGAAAATTAAAACAAGGAAATGGCACGGGCGTATGCTCCTGTGCTTTTATGCAAGATATTAAAGCCTGATCGTGTTCCTAAGCACTTCAGTAGAGTTACATAACCAGAGTACACACAATAGGCGCATCACTCGTAGTAAAAAAAAAAAAACATCGAAAGATTGGTTCAATACTACAAGGGGCTAGGACAGTATAGAGATTGTAAATCTTAAGTACAACTAAGAGACCAGCTGAAGGTAGGAATCACACTAGCTAAACTCCCAAGATTTACACCCCAAGCCATAAACCAATGACCCTTCTTTTCAATCTCAAGTTAGATATTTACCCAAGGCCTATAACTACTAACCTCTATCAATTCCCAGTGTATCATTCAAAAGTTTTTGAATAAGCAGACGGACGGTCAGACAAATGCACACTCATTATGACATGTAATGTTGATTTCAAGATGTTTCCGACATAAAACCATTCAAATCTGAATGCACGCACACACACACACACACACACACACACACACACACACAACTAAAAACAATACCAGCCTTTGCTTCACGGCTGGTAAATAGAACAGTAATATCAGTCCATTTCTACCGACAGGTAAAGTGGTCTGATAAAATGGCGGAGGGAGAGAGTCAGGAGGAGAGAAAAGAGACAGAGAGAACATTCCGAGCCTCCCCATGAGCCTAAGCGATTTATTGAGCGTCCCAGGATGCACTTTGTCAGTTCTTCTGGGGGGGGCCTATGAAGGAGAGCCATGGCCACTCTACCACAGCTCATTGATAATGACATACCTGCTTCGCTGGCCTTTTATCCATAGCACACGGTACTTAGAGCTAACTGAAAAATCAATCGGCCCTGTTACACAGCCGGCCGTCACACTGCTCCCCGACTGTCAGCCCGCAGTCAAAGGACGGCCCTGATGACCAAGGGAGCCAGCCATATCCCGATGTCATCAGAAGAGCCTTTCTGTATTGGACAGGCACACCGAGCTGTACATTTTCCATCATTATTCACTTTCTGAACCAATCAAAAGCCTTGGACTTATGACTTTCTAGAACTGCACCCAGCTCTTCAAGGAAAAGCCTAGGAGTTTCACTCTCAGATTAAACAAATCAGAAAGAGGCCATACATTTCTATTTCCCTCATTCTTTTCTATGCGACATCAGCTGTATTACTTATGCTGATCACCAAATCCAGAGGATACATAAGACAACTTTACTCAGTTACGCTAGTAGAACAAAGAGAAAGAATTAAAATCAGTCAAAAGTTTGGTTAAATGGTAAATGGACTGCATTTACATAGCGCTTTCTAGTCGCATAATATGACCCCAAAGCGCGTTACAACTATGCCTCACATTCACCCGGATGTTGGAGGCTGCCATGCGAGGCGCCACCCTGCACATCATGAGCAGTGTGGGGTTCAGTGTTTTGCTCAAGGACACTTCCACACGTTCTCTGGAGCAGCCGGGGATCAAACCGGGAACCTTCTGATTGCTGGGCCGCCCGCTCTACCATGCCATGCCACCCCATTGGTCAAACAATTTTATGCAGGTTGTAATGTGAATATAGGCCACTAGATGGCAGTATTTACCTTTTTTTTGTTAAGCTCAGACTGCAGTCATGTATAGACATGTCCTGGACATGTCTGGGGCAAGTCTCAGAAAGTTAAAAAAAAGAGGTCTAAATGTGGGTGGGGTCTGCAAAAGAGTATATAAGGAAAAGAATTGAGACAGTAAAGCAGTAGGAGAAATTGCAAGAAGATGACCAGACCTGCCATTCTGTTCAAGACCTGTGACGTTTCTTTTGTGGATTTCTTTGACTGTGTTTGAGCATTTTCTTCATCCAGGACATCACCAAGCCACCCCACTAAAAAGGGACTGTAATTATTTCTGTTTTTTCTTATTTATCAATCTTGGTCTTTAGTTGTAGGTTGTTATTAGTCTTTGTCTTTGTTAAAAATTAAATGTGTTTTAGTTGTTAAAACTGTGTTTGTCATCCCTTGCTGTTGCTGTTGTGTTATAAATGTAATAACAAATTGGGGCCATAACAAATTGGGGGCAGGTCCGGGATAGACCATTGTGTGAGTAATTTATTGAAAATCTAACATTCCAAATTGTGAAATTGTTTTTGTGAATTTTCCTAGATATATATTGACAACAGCAATGGATGATTTCTTGGCATCACCAACCGTAGGGGTTTTGAAGTCTTTTAAAAAGACAGAACTGCTAGAAATTTGCAGACAGTTGGAGCTGACAGAGGTAAAACCAGCCATGCGAAAAGCAAGACTGGCTAGAGAGATAGTTGAATATTACATTGATGAAAATGTGTTTGCACCAGGAGATCTGGAACAGTTTCCAGTGGAAAATCCAAATATAGAAATGGAACTTAAATTAAAAATGCTAGAGATTGAAAGGGAGGAAAGAGAAAAAGAAAGGGAGGAAAAAGAGAAAGAAAGGGAAGAAAGAGAAAAAGAAAGGGAGGAAAAAGAAAAACAAAGAGAATTTGAGAGGGAAGAAAAAGAAAAACAAAGGCAGTTTGAGTTAGAAAAATTAGCAAGAGAAGAAAAACAAAGAGAATTTGAGTTAGAAAAATTTGCAAGACAGAGAGATTTTGAATTAGAGAAATTCGATAGAGAAGAAAGACTCCAAATGGAGCAACTAAAAATAAAAATTGCAACTGAAAATAAATTTCGGGCTAGCCAGGAGGTAAAACTGGTGCCTCCATTTTCGGAAAAGGATGTTGACAACTATTTCCAATGTTTTGAAAAGGTAGCAAAGAGTTGCCAGTGGCCAAAGGAACACTGGCCTCTGATGTTGCAAACTGTCCTCAAAGGTAAAGCTCAACAAGCCTATTCGGCTTTGTCTGCAGATGATTCCTCTGATTATGAGGTTGTCAAAAAGGTTATTTTGAGAGCTTATGAGTTGGTTCCAGAGGCTTACCGACAGAAATTCAGAGGTCTGAAGAAATCTGAAAATCAGACTTATGTTGAATTTGCTAATGAAAAGCAGGTTTGCTTTGAGCGCTGGTGTACTTCTTTGGAGGTCAAGGATGATTTCAACTCACTAAAAGAGATGGTGTTAGTTGAAGAATTCAAGAACTGTGTTAAGGATGATGTTAAGACCTACCTTAATGAGAAGCAAGCACTGAACTTGCAATCAGCTGCCAAATTTGCAGATGAATATGTTCTCACTCATAAGTCCAAATTTCAGTCTAGCAGTAACAATAAATGGTCCCAATTTCAGAAAAAGGGTTACGGTGATACCCAAGATTCCTCACCCAAAGACAAAGACAAATCTGGTGATGGTGCTCAGAAATCCAGTAACAGGTCTGATCAAAGTGTGAAAGCTGACAGTGACAGAAGTGGTCTAGTTTGCAGTTATTGCAAGAAATCTGGTCATGTTACAACTAACTGTTGGTTCCTTAAAGCTAAGAAAGAAAAAGAAAAGGATACCAAACCAAATGCCTTTGTGAAAACAAGGTTAGAAACCCCTGTAGTGGATAACCAATCTGCTAAATTGCCTGCTTCTTGTGGGGCTAAAAAGCCTAATACAGCTGACTTTGTGAGGGAGGAATTTCTTCCATTTGTGTCAGAGGGATTTGTGGCTCTGAATGAGCATACTACTCCTGTCCCCATATATATCCTAAGGGATACCGGAGCTTCTCAGTCACTTTTGTTGATGGACTCCTTGGAGTTACGTGATGAGACCGCTTCAGGGGATTTCATACTTGTACAAGGTATTGAAGGGAGGACTGTATCTGTACCCCTGCGCTCTATATTCTTGAAGTCAGATTTAGTTACAGGACAGGTAAAGGTGGGACTTATGTCAAGTCTACCTATAAAGGGTGTTTCTCTGTTGCTAGGCAATGACCTGGCTGGGGGCAAAGTAGTTCCCCCTGTACATCTTACTTCACAGCCGAGCACTGAAAATGGGGATGAGGACCCATCTCTGTATCCTTCTTGCGCAGTGACTCGTGCTATGGCCAAGAAGGCTAAAGAAGATGATGTTGTGGTGCCGTCCAGTACATTGAATAGTCAGGACTCAGGTGGTTCGCCTCATGACTCTGATTGGCCTACTATGGTTTCTCCGTTTGAGGACTTATCAGATACTTTTATCAGTTCTCTATTCAGCCAGCCGGATGGGTCTGGTGATTCTGATGTGTCTGGAGACTTGTCTCTGTCCAGAAAGCGGTTGATTGAGGAGCAAACTAATGATCCTGAAATTGGTGTACTAAAGAGGAGAGCCCTTCCTGAAAAAGAAATAGATGCAGTTCCAGTTGGGTATTATCTCAAGGATGGTGTGTTGATGCGGAAGTGGCGCCCTCCTGATATCCCTGCCAATGCAGATTGGGCAGTGGTCAGGCAAATTGTTGTTCCGAAGGTCTATAGGAATGAGATCTTAACAATGGCTCATAGTTTACCTTTAGGAGGTCATCTTGGTGTTAACAAGACTGTTGATAAGATCATGAAACACTTCTTTTGGCCTGGGCTTCGGAAAGACGTTTCCAACTTTTGCAAAACCTGTCACACTTGTCAGGTAGTTGGAAAACACCAGTTAGACCCACCTGTAGCTCCATTGCAGCCTATCCCAGCATTTGGGGAGCCATTCTCTAGGGTCATTGTTGATTGCGTTGGTCCATTACCCAAGACTAGATCTGGAAATCAGTATTTGTTGACAATCATGTGTGCATCTACCAGATTCCCCGAAGCCATACCTCTACGTAACATCAAGGCAACTGCAATCTCGAAGGCTTTGATAAAGTTCTTCACGTTGTTTGGTCTTCCCAGGGAAATTCAGTCAGACCAAGGTAGCAATTTCACTTCAGGATTGTTTCAGCAGGTTGTGTATGAACTAGGTGCAAAACAGATTCTTTCTAGTGCCTATCATCCAGAAAGTCAGGGTGCCTTAGAGCGGTTTCATTCCACTCTCAAGACAATGATGAGGACTTATTGTTATGACCATGAGAAAGACTGGGATGAAGGGGTTCATTTGCTGTTGTTTGCAGCTAGAGAAGCAGTGCAGGAGTCTACTGGATTCAGTCCATTTGAGCTAGTGTTTGGTCATGAAGTGAGAGGACCTTTGCTATTATTGAGTGAACAATGGCAAGAGAAAGAGCCGCATATCAGTCTGTTAGACTATGTTGGCAAGTTCAAGGAAAGATTGCGTGCAGCTTGTGACCTTGCCAAAGAGAACTTGAAATCAAGTCAGGGAAAAATGAAAACTTGGTATGATCATAAGGCTAGAAGCCGTGAGTTTAAACCAGGAGACAAGGTCCTTGTGTTGTTTCCCTTGCAGTCCAATCCATTGCAGGCTAGATTTCATGGTCCTTATGAAATTCTGACAAAACTCAATGATCTCAATTACATTGTGAAGACTCCAGATAGGAGAAAACCAAAACAATTGTGTCATATTAACATGCTAAAGCCTTATCATGACAGAAATGCTAGGGTTGCAGCTGTCACTTCAGATTCTCCAATGGTCGAAACGTGTGAAGATGAGGGGGAGTTTCAAGATGATGAACCAAGAATTAAAGCTGAAGTTCTTTCATGTAAATTATCAAACACTGAAGTGTTGCAAAATCTTGATGTAAAACTCCAGCACTTAGAACCCTCACAGAGAGATCAGTTTGAAAGGTTGATCAAGAAATATGAGGATTTGTTTCCTGATGTTCCAAAGAGAGTTACTATAGCCTCTCATGATGTAGATGTTGGTGATGCCAAACCAATAAAACAGCATCCATACCGGATGAATCCTGAAAAGAGAAAGATTGCTGAGAAAGAGGTTGAGTTCATGTTAAAACATGATATTATCAGACCCTCCAACTCCGATTGGAGTTCACCCTGTGTGCTAGTTCCAAAACCTGATGGAAGTACTAGATTCTGTACAGATTATCGCAAAGTCAATGCTGTAACTAGAACTGATGTGTTTCCAATACCTAGGATTGATGATTGTATTGATAGTGTAGGGCAAGCAAAGTTTCTGACCAAGATTGATTTATTGAAGGGTTATTGGTGTGTGCCTTTAACTGAGAGGGCCAAGAGCATCTCTGCTTTTGCCACACCATCTGGATTGTACCAGTATGAAGTCCTACCCTTTGGCATGAAAAATGCCCCAGCCACGTTCCAAAGGATGATACAGTCTACAATCGCCGGATTGCCACACACGGGTGCATACATCGATGACCTGATCACATGGAGTGACTCCTGGGAAGAACATCTAAAAGATGTAGAGACGTTGTTCCAGCGCCTGACCCAGGCTAACCTGACTGTTAACCTGAGCAAGAGTGACTTTGGTTGTGCTACTGTCACCTATCTTGGCTACGTCATAGGCCAGGGTAAGGTGGCACCCATAAATGCTAAAGTCCAAGCCATCATGGACTTTCCAGTTCCTGACAACAAAAAAGCTTTGCGCCGCTTCCTTGGAATGATCGGGTACTACCGCAAGTTCTGCAAGAACTTTGCTGAGATTGCTCTCAGTCTAACTAACCAACTGAAGAAAGGCGTAAAGTTCACCTGGGATGATGCATGCCAGAGAGCCTTCGATCACCTGAAGTCTCTGCTGTGTCACTGCCCCGTGCTCAAATCTCCTGACTTCAACAAACCGTTCTCCATCGCGGTCGATGCTAGCGACCAAGCTTGTGGATCTGTGCTCCTACAGAGAAGTGACTCTGATGACATTGAGCATCCCGTGGCATACTTCTCCAGGAAGTTCAATCGCCACCAAAGGAACTATTCCACAATAGAGAAGGAACTGTTGGCTCTGGTCCTTTCTTTACAACACTTTGAGGTTTATGTTTGTACAGGACAAAAGCCAATGATTGTGTACACTGACCACAATCCGTTAATGTTTTTGAGTAAGATGAAAAACAAGAATCGGAGATTGTTGAATTGGAGTTTGATTTTACAGGAGTTTGACTTGGAAATTAAGCATGTGAAGGGTACAGACAATGTAATTGCTGATTGCTTATCCCGTGTTTGAATGTGTATATATATATCATGTGTTTGAATATTGTATGATATGTATATATAGACAAGTGTTCACTTAACCATTTTGTATTGAAAAGAAAAATTTTGCCTTTGTGAGTCAAAATTTTTCCCTTTTGGAATGGAGGTGTAATGTGAATATAGGCCACTAGATGGCAGTATTTACCTTTTTTTTGTTAAGCTCAGACTGCAGTCATGTATAGACATGTCCTGGACATGTCTGGGGCAAGTCTCAGAAAGTTAAAAAAAAGAGGTCTAAATGTGGGTGGGGTCTGCAAAAGAGTATATAAGGAAAAGAATTGAGACAGTAAAGCAGTAGGAGAAATTGCAAGAAGATGACCAGACCTGCCATTCTGTTCAAGACCTGTGACGTTTCTTTTGTGGATTTCTTTGACTGTGTTTGAGCATTTTCTTCATCCAGGACATCACCAAGCCACCCCACTAAAAAGGGACTGTAATTATTTCTGTTTTTTCTTATTTATCAATCTTGGTCTTTAGTTGTAGGTTGTTATTAGTCTTTGTCTTTGTTAAAAATTAAATGTGTTTTAGTTGTTAAAACTGTGTTTGTCATCCCTTGCTGTTGCTGTTGTGTTATAAATGTAATAACAAATTGGGGCCATAACAAGGTGAACTTCCTAGCTGCTCAATTATCGCAAAACAACAGGAAGTGCAAAATATTTCAAACATTTTGTAGTCAATGCCATTCATACAAAGGCAGATATTGGTGCACCATGTTAGCCATTCATAGATGAAGCAGATATTAAAAGACTATAATTGCCCTTTGACGTCATGCACCAGCAAATCATCGTCAACCATCAGCCAGTACTTTCTTCCCTGTCCTCACTCCCACTGCATAGTGACCATTTTTCCCGTCACTTCAAGCGTTACGCGACGCCAGACAAACTGCAATGTTACACTGCGTGCAACACGGTGCACGGAGATACACCAACTGTCCACAAATGCGGCACTGCGGTGCACTGTGGCCACAAAACGAGGACAAAGCACATCTGCTCCATGACTTCATCGAGTCTCCCCAGTCGGCAGCCAGGGGGTCCCGCCAAGCAATTAGCGGCGTTAGCACGATTTCTCGGGCCAGCCTCACGTAGCGGTAACAGCTGGACCAAGAGTCACAGGGAGGTGGAGGAGTTCTTGTCAGGAAGGCTAAGATGCGAGATGCTGTTTCACGCCGCTTCTCATGTTTCCGCCAGGACATTCCTGCTTAACGCTAGCTTTGAGCTACAAAGCATGCTAACTGGAATGGACACTGCAGTAAAAACTGCTCCAGACTCTTTCCCCCTCCTGAACCAACACCCCCACCCCACCCCCACTTTTCCGCTCAACTATTTCCCACCAGCACTCTCATGCAAAAGCTCAGAGTTTCACGTTCTTTTGTTCGAATGAACGTTCCAAATTTATTTCTAATGTTATTACTTCGGACATCCTACTCCTTTATTTAAACGGATACCTTTACATCAATACCTTTGGTGAAGAACCACAGAGGAAAACAGCATCTGGGAATTCAAAACTGAAAAATTTCAGTTGCAGGCATCCAACTTCTCCTACCACCTACTCAAGATGGATGGCTTTGATTACCATATCCGCAGATGACTGATACAACAATAGTCCAAGCCTTTTGAAGCTTTAATGCACAACATTACAGGATCTTTAAGAACAAAAATAAAAGTCTAACACAGGCCTGAACAGAAGTATTTGATCAAGCCATCTGAAATGTCAAAGGGGTGACTTTAAGCAGGTGTTGTAGGAGATTGGTAGTGCTCTTAAACCTAGACCAAGGCTGGAAGATCTAGAAGCAGCACATCCCTCTAAGGGGGCCTATCAGTGTAGCTGGACGACCATGGACACTATCTCCAACCACTGGGACTTAAGATCAAAGGCCACTGCACAGAGCACAGCAAGGCTTCTCTCTGTTCAAGACAAAATGCTCTTCAGGATACACTGATAACATCGGACGTTTGAAGAGCAGCAAGAGCAAAAGACAAAAAACCATTACTGAAACGAGAAAGTCACCATTTTAAATCTGAGCCTGTTCTTGTGTATCTGATTATCTTGACCAAGTTTTAACATGGTCTCCAGGGGTACACAAAGCTGCCAATAGGAAATTGCAGAAGAAATTTGTAACTATTTTGTGTCTATTATCAAACTTTACCAATACTTTCATGCATCTGAAGCAAAATTCAGCCATGTTCTGCTAAAGTTACACAGTAACACGGCAGAGGTACAAGAGGAGATTTATTACCAGTTACCGTATAACCTACTGCATTGCTTATTTCAATTCCAGAAATCCTGCGGACAAAGCCGTCCCTGCAAAATTCGAAAAACATCCTGCCTCTTCACTTCTATAGGGGAAATAATGAATAATACTATGTGCTCCTATAAGTGGAAATATGTAGTCTAAAAAAATAAATACAGTCACAATACAGGAAATTGTCCACAGAATTCCAGAAAAGTCAAATAATGAAAGCGGAAGGGAAAAAAAATCTAATTGAATCTTTTTAATTTTGGACTAGCTAATATTAGGCAATTTACAAACTATGGTCCAATATATTTGCTTTATTTCTGACACACTTCTAAGTGCAATTTAACTCTTAAAATATGGCCCCTAATTCACCAATGAAAAAAGTCAATTGTCAGCTTCGGATAAATAATTAGCATGCTAATTGAGTTCATGCTCCAGGAGACTATAAGAGTGGCTCAAAAAACTCATTTTGACCCTCATATGAATTTATTAAATGTAAAATGGACAGATGTAAAATATCTGTCAAAGCTGGCTGGTAAACATGGAGGAGTTTTATTAGCCTCGCCAAAGGTACAGAAAAAAATATTATTTACAGCAAAAAAAATAAAAAATTTTTAAATCCCGCCATCCCTCCAGTCATAAGAAATATGTCATGTTAACATCTGCAATGCGAGTATTGGATATTTGTTGGCATCGGGCAACTCCAGTAAACTTAGCAATTACTCAGGGATGTGAAAATAAAGACTAAGCTTTAGGGTTCAGAACAAAGTACTATCATACAGCACTTTCTGACAACCTCCACCACTGAGTAATTATGGCTGAAGAGGTAAAACTGTCACAAATAATTTTCCTTATGACAGTTACCAATTCAAAAGCACATTATTAAATGCACCATTCAAAATGGTTTATATTCATTCATCTCAACCTTGGTTTGTGCTCAACAAACTGTCATTTTAAAAAAATGCACAAAAATCGCTGCTTGACTTAAAAGACGAATATTTAGTTTAACAGTTAAAATCATGTTCTATCATGTTTGGACATATTTTCACAACTGGGAGAGGTTATTCATCATTTTGGACCTTAATTCTGATGTCGGACAGCCTTGGCAAAAAGACTGGTGGGGAAAAAAAATTACATCATAAATAATTATGAGTATTCCTACAGATTCCCAGTGTGATTCATGGGAAAAGAATGTTAACACACAACACAGTTTCAGATTTTTCAATTCTCTGTCATAAGTTTTGCCTTAAAGTAAACCTCAAGTCGGTTGCACTGTCGCAGTCAATCATTTTGACCTCTCAGTGTCTACCTCTGGACAAGTAATGCTTGGTTCTCAAAACATTCCCATTCAAACTTGAGTTCATCAAGGCCATGCTCGACATGTAGGAGTGCGGATCTAAATTAATCTCTGACTATTGGCAGTGTTGTGTATGGTTTACCCCTTAAATGCAACAAGGATGACAGGCAGGAATGACTGCATCTTTGTTACAAGCTGTTAGCATGAACGGGAAAACAAACCTTCTCAAAATTCAGAAACCTGTTTAAGGAAGAGTACAATGCTGTTACTAATGATGTTGAGGAGCAGCAGATTACTACCCCCGTTCCACAGAGCTTTCTGGCTCATTGATCACTTGTCGCAAGCAAAGTTTATTTCTTAGATCCAATGAGGCGAAATCGTCTGATGAAGGAACTGAGCTCAGTGCTTGGTTCCTTCATCGGACAATTTCGCCTCATCAGATCACGCCTGACACGTCGGACACTGACCTGATAGTGCACAAACACAAATCGGATTCGTCGGCCTGTGATACGATAGTCTTCCGTGGGTGAGCGGAAGAAATAAACTTTGCTTCCGACGATTGACCGATGAGCCAGAAAGCTCTGTGGAACGGGGGTAGACAGTAAATGATTACTAGAGCAAATGGAGTTTGAGGGGCAATATTTTGAGATGAAAAGCTGTTATGGTATGCGGGCCTTGTTATCACACCCAGTCTGCCACGTTTTGCAGTGTCATGATCGCTCAAACAAAAGCAAACACATACATACATACTCATACACATACACACAGCTAGGTGTTCAAAGGCTCTTGGGCATCACGGTTTAACTCAGTACTGACATTCGTCCAAATAAGGTGTAGAAAAGTTTTAAATCTAAATTTCCAACTGCGTATCTATTGTGTGCCAACATTCAACAAATGTGTTGGCATTTGATAACACCATTTGGCCGCAGTTCCTGTGGCATTCAGTTAGTTAACAATAAAAGAAAAATTAAAATTTCATTCTAAAATTGAATGAATTAAAAAATGGCCATCGGAATCCAAAGACGACCAACTATACTATTGTACTTCTGAAAGTGTAAACATTTAATTCCCCATTTCAATGCCGACCCTAAATCTATGAACTTCACATTCAAACTATTCGTACAGCCAATGACATTAATATTTTTTCCCCTTTTTTGTCCAAACACAGCACAGGAGACAACAGTCAAAGAGATTCAAAAAACCAACTTTCTGCGTGTATAAATATCTAATTTGACATTTTTTACATTCAAAACTGTCACCCTGTTCAAACTTAGACCACTAGTTGACCATTAACTGAAAGTAACGGTGTAGCGAGCCCTTCATCTTAACTCAGGACAGCTACTTCAGCATATTGATTATGTCAGTGGCCAATTACAACAGAGAGTCAAGCAGAGGCAAACAACTGGCATCCTGGGCAGGTCATACGGCTCCTCCAATCACTGCTGAATAAGTAATCACTCAAAATTATGCAACAGACACCCAAAGGTTGCCAGTTGTCATCACGGGCAGAGGCACCGCAGGAAGAATACTTTAAGTGCACGCTTGCAGTATTAGTCACCCGAAGGTGTGGGAAAAGGTCACAGACTAGAGCATTGAACCAGAAACATTTACAAAGATCTACGCATAGCCCGCAGTTAATTTCAAACTAGCACAACACACATAAAACATCACCTCAAACAATAAAGTACTGCCATCAACCCCCTCTGTTAAAATGCGACCTGAAGCAACAGGACTGGATCTGTGTTTCAAAACTAGCAGAGAAGAGAACTGTGGGGTTTGTAGTTCCTTGCCGTGTTACCAGTCACATGACTGTGTATCAATAACAATGCCTCAGAATGATAAAATGATTCAACCCATTTGTATTATACGTTGTCCAACTAATAAAAAGAAATGAGGCTTGTGTAAGATCTTTTTTCCCCTTGGCCATCTCCCCCCCCATTTCCTTATTCTCCCTCAGCCAATTATGAATATGGGAATATTAATTAAACAAAAATATTTTCATTTGTAAAATTACCCATTTTTTGGACTAGCAACTGGAAGAATCCATGACCATATTCTGAATCAAGTGGGAAGATGAAGCACAGGTATGTCTTACAAATTGCAGTTTGGCGTGTTTATCAAGTTCTTCTATTGGGGTTTCGATACCAGCACAAATTTACGTTTCGCAGCTTATTAATACTAAAGATAAATGCTATATAAGGCAACAGATGGCACGAAGGCACCAAATTGCCCATTAGATCTTCAGCACACTCACAGCAAAAAATAATAAAAAGACAAAAAAAAAAAAAAAAACGTGAATTTCCAAAACTTTGCATGACAAAAGGTATTACGTCCAATCTGAAATGAAAGCCAAAAGGTTCAAATGTAAATTAATGATTTAATTCAGTTTAAAATGCTGACTCTACCGAGTAAAGCTCATTATTAAATACTAAATTAGTAAATAAAAAACATGTTGCGTATAACAACATTTGGAAGACATCACCACCTCTGCATTAACTGCCCATATAAACGGACCAGAACAGTAACGGAAAAAGATAAATCGCAGTGTCTAGAGACACGGCAGTTTTCATTGGTACGGCAGTCGATTTCAAGGGATTAGGATAAGGATTCAGGATTATAGTAAGGGGAAGGGTTAGGGGTTGGGTTTAGGGTTAGGTTAGGGCAGGGCTTTAAACGGGGACTGCCGTATCTCTCCACATTGAACTGCATTGAAAAACTGCCGTACCCGCGGCAACTGCCAAAATAAATTGCTTATCGATTCGTTATTATCGAAATGCATAATTAAGAACTCAGATAAAATAAAAAGGTCGCAACTCGGTAGTCAACATACTTTCACCCCACAGAAGACAGTCAGCCCGTGTGTTCATAAGGTGGGCTGTGGCACAAATCTGCTGAGTGGGCCACGAAAAAGTGAGCGAATCAGTCCGGATACTCAGGCGCACTTCCACTGCATGGCATTAACTGCGACTGGATTCCGTACACAACGCAGGACATAATGTTACTGTTACTAAAAGTAGACCATACAGCGTTATTCTTTATTTTTCTTGACTCGGTTCCATAATCGTCGCAGAATCAGCCTATTCGGTTCAGAAAGCTCGCCATCATTTCCCCAACTGACCTGAAAGCTTTTAACCCATCCAACATCAACGATGCACAGACTACTTCGCTTTCAGACCCCGTCAAGCGCTGATAAATTATTCATATTCAAAATTTAAATGGCCACAAAATAATAGTCAGGAATTTCCAATAAGTAGATCTACTTCTATCAATAAAATATAACGTCGTTAAAAATAAAGACGAATAGTCGCTATTGAGTGGAAAAAAATAGTTTATTTACTTAATGTAACGCGCGCATGTCCAGGTGATTTAAACAGAATATCAAAAAAACTGTAAACAAGACGCGACAAATTTTGTCGAGTTTTACAGCCAGGCTGCAGTGTTAAAAATAGGATATCCAAGTGTTTTCACAAACAAAACATACCAAAGGCATCAAAACATAGGCTATTAAATACCGCCTTTTCACTTATTTAAATCACACCACAAAGACACGAACTGGATATCGGAATTTATATTTGTGAAACGGCGATCCTTTAGCCTATTGTAAACTGAATGTATCGGTGTCGTTGCATTTCCGTGATAATACTCAAAATAAGGGTACGCAACCGAAAATAATGTCGGAACTCATGGCAGTATATAACTGTATTTTGTTAGCCCATGTATTTGGTTCGTAAAACGCACAGGCCTCTGATTCTTCAATAAGTGAAATACGTTTTATCATCGGCACACCCGGCCTGAAATCTTCAGTGTCAGGCACCGGTTAAAAGAAAAAATAGTAGCTAACTACACCCACTTTCAGTAAAATTTTACCAAAAATTGTATAAAATTGGTCACAGGGGAAAAAGTGACTACATAAGAAAAAAAAAAGGTACAAAAAGTTATCCTGCGTGCGGGAGGTATAAAGTAAGTGCAGTCGGAAAAACATGCGCATCACGTTCTATTCAATAAATATTCAAGTACACACGGGATAACATTCCGTGCAATTTATACAATTTGCAAAATTACAATAACATGTAATTTCACTTGGCACCTATTAGCTTTTCCGTGAAAAAACAAATGGAGAAAAGTTCATTATTTATAACAGAAATGCGAAACTGAACAATTGCACAACAACAACGAAACAAACAATATTTGATTTATAGCCAATAAGCCGGAGGGCAATTGAGAGAGCGCTTTGCAGGAACATGGCAAAATTACCCCAGTCATTCATAACAATGTGTTCCCACAAGAGGACTGAATATAATTAAAAATCAAGAATGTAAAACTGAAAAGAAAGTTTCGGAACTTTTCATACTAAAATAAAGAAGACAACAGCTGATGTAATCACTACTATAATGACGGCTTAATTAAATAACTAATCAACAAATACTCGAATTTAGGCTACAGTAAAATACAGTGATTAGATATATAAAAAATGAGACAAATTGATTCAAGATTTTTTTTAAATTGCCGTGGAACGGCTTCCTCTTAAAACTTGACCATCTATACAGTATAGTAACACAACAAAGGAACAATGTTATGTTGTAAATAACGGGACTTTCATCTTGCAAAGCCGCAGCTCTGTGCTGGCCCACTCACTCCTGCGCGATGAGCTTGTCCGATACGCTGCAATTGGCTGCGTTTTCCGACAGGTCTGCTGCTGATTGAAGGAAAAGAAGCTCCGCCTTCTTCATGTCAGACTAGGGACCATTCATAAACTAAACAACTCCTGCGCTCCCGAGTCTGGAAGCAGGCAAGCGGGGTTCAATACGGCGCACGGACATAAGCCACGGAGTGAAAGAAATGAGTGATCCTCTCCAGTCATCTTCATGCTCCAGCATATGAAACCGAAGAGACGGACTTATCTGCCTCATTCACTCGCCCCAACAGGTAAACGGACCCAGCTAAACAGTTCATTGCATCAGTCAATTTCTACTCGGAACGGGCGTGCATCTTGTGCAACCTTTAAGTTTTGTTTTTCATTAATCTGAAGCGTCTTGCCTCTGGCTTTACCGGTAAGCGTTGGATCCGTCAGCGTACTGCGACTCCCCGGTGTACAGCCCGGACCTCTGCCCCAACATGATAGCAACTCAAGCAAAGCTTGTTTACCAGCTAAACAAATACTACAACGAGAGATGCCAGACGCGCAAAGCGGCAATCGCCAAAACCATCAGGGAGGTATGCAAGGTGGTTTCGGACGTCCTCAAGGAAGTCGAAGTGCAGGAGCCTCGTTTTATCAGCTCACTGAGCGAAATCGAGGCGCGCTACGAGGGAATGGAGGTCATCGCCCCCAATGAATTTGAAGTGGTCCTCTACCTTAACCAGATGGGCGTTTTCAACTTTGTGGATGACGGCTCTTTGCCAGGGTGCGCGGTGTTGAAGCTGAGCGATGGACGCAAGAGAAGCATGTCGCTCTGGGTCGAGTTCATCACAGCCTCGGGTTACCTGTCGGCTCGAAAAATCCGGTCCAGATTTCAAACGCTAGTTGCTCAAGCTGTGGACAAATGCAGTTACCGTGACGTTGTTAAGATGGTAGCGGACACAAGCGAGGTTAAACTGCGTATCCGGGAGAGATACGTGGTTCAGATCACTCCAGCTTTCAAATGCACAGGCATCTGGCCTAGAAGCGCAGCACAGTGGCCAATGCCTCATATTCCCTGGCCTGGTCCTAATCGGGTGGCAGAAGTCAAAGCCGAGGGCTTCAATCTCCTGTCTAAAGAGTGCTATTCTTTGACCGGGAAACAGAGCTCGGCTGAGAGCGACGCGTGGGTCCTGCAGTTCAGCGAAGCAGAAAACAGGCTGTTGATGGCAGGCTGCAGGAAGAAATGTCTCTCCATCCTGAAGACACTGCGCGACCGACACCTCGAGCTACCGGGGCAGCCACTGAACAACTACCATATGAAGACCTTGCTTCTATACGAGTGCGAGAAACACCCTAGAGAAACCGACTGGGACGAATCGTGCCTGGGTGACCGCCTGAACGGGATTCTTCTCCAGCTTATCTCTTGCCTGCAGTGCCGTAGATGTCCCCACTATTTCTTACCAAACTTGGACCTGTTTCAGGGAAAACCGCACTCGGCTTTAGAGGCTGCAGCAAAGCAAACATGGAGACTTGCGAGAGAAATTCTCACGAACGCAAAAAGTTTGGACAAATTATAGACCAAAGCAAATCAGTACAACATTGTAAGTACTACTGTACTGAGGACCTTAAGATCACGCCACTGCAAGTGGAAGAAAATGTGATCTTTCAATTCTCCGAGTAATGTGAAGTCTTTTTTTCGCGGAAGCTGGGACATTGAAAATTAAGGTACATTTTAAGATAAATGTTGTTTTGTTTCGGATGTTTTCACAAAGTGAAGATACTTATTTAAATATGCACAGTCTTCAATGCAAAAAAGTCAAATGTACAGTGCCAACTTAAAATTTTCATTATGTCAGCAAAAAAATGAGATGTTAATAAAAACGAAACAAAGTTTAATTTGGCGTTGTTTTTCCTTGACGAATTTGGTTCTTATGGCTTCGCGTCAGAAAATTTATAATAACTCGATTAAAATCTATCAATGCCGCTTAAGATGCCACTGCAATGCCATTTGACAAAATCTCCAGCCGACAGTTTTGAGGTTTCATGATAGTAATTTAAAATAAGATATTCAAATTGTTCAAAATCGGTTATGTTACAGAGTATATTGGCTACGTCACTTTTAGGCCTCAATTGACGTTCAGTTTGTGATAATAAAAAGTACTTTTACGGATGAAATTATTATTATTATTATTAGCCTATTATTATGTATTTTTTTTTGAAAAGTGTAAAACTGACATTACGCCAAAGAATTGTAGATATATAATATGGGTTATCAAAAGAAACATTTAATATTTTTAGACTTATAGAACGTCTGAAAAAGTCTTGGAAAGTTTTATTTTTTTAAGTTTAACAGCCTGAAAAGGCCGAATAGGCCTAGTCCAACAAAACAGAAAATGGCAGCTTGCAATTTCGTTAAAATAAACAAACAACTCATTTCAGTTGACCACAGTACACAGCAAAAAACGCCACTGCTTTCTAAACAAAACTGCTTTACAAAGGCTGGCCAACACACTAAGTATAATTTGTCCAACTATCCACTGTGGCCAACTAAAAATCCGGCCACCTGCTTAGGAGCGAGAAAACGCCGACGTAAAACAAAGTGATAAATGTGCCTCCCGTTAACTTCGAGGATCTCACATTTATTTCTAATTAAGATAAGAGTTCAACATGTCAAACAATTTCGAGCACTGCCCAAAAACACAGACGTAAACGAGGCCCCAACTGTGTTTATGTTCCGAGGTTAGCCGCGTTTAAAGTTAAAAGGTAGGCCTATTCTAAATCATGATATTCGCATTAGGACGACACTACGGACATGTATCTTGCCAAATTGCGACTCCAAACTAAAGAGAAGATTTGTAATCTCTGGCATAAATTAGAAGTTACATCTGGAAACTGGAGCATAAAAAAAAAGATTTTAGTTCTCATTTTTTTAAGGTGTCCGAAATAGTGTTCCGGCTACAACAAGCTACAGCAGATCACACCTGAAAGTGTCCAGAGTGAAATATTGAAATATTACAAACAAAACTCAGGCCTAAAATGTTTTCGAGGAGCAAATAGCCTATGTTAATGAATGACCTTAGCAGGCTACAGGCTGCAGTCCGCCAACTGCATTAATGCATTTTACATTAAAAGAAAGAATTTAACGATTAAAATTTGAACAGCAATCGAAGCTTGAGATATTTTATTGTATTATTTGTTGAAATATTATGCAAATACGTCAAATGATCACGTGCATTTTAAAACAGTTTTCCGATTCAGTACAAATCACACTGAAACGATTAGTGTCCCATTGTATTTAAAGATCAAGGTAAATTAAGGGTCATGCTCATCTTCACAAATATTTAATAGCCTATCGATTTTACGTAAACGATAGACACAGTTACGAAAAGTAACTGGGACGAAGACTAATTAATATTCATTTTCCCATTGAAATCGGATGAAAATGTGTATGCATCCGAATCAACTTTAAAACCAAAGGCTACACAGTAAGTTCTCGTCCGAAATTCAAACTTGTGGACGCAGATTCACACTTGAAATGACGACAGCCCCATGAGGTTTACTGGCATTGTGCGTTGACGCCTCTACATCTACTGTAATATTGTTCCACACTTCATCATGATGACTGATTCTATTAGCCCAGTTTGAAATATTTTCCCCCCAAAGCAGGCCTATTAGATAATCTATGGGATTTTCTGTGCGGATTAAGAAACGCAATTGTGAATTATATCCCTGATAAATTCCTCAAGATATATGATGTCTCATTTATGACTTCAAAAACGATAAATAAAGCGAAATACTCTCTTCATGGAGAGCTAAGTTACTTAAAACATCGATATGGTACAACGATTGCTCACAGTCCTGGGTATTAATACGCAATCCCTTGAGGGAAAGGCGGGGTTAACAGCGTTGCAAAATTCGTTTTTAATGTCCATTTTACAACTGACACGCGGAGGCTTTGGATCAATGGGTTTAAGCCCCTCTCTTACCGTTGGATCGATTTTCTTAAAGCCGGGTTCTTCTTCATCCACCTCGAAGTAGAGCTCTGAGGCCGTGATGGACAAGGTCCCTCTCACTGCCACCGCAGGAGCGACCAGCTGTGCTCCGGTACTCAGGTTCACCAAGCCTAAAAGAACAGACAGAAAAAAATATATGGCTGCACGCTGCGCGTTTTAACAAGGAAAAAAAACATCAACTGAACACAAAGAAAACAAGCCGACTGCAGAGTTGGTATAGGGTTTACACAACAGCCTACATAAAGCACCCTGAACAGGCCTCAAGCCTATGCAGAACAACATAGGGACGTCCAGTCTGTAAAATATAATAAAACTGGGAGTTTTTGAACAGTTCTGATGTTTTCAAAATGCAGAACAGGACTATTTTCACCACTGCTTGTTCCTGTAACAGAAAATAAGTCAGTCGGGGAAGAGAATTCAACGAATTTGTAAATATCACGCCGCAGTACATGCCCATCAAGCCCTAATACCACAATTACTACTGAACACATGCAGGGATCTGGTGATCCCTCACCTTTAGGCAGATTACTGCCCGCTTCGACAGTCAATGTTACGCATAGGCTATGCATATTGCTAGTTTATTCAGGGATTATCGGACTCAATAAATTATGCATTAAATGCAGGCTGAATGTACCAGTCTTTCAAATAAAAAAAAACGTCTGTCCATCAACATCCATTGATCGCCGTCCGCCTAATCACTCATCAGTCTAAATGCAGGCAATGCAAGCATGACAATGCAAAAACCACCAGAGCCCATAAAACGCATCGCTCCCAGCTCCCACTTGTACAAATGCATTGTATTACACTGACACCAGGCACAGGGCGGCAGTCTGAATTCCCCAAGCATGCGCTCGCAAATGGCTGAAATAAGAAGATATATTCATTTTTGTAGTCTCTCGGCTGCCGTCTGCGCATTACCCCGTGATTCTGGGGAGAAATAACATTTTTCAATCACACTCAGGCATTCAATTACGCATTGAAGAAGACAGCAGCAGGAAGTGTGTGTTACTGCGTGCGTGCGTATATGCGCGCGCGGGCGCGGGTGTGTGTGTGTGTGTGGGGGGGGGGGGTGGGGGGTTCTTGGGGTGCTGGGTTCCCCCCTAAGAATTTCTATTTGATCTCAGAGCAACGCACATCAGTATTAGCCAATATGGCCCTTTAATCCTATGGTCACTGAGCATTTTATAATTGCACTTCCCGCGCTTTTCTCACACCATTACTGGTGCACAATAAGGAAAAAAACGCGGGATTAAGTAGTAATCCGATTATCGCAATTTTCGATAAAACAAATGGGCCAAGGCTGTTTAAAGTAACTTTAAACGGCGATGTTACTGCGGATGTATTTACATAATGGGCCGACTCCGTAGCGAATCGAAAACGCTCCAACATTCAAACAGCATTTTCAATTAGTTCAGGGAATTGGAAGTATCACATGTATTTGCATCACCATTTAAATTATTACTGCGGATATAAAATATGTATAATGGCGTGGGTGGATTACCTATGGATTACCCATATAGGCTATACCTTCATAACCCTGAGAGGCATGTACACCTTAAACTGAAAAAGAAGTGACATTTTCTAGTTAAATTTACAATTTTATCATAACAACGTGGGGTATTAACAGGACTGTGCAGTTCTATAGGGCAGAAAAACAAGACAACTATAACGTCAAAGGAAGGTGAGCTGGGCTTAAGGTCCTGTCAAAAATGTTGCGCGTATGTGTATATGATTGTAAGAGCAGCAGCTTACGCCGGTTAAGGATATTAAAAACAAATAAATTCGGTTGAATAATTAAAAATTATTATTTGTAAGACTACAATATATTGCAATCTTAATTTCGATTGTTGACAACTATCTGAGATCCTTGTAGTTCTCAGGTCTATCTGAGGACCCAGTAGTTCAAAAATTGAATAAAACAATTTGACGAGCTATTGATGTGACAGCGTTCCACGGTTTAGAAGAAATGGGGAAAAGAGATGCTGTATCAACATTTAGGATAGATGACAGAACATTTACTAAGTTATTTAAAGGTACGCTTGAAAGCTATCCAAAGGTTTTCAATAAAACAAGCGAAAAATGCATTGAGGCATATTTTCCCCCAGTTCGATCAAAAAAAAAAAGGGGGGGGGGGGGGGGTAGTAAACCAAAGACAGCAATACAAACGTAATACTTGGTGGATGACAGAGCAAATTCCGCGCGCCAGAGCTAATGCCACCTTTTACAGTTCTGAGAAGCTGTTGCATCTCGTCAGCCATGCTGTAGGGAGCAAACGAGGAAAGCGCCGTCCAAAGCGCAGGGAGACTGTACTTACCAGTTGCATTTTCTAATTCTTTCTCCTCCAAGGATGACAAAGCATCACTGTCCCAGTCCGACAATGAGTCGCCCTCCGTGTTCGGATTTCCGAGAGCTTGACTTTCGATGGGTGGCTTACTTTTCAGTGCATCTTCTTCTTGGACTGAAAGAACAATGACAAATAGAATTTTTCATGGATAACCGCGTCTTTATGTCAGAAGCATGGACTGTTCTAACATTCCAAAATATTAGGCCGACTTCAACCCATCGGCATAATCATGGATAATTTTTTGCTTTAGTTAAAAAAAACACATTGAAAATAAATCACAATTATATTATAATCAAAATCCTTAAATGTCAAACCGACATAATGAACAGGCTGTATCTCAGATTTAGTTTGAACTCGGCCCAAATTCTGAATAACATCGTCTGGGGGACATAGCGCATTTAAGCCCAAATCGTGAAATCCATGGGAAGCTTATTCGCCAATAAACGCTTTTGTAATTTTAATGGACGATAAAAAACAAATGTAAAAATTTATACAACTTGATTAGTGCATGTTTTCAATGCAGACCAACACATGCATTGTTATTTAGAAATTTTAACTCAAGCAAGCCGGACAGCGAAAGCTTGATGGGATGTACTCCAGAGGGGAAGGGAAAAAAGCTGAATAGATTATATATAAGTTGCCCTTCGGTTTTAGTGTACAAATGCACAGCATTTAAAAATAGACAGGCCTAGTCAAACGCCTGACAGCAAAACCAGTTGACTGTTGGGCTAACTCGTCCGGATTCAAACTTTACATGTAGTACACGCGATGAATGAATGAATCAATGACAACAACAACAACAATAGTCGCTAATAATAATCATCATCATCATTTTTGCGTGAGAGCGCGCGTGCGTGTGATAGAGCGAGCAGGCGAGAGAGAGAAAGAGAGAGAGAGAGAGAGAGACGATCCGATGTCACTTGTGACTTGTCTCTTTAAAAATAATGTAGATATGGACGTAACATGCAGACTTTACTCATTTCAAGAAATTGGAAAACATGAATAGGCTCAGTTTTTTTTTTTTTTTTTTTTTTTTTGCATTTCTGCCCAAAAGCGCGCGCATTACATAATAAGACATTTCAGGCATTGGATGGCTGGAAAACAATCTCTCAGTGCCATCAAAAGACATCAAAACAAACGGGAAATATACAATTATTCTAGGCCAAACCAAGATCGTGTAATGCGAGCCAAGTACATCACAACAAAGCATGGAGTGTTCTCATTACATTTTTGATTTCAACAGTACATGACTTGAGGTTTCGAATAGATTATTTAAGAGGAATGGTAATCTGCAAACATTTAGAGAACTAGCCTACATTTGCCGGTGGTGCGCAGTGAACTTCAATGAAACTGCCCCTCTGTTGGTGCTGGCTCTCTTTTTTATTCAAGAAAATCTTACTCCTGCCTTGACAAGGCTTTACAGCCTTTCGGTAGGCCTAAATTAACGCAGGAAGCGTCACAGACAGGTCGCGCGTGGTCAGGGCTCCCGACGCCATATGCAATTTTTCAATAAAGCGCGATTACGCGAACATTAGACATTAAATGTTCGATTTACACCGCAGTGTTAAGTTCACTGGTTCCACGCAACTGTCGCATGTAACTTCAATCTCACTTGAAACCGACTGACATGACATAGCTATGACACGGAGTACATCTGAACATTTACATTTTCAGAGGGAACGCGACTTGCAGTATAGGAGCACATAGTTTGCATTTTGCATTAACACAAAGTAAAAAGCGAACCGCTTTGTAAGTGAACCACACGGTTGATGAGCTCGAGCAAGAAATCACTTGTCACGGAAAATATGCACCTCGCTGATATTTATACCGGTCTTCCTGTAATTAACTCTCCCAAGAGAATTTTTAGTTAGCAGCAAGAAAATTACAACCAGCTTCTTAATACGTACCACATGCCTGCCTCCTCGTAGAGGCAATCGGACAGCCTCAGAGAAGACATGATCAACAAAAAAGCGAAACCATCCTTTGTAAATTAAATTATATTAATCCGTAAGATTTATTTAATTACTATGTACAATTTTACAGAACATCAAAAACAAAACAGGTTTTAATTTAAAAAACATTTATTACCATTAATAATAATAATAATAACAATAAGAATAATAATAATAATAATAAACACCGTGTCACAATGATTTAGAAATGAATTAATGGAGGAAAATAATTGTCACATAACTGCTGATTAAGTTTCATGGCAGTATTATGGTACAAAATCACTTTTTAATCAACATCAAAAGGATAAAAGCACAAATATTTATTTAATACCGCAGTACACAGTAACTCATCAGTATTTTGTAACATTTACAGACAGAAAGAAAAACATCTGTGCAAGCATTCTAAGGCTGCACACATATTCTGGGACACCACTGACTGGACACAGGATAAAGTATAGCTGAATTAAATAACTTGGCAGAGATTCCATATATGTAGGCCACAATCACAAAGAATTATGCAATCTCTGGTTCAGATGACTATTAGAATAAAACATTTAATGGTCGCGTCTCATGTTTTTGTTGTTGTTGTTTTATGCGTGTGTGTGTGTGTGCATGCGCGCGCGCATGTGTGTGTGTGAGAAAGAGAGAGCCCGTGTGTTTGTGTGTGTGTGTGTGTGTGTGTGTGTGCGCGCACGCTCGCATGAATGTATTTATTCTCAGGAGGCAGAGATCTGTGAGAAGCAAAACTCCGCACACATATACATAGATTTAAATGATGAGATCAAGCACCCAGTTCCATTATGCATTAAATTAAATAAAAACGTACCTTTTTTTTGCATTTTAAAAAGATTATATCACATGAATAAAGGCTGTGTATTAGTGTGAGGATTGCCCCGTACATTCTGCTCATTCAGCCATCAAATCTCACTGAGAGTATTAGATGAGAGGCGAGATACAATGCCACAGGCACATACACTTTAATTTCTACAAATGAAGCAAGATTAATCATTTATTTTAAGAAAGGAGGATAATTATTAAACACAAGGTCAAACTCCCAGCAGCAAGACTTGAGTGAGTCTGGAGTTTTAAGTATTGTTTCGAGAAGAGACATTGGTTCCCTTAAAAATCGCACTAGCAAATTCTATTTGCAGCAATCAGAAAAAGTTTTAATTTATGCTCACTTTGGCATTTCAACTGCACCATACCTGTACCCGTAAATAAGTATTTAGCGAGTTAAATGAGTTTTTCAACATAACGATGATGGGGAAACTCTGAAGTAACAATCAGTAAAAATTACGTATGCAATGTAACAAGTAAATTTGAGGACCCAGAGAGAAAATGCTCAAATTCCTTTCTAGAACAAACTGCACCCTTCTCAGACCAGTTCAAGCTGGCCGTTCATCCCTAGTTGGGCAGTATACGTAAATAATATACACTAGGCTTCACTACAGCACTAAATCTAGTCTTCCAACAGAGGTTCAAATACTCATTTACACGCTACTGAGGGCAGGCTTAGGCGGAGCAATTAAATTGTCAGAATTAACAAATTTGTTTTTAACAACAGTGTACCCAGCGGTGTAGCGACGGAGTGAGTATTGATCGTTTCGACAGAGAGGCATTAGTCTTCAGGTATTTACTTTGATGCCTCGCCCCTCGCCGCCCCCACCCCGAGTCCAACAGCCTCAATTCTGGCTAAATCAATCCCTAAAAAAGGATTGGCTCCTTGCTGCCATAAATAAACAGGTCAGCTTGTAAGCGCCACTATCCTTAAGCTTTTAACCATATATTGTTCTGAAGATTTGACTAGAACTGGCAAGTCATAATTGCACAACACAACTAAGCCTATATATTTTCCACTATGAGGAAATTACCACAAACCCAAGATAAGCATTAAGTTACAAAATAGATAATTACCCATCTCCAATTTTGAACGGTTTAGAGTGTCACTTATTGGTACAAAAAATAAATATATATTTAAAAAAAATAAATTAATTTCAAAAGGCCATGAAAAGCAGTCTTTGGTAGCATACCTTAGGTAGCATATTATGGGAAATGCTGTCACCGCATTTCATTATATAAATCCCCCCCAACCCCCACCCCCCAAGTTTCTACTTTTTCTGTCTGAGGAGAATTACAGCCACAGATGACCTTGATACCGCAACAAAATTAGAGGCCCTGCCAAAGTTATCTTCTGAATGGTTGGAACACCATTGTGGGATGAGCACCAGAGAAGAAGGTGACACCAGATAATGAAAACGCCCAGGAACGGACAAATACAACCAGTTTTCTAGAATTCTCCAAGTCTGTAGGATGTCCTGCACAGACAAAAGAGAATAATGGGCCCTGTAATGCTGTAAAATTCCAAGTACAATGGTCTACCGGAAGAAAAGGGGAAAAAAAAAAAAAAACAATTTTCTTCCACAATTTAATAGGATTTAATATTCAAATAATGCTTTCGGCCCTCTGAAAAATAACCCCATCTTAAATCATTCTTTAAAAATAGGCCTCAATAGAGAATCGTGAGAAGAAATATGACAGCGGAGGGAGTTGTATTCCAGGAGCATGATTTGTGGAGAAGACAGTTCATCAGTTTCAATACTAAACCAAATCGCTGGCAAATCCAAACCAGCACACCTTGAACCAGCTTAGCCACTAGGGCCACAGCCAAGGGCAGGGAGGCCGCAAACATACAGACAGTGAGGGCCACCCCGCCATATTTCAGCCAAATGTTCCCACTACTGAGGCCACTACTGCACCAATTCCCACAGACATTTGGGTTCAGAGCAGATATTGCCTTTATATAATACTTATATTGACAACCGTCAGGCTGCGCTTCAGTCTTGACTGACAGGCACCGCGTGACACAGTGCGGACGTTTTCATCCCAAAATCACTCCCAGTCATCATAGACTGTGACGGGTTAAGCCGGTAAACCCCTGGCTAAATGTTAATAATTGCAGTCCCACTGGAAGACTTAGGATCTGTGAAACACGGTATTAGCTTCTTAGTTCCTGCTAAGCACTAATGCCTTGCACTGTAAACAAGAGTTTAAAAGGTATGACATCGAGTATCAGAAAATGCTTCTTTACCACACTCAAAGAATCGAATAAAGCTCATTGTGAACAGGATCATTTTAATCATGGCGATTGGTTGTCGATTCATCTCAACCACCAGCAACTGTGGATCCTTATATAGGGTTCGCCATGAGCTCCTGATATTATATAAACCGCTGATCACGCATGGAGAAGGTGCAGCATTAATTGGATCCAATCCCTAAGCTCTGGAGGTTTACTCAACATTGGAGATTTGTCTTAAAGCCAGCTCTTTGCGGTGCGCGCGGTTATTGATGAGCCTGTTTTAAATTCTGCTGGGCTTTGTGTGTCCTCAAGCAAGGTTGCTTTGCCAAGCAGGCGAAGTATAAAAAATAAAACAGATTGGATTACATTTGCATTGTGCTCACATTGAGCACTTTCAACAGGCAATTAGTCAATGCAGAAAGGTGCACCGCATCCAGTGAGTTGAAATATTGGTTAATTCTGCATAAAAAACATTGCCGCGAATCTATTTTTTTTTTTACGTTCAAGTCATCCCACAAATATCCGAGGCACGAGACCAGCAGTTGGATTCCTAACCAGATGAACAGTGACTTTTGACCCAAGATTTAGGCCTTCGTCATTCTTAAACAGGATTTCTGTCAGTGTAAGAGTATTGGCACTGTCTTTTTTTTTCTTAGGACATATCTGAGCCACAAGTCCTAAAAGTGTGCGGTGCCTTTACTGCATCAGTATCCTGTTCCTTATTTTCAATCCAAGCCAAATTTGGCACAGTGGATTCCATTAATTAGCAAAGAGCTCTACCAGTTAAATAACGAGATGTACTTTCTAAGGGTAGGAGTGAAAGCCTACAAGACTGTAGACCATTGGGAACAACAGGGTATATTAGCCAATGAACTTAAGCTATTTAAAGGAAAGGAAGACCCCGGTGCTAAACGTACTTGCAACAGAGGGTCCATTTTGAGAAAATTGATAAAATCAATAAGTAACTATAAAAGATGTTTCCCCATCCTTACCTCACGATGAGTGAAAATGCGACTCAAGTGCTTTTAGCACTGGGCTCTACAATTATATAACATTGAGGGCCTCTCCTCTAGCTGGGTTGCAGAGTTTTATTTACATTTGTATTCAGTTTGCGGAGGCGTGGCTTTTCCCTGGGAAGATCAAGGCTATGATGAGGCTTTCGCATTTTGATTACTGAGGCAACAGCACTCATTGGGACATCCAGAGATTTTTTTAGGTTCCTTCAACAATCTAGTCCTAAATTAGCTAGGAAGTCTCACTAGCATTCATTATTTTCTTTTTTCCTGTTAAACTTCACCAAATGCTGTTCAACTTTCCTAAAGTTGGGTGTTTTTATCCTTCGAAATCGCTGCTTGCATTATTTGTATAGCAGAAGCCAATTCAAAGTCTTTAGCTTTTTAGCATGAATATGACCCCCACAAGCCTACATCATCCAAACACAAACAATGTATAAACCAAATGTGTCAAGTATGTGTGTAATCATCACTCTGACGCATTATAGAGGGTCTGCACACAATGCTAAAAGGCAAACTTCCATGTTCAGCGCAAATGAGTATGTACTTTCACAGCACAATGAAAAAGTATTTTCCCTTTTCCTAACTACTTCTACTTTGGTATGTGTGTCATATTTTGTAGCAGATCTTAAAACAAAATTCAAAACACAACTAAGACCACCTGTGTAAGACAACAAAACTCGCCGGGGCAAGGTTAAAGTTTTTCTGCACGCGGACGCCGGGGGTACGACAATAGCTCTCCGGACGTTACTAAAAGCTAAAAATACAGTTTTTTAAATGAATGCCTTATTTATTGAAGAATTAGGAAAATCCAACTACAACTGACCCTGTGCAAAAAAGTGGTTTCCTCCTTCAAAAGTCAAATTAACCGCATTTAATTGATTATTAGCTTAAATTGGGCTAGGTGTGATTACAACCAGCCCTCCCAAAACATGACTTAAACTGTACCTTTCAAGAAATGTGAAGGAAGTTAAATGGTCTCGACAACCTGCACACTACACCACAATTGTGAGAAATTCTGGACAAGAATAAGATATTGAAATATATTAGTCTGAAAAGGGAAAGGGTTCAAAGCCATTTTTAAGACTCTGGGAGTCAACGAACCATTGTATGCGCCATCCTCTCCAAATTGGGGGGGGGGGGGATTTGCAGACATGCTCACCTCTTATAAGGTAAAGGTTCCTGATTCCATGAATTAGAAAGACACAGGACAAAAACGGCATTCATACGAAAAGCAAGGCAAAAACAACAGGTAACCAGGGGAAACAAGGCCACCCATTTGCCAAAAATACACCTCCAGAGATGATCCTCATATCCCTCTCATTCCTTGCTTCGTAATATATTTTGAATGAAGACCTGAATTTATTTAGTGCGGCCAGGTTGCACAAATAGAAGAAAGCAGAAGGGCGACAAATGCTTTTTTTATAGCACCGTATCAAAAATGTACCCCAGAAGCCATCACTATAGAGGCCTAACTTCTACATTTTGAGAGCCCCTTCTGACCTTCTGAAAAACCAAAAATAAATGCAGAGGAAACACATCACTCTAAAGAGCAGTTTCCTCAGCTAATCTGACAGCTGACTCAAACGACATGAAACAGCAAAGACAGGGCCCCAGAAATTGCGTAGCGCGGAACAAGCAGCAGGCACGTACTCTCATTAACGCAGACCACTTAAAGAGGATGAACTATGTGAACTAGTCAAACAGTCTGTCTTTACTGCAACTATCGGTGCAATGAAAAATTTTACTGCAACTGTAATGGTAATTTTTACGGCCTTGTACCTGCTGCCGCCGGGCAACAGGCGACAAAGTAACTTTTTTTTTTTTTGGCAGGGCAAGTGTACTGACCTTGCAAGGGCGTGGCTCGGGGCGGGGCCTCGGAATGCGAGGACCCAAAAGGGTTCCGGACGAAGCGTCTCCGCCTCCTGAGGTCGTCCTCCCAGTAGTCCAGGCGCCAGAACCCGCTCGGACGACTGCGAAAGGGGGGGGGTTAGCACACATGTTAGCGATTATCAAACAGCAGGGCAGCGTGCACAGGCACGTATAAAGCATGCCTTGTTTTCCTGCCTAACCCCAACCCCACCCCCCCCCTTTTAAACCCCCAAACCAACACCCCTTTCCTTTGTACACAATCCTCAACTTCTTTAGGTATGTCCTTGAAAATAACAATATCACCTTCCTCCAGATAAAGGAACAGTTTCACCCCCCCCTTCTGCAGTATAGAAGGTGAAATGAGCCCCATATACATCATGGAGGAATGAAGTGCTGACAGAGTGATCACTTTCCCCAGCGCCCGTGGCGTGAGCTCGTACCCCGGCCTAATTTCCGCCCCAGCAGGGCACCCTCGCGGGCCAAGGGTGGGGGTACGAAGGCGGCCGAGGTCCCGGGCGCAGGACAGCATTACCAATATTAATCACCGTCCCCGCTGCTCTCTCGTTTGTCTTCTCAATTTGCACTTTTTTTTTTCTTTTTGACCAACACAGGGTCAGTAAATCATTTCGACTATGGGAGGGGGGGCGGGGTTCCGCGGCGTTAACTTTTAATGAAGAGCACTGTGGTCAGCGGGCTCAGCGCTCGCTACGGCAAAATATCGCCCTGTTTACACTCACAGGGATGTAATTAAAATAATCTCTTTAAATATTCATTACGTTTCACCCCGAGGCAGAAATCGCATCACGAGAAGATATATTTTTGTGCCATGGCTGTTTTTTTAGTGCCCTTTCTTTCCAGCTAGCTTGTTTATATAGGACCTGTTTCAGCATAGAAGGGATGCCTTCCATTTGTCACAGTAATTTACCCAGAATCCCTCTATCACATGACAACACAAAACTGTTTCGACGTGTAATTACATCTGGAAAGAAAAATGAATGTGATTTGAATCTCTGCAGAGAAAGCTGTATAAGGAAGGCTCTTGCCTGGGACACTGGCTCTGTTGAGTTATATGAAGTTTACATGCTTGTGTGACTTAGAATATTAGGCCTAGCATATATTATGATTTAGAATATATTATATCTACATAGAAATACCACTCTCACCAATCACAAAGCATCAACAACGTAAAAGCAGTCCAGTCGCACAAGCTGACATCGGTACTTGAGTTGGTGTGTACACTAAATAGCTTTACCAGAGGTTCAGAAGCCCTCAGGTAGAGGATTTACTGTGACCTGATGAAATATAATTCTCCAAGTCCATTTTGCTTTGTCCGTGTGAGAATAAGGTTTATTGAGCAACAGGGCCAACGCACCCAAGACACATAAATCAGTATAACGGCCAGTTAAGCACCCCCTCGGTGCAAAGACTACAGATTTCTCAGAACGTCCAAGACCATGTTAATCCGAGTGTCCATGATCGAGGTGAGGGGGCTACTGAAGGGTTCTGGAGAGGGTCAAAGGTTGTTGACCCAGTTTCATGAGTGCCCTAGCTCCGCTTGCTATCGTAGTCAATTCATATGGGAAAATACACTGACAACACTGTCTGCTACAGCAACAATTCTTAAAATGACTACGTAATTAAAGGCACAGACAAAATAAAACGGCGCTGGACACCTTCCTTTCCTTGACTGACAATCCCTTGCTCTGGGATTTCATGATATATGGAAAGAGAGTTAAATGAATTAACTGATAAGTGAAAAGGTACAAAGATAAAGAACTCAGAATAGTACAGTAGTACTTCAAAGGGGAAAGAGGGGGAACCAGACAGAAATGGCCTATTTTATATTCTGTGCTTGAAATCAATGAAAAAGATAGGAGCCACTTTCCACTTAAAGCGGAAGCCTATGGAATTTATGCGACTGGATGTTAACCCCTTTGTGTAGACGCTGGCGTCCGTAAATTCCAAAATTTAATTCCTGAATAATTCTGTGTTTGAATTTCCAAATGTCTTGCTTCACTGAAATAATTTTCCATAGTCTCTGTGACACAAATACTGAATTATAAAGCCTTAATAGGCCCATTAATAACAGAAAAATTTGGCTTTTTTTTTTTTGCATTCTGTGCAGCATTCTGTGTGGAGTTTTAAATAGCAGTCAGACTCTGCTAATGTGGAAACATGGAAGAAATGATCCAACGCAGGCTATCAGGAAACCAAGGCTTAAAACAAAGAAAATAACACAATCTCAGGAAAAGGCGAAAGGCCAGAATGGCAGACTGCTAATGGAAGCCATTAATTACTTAATTTATCAGGGAATTCATCTTGAAAGCTAAGCAAATTGGTAGGAGGGCCTGATGCTACCATTACAGTGTGAGGTAATTAATATGCAGGAAAATAATAAATCATTTTATCATCTAATATGTTATTTCCAACAGGCAACAAAAGTCACACTATATGGAACATATTTTAAGATTATTTCTTACCACAATTAGAACGGGGGAAAAACCACCACAAGAAGTTTGCTCATTTTATACCGGAGGTATGAGCGAGTACGTGTGTTTGCATATGTTGCATGCATGTTGTCATGCATATTTGTACACACAGATCATAAGGATCAGTAGCATTAATAGCCAAAGACCTTCAAGTTAACCATTCATCTAGCTATGGATGCACATATTACAATAAAAGCATCTCATTTGTGTGTATCTGGCCATCTTTAGGAGGTTTTGAGTTGTGAAATCTGCAGTGTCATCAGTGTTCAAAACTACAGGCTGCAACATAGGCCTGCATAGAGCACTGCATTCAGAAATACACGTACATGCAGTACAAACTGAGGAGTACGGTGCTCCTGGAAGCTCATATAATGGATAGTGCATTACCAAAATAGAGGGACGATACTTAGCAGTAATAGGGCATACTGACACAGTAAATATGGCTGGGATTTTGAGTACAGTCCTTGACTTTTTTTTTTTCCTGAATCACTTTTTAATGGTATTCAAACAGCACACTACACACACTACAAGCAGGGCACAGTGAGATTGTAAGTACGGCACAGCTTTTCAAAGCAGCCTATGGCCCAGTAATTTACCAATTAATTGACCAGCGGTAATCAACCTGGATACTACACACACTACATATGGACTCTAGGGACGTCTTCAACCAACATTTTCTCATCTCGACTCGTTATATAGTGACGCTACCTGACCAAGCATCAATATTTGACGAAAATGGAGGCTTTTGGCATCCTTATTAATTGTTAAGGGTGAAGGTTTGGGTTAGGGGTAAGGGGATAGGGTTTCTTTTAGCACTGGCGTCAAATAAGGACGCCAAGAGCCTTCATTTTCCTCTAATATCAACACTTGGTCAGATAGCGACACTATATGACGTATCAGGATGAGAATGGGCTCCTTCAACCCATTTTTTGTTTGGTTATTCCTTCATTAGTGGTATTACATCTCTGCACTACACAAAAACAGGGCACATTGATGCACTAAATATTGTTGGGCCTTCCAGGGAAATCTGGTCCAATTCCTTCTCATTTTTTCCACTGGTGGTACTACAACTTCAAACTAACAGGGCACACTGACACGCTAAATATGGCTGGTCTCGCTAGTGGACCTTTATTCCAAAAAAAAAAAAAATTCCCATTTCTGTCTCTGAGAGTTTGACAAACAGGAGTGTGGAAACATATCAGTGTGTGTCAGGCCATAATGAGGTTTGGGCTCCTATGAAGCCCCTCCCTCCAAATCCTCCATCCCCGCTCACACAAAGCTCAGGTCCTGTTCGAGGCCGATAGGCCCCAACACAAATGGCCACTCCATCATTCCGGATTTCAATATTAATCTGTTCAAATTATCATCAATCGTCAGCGGGAGGCTGCATCCTTGAACTGAAACCCCCCCCCGACCCTCTCATCTTACAGGAATGATCCAGAAAGCGTCACATCATCAGGACAGGCCATCAGCCGCCATAATTAGTCACAGACCAGGAAATATTGTCCGCCGCTACACGTTACCTCATTCGCACTCACAAACATGTAACAATGCGCTAATGAAAGATGGGGAAACGCATCGAGTGCGAGCACCATCAATCCGCGGTGAGAGCGCTGGCGCTTGTGTTCTGGAGAGGAGTTTTTATACGGCCGATAAATTATTCATTTCCCATCCATCCCCTGCCACTCTTGGACGGGAGCGCTCCGCGCCATTCTTCAAGCGAACAATTAAAATTTACAAAAGGCCGACGAGACGGCGCGCTGAACGCACGCAGACTCGCGTGCGCGCACACATCTGAGCGCTAATTAGTTTAATCATAAAAATGTCTGCGAGTCTGACGGATTTGAGTAACCGCCGGCTGCTGTCTTAATGGGAGTATAACAGAGCACTTAGGAAATAAGTAGTTTTCAAAAGCTGCTCAAAGCGACACGCACTTGCAGCATAAAAAGCCATCAGACTCATTAAGGTAAGGCGTTACATCATTTCATCTTTATTCATTTTCCTTTAAAAATACACTTAAGTGGCTCATCGAGTTAAATTGCGCAGTGAGTAGGACCATGGCGATGCACTCTGTTATGGCGATAACTTAAAAGCCATTGAAATCATTTCAGGAGAGAAATTTCTTGAAAAATGGATAGAACTTCTGACGACAGTCTGGACTCCTCGAAAGCAGAAGACACTTTATGTGCACCTCTTGAATATCTGGCTGCGCCACTAAATTGTCCATTTTATTTGTGTCAAACGGCTTTCTGCCCAGCCACACTTGGCACTCAGGCGCGTCATAATAAACAAAGCGCTTAATTACGCTAAGAGGTCCCGTAGAAGACTGGGCACTCGCTGCAGATTAATGGAGTTCCACAGACCAAAAGACCAGCCACAAACGGCAAAACCTCTTTAGTGGGCGCCGGCTTCACGGCGCAATAACTACCACCACCGCTGTCTCCAAAACAAGCACTGACAGCAGAGAAGGGGGAAAACACTTCCTTTATCCGGAGAAAGGCTTTGAAGCAGCCAATGAGCGGAGGCCACCGGGCATGTGAAAATCACTAAGGAGAATTGGGGAGGACGGACACAGATCCGATGGGCCTTTATGATCTTCAACAAGCCTTATGAAGGTTCTGTGCGAAAATATCTGTGACTGAAGTTTGGTCGTATGCCTTGGGCAGAAATTCACCTTATTTAGCAGTTAAAAGACCCGGTGTCGAGTAGTGTGCAGAGGAACACCCTTTGGGGTTCACTAGACTGCATGTTAAAGTTTCTGGCTGTTTATATACAAAGCATCCTCCATTGCTGTTTACATACTTGTGTGCATGAAATTACAGACATAAAATTACCAGACAATTTTAAGTTATGACTGTAAACCCAACACTCCTCTCACAGAAAAAACACTCCTCTCACAGACACACGAGCACATGCATACATACAAAAACATGCGCATGCAAACGCGCACACACGCACTCACAAGGCACAGCATTAAATATCAAGAGAAACGCACACGAACACAAACACGCGCACACACACACACACTATTATAACTTGTTTTCACTGGCAATAATTACATTAACTTCAGTTTGTCTTGAAGTTTTGAGAATTTTTCCAAACGAACACAAATATGTTCACCATTTTCAACAGTATTATTTACCATGCAAGAGGCTTGTCAGTGACCATGTTACGGCTTCTCTACATAGCTTTTACGTAAGGGATTCATTAAAATGTTCTGTGTTGCTCACTGAAAAACACTTCAAATAGGATTCCTTTTAAAGGAATTCAATAAATGAAAAATTTGATTGCAACAATAATAATGGACCCAGGTAAATGGAAAAGGAAATGGATAAAAATGAACACTGAATCAAAAGCAATGCGCATCACTTCAAAGGGATTTTGAACAAATTACACTGCCTAGAAACTTATTCATAAACTCCGTTTCAATGTTAACACCATTAGTAACCGAGTAAGGTCAAGTTGACTGCAACAATGTATAACCTCCTCTGAATTAATGCAACATAGGACAATTAACTAACTGCATACCACTGTCTGACATGAAGCACCTTCTGATTTAAAAACTCAATTTGCATTGCAGTGCACCACTAATGTAATGCACTTCCAATAAATAGTAATATGCATAACATGCTTTATAATGTATTCCTTTTTCTACAGTAAAATCTAAGGCTAATATCAAATCAAGAAAATGATTTACTATCAACAAGAAAAATAAGTTAATAATGTTAGGGGTATCTCTACGCTGGCTGAGAAAGTTTGACATAATTCTCATTTTAATGTCAGAATTGTTTTTTTTTTTTTTCTGACAACGACAAATGACGACCATCAATCAATATCCAATCGCATACATGAACATTTAAAGAAAATGCATTACTGTTTCTCCTCTTTAAATGCTATTTGTGGAGACCGAGATATTTCCTATGAGTATATTAAAAAAAATCTAATTGCAAAACAGATCATTTATTCCACTGTTACATTATCTCCTTTGAGTAATCGTAGATTCCACCCACCAATAAGGTGCAAGTTGTAGAAACCGCATTGGAAGCAAGGTTCATTTTTGACTGGGCATTATGCAAATGGTACAACGTGACCTTCTTTCATTTTAAACAGGACATGCAAAATACGCATCATTTTACACATCACTCCGATGCACGGCACTTTATAAAAGGACAAACAGTCATTCATAATCTCGAGGCGGATTAATTCAGTTACGTGCGTTGAGATCAGGTATGCAGACGAGATTCCCTTTTGGCTTTTTTTCTCATTAATGCAGTCGATTGGCACTCCTCAAATTGCATGAACGCTACCGGTGTGAAGAAGATTATTTTGGATTTGCATAAACTGTGCGTTTATACGACCCCAACAAACAAATTGAAAAATTTGTCATTTGGCTGAGGGGGACCGCGCAGTTCTTCTTTGTCACTTTGGAAGAGCCATCGACCTCGTCATACCCCCACCTTAAATTAAAAACAGGAGCCGAACCAAATGGATGTAGGTGGAAATATGGAAATGGAGAATTCCAAATGATTCCGTTTGCAAAGGCCATTTACATACAAATGCATTAAGGTGCATCCTTTCACTGAACGACATCAACATTTCCATATATTATCATGGTACTTGATAAGATGGATAGCAAGGTCTTTTTCCATGCATTGGATCTCATGCACCCAGTCAGTTATGACAAAAGCCACTTGATTGAATGAGTCCTCATTCGGTCCAAATTACCCCAGGAATTACCCATGTCCTTTTATTTCTTTTCTTTCGCCGACAAAGCTTAAATGCTAATCTAGTTTTCATGTACTAATTAACAATCAGTGAGAAGAATGTACATTGAATTAATGCTAATCAAACAAGATTCAAGTCGTTTGCCATGTCCTATAATTAATACCATTAGAATAGAACAATTACAACTGAATGAGATTGGGATTTAATTTACACAACTTGAAAAAGGCAAAAGTGCAGTCCACCATATTGTGCTTAAATTACACAATTTGGGAATTTCGTAATGATGTGACAAAATCATAGCTGTTATATAACAGCTTAGATGTGTCAGAAAAAGTATTTACAGCAAACAGAATGTAGAATGGATACAGACTTTGTGCAAACTGATACTGTAATAAGCTTCTTAAAACCATAATTTAGGATTTTAGGAGCTTAACTATATCATAATTTTTAATTCTAAAGGTTTTTTCTGCACCATTGTGCTAAAATGTCCATGTAATTCCATTTGCAGTGAGCACATCTTACAAGGAATAAAGCAACGATTTCCCTACGCAAAGATGACGTAGTGCTTGGGGGGCAGCCAATACAGTTTATAATTTACACAGCAGTTCATTGGCATTACTACTAACACGGGGGAAAAAGGGGGATGCTATTCCAATGTGTTTCACACAGCACAAATGTGTTTAAATACCTGTAAAACAAAGCTGATAGGCTTCACACTCACATTCGCTGTTTGCAAATCATATGAGGAACAGATCCAAAACCGTAAAATAATGTCACTGATAAACACTTACGGACCACGTCATGGAACTGCATTAGAAACAGATTTAGACTGCATTCACATCTGATTGGTTGGCTCAAACCACAAACACTACTTTTTCACAATTCAGTTTTTAATCCGACGCAACTGAAACAAAAAGGGCCATTTAAACTAAAAGGAATTTCAGTAAGCAGGCAGAGTGTTTCTTACCAGAATAATATAATGAAATGAAAACAAGAAAACAATCTGTGGCGAGATTGTAACCCAATACTGTGCCTCCCGACCCAGAAGTCCCACAAAGGAAAAAGTGGCTTCATTTGCATCTATTGACATTTCAGAAAGCCCACTAATTTTTCCGCAGACAGCAAAGGCTCTGCTTTCCCAAGTTAAATAAAACAACACACATAGTGACGGACGATTAGACGAAGGACATCGTTCACGAGTCGTATGGACACGCTGAATGTTAAAATTCTCCTTTAAAATGATCAAAATGGCAAAAATGGGAAGACTTTTGGCTGATGAAGCCCTTGAAATGGACCACATTAGCTTTGATCAAGGAGCACCCGACTGCAGCTCTGACTGCACACCCAGGGTAAAGACACTTAACAGATTGGGTTCAACAGCAAAGAGCCTTTCCAAAGGCATGTTCCCCTTCAGTCAAATCACTCCTGACTCCTATTATATGCTAAGTTTTGCCTTTGCCAAGCAGTGTCAGCTCGTATAATCCTTTTCTTTGAGAAAAGACGTATAAAAATTGGTGGTATTTTACACAATGTGAATGGAATTGGTGAGCTTGAGCAAATAATTTTCAAAAACTGGCACACAAAAAACGTCGCATTATTTTGTTTTTTTTTTTCACCAGGCCTTTTTTACAGTTGAATGGCTCACAGTCCCAAACACAGCGGGAAAAATTCATCTTGACAATGAGAAAGCACTTGGTGCAAAAGTAATTTATTTTTTGATATAAATTCTTCATCATCATAAGCAGTAATGGAAAAACTGCCACCACAGTAAAAATGAAACCGGTTTTACATCAATTTTGATAATTTATTCATGCCATTATCAATTTCATTTCCGTCCATTTTGGATCAGAAATGTAATGTTTGGAAGTTAAAGTCAATGCTGCAACTTCAATAACCGGCGTCCATTTGAGAAAGCTACTTTTCTACAGAAAAGACGGCAGCTGATGTCACCGAAGCAGAGGCGCTTCGGCGCTTGGGGGATGGAGTATTACAAAGCGAGGAATTTTACTTTGACCAAAGACTCCCCACCTCTGGTGTGGACAGGCTGCATGTGCTGCTGTAGTAAATCAAGACTCAAACTGGACGGCAGAGCTAGAGCACACAAAACATTCAACGATCAGGTCGGCCTTTACGCGGCTTTACAAGGGCTGGACAGCTATGAACTATATGCTGCATCAAATTGCCCAGGACAGAAGAATTATAGGTAAAAGACCATAAATCACTGGAAATAATCAAATCACTGTGACAATAACAGTCAATAGATAATCAAAGCCTGACCAAACTGAGGAAAACCTCTGTTGCATTATTAACTAATGTTCGTTGATTTTTAAAATTTACAGGCATTGGCAACCCAGCAATAGCATGGGTTGGGTTTGATTTGGCCCTAAAGATGCAATATGTGACACTAGCAATTTGGGTTGAAACTTTTACACAGAGAGGGCAAACGGTTCTAATAAAGAGAGAGGCTAGCAGTTCATCATTTAAAACTCATTAAAGCAGCAATTAGAAAAATATCACGCCGTGCAAAGTGCTGGTACTTAGAAACAACCTCTTTTTGTCCTTGCAAAGGACCAAATTAAATCTTTTTTCCCCAATTCAAAAGCTACTGAAAGGCACCAGACAGTATTAACTACTAAAACATGTGAGGCCAGGACAGGAGAGATACACTACAGACCATAGAACCAGACTCCACATAATATATACCATTCCATCATAAACATGCAGTTTATCTAATTTTTTTTACCATTTTGTGTATTGTGGTAATGTTTAACCAATGCTAACGCCCTCCGTTTCATATGGGACAATTGAAAAGCAACGGTATATTCAGAGCGATGAATAAATATACAACACAATATGCCTTTATTGTTCCAAAACCAGCAAAAATGAGCAACGGAGAAAGGTCACAAGGTCAGGATGTAGCAGGAGAGACAGAACATCACCGCTGCCTCAGTCCAATTAACCACAGATAATATGTTTATGAGCAATGAGAACAGAGTGCTAAGAAAATGGTATCCTCATAAATGGTATCACCGCCTTATGGGAATTCTCGCTTTGCGAAAGGAGGCCGGGATAATACGGCTTTTCCTCGCTGTAAAATAATAAAAAATGCTAATAGATTCACAATTACCTTCAGCTCAGCCCCACGCAGCCTCCAATTAGCAGCTATTAAACCCAGCGTAAATTTCACGACAAAGAATCAAAATAATAAACGCTAATTGCGCTCCATTTTTGCCGGCGGCACGGAGAAGCTGCGCCGTGTATCAGGCGTCTCATTTAATTGAGGAATTGAAAACACACGCATGCATGCATCTCTGTCAGGCCTGTAGCTAAATGTGGGGCTTATTATCATCATTAACTCTGAGGGGCTTGTTCAAAAACAAAATAAAAAATATATCAATGTTACTACTGGAATATTTAGCACGACACAACATTTCTGCAGCTTTAATGAAATGTGAGGACATTTGTCAAGCATTATGGATAATCGCCGTGTTCGCCTTAATGCAGTTGCATAATTTTCCCATCACCGCTGACTGCATTGTAATAATTGTTTGACCTCTGCACAACAGGAAGGACCGTTCGCAATATGACAAATATAAAACCGTAAGGCCGTTGGGGGAAAGGAGAAGATTCTCCGCTTCTTCGAGTCCCTCGGGCTTACAGTTGGTATCGGCTATTCCACAAATGATAATATTCCACAAATGCGTTTTAAAGATAAAGTTAAGCATAATAAACTGAGCAGCTAATCATATGTGATGCAGTATGATAGTTGCTTCAAACAAAGAGGGCTGAGGAGAACTGCAGCTTATCGCAGAGAACCGATGCTGACAGTACTGACAAAATAACCCAAAATCTAAATCCACGGGTCACGGTTTATGCACTCCTTTACTGGTCAAAACACAAGTTCCTCAGGCAAGACAGCTATCAAAGAGCAGCATAGTGAGTCATGTTGTAAAACTAATCCACAACATCTGTGATGAGCACAGTCACCCAGAACAACTTGTGACAGGAATAGCATGTAAGGAGAAGACCAAGTTGAGATCATTATTCAGTATAATCATAGTGTATTATGGCCAAAACATTTTCATATCTCACAACATACAGCCATTACTGCCTCTGTGATTCTAGACAATTCATGACTTTATACACATTTTATTTTTATCTCAGACACAAAGCAGGAGTCTGTCCTGCATTAGTTACTTATTTCTCAATATGGGGGATGATTATCAGTAAATCCATAATTTTGGGATGATAATCAGTAATTCCATAAATTTTTTAAGTTGCTAACGTAAAACTTCTTTTTTTTGTTTGCCTTTACAGCCATCAGTTGCCATGATTTCAGATGTCCATTGTTAGTCTTTGAAAATTTAAAACAATTTTGACATTGAAAGTAGCCAGCTAATTGTGTCAAGGATGATCTTTTGTTGTACATGCAAGAATGATCATTCTTCAAGCATCACCATGGTAATTACGTCACAGTAACTTGCAATTGTGATCACTCAGAAGGATCCTGATAATTTTATAACACACAAGCAGATAACCATGGTGGTATACATGAAAAATTGTCTAAAAATTTTGAATTGTAAAAGTGCTACAACAGCGTGAAATAACAGGAGTATTTCACTCACTGCACAGAGATTAACGCTAAAGTGCTGTAATTCTTTTGTATTTATTTTCAGTGATTTGCAGCTGTGGGGCAATATGCATCGGGAAGCGATAACATCAAGCACAGCTGTTTTCGGTTTCCAGCGGTTTACGGTTTTTATCTTTAAAATAATCAACCCGGGCCTTTTGTTGAGAGAAAACCTCAATACTGGTGTGAAGCCGACTGCAGTTTCGCTGGTCGAGTTTGATTGAAAATGAGAAAGTGAATTTAATGACAAATAAAAGGTACGATCAGAACCACCCCTCCCCCCCAAACCTCCAAAGCATGGCGTATTTTATGTGTCCGTTTCTGCTTTCGCAGCAGAAGGGAACACTGCGCTCAAAAGATAAAGGATATTTTTTGGTAAATGGTGAAAGTGCCGAAATAAATGACCCGCCGGATCCTTGTGTAATTACAGCGAGCTGGAGAGTAACAATCTATCACGCGGAGCAGGGTGACACCGCGCTAAGGGGTTAGTCAAAGGAGATAGCCTTTGACTAACTACAGGACCCCGGCAATCGATACTCCCGAGATATTGCATCCGCAAAAAGAAAAAAAAAAAAAAAAACAGGGGCGAGAAACCCTTAAAAACTTCTGAAATGGCTTTTCATTGAGGTATTGATCAGGTCCCTATCGTGACCTTGCTTCGCAGGGGCCATATACTTTCTTAAAGGTATATAAAACACATAAATCTGTAGGTTGTAGCAGAAAAGGCTGTGCACTCTTCGATGTAATTGGTCTTTCCGCAGGCAGGAAGGCCCTGCTCGGGGCTTTATACGTTATAGATGGGAGACTGAAATCTGCTGCGATGTGAGAGAGAATTCTGCTCTCGCTCGCTGAGGGAGACGAGAGAAATCAAAACAATACGTACTTCACCTATCCCCTTCATTCCCCAAAACCCTCATGCCTGCACCTCACCAAACAAGCGCTAAAGTGCAGTTGATGCCAACTTAGAGGAGATTAACAATGACAACGTAGTTAAATGGGGCATTTAAAATTTGGAACACGACAAATTTGCGCCACAGCCACAGTACAAAGGTAGTGACTGAGCCTTACGTGGCCTATCTGAACCATTAAATATTTCTCAGATGAAAATATACACGACGGCGACTAGGTATGTTAGAGAAGGACACAAATGTGAACACCTGCAATTACTCCACGGTTCACTGCATTGGAATGTAAACACCTCCACATTGGACACAGTCAGCTGTAGGAATGACAGTCATTCAAAGTTGTGCGACTGTCCAAATACATATGTATGTTTATGCACATACTGCACCGTACGTGTAACAAAACTTTAGAAATACAAGCCAGTAGATACTCACACTCTGCAGATACTACAGTTCTGAATACCAAAGAAATAAGGGTTATGGGGAAATCTGTTGAGCGCAGCGCAGGACATTTCTTATCCCGATCGGCAACATTTTCCTGGCATTCCAGCAGACCAGTACTGCCATGCAGCGGTGAAATATGATATACTCGATCCCACGTTTTCCCTTTTGTTTAGGAGATACTGAACAATGATGGATGCCTTCTGGTTTCCTTGTAAAACTGTTCCCGGCTCGCTACTGTCAGGCTCATTAACAAAGACCATCAGAGTCGACTCAGAGAGGGGACTTCTTGGGAATCTTCCTCAGTTGAACACAAATGTTTAAACTGCCCCGCAAGGATTAATACAGGGACACATCATGATGCCAAACATTGCAAACCAAATGGATTTTGGACACTGAAGTTCAGGCGTGTTCAGTGAAACCACAATTCATAACCTTCAGAAGTAACTAGGCAGATGCAAATATCAACAAAGCGCTGGACCTCGCATCCGTCAGTGCACCATTTGGTGGGTAACTTGCAGCGTAAACTGTTTAGAAGTGTTTATAAGCTCACTAAACCATTAAAGCAGCAGCTTCACCCAATATTAACAAACTTGAAAGTGAAGAGGCATTCTGGTGTCTCTTTTACGGAGCAGAATTTGACATAGCTTTGTTAAGGGCTAGAATGTTTAAGAAACTTTAAATTAAAGTTAATGTGTTTTTCGCATAAGAAGTAGCCGTTCCAGTCCTGTGCTGTAGGTGTTTGCTGAATCAGCCACATTTCAGTTCTTCAAGTCACTGATTGACAAAGGACCAACAAACATGCACAGTCTCTAATGCACAACCTGCTAACTTTAAGGAACTATTAGGAATCACAAAGTCCCATGGCCCTCCGGGACTAGAGCCTAGATTCACAAATCTTACACAATTTATGATGATGCAACTAGGCATGAGTGCAACTATTCAGACATCAATGATAAAAAAAAATTTTAACAAAGGGGAATATTTTTGCATTTTGCTATTCAGCATAGCGAGTAAAGAGTGGAGCATGCAAAAATAAAAGGTAGCAAAGAGCCATCAAACTAAATAGAATATTAAAAAAAAAAAAACTGCAAAGAGCACAGATTGAATCAATGTCTTGTGATACTATAAAGGAGAATCTGTCTCCATATTCACAAAGGAGAGAAAGTTTGGCTCTTTCTACTCCACAGCTTCTCAAAGCTCCCTCAGATATTATCTTCTATCATTTAGTAGTCCTTGTCAGACCTTTGGCATGATCCATTTAGGCCTGATTTGTCAAGCAAATGCCATTCAATTGTGACAGATTTTTTTTTTTTGACCAAATATCCATTTGCTCTGTGCAAGGCCGATGGGAAGAGATAACCTCTCAAACAGAGAAACTGTTTACACAGCACAAGTAGACAGGAAATGCTTTCCACTCAGTTCTTGTGTTTATCAGACATATAATCCCAGCAGATTCTCAGATAAAACTGTATTCCAGATAACACAAGTTGCTGTGAAAATGCGTAGAACTGTCCCACAGATTATGGAGATCTGTTCATCTTTAAAGCTACACAACCTCCAGTGCAGATCGGGCATGAAGCGGAGAATCGCTCTCAACTGAGAACAAACTATTTTTCCCCCTGCCATTACAACCTCTTTTTGAAGGCATGATCCTCACCTGCTGTGCTCCAAAGGACAGTGTATACACTCACATAACACAGTACTACAGCACATCCAAACAATTCCACCGGCAGACACTGACCAGAGTTGGTTGTGAACACACAGACGCATCCACACAATGACTGAACAAGGGGGGGGGGGGGACCACAGTGTACAGCCCCGCACACCTCCTGGAGCTCACTTGACAAACGGCTTCACTCCAAAATATAAGAATCTTACATACCAAGAAACTTCTACCCAGAAGTAGACTGCATAGAATTTATTGGTTCCAAAACATTTTTCTAAATATTTGCCTCAGCACCATGTTTTTCATTCAATGTCATGCCAATGAAACTACACCAAACTGAATAAAATTGAACACACCAGTTTCGCTATAAATTTAAACTCCTTTAATTTCCAATCTGATATCATCCCACCCAAATGAAAAGCGAGTGCCATATAGCTCTCTGGGTTTTAATGCTGGATAATGTGGTTTGTTTAAAGCAGCTCATCACTCCAAGAGGGCTTTGTACAACACAAACGTCAGTTTGACCTGCCAATAGCATAACAAACGTCAGTTTCTTTGACCTGCCAATAGCATAATTTAAATGGCGGTGTCTATGGCCTGCCAATAGCATAACATAAACGTCAATTCATTTGACCTGCCGATAGCATAACAAACGACAGCTTCTTTGACCTGCTAACTGCATAGCACAAACTTCCAGATTCATTTAACTGCCAAGAGTACAGCATTAACTTCAGTTTCTGTGACCGGCCAATAGCATAACATAGATGTTGATTTCTTTGACCACCCAATAGCGCAACAGAAACAATAAACATTGGTCTCTAAGACCTGCAGACTGCAAACAGCCATCATCTGCGAAACAGTTCAAAAACTACCCTCCCAATAAGCAGCGATGTTGCCAAGACAACCACAACAAATTGACTCTTTCTAAACATCCGAAACAGTGTCACGAAGACCAAAGTGTGTCAAAATTCTGTGCAAAAAAATCTGCCTCGTGATTGGGGGAGAGAGCACAGTGGTCTAGAGAGGGCTGCTGCAGTGTTCAGTCAGAGATCTGTAGTTGCATTACTAAAGCCCTGCTCACTAACGGAAAACCACCATCTGACGCAAAGTAGCTTCTAACATTTCAATAAAAGGTAACTTATGGCTTATTCATAGAAGCCACAAGGTCTGAAAAAGAAAGCAAGAAAAGTACCAAAGCCACATTGCTTGCCACAGTGTGGGTAAAACCACTGCACAATATGTATGAGGGAGATGACATAATTCATCCCATCTTCATGCCGAGGTCCCACCCAGGATGGTAGAGAATGAATAATTCCCGGCTGCTAGTCAGCCACCTACAGGCAACAGGATGCTTTGTTCTGTGGCATGTGCTTTGAACTGCTGAACCCTGGGTGATGCGTGAGTACGTCAGAAGTCTTCAGACTTCATGCTTCAGGGTTGTTGCCACGTAAGCTGGACTTGGTGAGGACAAAATATGGTTCATTAAAAGTTCAAACTGATTTGAGATGCTGCAGTCATTACTGTATCTCAAAAAGTACAGCTCAACCGCGAACATGTCTATGGAGAGTAAATTGTCTAATACAGGAATGAAACACAAAAAGACAACAAAAAATAAACGCAAGTACGCACACACACATGCACACTGTCCAGCTCTGCTGATGGGGAAATGGCCATTTCAATAAATATCTGAGGCAGAATATTGTGTTGAGCAGTTTGTGTGACTGTAGTGGAATGGAGATAGGGCTCACATACAAAGAAGACAAGTTGTTATGTCTACAGAAACAGGAGCTCAAATATACACAGACAAACATGTATACATACAAAAACAAAACAAAAAGAAACATTAGAAAACAAATATCAACTGTCTGCATTTTAACCTTTTGGTACACCCGTTTTTGTGCCATTTAAACTAAAAGGAATCTTATTTCTCCAAATGAAACCCCCATCCCCACAATTCATCACACAGAAAAAAGGGTTAGCTATAGTTAATGCCATAGCGTCGCCAGACGATTTACAATAGCAGTGTCTTGACACTGACCATCAGCTGGAATCCCTTGGTCTACTGACCGTTTGGATGTGAAATGACATACTACAAGATAAAATAGTAATGCTAATATTGATAGTTTGTCCATTACAGGTCAGCTAACTGTCCGCTGGAACAGTTACAAAGCTGTTAGTTTCGATTCCGCACCGCCGATCAATACGGAGGCATACTGTTTCAATTTTGCCCGCATTGATTTTTTTCTTCTTTTTTATAACACCGCAGCCTCAGAGCATTCATCTTTCTGAAAGAAGGAAGATTTGATTTACTGAAGAAAAATTGGAGTGTGCATCGCAAAGATTTTTTTCCAGAGGCTTTGACACACAGAAAGATGGATGCCCCTCCGGCTGATCAGCCCCTAGCCTAAGGGCAGCCATTAGAACAGACGGAGGCCGAAAATCAGCTGCGTATAGAGATGAAGGGAGAGAGAGATAGATAGAGGAGGGATAGAAACAGGGAGAGAGGAAACAGTAATTTCCCTTTACTCATAATAGAAATAAAAGTACTTTGATGGTCCCACTATTTCCAAAAACAAAAGAAAAAAAGAAAAGCTGCATCTAGGGATGAAGGGAGAGGGAGAGAAAGATAGAAAGGAGGGAAAAAGATGGAGAGACAGAGGGTGAGTGAGAGCAAGAGAGCGAGATGAGAGACTCAAATTTTCCTTTACCAATTAGAACAATTTAACTACCTCTATGGCCCCTATATTTACACTAAAAAGGGGAAAAAAGAAAACATAAAAAACAAACAGATGCTAAAGACAGAGAGAGGGGAGGTGTAAGTGAAGAGATGGGGAGGGGGATGGAGGGCGAGCATGTTCAAAACGCACACCCACGACACCATAATCCAGTGGACGAAAAATCGTCAAACCAATACCTTCCGATATGAAAAGAAAAAGGTGCACGGATGCTAAGCATGTGGCTATTTAGGTTGTTCTAAAGTCTCTGCTACGCAGGTGTCCCGTAGGTCTCTCGAGGCAGAAGCCATCATTCCGTTCCACCACCGCGCTCGTTCATTCTCCCACCCTCCACCTCTCCATTCCTCTCTCAATCATTCCCTCATTCTCTCTCTCCCTTCCTCTGCCTCAGCCCTCTGCCCCATCCCTGGGTATGGAGAATGAGTTTCCGCGGTACATTAGTCGGCCCATTAGAATGCAATGAAGGACAATGCGAAAGTGGGGGGGGTTTCGTCCGTCGAGACGCCATCGTCCTTCATCACTCCTCCTCATCTCCCTCCCATTCAGCCACTTTACCCCATGTCATCTACATGAAAGATGATCCATCTCCTGACCGACATAAACACCACGTCTCAAAACACGCCAAAAAAAAAAAAAAGACGGAAAAAAAAGAGAAGGGGAGAGAGAGATTACACCTGCCAGTCGCCTCATTTGCGGACACCATCCTGCTTATTCGTGTCGTCTTTATTTATTTATTTATTTATTAGAGGGGGGACTCCTGTTTTCACCTGGGCCTCCAAGTGGTGGTGACACTAATGTATGGATGAACAGGTACCATGTCTGTCCCTCATGCTGCCGTCCAATCAAACGGCAATTGAAAAAAGAGGGGTGGGGAGGGGGGTGCCATGACAGCAAAGGGCATGCGTTGACAGAACGCTGTGAGAGGAATATTTTCTTTGTTTGCCGGATAGAAGTCCCCAGGCTTTCAGCAATAGAAGAAGAAGAGAGTCAGCGAGAGAGAGCGCAAGAGAAAGAGAGAGTGAGAAATCATCAACACCTCAACTCCCAGGGGAAACCTGGTAAATGTAAGCTGGATATTAAGACCCAAATTGCATTCAGGAAGGTCACCGGGTGTCAAAAGATATTAGAGGCCCGCTGGAAGGAAACAACAATTCCCATCAGCTCCTGAGAAAATAATATTTTCATTTTCGGCTGTTTTATTGAATGGAAACTTCGGGGAATACATCTTATTTAAACGGTACGAGGGCTTGCAAATTTCACACCTTCAAGAGAGGTCAAGGTGGCAGACGGGCATTGTCATTCGTGACTGCGGATTTCATTTTGCGAAGATGACGAAGAGAGAGAGAGAGAGGGCCTTTACACCTGCTTGTGCCTTTGAATTTATTTCTCGTGCGGATTTTTTTGTTTGTATCTGCGCAGACGGAACGTGTGTGCGTGCATCTGTGCAAATGAGTCTATTCATTACGGTCCATCTGGGCGGGTTATGCGCATGAGAGAGTAAGTGTGTGTATTTGTGTGTGCGTATCGGCATTCGTACTGATGTAAACTGAGTCGGTGTGGTGATCTTAATTGCAGTCTGTAGAACAGTTAAACCACACATCAATGCATGGCTTTTTCAACAATTATCCGTTTGTACACATAAACTTACATATCTCCGTGCACGTGCGAGTGTATGCATGTTTATATTGGGCCTGGACTGCACTGAGGGTGAATGTATGCTTGAACAATATGAGAATTTTTGTCCTCACGAAGTCACACTGACATTGAGGACATACCATGATTGTGCATGAGCTTGAGTATGAATGCGCTGCATGGCATCAAAGAATGCAAATTTTCCTCTGAGTGTGTCCCCAAGTGTGTGCACCTGTGTGTGCGCGTGTGTGTGTGTGTGTGTGTGTGTGTGTGTGTGTGTGAGTGCCGTTCCCCTCCATTCGTCCTCCCTCATTCGTAGCCTAGCCACAGCGCCAGATGTTCGCGACCCGCCCCTTGCTGCGGGCCCGCCTCGCCAAACGCAACACCTGACTTTCCCAGTAATTGAGGAAAAATATCGATGCTAACGGCGCGGGCCTGATTGTGATTTATTAAAGGCGCCGGAGATGCCGTGCTGCCAGCCAGCACCGCGGCCGCCTGATCGCCTGGCATTAGCAAAGCCATCAATATCAGAAGTAAATAAATGACTTTAATGGAGGAGGTATTGGGATTTTTCCAAAGCAGACTGCACAGCAAATTACACTACATATGGCCTCAAATACAATACTGAACACAACCTTGTAGCTTACACACGTTTTACTTTATTTATTAATTTATTTATCCTTTATTTATTTTGAAATCTCTTTTTCGAGGGAGCCCTGGGGGGTTGAGGTGGCGAGTGAGAGGACAACTTGCACAGCCAATTAGATCAGGGGATGATTAGGAGGCAGGTTGAAAGAGCAAGGGTTGGGAATTTAGCCATGACACCGGGGATCCCCCTACTCCTGTCGAAGAGTGTCATAGGATCTTTAATGACCACAGTGAGTCAGGACCTCGGTTTAATGTCTCATCCGAATGGTGGCATCTCCTTCAGTACAGTGTCCCCATCACTGCAGTGGGGCATTGAGGATTATTCCACCAGAGGGAAGACTGCAACCTACTGGCCCACCAACACCTCTTCCAGCAGCAACTTGGTTTTCCCAGGTGGTCTCCCATCCAAGTACTAACCAAGCCCACACCTGCTTAGCTTCAGCCACGCAGCTGGAGCGGATCGAGAAGTTAGGCTGCTGGCTATTTCACAAACATACATGCATGTATAGATATACTGTATATACAACCCCTTAGAGAATGCCTTCTCACGTAAACAGGAAAATTGCCACCGAGTAACATCCCTCTCATATATCATAGCCACAAAAAACAGCCATTGTTAAGAAGATTCAAGCTAAGGGATCCTCCTCATAATTTTCCAAAATATGGATGCCGTCAGGGGCTCTTTACTTAAATTTCCAAAGGTGCTTAAAACTTCCAACCGTGCTCTTGCAGCCATGCAAAAATGATCTACATGTGTTTTCTGTCACAGAACATGCAGAGCTCGGTAAACACAATGACGGAAAGACAAAAAAGACCATTCCTTGGGAGAGGACCAGCTTGTTTTCAGGAAAATAAGATGTAATAGCGCTTAAATGTCTCCACTGGTGAGTTGGTGAGCACAAAGTGGACCACCACCAACATGCAACAGCATGAAAAGACCATCATTCAATATGTTTATTAAGTGAAAAATTGATGAGTGGATTATGTTAGCAACATTCCCTGTATGTGCAATACTTTTTTAATGAGCCTTGTCCATCAGTGATGCCACCAATGCCTCCTTAACAAAGCAACACTAGTGAGGGGTGAACCAAAATGCGTTCTGGATTGAGAGAGATATTTCCATATGCACTCACAAACCACCCACATGTATATATTTGATAGAGTTCCACTCAGTTAAGATCACATCTTTGGCATTTTGCTGCTTGTTGTTGCAACGAACAAGATACAGTGTTTTACTTCTGGTAATCTCTCATAGTATGGTCTCCATAAATTGACACCGTTATCGAGAGGCAAGGTGGCACATGAGACCGAGGGAGTCGCAAAAAAAAAAAACTAGGTGCGCGCTCAGAGAGCGCAAGTACTAATGTACTCAATGTTATTTTTGCCTGTATTAGCTAGCAACCCCTGCGTTTGTGCAGTCCTGTGGTCTTCGCACAAATATGTTCTTAATGTGTTTTTGGCTTTTGCATGCCCTTGACCTCCCAAAATCAAACCACCTCTTCCTTGAACAATACTTAATCATTCCACCAAATTTGAGAAAAATCCATCCATAACTTTTCGCGTAATCCTGCTTACAAACAAACCAACAGGCAAACCAACAGAAAAATGGTAATGATCACATAACCTCCCCCAACTTCGTTAGGCGGAGGTGATAAAAAGAAAGTAGAGATTGTTTTTAAGGCAAAAAAAAACGAATGTCTCCCCCCACCCCAACGCAGCCCCCCCTCATTGATGTTCACATACAGTAAAAGGCACATCTACATGCAATGCTGAAAGAGTGTGCCAGGTCTGATGTAAATATCGAAAACTGTTTCTGAGTTACAGCCCAGAAACAGTGGGAAAGCAGATGGGAAACCGTACAAAAACAATGTCTCCCCTCCCTCCTGCGAGGTGACATACATAACTACTAGAAAAAAGGAGGCAGAGAGTAGATGGAGAGTCAGAGGCGTGAGAAAGTGGAATTTCTTACCTGAGTGTGGAACCTCCCCATGCCCCGTGTTTGTCTGTCAGGATGTTGATGATCTTCTGAATGAGCTGTGTGGCAGTCACATGATCCCGGTATTTCACTGCTCTGATCAGGTGATCGCATATTCTCTCCTCCTCTTGCTGCTCCACAGAATATTGGGCAGACTGGGCCTGCAACAGAAGACAAATCTCTCATTAATAATCATCATTTTATGCTATGGATATTTACCCACATGGCAATTGCTTTATGGACAAGTACTTAAATGGCAATGCAGTCAGTATTTGGTGAGCTCATAAATAAACATGCCATATTACATTCTGTAATTGATCTTAAATGACTCTGCATAGAAGCAAATGTGACATAATTAGAGATTAGATTTTCTGTTATTCAATATTTCCCAACAACTACACTAAACATTTGCGTCCATGTTAATATTTGAATAAGGGTTCCCTTGAATATGAAAAATTATGCACCTTCAGTAGACGTATTCACCAGTAAATTACAGGATCTAGGACGCCAGTGACTTCCAGGAAAGGCTGGGTGACAACCAAGGAAGATTGGCAACGTTGGAAAAACCGATGACCTCCAGGAAAGACTGGCGTAGACGACTGAGGCTAGCAACCTCATTCGCAACACTCGCAATGGGGCACTAGCAAAGCTACAGAACAGGAAGGGGGGGATGAGAGCCTCAGTAGGACCAACGCAACACTAACGGTCAAAGAAAGCACACTGATAATGAGAGGCTTACCCAAACGATGATCACAGGTGGAGTGGCAGAAGTCACATGCCTGTGCAGGGAGGCATGTAAGAACATAAAGGGACTGAAGATTCATCAACCCAGGACTAAATGTGGAAGAGGGGAGAGACAGTTGCAGCGCATTGTGGAAACACTGATTGAGAAGCTAGAAGACTCCAGTCAGGAAGCACCCCACAGCACAGGCAACCTCTCAGTGACTGTCCCACCCTAAAGCAACAAGAAGGACTAACCCAATGCCACCCCAGGCACTCAAACTGCAAGAGAGGTGGTCAAGTGCCCCCAAGGGACCAACAACACAGAATTGGACCAACTAGACCAGGATCGAGACCTAGGGTTTTCAATCACACTAGCTGGCCCATTCGGGAGAAAAATCGACAGCATGATGACGATTGTCAACAATATGGACAGGAGAGGAGGAAAGGCATAAGTGGAAAAAGTGAGAAACGGCAAAACAGGATGGAAAGAGAGTGCAGCTGAGAAGCAAAATCAAAACCCTCAATAAGCAGCTCAAAAGAGCAAGCACTGAGGAAAACAAGGGAATCAAAGATCTGACCAGTGGACTCTGTTGGATGCTCTGCAGACTGGGAAGGCCAGAAAGGTCCAAGAGACTGCAGCCCAAAGAAAGTTGTGAAGGAGTTCCTCAAAGAAAGCCACACTGATACTCAGGAGCCAGGCTCTAAGCAAACACCCTAGAGTCATTAGAACTGAACCTCCTGATAAGAAGCTGGACACTAGTGAGCCAACATGGAGAAAGGTACAAGAAATTATACAGAAAACCCAAGCAGCATTCGCCCCAGGACCAAGTAGTATACTTTATAAAGTGTACAAGAGATGCCCGATGCTATTACGCAGTGTATGGAAACTGGTGCAGAGGTTATGGACAGAAGGTGCTATCCCATCATCCTGGATTGGAGGGATGTTTTGTACCAAAGGAAATAATCTCCTCTGAAATCATTCCAACCCATCTGTTTCCTGAGCCTAGAAGGCTAGATCTTCATCTCAGTCCAGCAAAAAGGATGACTACATACACGGTCAAGGACAAGTACATAAATCCAGATGGGTGGCATCCCAGGTTTTCTCTGGGTGTTTGGAACACACAGGCATCCTCAACCAGCTGAACTGGGAGGCCAGGGAGGGTAAAGACAACATGACAATTGTATGGCTCGATCTGGCCAATGCATATGGATCAATACCCCATGACCGCATCAACGTAGCCATGGAACACTACCATATCCCTCAAAACATCAGAGGAATGATCACTAGCTACTTAGGAGGATTTAAGACCACCCTTTTCACAACCCCGAATGGCATGATCTGGAAAAAAAAAATCATAATGGGCTGCATCATCTCCCCCATCTTATTTATCAATTTACTCAATCTCTTTTGTGAATCTGCTCATAACAGCAGCAGGAAAGGAGTCAAGAGGGCCAATGATGAAGTCTGGCGTTCACCGACCTTCAATAAGGGCCTTTATAGATGAGCGGACCACAACTTCATCTCATGTACAAGCAAGGTGGATTCTTGAAGGCTCTTGATGTTGGGACAACATCAGAGAGGATGAAGTTCAAACCCAGAGAGTCAAGAGGTATGGTGATTAGACATGGGATGGTGAATAGTAAGCTCCAGCTTCAAGTCTATGGGGAAGTGATACCATCTTTTGAGGAAAACCCAAGGAAGTGCCTCAAAAAGTGATACAACACCTCTCTTTCTGACAAAAACAACATATACTAGATGGAAAAGCAGGCAGACAAGAGGCTAAGGAAGAATGAAGGATCAGGTTTACTAGGAATGGTCAAGGCCTAGTTCTTTCAGCATAGTCTTTTAACAAGAGTCATGTGGCTACTGGCAGTTTATGAAGTACTGATGACATCAGTGGAAGGAGTCGAGAGACAGGTGAACAAGCACCTCCGTAGCTGGCTTGGCATTCCACCGAGCTTCACATCAGTAGGGCTATACATCCAGTCCGGAAAGTTACAGCTACCCTTGTAATCTGTGGTGGCAGAGTTCAAGGTTGCAAAGTGCAGGCCTGTGATGATGTTCCAAGTCTCCAGCAATGCTAAGGTCAGAGTTGCAGGCATTAGTGCTAGATCAGGACACAAGTGGGCAGCTGTCACTGCAGCGGTCATCGGACATGTCTTGTTAACAAAGCATTATCAGCCATGGTACTGCCTCTCTCTGTAAGTTTGTCTATTACACGATTATTTGAATACTCTTGAGGCTATACTGCAGGAGAGTCATAGGTTGCTAGCCATTTCACAGATGCTGGAAACACCATGCATGAGACCAAAAAGCATATCAAGGACAAAGTTACTTATCACGAATACTATCCATTCAATTTTCATTTAGAAAAAAAAAACTATACAACCTCATTATGTCTGCATATTGCAGCTATATGGTCGGCTGTTAGCAGGGCAAGGCAATTAGCGTTTTCGACATGCAGTGACTAAATATTAGTTAGTGAGTGTACTGTAAATGCAGTTCATTAAATGGATGCTGAGTAATAGTGAGGAAAGTTACCCTGGATAAGAGTGTGTGCCAATCCCTTCAGTGTAACAGAATGATTTGTCTGATGTTTTCCAGGACAGACGTACCCTGTGAGAACTTCTGTATATTCGGCTAGCGGCAACAGGATCCAAAATTCCCCATGGAACTGAAAACATTTTAAGTATGGGGTCACCACTGTCCTGATGTTAGTGTGATTAAAAATACTCAACATATATTTACTGTTGCCAAAGGCACAAACCAGGGTGGAAAATGCAACTAAGGGGCGGAAAGAGATTTTTTTTTGTCTGACTAAACAAACAAACAAAATAAATAAATAACATTGAGACTGAGCGGCCTTCTGTCTAGCAAGATCGCAGCAGTAAATGCCAATTTATTGTTGTGCATTGCAGGGAAATATTACACTCCTGGAGTGTCATATGGGGCTCACACCTCATAAGGGAAGGGTGACATCAGATAGGACTTGGGCTTTAAAGCGTTAATCAGATGAAAGAGAAAATATTCTTTATAGATAGAATGCATAGTTTAATACAATATGCAGCTGTCTGGACCAGTATATCTTTGCGCAAAACAATACAGGACAGACTGGTAAAAGTTCAGGTGGAATAGCATTGAGTATTTTACTAATTCACGCATTCAAGGCAGACCGCTTTTTTGTCCCAATTCTCCATTCTCTCTGGTTTGTAGATAAATGATAAGCCAAGATGGACTGAATGCCCTGCTATCATTATACCATCTAATGTTCGAAAAGTGAACGGGCTTCACAGTTCCAATAGCGTTTACACTCACTTTGCTCGCTGTTCCTGCTGTAAGAATGCGGCAAACAGTAAAATGCAGTCAAAAATAAAATTCGAAAAGATGGTTTCGTTGCAACATTTTGCTACAACATTTTGCAGACTAATGCAATTGCCCGTGCAATACCCTGCTTACTGGGCAGTAAATTGAATCAGACGAATGTAAACCCAATGGGACAGAGGACGTACAGTTCTCTTTACTGTGGGTCCACAGCCAAACAAATGAAACCTGCCCCACTATGTTACCAGTAAACACACTAAAGTGGTATATAATGGGTCCTCCTCTCCAATTTCAACAGCAACTTCTCATATCTGACAGAAAATCCATAGGTATAAATCACATTAGAAGGCTATTCTTTCCCAATTATCAATCTACGTCTCTTTGTGGGAACATTAAAGTCAAGCTTGACCTTAAAAGCATGATGAAATGGAAATCAAACAAGAATATTTTACGGGAATCCCGCAGCCCAATCTTTAAACATTAACCCCTTTAGCCATGGACATTGGCCCTCTGATGAGTCTGGGACTGGCTGCTGTGGCCATTAATCTCCATCTGTGAGACGCAGGCCCAACTGGCCAGTGTGACAGCATCCACAGCCACACAGAGAGATGGGGAGAGATCACATCAGGGCTAAACACTGTTGGGCACCTGCAGTGCACCGTTTCCATACAGGCCATTATGGTGCTCTGTACAGTGCACCATCGCCACACACATTTAACAGTGACTATTTTTACCGTAAAAATTCTCATTCCTGATGCTCCAAAACATAACTTGAACTGAGTGTCAAATCTACACCCAGAAAGTGTAAAACCATACTTATCCGCAGGCAATATTGCCATAATATCATCTGCTGTGTTATAGTCTATTCAATTTGAGACCATAATGACAAGACGATGCAAATATTCAGTGTCAATTTTTGCGACAAATAATGCCAAATCAACATACTACATCTAAATAAAGGATATACATGGATCTATTCACATTGTGTCCAACAACTGACAACATAATTTTTATTTATTTATTTTTTTAAATTCAGTGAGTAGGTCAATTTCCCACTGTATGGAGGAAAAAAACAATCCCTGATCAATGTGAAATTAGCTCTTGGGTTATGAGTGTCCAGAGTCGGCCATTACAAGATAGGCGTGAAGTTACTATTGGAATTCTTTTGTGAACATACAAATTTGAATGACCGTAGCTATAGTAGCAACAAACTCGACGATCAAAAGAAAATTATACTGCAAGGTATTGCTGAGAAGTTAGAAATCAGTTTTTGAACTCAACTGGTTGTGGCATTAACTCCGTCATCCTTTGTCATCATGTCGTTCGAAAACAGTTTGACCAGCAATCTCTGGCAGTAACAAATAAAGATCAAATGTGAAAATTCCTTTGGTATGCAACACCTGTAGCAAATGCATGATTTCGGGATTACATTTCAGCTCCGCAACCCCAAAATTAAGTGTGGCAGGATGGTCAAATTAAAAAACTCAAGCTGCCCATTTTAGACCTTTCTAATTTAGAGGAAGAGTTGGAACTTGCAATGTAAGTAGTATTCAACATGTCTCGATATATAAATGACAAATATTGAATATCTCTTAAAAGCAGCCTTTTTGTGTCCTTTGTTTGACATTCCTTCACCTACACGCACCAACCAGTAACCTCTAGTGGTCACAAATGTAGATCAAACTTTGTATACATCATCTTTAGGACATAAATTAGTTTTATTTCAGCCTTGTACCCAATGCCTAATGGGTGCAGCAGGGTGGCAGAGTTTCATGTTCATTTCACCCTCAAGTTTTGAAGTGGGTTCTTTGTCAAAAATTGTCCGCATCATTTGTTTATGTTGTACATTGTAGCTCCCGTCTCAACCTGTAATTATAGAATGATTCATCAACACCTGTGTTGCATAGTGAAGGCAGTAAAATTAAATTGCCTAAACCAGAGAGACACATGTACAAATGGAGTGGACAAGATGTATGGAGGAAACAGTGGAAATATAGAGCTGATGATTTGTGTGTTGTGCAACAGCGGCAGATAAGTTAATATTTTTATTTTTATTATAATTATTATTAATATAAAAAGCGGACAGGGTGCAAAGAGCAAGAAGCAATACAAATATGGAGCTGATAAACTTTCTTGCTCCTTTGATTAAAAACAGAAGTTATCCAAAATAGACTGTCATTATAGCACTTTATCACACAATATAGCGTGATATGATATTGCATTGCAGAACTTGCAGCGGGAAGATATTTTATGCAACTGTTGCTGATCATACTTCTCCCCTTCTGGTTAGTGTCTTTGTCAGCTGGTTGAAATGTCCCAACTGGAGTAAGAATGTCCACATGCATGACAAAATGTGTTGGACAAACATTCACATAATCGTCACAGTGAATAGTTTTTTTTTTTTTTTTTTTTTTTTTTTTTTTTTTTTATAAATTTGGCATCTCCAATCCCACCCGAATCTGGAATGCCCAATTAGTGAACTATGTACAAAGCTTGCTCGTATGCGACCCCTTGCTGCCAACTCAGGATAGTGAAGACAGCTCACGGCTCTCCTCCGAAGCACGTGTCCGTCAGCCACTGATTCTTATACACTCATTGGTCGAATCCGCGCAAGTTCCGAACGAGGGCGGAGGATACCCGGACGTGAACAAACCCAGAGTCTTCCTGACGAGCGCCCGTCTGGCCAACAGGAGGCGCTGGAGCAACGAACAAAGCTGATATTCTTAACCCAAATCCGGCAGTCCCTTCCCAATTTGAAACCCTGTAGCGCGATCGCCAATTGTGCGCTACTCTGAAAAAGCTGCCGACCCCTGCCGGTGAGTACGCCGGGGCTCGAACCCGCGACGTGATAGACACCTCTGCACTGCAGCGCAGTGCCTTAACCGAGTGAGCTATCCGGCAGCCGATGAATAGTTTTGAACTGAAAATTGGCACCAAATAATTCTGTATTTACATTGTTTTGTTGAAACGGACTCAAAGTGAATAGACCTGTAGTGTTAGAGTCCTCTGTGACAGTGGTCCTAAAAACTCCCCTTGGGGCACACCAGCCAGATCCATTCACCTACTTTGTACCATCTTCGGTACACAGAGTTATCATTCCATTCAAGGCACATTATCTGTTGGGATACAGCCTGCTGTAGATAAATGTGAGGAAATTTGAAGTCCCAGGCTATTTATTTGTGAGAAGTGTATCATTCCTTTTGCTCAAGGTGCGCTAAAGGTTGAACACAACAAATACCCGGATCAGGCCAGTGTGCCCTGAGGAGATGTATGAGAACTACTGCTCAAGCATGAGACAAAGAGTGAAGGCCCACGTTATGATATGCTGCTTTCAATTAAACTTCTGGATAGAACTGAGGACAGAAACATGCCCTCACTTCAATCATTATAATACTAAACATCACTAAGGAACAAGAGGCTGTATCTTGGCAGAGATAATGTGATGCGAATGGTACAATAACCTGAATAGAAAAATCCAAAAGATTTAGTGATGTGATCAACACACACAAAAAAAAAAAGATGATGCCCCGTGCATTCAATATTTTTATTGCAAGCCATTTCCGATGAAGATAGATAGAGTGATAGTTACCGTAAAAAGTATGCATTTGAGAAAATGGGGAATTGCACTCGACAGAATCAGGTGGTATAAATTATGTACAGCAGTGTCTCAACGCACCCATCAAATCAGAAAGAACTAAACATTTACTGTATATACCAAAAACAGAATTAAATCACTGAAGGACTATAAGGAATCTCAATCCAACAGAGTCAAAGCAAATGCTCCCACAGAAGCTCCTTCTGAGGACTGATGTGAATTTCAATGTGGGGGCCCAATCCGAGTCAAATTAAATATAAATATAATACAGTTTCAATGATGTGCAGTCATGGAAGACTTCTGTGCACTTGATCAGAATGCAAGAGGGTGACTGCCTCATTATTGCATTACAGACCTGTGTTTATCTGCATGAGACAAGGAGCCAAAATGGCTCTAAATGCTGCCACCAGGTTTTTTTTTTTTTTTAAACTGCTGTCAATGTGAAGCTAGTGGAGGACAGAGTCGGTGGGGATCTTATTAAAGCTCTTCATTTTTTGCCTTACTGACACGGTGCCGTGCAGAACACCAGCTCCTTTTCCTGTTCAATTTCTCCAATGTCCGACACCTCGTCCCACATGGTTTCATTTAAACCGGGAAAAGCCGTCTGGGCAGACAGGAGCGTCCTCGTCTTTGCGCTGATGCAAATTCGCTGTGCGTCAGGTGCCGCTCTGCATCACGAGACGGGTGGCGGGGGGTTGGGAGGGAGCTGGGTCGCAAACAACGGGTACCGACGTTTCCTTACCGAGTCGCACCTTCTCCCGCACTTGATCCCTGGCCTCGAGTTATAAACGAGGAGCATAAAACGGCACCGGGGGAATTTGCCGCGAAGCCAGGCTCGGGATCGAGCGGGAAGCGGAGACAAAGAAAAATGAAGGCCTAAAAGTACAATGCCGAACAAAAGTCACCGACTGACATCGTCTGACAGGCGCTTCAGTTCTGAAATGATGCCCCCTGTCACCCAGAGGCTCTGAGTATTGATTTTCCCGCCAGCGCGGAAACGAATCTCGAAACACCCCCCCATTCCCCTCTCCCCCTGGCAACGGGGCCCGACACTTATCAAACCATCTCTGCTCCTTCCTCTTGTTTTAATGGACCGGTCCCTGAAGGCAGACAGCCACTTCTTCATCGCCGGCGAACCGCTATCCCGACCGAGCTCATCCGTCTCCTCCATTATCCCGCGCTCATAGCGCGGCCCGCAGCCAGCTGCGAGTTCAAGGTCAAGCAAGTTGAGGAATCGTATGTATGAGCTGTCCTTTTCCTTTTTTTTGCTGCCTGAAAAATAATAAAGCCTGCGCCACACATGCGCCAAATGAAAAATATTTGTCCTTTTGAAAGTGACCGCTTTGCCCTCTTTTTTCCCTCCCAGAATAGAGAACAGAGGGCTTTGCCCACAGCTACATGAACCCAATGTGTAAAGGTAATGTACAAACTCGGCACGCACACCAACTACTAACCAGGGCTGCCCAACCCAATTCCTGGTGAACTGATGTTCTCATTTCTACATTTGAGTTAAAAAATAAACAAATTAGCAAGACCTCCAGCTGAAAAACAAGGCATGGTTTGTGGGAGTAGGTGTGAAAATCTATCACAGGGGTGTCTGATTTAAACAAGAATACTGTAGATGATCATTGGTCTACGGGACCATTTTTTGGGAAGCACTGATGAGAGAATGTGTGCTGCTCATAATATTAGGTGGGTAAGGTTTGCCCCGGCTTGTGACAACACTCACAACAATGAGAGCCAGCACACTGAACAGACTGTCTACAGGCTTGGAAGAACATTATTGCATTAAACTCAGTGGTCTCATAGTTCAAAGAAGACTGTTTTTACACCAGGAGAATGCCGAAGATCAAGCCAGAGATTTCCTGAAGGTGGGATCACACAGCCATCCCACCATTTACCCTTCAAACCATATGCCTATGAACCCCATTTTCATTACTCAGCTAGATATTCACTTGAGCCATTAACAAACAAACTTTCACCAATTTTCAGTACAGCATTCAAAAGTTATTGAATGAAGAGACAGAGACTCAGTATGATCTTGAGGATGACCTGCAGCTCTGATCTCGGGATGTTTCGACTGCGGAACAACTCAAATCTGGATGCTCACTCACACACACACACACACACACACACACACACGCATACACACACAGACACTTTTCTCAAACAGTTCACAGCAGCAAACGTTAGCGAGTGGCACAGAAACTCTCAGGAGTGCATTTGTTTGATTCTCACAAATTTTCAGACCAATGATTCATTAACTCTTAAGCCCCAGCCTCTTTTTTAGGTTTCTGTTTGAAAATGACATACCCAAAATGAATAAAGTATATCTCTGTTTGTGTAGCATGAAGTATCAGAGAGGGAGACATGGAAATGTGGAGAGAGGGTTGATTCTCTGACGCTACTCGGATTTTGATATTTGAACATTAATATGCTTGGCGTTTGAGTTGTGCTTGGTGTATGTAAAAATGACTTATATGTGCTTGTAGCAGAGGCTCTCCTGTTTCATTTGATGTGTAATATGACTATATTGCTACTTAATTAGCGCGGCGTTGTAGGTATTTTGCTGCGGTGAGTCTCAGGGTCCCCCAATGGAGTTTAAGAGGTTAAGGCCATTAAAAGCTTCATATTTTGCCATTTTGGGCTTGTCTCATTTTTTTTGTACAGTAATTTTAAAAAAAGAAAATCACTTTTCTTACAAAGAATAAGGCCCAATATAGACTGTATCATCAAACAGAGCTGTTACATGAGTATATGAGTCTACAGCATCAACTGTTTTTTTTTCCTAAAAAATATTGAAAAGGACATGTAAAGGAATACAAATCTACACTATACAGAGCCATATTCTTTTGAGGACAAACCCACGGCAGTTGCTTACATTTTCCTGCGTACTGTAGCACAGCTCTTGGAATGGCTAAGGGAGAGGAAAATTGCGGAGGGGGAATAACCATACATCTGCTATTCAGTCCCCAGAGCACAGGCCACAGGAATAACGATGTGTCGTGCGGAAGCATCACCGGGGGACTTAATTACACACAGGGAAGAGACAGTCGACAAGAGAGCCGGAGCCGCGCTCCACTAGCACTGCTTCACATCACTCCCTCTGTTCTCACAGCAGTCTCACTCCAACAGGCCAGCGGTCAGTCTGTCCGTTTCTACGCTTGCACTGTTCGTCTCCGATATTACAGCACCTTCTAACTTTTACAGAGTGCGGCCTTGAGTGACTGCCTTGCATTTTCACGTCACTATCTCACCTCTACAGGGAAGTACTGTCCGGCTTCGCTTCACATCCTCACCATATGCCTCCGATATTGTAACACTGTGATAACTACAGACATGCTGTCAGTCTGTCTCAGAACTCTTGCTGTCAGTTTCTGATAGTAAAGCACCATCTCACTTTTACAGCAAATTACTGTGTGTACTGTATGCCTCTGATATTGTAACATTATGGCAACTAAAGGCATGACGTCCATCTGTTTGTAAACTGTCACCATCTGTTTCAGATATTACAGCCCCATCTCACTTCTACAGGGAACTACTGTCAGCATGCAATTCACATTTAAGCTCAATGCCTCCGATATTGTAACACTGTGGCAATTAGAGACACAACGTCAGCCTGTTTCAGAGTGCTGTTTCAGGCACTTTTACTGCCCGTTTCTGATATTCAAGGATTTGAGCAGGGTTTGAGAAAAAAACAGGGAAATGTAATGTTACTAGGGGTCTAGGGGAAAGCCCCCCAGAAAATATTTTAAAATTGGGATAGCATCTGATGCAATCTGGGACAATTTCACACCATAAAAACACCTTTTTATTGTGAAACAAGAGCAACGCAGAGCGTGGCATATGCCCCCGCCTGTATGTTGATCAAGGGCATATTGAGATGGCTGCTGTGGCGGCCATATTAGATATCGCACAATGCTGGTTTTCAAAAGGAACCTTCCTCCAGCCACTCCCAATACGCCATTAAGAAATGGCATCAATCCGACGAGGGATTCTATAGTTATCCCATGGAAACGAAAAGTTAACGGACGACGGACGGACATGGTGTCGACATCATGCCCCCTTTCCTCTATGGAGGGCGGGGGCATAAAAATGAAAAAAAAAGTCTTATTAGGGTGCTCACCAGAGATCAGGCTACGTACAGTCACTGGCAGGAGAGGAAAAATTTTGATATCAGTGTCACAGGTAGCATTTTCCAATCTAGGCCAAAGGTCAGGGGATCTCATAATACACATCAGTGCTTTCATCATGTTCACAGAAATATTTAGAAAGTCCGTTTACTCTCATAACTTTCACAGCCGTTTTCCTCAGGCACGAACCTAAATATATACAAAAAAATTAAGCGGAAGTTAAGCAACTATGTTTGATGATATCACTCCAAATTGGATTTACCTTCTTTCATTTTGTAAGGTTGCTGTCATGGGCTATAATGATGGTTTCACTTCTTCCAACCAACCCCCACCACCATGAATTTTTGATCCGAGCATATACTGTATCTTTGTTGCATCCAATTTTGACTAGACTTTGTGTTATTGGGCACCAATTTCCAACAATGTTGCAAGGAGGATGTGCTACTAAAGCTACACATCCACACACAGTCAATTTATACAGCAGTATCGCTAATCAGAGCTTACCTGGAGTTATCAACATCCGGTTCGTATGAAAATCCAGACAATTTCGCACTCTCACATTTGTGATAGAATTATTGTACGAAATAAAAACGCAAAAATGACTTTTCAGGCGCGGAGCTAAAGTTTGAAAAATGTGATTTTACTCGTTTACGCTCTTCACATCCCTGGGTATCACAGCCCCATCTCACTTTTACAGGGAACTTCTGTCTGCATTTTGTTCATATCACCACGACATACCTGAGACACTGAAACACTATGACAATTACTTGCTGTCAGTCTATTTCTGACCACCTTTTCTGGTATAACTTCACCATTTCACTTTTAATTGAACAGAACAGAACTGCTGGTTTGATTTACTTCAAATTCTCAATGTATGTCTGACATTTTAACACTAGGGCAACTAGCAACATGCCGTCAGCTCGTGTCTAAACACTTAAGGTCCATTTCTGATATTACAGCACCGTCTTACTTTTAGTGAGAACTACAGTCTGTATTACCTCAAATTTTCATTGCTTGCCTCTGAAATTGTAACATTTCAGAAACCTGAGACATGTCACATGTCACATGTCTGTTTCCAAACACAAACTGTCTGTTTCTGATATTACAGCCTCATATCACTTTGAAAGAGTTCGGCCTGCCCGACTGCTTCTTATTCTCACTGTAAGGCTCTGAAATTATACCACTGTCTCACATCCAGACGCTTGCTGTCCGTTTCTTAGACTCTCACTTGAAGCTTTGGGTATTATAGTCTCATCTTACTTTCACAGAGCGTTGTTCATGTGTCCCGGTCATATTCTCACCGTCTCATTCCAAAAGACAACTGTCATCTGTCGGCCTCAATGACTGTCAGTTTGCTTCAAATTCTCAATCATCTATTACAAAGCAGTCTTGCCCCAAATGCATAGCTGTACGGTACATCTCTCCATCACCGTCAGCAGTTTGTCTGTTGGTCTCTGATATGACAATCTCGCTGCTAAAGAAGGTTATAGTCCGCCAAACTGCAAGAAGGTTGTACTGCACATGTACAATCTCATATCGCCACGTTACCGTTATTCCAGGATCAACAAAACAATGCCCGTCCAGGAATAACATTACGGTCCACCAAGGGATAGCAGCTTTCCTATAATAACTTGGGGTAACCATGAAGGTTACACAACCATGCATCACAAGCAGCTGGCAAGGACCTCCGGCTAGCAGTTTGAGCTAGCGGGATCCCTAAAGATGAGCAACTTAAGAGCCGAAGTGATGTGAAAATTATATAAAATAATTTTGTTGATGCCAGAACAATACTTACGTGGTGGTATCAAATAGTACAACAGCATATACAGTCTAAAAAAATAAAACACTATTGCATCTGCCTCTCTCAGGTGAGTACTGCCTGTACACAGAGCAGCCAGTAATAAAAGTGGGCGGTGGTCACAAAAAGTTACGGCATTGACTCACTTTGAAAGCTACGCAATATCTGAACAATGTTTTTATTGTAATATCTACAGCCCTGTCCTGTCAAACTACTGTTCGCAGATGGCAGAACTTCATTGCTCGACGTAACAGAAGATGCCAGAAGGTTACTGGACTCCACTTTAAAGATATTTTCAAGCAAATTCCTTATAGGATGAATCTAGAACTCTTGGCCCATTTAGAGGCGAAATAAATTAAACGTAGCTGCGGCAATTCCTCCCTCTGCATTCCAAAACTGTGCCTATTTGATGAAATTTAGATTATCACACAAGCCACAAGAGCAGAATAACCCTATCAGTTGTCTCATTTATATCAGGAAAGCAATAGGATTTAAATATTACTTGAGTAAATTTCGCATATTTTTTATTCCCAGAAAACTTACCATTTTGTTGTGTATGCAAGCAGTCTTTTCGGAGTTGCCTGTGAACCCACTCTTGCCGTCGTGTGAGCCTATAGTTGTCGTTACGTACATAACGGCCTTGACCAGTACATTTTGAAATTCCATTCTCGCTCATTGAAACTAGTAGCCTACAAGTATTCTTTGGCTCCCATGACAATGTCTTTCAAATTTACACTTTAGTGAGACACTTTTAAATGGTTGGAGACATAAGACTGAAGATAAATGTATCCCTTTCCAACTGCTGTTCGTGAAACTTAAGGAGTCAATATTTACGAGGGACTTACTTTTTTATACTGCTGGTCATTCACAGTTTGTGCAGAGGATATCAAACGCAGTAACTATAAATGCCGGGACTGTAGGTTTTGTCACTCTGAACCGGGGCAGCCATAGGTGTCGGGGAGCATCTTTTTATGCAACTTAGGACACAGCAATTTTAAGGAAAAAGCCTTTCTCTGCCTGAGTCTCAACCGGAGAGACCTGAGAAAACCGGGGAACACTGGGCTGATAGGTGTGACATACATCCCCACAATGACACAAAAAAGCCAATTTGTTCTGATTCATGGGCAGTCTGCAGTCATTGGTTTGAACAAGTATTAGATTTACACAACATCGCGGTCTCACTCCTCATGGTTTACAGTCCGTCTCACTCCAAAGGTGATGAACTGTCTGTCCATACGACCATAGATCTCTCACCGTCCGAAAGCATCCGTCTCATTCATAACACTATGCGCTGTCTACCTGCAGTGGCCTATAGGCCCAGAGCTGGAGATGTTTGTATTCTTTTTTTACGAAAATAAGTCCCCACTTATCCCCCACCGACGTCAAAATCCCCCGCTTCACTTTGCGCTGTCGAATGGAATTAAAAAAATGATAATTCTGACGAATACAAACATGCTTTCTCAAGCAGAGTGATTCCAGGATAATGTAGAGACAAGAGTTCCGTCTGCTCCAAACAGCCCACTGCCAGGCCCGGTTAATCAAAGAAGCCTTAAATCAAGGTCTTGGCCCTGTGGTCTATTGGTGGCCATACACTGCCAATGAGAAAGTGAAATCTACGTACAGTCACATCCACCAAACCACCAACAATGCGCGCGCACACACACACACACACACACTCACATATATACAAGCATGCAAACCCAGATATCTATATGAATGAGCACACAAGGAAAACCACCCATCTACACACATGCAGACACAGATACAGACACACACACCCACCTATATGTGTTCGTCCACATGAATAAACCCACCAAGAATGCACATACACAAGCACACGCACACACACACACACACACACATACACACACACACACACACACAAATAAACAAATCTGTCCCCACTTGCACACGCACACACACAGATGATGAACACACCTGCCTACACACACTCATACACACATAAACATGCACACAGACACCAACTCACACTACTGGCCAGCCACCCATGCACACACAAACACAAAAAACACACATATCAATGTGTGCGCGCACATGCATGAACTCACACATACAACCACCCTTCCACCCACCCACCCACACCCAGCTACACACATGCAAACATGTACAATCAATGCACAATCACACACATACTCAAAGCTGTACCATTATATAACATCATCCGTCCCTGCTACATCCAGCATCACTTGGCCCTGACAGACAGTGCACATCACCAGCTCCTTACAGGTCGACATTATCATTTATGAGGCACGGCTGCCACACGCGTGTCAGTGGAATTACATGCATGTATGATAGCTGGCTGCTCACGGAGATCAGCTCGCCAGTGAGATCTCCCAGCATTCTTCCCCATCAATAAATCACACCAAAAACAGCCAAACAAACAGCCCACATCGCTCAGAGCATGTGATCTACAGGCATGATGGTGTTTCGCGGTAGCAACATCGTTTGACACCATCTGTCTACCTCAGGGCCAGATCTTGGGGGGGGGGGGGGGGGGGGGGGGGGGGGGGTTCCCTGGATTCTGGAAACCCCCCTCCTTCCCAAAAAAAAATCTTCCCAGCCGCATGAGGAAAAAAAAAGTTATCCATACACGATAGTGGTTGCAGTCTCACAGCGGAGTGAACCGGGGGCACCTACGCAGGTGAAATTGTTGGTGTTACGCCAGCCTTGAAAGTCACTTCCCTTCGTTTCACCACTTCCGACCATGCGCTTTTTCACCGGAAAAACATCATAGCCTACGAGTCATTTTCAAATTCAAGTTGCGAGTTTGCAAGAACCATGCCAAGGAAAAAACCAGAACGAAGACACAATGAGCCTTTGCTATCGTTCTGTGCTGAAAGACAGGAGGTCAGTGCACATTTTCTTGCCTGATCTAATCAAAATCATACTCTCTTTGAACTCAAGGTTTGAAATTTTGTTGTTGATTTTTGATGAGGCTTTTGCATGTAGGATATTTTCTCAGTTGCATGGGTGAAGACATATGATCTTGGTGCAGATTTACTGTTAAGCTGAATGGGTACTTGGTTTAATAGGCATTCCTGTTGGTTATTAGAGACGGTTTAGCATGATCTATTTCTGTTGAAATTGGATGTAGAATGCCTGGAAATGGCTCGATTTTTGCCTCAGAAATAGCTAAATGCTGGATTTTTCAGGGGCTTTTTCCCCCTGGGCCCCTACAGGGACGCTGACCCTTGATCTCCCTGGACCCCCCGCCAGGAAACCCCCCCTTAACAACTCATTTGGTGATGTTTGTGAGAGACGTGGTAGGTGGACCTACATTTGGACCACATTTGCGCTAAACTATGACTTGTATGCTCAGCTCCAGGGGCATGGTGTCGACATTCAAGGTCACAGACAGAAAATGAAGAATGACGACTACACCTTCACAAGAAGGCTACTCAAAAGGAATAAATCTGCATTGCAAGGGGCAACCCACAAGGAAGTCCAGAAATATTTGGACAGTAATAAGTTTAGCATTTTTGCTCCATATTCCTGTACCAGAAATTTGAACAGGTCAGAGACTATCAGCTTTAGTTGGCGGGTATTTCCTTCAATAATATCCTAATGAAATCATATCGGAAATTCAGCCCTATTTCTATATGTTTTAATCCTTAAGAGCCCTAATGCAACTACTGTTGCTCAATGATATAAGATAGCAAAATCAAAGCTGTTGGAAACCTATCATGTGACGACTTGTTTAAAAGAGCTTTAAAAGAGTTTAAAATCTCTTTATTTTTTAATTTATTTCAGCACTCTAAAGGTTAGTTCTCTGAAAACAAACAGGCCTCGGAGTAACATAGGGGGGCGAACCTGCAAATCAGAGGTATCGTAATCACCCCATTCTGTCGCGCAATCCAAAAGGCCGAACATTAAACCAGCCATGATTTACCAAATTCAATTTCATTGTTTTCACTTTACAGGTCATAGAGATCATGTATTAGCATTGCTACTGTGCTATAGTATAGTTGACAAGATGAACAGTATATACACGGGCCTCTTCTGTTAATACATTGTCTACAAAAGCTCAGTGTCCTGTCCAAGATGAGCCGCATATCGCCGCCTTTAATCGAAGAGCGAGACGGACGGCCGATGACAACAAGGGATAATTACAAGTCTGACTACCAGCTTTCATGCTGGCTTCCATTAACAACTGAGGGCACTTGTTTCAAACGCATTGTAATCCTGATTGGACAAATTGAACAAAAAGAAAGAATGGGAAGGGTCAGGAGAGAGGAAAGAAATGACCTCACGTCCAGCTTACTCTTAGCTATCAGGGCCTCGTAATCTGGCCTTGTGGCCTACAGGCCTCCACAATTCATCCCTAATGAAGGGCCGTAAAGAAGGAGCCAGACCCCACCCTGTCTCATCCCCCTACGCTATCCGCCTGAGAATCAGGTATCCGAGCTGATCGCACCGCTACAGCACAGGCCGCATCATCTCCAGATCTTTTCCACATTACCAATCCTATTAGAAAGAAAACACTAAAAGGTAATTGAATTTCACCCAGTTATCTCCGTCTCTGTCAGGCCGCGATGCAATAACTTACTCCCGGGAGCAGGGATAACTCAATCCTGTCGGAGGCCGGGCATACGCTCGCCATCCCCGAGAGCAAACGGGGCCTAAATCACCGGGCCCCTCCATCACTGCTTCCCGCGGATATGAACTGTGACAGGGAGCAAACATAAATTTATTTTTATCTGTTTAATAATTCACTTCCGAGTGCCTTCCGCGCATCCCAGCCCCGCTACAGATTCCATTACTCGCCATGGTGCGGCGTTTGGGACCAGAGCCGAGCTCGGCCCTCCCCGAGAGGTCACCTCCGTCCTTCCCACGGCAAACGAGGTCGCTAACATCACGCCTGGCTGTGTACTTTGCTTTTTAATGGATGCTAATGATATCGTGAGGTTACTCATTTTGTTATTAGCATCAACAGTCTGAGCTTTGTTCAGTTCAGTGAACTGCCTCCACCAAAAATCCACTAAATATATTTTATTAAAGCCAACAGATAACTGCAGGTCACAGATTCTCAAATCCTCATTCAAGTTCATGTTCAAGAAAAAAAAAACACGAAATATATTCAGTAAAAGTATCACATTTTCTATCAACTTCACCATTAAAAGACTCAAGACCATGTCATCACAAAAACACATGGACATTTTCCCTTTAGTCAAACACTATAAATAATACAGCAAGTTATATAATGGCGGCAGAAGCAAGGTAAAGCTTATTCATTTTTTTTTTTGGTATTTCAAGCTTGCGATCTGAAGGGGGGGGAGCAAAGCCACTAGTTTCACAACAGAGTTTATAAATAAGCAACAGAGTTCACAAGACTGACATTATTACAACAGATTAACAGCCAGAATTCTATGGGGAAAATTTCACAAAGTAGAAGGATTGTTGCACTATTGTAAACACAGTATTGTTAAGTGCAAATATAGTATTGCAACTGTAAATACTAGAATTGTGGATTGAACCTAAAAGCATTTAGGATAAGAAAGCTTGGAGAGAAGTTTTAAAAACAACACATCTGCATCCTTTTCGCTTTTTGTCTGAAGACCAGCGACTACAAGTCTCATCCAGTGTGGGAGCTACATAACAAATAACAGTACAATCGTTCTCCAATAGCAACATAAACACTCACCATTTTCATTTTTCATTTTTTGTGTCCTACCAAAAACCAAAAGATATAAATGCCATAAACCCTGCCGTTAAAAAAATTGAAGTCTGCAAATAAATTTTGCCCCTGGGGCATGTTTCACTCGGTTGTTTCCTTTTTTTATTGTGGCACCGCAGGATGAAACTAGCGGCTCAGAAAGACGAGGAGAGCCGGAATGGAGAAAAATCAATACAGCAATATCAGTGCTGCACTTATCAGAGGCTCAGTTCTCTCCGAGGTCAAGCATGAGCCCCCTGCATTTAAGAGGGAATTCAATTGTGAAACATAGTTTGCGTGGGTATCTGTGGGCTATCTGATTATGGCTACAGACAGGACGGTCATTAAAAGAGAAAGCAGGGCACAGAAATGAAAGAGGAAAAGCGGCTTTTGTTTGGGGATCCCTATTCCCACAGCAGAAATCATGCTAGCAAGCACTCTGTAAAAATATCCAGGTTGAAAAAAACCACCAAAAAGTTTATGTTTTAATTATTCAAATTCTATTAAAAAAACTGTAAATGTGATAGAACAGCTCATATTCGCGAACAACTTCTAACTTGTGTTTTTGTTTTGTTTATAGCAGCAATTTACGAATAAACATTGTTTGGGTGCAGATTAGTTTTATCTGTAATGCCCACGCTAACGACTTCAAGCCGCAAGGAGGAATGCTACACGCCAACGCTGACCGCTTGTTTAAGTTCTGTCCCGTCTGACCGGGTGACGTGCACTGCACAGCGCTCCAGCCACTACCTCTGACGTTTTGGAAATGAAACCGCCGTAATTGCAGCTGACAAGGTTGGTACAACAGAGCAAAAAAATCAGGTTTGCTAAATTCCACGTGTCATTGCCTGGCCAAATCTCCAGTCTATTTCAGACAGCCCTTGGTTAGCAGAGAAACTGAGCGCTATAAGGCTGCGAATGACAAGTGTTTTTGCTGCCTTGTGCTCATTTCCTCTCATTTTCATGTCCTACTATTCAAAGGATTTCATTACAGAGTCCGTACAAACATATTCTGAGAACTTTCACTGCCTGACCAACATGGTGTCACAAATATTTCAGAGCAGGGCCAGTCATTACTCATTCAGTCAGATGTTCAAATCTCAGCATAATCTGTTTAGCATTTTGTACGTATGGTGATGATCTTTAACGTGTGATGTAATAAACTGTGATCGAGTACACCAGTGAAGTGAACAGGACATGGCAAATTGGGTTTAAAATATGAAATCAGAGTTCAGTTTCTTGATACATTTTGACAAATAAAACATAATAAAACTTGCATTCACAGCGAGCGCTTTGGCTATGAACGATGTGGTTTAGCCTGGTGCAGGGAAATGCGAATTCCCAATGCTTCTGTCAATGCTAAAGCACGTCACTGCCCAAAAGTATTCTTCCTGCATTTTCTCTAGCGCAAACTCACGAGTCGTGGATACTCCAACGGTGCTAGCCAAGTTCAGAGTTCTCTGTAGCGAGCGAGAAACCCTGGCGTGACCCGTCGCAAAATATCACGCATTTTAAAATTTGACTATGATATTCCTCTAAAAACAGCAGGAAAGAATGGAAACTGAGGGTGCGTCAGGGACATGTCTTGCCCCGACGCCGGTGGCAGTTTTAGTGCCGGACTGGCCCTGGGGTAGAGGCCGGTATGGAAGATGCTGGTCCCCCAGGGCACCGGAGCCGTTATTCCTGTCAGTGGGAAATACATGCCCTGAGGGACTGTAATCAGCAGGCCTCACCAGGACAGGAAATGATTCAGGAGAACGAAAGGAAGGAAAAAAGCCTCTAAACCAGCTCCCCAAACGCCAAGTACGTCGCTCCACTCAATGGCCAGACTGTACTTGCCCAGCGAGAGCGGCAGGGGGCAGCTGGACCGCTGCCCAATGACTTTGGGATGAATTATCATCTCCGACACTGGCATGTTTTGGTTATGGTACACGCCAAGGGTAATCTGCAGTGGGAGAAGTGGGGACTTCATTATTCATAGCATATAAAAGAGAGCATTTTACTTCAGGCTGCACTTCCAGGCTTGCCAGCAGCGTCACTGAGAACAGCGGTTTTGGCGTCGCGGGAGCTGGGGTGAGTACAGCAATGTGGCGGTTGGGTTCATAAATAACTCCTCTTGTTGAGCGTCCTGCACCTGGACCATGTTTTTTTGTTGTTGTCCCGTACGTCTGGAGATAGGAGTGATTTATTTTATGTCAGTGTAAAGACGAAGGCAGGGGACAGCAGGCTCTTAGATTCCTCCTTGCCTGGGGACCTGCTTCAGATCGCAGGCAGATCTTATGACTGCACCTCAGAAGCCCGGCACGACTGTACTGTACCTATAAGAAGGCAGGATTTCTATCTTTTGTCCGAGAGAGGACTGGTTGTGGCTAAAAAACGTCTTGTGGTCCATAAAGCACAAAAAATGAGTGTAAACAAAGTCCTTCAACATCCCAGAGAGTAACGGTGATCGAAGGCCCTTCAAACTCATGCCTACTAGGGTGCACACTAGGGATGCACCGAAATTAAAATTTTTGGCCGAAACCGAAAACCGAAAATGAGAAACGCTTGGCCGAAAACCAAAAACCGAAATAAAATATTACGCCAATTTTTAGTACCATTGCACTTATAGCTATGGCTGTGTACTTGCCTAACTGAAGTCAAGGCATTGCAATTGCATAAATTAATATTCATGCTTCAAAGAATAAAACCATTACAAAATTATGACTTTATTTATTTACCACTGACATTCCAACAAAACACAATGTAAAATGAAATAAAATTATAAATAACATATTTTAGGCCTACTTGGCCCCACAGGCCTATAACTGACTGGCCTATTACTGGCTGCTGAAAGATTGTAACAGAAAATATGTTACGTGACAACACAGCAGCCCACTGATCGGTCAGAGAGAATCATCTCTGCCAAAGACAACTCGCTTCCGCATTATCGCTAGGACCTGGCTTCACTTGCCATCATTGAAACAGGTCTTCAAATTGTGTTTCGGAAGCGCGCGTGTTATTTTAGGCAGCTTGATAAATATTTCGATGAACAAACGCAACTTTGTTTCAAAGGTAAGGCAACGCACAGTATTATCGTGCGCATTGCTTTAACCTTTCAAACAAGGTTGCGTCTGTTCACCGAAATATTTATCCGTACCAGATTTATCTGTGCTGCATTTATGAAATGCGTTTCTTTGCCTGAGACCCTGTTCGTGGCGAAATGAGAAGCAAAGGTGTTCCCCTAATTCCACTTGAGAAAGTTATTATGCTGCCCCTATTTTACGAAAGTAGCGTGGAAAATAACTTTACGGGTGCTGATGAAGCATTTTGTTCTTAGGAAAAGTATCACGGATGAGATAAATTCTAACACTCTGCCATCTCCTGCGATTTGTGCAGTTGCTACGTGTTTTGCCTTCAATTTCAAACTAAATTGTTTATGAAGCCTCAGTGTCAAGCTAATAAAAAATAATTGTTTTGTCATATATTATTTGCTTCTTTGTTATGAAAGAAAAAACGGTAAATTAACATCCTCTGTGTGTGGTGTTCCACATTTTTTTCCAGGGGTTGTTTACATTATGGAATACTGATGGTACGCAAATGCCTTCAGAATGTATTGTCTTTTACTATGAATATTCTATGCATTTTACAGATATCATCGCTTCACGTTCTTAGGCGGTACATTATTTAATGTGCAAGCGAATCGGACAAAACGCCAGCTGCTGTCGTATGCATCAGGAGAATGTCAAACAGAAATTATAATTCAGCACTCGCGGACTTCATAACGTGGCGACGGTAGTGCACATCCCCTGATTTGAACACAAATATTTCATTCATTCATTCATCTTCTATACCCGCTCATTCCTCACTAGGGTCACAGGGCGAGCTGGAGCCTCTCCCAGCTGGCTACGGGCAAAGGCAGGGACCCACCCTGAACAGGTTGCCAACCCATCGCAGGGCGCACACACCATTCACAGACCATTCACTCTCACACTCATACCAACAAGCAATTTAGTGTCTCCAATTAACCTGATATGCATGTCTTTGGACTGTGGGAGGAAACCGGAGTACCTGGAAAAAACCCACGCAAACACGGGGAGAACATGCAAACTCCACACAGAAAGGCCCCAGGCCGGATTCGAACACAGGACCTTCTTGCTGTGAGGCAGCAATGCTAACGACTTCTTGCCGTTTCGGCCGTATTGTTTCAGTGTTAAAAGTCTTTCAGCCAAAAACCGAAAATGCATTCTTTTTTTTCCATTTTTTTTTCCATTTTTAGGCGAAAATTTTTCGTGGCCGAAAATTCAGTGCATCTCTAGTACATACTGTGGTCTTCTAGAGTGTAGGGAGTAGTCAGGACAGACTGTGCCCTCCTGGGTCCTGTAGGAAGTGGTGGATTGTGGGAACGGACACTCACCTCAAACTCTCGGTGTTTCTGGAGGTCCTCGGCGCGCTGCCTGCTCAGGATGAACTCCGCCTCTTTGGCCACCCTCACCAGGTGATCCTTCATGTTGTGACTCAGCAAACTGATCAAAGAACAGAGAAACCAGCTTATTCAATAAGAAATTCAGGTGAGCAAAGAAACCATCAGATTCAGTGTACAATACAGAAGAATCAAGAAACTATTCCCCTTCAAGCCACTATACAGGGGAACAGAGAAACTGTCACATTCAACACACAACACAGGAGCGCAAAGAAACCATCATATTCAACACTCAACATGGAACGGAGATACCATTGCATTCGACACAACACAGAGAAACAGAGAGACCATTACATTCAACAAATAGCATAGGAGAACAGAGAAACCGTCACATTCAACATACAACGCAGGGAAAAGGAGAAACAATCACATTGAACACAACACAGGAGGGCAGGAAAACCGTCACATTCAGTAGACAACACAGAGCGCAAAGTGACAATCACGTTCAACACTCAATATAGAACACAGAAGCCATCACATCCAAAACAACAAAGGGGAAAAGAAAAACCATCACATTTGAGAAGCAATACTGGTGAAAAATTCACAATAATTTGGCTGAAAGAGAAGACATCAATCAAGACAGATCGATTGAACGGAAACCAGTAAATTTACACCAACCATTAAATTCAACACAGTACGAGAAAATGCAGGAACCAGCGCGTATAAAACACATGCAAAGGCACAGCGAAAACACAATTAGCATTCACCAAACAGAACAAGGACCAGCAGAGAGATCCTCACATTTTCACAAAACCACTGCGAAATATAGACGAGTGGTTTTAACACTTTGGTAAGTGACACAAGAATGGGGCGAAAGCTAATAGATTTGTTAACGATATGCATCTGACACTGTTAAGACCTCGGGCTACAAGCATGGAAATGTTATCTTGACTAATCAAACGCTCATCAGGGTCCCCGACTGAGAACAGGTGCTCCCCATACAGGGTCACGGCAGGTCAGGAGCGTGAAATGCGGAACAGGAGATCTGAACTCCACAGTGTAACCCAAGCCGAGGGTTACGACAAGAACCGCGTGCGCCACTGCGACCCAGTTAATTTCCAGCAAAAATGCACTCTATCCACAGACATATACGCAAACATTAGATAAATACTGAATTCAGAAACATGTCAAGCAATAATTGCAAGATTGATACCCACTGTCCACATACAAAAAAGCACGTGGGCACTCTTCAGTCTGCGGTCAGATTTCACAGTAGGGGTTCAGCCTCCACTGAAAGAAAAGTTTGATGCCACCCAATCCAATGACATTCCAGATTATCTGGAGCTTTCAACTGTTTTGGGGAGAGCACTTTCTTATTTCAGTATGAGGTCCACTGTAGGTCCGTGTTGGTCCGTGTATAAAGGTCCGTGTACAAGAATGTCAAGGTCTTGCACGAAACCCAGAGCTCAACCCCAATCAAACACTTCTGGGATCCACTATAACTCAAATTTCGAGCTAGGCCTAATCACCGAATATCACTGCCCAACTGTCTTATGCTTATATTTGGGTAGCATGGAAGGAAATCTCCACAGCATCAAGAGGAAAGCCTCAGAGGAATATCATTCACAGTTATACTGAAGCAGCAGGAGACACCGGTGTTAATGGACATCATTTTAAGAGCAAATCACCGCACTCACAACCAAACTATGCCAAGGTGCCAGACAAATAAACATAAAACTTATATTTAAAAAAAAAAAAAGTATCTGCACACTTGGATCAATGAAAGTTTCCTTTGATAAACAAAGCTTTAGGTCAGGGGGCCCTGCTGAAAGTCCTCTGACAGAAAGCTTGGTTTAATGAAAGAAACGGTCATAATTTTGGAATGGAATGTCAAGCCAATGTTAAGTCAATGTAGACAGACTATAGACCTCAATTACCGTATATATGAAAAGGCCACTTTTGTGGCAATGACATGACAAATACAAAACAGGAATCGGTAAAGGTGACAGTTTCATACATGGGTGGAGAGAAGAAGAAACACTGACTAAGAGCAGAAAAGACACTGTAAGACAGCGAGAGAAAGCTCTCATTTCCATGCAGGAGGAGGATTTGGACTCTTCCCCAGTGTGAATAGCAGGAGTCAGAGATCACGGTACGTCAATTTCCCCCCGCCACACGTCCCACAGGACCATGCAGGTATTGACAGAGACTTGAACTCTGGGCCACCGCTCCCAGATCACCTTTCTTGGCTACATTGATTTTTATTCAATACAGGCGAGCTCTCTGAGGGCTGCGATATAGATTCAGGGGGGGAGTATAATGAAGATGGGGGCAGCGGGGGTCATCCTCTCCAAATTATAATTACCTCCCTTCGTTGACGAGCTCGATGAAGGCCATCCCGGCGTTCTTCTGGATGGAGTTCTGCCATTCCTGCAAAACACATAAACAGCACGTTAAAGAGCGCGTGATTTGGGCCGTGTCGCGAAGAGTAAGTTCCACCTCAAAAACTCGATTTGAATGACGTCATAACATGTCGCGTGGTACGCCACAATTTGCACATTTTTTTTTTTAAATCAGTGATACTTTTTGAGTGGATGCATATGGATTTCAAATGGCGACCGTTTACTGCTGTTCAGCTATCAAAAGTGGTCAGTTCTTGTAGCTGGATGAATGGTTATAGTCGTTGTATTCTGGAAGTTGAATATAGCTATGGCTACAATTGTTATATTGGCTTTAAACTAAAGCATTTTAAATTTCTCTTAAGATTTCACTCGCTGCGACTGTAGCTCACCAGTTCTAACTCAGACTGAAAGAAATTCACTTTATTTTGTGGTCTCTAACTGACCGGGTGGGATGATGTATAATGAACATTTTAGAACGATGACTGAACTGTGGAACACAAAAACCACAATTTATGCAAGACTTCAATAATTGCGCGTGTTTGGGTTATGGCACTCTCCACCGGGTTTCAGGGGAGGAGCAGTGAACTGTGACGATATCCCAGACAAGGTGCTGGGGTGGGTGGGGGAGGGGAGGATTTTGGGTGGAGTGTTCAGGAGACACGTGAAAAGACAAGGTTAGAGCCAGTCATTGAGCCTCTGTCACCAGCAACATTTGAAATAATTGGATCAACCACCCAGAACAGCCTCCATCATTACCTTGTTCTACTTTATTAACGGACTCTGTGCTAAAACAGCGGTAGTTTCAACCCAAATATCTTGTTATTTATGAGCCAATCATAGACGTCTTGCAGCAGATTCCTTTTAATAGTAATTAAAAAAAAAAAAAAAAAAAAAAAAAAACATTTCAATAAGCGACAAAGAATTTTAGCCAAGAATATTATGATGGACTGCCTTGCAGAACAGGCCTGAGTTAGCATGCTGAGCTCTTTTGTTAGCTCTTACCACAGCTCACAGATTTGGCAGACGATGGCAATGGAGAGGTTCCAGCACGTTCTGAGAAATCCAGCAGAACCAAACACTGCCACCGGTACCATCACTTCCAATTAGCTGAGAGAGCACCAAGAAAATCAGGGCGCGGATAACAGGAGTTCCCGTAAAAACGACGGGTAGGGAACAGAGGGGAGGGTGGCACATTTCACATTTCACCACCACACAGCTCATTTGCATCCACTTATTTCCTCTCGCTCTGGAATGAGGTCTTGACCTAAACACAACAGCAAGGCTGAGAAACCAAGTCTTTGATATTTCAAAATTTCATTTTCACAATTTCCTTTAAATGGTCAATCAGCATGTGTTATATCTGATAAAATTCTAAAGGACCCATGAATAATTTTATATGGCAGGTGGTCGTCTTTTTCAGAATGTATGCAGTAAAAGTAGTAAGACTCCGCAATGACTTTTTCCATCTACACCAATGCTTAACAGAGAACCTACAGGTCATGTGACATTTTAAGTCTTCGTTTTCAGGGGAAATGAAAGTGATAAATCTTCCTTACATCACCAATAAATTTATGATGATGAAGGTTCACCCCATGGAAACATTCAAAAATCCCGATTTTCCAATGAAATTCCTCCTGAAGGTGTGAGATCGCAAGTATGAAATTAGCAGGTCCATAACTGAAATTATAATGCTGATGTAGCAATTAGCACTAGTAGCTACACAAAGTCGATATCCAGAACTCCAACATCAAATTTTGAATAAACAATCCAAGAAACCTTCTTTTCAAAGGATTAAGAACGAGCATTAACGGCAGAGGAAGGGAACCTCGGCTGTCGGGCTCTTTCACGACCAGCTCGTTGTTTCACCGGTTTGGGCGCAGTCGACGAAATAATAATAAAAGGACGTGACCCGCGGCATGTGTGAAGTGGAAAAGCTCCTCTCCCTCCTTCCTCAGGGAACCACGAAGGAAAACGTATTAAAAACCAGCAGGCAGCAGGCAAGGAGCTAAGGCGACAAAACATGCCCCCAGCCCATAAAATATAATTCACTCCCTCGTACGCGACTGGTGTTAGTCTGGACAATAATTTCATAGCTACAGAACAATAATTTTCTTTTAATCACCTGCAATTTCCACTAGCAGTAAAACAAGCCCTCAAGCCAATGATAGGCGCTCCCTGTTCCCCAGGAAGAGGGATTTAACAGTTTTGGGAGTTTTGAAAAAAATCAGTGGAGAGAATATGAGAAAATAAACACAGTTAAACATCTGGAGTGGCAAGAGGGGTCCTGCTAGGTCAAAGAATGACTGTAGGGCTGCAAGTGTCAAGTTAAGTTCTTTGATGGCCTCTTTGCAGAGGGGCAGTCTGGGTTATAGACACATACATGCGCACCCAAACGGGCACACACACAAACGCACAGAAAGCTTGAGGATGTGTGCACCGACAAAGCTAACGAACTTCAAAGATCATTTCATAACTGGGGTTCTGCGACTGCAGGGAAGCCACCATAGTTATAACTGTTAAATAAAGTCACAGAATATGCATAACAGATGGACCAGATTAAAGTACAGCAATGACTGAGTCCAAGGTTGAATGTGAAACAGTTTGCCAAGTTACTGAGCCAACTAATTTGAAAAAGGAAGCCAATGAACCGTAATTGCAAAGAAAATTATATTTATGCGGGAAAAGACATAGAATATATGTCTGTGCTATTGTCACGATGCAAGCAGATACTGATACTGACTGTGAGGTGCAATATCAAGACAGCCCTGTTTCTGTAATGGTTTTTGTTCAGACGGGCCTTATTGGCAGTGACTGTGTTTACTCTGCACAACAGGAGAGGAGTCCCAGAAGGGAAAAGGCAGCATGCAAATGCAGTTTGCCGGAGGCAGCAGAGAGGCAGCCGCAGGCTGAAGGACATTAACCATGAGGCCCCCTCGCTGACGTGCCCAAGGGATGGCTACCAGAGTGCCTGTGCGGAAATAAACACTGCAGGAAACCAGGCTACAAACACAGCCTTCCGCTGCTGCTTGAAGATGAAGGGTGAGGCTATGCCTGTAATGAGAGGGCGTCGCCTCGACTATACAGCTCCAACCCAAAAACACTGAACAGGGGTCGAACAGACCCCAAAGCTGTGATGGGCAGATATACTACAAAAAAACGTCCTCATGAAATGTCAAGAGCTGTAATGCATAGTGCCACATATGGAGCATTTGCTTATCTGGGCTGCATTTTGTAAGACTGCAATAAATTAGCACTGCTATTGTATAAGCAGTTGTGAAAAGGCTCTGTGGAATGCTCAATTCTGACTGGTTAAAGGACATTTCTACGGTATCAATTATTTTCTTATAACTGCACAGTGATGAAATTGTTCCAACCTTCTTAGCCTTTTGACACTTGTATCATTTTCCCTTACAGGTTAAACTGGTTAAACTTCTCACTGTGTTACAAAGCTGCAAAAATCAAAAGGGAAGGATGAAAATAGACACAAAGAACATAGTTCAGTAAAGCTATTAATATCTTTGGCAAGTATGGTGATAATGACAACTGGGATAAAGCTCAATGTGTCAACAACTGTCTGATGATGTCATTTTTGAGGATATGAAAGTCTTGCATTGCAACATAAAGTACATTGTTAAACTGATGCCCGCACTTCCGCATTTGGCTGTATCAATGCAAAATAATGGTGGCAGTTTAAAACAGTCCATACATGAGTGCAATTTTCGTGCAAAGATGCAAGGCTTCAGATGAACACGTGTGTGTAGTAATGCATGAAATTGGTGTATAACTCCATGCCAGAAATTATTCAACAACTAGATTTAGCCAGTTAGTATGGCTTACAGGATACCCCCCGCAACACGTAGTCGGGCAGTACCACAGTCAATAGACCTTCCACCAAGAAAAGAAATTTTCAAAATCGGATGAGTAGTTTATGAGTTCTAGGTCCGGACGCACGTACGCACGCACGCACGGACGGACAAAGCAAAACCAGTATACCCCCCTAAACTTCGTTGCGGGGGGTATAATAACTGCACACATAAGAGTTTAAAGGCCCTCAGTGATTACACCACATGGGTGTTCAGTAATTTTCATCAAATGACTGGCACGTGTCATCATGTATTAGTTACTTTAAGAATACTTCATACAGAACTTAGCAAGTGGGAGTACTGTGGCTCAAATGTATACTCTGGTATTATAGATACAAAGCTTAGATGAATAATAGCCATTACTGCACTAAAAAGGTAGCACACTATACTTCCTCGAGATTAAAAAGACAAACAATTGCACAGATTTGAGATCGTTATTGAATTTTGGTGGTCCGGTCAGGCCTGACAGCCTTTATGACCCGATAAGCTTTTTTTTCACCCGACCCATGATGAGAGGCTACAAAGAGTCATTTGTGACCTTTCACCTTGTCCCTTTTCCAGACCCTCATCCCCCTCCCAAACAGCAGAGGACCCACCCGTGGTCACCTCTGCTTCCATCTTACCAGCCTGGTGTGAGCAGTCACCTGGAGTTATCATTAAGCAGATAGGCTTAATGCTGATGAATTGTAAATGGCTAATTTAAAAAAAAAAAAAAACTTTGACCATTGATTTTATTTCAAAATAAGAATAAAAGCTTTCATAATCAGTCATATACATAATGAATTTCTTCCCCATATTAATTACACCATTTCCTAATCTGTTAAACCATTCTTGATTCATTTCATCAATTGTTCTAAGCCTTGTATTGCTACTAATGTTGCTCATAACTAGCCTTCAATTTATTTTGTATTTATAAACAATTTAAGCAAAGATCTTTCGAATAGATATTTGCCTACATAAAAGAGTGTAAAATTATAGAACATGCACTAGTGTTACACAGTTCTGAACATCTAAAACAGCTGTCCACATGCTGAGACATAATGGCATTTATTGCCACTGTCTCAGCAATTGTTACCAAGTTAAAATCAATTCAATTATTCTGGTGTCTTGGAAAGCCAATAAACACAATCATAAACCACATCCATCCAGAGAAACCCCGCATTTGCAAAGATTTTAACATCTAAAATGAAGCTTCCACCTGTCTACTACTACGATGACTACTATTATCAATAATAATAATGATGATAATAATACTACATTATTTTCATCATCATCATTAAGAGAAAAAGTCACAGGATCAATGTAGGCAAACAGATCTCGGTTCTGGCCAAGGTAATACTGATTCTCAGCTGGTTATTTTATTTGGCTCCTCGACCCTGGAGCCAAAGAACACCTGGCCCAAATTCACACAGAGGGAGAGGATGAGTGATGACATCACTTCTCAAGGGAAAGCACAGAATCCCTGAAGGAAATATTTATATCAGGAGCATAAAATTATACTGGCTCTGTTACTTCCACAAGGGACCACAATCTCAGCAGCAAGCATAGCCTTTTTGCAACAAAGTGGAATAGAATACAACAATACAACAAGAATTCACTTCAATGGATCCTGAATTTTCAATTTCCAATGATACTTTTTAATTTAAGGGTTGTTTACCCAATTGGAAACATCATTTTTTTTATTTTTGTACATCTTCTGTTATTTCAAGGAGTCAGGATTTAGGCCAGGCGTTTGCTCTTTTGTTACAATGCAAAGCCCATTTGTGATAGCTCTGAAAAAAAGATCAATGGAAATAAAATTTAAGTGAATTTAACTGTGAGGACAATGGCCAACTTGAGTCGTATTTCGCCTTATATCAAGTCAGGACACCTAAACCCACAGGTTTAAGATTCCAGAGGCACTACACCCAAACATATTGTGTTGGTTTCACATACACAGATAATGCATCATCAATGAATCAAGAGAATCCAGTTTCAAGATACAGAAGGCTGTATGCTCTGAATTCACCACTGACTTTTCAAATGAAACAAGTTTCTAATAAATAGCATTTCAGCACAAAATTTTAGCAGTTTTGTACCACTTGATAATAGAGGGAACATTCATAGCAGTGCTTACTGTCTAACCGTCAAATCTAACAAACCACCTTTACCCACTGGGTTGTCAAATTACAGCCCAACAACTCTTCAGTAAATAAATAAAAAACTGCCGACTTGTAAAAATTAACAGTTAAATGGCCACTGGCTTTATGTCAGGAGTGGAATGTCTTGAACGCCTGGGTGAAGAACTGCATCAATTAGCATCAAATCCAGGACCAGGATTTTCTGCCTCAGCGTGTTCTTTGAAGCCTTAAAATTAAGATTTACAAAAATGATATTCATGACATTTGGCTTTGAAACGGTCATTATACAGAGAAATATTTAGAAAACGCTCGCAAAATGATTGTGGCCGTTAGCTGTCATCATAACCCATTAACCAGAGTCTGAATTAGCTAACATGACATAAAGTTTTGTCATTAAAGGATTAGTGTGTAAGATTTAGATCCATCTAGTGGTCAGGTTATAGATTGCAACCAACTGACCATTCCTTTTCTCAGAAAACCTTCGGTGGCCGCAAAACTTGTGAAAACGTGAAAGGCGCTCTCTTGTGTCAGTGCTTTATTCATTCACTTTTTTCCCCTCTGGGCAACTGTAGAAAAAATGGCAGCGCAACATGTTGGCCTCCATGGTGGTGGACCCGCTCCCATGTAGGTTTAAAGGGCTTATTCTAAGCGAAATAAAACTCAAAGATTATTGTTTTCACGTGATTATACACTACTAAAAAAGTAGTTATGAATGTTATATTCCAGTTAATCTAAATTCTACACACTGCTCCTTTAAGCTGATAATCACTGCTAATAATTGATGTAATTTGCAATCAAAACCCATCCATGTGAAATATGACAGGGTAAATGTCATACATACCTTTTGTGTACCATATTATTGGATTTAAAAAAGTCAGTTCAATGAGTGTCATTTTTATGAAAATAGCAGATTCAAATATTCCCAGACTATGCTATGCTGGTGCGGTTTTTTTTTTTTACCATCTTGTTTTTTCACTGACTTTATTGAGCAGAAGTTGAAATACAGCTTCACAGACTATACTGTACTAACTGACAGCTATGCAACACAATAGCTACAGACAGGGAAATGAGAGAATTCCAAATCCTCATAGCTGGGGCCAATAAGGGGAAACCATCTTATTTATTAATTGCGGCAGCCTTAGGAAGAATTTTGTTCTGAAAGAGTTATTAAGGCGCCTGTAAATAATTCAATTCTTCAACGTCATGCCTTTATCTCTCGGGCCAGGCAGGTCGACAGTAAAACAGTCGGAGGGCCGAACCGAAATGCACTTCATTTCGTCGGTCCCTGTTCTGCGAGGCCCCGCTTCCTGTAACAGTCGGCTCCATTACAGCGCATAGCAGATTTTCGGCGGGGTGCCGAGTCCAGTTAAGTGGCAGTTGATATTTCTCTGTTTTCCCTCCGACACGCTGGAGCGCGACGTTCAAAGCACGGGGCGAGGGGAAAGCAGCGTGGAGCTGTCAGGCGGACCAGACGAAGGAGATGCGGGGTGCATGTTTGGGCGTCCCACAGGCGCGAGAGGGCGGGGCCGGGGAATGGCAACGGGAGAGACGCTTGGGTTGCACTGATCTTGAACCCTGCCTGCAGTGTTTTTGCAAATGGCGGGGTGCCGCCCCAGCTGAGCCGGGGAAGGGAATTCAGGCATTCCTCGTTCCCAGGTCTACTCCACAATGCACCGGGCGTACAAATTATTAAAGGCCCACGATACCTTCCAACGACTAGACAGCCACGCCCAAGCCCATTACAGTCACCTCAAGAGAAACAAATGGACTAGCTGGCCCTTTAAGGAAAACACTATTGAGAATTCTATTTGGTGGTGTCTCGCTGAGCAGCCGGCGAGCACTAGACCGCAGGGAGAATTTTTCACTGTCACAAAGGACCTGCGGCTCAAGTATTGATCCCACAGCCGCGATGGCCACGTGCTCCCTGCCTTCAGGGGGTTAAACTCTCACCAGCCCCGATGCTCTCTGCGTTCAGCCTGGAGGTCAAGGGTCAGGAAGTGCCAAGTACTTGGGGAAGTCAATGTCTCTCTTGCCCATTGTCAGGCCTGTTTTGCGCCATCTGTTGAGCAGGTTAACTTTGGTCTCCTTATCGGCCAGGACGGTAACATGAGATGTTAAATTTGAACAGGAGCTACCGAATAGTTTGTTTGCAAAGTCCACAAAAGAAAATGAAAACATTCCTTGTAGCTTGTGTTGTCAGAATATTCTGAAGAGAAGACAAGAAGATTACAAAACCAAAAGAGTTCCTGCAGCCTCTTATAGGACATTTGAAGCTGTTGCATCATAATATATTCAAAAAATGCATTTTCATCACCTTTCATCTATGCAAAAACCTTTCTCCCACAGCAGAGGATAACATTTTTTTTGCAATATTACAGCGTATTTTTAGTTTCCACCAAAAGCTGTTTCTCATCAGCTTTTGTATGTCATTATAACAAAAACTAGGACAAAACCAGCACAGCCAATACATGTGTCCACATGTTGAGATAATCAGGATAGTAGTTATGATTATAATAATAATTCCCATTACTCCTCATTGTTTATCTGAAGCCCACAATCAAATACATCTGCTGTGTTTGCCACTGCTATCACATTTTTCAAACCTGAAACAAAGCAATAAATTAAACTTCAGTGAAATGAAGTTTATCCAAGAAATACAAATCTTTCAGCAGAATTTTTTGAAGGGAGGGGTGATGATTTGATTGACATTACATGCTGACCTGCATTTGAAATGTCTACAAATGGCATCGACTCGAGGGGAATAATGGCTGTATTTGATTAAAAAAAAACCATGGCAACTTATAATCATAAGAGCATAAAAAGAAAAACCACTAAATGTGGATTTTAGTCCAGCTCGTCTTCATTTCTTACAAATGAATAACAGGCTTAAATAATGCTCCACACAGAGAGTACAATTCTGATAAAGGGGAGATTATTTATTTACTGGCAGGATTTCCAAGTTAGCCAGATTACTGCTACAAATAAAACCCAGTTAACTGCCCTTTTGACTTCAGTCAATGGACCAAACTGAGCATGTCTCAAGAGTTTTCATCCATGCAGGCAACCAACTAACTCAGTGATCTGGTTTCCGGAAATATCCCCAGATGCCAAAAGTGAAGCCATACAGAGGAACTCCTGAGTTACTGAGTGACTTTTATATCTGACCATGCTTTCAAACAACTGGCTGCCCAGCACTCATTGAAATCATGTCCAGGCAGGAACATGCACCACAGAGTGGACATGCATATTATTCATTCATGTAATGTTGAAGGCTGAACCCTTTTCTGTGTGATATTCTCCTGAATGCACCACCGCTATGGTTTCTTTGAACCTGGCAACTAGGGCACTGCTTGCAGGAGAAGCTGTCAGGTGGAATTAAACCGGCCAGAGCAACAAGCTTCAGCGAGGGGGAAGTTTGAATGGCAAGACAATGACTTTCAAAAAATAATACTCCAGTAATGAGGAGCTGCTCTTTGAAGGCTCCTTCTCACGAAATTATCTTGATGCCGAGGACGTCTTGATACAAGCACCACACCAAATTCTATTGACTGAAAAGATTACAATGGTGACTAAGGCTTCATGACATCTGGTGGAATATGCTACATTCCCCAAATGAGGCAAGTGCCTAAACTGAAGTCCGCATATAATTCCTCAGGTCATTTGCCACCATTCAAGGCAAGACAACATTTTAATAAATGCTGGGACTAGACTACGCTGAGACTACACTATAAAAACACAAAAGCACGCATCACTAAGACCAGATGGATCACACAGGATACTTCTTACAATCATGTTAGTCGGCAACCATTGTCCATCCATCCATCAATTCTCTATACCCGCTGTTTCCTTACTAGGGTCATGGAGGGAGCTGGAGCCTAACCCAGCCGACGGCGAGCGAAAGGCAGGGACCCACCCTGGACAGCTCCTGCAACCATTGTCAATCAATAAAAACAGTCCTAAAAATGGCACTTTTTTGTAAGCGCAACCTTGATTTTCAATGGCAACTATATCCTTTCACAATGGAGCGCAAACAGTTTCCAAAACCGACAGAGAAACCCGCTATCGATTAAGGCTTTAAGCTCAGCTGCGAGAGTAACAAAAACAAATCCTGTCGTAATCCAGTCCGAAGACGCATTTCCGTTTGAGAGTCAGTAAAGCCCCAATAAAATAAGCTGAAGACAGGCTCAAGATCTAATGCATCGTCATTGTCGCAACACTTTCGAGGCAGAGTTTGTATATGAAGCTTATATATGAGGATCAATAAAACCACAACAGAGCAGGATGCGATGAACCATCCCCCACAGTTAATGTTGGTGATCAAAATTGATCTTTAATTGCGAGAGTCCACAGGTTCCGCGGAGAGCCGTGCAATCAAACTGCTGTTTACAACCTGGCCCTCAATGCAGAGCCCAGGCGGCTCCTGCATACATCTTTCATAACCGCGGTGATTAAAAACGCCGCTTCGGCCTGATCCCGTCAACTCTGACACCCGAGCCACTCCATCTCGCCCAGGGGGAAATTAATTAAAATTTTACAGATGTCCGCTCCATCCCTTCGTCCCATTTCAGATGAGGAAAGGGGAAGGTGGGGGGGGTCGGGGGGGGTGTGGAAAATCAATCAAAGCTGCCCCACACATCTTCAAGAGATCGGGGACGCGACGGCCCGACACCCTGCGCCCCGTCTTCTTCGTTTCCTGTACCGGGACCAAGTGCACTTCATAATGACATAAATCAATGCCCACCTGCCCACCTTCCGTCGCAGCACCGCTCCCTTCCGCCTGGCTCAAAAAAGAACGCGCAGCCAAATCGCAGAACGTAATTATCTCGGCACAACAGCGCGCCCGTAATTTATCTCTGGATAAATACCCCCTCATTTAAGCCTCATCCTTTTTTTAATTGGAGGGCGGAGACCATCCCCCACAATAAAATTACATTAGCATTGGCTGTGAGAGAATTTGGCTCAGTGATTTATTGAAGCAATCAGTGCCACATTCGCCGCCTTTCTTTCTTTTTTTTTTTTCCTGGAGGAAGGAAGAAACCGGAGCGCCTACTCCGCCTCTCACTAGAGACCGTGGGCTGGGCCCGCGCCACCATCGCCAGATTCTGGCTTTGATTAGATTAGCATTAAACAACACCCTGACAGATATGACAAATAGGTGCATTAGCCCGTGTCATTTATTCCCCTTTCCTGGATGCTAAGGTTCACTACTCTCCGACGCTCTTGCCAGTGCCAAATGTATGCAGCCGGTGACACCAGAAGTGATGTGTAATCTCTCTATATTACCTTTTGAGAGCAAGTGAGCTGAATAATGCAGGGTAAGTGGGAGGAGAGAAAGGCAGTAGAAAGCCCCGTTTTTCCACTTGAAAATAAAGCCGATAAAACGCGCCGGCGGAAACGAGAGAATAGCCATCCATCATTTGAGCTCTACCCTCCCCTCGTCGCGTCCAACGAACCAGACGCAAAATGGAGAGTCGCTACTGTATGCAACGCTGCTGAGGAAGATTCTGTTCATTCTTCTTATTACCCTTATAGTAAAGAAATAAAGGTCTAGTTTCCTTTTATTGACAATCTGCACCATTGATTTCTCGAACCTGCTATCAACATTTCATTTGTATTCATGAGAGCCGCCAAAATAAATTTGGCGACTCGACGACAGTGTAGGTAGCGAATCGATGTAAAGTAGCATTAATTTTGCATTATCCTCCCTCGGCAGGCCAGTGAACTGGACGGAGGTTTCCATTGCAGGGTCAAAGGTTCCCAAACAGGTCGGAACCCTCGACCCCTGTTCCAATAAGGGCCCATTAAACAGGCCTTATTTTACATTTTGTTTTATATTCACAAAGGGCACGAGGACAGCCTGGAGTGGAGGTGTTCTAGAAAGATAAGATAAAGCCAATGTCCATTAAATCACCACCATCATTGCCATTTTGAGCAAAGAGGGTGATTGTAGGAAAGACTGTGGTGGTGAGAGTCTGTAGGCCTTACCTGTGAACACAGAAGCATCACCAGCTCCACCACAGAGTTGCTCGACTTGATGCACAGCAGACCTGGAATCGACAGAGACAGAGAGTGCACTGAAAGTAAGAGACCTGTGGATTACCAAGTGAGCACACTGTCAAACCCAGTCACGCGCGGTCAGCTAAGTTCAAACTCCTGCATATGTGGTCCCCTCAAGGTCATGTTCCACATAATAAACCATCTTAGTTACCAAAACATGAAGGCATCACACTTATAAATCAAAATGTACTCTCTAACACCTTTTATTGTATGGGTCGATTGTTAAAATACATTTCTAGAATAAAAAATACAACCCCAATTCCGAAATAGTTGGGGCGAAGTGTAAATTGTGAATAAAATCTAAAATGCAATGACTTTCAGATCACATGAGCCAGTATATTACTTACAATAAAACATATATGACATTTAAAATGTTGGAATGGAGACATTTTACATTTTAATCCACAAAATGAGCTCATTTCAAATTTTCTGGCTGCAAAAGGTCTCAGAAAAGTTGGGACACAGGCAATAAAGGGCTTAAAAAGCTACTATGATGTAAGAGAATCAGCTGAAAGAACATTTAGCAAGTAATTAAGTAAACTGGCATCAGGTGTGTAACATGATTGGCTATAAAAGGGATGTCTTAGAGAGGCTGAGTCTCTCAGAAGTAAAGATAGCCAGAGGCTCTCCAACCTGTGAAGGCTTGTGTAAATAAAATGTGGAATACTTTAAAAACAATGTTCCTCAATGTCAAATTGCAAAGACTTTGAAGGTCTCATCATCAACAGTATATAACATCATCAAAAGACTCAGAGAATCTGAAAAAAATCTCTGTGCATAAGGGACAAGGCCGAAGACCTTTACTGGATGCCCATGATCTGAGGGGCCCTCGGACACCACTGCATCACTCACCGACATGATTCTGTCATTGACATTACTAAATGGGCCCAGGAATACTCCAAGAAACCACTGTCTGTAAACACAGTCGGCCGTGCCATCCACAGATGCCACCTAAAATTATCATGCAAAAAGGAAGCCGCCGTGTTCTGTGGGCCAACGCTCATTTAAAATGGATTATAGCAAAGTGTCCTGCAGTCAGACGAGTCCAAATTAGACACTCTTGTTGGAAATCATGGCGTTGTGTCCTCCAGGCTAAAAAAGAGAAAGACCACCCCTCCTGTTATCAGCATTCAGTTCAAAAGCCAGCATCTCTGATGGTATGGAGATTCATTAGTGCATATGATGTGGGAAATTTGCATGTTTTAAAACACTACATGACTGCTGAAAGGTATATAAAGGTTTTAGAGCAACATAAGCTCCCCCCCAGACAACATCTATTCCAGGGAAGGCCTTGTGTATTTCAGCAGGAAAATGCAAAACCACATACTGCAGCTATTACAAAAGCATGGCTTTGTAGTAGAAGAGTCCGTCTGCTGAACTGGCCTGCCTGCAGTCCTGATCTTTCACCAATGGAGAACATTTGGAGCATAATTAAACAAATAGCCCGTCAAAGGAGGCCCAAAACTCTCCAGCAGCTGGAAGCCTGTATTAAACAAGAGTGGGATCAAATTCCAAAGGCAAAACTCAAGAAACTTGTCTCCTCAATGCCCAAAGGCCTCCACTATGTGTTAAGAAGAAGGAGGAATGCTACACCATGGTAAACAGGCCCCTGTCCCAACTTTTTTGAGACCTGTAGCAGCCATCAAATTTGAAATGAGCTCATTTTGTGGATGAAATAGTAAATTTTCTCTTTTTAAACATTTGCCATTTATCTCTAGTACTGGCTGGTGTGATTTGAAAGTCATTGCGTTTAGATTTTATTCATAATTTACACTTTGTCCCAACTATTTCAGAATTGGGGCTGCAAGTTGTAAGAGACGCAACATTTTAAGTAAAAAGTACAAAAGTGCAGTGTGAATGTGACATATTTCCGAAATTCATTTGTAGAAGGGCTCTCAGTAGACTGTACAGCCCCACCAAAACAATAACCTCAAGACTTTTTTCAAATTTGTCAAAAAATGATTAAAGTTTTTTATAAAGTTACTGTATTATGAAACTTTGTATTCACCATTTTTAATACTTAATAATTTCTACCTGCCATAAAAATTTAATTTGTCAAGTGAAAATTTTGTTTCCTCGAAGGAGAATTTTGTCCTCTCAAAAAAGGTCAAGAACCCTTTGTTTTAACTTGGCTTTTGGAAATCACGCGGCAAATCTTTAATGTTTGACGGTCTCAAAAACTATCGTTATAATATGAAGACGTCAAGGTTTGCAGCAAAATGTCAACATGACATCGAGTTCCTGAGTTATATATCCTAAAATCAACTTAACATTTTTACGACTTTACATTGAAACTGAAGGCCATGAGTCCCCAAAATTAAATCACTTCCAGAACTTAATATTGCCCACCTCCCAGTTTTGTTTAGTCTTAATCAGTGGAGCAGTTTTTAAGATATTCTGTTCTGAGACAGATAAACAAACTGACACCCAATTTCTTTAGTGGGGCTAATAGAGGTGAAATGAACCTCTTTTATCACTTCGCAAATATGAATATTTATATTCGTACTGTTGAGTAATTTTCATTTCAATCATCTTCAAATGAAATGGCTTAATTCTATCAGGGAAGTCAAGGGTTATCTCCTAAGAATGCTCCTTACTTGTACACCATGGACGGTACTTGACACCGTCCGTGCATGGTAACTGATACCAAGTCACGTGCGCGTACAAGTTTAAGGGTTAATACTGCAACATCTGCCCAGGGCAAACGTATTGATGACTCTAATGAGCCAACATAATGTTACTGTAAACTAATACATATTTAGGCCTTGTATTACAGCTTGAAATGCGGGGGAGCATATGTCCTATTGATCCGTAATATCTGTTTTTTTGGGGCTGGGCCATTATCTATGCAGTTAGGGGAAATGGCTGAGTGACCTCTTCATGCTCACTTACTCCGTCCCCTGCACCCTGCGGCCATCAATCACCTTTCCATTCTGCATGGTGGCAGCAGACGACCAAAATTCTCTTATTAGTGCCCTGACCCCATGACCCTCTTCTCTATAAAACCACAGCAGGCCTCAAAATTTGCTACCTTAAAAGACACTCAGGATTCTTAACAGCTTAAATCTGATTAGCGTTGTTGCTTTTTAATTTTACATTAAGAGCTTACAATTGGATAGAGAATAATTCATTGCACAGGGCAATTCACCGATAAACACATCGCAGCCATTTAATTCATGGTTCTAGGTTTTTGATCATCCTTTGATGAGTTGATTCTCGGATGACTGAGGTGGCAATGAAATTGTCCGGCTAATAGTTAGGTTAGCGAGGTAATAATTTTCATAACTGCCAAGTTACTGACAACATTGATTAAGAATCATTCAATTTGACAGCAATTCTTGCACACTGCTTTTTCAGACAGTTAGTTCTCAATAGCCAGTGGTTTTGGTAAACAAGTGAAAAAATATAAAGATCATATACGGTCATTAATGGCTTTCAAAATTAATCGCATTTTGTCAGGACTGAAAACAGAGGCAAGATATTTTCAAACAATTGGAAAAGCATGCATTACTATCATAGAGCCAGGTGTTTTCTTTCATAAGAGAATATTTGGCAGAAATTGTGCAGTTAATGTCATTCTAGTCACTTAGTGTACATTGAAAGCAGCATAGCCACCATTTTGGCTGTGGATGCCAGGTGTGTTTTTCTGCTAGGCGTAAGTTAGGTGTGATCTCGGGTACTCACTGGTATTCTCATTCAGGAGCTCCTGACCATGGCTACCCAAAAGCGTTCGGGACAGGAAGGGGGCAAAGTCCACAAAGATCTCTCTTAGCAGGGGGGCGGCCTTCTCTAGAGCGTGGTTCAGCCTCTCTGAAATACTGTCGTCGTCGTCAAAAAAGGAAAGAAATACTCACTGAAGTTCAAAATGGTAGGTAAGCAGCAGTTATGAGTCTCGAGCTTCACACTCAAGAAACTGTTAACATGCAGTAACTTTGACCCTTATTGACTGAAAAAATTACATCTTGGAGACAATCAAATTGAAAACAAAAATTAATATGGCCCTCAATTAAAAAAAATAATAAATTGCCAAAAAAAAGTAAAACCTGAGTTAAAAATAGCTCTCAGTTCCCACCAATGCATGTAGATAAGACCTGGTAATGGAGTTTATCCCCTGAATACCTTTCTTTTATATTAACCACAATTTTGAACAAGCAATGAATAACATTTCTCACATTATTTGTCCAAAACAAGCCAAACTTCTTCCCACTGGTCTGAAATGGCCAAATAGCACCATCAGGCAGAGAACTGCTGTAATTCTACCCAGTGAAAACTACATTTACTTAAACCATATGTCATTTTTGGGGCTGGAAGTCATATTTACTGGCCAGTCTGTACAAAAAACAAAATCGACTATTCAATCATTTTAATATTACAATGGCAGACAGCAGATAGGATTCAGCACAAAAACTGCAGTAGAGAATGTAATGGGAATATGAATGTAATGACTAGATGCAAAGAGGAGAGACAACACCTCATTCTGGAGGCCGACTCCTGGGTCAGTGGGGCGAGTGTGGGGACAGCTGGTAGATTAGCACTGGTCGAGTCCCCTTCTGTGTGAAACCAGAGAACATATTATAGTAGCTGCTTCAGGTCAAGCCGTCTGTTTTCCAGAGACATTGCAACAAATGACATAAAATGCCAATTACTCATTGTGTAATATAATACAAAACCTAGCAACAAAAAGTTTGTTTCGGCGTTTATTTGAGAATACAAAATAATGCATTTCATGTCGAATTAATTAGTGGACATTTTATAATTGAGTTACTGTGTAGACTTTTTTTTTTTTTTTGCATAATTTGCGCTGTATAATTATGCTGTATTACAGGATGAGAGTGATGGCAATTCCTTGATTGTTGACAACAGTGAGACGTTTGCCAAAAAACCAAGCACTCACAAACAAAATGAGTAAATGACTATACATTTTTATCCTCTTTGAGGAACATGGGAAATTTTTGGCCACAATGACTGCAATCACATGAACTCTGCTGCATTGCATGTATAAATTTTCTCAACTGTATAATTTACATAAATATTTTATGACAAACACAAATAGATTTTCTTTATATGGCACATTTCAAGCAATACACAAAGTGCTCCACAAACTGATAAGACGACAACAAAACTGGAAATGTACATAAAAACTTGCAAAGGTGATAAAGTTTAAAAGAGTTCAACATCAAAATAGGAATAAAAAAGGTTTAAAACATTAGACTTACACAAGGCAAAACCAAAAAACAAGAATTTAGTAAAAGAATGTCATATTAAAAGCAGGTCTATAAAACTGAGTCCTCTTAAAGAGATTTAAAAGAAAACAAGTCAACATGGTCTACAAAATCCCCCGCCAATCGTGTGCTTCTTATTTTTGAACTCCATCAAGGCCTTTATGGTCTGAAGCTACACAGCAAATTTGGCTGTCCTATCTGTAATAGTTGCTGAGAAAAGTCCCATTTCTCTCGGACGGACGAACGCACGCACGCACGGAAGTCTAACCTATATCCCCCTCACACTTTGTGTTGGCGGTGTATAATAATGAATTGGCAGCTCTTGACTGAAAAAGCAAGATCCCCTTTCTTTTCAACTTAGACTCCAGAACAGCCAGGAAAGTTTGCCTTGATGACATGAGCAATGACACAATCTTTGTTACTTACGCCACTGAATGTCTTGATTTCATTTGCCAAAATGTCCTTATACAGTTTTTTTCTGCCAAAAGACTGCATAATCATTACATGACAAAGGTGTGAAATCGAGGTACAGAAAGTTAAAGTCCTTGACAGTATTTTGTTTGAAACCCCCCCGGATTTGTGAATTGGCACAATTTCTCAGCCAAGAGGCAGAACTAACTGCTGAAATCAGCTGGTTGAGCTCAAGGGCAGACAAAACGCATGACAGTCACAGGATACGACTTCTGGATTTTTCACTTCTAATACGGTGGATTAAGACAATCACTTCTCTTTCAAAGAATCCAAGTTCTACAAAGCTTTAAGTATTAACTTTTTTTTGCAAATGACGCCTGGAGTGGCTATTTTGCACAATCGATTGACTCCTGGTTTAGCGGAACAAGTCTTGCATAAACCCGTTCCCCCATCACCTTTGAAGGATCCCCCTGGGTCTCGATAATGTTCCGTTTTCCCATCCATAGGAACCTCAGAATGCGAGTAACTCTTCTCTGTGTGACAGGCTCCACGGTGTTTCCTCGCTGTGGAATGTTTCGCAGCGGTGGGACGCAAGGCTTAACTGCGAACACGTGTGCCTGCCGCAAGTCTCCAGGGTGTTAATGAAGTAGCCACTTCAAACGTACGCAGAGTAAATTACGTTATCTCCATTAATCCCGCTGCCCCGATGTACGAGCAACCCCTCCCCGGGAGCAGAGCTTTCACCTACATTAGCCAAGAACATGAAAGGAGATGCTAACGGCCCATTCGGCTAGTGCTAACGCTGCATGGATGCTGTTTGGAGAGGGGCATGAGGGTCTAATCTACGGGTCAGTCTCTGTGTGCAAAAGGTCACAACCCGTCTTTTCTGTTTCCAGGAATGTGACCCGTTTTTGAAATATATTCAGCCACAGGACAGATCACCCACTGCAAATACGCAGCCATCAGTCATTCACCCACCATTGACATAAAAACCTTCATATCCATTTGAAACAACAAATCCAAATGTTGTGTTACTTCACATTTTGCAACGTCAAAAATGTGACAATACGCAGCCCTATTCTGTTACTTTATACGTTATGAGAAAGTAATATGACAACACTGGCCTAATCCACAGACACACACTTAGAATAGTCCTTGATAGGAGTTTACCGTGGTGAACTTTCATTAACGCATTTCTAATAGTCCAAAACCAGCATCTAGGACATACTGTGGGCTCAAATATTACTGGCAGCCAAGACTGGCAATGCACAAACGATACACAAAAATAAACAATATAATAATTATAGAGAAATGGAATATACCAGCATCTGTTAAATAATTAATATTTTGATGAGAAACAACCAAAATCATAACAATCATTTAATATAAAATAAATTTCAAGAAAGTCAAGGTTTAATAATTACTGGCACCGTTCATTTAGTACGTAGTGCAACCCACCTGACGCGGAAAACAGTATGGAGTCTTTTCCTGTAATTTTTGACAGGTTAAGGCACACATTTGGGGGGGATTTTAGACAGTTCATCTACAGTCAGGTTCAAAAAAATAACAGTGCAACATCAATAACCTGATGAACCACTGTTATTAGAAGTAGTGATTAGGGGTGTCAAGATATACAAGTGTAAACGGTTACATGGATAACAAATCATAACCGCTTAGAAAAATCAATAACCGTGTACATGTCATTTTTTCCTCCTCTTCCTCCTCCTCGTTCATTTCTCACCAATACAAATAGTTGCCTATTTTTAGGGATGATAATGTTGCCTGAAAGCTTCAGATAATAACATTAACTAACTATATACTTAAATGTTCCCACTAGCGCATACAGATGCATGGGGCGCAATGTTGCCTTGATATATTAAAAAAAAAAAAAAAAAAAAAAAAACCCCGCAGCCACAGCCAGTGTCGCGCCACTTCAAGAATAGGCTGCAGAGGACTTGAGAAGAGCGCTGCGCTCATCATCTTCTCCATGCGCAAATGTCTTGCAGCTGAAAACAAAAACTGTTAATGGCTTGTTATTTTCGCCTATATTGTTGCGTATTGTTGTATGTTATATTGTTGGCTGGTGTTGTCGGCTTTTCACGACCTGATCACACATCTTTGCGTCTGAAGAGGAGGAAGAAAACATTTTTTTTTTGCCAATTTTAGTGAATAATTGTGAGAGTTCCCCTCTACTTTTTTAACTTTGTGGATATAAAGGTGAAGTTTTCTCCTCTCACTTCAGCTTACTTTGGCTTCTTTTTGAGTTACTTTCTCTCGCCAATTCCACATTACTTTTGAGATGATACTTTGAGACGTATATTAAAATTCAGACGCAGCTCCCGTTGCTAGAGAGGGATGCACTTTAAGTAAAAAAAAAAAGGACAAAATGAGCAATAGTTAAAACAATGATTAAAAAAGGTTAACCATTTTTCAACTTTCGCTTGTACGTTTTCTTATCTGTCAAAATGACAGAGGATTTTATTTTCAACTCATTTTACTTTCTGTGGTTATATACCGCAACTGCGAAAGAAAAAGCTCATAAATCCCCAACGTGTAACCGGGTACACATTGGTTAGAAGTCCCGTGTACACATGTAGAAAAAATTGTAAACGTTGACACCCCTAGTAGTGATATTTCTGCATGGCAAATAATTTACTGGTAGATGTAGCAGTGTAATATAAAAACAACAGACTCAACTGTCATGACATGCAGGCTGCTTGTTCTGAGAAATTGATTCATTCATTGAATGGGGCGTGTTCAAAATACTAGCAATGTGGAGTTTAATTAAAGAATTCCTTCATGCTTCCCCTTGGATGCATCTGCGTTTCGACGCCAAACATGCCAATACCGTATCTCACAAAAACGTGCAATTTTGGTCTCATCTGACCAAAGCACCTTGCTCCAGTGGTAATTTACATGACGTTTAGGAAACTCAAGGCGCTTGGTTCTATATCTTCTGGTCACAGAAGGCTTTCTTCTGGCAACCCTTCCAAACAGCCTGTGGTTGTGGAAGTGGCGCCTGATGGTGCTTTTTGAAATCTGGTGACCCCAAGATGCCACGAAGGCCTGCAAGTCCTTCACAGTGATTCTTGGGGATTTTGTTGCTTCTCTCACCATCCTCCTCAGCATCCTGGGAGCAAAATGGAGTTGCATCCTCTACATTTGAGGTTTTCAACAGCTCCACTTCTTTGATTTTTTTTATTATAATTGCCCTGACAGGGCTCAGTGGCATATTCAATCATTTGTGAATTTTCTTGTCGCCATTACCAAATTTATGAGGGTCCATGACCATCTGCATCTTTTGAACTGACAATTGTTTTGTTTTGTTTTCTTCATGGTGTTGAATGACAAAGGGATATTGCACGTGTGTTACCTCATTTTTATTCCCTAGTGAAACAGTAAGTGATGTAATGGCTCAATATAGCTCCTTAACACTTAGATAAAACTTTAAGTGGAATTTAATACCTGGTTTAATTTTGGTAGGTGTTATTTACAATAACCCGTAAGGGTGCCATTAATTGTAAAACCTTGATTTGGAGGAAATTGATTTTTAATGAAATGAGTAAATGATTTTGGTTGGTTCCACTGGAACAGTAATATCGATCAGTATTTCTCACACGTTGGTATTTAGAGTATCTCTATAAATATATATATTTTTAATTTCTTGAAGTATTGTTTGTGCATCGCCAGTCAGGTGTGCCAATAATTTTTGAGCCCACTCTAGACTGTACCTCTCAGGAACATCCTGAAAAACTCAATTCATCACATGAATTGTTGTAGGCTACAGACTCTGCCCAAACAGTGACCTCACTTTTTTATTGAAAATTAATAAAATCCTTTAAAATCCTGCTGAGAATAGTGACCACAGCCAATTGGATTACATGACATGTCCAGAAAGATCATAAATATGTCCCAATCCAGAGCCAAAGGGATGCGATTCATCAAACCAGTGGCGACATTTAAAATACTCTGCAGGACAGCCAAATGACTCCTTTGACAATTTTCAACTCATTTTACTCAATACATTGAGTGTTATCCCAGGCCTGCAATTCCATTCAGAGATGATTTTTACCTTGCACCTTACTCTAAAGCAATTACTTTGGCAAAGAGGATTCACTTCCAGGGTAACTGATCATATCAGTTCAACAGACCACCTGATAAAGGCTTCAAACACACTGGGCCATCTTTAGAGCTGTCTCTCTGGTGTAAGTGACTCCATTTCAACCCGTGTCATTAATCTTTCTGTGGTATGCCAAAACCGTCCACTCTCCAGAGTAATGTTACTGCTCTCTGTGGTATGCCAACAAACTATGCTCCCCTCCATAGTGTGGTAACTCTGTTCTGCAGAATAATTATGCATCTCTCGAGATGGTTTGATGAAGACAGCATCACGTTCGCGCAGTATTACAAGTTTTACTCTCATGACACAAAGCTCTGCTCCATATTGCCATGACTCCTCGCTTTGGTATGGTAATGACTCACATGTAGTAAAACTGGCAGCGAATTGACTCCTTCTGGTTTGATAATGGTTTATCGAGCACTTCTCTGAAGATAATATGGTTTCGCTGACGTTCGTCTGTTCGTTAATTCGCCAGATAATGGGATATATCAAAAATCAATAGATGTCAGTGAAATTTGTATGTACATCGATATGGTGCGAAAGAGGAAGTGAACTAATTTTAATGAAGACCTGACTCTTGATCCAGAAACTGACACAATTTCTTTGCGCGCAAGACAACACTTTCAAGACTCGTTTAACACTCGAGTTCAATAATAATTCCTCTGTCAACGAATGACAACGTGGATGAGCTGAAAGAATTTATATGCGCATTAAGACTGTATGAAGACTTGTTTAACAATTACATTCAATGATAATTCCACTGACAACAAATTGTAACATGGCTGAGGCAATGCACTCTCTGAGTGCCTCCTAATGTTCGATAAATAATACAGTATTTGGACAACAACCCATTTTTTGCTTTTTTGGCAATGTAGGCTCTGATGACAATCAATAGCAGTTTAAAAGTAGAAATGATATTTACATTCACATCAAATCTGAACCCCAGAGTGATTGCAGCCCTTTTCATGAAGTATGTCCGTCCAAACACTTATGAGTATGATGATGAGTTAGGCTCATCCTTATTGTGCTCCAACTATACGACTACGGACTATGAAAAAGCTACAGTATTTACTTTCCTTAGGCAAGGAGGACGGTATTTTGGTGAAATGAAACACAGTTTTAGAGCTCTGCTATAGTCTTCTATTTCAGGCCATAGTTAACACCCCGCAGCCTCCAATTTAAAGTCACCGACAAACAATGTTGGATGCAGTGACATAACCTTTTCATTATTCGTCCGAAAAAAAATGATCTGTTGTCCAAATAACGCACTACCCTAACAAATCCAGACACAAGCAGACAATAGCACACATTAAGTTGACATTTTCTTGCCAGAAAATGCATTACGTCCTTTCGACTTGAATGGCCAATGGAGCCTCAAAGCCCATACTGGGGCGAACCTCATTGGCGCTAATGTGCATTGTCTGTCAAAAACACCAGGAAATGCACGAGAAATGAAACTCAATTGTGGCCAGTGGGTCGTGACTCACCAGCAGCAGACTCTGCGTCAGTAGTGGGCGTGGCTTCACTGGAAGACACCACGGCAACGTTGCTAACGGGCGTCCCACTAGAACCACTCCCGGCAGAGGCAGGAGGCCCCGCCTTCTTGGGTGCCACCACAACACTCCTGAAAGGCAGAATGTTAAAATGATACATGAAATGCAACCAGTGCCATCAGAGAACATCATCAAAAATGCATTTAGACAAATAGTGAGTTATGAGGTAATACAACAGACATGAAGCATTCCTCCTGGATACCTTTGTTCACACAATGCCTCCCAAGAGGAACCATTTACTGAGACAGCAGCGCTCCACAAGAACACACTTACTGATGCAATACTGTCAACCAGGAAAACAAGACATTTATTCTCATTAGTTTCCATATAGCAAAACATATTTCTATTTCTAAAATAATAAATAATAATAATAATAATAATAATAATAATAGAGTAGCTTACAGTACATATTGCCATTATATTTTCTCTTTTTTTCCAAAACGGTTATTGCTCTCTTTCCTTTTTGCAAAAAATGCCAGTTGAATATTCTCAATTAATACAATTAAGAACTTAATCACTGAGATCCAAAACAAGGATACTATTCAGTTCACCCACTTGAATGTTATGCTGAACACAGTGTCAGATATTTCAGAAAGACACGGTGTATACAATAAAGCCATAGGAGCAGTCACTGCAATGTATCGAGAAAATGTCTTGAATGCTAACCAAACCAAAGGTAACTTCATTTGTACAAAGTAAAAAAAAAATTTTTTAAAAAGTCCTTTTTTTCATTCGCCTTAGGTACAATGCTGCAACATCTCCTGAAAATTTCCTCAGTTCTGGCCCGGCGACGGTAACTCACTCAGCACACAGTCAAAAAGTCTGTTTTCATTGCAGGTTCAAATTTTTGAACTTGAGGGATTGGACAATGACACGCCGGGTCAGGTATCAATTAAACAGCAGAGTTTTTAACGTACATCCCTCGTGTGGTTGAAAGCTCATCTGCTGTCGTAAATCGCCGATGAGATGACGGGGAGGCACGCAGGGCATTCGGCGCTCGAAGCCGCGGAGGCCTCCGATTCACCAGGGGGTGTGGAACTGGGCCTCCAATACAGGAGGGGGGTATCCGAGGAACTCTCTGAGGTCAATTCAGGGAAGCCCCGATGTCTGCCTATTTCAAGGGAGTAACAGTCATTCCTCTGCAGCAAAGGGAATACACCGCGTAACCACTGTTTAACTGCTTAGACGAATCCCTTCGTCAAAAACGGTATTCACAAAAAAAAAGAAGTTACGAAAAGGCACTGCTTCACTCTGCGTCTGCTCTCAAGGAAACGAGGAATTTTGAGATGATAAATGACGCGCACCGCGGTATAGTATGGAGAAAGACAATGCTAACACATAAGGGTTCAATAATAAGGGAGCCGCTAATGCATTCTCACGGCATGCAACCGAAGAAGGTAAATGGCAACTTTTCCCGTTCCTTTAAAAATGCTCATTTAACGGTCGTCTTTGGCGATGCCGTGAAAATGTCTAATCGGGGCCCATTAAGATGATGTTTGCTGGACGTCCTAATGAACATTTTTCTAGCCATAAAAGATTCAGGGATCTGCCCTAATTAGCTGCGGCCCACCGAGCTCCCTGAACGGCGCTTAATTTCAATTAGGCGGCGCTGCGGCAGGCGCAAGTCGTGGAGAGAGGCCTCCATCCATCTGGATATTTACTTAATGGCATCTTCACCGTGCTCGGCAGCGAAAGAAAATCCAGCAAGAACTCCCACCATGCTTCTAAGCATCCGCATTTAAACAGCCCAGCCGAATGTCTGCTTCGGGATTTCAAATGCTTTTAACCCCACTTAACAACGAAAGGGCTGCTTTTCTGTTTTTCCTTAACTGCGCCCTCGGTAAGCCCCATTATGGCGCAGATTAACCTGTGCGAGACAAGCCTGCACCGCTGAGGTAACAGACCGCATTCTTACAGATTCGAAAAGAATAACATTATTTGCATGCATTATTAAAGCATGTATACATGGAATGAACCACAAAATGCAATTCAAACCCTTGCCGAGAGGACTGAGGGGGGTTCTGTGTCAATTTCTGTGCGAGAAAATGCAATTCGGGGTTAGTTTTAACTTGCTGCTTAAAATCCTCAGAGACACTCAAACCATTTGAAGCTTGTGTACCGCAGAATGTGAGGTAGTCCAGTAGGGCTCCCTACAGGCCAGGCCAGGGGGCCGGTGTGAAGTGGGGGATCGGGGAGTTGGTCTGGCAAGGGCAGGGGGTGGGGGGGTGTAGGGCCCCATCTGTTGTGCTGGCTTGCCTCTAAATTATTCATGGCATCATTAGGCGTGCAAGTGCTGAGCCAATGTGGAGCTGGGTGCTACTGCCAATTAATCAGTGACAGCTCATTTGTTACTGGCTTGGTGACCAAAAGCATTGATAAACTAAAATCGTGTAGTCAGTGATCTGTGAATTGTTCAAGGTTTTAACCAATTCCAACATCACAATATTAAAAAGCTGCAACTGGACTTCATTTTCTCAAAGTTTTCTTTGAACTGTCCAAATTTCATCGGCAAGCCTAAAAACTAAGATGGTTACCAAATAGCCACTGAGCTGCGCCTGTTAAACAGAATGTTCCCTCAAAATTGGTCATCTGATCAAGTCACAGCAGTGGACACTACATCCAAGGTCAGTATTGATTAAGAGTTTCTTTCTTGGCTTATAATGGGCTGAAAATATGATATCAGGAACTAGTGCCTACCAATCCCCACTCCATGATTGATTGAACTTGTCTGCTCTTACATGTCATAGTAGGTTTATCCCTATTTTGTCCCCCTTGTGGGGTTTCCTGATTATGGAGACCCATTCATTCTACCTCAAGCTCAAAGCCGTGCATAGCCAGACTCCAATTAATGAAAAAAAATATTCTGAGGTTGCCTTCTATTGTTTGTTGGTAGTACTTAAAACGATATTTCACCATAACAAACTTAAAAATGATTATGATTTCAAGGTAGAAAGCTTAGTGTGAAGTCTTACACAGCTCTTCCATGCCATAAAAGCTAGACATGAGCCAACTCCCATGTGCTTATAAAGTACAGTCAGCCCATCTATCCTTCAGATATTTTTTACTTTGTTCAAACAAGGGAAAGCAGAGGGTTACAAAACAAGATGGGATAACATAAGAGTGCTGCTGCGCATGAAAGGCCCCGCATGAGGCAGATGGATTCAGATCCCATACTTCTCACACCACCCTGCAGGGCTGGACTGCAGCTCTAACTAAGTACACCTCGTTCAACAACTCGCTAGATTTCCTTGAGTTGCTACATAGTAGAATTATAGGTGTGGCAAATTTGGCATGCATTAGAGCAGAGCCTCAGGAAAAGGATAAGTTACAGCTGACTGAGGAGTTGGCCACTTCACTGTCTACAGCATACATCTCCCCTTGTACATCATTTACTTGTAAAAGATGGTCATGTTCTGTCGAGTTTTGCTGCACTGCAGTGCAGTACGAATGGCATTTCTCCACATTTCCTCGTAGCAACGATCCGAGTTTTCCTCACGGACCATATTATACCTCCGGGCCCCTCCAGTCAGCGCTCTTCCACGTCCTCCGCGGAAGACAGCGCGTAAATCAAGTCCGGTGCCGCGCGGCGAGTGATTACATTGTTTGCCCGCGCCTGCTTTGTATCAGCAAATATTTGCAGACTTAATGTCAAAACAGGAATATCGCAAGAAGACGCACGGCGAAGAGTCGAGAAGAGCCGAGCGGGACGGGCGTAAATCAAGCGCGATACTTCACCCCTGACCCCACCCCATTTTTATCTGCAAGGTTCGGTATTTCCACACGCGCTCGGTGGTCGTAAATTGTCCGGGCCGAGGGCGCGCGGAGGTGCCGCGCTCGGCGTATGCCGCGAGGTGTCAGGTCCGACCCTTTCATGCCATGGCGTCACACCTCTTGCACGCAAGGCAGAAAGGCGACAAGATAAATTGGGAAATGAATAAAAACACGCCCTAATCAGAAGTATTGAGAGATTTTTGGGGCCCTCTATCATTTGGGTAGATGGAGTCACCATCACCAGCATATTCTCAGACACAGCTTTTTGCACCCAAAACAAGAGAAATGAAATCTGTGGCATACATTGCAAGTAGTAAATCAGGGAAAAAATGCATGAAAAAGCAATTGAAGACCCTAGTGCAAAAAGTGCTTAAGTCATAAAATGCCGGTTTTGAGAAAATTTAGAAAATCAACTTGGGGGACCACAAAATCCTTAACTCACAGGGTGTGAAAATGTGACTTAAGTACTTTTAGCACTAGGCTCTTCAATTTCACCTGCTATGTTGGTGGCGCTTTACCACCTCTATAGCTGCTCTCAGCCACTCCAGCTGCAGGGAGGGTCAGAAATTATGGGGTTGGCCACAAGCAAATACAGTATTTCAATAATCTGGGAGGCAACAATGGGTTGTGGCAAAGATGGGGAATAATGAGTCCTGGAAGTAGCTGAGGTAACAGGAGTGGCGTTGGGTCCTGCGGATCATGCTGGAGGTAGAGGCTAAGTATGCATGATGCGCGCACTATAGGCCCCATGATCCAGGCTCTGGCGATATCTTCTCCAGCCTGGCTGGCCGATAACCCCTGAGATAGTGGGAGACTAGGGAATCCAGGAACAGCATTCCTCAGATAAACACTGGATCAGACAGAGGCCTGGGAATCTCACACGTACAGATATGAACGAAGTCTCTAAAGCGCTGGTGATGTTTCTTTGGGGAGGGGGTGGGCGGATGCGGTCTTCTGTCGAGAATCACGTTTTCTCACAGACCTTTGCCTCGACAATAAATGCAAAGCAGACCCAGGCCGTCCAGCTCACGGCCCCTGTAGCCTACTACAGCCGAAGAGTTTTCCCACTAAACTCCCAACCACTGGCCCGAATCCCAAGAGCGTGCTACTGTTTCTTTCCTTACAATCTAACCATCTTCTGCCCAAGAAAAAGCCCAGGACCCAAGGAGGATCTGATTAAAAAGCAATCCTACGAATGGCAGAGGCGCATTAAAAAGCCTCGGATTCCTCCGGCTGCGGCAGCCAGATCACGGCCACACTTGCCCTCCTCCTGGCAGCAGTTCTGATCTTCCCTCTTCTTGCTGGAGGCAGGTTTCCTGCAGCTTGTTTGTATGCGCGAAGAAAATGCTTCAACAGCAAAATGTCAGCCATCAGGGGATGAAAGACTCAAGGTTCAAAAAGGGGGCGGGGGGGGGGGGGGGATTTTGACAGCAAGTTTGTAGAGATGTGCTCCTCGGCCAACTTCATCATAAGTATAGTTCTCTTTTGATGCAAAAGGGCTGAAACTTCCTCTGTTGCCTGTGGAGCGCTTCACTAGCGGGCTTGTCAGTGCGCTGGATGAGGGAAGAGGTACAGAGACCTGGTGAGAAGTCCGTTGAAGAAATCGAGAATCCTCTCCTCGTTGACTGGCGGGTTGCTGAGATTTCTTCCTGCTGGGAGGTTTTCTCTGACCAACATTTGAGGGGCTTTACTTAATACCGAAGTGTTTTATGCAGACAAGCTTGCTAATTCAGACATTTAAACCTTTTTAAATTACTTTATTAAGCATCTTTGGGATAATGTCCAGAAAGAAATGTAATTTGACCCTTTTTGAAGGATCAGATCATTTTTGATGAAGAGGGACACCTCCCACCCTTATAAAAAATAAATCCTAGAACCTTGCAAAATTAATATGCATGGGGGGATGGAGAGTCCTAGTAACATATACAAGCTGGAAGAATCTGCCATTCTCTGCACACTGTTGGCCTGATTCCCAGCCGAGGGCAGAATTGCAAATTTCTAATTTGCTTTCACCCGTGGAGCTGATTGGCGGACGAAAGAGCTGAGATGGAGCAGATCACCAAATCCAGTAAGGTACCAGGGAACAGCGCAGAAAAGAGGTGCAATTTCACCAATGGGTCATTCCATGTGAAATCAACCAATCTGAGAAAATCCTTCCACCGCACCATCTCAGATGTGGTTGACAGTTTAGTAAAATGCCAAAATTTCAGCTTCCTACCCCCACTACAACCCATCCAAAAAAAAAAGAATATTTTTTAAAATAACGAGGATTGTATCATTAAATTTGACCCCGCGAGACATTTTCATATTTCAATTCTTCATAAATCAGGCAATAATCATTCAAGAGACTTGAAATTTTTCATGCTTATTCAGAAACTACTGTAGATTGCAAGTAAACAAACCATTCGCTTCAAACATGATTATTGACAGTCTTATTAGGGCTCAAAGTTGGCATAATTTAGAGTTTCGTCCATTTTCTGTGCCCCCAAAAATTATGATATCACCTCCACACAGATCTGTTACTTATTTTCTATGTACTTCTGTACATGTAGTTTTAGGAAATATAACACAAGTAGCAGGGGAATTATTTTCCTGGGGATAATGGCATGACAGAAATGTAAAATGTGCCAATTGTAAATTATAAAAACTTGATTTTCAAGAGGTAGCAGAGGTGATACATTCCTGAAAGTTTTTTTGTGTATTCTTCTGGTCCTAAAGATATACTGTGAGAAATTTCAATTTTGTGTTCATTCTGTGAACACTTTTGTGGTCTGTTGATCTTGAGCTTATAATCGTCCACTTGAAATATACAAGTATATTAGACTAGCTGCTTCCCGCTTTGTAGCCCATTACTTTGTCGCTTTTAGATCGCATGAGGGAGAGAAGCCGTATCTTCAATTGCAACTTGATTATTCTTGAATTCAAAAAAATGTTAATCAAGGGAAACCATCTAGAATCAGCCAGGACTAATTTCTGTGAATAATCGCCGCCAAATTTTCAGGTGTAACGCCAGCCCTGCGAGTGTTCAACTGTCAAATTTGAATTTGGGAGCTGTGTAGTTCGAGTAATCAGAATGCTGCATTCGTGGACGAACGCGGTGCACTCTCAAAAGCCTGGCTTTCGTGCAGGCTGTCTCATCACTCCCTCGGCCCCATCGCAGACAGTAGCCTGCTCGCAGGTTACCTCAACGTATGTTCGTAAGGACACTGTGGCTCCTAGTGGTGCAGCCGGATATTGCTACGCGCATCGGGTTATATAAGTTTACCCGCTACCCAGAGTGAAATTCGCGAGTGAGTACTCAGACCGCACCCATGTTCGGCCTTCCTTTTTAATCGCAACTACTCACCTGTGATGTTTCATGACTGCATCTTGGTAGGTTACCAGGCTGTCGTGTTCAAACATTTTTTTTAAACAAATATACAGACAGAAATTTGAACATCAGCAAAAATACTGGAAAAAAAATCGTCCATAGCTGTTGTATAGAGGATTCACACTAGTCTTGTTGAAGTTTGCACTGATGACACACACACACAGGCTAACTGAAAACAATATCAACATAGCTATCACAGCTAGGAAACATCCCTTTGTTTTTGTGCTAGAGGTGGGGAAGGTGAGATATACCAGGCAGGAGTTGAGAGTTCAAAAGTCAGAGGTGCCTACCTGTCGAAGGAGCGAAACTGTAATGACGGATCCCTGACAGAGTCGGCCCCCGAGCCCAGGAAGGCGGCTGGGAGGGCGCTGGGGCCCACTGAGGTGTTGTCGGCCGACCCACTGACCAGACTCCGCAGGATGTCCTTTACGTTGCTCTTGGTCGGGGAAGCGACGACCATCGGGGCCGGTGCAGACTGAGGCTCGGTGTTGCCGCTGGCCACCACGTCAACATCGGCAGTGGAGCTGGAGTCCTGGACCTCCTCGGTCACCGATTCTGTCCGCTGTGGAGACGTCCCGTTTTTCAGGCCGTCGCTCGTGTTACTCTGGACTGACCCTACAGATGAAATACGTGATGCACAGCCACACACAGACATGTCATCTTCATGATCAGTAAGCAGGCATTACGAATGGACGACACTTAAGACAAGGTGTAATCAACTGAATTAACAACAGGACCGCTCGTACAGGATCATGTCATTTTAAAGGTGACATTCTTCTTGGAGTGGCTGGAAACAAGCCTCCGTATCAATGTACTCAATTTGATAATTTTTATGGGATATATACACACATATTTATTTGAACACTTTCCCTGTCAGTGTATTTTTTGCCAGCTACCCTCAGCATTTTTGATAATATTCACTGATCTTTAAACACCCCAAGAATATTAATTTCTTTGTGAAAACAGAAAGAACAGAATTTCTAGCTTTCGGCACAAGAAACCATCGCGCTCCAGCTTATTTCCTTATTATTATTATTTTCATTTATTTATTTATTTTTTACAAACGCTTGAATGTTGGTCATTTTCAATCCCACTAAAAAAATCCCACAACCAGCAACACCTGATGGTGTGGATTGTTCTTGGTGAGATTGTTAATTATGAAAATGACTGAAAAGAAGTCAGGACTAATTTCTGTTCTAAACCAATGTTGTTAAAAACAATGCTGTTAAAAACACCACCAATTTTCAGTTCTGGCCACGCCACTGCACTCGCAGGTGTAAAGCTCCCCGTCACTATGGGGTCAAAATAAGGTTATTCAGAACAGACAAAATTGAGGAATAGGTGAATTAAGATTAGTAAAACCCTTCGTGTAAAATCCCAAATGCATGATTGCAAATGTTCTTAACAATTCCAAAAATAACAAGCGTTTCCACTAAACATGGCCATGTCCCCCGCCGGGTCATGGAAATCGACTGGGGCCGGTGAATCACACAAATACACATTGAAGCCAAAGATGCATGAAATCGGTCAAACCGTTCTTGAGATATTGCGTTCACAAAAAACAGCGTTCGCAAGAAACGGGACGTGACAGACGGACGGAGCTGAATACCATGTCCCCCGCTCCGCTCGCTACTGCAGCAGCAGGGGACAAAATCTCTCTGGAGGGTGAATAATGTTGACCGAATTGAGCCTAAAGGAGCCAGTCAGAGTTTGGTGCATGTACACCGTGGGGTCATTAGGGGGCGCTGCAGTACCTTTGCATGGCACAGACTGGCTGCGCTGAAAGGGTCTCCTCTCGTTGTGGGGCTCCAGAATGTCCCGGTATTTAGACACCATCAGGACAGAGATGAAGTAGACAACCGTCAGGGCCAGGAACTGTGTCTGCTTAGTGTCCTCCTGCATGGAGGGAGCATCAAAACAAATGTGAGTTTCAGCACATAAACACACACATGTGCACATTTAGCCCTCAGTGAACACAAATCGTCCTCCTTAGCAAAAAGCTCCAGTCCCTCTAATTAGATAACCACCAAATGGCAACAGCATTGCAAGAACATTCCATTTATACTGGAAATCCAACAGATCTAGGCGTCTTATCTTAAATCTTTGTATGTAGCATTGAAACGCACTGCATTATCAATAAAAATTAAATATGAAAATAAGTAACAGATAATCCACGCGTAGGGAGAGCTGGGAAATGTCTTTGACATCTGCAAGATGGTACGCGTATGTGTATGTGTGTGCGTATGTGCATGTCTGTCTGCATGCGCACTGCCGTCCGCGTGTGCCTCCAAGCGCACGTGTAATGGACGAGTCCTTACAGTTTCCCGGAAGACAGCAGCTCGTAGTCGGCTTATGTCCATGTCTTGCATCAGCAGGTTCTCCTCCACTGTCCCCATGTCCATTGAACACTGAGAGACACCAAAGAAAACAGTTGGGTTTTCCACCTTTACCCACAATGCACCCTGTTTTTATTTCAGTTGTCCATCATATCCTCACCTACAAGGCAACGAAACTCACAGGGGACAAAACAACAATTAACAACAATTTCTTTCTGACAAACTTTTAGCCTTGGGCCAAATAGGCCAAAAATTTTAAATTTTTACATTGAAACGTGCAGTATGTGGTGCAGGAGCGTTTACTTACCTGTATGGACATGGATCGGGAGCCTCTCGCCATGTTCTGCATGGATTTGTCTGTGCTGATTTTGAAGTGCTGCTGAGTATCCAGACAGTTCCGCACGGCTACGGTACACACTGTGAGAGACGTGCATGGATTACCGGACCTTGAAATATGCATGTTTGTTACTGCTATTCTTCAAACAGTGCAATTGTATGCGAGTGCCCCCATCAACTGTATCCATCATAATTTCCCTTTTTTTTTTCAATCCCCAGCCAGAGATAACCTCTCGTTTTTGTGCACGCTTGCCGTTAGGTGATTACAGCCCTTAATGTGCATTTTTCATATAGATGTACGCATGTTTTCTTGAAAATTTTTAAGGTTTGCAAACACAAACTGTTGTTTTTTTAATGCCAAGAATGCAAACTTGGTGTACTTGACCTGAAAGAGATTCAGATTAATAGAGAGAGCGGAAAAAATAAGCAAGAGAGAGAAGAGGAGGCGGATAACTGGGTCATGTTCAGAGGCACGAGTGTAATCTGGAGGCGCGTTCTCACAGAAAGCTGCTTCGTATCAGTGGAGCAGAGCTTTACTAATGCATCACAATAAAGAGGTCTCGAAGCTACCGCACAACAAATTACCTGCTTTGAAAATGTGTTGTTTTGCCTTGGTTTCAAATGGCTGCTAACGCCGGGTAGTTTCAAGTCACGGTAATAGCACCTTACAGGCTTTGCTCTGATGTATTGCACGCCGTAGTTAAGCACAGAGGCTTGTTCTTTTTTAATTCTGTGCGCTCTGAACTTGACAACTGACAAATGCAAACGCGGAAACTTTTAGATTATGAGAATTATTCCATCTGGAATGGACTAGCTTTTTCCATTAGTGTGTGCATTCATATGACCATTTATAAAGAGAAACAGGAGAGACCTTGTTACAGCCCAGAAATCAGATTATGCGGCAGCAACAGGGAGTGTAAACCTTATCAAATATTAATTCCATAAAACCAGCTTTCTAAAGCCTTCAATTTCTCCCTCTCGCATTGCCATGGCCAGATATAAATCCTCCTGTAATGTGGCTTCAATTTAACAGCCAAGCACAATTGCAGCCATTTTGTTTACCTTGTTTTTCATCAGCCATATTTAAAGAGGAGGGAGACGGAGGAATGTGCCTGTAAGCACTATTGCCGGCAAGACCCAAGGAGGGGTGCTGCATTATTTGCAATGTAACTGGGAATCAGTCAGACTCTGGGGGATAGCGCTGGGGCTGTTGAGTGGAATGAATAATGTACGCATTTCAAAGTCGTATTCCTGAGTAGCTCGACTCGGTGCCGGGAGCTTCATTATACGGGAAGCGAAGTCCGCGGCCCAAGGCTACGTCTGAGGGCATTAGCGCCAAGCGGATAGCCACAGCGCCTTTTTTTTTTTTTTTTTAAAAGTCGCTGCACAGAGGAAGGATGGAACAAGAAGATATGAAAAGGAAAAACAAAGAGGAGTAAGGCAGCTTTAAAGGTCCCCGAATATGTCACTAGATGCACAGCAAATTAGTTATTACAAGCCATTTCAAAATCTTTCCCCTTTTGACATCACATGGGGAAGTAATCAACCAGAGGCAAGAAGAGCTGATCGACTTCAGCCAAGCAGTCAATGAGATTTCATTATTCTGGGTGGTCACTCCCCCTTGTGATGTCAGCAAGGGGAGATTTGAACTGGCTCATAATGGCTAATTAGATGTGCACCTGATTGCATAATAGGGAACATTTAAGGGAAATGGTGCAAACCAATGGTTAATTTACCAAGTTGAGAAAGTAAAATTAGGCTTCAGTATTTTGTTCCAACCACCATGATTTTCAAATCACAACAGTTTCTTAGCCAAAAGGTGGAGCTATTGGGTGAAATTGGCTAGCTGAGCTGGGTGGGGTGACATTAATGCATATCTGGTCTTTCTGACTCTTGGACTTTACAGTTCTGGTGTAGACATGAGTGGGTGGGGTTAAGGTGAGGCAGGCAGTGCATTGGAGGCTGAGGAAGGAGTAGGAGGAGCCTCACCCAGACGGAGGCTCTGCCTCAGTATGCCGCCCGATGACATACTCTTCTCCGACTCCACCTCGGTGAAGTTGAGCGAGCTGGCGAAGATGAGCACGTCGGCCAGGCTCATGAGCCTCTGCAGGAAGGTGACGGCCGTCTCATGGGGCAGACCCTGTGACGGCTCCAGGTTCTCCAACTCGTGCTGTTGGAGTCAACGAGCAGGGATAAATGCACAAGAAACACAGGAGAGACAAGAAAATATTCAGGTGCAGCTCCTTCATACAGGAAGTAGAGGTGGAAAACCAAGAGCTCAGACAGTTTAAGGCCGATCATACATTCCTTTGACTCATGAACTCATCCACTGTCCTTGCCAATTAGCTCAACCTACTGGCAATACATTTTTCCTTGATAGCAAATGCAGGTGAAACAAAATCCTGGACAAGATATTCTATACCGAAATTTTATACATCTGACAGGAAGTAACATTCACTTTATATTGCAACATCCACTATAAAACGACTGCCCATCTCTGTTCTGAGACATCTGCTGTTCTGTCAGTTAACATCAAAACCCTCATTTAAGCAACCTTACTGGTTTTATGAATTAGCGGCCCAACAAGACATGTTGCTGTTGAACGAGGTGTGCTTTGGTTGGATATGAGTAAAAAACTGGATACTTTATCTCCAGGTGCAGTGAAGCAATATTGATACCATTAAACGGTAAGACCAGCCTCTAAATGTTCTAAAGCAGCATAACCGACAAATTGGAACTTATCTCAGAAGAAGAAAGACTAGACTTTTGCATCCCTTTTACTTGAACTTGCGCTATAGAATTTAACAGGGACTTATAGTGTAAAAAGAAAAATGGAAACCTCGTCAGAATGAATGAAATGACAAAAAGCAAGTGGAAGAGAGGATGCTGGGAGAAATGGTGGTTCTCTGAATATATTCAGCGAGATGCCCTGAAGACTCACTGAAGAGGAGGTAGCAGCAGACAGGAGGGGAAGTATGCCTCCAGAGGCCACGATGAGGTTGTCTGTAATCTGAGAAACCAGGTGAACCGCGTTGTGCACGAAGACGACGTTTTCGTTGCTGTTGACGAACTCCGACACGGATTTTGTTGAGTGGCTAAAGGCAGAAGAGGAGAGAAAGAAAGGGGAGAACAACAGTCTGGTCAGGCTAGAAACTCACAGACAGCAGTGTGGGATCAGGAGGGGCATCAAAGGGCGATGTATTCAGCTAGTTCACGAGAATAATGCCCAATCCTTCAAGGAAGATGACCAAATAGGTTTAAGCCTAAAAAACTGTCGGATCAAAGCATGTCAGCAGATACTTTCAGGAAAAACAAGTTGTCATTAAAACCGTGAAAAGATAAGACTTTTTCTAAGTCTAACTTCAACCTCAAAATGTTACTTTTCAGTTACTAAAGGAACAGTCTACTGCAGTGGTCTCCACCACCGTGACTGAAGACCGACCATCCTGAAAGTTTTCACGCCAACCAAAGAGAAGCACAACTCATGTCCATGTTATAGATCTTGATCTTTTAACTGAGCCCCTTAGAACAAGAGCAGTCCAACTGATTTTTTTTAATTTTCATTTTGGATGTCTATTGCACTGTGCACTTTATACATTCTTGAAGTGTGGAACACAAGCCCAGGCATTGTATAGTACAAGAACTACACTGAGTTAATCCACTCTTGCACTAAACAGATTGACCACTCAGGAATCATTATCAGATTAGAACTTTAAAAAAGACAAATATGGAGTTAGACCACTTTTGTTCTCAGGGACTCAATTAGCCTAATCAAGTGTGTTGAATTAGGGTTGGAGTAAAAACCTACAGGACAGCAGCTCTACTGAAACATAGTAGGAGACCACTGGTCTGTAGAGTTTCTAGAGTCCACAGTTGTTCTGTGGTAAGCAATGAAGAAGAGTATTTCAACAGAAAACTGTCTTGGCAGCGAATGACAGTCTTTCGATCTTTCGGATAAGACGTTAAACTGGAGTCCGAACTCTCTTTGGTCATTAAAGATCCTCTTTGACCACAGCAGGGGATTTCTCGGTGACATGGCTAAATTCCCAACCCTACCTCTTTCAACCTGCCACCTAATCATCCCGTGATCTAATTAGCTATGGAATTTGTCCTCTCCCTCTCCACTTCAACCACCAGGGCTCCCTTGAAAAAGAGATTTCAATCTCAACGGGACTTCCCTGGTTAAATAAAATGACACTGACCTGGACCTGATACAGTCACTACTAGAGCAAAGCACTAATGACTGCTCCTTATCGTTCAGATACTGGAAACCCAAGCTTCTGGAAGTTTCAGCTTCAAATGTTATGTATGCCCTTTGAAGATGCTTGATCACACCTCCCGCAAAGCAATCCACAACCAATTGGTATAAACACTATAGAAGATCAACCATGCCCCTCACCTCCTCCACATCTGAATGTCAGTCTCGATAGCAAATAGAAGGTCCGTCAGCAGGCGCTGGTGCATGTGGGACCACTGGAACTCTGGAATGTGGAACACCGTGCCTGCTCCAGTGGAAGGGGAATCTCTGCCTTGGCTCGCAGTAGACAGGCCTGCAGACACGCCTTGACCACTACCCTACACCACGTAAACAACAGATGGCCATGACCAAATCTGCCTACAGCAATGTCAAGTGCTAAATCAGGACACACGGCATGCAATGACTAGTCTAATGCTCGTATTGTAAAAAATGGCTGACTCATGATAACGGAGACGAGCTGAATTATATTGCACTGTACCTCTGATGGCTGTCCCCTCAGTTCCATCTTAGCTGTGTCAGCAGCCACACTGGACACATCGAGTTGGGCGATCTTCATCTTAGAGGTGGGTGTTGAAGGTTCTGCGGTCCCTACCCCTTCTGCGAGTGGAAGCTCGGTTTTGTCTGCACTGCCTGTAATAGGTGTGGTGGACTGGGGCTCTAGGGGATCTGAACCTTCAGTGGTTGGGAGGACTGAACTCTCAGTGCTGGAGGGGTCCAAACCTTCTGCGCTAGTGGGCTGTGAGTTATCAGGGCAGGGAACATCCGAACTCTCGGTGATGGGAGGTTGTTGACTCTGGTCCGCTGTATCCTTTCGACCCTCGAAGTTTTCAGATGGTGTGGAGGTGGCTGCCTCAGTGACAACCTCCTCAGCGTCTGTTCCACTCACCTTCTGGTCTTCTTCTGTGGATTTAGACATGGAGTCATGAGCCTCCTCTTGCTCATCTTCCTCTTTAACCCCTTCCTCTACAGCTACAGGGGGAGAAGCTGAGGATGAATCTTCAAGAGCATCGATTGCCTTTTCCTGCCCTTCCTCTAATGGGCCCTTGTCATTGTGGATGGACCCAGTTTCAGTATCATCACCTGCAGCATCTGCGCCATCAACTAAAGTTACATTTTCCATATCGTCACCAGTTGATTCCGTTTTGTCACCAGCAACTTCCAAATCGACGCCTGAAGATTCGATTTTGTCACCAGCGGCTTCCATATCATCACCAGTAGATTCAACTTTGTCGCCAACTGCTACAAGATTGTCATCTGTAGATTCTTCACCGTTTGCTGAAGTTTCTGGATTGTCATCTGCATTTTCTGCTTTATTCCCTGTAATTTCCACATCATCAGCTTTAGTTTCCTCTCCATCACAAATGACTACAACAGAGTCGCCAGCAGTTTCCGTATCTGGACCTGTAGCTTTGTCTTCGAGCTGCGTCGGTTCCATCCCTGTAACATCAGTGGGAGTGGTGTCAGTTGGATTGGCAGGGTCGCTGTTAGCTGGCGTTTCTGTAGCTGGGCCTGGGGGTTCCACAGTCTGGTCCTGGACCTCACTATGACCAGGCAGCTCCACCTCCATGGTGTTATTCAGGATATCGGGGACGGTGACCAATGGCTGGTCAGGCTGTCCTTCACCCTCAACAGTCAACTCGATGATCGTGCAGGGAGCCAGCTCTGCCTCTTCATTGTCTTTAGCGGGTTCCCCATTGGAATGGGACGGAATGGACCCAGAGACCGTCCTGACGATATCTCCATTGCTCCCCTTCTCGTATTCTTGGAGCATGCTGACCAAGCTGTCTTTGTGTTTCTCAAAAGTAACCTAGGAAGAGATTTCAAATTGGCACATTATAGTGATTTTTAACAGATACCGGTTCAATTGTGAAGAAAGCAGCATAAAGTTTGGCAGCTTATGACTCAGAACTGATAGTTATTTTGAAGCAGAGACTTTTCCTGTCATGCTCTTAAGTGTTTTCCTTTTCTTATAAACAGTGTATACATGCATCTACTTCTACACAAATCCCAAACAACACCTCAGAGAAGTCTCTGAACACTAATCAATGAGATCTTTAAACAAACTACCCATGGCAAGGCACTGTGTTTATAGTGAATATATCACACGGCACAATGAGCCTGAGGAGATTTAAAGGAAAATGCTGTGTTCGTGAGGGGCAGTCAGATGGAGGCGCGACGCGCAGTTGCTTGCGTTGCAGAGCAAAGACACTAGTGCTCTGCAGGCACCTGCGGCCCCCGACTGCTCGTTCCTCATGCTGCATTCCCGTCTCCGCCTCCCCGGACTGACAGGGAGCGAGCACCAATGACGCAGTTTAACTTTTCTGTATTTCTTTTTTTTTTTAACCTAAAGGCATCTGCATTTGTAAAAGAAAACCTTATTATGTGCAATTAATTAGGAGTTATTGTTCTAAATTAGCTGGCTACAAGACTGGTCATTAATCTTCCACATCACTTGATTGCTAATCTATAGCTGTTTTCTCCAGGCAGAAGGCCTCTAAATGCTTCATTGGTTAAAGATTTTTTTTTCCCCCTCAACAGGCTAACAATCACAGTATGGGCTCTCCCCTTTATTTCATCTTAATTTGACATTCAATATCAAGCCATTAGCAACACTCAATCAAGAGGCGCGTCACATGCTGCCAACATATTTTTGCACGTTTAAATACATAGGCGGTCATTGTGAGTGGGATGATGAGTGGCAACTATTCCACGGGCCCTCAGCTTGAGGGACTCTAGAGCCGTTGAAGGTCCAAAAAACTCCAGTTAGACGAAAAAGAGGGGGGGCCCACAGCAACATTCATCCAGGGAACAGGAATTCTTGGCCGAGCTGTGGGATACTGGCTAATGGTTAGATTCAGCAAATGTTCTCAGGTCTGCCGATGAAACTTGTCTAGCACGTAGCTGACCCACCCCTTTAAGCCCTTTCACACTGGCCAAAAAACCCACCAACACCCGCTAACATCTGGCTTTTGTCTGCAGAGTAAAAGGTTACAAACGGCATTCATTCCCGGGTCAAATGCCTCCGCAGTAGTCACAGGCATTTATCGGCTCCAGCTTCGATCAGCAGCGATGTGAACTTGAAACTCAGATTTACACTCTTAATTTTGCCCCTTTTCTGCCGCAATTCTACAATGCGAGTTAAAGTGCCTGGCACTGATAAATATTGAAAAAACCAGCGTATACATGCTGATTTTGGATGAAAAAGGAATTAATCAAGTTGCAGGTACAAGCCAGAACTGGCAAGCAGTCACTTGCTCCAATAGACCCTTATTATCAGACTGAACTGAGTAAAATTTCTTACTGAGAACAGCGCATGAACGCAAATGAAGCAGCTGGCTGATGCCCAGACCAGTAAATGCATTGACAAATAAAAATATTTTGAGGTTTTATTGGACAGGGTACATGATGTCATGATGGTAACTGGTCCCGTCAGCGCAAAAAAACGGCGGAAAATCAAAACTGCGCTCAAAATCACTGGGTTACACGGTGAGGTACTTTCACATAATCACAAACTATGCACGATAGAAATAAAATGCATGAGGCTAATTTGTAGCAACCAACATATTGCAACCAGCTGCTGATTATATTACATTATACAGACCAGCATGGATAATGTGCCACATGTGCACACACACACACACACACACGCACACCTCAGATAGACACACACACATTCCTCGACAAACACACACGCATAGACAGACTTGTGTACACAGACAGATACAGAAGCATTTACAAAACCCAGACACAATCTTGCTCAGAGTGCAAGGCCCCCATTTAGATCAATAAATAGAGTGAAACCACAGATCAGAATGGAAATAAGAATTGGAGCGCACTCTTAATTGGATTAGCTCAATGCAGTTCTCAAAAAAAATCAATGTTGTTTACTGGGCAGTGCGCGGTGCAGACTCAAGCCCATTTAAAACCCTCTCCCCTGCCTGCTGAACTAAAGAGCAAGATGGCTGCCTCTCCTCCACAGGCCAGTGAATGGATTCCCGAGGGAAGTGGTTTATAGGAACACACAGTGGGAATGCCGGGCAGGAGGGTGTGTGTGTGTGTGTGTACATGCGCCTGTCTGGGAGTGTGTGAGAGTGTGTGTGTAAATACAGTGTCCGTACAAACTACAGAACTGCCCTGCGATACATTATACTCAGACGTCATTCAGAGGAACTCAATAGAGTTTGCTAGTTTCTGCTTACTGCAACATAAGGTGCTCCAAACTCAGAGCAGTACTGGAGTTTCCTTGTAAAACAAGCGATTTTGCTGCAGCACTGACCTCAAGTGTCTCCTCAGGCCCTTCCATACGAAGTCCTATCCGTAATGATCCATATACAACAACCACAAGAGACTTGACGCACCATAGCAAAGGCAGATGGCATTCAGAATTGTCACAAGTAGAATGCCTGTATGGAACAGTAGTCAATGGCAACAAAGCTGGATTACTGCACAAAATGTTAAAAGGAGACGTCCCTACGTGGAGGACGATACATATCAATTTATTAAAAAGCCAGAGGAAACTCTGTCACTGTTGTGGAAGACATGTTTGATTGCATTAACTTCTTAAGAATATCGATTACCAGTAAATTTGTTAAAAGGCTGAGGCTAAATTACCTCTATACTGTACGGTGAGACTGCCTTTAATGATGTCATTCCATATAAAAATTAAACCCCAAATCCCAGTACCAAATGAAAACTTCAAGTCTATAAAGAACAACAAGGGACACTTCAAAATCCAACTTAACATCTAAATCAGGGCAGATGAAAGCCTTACTCCTGATTGTCAAACAGCAGCGTACATATACATCAGCTACAATCCTGAGAGTCTGAATTGAGGAAAATTAAGTAAAGTTTGTTCCAATTCATGCGCAAGCTGAAGGTCACTGCCACACGCAATCAGAACTGTACACAGCATCACAAAACCAGAACTGCAAGCTAATATATGTACGCAACATGCATACAGAACTGCACTCAAGAGAGGGTCACACTAAACAAATGTGAACACGACACTTGCATAGGTGGACGTGCGCGCGCGCGCACACACACACACACACACACACACACACACACACACACACACACACACTCAAGCCCTGCAGCCAGAAGGTGGGGGGGGTGTGGGGGTTGGAGAGAGCTACAATGACAAACAGCTCTGCTACTACAGAGTTGGCAGGAAATCTATCAAACCGGACAATAAAATTGCAATTGAGTTTCTTAAGGTGTTTTTTTTTCTTCTTTTTTTAATAGCAGATGCATGTTTCGTGAGAGGCAGTGCTAGTGCGCCTATTGAATTCACAGTGTGGAACCCCGGCATAGGGGAAACGGTATTTTTAGATTAGCGTGGGGTTATTGTAAACAGGGCAAAACAGAAACCGCATTAATCTTGTGCAATTATAGGAAAAAGGCAATTACAGGCCGTCTGATCTAGAAACGTGTGATCAATCCCAGTACACACACACTACTGCAAAGGCTTATGGTTTGTTACTTCAATTACATCACACAAGGCCGCCAAAGACGGCAATACTGCACCTGAAATTACACACCCCACCCCTAATGCCTTTGAGGAAAACATTTGTCCTCATTTAGACAGATATCACACAAGTTCAATTATTCAGAGTGCACAAGGAAAATAGATGAAGTACAATTACACAAAATTACAAAAATGTGTGCGCGTACACTTGTTGTTTGAAACTGCTTTTTAACCAACGTACACACACACACACACTCACAAACGCATGCACATATTACAATTAAGACTGTAATTCATGTTAAAGTACCTTACTTATATGCTGGGAATTATTTGTATATTATTAGTTTATTTTTATGGCAATTTCAAGCAGTTACATCTCTTCATCTAAGCATCTCATTGAAAATTTTAAAAGGTATGCAGCATTTCCTTCTGCTTACAATTAGTGAGATATTCACAATAGCTCACTGCAGAAGTTGCTGTACCTATCATGCTGTATTCTCACCAAACGATTTACATTCTGCACTAACCAATAAGGTGGCAATTCCAGTGGAGAGAAAAAATGTTGAAAAAAATGTATTTTCTTAAATTATTTTCAAAAAATCTACACTATGAAAAAAAGCCACCAAAAACCTCACAAAGACACTGCATACCCCACAGAAGAAGGCCAGTCATCTGAAAAATTTCATAAGAGACCGTTACATTCAATAAAATCCATAGACTGAACGCAAAGTGGCAGCTTTAATAGCTATTAGGACGTTTGTTTGCTCTGAACTTTAGATATTATCGTTCACAAACACCGTTTGCCTAATTACACCATAACTTTGATATAATCATAACAAAGGTAACTCAAAATTTTAAGGCCAGGTTAATTTGCGGTGTGTCCGTTTGAATATGCGCTTCGCTTCCCGACGGTGTAGCTGTGCCTCCTAGTGGCCAGATGCTTTCATTGCACAAAAATTAAGACTTCCGCACTTGATCCATGCCACGAAAGTTTAATAAAACCATTTCGATCCCAGTTGAATCTTCGTCTGGTCAACGCTGACATAGATCAAATGTACAGGCTTCACTCTTTTTCCAAGCCATTTATTGATGGCCTAGCACCTAAACGTGATGCGCTAATAATTATTTTCTCTATATATTAGGTGGTCATTGCACCACATAAAATACGCTAAGTGGTTCAGGCTTCAATCAGTCATCTTAGAGCTTCACAGTCCAAATCTGACAATGTCCTGCAATACAGTGTAAATAAATAGATTTTTCACTTTTGAGGAGGGTTCTTGCCTGTGTATGGGGTTTTATAGTGGAGTGTTGAGTCTGACGGCACAGTGAAAGTACTCTAACCTTGGAGTGGGTGATGGAGAGAGTGTCCACCCAAACACGCCAGCCACCCCACTCGTACTTGATGGCGTGGTAGAGGAGTATTCGGAAGAGGGCGTACACCATCTCCGTCACCTTCTGCTCTTCGTTGTTTCGGGGATTAATGTAGCACAAGGACAGCATCCATTCCTGCCACACAGAGCACTGCAGGAGACACCTGAAAACGAAACACGCGCACACACGCACGCACGCACGCACGCACAATGGATAAAGCAAAGATTAAACATGAACGCCAATAGGTACATGTGCAAACGCTCAAAAATGCACAGATGCAGGAAAAGAGCAAAGACACATAAGCATAAACACTTATTACAATTACAGTATATGCATAAAATAACACTGATACCCACTCTCTCTCTCTCTCTCTCTCTCACACACACACACGCCCACACACACACGAACAAATGCACAAATGCGCGCGCGCACACTCACACACACACATTTAAACGCAAATGTACAAATGCGCATACGTGCACACATAAACGTAAATGTACAAATGCGTACACATGTGCACACATACAGAAAAAGCAAATGTACAAATGCTTGCACACACGAGTACACATACACACACACATATTTTGTAAACACAAATGTACAAATGCACGCACACACACACACACACACACACACACACAAATGTGATGCAACGGCTGGTTTAATCTCAGTACCTGCGGTTCTCTCGGCTGTTGCTGAACACTCGGATCATGTCGGACAGGAAGACCCTGCGCACCTCCATGCACTCGGGGCTCTGAGGTGAGTTCTTCAGAACAGCTGCAATCACCTTCAGGACCTCTGTCGAAACCACAGGGAGACCTTTCAACCTTTCAGTGCATCAACAGCCATATTTCCAAAGCAAACCATATCAGAGCTTACACTACATTTACATTCGGTTTTAGCATTTACATGTGGAGCATATTGTCGTTATAAGCCATTTATGCAGGTCATACTTTTTGCATAAAATATGCTGATGCACTATGGATGGTTCTTGAAGTGATATAACTGATCTTCTACTTTCTCTATATCAGAACCCAATGAATCACAAACAACCACATTAATCATGCCAACTCACCATGGCTCGTACTCATAAAGCCCTTTCAGAGTAAAAGCACTGATCTCAGACCAGTTTACCCAGCCCATCTCTTCAGCACAACCATTGACAGCAGTAAAGACTAAACTGGTCCAAGATCAGCTTTCTTAATCAGCAAAGTTTAATGAAAAGGGGAGGATGTTTTTTTACAGTATTGTTAGCCTAAATCATATTTGGCTGATCGCATCTTCCCACAATTAATTTCACAGATAATACTTATATGAAAGCAAACACTGACGCAGAATTAAAATAAATTAATGAATAACACTCATGCAATTCATTAAACTAATCAACAATAATACAAATTTCCAGCTTTGCTTTCAAAAGCCTAAATTAGTCAGCAGGTCACCAGAGCAACCCAAGCATGAAAATTAATCGATTTTAATCAGAGAGCTTAGAACTGCAGGTGGGGTGGGGGTCAGGGTGTATTGTCTACTGTGGAACATGTCACTGGGTGAAACCAAGGGGAAAAAAATGAATCACGGATGTCGTGTCGGAGTCCATATCGTGACAGGAGATATAATTTCCGAGTCTGATACTGTATCTAATTCCAATATTTTGTAGCCTGATTTGCTTCAGTTCAGGGTAATGAAAACCATAAGGTTCTCCAGATACTGTGACACGGAATCCCAAGTGACGGCATGTGAAGACAGGAATGCTGGGTATTTGAGTGTTTTGTTTCTGGTTTTGTATGAGACTTTGGTCTAAAGTTTCACTCGCAACGAAGAATCAAACATCCTGTGACATCCCCGTCACAGGAAGTTTCAGTCTTTCCTGCGAGTGAAACTTAAGACAAAAAGGATACATACAGGAGGATACAGGAGCCGACGTGTGAAATCAAAGGCACAGCGGGTGCTGCAGTCCTATGCCAGAGCGTAAAGACTGGCTGTGATGATGGAGTGATAATGTTTTGTAAGCAGCATGATAAACAACAGTAATTATAGCGTATAAAACCATTAACAGGGTGCGATCATAGTGTTCAATGTGCCTTCAAAGCCTTCTCACTACTTGAAATCAACAGAATCACGAGTAAAAATATAGCCGCAAGCAGCAATTATGGGGCCTAGCACTATACAGCGAGGTTTTTCCGTAATAGCACCAACTTGTGTTCAGATGACACCTACTGAGTCCAGCATCCGAAGAACATGCCGCAAAGTATATGAATAAAGGTCCGTGTCAGTAAACCAAAGCTTTGCCCGGATACAACAGCACTTCCTGTTCGGCATCTATACATCTGGCACTGACTACTAACAGAGTACTCTCATTGGATGAGCCCAAGGTTATTACCTAAATTGTGAGTCAATACACAATTGTGTCGCTAAATTACAGTCTCACATCTTGTTTGACATCTGCGCCATCTGGCGCAAACCATGAACTGACAAAGAACTGTCATGACATGGGCCCAATGTTATTAATGACTTAAACAGTCAATACACAATTGCAATGCCAAGTTACAGCTTCCATTCTTGTTTTGCGCTGTTGCTGTCAGCTTCCTTCATCAGTCATGAGCCTCACCTTCTTTAAGGCCATTCAAGGCATGGCCCTAAAATACATTTGAAATTCAGCGTTTAATCCCAAAGCACTACAGACATACAGCTTCATGTCCTACTAGTGTGCAAATTTCACAACTTTCAGCATATGGTTCTAGAAGCAGCCATAAACTTGTATTACAGAAGATTAATAAAAATATTAACAATTTCAATAGGTGCCGAACAAAAATTCCCCTTGATGCCCAGCTGGCAAGACAGATGGTATTTTTCTCCTGAATATACACAAAGATAACAGGATATGCACACACGTCTGTGTCTATAATGAAAACCTACATTAGAAGCAAATGAATCTTAATGGCCAACCAAAAAAACACAACATCTAATCATCTGGCGTGGTTTAACACTTCGGTCCAGTTCTGGTCACTAGTGCAATCGCAAATCGAATTTAATTTATATTTTATTTTCAATGACAGACACACCCATGTGTCCCGATCATGATTAATGGGTTCACATCCCATTACGGGAACGGAGATGATTGGGCATTAACCCACTGAAAAACAAATTCTTGGAATTCTGTCCAGTTATTTCAGACACAAATAAGAGATGACATTCAATTGTAAAAAGGAAGTTTATAAGAATGTGTTTCTTTTTTCCATCTCAAAACTCAAAGTAAATATTCAAGACCTGCTTTCTGCTGGCTGTACCGGTCGTTACATTAGCATTAGCCTGCTCAGTTAAGAACATTCAAATCTTCATTCCTGATGTTGTACATAATGTTGCAGGGGACCCCAAGTTAACTATCACTTACGTGGGTTGACAATCTTCACAGCTGAGTCGGGATCAATATGCTGCTTGTGAATCACCTGTGTGGTGATCTTCTCTGTGAGAATCTGCAGTTACAGAGAACAGCTGCATCTCAACATTTGTCAACAGAGACGCTCAACTACACCATCTGATAATGATATAGTTCTCCATTACTCACAGAAAAGCAGTTAAAGGGAAATTTTAATTCGACAAAATGAATAAAAACTCAGTTCCTGAATTTAATTACACTCCATAAGGTTTCAAAATGAATTGCCTGAATCAACTGACTTGCATGACTTGCTTGTGTCTATAGTGTGTGCACCAACTTCAGTGAAAGTCCTTAACGCTACATGTTATACATTGGAACTACAACATTAACCCCTCAGTGTTAAAACTCATTTGAAATCAATATGCAAGAGCTAGAGATCATAAAGAAAGCAACAGAAAGGGACTCTGGGAGACTGTGGTTAAATAAAAGGGAGACGGCTTGTAGGGCCATGGTGGAGGCTGACCTCGAAGAGGACATTGTATGTTGCAAGAGTGGACTGATGGGAGTGCAGTATCAGCCGTTCTGACAGCAGGGAAAAAAGCCCGTGACCCAGCATGAGCTCCGACTTCCTCCTGCAGCAACGCAAGCAAACCAACAACAAAATTAGTGACTGGTCACCGTTTGATTTTCAGCAATCATTTGATAGGATACAAATGTTTTGCGTCCTCAAAGGTTTTTGGCCATTCTGAAGGTCTTCATAAATCAGGCTTATGAACACAAGCGCACACAGACACAAACACACGCACGCACACACATGCACACACACACACACACACACACACATGCGCACACACGCACGCCCACACAAAAACGCAGCCACAACCCAGCTGACAAAAGAGAAAAATATCATTGCCTCATTTTGCCTCCATAGGGAGGAAAGAAATCTATATTAATTCCACCTCAGATGGTGAATATTAATACTTCATCCGCTACATATACGGGGAGATGAAAGGGGATTAAAAACAGGCGTGAAGTGCAGGCCCGAATCTGAGACAGATGAGCAGGGTGAGCACTACTCGACTGCAGTCACAACTTTTCTCGAACTCGCGAAAAAACGTCTGAACGCTCTCCCCGGTTCCCCGGGAATGTTGATCAAAGCGCTGAGATCAAAACCAGGCATAAGAAATATGGTGAGTGACTGGCGTCCAATCAACCGCTTCTTTCCAACATGCTTTTAATTGCATTGCCAACCAATGGGAGGTGCTCGCAGAGGGTAATTTGGTATTCAGATGGAACTGAGAGACCCCAGCGATCAACAGTGTGTAAAAGGTGCCTTTACTCTTAAATATGCATTCTCTTTACATGTGGTTTTTATTTTTACTAACATTCCAACAATCATGCGCAAAGAATATTAGAACATTTATTTTCAAGGAGCATGCATTATCAAAATGTAACACGGACACCTACTTCCATTTCAATGATTATAATCACATATTCATACCCTCCCAGCTTGCATACCATAGATTGACTCATTATGAAACTGCGACTGCTGACAAGATGAGAAGCTCATTGGTTTTTAAACAAAATGATGGCGCCTAAAATGTCAGAAAAATTACTAGCATAGTAAAAAGATATATTTATGAAAAATATTTTCAAATGTTTTTGTCAAAAATAGTGAGTAAACTCAGGAATTTAAGAACTAGATGCATCACTTTGACCCTTTTTATTACAGAGAGTAGCAGTGCTTACTTTGGAGACAGATGCTTTAAAAAGTACCCCAGCACCTTCAGAGCCTGGACCCGAACACCCTCATCTTTGGAGGCAAGAAGCTTATAAATCACACTAAAAACACAAGAGTAACAGAAATGCACAGATGTTACAAACATGCCACATAAAACATATGAAGACAGCTCTTGGTTAGAGATCAAGTTAGAATTCAATAATGTCGTCAAATGTGTGATTGTTGACAATAGTTTTTCATTGCCATTCTTTTTCGGCACAAAAACATCAAAAAGAGAAAAAAATATGGAAAATACTGAACTGATATATTTTTGCATGGCGGAAAATTCTATTTATGTGCTGCTAATAGTTATATAATATCACTCTTAAATAATAGATTTGGTCCTTCAAGCCGTGGGAACTTCCAATGACCAACATTCATTTCATACTTGGAATTAGTAATAAATTAGTAATAAATTACTAATTACTAATAAATTACTGGAGTTCAAGTTCCTCAAATAGTTTCATATAAACCAGACAAAAAAATGTAATTCATATGAATTTCATTTTGAAAAGTAGTGCAACTGTCAACAGTTTCAGGACAAATAAATCCTTGTAAATCCATTTGCAAATCCAGGACTCTGCACACCAGATTTAGATATTTTAGAGTGCTTGTGTGTTTCTGTGCGTGTGATGTTTCTGTGTGTGTGCGCGTGTGTGTGTATGTGTGTATGTGCGTGCGAGCGAGTGAATGAAAAATGAGATGGAAAAGAAGTTTTGAGAATTAAGCGTAAATTTGTATTCCAAGTCTGATTTCGTTAAATCCCTTATGCCTAACACATAACCATCAGAGTATTTATAACCACACACACACACACACACACAGAGACACACACACATATATATATATATATATATACATATATAATGGCTATGTGTGGGTTTACATCAGGCTTAAGCTTTGGTTTAGTTTAGATGTGTAACACTCAGGAAAGCTAGGTTTGATGGTGCCCTGCATTATGACCATGTTACAAAGGCCCATCACCATGGGGCACCAGAGCCATTACCGTATTCCATTGCATTGGTCAAAGGCCGGCACCATGGATCCCGGCTGCTCTGACATCACAGCCACCAGAAGCTGCAGCACGTCAATTAAATTGTCATCCTGGAACGACATACCCCAGACGCAAGCCATGAGCATGTTACACTCACTGATACCAGCGAAATTATCAAAATTTTGCAGTTCCAACAGGAACCAGAATGAGGGAAAAGAATAAATACTCTGTAAAATGCACTTTTTCATGGCATCACACAGATCAACTAAGAGGAAATATAAAGTATTAATTTTACTGATATTCAGATTTCTGCCAAGCAATACCATTAATAGATATACTACTCCTAAAATAAAACCCACTTTCCTGTGGCATTCCACTGAGGTATGTCAAGGCAGAACAACTGATATGCGACTTCAAGTACAGATCTTGAGCAGAAATAAGAAGAAAAATACTTGGTTGAAAAAAATTCCCTTTCACAATTAAAATACCAACTGGGGAGTCCAGAACCGGTACCATACTTCCTTCTGGATGCTTAAATTTGTGAATTTCATAAAATTTGTGCAGTTATTTTCTGTTAATAGTGTTATTGTGACAGTGAGGTAACAATCGAGTGGATGAATATCACTCACTCTAAATGCAGCCTTGGTTCAGAAAGAGCTGAACACATCCAACAGTGCAATTGAAATTATATAGTATGTCTACAGAATGTGAAGAATGCACCGCCAGGCAAAATAAAATAAACTACAACTGACCATTAGTCTTTGCTGCCACCTAGCGGTGCATTGATGTGCAGTACAAACCACATTGTACAACAAAGTCCAGGAAATTGTTTAACTGCGGGCTATACGTCTCAGTAATGCATATTTTATGCCCATTTTCTACACATAAAAAGAATCAGTACAGCAGGGGTATGTTTCCTGAAAGTATGAACGCTGACTTCGATAATTGCAACCTGTGACTGTAAACAGTCAAACTATGCAAGTTGCTGACATGGTCAGCAGCATTGCTTTTGAAAAACTTTTCCCAGAATGGTTTGGGGATCGAGCTGTCAATCCTGCAGGACCAATTCCCAGGTAAGATTAAGCTGGCATGGCCTTATCTTAGGTGCAAGACGTGCTTCATTAAGTATTGAGCAGTGTAACCAGATGCTAGGTAAGACTTTGGGCAAGTCATTATGGATAAGGCCATCAGAAAAATGCCTGGAATGCAACTAAATGCAATCACTCAGGCAAAAGGTTTCCAAAAAGAATCCTGGTCTCTTCACTAAGCGAGTGAAAAAAGTCAAGACTGAAATAAGATTTCTCTATGGAGAACTGTGAAGCCTATAAGCGTTTGCCACCATTTGCGATGATGTGCACATGTCCACTTGAAGGTGTCTACTTGAAGGGGACTCCAGTGACGATGCTTCATTACCTCGTGCAAGGTGAGCAGGAAGTTCAGAATGCTCTGTAGCTCCGGTTCCCTCACGCCATGGTCCTGCAACAGAGGCAAACCTGGATTATTTCCGCCAGTCGACACGCAGCAAACAACATTTACAATACTCATACACCCTCAGGTATCCCCATGCCCCGACCACCATTATTGTGTGACATTGAGCCAACACATCTGCCTTCGAGCATTAAAAAATCCTGACAGCAATAAGAAATCTCCAATCGCGCAAAATAAAAGTATTGTGATTTATCATCACTGGGGGTGTAAAAACAAGGCAGAGTTTCACTGTCAGCACTAATAAATTTCAGTTACGATACATGGATTTAGCGCTGCAGTGCTTCTATGAATCATAATAGTTCTAAAACAGTTCAAAATGAAGTTGTGACCTAAATGTGCATCATGCACAAAAACGGTCTTCATGAAAACTTTTAAAGAACTGAAGGTTCTTGTCCAACGAAAGAGATCAAACAGTTTAGGAGAATAAAACACAAAACTTATTAACATATAAAACATCACATGCATCATAGTGGTGTTTACAAGTGTTTAAACAAAATTTCAAAGCAGCCTACATCTCTACGCAGCTGATTTAATCTGGATGCACCTTCAAGCAAATTAAAGTGGGCAGATGCTTTAATCTGACAGTTTTTCCACTCATATGCTGCCGTGAATAGTACAGGAAGCACAGCCATTAAAGGAGCAGTGTGTAGAATTTAGATTGATATTTTGGCAGAAATGGAATATAACATTCATGACTACTTTTTAGTAGAGTATAATCACGTGAAAACAATCTATGAGTTTCTTATCGCTTTGAATAAGCCTTTTAAACCTATATGGGAGCAGGTCTACCTCCGCGGAGGCCAACATGCTTTGCTGCCATTTGCCAACAGTAGCCCAGAATGGGAAAAAAGTAAATGAATAAAGCACTGACACAAGAGAGCGCCTTTCACGTTTTCACGTTTTGCAGCCACCAAAGGTTTTCTGAGAAAAGGAATGGTCAGTTGGTTGCAATCTATAATCTGGCCAGTAGATGGCTCTAAATCTTACACACTGATCCTTTAAATTGTTTCACAGTCTAAATACTTGCGGACCTTACAGTACAGCACAGGAAAAGTATTAACCTGTGGTTTTTTGTTGTTGTTGTAGGTAAATGGGAGAGTTCACCACACATGCTCTAAGCAAGAACAATCGTTCCAGGAAACACTGGCCCCTGCCAGGGAGGCTGGAGTGGGGTCAGATGTAACAGACACTCACCTTCACGATCAGCTGCTTGATAAACAAGAGCATGAAGGCCCTCATGGACAGGATCTCCTTCTGGCTAGGTCTGGGCCCATCTGCAGTGACAGGAGAAGCCAGCATGAGGGTCTATGCGTGTGTAATAGAAAGTAGGACAAAGACTTCTGATAAATGAACATGAGTGAAAGCATGAATGTTGTATTTAAACTGAGCTTTCTCAAAAGGTACTCATGGTGGCTAACGGTGACTTGGGGGCATGTCACCTCGCCACCACCAACAATGTGTGGCAACCAGCCGGGTGATGTACGGCAGCCATTTTGTGCCAGAACGCTCATTGCACATCAGAGAGGGTGGGGAGAGAGAGAGGGCAATTTGCATAGCCAATTAAATCAGGGGATAATTAGGCAGCAAGTTGAAAGAACTTGGTTGGGACTTCAGCCAAGACATGAGGTAACCCCCTACTCTCGTCACAGAGTGTCACAGGATCTCTAATAACCACAGTGAGCTAGGACCGCAGATTTATGCCTCATTTGAAAGATGGGGTATCCTACAGCACAACATCCCCATAACTGCAAAGGGGCATTGGGGTTAAATAACTTGAGGGAAGACCACCATCTATTGGACCAACAACACCAATTCGAGCAACAACTTCATTTTCTGAGGAGGTAGCTGATCCAATCATGCCCTCATCTGCTGAGCTACAGCCACAGACCAGACCACAGCAGACCGAGGGGTGGTATGGCTGCTATGAGATGGTATGACAGAACGAGACTTGAAGAGGCAGACAGGGAGTGAGTCAGGGTGAATCGGCATGTTAGAACAAGTGAGTGAATCTTAATTCAATGAATGAACGCGGACGTCTACAGTGACAGGGCCTGAGTCCATCAGTGAGCGAGTAACTGCGGAATTGAGTGAGTCCGCAGTCTAGAGTTGGTGAGCGAGTGAATGATTCTTCAGACACTGAGTAAGCGAGTGACTCTTCTGTTTGTGAGTAGGAAAGAAGTGACTCTTCTGTCTGCAATTATTGAGCAGGCACAGAGTGACTCCAGCCAGACAGCGAGGGAATGATTCTTCAGTTTGCAAACCAGCAATTCTTCAGCAAGTGAGTCAGTGACTCTTCAGTAAGTGAGGAAGCAATTCCTCAGTGAGTAAGCAATTCTTCAGTTAGTGATTAACCAATTCTTCAGTACGTGTGAAAGAGCGAGTGATTCTTCAGTGAGTGAGCAATTCTTCAGTTTGCCAGGAAGCTATTCTTCAGTGAGAAAGCAATTGTTCAGTAAGTGAGCGATTCTCCAATGAATGAGTGATTCCTCAGCAATTCTTCAATTAGGCAGTAAGCGACTCTTCAGCAAGTGAATGAGAGTAATTCAGTAAATGAGTGATTCTTCAGGAAGCGAGTGAGCAATTTCTCAGTGAATCAGAAAAATTATTCAGTAAATGAGTCAGCGATTCCCTCAGTAAGTGAGCGGGTGATTCTTCAGTATGTAAGCAAGCAATTCTTCAGTCAGTGAGCAAGCAGTTCTTCAGTTAATGAGTGAGCAATTGTTCAGTGAGTGAGCCATTTTTCAGACAGTTAGCAAGCAATAGTACAGTAAATGTGCAAGCCATTCTTCAGTAAGCGAGCAAGGAATTATTCAGTCAGTAAGCAAGAAGTTTGTTCGAAGGATCTGTATTTTTTCATCTGAAAGCAACTTCCATATACACCCAAATCACGTTATATGTATACATTCAAACAAAAAGAAGCCAGTTCTACAGAAAAATCAGCAGAGCTGAAATGCAAACGCTCTTACCGAGGCCACTGGGCTTGACCCCGCTTTGCTCCTCAGGATTCACTACCCAGTAGTAGTACTTGAGCGAGTGCATGATCTGCATAACTGTTCCCACCCTGCGCACAGCGTTGTAGATCGCCAGTGAGCTGATGAATTCTGTCGCCAGGTAAGTACAAAGGGTTAGCTGCACCTGCAATGGAAAACATGCAACTCCAGACTAAGGCATGACCTGGACTTGTAAAATCTACAATACAAGGCAATGGCCCTGCAAGCTGAGGGACCATCTGAAGTGCACAGCTAGTCTTTCATGCAGGGCAGAAAAATGTACAATCATACAAAAACATCAATGTTTAGAGTGCATCATCTATCCAGTACCTAATCCACTCAGGCCTGGTCCGAGCTGAGGAGAGAGGCAGGAGCATTTCCAAATTACCAAAGGGTGAGAGAAACGCCGTGGGCCCCATTCTGACAACTTAAATGCTGTCGACAAGTGCAAGTGTTAACATTATCACAAAACGGTGCGTGTCGAACTCCATCCCTGTAATTTCATAACAGGAGGCAACTGCACAGCTGAAGCAGTGTTGTCAAAATGGTTGAACGAAGGCGAATCAGATTAGCCGCTGTCATTCCCTTTAAGAGCAGTGCATTAATGCCATAAAAAACCAACAGTTACACCAGGTGAAGAACAAACACCTGACTTGTGTTACTGGCACCTCCTTTGGACCACTGAGCACCATACACAAGTGTGTGGAGCCTTCGAGGAAATGGAGGTCAATTCACCAGGTAATGAATGAAAAGATATGGGAAATTGAAAATGCCCTCAAAACAGCACAAGTGGCATTAAAACATGGGCGACAAAAGTTATTTCTACAACTGTATTTCCCCCAAACAAAGAAAATATTCCCATGCATAAAAATACCCTACACCCTCTCCTTCCCATCAGACCCCTCCACCATTATGTAGGCATTATTTATACAGTTCATAAGAAAAATAAAAACGGCACCGATGGCCCTGTAGGTCACCAGCACGACATGAAAATATATGTATATATGAATGATGACAAAAAAATAATTCATGAAAATTGGCCTGGAAAACTAGAAAAATGGACACCATTGCCATGATTTATATCCACCACAGCCCCTGACAATCATGTACTGTAGTGACATTGTTCCAAGGAAGCTCCATATCAAATTTGAAGTGAATCTGGCCAGTGGTTTCAGAGAAGATTTTTAAAGTTTCAGGTGGGTAAAACAAACCAATAAAAATCATTAAAATGTGAAAAAAATAACATTCCTCAAAACTGTGACCAAGCCTAGTAAATATTGTCCCAAGGAAGCTCCATATCAAATTTGAAGATAATCCAGGTCCTAGTTTTGAAGATGACTTTCTTCTTCATTTTTTTATTTGAAAATGAAAAAAATTCATAAAAATATAAAAAAAATTACATTTTTCAAAACTGTGGACAGCCTTTGTAGACATTATCACAAGGAAGCTCCATACAAAAAAGTTGATGAGAATCAGGCCAGTAGTTTCAGAGAAGAACATTTTTATAGTTTTAAGTGGGAAAAAAAAAAAAAAAAAAACAGAAGCGAAATCACAAAAAATACAAAAAACAATCTTCTTCAAAACTGTGAAAAACCTTTGCAGACATTGTCCCAAGGAAGCTCAATGCCAAATTTGAAGAGAATCTGTCCTCTAATTTTAGAGAAGATTTTTAAAAGTTTCAGATGATTAAAAAAATAGGAGAAATTAATAAAAATTCAAAAAAACAATATTTTTCAAAACTGTTTGAAAAATTTGCTAACAGACACAGATGCAAACACAGACACGGTCAATGCCAGACGCCTGGCCGTAACAATAGCTCATGGCCCATCGGCCACTGAGCTAAAAATAGGAGGGGAAAAGATATGAATTTATTCGCAAACAGCTCTGCTGGCTATGATTTAATCCCATGAAAGTGACAATGATTGCATGGAAAAGTGGTTTGAGTGAGTCAAAACGCAAACGAGGTCCTTGACACAGAAATTTCACAGCGGCAACTTTATACATTGACACACCTCCATTTGCGTTGTCCAACCGAGACGCAAAGGTTTTTGTTTTACAGCAGGAAATTACTAAACTAGGTGAAGCCAATTAATACGCCATTCACGACAAACAAAATTGGGCATACCGTTGCCAGTGCATGCATTTACATTTGTGAAGGCATGAAAATAGAACCCTGAATTAGAGTTAATGCAGTCTCCATCATAATAACCTGAAAACACATTTGGTTGATAAACAACCATTTGGGGGGTTAAAGTGTTAATGTGGCGAGGTAATAATGCTTTCAGTTACCAAAGTGCAACATATTTTGGTAAAATGAGTTGAGAAAATAGCAAATAATTGTGTAATTACCTTCAGTAAAAATAGGTTTGGGTTGATAATTTCATCTTTGCATAATTCCTCAGTTTTCGGAAAATACTTTCTTCAGTTCGGCAGAAAATGCAATTTACTTTCCAAGGATTTACCCAGATGATAACACTTAGGCTGTAACAAACTTAAGCCTTTGATAACAATAAGAACACTTGAATCTTTTTGGCTATTAGACCATTTTAAGTTTTAGTTTTTAGAATGTTGTAATTTTTCCCTGCCAGATGAGCTACTTAACCACAGATATATTTGGTAACTGCTTAATGCTAAGGAGACTGTAAAAGGAGGCATTATCCAGAGCTTCACTGCGTGACTGTCAGACAGGCTGCGTTATAGCCCATATAAGGCCAAGGAGAGGCTACCTTGGCAGGGCTGTGTATCCAGATGCTGGGGTTGAACAAGATGTGATCGCACAGCTGTTTCAGCAGAGCAATGCCATTCGGAAGGTTGCTCAGGTAACGGGCAAAGGCCACAAAGATGTCCAGAATCGGCCGGGTCACGTGGACTTTTGAGGACTGGGTAAAAGGGGATAGAGGAGAACATAAACTGGAATCAGATCCACAAAAGCCAAGAGTACACACATCACTGAATTCCTCTGCACTGTTTTTACAATACAGCACAATTTAGCAAAAATAATCAGAAAGCCATCCTTATCAGGACTAAACAGACAACCTCTATTCCTTGAGCTAACAATAAGTCCCAAACAGCAAGAACTCATCTGTGTTTTTATCAAAAGCCCCAATTCTGTATGACCTACATACTGTAGAACTTTGTTATTTTCAACAATTATTCATCAAGTCAGAAACTTGCAGTACTGATGAAATTCAGGTAAAATAAAAAAAAAAAAGTGTATCAAGCACCACAAGGAACTGTGTACAGTCCCAGCTGCTATTGTGCCACATGAGGTCACTGGCCCCGTTATGAAAAATCGTAATTTTTTACAAAGTGATTTTCCAGCAGCCAACACATTGACTACTATACAACCAGTTTATTAGCTGGGACTCTGTCTCCCCCTGCAGGACACATACTGTAAGCGCAGCAGACCTCACCTTTTCAAGCGAGTATCCTACAACAAGAAAGCCCTTTGAGGCCAGGAGCTGCTCTTGCATAGCCACAGAGTTTTTCAGCAGCTCCATCAAAAACGAAAGCAAAGTGTGGCTAAGGGAGAAAGACAAGAGACTGTCAACAGCAAACCCAAGGTACCCATCAGCTATATTCAAATCAGTGTCCATATGTTGTCGAGCGTTGTGAATACAACAGTATGTCTGATGCCAAGAGCATTAATGTAAATAATCTGTAGTCAGAATGTTTTGGAAAATAACAAGATAGGAGGACATCGGTGCTCACCAGATGGATGTGTCCAGCTGGTCTGTGGTCTGTTGGGGATAGTCCAGTTGACCAAACAGAGGGAAGAGCACTTGAACTCCGCCAATGGAGTGGATGGCGCTTTGTACCGAGGGTGCAATCACAGCTCTCACATCCTGTGGAGAAAGGCAAAAGGCATTTCAAAATGGAGATGCGAGCACACACACATATGCAAATGCACACAGTGCACGGAAAGTGCTCAGAAATGGTTCAGAAGCACTGAAACTATTGCATTGTGTGCCAAAATTAATTTTCCTCAACAAGCCACCCCAGAATGAAATCCTGAGAGGGCTTGTAGCGCGAAGTTACCCATCACATACACGGTTCAATGTTGGCGATGTGACGTGATTTTGCTGCGTTTCGTGCCTCTTGAAAATTAGCCAACATTGTGTAAGGGACTCCCACAGTGTACGTGTAGAGTGTTCCTGTGAATCCGCTCAGTAAATCTACAGAGTAAATAAGTACACCTAGTTCAGGACTCCACAGTACATTGTGACCATCTAAATCAAAAGACAGCTGGCACGTTGCCTCGCTGTCGAACTGATCAGTCTTTTGGAAGGTGTACTTCAAGATGAACTTTGGCATTACACTAAACGCGCAAGAAATTGTCATGCTCACTGTACATTCACACTCTGTTTATACCTTTCTGTGAAAGCCCCCATTACTGTTTTTAAGCATGACACACCAGGTGACTGCACAGCCTTACGGCGTATCCTCTCTGGCAAAGGATACAGACATTGCTGCCCTCAAAATCATCCAGACCTCAGAAGGCATCATAAAATGCATCATTTTTGTAAACTTGGGAATTGGACAGCATTCCACTCCTTCCCGTTTTAGAATAATGTCGGAGCAGGCGGCACATCTGAAACTCAGAAGCTGCCAGAGTCTACTCAGGGCATCTAGCCTGCATCTATTAACCGAGTCCACTCAGCAAGTCAACCGTATGGTGAACAATCGCATCAAGAAGAAGCACAGGTATGGTTGCTGTTTCTGTTCCACCCAGCACCAAGAAGGCTAACTTGACTTAAGGTGTCGACTGAAGACCACGTTCAGTTATGTACTCAAATCCATTATTCTAGTATTTCGGAACAAAAATAATATCTGAACCTACGCTGGACCATTTTGAGTAAGAATAAAGACACTCCCTGGTCGAATACATACATAAACCAAGTCAAACTCAGTGACTCTATAGTGAGTGTGAGACAGACCAACCCCGCCAGGCTTTTTCACTGCACCTCACAGCTGCCGCATCTCCATCATTCACAGTGACGGGCTGAGCATCTTGAGGAGTTAATGTGACTTTAATTAGCCTGTAGCTCTTGGTGGAAAGTGTGTCGCTCCGTGCGTGAGCGTTCTGTGATTGAGAGAACCCACACTGCAGCACAAATTACAGCCGGAGCAGAAAATCGCAAATTAAGATTATGGTGTCACGCTCAGTCCACAAACTCATCGGCTGCTACTCTCTCCGCCTGAAATGAAGTTATTTATCTACGCTGATTGGGATGAGCTTGAATTTCACTGCAGTATGAATGAAACCTCTCAAAGGCTAAAGACTGCAGTTAAATCACCATTACAGACCACTCAGTAAATTTGAGTGCACGTTTGTGCGCGTGTCAGTCAAGTGCAGGTGTGAGCGCGAGTATTTCTGAGTTCTGCTCGTGTGCGTGCGTGTGTGTGTGTGCGGATTTGTGCGTTAGCCTGTGCTTCTGTGTTACCCAGTTAGCCCGCCACATCATCAGTGGGTTCCTTTTCATTTGCTACAAAAATAGGACAGTAGGACTTGGAGGGAAAAGATAGAGAGAAAGAGCTGCACACTCAGAGGGTTTTCTTGATGCACAGGAAATCCAGATTTTGCATTCCCTGCAGGCATTGCACAACATATTAATTTGCTCTACCTACAGATGCCAAATACCTCAGGCTGACAGTGCAGTGAATTGCTATGCTGTTTGCACAAAAGTTTGGCTGCAGTGCGAGTTCATTCCAGAGCAGCGCTCACAGTGAACCTAATTATCCGTCAGAGAGGAAGTAAGACTCGTGACCCAGGTGCCGGGTGCCTTCGGTTGGACTTCCCTGTTAATGAATCATTTACTTCATGAAACGCACCACCTGACAGGGATGTTGGAGCTTCCTTATGCTGAAGAGCAAAAAGAGTGGAACTCTGGGTAATGGGGAGGGGGGGGGGGGGGGGGCTGTTGGAGCCAGGCGATAAGCCACAATGACAGTTATTTAAGGTTATGATTATCAGCTGCTGTGAAGTTGGCAAACATCCGTTTAGTTTTTTTTTAGCTCAATCATACCTGATATATTTGTCCATAGTCTCATTTTAGAGGCCACGTGAAATAGTATTTGGGGGGGGGATTACTGCTGCTACCCATGTGTTGACAGTTTCAGTCGCGAAGGCTTGTAGCTTTCGTGAAATTTTACAAGATGCATCACAGGATTATACGCTAGCTGCACAAGAACCCCCAACTGGCTGATATTTTTCGTGATCCAAACAGATATCAGTGGAGGAACCGTTTTTCTGAGGCAAGTAAGTCATTCGGATGTTCACAACCATATCAGGTGTAACACTATACCACATGCTGGTGATGATCATAACCCTGTTACTGCCCGCTCACCCTCTTGATAAAGCACATTTTGAGTCACTACATCCGATTGAAAGATCTGTTGATCTGAACTGATTGGATCCTTTCAACACAACAAACCTCACCTGAGCATTAGAGATAGCTCAGTGAGAGTCAGCTCAGTGAGAGTCAAGTTCAGCACGTTTTTCAATCAGATACAGAGACTGAGAATGTGTTCTCACTGCAAAAAGTGTCCCTCTTAAAAAGTCTTTTAATCTTATTATGCGACTTAACTTCCTCATTTTTCTCTCTGAACTTAGTGGAAAATTCTAACTTATTTTAAGCCATCTTGGGCTCGACGAGTGAAATTTCCTTATCCCATTCAAATCCAGAAACGAGTCAAAATCTTCTGACCTCATTGGTAAAATTTTTGCCCAGCTGGAAAAAAAAGTAATAGAAAAAAGTCTAAATACAAGACTAATATGCATGGTCAGATGGACTTATTTTTCATTTTTTCCAGTGTACCAAAAGGTGGAGGCAGTTAACATAACATAATGTAATGCCGCACAGGCTGACTTTTCCCACCCCACAAAGCCAAACACACGCCGGGAGCTAGTTGCACCGTTGCACCGCTAGTGGCACCGTTTATTTATACAACAGGCTAAAACGGATCTTTGACAGCGAGCTGGTTTACAATTGCTGCAGACATATAACATCCACACATATGCTGTGGACACTGTTATGGCCCCAATTTGTTATTACATTTATAACACAACAGCAACAACAAGGGATGACAAACACAGTTTTAACAACTAAAACACATTTAATTTTTAACAAAGACAAAGACTAATAACAACCTACAACTAAAGACCAAGATTGATAAATAAGAAAAAACAGAAATAATTACAGTCCCTTTTTGGTGGGGTGGCTTGGTGATGTCCTGGATGAAGAAAATTGAAACGTCACAGGTCTTGAACAGAATGGCAGGTCTGGTCAGCTTCTTGCAATTTCTCCTACTACTTTACTGTCTCAATTCTTTTCCTTATATACTCTTTTGCAGACCCCACCCACATTTAGACCTCTTTTTTTTAATTTTCTGAGACTTGCCCCAGACATGTCCAGGACATGTCTAAACATGACTCCAGTCTGAGCTTAACAAAAAAAAGGTAAATACTGCCATCTAGTGGCCTATATTCACATTACACCTCCATTCCAAAAGGGAAAAATTTTGACTCATAAAGGCAAAATTTTTCTTTTCAATACAAAATGGTAAAGTGAACACTTGTCTATATATACATATCATACACATTCAAACACGGGATAAGCAATCAGCAATTACATTGTCTGTACCCTTCACATGCTTAATTTCCAAGTCAAACTCCTGTAAAATCAAACTCCAATTCAACAATCTCCGATTCTTGTTTTTCATCTTACTCAAAAACATTAACGGATTGTGGTCAGTGTACACAATCATTGGCTTTTGTCCTGTACAAACATAAACCTCAAAGTGTTGTAAAGAAAGGACCAGAGCCAACAGTTCCTTCTCTATGTGGAATAGTTCCTTTGGTGGCGATTGAACTTCCTGGAGAAGTATGCCACGGGATGCTCAATGTCATCAGAGTCACTTCTCTGTAGGAGCACAGATCCACAAGCTTGGTCGCTAGCATCGACCGCGATGGAGAACGGTTTGTTGAAGTCAGGAGATTTGAGCACGAGGAAGTGACACAGCAGAGACTTCAGGCGATCGAAGGCTCTCTGGCATGCATCATCCCAGGTGAACTTTACGCCTTTCTTCAGTTGGTTAGTTAGACTGAGAGCAATCTCAGCAAAGTTCTTGCAGAACTTGCGGTAGTATCCGATCATTCCAAGGAAGCGGCGCAAAGCTTTTTTGTTGTCAGGAACTGGAAAGTCCATGATGGCTTGGACTTTAGCATTTATGGGTGCCACCTTACCCTGGCCTATGACGTAGCCAAGATAGGTGACAGTAGCACAACCAAAGTCACTCTTGTTCAGGTTAACAGTCAGGTTAGCCTGGGTCAGGCGCTGGAACAACGTCTCTACATCTTTTAGATGTTCTTCCCAGGAGTCACTCCATGTGATCAGGTCATCGATGTATGCACCCGTGTGTGGCAATCCGGCGATTGTAGACTGTATCATCCTTTGGAACGTGGCTGGGGCATTTTTCATGCCAAAGGGTAGGACTTCATACTGGTACAATCCAGATGGTGTGGCAAAAGCAGAGATGCTCTTGGCCCTCTCAGTTAAAGGCACACACCAATAACCCTTCAATAAATCAATCTTGGTCAGAAACTTTGCTTGCCCTACACTATCAATACAATCATCAATCCTAGGTATTGGAAACACATCAGTTCTAGTTACAGCATTGACTTTGCGATAATCTGTACAGAATCTAGTACTTCCATCAGGTTTTGGAACTAGCACACAGGGTGAACTCCAATCGGAGTTGGAGGGTCTGATAATATCATGTTTTAACATGTACTCAACCTCTTTCTCAGCAATCTTTCTCTTTTCAGGATTCATCCGGTATGGATGCTGTTTTATTGGTTTGGCATCACCAACATCTACATCATGAGAGGCTATAGTAACTCTCTTTGGAACATCAGGAAACAAATCCTCATATTTCTTGATCAACCTTTCAAACTGATCTCTCTGTGAGGGTTCTAAGTGCTGGAGTTTTACATCAAGATTTTGCAACACTTCAGTGTTTGACAATTTACATGAAAGAACTTCAGCTTTAATTCTTGGTTCATCATCTTGAAACTCCCCCTCATCTTCACACGTTTCGACCATTGGAGAATCTGAAGTGACAGCTGCAACCCTAGCATTTCTGTCATGATAAGGCTTTAGCATGTTAATATGACACAATTGTTTTGGTTTTCTCCTATCTGGAGTCTTCACAATGTAATTGAGATCATTGAGTTTTGTCAGAATTTCATAAGGACCATGACATCTAGCCTGCAATGGATTGGACTGCAAGGGAAACGACACAAGGACCTTTTCTCCTGGTTTAAACTCACGGCTTCTAGCCTTATGATCATACCAAGTTTTCATTTTTCCCTGACTTGATTTCAAGTTCTCTTTGGCAAGGTCACAAGCTGCACGCAATCTTTCCTTGAACTTGCTAACATAGTCTAACAGACTGATATGCGGCTCTTTCTCTTGCCATTGTTCACTCAATAATAGCAAAGGTCCTCTCACTTCATGACCAAACACTAGCTCAAATGGACTGAATCCAGTAGACTCCTGCACTGCTTCTCTAGCTGCAAACAACAGCAAATGAACCCCTTCATCCCAGTCTTTCTCATAGTCATAACAATAAGTCCTCATCATTGTCTTGAGAGTGGAATGAAACCGCTCTAAGGCACCCTGACTTTCTGGATGATAGGCACTAGAAAGAATCTGTTTTGCACCTAGTTCATACACAACCTGCTGAAACAATCCTGAAGTGAAATTGCTACCTTGGTCTGACTGAATTTCCCTGGGAAGGCCAAACAACGTGAAGAACTTTATCAAAGCCTTCGAGATTGCAGTTGCCTTGATGTTACGTAGAGGTATGGCTTCGGGGAATCTGGTAGATGCACACATGATTGTCAGCAAGTACTGATTTCCAGATCTAGTCTTGGGTAATGGACCAACGCAATCAACAATGACCCTAGAGAATGGCACCCCAAATGCTGGGATAAGCTGCAATGGAGCTACAGGTGGGTCTAACTGGTGTTTTCTAACTACCTGACAAGTGTGACAGGTTTTGCAAAAGTTGGAAACGTCTTTCCGAAGCCCAGGCCAAAAGAAGTGTTTCATGATCTTATCAACAGTCTTGTTAACACCAAGATGACCTCCTAAAGGTAAACTATGAGCCATTGTTAAGATCTCATTCCTATAGACCTTCGGAACAACAATTTGCCTGACCACTGCCCAATCTGCATTGGCAGGGATATCAGGAGGGCGCCACTTCCGCATCAACACACCATCCTTGAGATAATACCCAACTGGAACTGCATCTATTTCTTTTTCAGGAAGGGCTCTCCTCTTTAGTACACCAATTTCAGGATCATTTGTTTGCTCCTCAATCAACCGCTTTCTGGACAGAGACAAGTCTCCAGACACATCAGAATCACCAGACCCATCCGGCTGGCTGAATAGAGAACTGATAAAAGTATCTGATAAGTCCTCAAACGGAGAAACCATAGTAGGCCAATCAGAGTCATGAGGCGAACCACCTGAGTCCTGACTATTCAATGTACTGGACGGCACCACATCATCTTCTTCTTTAGCCTTCTTGGCCATAGCACGAGTCACTGCGCAAGAAAGATACAGAGATGGGTCCTCATCCCCATCTTCAGTGCTCGGCTGTGAAGTAACATGTACAGGTGGAACTACTTTGCCCCCAGCCAGGTCATTGCCTAGCAACAGAGAAACACCCTTTATAGGTAGACTTGACATAAGTCCCACCTTAACCTGTCCTGTAACTAAATCTGACTTCAAGAATATAGAGCGCAGGGGTACAGATACAGTCCTCCCTTCAATACCTTGTACAAGTATGAAATCCCCTGAAGCGGTCTCATCACGTAACTCCAAGGAGTCCATCAACAAAAGTGACTGAGAAGCTCCGGTATCCCTTAGGATATATATGGGGACAGGAGTAGTCTGCTCATTTAGAGCCACAAATCCCTCTGACACAAATGGAAGAAATTCCTCCCTCACAAAGTCAGCTGTATTAGGCTTTTTAGCCCCACAAGAAGCAGGCAATTTAGCAGATCGGTTATCTACTACAGGGGTTTCTAACCTTGTTTTCACAAAGGCATTTGGTTTGGTATCCTTTTCTTTTTCTTTCTTAGCTTTAAGGAACCAACAGTTAGTTGTAACATGACCAGATTTCTTGCAATAACTGCAAACTAGACCACTTTTGTCACTGTCAGCTTTCACACTTTGATCAGACCTGTTACTGGATTTCTGAGCACCATCACCAGATTTGTCTTTGTCTTTGGGTGAGGAATCTTGGGTATCACCGTAACCCTTTTTCTGAAATTGGGACCATTTATTGTTACTGCTAGACTGAAATTTGGACTTATGAGTGAGAACATATTCATCTGCAAATTTGGCAGCTGATTGCAAGTTCAGTGCTTGCTTCTCATTAAGGTAGGTCTTAACATCATCCTTAACACAGTTCTTGAATTCTTCAACTAACACCATCTCTTTTAGTGAGTTGAAATCATCCTTGACCTCCATAGAAGTACACCAGCGCTCAAAGCAAACCTGCTTCTCATTAGCAAATTCAACATAAGTCTGATTTTCAGATTTCTTCAGACCTCTGAATTTCTGTCGGTAAGCCTCTGGAACCAACTCATAAGCTCTCAAAATAACCTTTTTGACAACCTCATAATCAGAGGAATCATCTGCAGACAAAGCCGAATAGGCTTGTTGAGCTTTACCCTTGAGGACAGTTTGCAACATCAGAGGCCAGTGTTCCTTTGGCCACTGGCAACTCTTTGCTACCTTTTCAAAACACTGGAAATAGTTGTCAACATCCTTTTCTGAAAATGGAGGCACCAGTTTTACCTCCTGACTGGCACAAAATTTATTTTTAGTTTCAATTTTAATTTTTAGTTGCTGCATTTGGAGTCTTTCTTCTCTATCGAATTTCTCTAATTCAAAATCTCTCTGTCTCTGTCTCTCTCTTACTGCTCTTTCCTCTTTCTCTCTCTCAAATTCTCTTTGTTTTTCTTCTCTTGCTAATTTTTCTAACTCAAACTGCCTTTGTTTTTCTTTTTCTTCCCTCTCAAATTCTCTTTGTTTTTCTTTTTCCTCCCTTTCTTTTTCTCTTTCCTCCCTTTCAATCTCTAGCATTTTTAATTTAAGTTCCATTTCTATATTTGGATTTTCCACTGGAAACTGTTCCAGATCTCCTGGTGCAAACACATTTTCATCAATGTAATATTCAACTATCTCTCTAGCCAGTCTTGCTTTTCGCATGGCTGGTTTTACCTCTGTCAGCTCCAACTGTCTGCAAATTTCTAGCAGTTCCGTCTTTTTAAAAGACTTCAAAACCCCTACGGTTGGTGATGCCAAGAAATCATCCATTGCTGTTGTCAATATATATCTAGGAAAATTCACAAAAACAATTTCACAATTTGGAATGTTAGATTTTCAATTAATGACTCTCACAATGGTCTGTCCCGGACTTGAGCCCCCAATTTGTTATGGCCCCAATTTCTTATTACATTTATAACACAACAGCAACAACAAGGGATGACAAACACAGTTTTAACAACTAAAACACATTTAATTTTTAACAAAGACAAAGACTAATAACAACCTACAACTAAAGACCAAGATTGATAAATAAGAAAAAACAGAAATAATTACAGTCCCTTTTTGGTGGGGTGGCTTGGTGATGTCCTGGATGAAGAAAATGCTCAAACACAGGCAAAGAAATCCACAAAAGAAACGTCACAGGTCTTGAACAGAATGGCAGGTCTGGTCATCATCTTGCAATTTCTCCTACTACTTTACTGTCTCAATTCTTTTCCTTATATACTCTTTTGCAGACCCCACCCACATTTAGACCTCTTTTTTTTAATTTTCTGAGACTTGCCCCAGACATGTCCAGGACATGTCTAAACATGACTCCAGTCTGAGCTTAACAAAAAAAGGGTAAATACTGCCATCTAGTGGCCTATATTCACATTACAACACTAACAAATTTCCCGGTAGCAACCCTTCATCTACTCCCAACGCCTCCACCACCACCGCCTGACCCATTGCCTTCCCACTCTGAAACCCTGAAGCTGACGCAAGGCACATGGACCCAGCAGGTACTACCATAGGCGAGGGAGCCAATAACTTAGCAAAACCCCCTGTGCTGACTGCTAATGGTGGACTGCATGCAAAACCCGGTGGACACGACAAACAATCATAGCATTTCTTATTTATATTCATCCCAATTATACCAGGCACCATTTTTCTTTTTTTCTGTGTTCCAGCATCAGCAGAGTCGTTCATAACCAGAAGCCCACACTGGGGGTACGTGACCCCTGCAATTTCAACATCAAGTCTTAAGTATCCCACATATGGCAAAAGTATCCTCCGTGCCCTTTTCAAACTTCACCAGCCCAAACTCCTTCCCACTGGGCTAACACCCCCGGCCACCACCTCTGCAATCCAATGGGGTTTCCCCGCGCAGGTTCAAACCCTGCTCACAGCGCCAAAAAGTAATGCCGCACAGGCTGACTTTTCCCACCCCACAAAGCCAAACGAACGCCGGGAGCTAGTTGCCTAATCGGCACCGTTTATTTATACAACAGGCTAAAACGGATCTTTGACGGCGAGCCGGTTTACAATGAATAAATATGAATCCCCTAAAAACACTGACATAGGACACCTAAAACATACCAAAGATAACAATCAATAATCTCATTTCCACAATTAATTTATGATATCTTTTCAAGGGGCAACGTTACAGAAATGAAACCTGAATATATTCTAGAGTAGTCATTGTACAATATGTGTAGCGGTGTAGATTTACTGCACTGTCCAAACAACTGAACAAACAGTCACCATTTCCCAAATGGGTGGCAACAAAAGTGAGTACACCTCACCGTCAACATGCCAAATTGTGTCCATAGTGTCAATATTTAGTGTGACGAGCATTGTTGTCCAGCACTGCCTTGATTCTCCTAGGCATGGAATTCACCAGAGCTGCACAGGCTGTTGCTGGGATCGTCCTCCACTCCTCCATGACAAAATCGCGGAGCTGGTGGATGTTGGACGCCAGCTGCTCCTCCACCTTCCTCTTGAGGATGCACCATCGGTGCTCAATGGGATTCAGGTCTGGAGGCATACTTGCCCACGCCATCACCTTCACCCTCAGCTTCTTCAGGGAGGCAGTTATCTCGGAGGTACGTTTCGGTTCATTATTGCCGTTTCCGAAGGGAGGGCATCATTTTATGCTTCAGAATGTCACACTACATGTTGGATCCATTATTCCATGAATGAAGCGGAGGTCCCCAGGAGCAGAAGCACTCATGCAGTCCCACATCATGATGCTGCCACCACCGTATTTGACTCTACTCAGTACACGCTTGTACTCCTCACCAGGGCACTACCACGCATGCTGGACCGCATTTGAGCCAAACAAGTTTATATCGGTCTTGTCAGACCACAGAACATGGTTCCAGTGGTTCATGTTCTTGGACTGGTTGTCTTCAGCAAATGGTTTTCGGGCTTTCTTGTGGGCTAGCTTCAGAAGAGGATTCCGTCTTGGCTGACAGCCATGCAGACCGACTTGGTGCAGTGCACGGCGCATGGTCTGAGCACTGACAGACTGTTCTCCCACTGGTGCAACCTCATTAGCAATGCTGCCAGCACTCCTGCGTCTGTTTTCTGAGGCCAACTTGCGCACCTTACGCAGAGCACGAGGACTCAACCTCTTCGGTTGACCCTGACAGGCCTGTTCTGGGTAGAACCAGTCTTAAAAAACCGCTGAATAGACCTTGGCCATGCTGTAGCTCAGTTTCATGGTTTCACGACCTTCTTGTATCTTAGACCATCCTTCTGGAGAGCAATAATTATTTTTTTCAGATCCACAGAGAGTTCCTTCCCATGAGGTGCCATGTTGACCATCCAGTGACCAGAATGAGAGCATTGCACCCAAAGCACCACAATTTAAACCTTAAACATGTTACACAGCCTCATACGCCCCAATCGAACAGACAAAAGCATGAACATGACGAATAAGACACGTTTCATTGCTTGGTTGACCATTACCAATTGGGGTGTGTACTCACGTTTGTTGCCACCCATTTTGGAAATAATGACTGTTTGTTCAGTTATTTGGGCAGTTAAGTATATCTACACTGCAACACATACTGTACAATGAGCACTCAATAATATATTCAAGTTTCATTCCTGTAACATTGTCCCTTGAAAAGATATCATAAATTAATTGTTGAAATGTGAGGGGTGTACTCACTTTTGTGAGATACTGTACATTTACAACAACATCCAGGCACCTTGCATACCGGTCTGGAGATGCTCCTACAGCATACAACCCCCGTGAGCCGTTACCGAACGCTGCACCTTTACAATAAGTCTTTTACAATTACACATCGCATAGTTAACGTGTCACTTACACCTAAGCAATGACACATACCACTTAGCAGAGCCCCAGCTTCTTGATGCCCCAATGAAACATCGCTCTTACCGCAAAGCAGTCAGCACCCAGCCATTCTAATTCCCGAAGTTGGTCGCTTCCTTATGACGCCCACAGTGCTGAACTCGCCCATAAATGTTCGGGTGCACCCAACTACCGCAATACTAGCACCCCCCACTCTCAGCCACATTTGCCGCTGCCCCACCTTACATTAACATGAATGGCAAGAACAGGCCTTTCAGCTCAACTTAGCACACCAGTTTCTTTGTCAATCGGACAAACATTTCCAGACATATGATAAAAACAGTGATTTTTTCAGTTTTTGGCCCCTGGTGGCCAATCTAGAAATTGTAAATTGTCCAAAATCGAATCACTTCTTCCTCTTTATGATACTTACTTATGTGCAAAACTTGAAATTTGTAATTGAAATATTACTGAAGTTATCGGGGAACAGTGATTTTTTTCAGTTTTTGGCCCCTGATAGCCAATCTAGACATCGTAAATAGTCCAAAGTCGAATCAGTTCTTCCTCTTTATGATACTTACTTATGTGCAAAATGTGTAATTTGTAATTTAAATATTACTGAAGTTATCGCGTTAACACGTAGTGCGGCGGCGGACCAAAAACATAATATCCCCCGGAACGCCATTCGGCGTTCGGGGATATAATTACTCTTTGGGTGAAGAAATAATCCCAAATATCAGTGCTAAATTTACCTTTGGTCAACTTCCATTTGTGACCCCAAGTTCTACTCACAACACTTAGTCGAAGGAATCCTACGTAATTCACTTTGTTAATCCCTTTAACATATTTAAAGACCTCAATCAAATCACCCCTGAGTCTCCTTTTCCCAAGACTTAAGAGATCTTCAGCCTCTTCTCGTAGCTTTCATCTTTTATACCTGGAATAAGCTTGGTGGCTCTTCTCTGAACTTTCTCAAGAGCCTCTATATCTTTCTTAAAGTATGGTCCCCAGAACTGTACACAATACTCTAGATGAGGTCAAACGAACGTGTTGTACAAAAGAAGCATCACCTCCTTGGATTTGTACTCAATACTTTTGGCAATGTATCCCAGCATCCGATTAGCTTTTTTAACTGCTACGGCACAATGGCTAGAACCTGTGAGGGTTTGGTCAACAATCACTCCCAGATCTCTCTCGTGTGCAGCACATTTCAGTTTTAAAACTCCCATGAAGTAACCCCGTCTAATGTTTTTACGAACTACATGTACAACTTTACATTTTGCTAGATTAAATTTCATTTGCCACATTTCTGCCCAATTATGGATTCTGTCCAAATCGTCCTGAATCACTTTAGTGGACCCTAAACTATTTGTCAAACCCCCCCAATTATCATCGGCAAATTTAACCAATCTGCTCTCAATATTCCTATCAAGGTCATTAATGTAGATGAGGAACAGCAGGGGTCCCAACACCGATCCATGGGGGACGCCAATCTCCACCATACCTAGCTCAGATGAGATACCACTGACCACCACTCTGTGTTCTGTCCTGTAACCAGTTTTGAATCCACTTCAGAATACCTCCTGTTACTCCAATGGAGCTCATTTTAAAAATTAGTCTCTTATGCAATACTGTATCGAATGCTTTCTGAAAATCCAAGTATATGATGTCATAAGCCCTGCTCTGGTCTTAAGTCCTGGTGGCCTCTTCAAAAAACTCCAGAAGGTTTGTTAGGCATGACCTTCCCTTCCGAAAACCATGTTGGCTATCCCTCAAGATACTGTTACGTTCAAGAAATCAGTCCAGCTCATCTTTCACGATAGATTCCAATATTTTGCACGCAATGCAAGTTAAACTGACTGGCCTGTAGTTTCCTGGCTCAGTACGATCCCCTTTCTTATATATTGGCATTATATTGCCCCGTTTCCAATCATTTGGCATTTCTCCAGTTTCTAAAGACCGTCTGAAGATGGCGGATAGCGGCTTAAAGATGATCTCACCAACTTCCCAGAGCACTCTAGGATATAAGCCCGCCGCCTTATCTGCCTTTAGTTTATGCAACTTGTCTAATACTTTGTTATCCCGAACATCAATTTCCGCTAAATAATCTTGAGCATTTGACATGCCCTCTGGCCAAATAAAGACCCCCTCTGAGGTAAATTCTCAACAAAGTAACTGTTTAAGGCATCTGCATTATGCTTGCTATCATATAGCAACGATCCGTTTTTATTCTTTGTGCACTTAACCTGCTCTTTAACTTTCCTTTTGCTGCTACAGTACTGAAAGAAGCGCTTAGGGTTAGTTTTTGCCCCCACTGCAATTTGTCTTACATACAGTATTCTAGCGTTCCTCAGCTCTTTTTTGACCACAGCCCGCATTTTACAGTATTCAGCCTTAGTGTTCTCATTGTCATCCTTTATGTACATCTTATTAAGATTTCTCTTTTCCCTCAAAATCCTAGGAATACTTTTGGTCATCAATTAAAGGTGGAGAGGGGGTGGTTCATATTACCTGCAGCATGAGAGCGTGGGGCGAGTGCACAAAGATGGAGGGACTCCCTTTGGGCGAGGACTCCAGGCACAGCTGAGCATCGATGGCGCGGGGGTTATAGGCAAAGGCGAGCGAGCCGGAGAGCTTGCCATCGTACAGCACCGTCTTGTGGTGCTCAGCCAGCATCAGGTCGCTCTCAGCGCTGTGGTTAAACGTGCCCTGTAGGTCAGGGAAAGGGTGGTCCGTGTCAGTTGGCACCAATTTGCACGCACTTGGGCCAAAAAAGAAGTCAACAGGTGAGACCGAAGTAAACAATAGCTACTAAAGCAGAGGTCCCTAATCAATTACACACCTGATACTACTAATCAACCCCTTGACTCTTTCCTAATAAGCTTGATTAGTAGTATCAGGTGTGTAGCTGCTTGGTTGCAATGAAATCCCCCACCCACACTGGCCCTTTCTGGGAAAGATTGGGGACCCCTGTACTAAAGTCTACAGGAGTCCAAGCCGAATGAAAAATGTAATAGTAGCACCAACCACCTGAGTTCCCATTAAAAAAAACTGAGAAAACTGAATTTTTTTTTTCCCCAAAAACAAAATGGCTGCCGTCATTAAAAATAGTGGCCGCTGAGCCTATCGCAATATGGCCAAAATCGAACTTGGCCTAGATTTTCATCCCATATACATGCATATAAAATATGAAAAGGATCCGTCAAAAACTGAAGGCGCTTGAGTGCTGACAATGCAAAAAGTTTACAGACGCATGGGCACACGACAGACCACCATGAAGGCATCTAACCACAGCATAAGCGCGATTGGGTTAAAGGCCGACCGGGCTACAAAGGGTTGCAAATTATACTGTTTCATCTTCAATTGTGAACCAAGACTTAATGTGCTGAAGCTTGAAGACCACAGCCAAATAAGCAACACATCCATTAAAATGAAATTAATTATTCATTTGAATGATAAAAACGTACAGAATTGTAACAAGTATATCAAGAGTAAAACACCAAAACTTGTTTCTATTTTGCATGACCAACCTTGTAAGAAGGGCCCAGCTGGTAAATTCCCAAGACTTGAGCAGCATTGAGGGACTCGCTGAAAAGGTATACTGCCCCCATCTGGCCGCTGAAGACACGGCTGGAATCCGCAGTTTCCGAGGAGCCAAGGAAACACTTGTCGAACGTCTGTACGCAGAAGAGGACAGGAACATTCTCAGCGTCACACAAGGGCTAGCATCACTAGAGGGTGATGGTCCAGCTATTTTAACAGAACAGTCCGTAAGTATTTGGGCAAACAAAGGGATAAAATTCCTACGTACTTCACATATAAACAACAAAGCCAAACCGTAAAACTGTACAGCGTCCAGAACACTTTTTCTACAATTCAAGTGGACCGATACAAAAGTTAATCAATAAACCTTATAACATTAGAATGCCCCTTTAATGAAGTAATATTGCAGCACACACCATTCAACACAAAATTATTCTTTGCTACCAACATTATAGCTATGAGGGGGCTTTATCTGGCAGTATTACGTCATATTCAATAACCTACTGTACATTAAGCCCCACTATATGTAGTGTATGTTTAACATTACACACAATCTTTGCAGCTCGAGCGAACCAAAGCAAAAAACTATGACAGGGTGGAAAACAGCTGAGGGTAGCGGGTCGACACGCTCTGAAACAAGATCAAGATTTGAAATGCGACAGCAGGGTCGAGTGCTCTGGCAGCTCGTGAAATCTTGCGGGATACGCGAATTCGAGGCTGCGTCGCATAGCCATGTCGCGGGCGCGTCGTCACTGACGGCCACAACCTCGTGCAGGAAGTGTATCCTTTTAGGCTGACTCACTTCATTTAACAAGGGATTAGAAAACATAAGCCGTCTTCATTCATTTGTAAGCTGCCAATCTTATTGTCCACCGAAGCATATTCGTATAAACAAGGCAAAAAAATAAATAGATAAATAGGTAGATGGATAAATAAAAAAAATAAATAAAATCAACAAGCATAAGACAGCTGTATATTATGAATCAGTGTTTTTGTGCAGTATTACTCCTGAGCCACCCCTCCCTCCAAAGTGTTGCTTCAGCCATTACTACAAGTGACTGTCTGTCAGGCTCGGTGCCTCGGGGTGTTTTCAAACACCTGCCATCTCTCTGGCAATACAAATGAACCTCATTAAACTCCGATCATTTCACAGGAAACTACGCGCGGCTCGCGAGCCTGCCTTCATTACGGCTCGGGTCCAGCGCGACTGCGGCCTACCTACGTGCCACAAAGCAGATAAACACATTAGAAAGGCAGGTGAACCGCGCGCACGAGGGGAGACGAGGGAGACGTCCAGATGCGATTTTTTTTTTTCTAGCTTTTCTCACTGTTTGATTTTGAAAAAGACAAATATGACTCTGTTCCGCATGGATTATTCCACAAGATTGACATTCAATGCGGAATTAAGGAGCAAATGCGCAATGAAGCATCTTTTTCCGAAAAAAATTAAAACCACTGTACCGAAATTTCATTTCTTTTGTTCCTGAGTATATTGAAATTGGACTCATGGTGAGTGAGACTTCAACTTACTTTCACGACAATGGTCTGATGACTAGTACAAACTACTGTGGAAAGTGCCCAATTGTTCTACGCTGTATTTCTATAAATCCACGATTTGAAAAGTTTTATCAAATTTGTCAAACAAATCTCCATTGTGTTCAGAAAAAAGGTGATTCTCTCAAAGATAAATGCAAACATTTGGAGAGAAAAAAATTTAATTGCTGCATGAACATTTTTCTCTCTTCATGAAAAATGTACAATGAGCATTATAATTCATTGGAGTGACACTTTTTTGGGATATCTTAGCACTGTCAATCACCAGAACTAAATCCAATTGAACATGCTTTTTTTCATGCAGAAGACTGAAGGCAACAAATAAGTCACCCACACAAGCAGGAACTGCAGGTGGCTGCAGTAAAGGCCTGGCAGAGCATCACCTGGGAAGATACGCAGGATCTCATACTGTCAATGCATCACAGATTTCAAGCAGCCAGTTCATACAAAATATATGCAGCCAAATGTTGAAAATTATTGCTTTATTCTACATTATTCCATAATATGTTTCATGTGTACAAAAGGTGCTGTCACTTCTAAACAGTTCATCTAATATTGATGAAAACACTCCAAAATTAAGATGACAATCTAGACTCCCACCTCATTTTACCTGTAACCTTTCAAACTGAAAGGGAAAATAAAAAAATGTGCCACTGTCCAATGAACTACAGGGCTCACTGTAATTTGAAGCTTGTTTTACCACAGCTGGAAAACACTATTTGGCATCAGCGTAAAACTGCATTGATTACACTTTGCAACACGGGTACATTAGTTAATGCAATAATCAGCATTAACTACCAATTAATTAACCATTATCCAATGCATCAGACAACTAAATAAGCATAAGGTAACTTTAAATTACCATTTATTAATGCTCTTTTACATCCTTATTATGAAGTTGAAAACATTCCTTAAGTATCCCATAAGTAACACCTCAAACTATCAAACTATTCAATAATGAATAAATTGATAAATTAATTAACATGAACATCATTTCATGTTTACAGTTATTAAACTGATAGTTAATGCTTATTAGTGCATTGGTTAATGTTAATCAATGTACCCTTATTGTAAAGTGTTACCAATGCATCAAATTCTTTCAAAAAGTTTTAAATCATCATTAAGCAAAGGTGACCTTAAATTTCGTACTTACATCATTTGTATTAACCAACCAGGTCGCATCTTCATAAGACGCAAGTTCCCCATTGACATAACTCCAGATTTCGCTGTTTTTCCAGCGATGATAGACATGAACCAAGGTCACCATATACCACTGAAAAACATCAATGCATCAAGTGAGGAGAAGTACCACAAACATTTACCCAGTTACATTCAACAGACAACCAGAGCCAATGCAGGCCAAACAGGAAGTGGTATTAGAAGTCAGAAGTAACCTCATTTCAGAACACCTCCACTCAAACTTACTCCCAGAGGTATAGAAATCCAATCTTATGCCCTGGCAACAGTCCCACCAGGTCTGCTATCAGCAGTCGGGTGGCTCATCGGGATTTATATTTTGCAATTACGGTCCCGTTGGGAGAAATAGTCCTGAGCAGTAAGTCGAGTGGCAGATAAGAACAGATCCAGATGCCATGAAATTAGGTGGCAAGCCCCTTCAGGAGAGTAGCACCCAACAGTAAAGCAGTGAGCAGTGAGCCAGAGTTGGATATTGGTGCAATTATCCCCCCGAGGGATATAGGATTCTGCAGATACTGACTACAAGCTGGGTCTCAATTCTGCTCAAATCACTCCGAGAGCCCAGGACGAAATGGTCTCATCCTCAAAGCACTCCTGCAGCATCAACCCCAATAGTTCCTAATGTCCCCACAGTGTCTGTTGTGTCCTTACAGCATCCTGCATTAGCATAGCATCTCTAGCGTCCCCACATTGCCTCAAATTCCCACACAGACTTTGTCGGTCATCAAAATGTTGGTCGTGTCCCCACAGTATCTTTAGTGAGCCTATAGCACCAGTGTCCCCAGTACGTCCTCGTGTCCCAATAAGGTCTTTCATGTCCCTACAGCATGTGCCTGCATGACATCTCTACAATTCAAATAAAGTCTCCATTATCCATAGTTCTCCTTTCCCCACACTGTCTATTGTCCTGACCATGTCTGAAGTCTCCCTACTGCAACAGTGGTGTCCCTACAACACTTCTACCACCAAAACTTCATCTCTACGGATCAAATATGGTCTCCGTCATACTCGCACAGTCTCCATTTTCCACACTGTCCCCTGTATCCTCAAAGTGTGATTTGCGTTTACAAATTGCGACAGTGTCCGCAAAACAGTACAACTCGCCACCCAGCTCTTCAGATTCCCAAAGGCATGCTCTATAGGAGCACTTCTACCACTGTCCCTGACTAATGCTCTGGCTTTATAACTGACAATAGTCCCCAGTAGCTGTACAGTTACTGCTCATTGCTACTGAGTAAAATGGATCAATCAAGTGCAGAGGACAAATTATCTCACAGCGTTCGCTAGAAGTGGATCTAATTGTGTCTCATCTTACCTTCTGTGGTTTGAAGTCAAACTTCACAGAGTGCTGGATCCCTTTCCCCTTTGACTTCACTGAGGTCACGATCAAGCTGCCTCCCGCAAAGTGGGCCGAGTAGCCCAGGCCTTTACTGGTGCGAAAGCTGGAAGAGAAACACAGCTCTGTTTCCGCAGCTCGGCTCAGACAAAGACCGGCCTGTTTCGTCGACCCGCCGGTCACAGCCAAGCGCGGCAGCTGTCGAGCAACGAGACGGGCTGCTTGGAATGAAGCGGGCGAGTCCGGCGCAAAAGAATAAATAAATAAAACAAATTTGCATCTCGCCCATGACCACATCTGCAATTTACTGAGCTAATCTTGTTTTGAAAGGTTGCGGTCAATGTCGCGCGAGAAATTTCATTACGCCTCATTGGCCCTAAAACCTACACGACTCTCTTCTGCATAAATGAGATTTGTGACGGGGATGAATTGAGGGCTGAAAATAGGCCTGTGAAAGACCCTGGATCCGTGGCCCACAGAGAGAGTGATGAGACTGATGCAGCAGATGCAGCATGCTAGCCGCACAGGCGCGACAAAACCGGTTTCTCTCCACAATTTTTAATTCTGTCGCAACCACAGGAGTCCCAGACTCTGATCTCCACAAAGTAACCACAATAACCCTCACCCCAAAAGTCTTGCCCTAGCAATCATTGTAGTTCATTCATTGTGTTTAGCAACCATCCCCACTGACTCATTTCAAATACTTTAATGAAAAAACAACACTAAAGACGCATGTAATACTCCTGTTCAGTTTCATAGTGCGAAAGGAAGCTAAACAGCGCGATGTTTCAATCGGTCCAAAGGTTCCCGGGAGTCAGGCAATTAAGCAATTTAGAGCTGAATCTCTCGACCAAAACACTAGTGAAATGCAATTAAGCTTCAGTTTCATTAAGATGGGACACAGTCCTATCCTGCAGTATCTCTGCTGTCCCCACATTGTGTCCTCTCCCCAGTGTCTTCAGCGTCCTTCCCCTGAATACTTACTTCAACAAGCCCAGTGGTGGACTGAGCAGTCAGTTTATTATATCACAATAATTAGCAATAGGGAGCACATGCAGGTTACGGTGCGTGTCCACGGCATCCTACCACTCACCAGTACAGGTAAGGCTGGTCACTCTCCAAATTCATAGTGTTGAGTGGGTCCAAACGCACCCAGGTCTGGAAGGTGAATCCATTCAGGTAGGGCCACTTCGCAATAGGAGGCAGAGCTATGGCCTGAGGAGTACAGACAAAGTGTCACACACAAGACCAACAATTTATCCCCAAAGAGCGTAAAACTGCCAATGGGTCAAAACCGTATGATCTTAAAATCCCCAACTTAAATCTATGAAGTGCAGGCTTTTTTGCATATTTGTGCCACCTAGCATTCAAAGTCAGTGTTCTAGAACTCTCTAGCTTTCAATTACCAGGAGTGCAAGCTACACTAGCGATAGAATTCCCAGTTAAGAGTCTTCCAATTACGAGAGTGCGAATGTATAGGCCTACCATACAGGGTTAAAGCTGAATTTAGATGCTTTCAGGAGTTTTTTTTTTAAAGAAATACTTTATTGACATACTTTATTGAACCCTGTGGGGTAATCTGCCCACAGCATTTGACCCATCCTATATTAAGGAGCAGTGGGCAGCCACACATGGCTGTGCCTGGGGACCAACTCCAGTTCTAAAGCCAGTTCCTTGGTCAGGGGTACTAGTAGGAGCATTCCTATGATGCATGTTTTTTTTGGCAGGGGAAACCCGAGTACCCGGGGGAAACCCACGCAAACACGAGGAGAACATGCAAACTCCACACAGAAAGGCCCCAGGCCAGATTCGAACCCACAACCTTCTTGCTGTGAGGCAGTAGTGCCACAATGTCACCTTGCTGTGAGGCACTGTGCCACCCTATTATCATTCTCTCACTGGAGATAAGCGACAGTGGTGTAAAATGAAAGGCAGACGACATTTGAGGCGAATCACTGTCTCGCTTTTGTGAAACCCTGCAGGCTCCTAAATCACAGGGGTCAAAAAGGATGCCTCTGAGTCCAGGGATAAGAAAGAAAAATTTTCAGATAAAGTACGGTTTTTTGATCCAGTTCCCAAAGCCCTTGTCCATACAATTCCTCTACGAAGAATTCTCTCCATCAAATGTCTGCAGTCAAGTCCACATCTCTTTATCAAAGTTGAAAAGCCTTGACCAGATCGAATTGGCAGAGCCCGTCTGAACTAGACATGAGCAGTCGAGACAAGCTCCAAGTCAGACAGGAGTAGATGAATCACTCTCTTCATCTGAAAGAAGAGTTGGGGAGCCCATTTTTTTCATCAGGAAGCACCAGTCAATAGATTCCTACAATCACAGACAAGACCGACTTCATCATTCAATCAGACAGGACCAATCAAGTCCTCACAGGCCTCCCAGGTGCTGTTGGCAGCAAGATCCCATTCTCAAGTCACTGTTGTTCTTCCCCTCAGTCGCACAACCAGCATGTACCAGCGGCAACAGGCTGGTGTTGACATCTTAGACGAACAATCACTCGCCAAACTGGCGCACAGGGAATTTGAGAACTGAAACCCGACTCTGGTCTGAAACAACTATTCCTCTCGGCAGCATATCCTGGTTCAAGGAACAGCAAACAACAAGGGTTTTGTTCACAAAAAGAAATTCCTTAATAATGGAAAGAAATGTGACTGGACTTCTGTCATTGTTGAGGTTATTCAGCAAGAAAATATACTGGGAGAGCACAGTTTGTTGACAGGGATCGAAAATTCAGGAATTATTTTAATGAGAATGTTCTGTTCTGACTGCAGCAGGTACTGTCTACAATCTGTTCATGCCAGGGTGCTCTCAAAAATACCTTAATTTATGCAGTTTCTGAGCATAACAGAGAAACGACAGAGAAATGACCTAAATGGCGGAATGCAGGACAGGATTATGACTTAAAATGACAACAACAAAGTGAGCCTGGCTAAAATGGCTGCTTGCAGTGAGATAATGTATCAGAAGGAATATAAAAAAAAGGTTATAGTAGAGTTGAAGTCAGGAGTCAATCCAACTCTGTATGTGTGTGTGTGTGTGTGTGTGGTGTGCGCGCGCGCGCACGAGCGAGAGTGTGCGTGGGTTTCTGAACTCACAGCAGCACTTTTCCCAGGGAAGTTAAAGAAGGCATCTGGTCCATTTCTGTGGGCGATGCAATTCAACACGGAGAGCAGCTTCACGGCATGTGGAGGCTGTAGGGCAACCGGAACACAGTCCCGTTACTCACACACATAACAGGAAGTGGAAGCCAATATCACCATGTGCGCAGGCACCCCCACACATGCACACTCATACAGGTACTGTATATATACACACACAAAAATCCCAAATATCATCACCTGACATGAAGCCTGTTGTTCACATAAAGCAAAAAAAAAAAAAGCTGCCACGATGTATGTTTGCCTCATTTCACATTTAGCAAAAATAACCATGGATCTCAGCTTCAATATTACATGACAGACATGACTTCATCAGTTTGTGTCATTACTAAATTAAAATACAAGTAAGACTGACAGCACAAATTCTGTATGATAGGCCTCTGAGAACAGGCACATAGGGAACGCAGAAATGCCAAAACCTTGCAGAGAAGCAAACACATCACACTGACAGACAGATTAAGAAGAAAAACATACCCATTTCCCGTCCTCTCCCTGCAGTTTGCTGAAAAACAGCTTCAGCTCATGGGCAGTGATGCTGTAACTGGCCAGGGCTCCAAGCATGTCCACCATTAGATCTGCAGCACACAGGATAAACAGAGAGGTCAGTGGTTAGACCACGAGACACTGCACATACTAGAAACCTCTCTAAGGCCAAAGTCAGTCCAAAACCAGTCAGAGCTAAAGATTAATTTGTGCATTTGTTTGGGGGGGGGGGTAAACAGTGCTAAACATTCCAGGGTAGGCAGATAAAAATGCAGTTATATTCTTTTGACATCAGAGATGGATTTGTCCATTTTGCCAAACTATGTTATTGTTGCAAGACCAGGGAAACATCCTTTGCTTTCAGTTCTCCATTGTGTCCAATAATGCCTGCAATGCCTGGCGTATAGCAGAGTTTGCATACAACAGAATAGTCCCTAGAGGGGAAATGAGTTGTCTGAGGATGGTGTGAGAAAAGGGGGGAAAAAAAAAAAAAATTACAAAAGCTGCATCATCAGCAATGTAGCCCCGGCGACGGTTAACCCCATAAAAGCCACGGACCCATATATGTGTCTGTGAAATGCTGCTGTTGTATTCAAACCTGAGGAACTGCAGTCCTATTTGTAAATTCAAGGCGAGATCCAAAAGTTTCCATCAATCCCAAACATGTCCTGCCGAATTGAAGGGAAATGTGTAAAAATTATGAGCAAGATATAGATATTGTCCATTTGATGTCATGCTTAGGCCATAAAAACGTGGCATTTTGAGTTTAAATATAACCCACTCTTTGAATCTATTCTAACCCCAAAATACTTAATACGTATAAGTTTCATATAGCTTTGGTGAAAATGCTAAAACCAGCAGATGAAGAATATGTATGTACCACCATCCTAGTTTTTGACATTTACTTAAGAGAAACGTTAAAGTTTAAGGGGTTAAGGAAAGACGCTGCAGTATGTAAGACACTACTCCAGGAGGCAGCAAGAGCTTCAGTCTATCAGCTGGTCTCCTAAAGTGTGCCATTAGCACACTGCAGTTATCAAAGTGGGAGTTCCCTTTGCATTTGTCGAGACTGAATTAAGCCACCCGGCAGCAGAGCAGAACACGACAGGCATCAGAGAAGGGGCTGAACCTGACTGTTAAAGCTCTAGGGCCCACTGTCGCCATGACGTCCTCTACTGATTTATCCTGGAGCTGTGAGACAACCAGTCCCCATGGCTTATAACAGGCAGGCACAGTATAGGAACTTTTGGCACGAGATTCTGAACTGGTAGCACTAACTTCTCTTTTAACCTTACTTACTAACTAAAGGTAGCATCTGCAAGCTAGACATTGCACACACACCACTGGAAATAATCAAATGGGATATAATTCATGATGATGAAAATGACCTTATACAGTGAAATACAATTGGCACCCCAAATTAGCAATGCACAAACAATAGAATATAAAGTTCTAAAAAGATATATTTGTCGAAAAACTCAAAATAACATCTACCAAAATCAAACCAGGTATTAAATTCCACTTATTTATGTTTTACCTAAGTATAAAGGAACTACATTGCGCCATGACATAACTTCCTGTTTCACTGGGGTATAAAAATGAGGTAACACACATGTAATATCCCTTTGTCATCTTACACCAAGAAGAAAACGGTACAAGTGTAAGTTCAAAAGTGGCAGATGGCCATAGACCTTCATAAATTTGGTCATGGCTGCAAGATTCACAAACGATTGCATTCGCAATCAATGAGCATTGTCAGGGCAATTATGTAAAAAATTCCAAAGAGATAGAGCGGTTGAAAACCTCAAGGGTGGTGGATGCAACTGCATTCTGCCCCCAGAGTACTAAGGAGGATGTTGAGAGAAGCAGCAAAATCCCCAAATATCATAGTGAAGGAATTTCAGGCCTTAGTAGCCTCTTGGGGTCACCAGGTTTCAAAAAGCACCATCAGGTGCCACCTCCACCACCACAGGCTCTTTGGAAGGGTTGCCAAAAGAAAACCATTTCTGACCAGAGGACACAGAAGCAAGTACCTAGAGTTTGCAAAATGTCATTTAAATTATGATTGGAACAAGATGCTTTGATCGGATGAGACCAAAATTTCACATTTCGGTCAGATACAGCATTGGCATATTTGGCGTGAAAACAGAGATGCATACAAGGAGAAGCACCTCATACCTATGGTGAGATATGATGGCAAGTCAGTCAGGTTTTCAGGCTGTTTTAATTCAAGAGCACAAGGGCAAAGGTTAAAATTAATAGCACAATGAATTCCACCAAGTATCAGGATATTTTGGCTGACACTCTGGTTGCCACAGCCTAAAGGCTGGGACTTAGCCACAGGTGGACCTTCCAATTAGACAATGACCTAAAGCATACCTCAGGATCCACACAGAAATGGTTCTGTAACAACAAAATCAACATTTTGCAATGGCCATCTCAGTCACCAGACCTCAAACTAATTGAAAACCTGAGTTGAAGAGGGCAGTTGATAAATTCAAACCCAAGAATGTGAAGGATCTTGAATGGACCTGCTCAGAGGAGTGGTCCTAAATCCCTCCCTTGGCTGCTAAAGCTTGTCAAAAATTACAGGAAAAGACTCCATGCTGTTAACCTTGCCAGAAGTGGTTGCACTGAGTATTATATTGAGTATTATGCAACCTTGATATTGTTAAATTTATTTTGTATAAAATTGTTATGATTTTGATCATTTCCATTGAAACAATAGTAAAGTGTTTCACATATGTTGGTATATTCTGTTTCTCGACACTTATATGTTGGTTTATATTGTTCATTTTTGTATTCTTTGTTCACTGCCAGTCAGGGGTGCCAGTAATATTGGAGGCCACTGTAACTTCACTTTATTAGGAGCAAACAATGTGTTTCGACTGTTGCTTCTTTGGGTTCGCTGAGCCCTGGTCACAGGGAAATGATTCCAATTTTGCGGCCTGAGCTTGTCCATCCACATTACAACTCTGGAAGCAGCTGTTCTCACATATTAGCATGGATAGCATGGTGCTGGTATGGATGGTACCATTCTAGGCCTTTCTGAGCAGGGTTCAGTATGTTCTCCCCATTAGTTTGTTTTTGCTCATTTCTCTCCTACCTTCCAAAACAAGAGGGTTAGGCCATTAGGATGGTAGACAGGACTTTGCTGTAAAAAAAAAAAAAAAGTAAGCATGCATGCTCTGCTAACCTACCCCTTATGTAGCCTCCGTTGCAGACATCTTATGTGGTTCACTTCCCTCGCACGACAATGTCTGTGCACTCGAGCAGGGTTTTGTGTTCTGTGACGAAATCGCATTGTGCGAAATAAGCCAATCAGAATACTTGCTATATGACAGTTCTTTGGAGTTTCCCTGTCTAATATCAATAACAAACATTGCGGGTACAGAAACTCCTCAAAAAAAGTCATTGTTAATTACATGTTTCGTATGTAAAATAAGAATTGGATCGAAGAAAGAGAGAATACATCTATATGGAAAAAGCCAACTCGATGTTCCTTCAATTATAAGTCATGTTCTTCCTGTAAATACGCTGAATATTCCTCAAGCAAACTATTGGTTTGCAGTACGGGATGCTACCGTTTATTACAAAAGTTCTCAAGAATAAAAAGCCGACTGCATAAGAACATAAAGGAAATCAAGCAACGTAACCATAATGGCGACAGGCCCCGCGTCAAACGACTAACTACTGAAGCGCTGACTGAAGTGCGCTGCTCTGCGGCTAAAGAACTTGTCTTCAGGAAAACTTCAGCACTGGGAAAAAATTCCACCTTTTGAACATATTCAAAATGTTGATGTTGGTTAATTTACGATGTAGACGTCTTACATGTTTCACTTACCACTCGCAACAGTATGGGTCTATAACTTCAGAAATTTTAGAGCTTCTCCCTGATTGATTGAGCACAAAATCCGGCTCGAGCACGCAGACGTTGTTGTGTGAGGGAGGCAAACCACACAAGTCATCTGCAACGGAGACTAACCCTTATGGTTAAAGGCTACTGACTTGTTCAGGGTCAGATTACTGAGGCTCACAATGCCCAAGCTCTTTGTGAAGTAAACCTGAAAATGATCCAAGGTCAGTCAATTGGGCGGATTCCAGGTGTTTCCTAACAAATTTAGAGACATGTTTGCCAATGGAGCACGACACAAGTCCAATAAAAAGTATCAGGTAGCTGCAGTTATGAAAGTTTTTTTTTACTTGAGCAACTAAAGGGCATAAATCTACATCATGACCCCAGGTAATAACTCCCACATGACAGAATCCTCCAGTTCATGTCGAGACAAAAATGTGCCACATTACAATGTTACTGAAAAAAAGATAGGAAGGGATTTGAATATTTCGCCCTCTACAGTGCATAACATGATAAAAAGATTCCAGGACTCTGGAGGAATTTCAGTGTGTCCAAGGGCAAAGGGACAAGCCTAAACTGAATGCCCATGATTTCCAGTCACTCAGATGGCACCAAATCAAGAGCACCCATTTATCTATTAGTGCTATAACTACATGGGCTCAAGATTACATTACAAAAGTTGGCACGTTATATAAATCGTAGATAAAAACAATATACAATGATTTGCAAATCCTTTTCAACTTATATTCAATTGAATACACTGCAAAGACAAGATGTTTAATGTTCAAACTGAGAAACTTTTTTTTTCCCCAAATAATCATGAATTTAAAGGCAGCAACACATTGCAAAAAAGTTGGCACAGGGACCTTTTTACCACTGCGTTACATCGCCTTTCCTTTTAACAACACTCAGTAAACGTTTGGGAACTGAGCTTCAAAAATTGGTCTCCCTTTTCAGATGGAACTCTTTCCCAGTCTTGCTTGATGTACAGCTTAAGTTGTTCAACAGTCCGGGCTCTCCATTGTCGTATTTTACGCTTCATAATGCGCCACACATTTTCAATGGGAGGCCGGTCTGGACTACAGGCAGGCCAGTCTAATACCCGCACTCTTTTACTACGGAGCCATGCTGTTGTAACACGTGCAGAATGTGGCTTGGCATTGTCTTGCTGAAATAAGCAGGGGCGTCCATGAAAAAGACGTTGCTTGGATGGCAACATATGTTGCTCCAAAACCTGTATGTACCTTTCAGCATTAATGGTGCCTTCACATATGTGTAAGTTGCCCATGCCTTGGGCACTAATACACCCCCATACCATCACAGATGCTGGCTTTTGAACTTTGCGCCTATAACAGTCCGAATGGTTCTTTTCCTCTTTGGTCAGGAGGACACAACGTCCACAGTTTCCAAAAACTATTTGAAATGTGGACTTGTCAGACCACAGAACACTTTTCCACTTTGCATCAGTCCGTCTTAGATGAGCTTGGGCCCAGCGAAGCCGGCGGCGTTTCTGGGTGCTGTTGATAAATTGCTTTCGCTTTGCATTGTAGAGTTTTAACTTGCACTTGCAGATGTAGTGACTAACTGTAGTTACTGACAGTGGTTTTCTGAAGTGTTCCTGAGCCCATGTGGTGATGTCCTTTACACACTGATGTCGGTTTTTGATGCAGTACCGCCTGAGGGATCGAAGGTCACAGGTATTCAATGTTGGTTTTCGGCCTTGTCGCTTACGTGCAGTGATTTCTCCAGATTCTCTGAACCTTTTGACAATATTACGGACCGTAGATTATGAAATCCCTAAATTTCTTGCAATAGCTCGTTGAGGAATGTTGTTTTTAAACTGTTCAACAATCAGCTCACGCATTTGTTCACTAAGTAGTGACCCTCGCCCCATCCTTGTTTGTGAATGACTGAGCATTTCAGGGAAGCTGCTTTTATACCCAATCATGGCACCCACCTGTTCCCAATTAGCCCGTTCACCTGTGGGATGTTCCAAATAAGTGTTTGATGAGCATTCCTCAACTCTCTCAGTCTTTTTTGCCACTTGTGCCAGCTTTTTTGAAACATGTTGCAGGCATCAAATTCCAAATGAGCTAATATTTGCAAAAAATTACAAAGTTTACCTGTTCGAACATTAAGCAACTTGTCTTTGCAGTGTATTCAGTTGAATATAGGTTGAAAAGGATTTGCAAATCATTGTATTCTGTTTTTATTTACGATTTACACAATGTGCCAACTTCACTGGTTTTGGGTTTTGTAAATAACTATTGTCAAGTACTGCAATGTTAAAACTTGACTGTACAAGAACGAAAGCCATATGTTAACAGTGTTCAGAAGCGTCGTTAACCTCTTCAGGCTTGGAGGCATCCTCAATCTATCATTAATTTCTAATGAGTATTGTGGTCAGATAAATCAATACTGCATTTCTTGAAAGAAATGGATGTAATGTGCTCTGGACCAAAAAAAGAAAAGGATCATCCAGATAGTTACCAGCAACAAGTCCAAAAGCCATGTTTTGTCATTGTATGGGATTGTGTCAGTGCCCTTGGCAAGGGCGACTTTCACCAACACTGCCCTCCATAATTATTGGCACCCCTGGTTAAGAAGTACTCTTTAGCTTCTAATAAATTCAGTTTTTTTTCGAAATAATATAGAACCATAATGAAAAAAAGAGGAAAATCCAACCTTTAATTCAAGTGCATTTATTCACTGTGAAAGAAAATCCCACATTAAGAAATAATTCTTTCACATCAAATCATGTGTGCGACAATAATTAGCACCCCTGATGTTAATACTTTGTACAACCCCCTTTTGCCAACAAAACTGCGCCTAATCTTCTCCTATAATGTTTCACAAGATGGGAGAATACAGAAAGAGGGATCTTCAACCATTCCTCTTTGCACAATCTCTCTAAATCATCCAGCGACCTGGGTCCTCTCCTCTGCACTCTCCTCTTCAGCTCACTCCACAGGTTTTCAATGGGGTTGAGGTCTGGGGACTGAGATGTCCATAGGAGGAGCTTGATTCTGTGTCAGGTGAACCATCTCTGTGAAGATTTGGCCACATGTTTAGGGTCATTATCTTGCTGAAAGACCCAGTGACGACCCATCTTCAGCTTTCGGGCAGAGGCCACCAGATTTTGATATAAAATGTCCTGGCATTTCAAAGTGTTCATGATGCCATGCACCCTAACTAGGTTCTCAGGGCCTCTGGAAGAGAAACAGGCCCACAGCATCACCGATCCTCCCCCATACTTCACAGTGGGCATGAGGTGCTTTTCTGCATACTCATCTTTTGTGTTCCGCCAGACCCACTTATTGTTTGTTGCCAAAAAGCTCTATCTTGGTCTCATCTGACCAAAGCACACAGTGCCAGTTGAAGTCCCAGAGCCGATTAGCAAACTCCAGACGTTTGCATTTATGATTGTCAGTGAGAAAAGGTTTTTTCCGTGCATGCCTCCCAAACAGCTTGTTGGCATGTAGATAGCACCTGATGGTTGTTTTGGTGACTTTGTGACCCGAAGATGCTACCATTTGTTGCAATCCTTTAACAGTGAGCTTTGGAGAATGTTTTATTCCTCCTACCATCCTCCTCACTGTGCATGGTGGCAAAATAACCTTGTGTCCTCGTCAAGCCTTGTTTACCACTGTTCCAGTTGTTTAAAACTTCTTAATGATTCCTCTGACAGTAGATATGGGCAGGTGCAGGCAGGTGGCTATTTTCTTGTAGCCATTGCCTGACTTGTGAAGGTCAACACAAATCTGCCTTACTTGAGTGGTGTGTTCCTGTCTTTCTCATGTTGAAGAGTGGATGGCCTGTGTGTTACGTCACATTTACACCCCAGGGAAACAGGAAGTGATGAATTACTAATTAAATGTTCCTAGATACTCTGATCAACTTTGTAAACTAATGTAGAAATGACAAATACTTCAATTACATTTATTTCCTAGGAATTGTTAAGGGTGCCAATTGTGGAACAGGCGATTTTATGAAAAATGATTATTTCTTCGTCAGGGATTTTTTTTCCCCTTAAAATTAACTTGAGTTGAAGGTTACATTTTTCTACAATTTTCAGTGTGAGAGTATGCTTCTGCAATAAAAATTGAATTTATTTAAATGCTTTTAACACATCTTAACCAGGGGTGCCAATAATTACGGAGGGCGCTGTATGAGTAGGCACCATTAATGCAGAAAAGTACACTGAGATGTTGCAGCAGCATATGGTGCCATAAAGACATCATTTCCAGGGATGCTCTTGCACATTTTAACAACACAATGCAAGACCTTATTCTGAGCCCATTATAAAAGCACGACTGTAGAAAGAGGATGCGGGTGCTGGAGTAGCCTGCCTACAGTCTGACTTGTCCCCAACAGAGAATGTGTACTGCATTTTGAAATGCCTAATGCAACAAAAAAGTGCCCATACTTTTACATGCGTACATTCAGCTTTGTTTATGGGAAGATTGGGACAAAATTGCAACTGAGACACTTATTCACTTGGCATCTTAAGTACCTGAATGTTTGTAAAGTTTTGCGAAAAGTAACGGCAGGGGTGAATACTTTACATCGCAACTTCATGAAATATGTTGCAATCAAAATTGCGATGTGTTTATTTTGAAAATTCAATCAAATTAACCTGTTGAAACATCAAATAATATGCTTTAGTATTGTTTTGAACATAATACAGGTAAAAGATAATTAACTGATCATTACTTTCGGTTTAAATTGTATTAGTATTTTTGATTTGTGGTTGTGATTGTTCCTGTGTATATACGTACATACTATAACTTGTACTCAATTGTAACACTATTGTGTATCTTGGTGTTTAAAGGGTTACATTTTGGTTTAAAACTGGCCAAAATGGGAAAGAAAAGAAGAAAAAAATTCTCTTGAAACCTTTCAGAGAACCTTTGCTTTGAGAGGTGAAGGCCAAATCGTTCCAGCCAAGGAAATGAAACAAAGTGAACAGAACAAAAATTTCAATCGAGTATGTGCACTGCTGTCCAGAAAAAACGTGCAAACTGGTGTTGAAAGAAGTTGCGCAATGGCACTGGTATGACTGGAGTCTTGTATATCTTTCTCCCCTCCTCGTGTTCTTTAGCAATGTTAAATGCTTCTGCAGTGAGTCAGTAAATGTCAGCTGAATAAATAACTCAGAAAATGCAGAAGTCAAAAGGCTACAAGGTGCTTTGTGATGGGTAATGTAGTTTCACATTGGAATTACATGCTGCTGAAGTGTGTATTGAGAAGCAGACTTTCGGCCAAATCCGCAACGAGCATTTATGAACACCCGTGCCCCCCACCACCACAACCTTAAATAACAGGGGCGACTAGGAGCCCTGCTTCAGTGTCCAAGGATATGAGAGGAAGACCCTTTGATCATATAAACTACAACTCGAAAATTTAGAGCATTCACAATTTTCAAGCAGTGAGAGATGGAAAAAATTTTGCCACGGGCCCTGTAGCTCACCTGACCACTCAAGGGTGTGCAAGAAGCAGTTTAACTCAAATTAGATATGTGATGCATCTTGCCTCGTACTAACTACATAGCAAATTTCAGCTGATTATGTGCATAAATAGCTTTCAGATGGCCAATTATGTGATTTTCAATATGGCCGACGTGGCGGCCATGTTTGAAATCGGATCGGAACGCCTTGAACAAACTTTGGTGTCCTCATGGGTAGGAAGGTACCTGTCAAGTTTCAGCTTTATAGGCCCAGTGGTTTCGGAGGAGAAGATGTTTACGAACAACGACGACGACGAACGATGGACAAACAGGCCATGAAATAAGCTCATCTGACTTCGTCAGGTGAGCTAAAAAAAAATTGGAAATAACACCTTTTCAGCAAGCCTCAATCTCGGATGAATCAAAATGGCTAACATTTTGCATAATAACTGCCCTGAGAGTTATTATGCCAGTAATTGCTAGTAATTTCCTGGCAATTTTTCAGAAAAGAGAGATCCTGTACATAGTTCTGTAGATCCATTTAGTCCCGACCTACCTTCACTTTCCGTAGTTGGAAAATAGACATTATAACTTTGCCAGCACATTTTGATAACAGCATATTTTTTGATCAAGTACAAAATTTTGGCCTTCACGTAATGAAATGGCACATTCTTTTTCATTCCCACGACTCAGACCTGTCGCAATTTGAGGTCATGCACATCACTGAATCCAAATATGTTTCACCAGAATCATGACTAAAGGAAAAAATAAAACACATTGCGACTCAACGGGCCCAGGGGGCGAGTCAGGTGGAAGAATGCGGGCAGCAGGCCTCACCAGCGATGACGCAGTCGGCCTTGTGGAGGCGGGCGAGGAGCTGCTCGATCAGGCGGGCTTCGGTACAGGCCTGCAGGTTACGGAGGCTCTTCCTCAGGATGGCGCTGAAGATGCTCCACACCTCCGCTTGACAGGTGGGCTCGCACTTGTCCAAGAGCTCCACCATGCAGGTGATGCTCTCCACCTCCTGGACCACGAAGTTCAGCTCCAGGTCAAACTGACCGCCCACCAGCTGCAAGCGACACAGAGGGTTGGAACCAAGACAAGGTTAGAACTGAGGTCGCCCATTTCCATTTCAATTCAGCTTATTAAAGGAATCCATTTAAATTAAATTTTGCGAAATGAAAAAATGTCAATCATGTCCACAGAGAGTTATGCAAGTAATAAAAATGAGCTTCTAAAGGTCTAAACAATCTAAAGGTCCAACTTTACATGTACCACTGTGACCAAGTAAAACTTTCAAGAAACAGTGTGTGGGAGTATTTTTAGATTTTGATTTATCTTATTAACATTCATTTCCTGAATCTATCGGCTAAACTTGATTCAGAGACCTGTGAAGGTGTGTGTGTGTGTGTATGTATATATATATATATATATATATATATATATATATATATACACATATACACACACACACACATCTGTGATTCGCAGTGTACATGTATGAGTGTTTAATCTTAACCTCAAGGTAACAAAAAGCTTTGGTAACACTATTTGAATGGGTGTGCATAAGACTGTCATGACACTGTCATAATTATGACATGACACCTAACATGAACATGAGTGAATGCTTATGACTGTTGTCATTTAGTATCATTTGATAAACTATGTCACTTTAGAGGCAAAGCAGACATTGTTTGAGTAACAACTTGACATAAACCAAGGCAACGCAAAGTTCACTTTATCTGTGATGCAAATTGTGCTGTGAATTCTATCTGTATTTTCCATTTATAGTACCTTTGTGCTTGGCCATGCTAACCGTCTCTATATTGTCCCACTGCATCCATGCCTGACCATATCATCCCAATTTTAGTTTCTGTGCCTGGCCATGCTACTCTTCTCTATATTGTCTGTCCCTGGCCAATTCAGTCTTCTCTGTATCATTCCAATTCTAGAGTCTGCACCTGACCATATAAATCTTCTCTGTATTGTTCCAATTCTAGTATCTGTGTGCCAGGCCATGCTTATCCTAATTCTGTGCCAGGCCATAATCTTCTTACTTTTCTCAATAGCGTAGTCTTGGTTTTTGTCAAGTTGTCATGACAAAGACATCTCAAACAATATCAGCTTTGCTTCGAAAGTGACATAATTTATCGAATTACACTTAATAACAACTGTCATAAGCATTCATTCATGTTCATGACAGGCGTCATGTCATGATTATCACAGTGTCATGTCATCTTATTCACACCCATTCAAATAAAGCGTTACCAAAACTTTTTAGGATGACAAATCTGTGAATTCATACGAAAAAAAGACAAAACGAATGGATGTACTGCAAACTTTTTGGTCTGTTCAGTCGGATGACAGTTATAAACCGGTAACTTTCATCATTTCCTTACATTCAACAAACCATTCCAATGTTCACAAACCAAGAGTTTTGCACGTATATATGGCTCAGGATATATAAAGAAGTTCAGAAAAGATTTAAGCCCAGGACAACCATGAATTCTTAAATTCCCAAAGAACCTGGTCGGCAGCTTTTTCAGAACGGCGCACGATTGGCTAAAGCACTGTGGGAATGCAAATTGGGAGGGGAAATTAACAGGCGTGTGCTTCAGAGGAGAGATGCGAACTGTCTCTCTCCTGAGCTGGCAGCAGGGGGTTGCATACGAACAGGCCTTGAACATAGTTCTTGGATTGGGCATTCCAGCTTCGGGTGGGATAGGAGATGCAAAATTTATATATAAAAAAAAAATTCCCAAAGAACCAAGTGGTGGCTGACTTCAAAAAAATATATATATATTATGAACAAGTCTTTTGTTAATACTGCTCAGTCAATTAGTCATATGCAAATCTTACTTCACTTACTTTCATAATGAGGCCATATCTCCTTAAGTTTTCTGAAATTGCATCATTTTTGCTATTAATTACAATAGGGTGAGCAGATCCTTTCAGAGTAGCTGATGAAGGGATAATAAGGCCACTCAATTATAAAAAGCCATTTGATTCTCAGTGTGTTTCCATGGGCAAGGGCAGCAAATTACCCTTCTCACTAACAGTGTTTTCACAAAAATATTTAACACATTTCTCTAATGCTCAGTTCCAACATTATGCACAGATGAGAAAATACTCGACAGAGCAGCACAGTTCAGGGAGTCTTAAAACTGGATTAGGCAGCTCTATCCTCTTCTGCTGAGATGTCCATTGACATAAACCCATCATTAACATCTTTTGAATATATTTTTGTGTGGACCAGCACGTTCTGGCTCTGCATCCGCTGATCGCGCAAGTGCGTTACTGAATGACTGATGAAGTTACACCATGGAATGGCCAGCGGAATGAACTTTTGCCTATGCCCATTACTGTTGGTGGGCCAGTGGGTTGCGATCTTTCCTCTGGTGGAATAATTCCCAATGACCTAGTGCAGTAATGGGTCCAGTGTACTGAAGTAGATGCTGTCTTACAGATGAGACGTTAAACCGAGGTCCTGACTCACTGTGGTCATTAAAGATCCTATGACACTCAACAAGAGTTGGGGGTTCCCCGGTGTCATGGCTAAATTCCCAATCCTGGCTCCTTCAACCGACCACCTAATCATCCCCTGATCTAATTGGCTGTGCAACTTGTCCTCTCCCTCCCCACTTCAACCCCCAGAGATCCCATAAAAGAGAGATTTTAATCTCAACGGGACTTCCCTGGTTAAATAATGGATGGATAGTCCTGGCCCACCCTTTCACACATTGGCCATAAACTGCTCTGCTATATACTAGGTTTTGACTGAGTCTTGTTTTAGAAGTTTCATTGGTTCACCTCAGGTCACTGAGCGGCACACTTTGCCCGTTCTTAAATTCAGACCTGTCAAAAGGCACGCCAAGGGATCACGGCTTCAGTGATGACATGAAGTACAGTGCTCAAACACTCAATGGGAGGCATTCTACATCACACGCAGAATAAATACAAGCCCCTTCTGAATGCACCCAGAACTGTAAACACTCCACCCATAGTCTCTGAATGTATGCACAGAAACATCCAGATTTTTCTGCTCTACAAGCTCTCGTGGCTCATGAAATACCCAACGGAGGGTAGTGAGGTTAGCGATGAAGAGGTCAAAGAAAGTTTGTCTTAAAAATCATTCAAATTTACGAAATACTGATTGTTTAGTAGTCCACATGCAGTTTTTTTTTTTTTCTCCCCAGCGACAGATTATAAGTAGCGCAAGAAACTGCGCTGTGCCGTTGAGACGGTAATATCTAAATGATAAAACTGAAGCAGACAAATTGGTAACAACAGCCATTATGCTGACTGAAGAACACTGTTCAGTGGTCCCGAACAAATCTTTTCTCCATCCGTTGGCAAGCCACCCAATTAAAATTAATTAAACTTGACTTAAAATGGGGCAAGTGAGCAAACCCCAGCTTAACAAGACAAGCTATATCCACCCCCTGAGCGTGTGCTCACACGAGAGACAGCTGCTCTGGGCACACACAGAGGAGCAGCAACCAAAGCATCAAAGGTTTCCACAGATCCGTCCGATTACTGGCACCAAGTTCACCCCAGTGCATTCTTCCGGACTAATTAATGTGCCTTTGCTCAGTGCAACCTGTGAAAGGGGACATCGGCGAGACACAGGCCCGAGGTGATTTTACATAATCTGTGCTCTCAGTTTATGCAATTGGAGCAAACTAGCCTGGAAGGCCTGAGGTAGAACAGTCTTATCCTATTTTCACTGCACAGGGTTGTTAAAAAAAAAAACTTCAACCTTAAGTTTTTTCACCTTAAAGAGACAGCCACCCTCTACCAATGGAGATGCGGTGGATGAGACAGAAAAATAATAACTAGCCAGAAATTTAGCAGGCACGACCGTTTATTTAAAATGGCCTGAACTGATTCTGTTGCAAACAGGGATTCCATTTGTAAAATCAATGCTGAGTTCACAGCGCAGGATTGAATTCCTGATTTTACACTCGCAGTTTTTGGAAATGGTCAACAAAAGCGCCCAGATCAGAGGGAAATCGGCATTTGCAAATTGGCGCTCAGTCGCTATATGTCAACTGTTCGTAGACGCAACCAAAGAGCTTGTCGATGCTTTGCAGATGCCAGAGACATTTCAAGAGGCCATACTTCTGGTTGTGTCGGGGACGGTTAGGGGAGCTGTGCAATGACTTTCAGAGATTAAAAGCAGACACAGGCTGGGAGGGGGGGGGGTGGTCATAAAAGACAGACTGAAGGGCACCGGAGAGTTTCTTACACCTCTTTTTATGAGAGAACGTAGTTTGGAGACCAGACAGATATGGTGGGGATTCCGCTTCGTCAAAAACCTGTGACCCCCTTTCGCTTATCAGTCATGTGGTTTCAAACCACTAAGACCTCAACATGCCCAGCTGAAAGAAACAGTTCTGGCAACTTTCAAAGTTGTTGGTGTGATCCAGGCTTAAAGAGGCACCGTCAGGAAAACGCGAATGCGTGAGCTTTGCCGATGTCACAAACTCAAAGATTTACTGAGAGAATCTTGTGGATATTTTGAACTTTGCATTTGGAAGGATTTTGAAATACTTTAGCTGTCCAGCTTTTGCTAGCTATATTATAAGATCACCAGACAACTTTACTTCCAGTTTTTTTTTTTCATTGCAGAGCTGCTTCAGCTCACTCCCTGGCAATACTAAAAACTAATTAGACAGTCCAATCGGCAGCGACTTCATGGGCGTAGCCCCCGAAAGCCCGCTTCTCCCCTTATTTTGCGCATTATTCGGCCAATACTGTCCTCATGGCAATCAAAATTGAGTCATAACTTAAGTATAACACGTCCAAACCAAATATGAACGTAATCGGTCAAAAATTACGGCCTGTACAGCGAACACAATGAAGTGTCTACGGACGCAGACACGATGGTGAAGACGACAAGGATCAATCCATAGTAGCCACCAGACTTCGGCCAGGAACTACAATAAAGAGATTATTACCTTTGGAAACTTGTATCTCTAGCAAGTGTGAGATCGCTTGCTCTACAAAGAAAAGTTCAAAGCAATCGGGGATGTCAGTGTCGAGGGAAAAATCTTGAGTGTTGCTCTCTTTGCCACCGTGGTACCAAGTCAAAACCATGCACAAATATAAACTCAAACCAGCGTAGCTTTGTTTGAAACAGCTCTCCATCCAATAAATGAACTTGCTGGAACACAAAATTATAAACAAAAAATTGGAGTTCGTAAACAGGTTAGGACTCCAAAACAAAAACGACAGCGCAAAAATACGAAACAACAATTAATTCAAATGATAGAAAAACAGCTTAAATATTCTGGAGTGCAAGGATTGAAACAAGAACAAACAATACTCGAAGATGTTCAAAATTCTTTGCATTTCATGAAAATGTAAGGCGAACAATGTCAAGACTGGAGCCAAGATTAGTGCATGTGCATGCTGTGATTGTGCCCGTTTAAGTGACAAACATGCCTTGGCAAATACCTACATCAACGTGTATGAGGGTTTATACACAAGCCCTACCCTGAAAATTTGCTTTTGTTCATCTTTATTAAATACCAACTGATTGATCTCAGGATAGAGTGTCATATTTTGCAGCCATCCAGATTATCAGGGCATTATTAGGTTTGTCATCAAAGGCTAAACAAGGGTCTTCCAGTAAACCTGGAGACAGATGTTCCACTGTATCCACAGTAGCACACAGCAGTCTTGAAGCCAGCAGCCAGATAGCCATTTACGGATCTCAACACTCATCTTTCATTCGTCTCCTGTGGATCAACGGTGTCATGCGATGGAGACTGCATTAGAGAGCATCCATGAAACAGTCAAATTTATGCAAATATTACACCATCTGCGGACCGGATGAAGCCAGTAGGCCTTTAAAACCACAGAGTCATGCCTTACTCTCCCTCCTTCTGCCTCTCGTACCCTCCCTCCAACCAGATCTGTCCTTCCTTCTCTTCTGATCTCTCCTTAGTACACCCTCCAGTAGACCACAGACTCCCATAACCAGCACACCCTTCTGCGTCAGCGTACTGCTGCGGGGAGCGCTAACAGATAGCTCTGACACCAAAGAACAAGTCACACTCAATTAGGGTCGCAGGGGAGCTCCACAGTCACTGCGGGCTAACGGCTTTCGCAAAAACAGCGGCCCAGCAGTCGGGACGAAACCCGTAAAGTCAGCTTGTGCTGGTGTATAATGAATGCCAGGTCACGAACGCCATTCGCCTGGCGTGGCGATGTTACACGGCAACAGCGAATCAAGACTTCAGAGTCCTTCAAGGTGAAAATTCTGTTCGGTGTTGTTTAATATCCAACCCTTTTTCTGGCATTTTTGAATGCCTTCAAGCATTCCGTCTGAATGAATCACTGGGTCATTTATATTGCATGAGCTGAAATTCAGGGAATAGATATGGAGAGTTAATTTCTGTGTGCGTGTGTGTTCTCATACTTACCATTAGGACAAGAAAACTTTTTTTTCTTACGGAGTGGGGACATTATTGGGAAGTGGGGACATTTTCCCTGTCCTCACACCTATAAAGGCAATTTGCGACTTAAGTTAAGGTTCAGGTGATAGTTAGAATTAGGGATGGGTTAGGGTAAGGATTTCGGTTAGATATGCATTGCTTATTATTAAGATTAGGGAAAGGCTGTAGAGAGACACTGAGAATGAATGGAAGTCAATGTAATGTCCTCACAAGGATAAAGCTCAAGGATTTGATTGTGTGTGTCTGTCTGTCTGTGAATGTGTATTCTTGCATTTGCTAAAATGTGAGAACCAAAAAAAGTTTTTGATCCCCCCTTACCTACAGAGTGGGGACATTTTTTGGAGGTGAGGACTTTTTTAAGGTCCTCCTCAAAACAATAAAGGCAAATTTTTCCTTAAGAATTAAGGTTAGGAGTAGGGTAAGGGTTTGGGTTAGGCATGTATTGCTTATCGTTGAGATTAGGGAAAGGCTCTGGAGACATACAAAAATAATGAATGGAAGCCAATATAATGTCCATACAGGGATAGAAGTAAAAGGATGCTTATGTGTTTGCGCGTGCATGTGCGCGCACGCGAGAGAGAGAGAGAGATACTAGCTCCTCTCATACTGGAAAAGCAGCCAAAAACTATTCAGGTAGCACTTAATCCATTTAGGAAAGCCATAGACTGTCCATCTGATCATTGCAGGAATAAATGCCTGATTCCAATACTGCCATTTGCGGCGCAATCTCTCTGAAATAAAATAAGGCAAAGACAGAGGAAGCAATAACAATTATAACAGAGCCATCTTCATTCAAAAGTTAATTACCTGAATAAATTGAGTTCAATTAATCCACCACATTCACCAGCGTAATGCTCCTTTTGAATACTTCCCTCAGTAGGTAATCCTATATTATTTCTCCCAATTAAGAAGGCACGGTTATTTCTAATTAATTGTAGTCCAGAGTACAATTAATTTTTGCTTAATCACAAAACTAATTTGTAATTTTTAAATGATTTTCTTATCATCCATTGCATAAGAGCATATTCGCTTCCAAATTCACTATCAATTTACAGACATGTCCAATCAATCACGGGATGATGCATTAAATTCTAGTAATAATTCTGATATTTAGTTTATGCATGTGCCTGATTTAAATATTGATGCCTTTGTAATTAATATTCCTTGCATATCATTATTAGGTTCTGCTACATTACCGATGAAAATCATAAGATAGACTAAGTACTTAATCATTGCTGTTAATTACAGGAGTTAGCCTACATTAAATCACTGAATAAATTAGAAGAGCACTCTCTACACATCCACATGCACCATTGTTTTCTGAGATTCTGACCTTGATCGACGACAATACAATCGCCTCCAACTGTTGTCATACATGACCTTCCCACAGAGTTTAATTTGCAACCCCCACTTAGAAATGTGTAAAATGTAAATTAAAATAGAATGCAATGATTTGCAAATATCACAGGCCCATGTTATTCACCATAGAACATAGACAACACAGACATACACATTTCTAAAAGTGCCTCTAAAACTGGGCACCCGAGCTTCAGAGCTGGGCCTTTTAGCAGTTTAAAAAGGCTGCCTGGTTCCACAAGTGTCATTTTCTTTTACATCATGTGCTTAGGCTGGATAAAGGTGCATTATTTACCTGGGAAGGGATGGCATTAGGATGCACTGTGGGGAAAAAGAGAAGCTGGTGGGGGGAGTGAGATACACTAGGAAATACTCTGCTGGGAAACCCTGAGTTTGAAAATTAAAGCAACGTCAGTTTGATGGTGCTGTTTTGGCAGCATGAAGGGGACCTTCACTATATTGAGCAGGTGGTTTTATTCTTGTGGCTGTATGCTTGTATTTGCCTTTGCCAGGAAAATCACACTAACGTGAATGCAAAAAGTCAAATCAAACTTACAGGCTTCAGGGCAAATCAGGTCAAATCTTAACCAGCCCTGTACTAGGTGATGGTGCTTAAGAGCAGGAACACTGAATTTGACAATATTTCTCGAGCAGTTGCCAAGGAAAGATGCTTTTCTTTAATGTTCCATCCAATTCATGCGCACAAAAACTGGCCGTACTCTCATTTCTCAACAGGCTTACATGTGGCGAACTGAAAACAATTCCCAAACCTGAATCCCTTGATCCCTCAAGCTCAACACAGCTGCAACAGCTTGCACAAAGCTCAGGAGACAAAATGCAGGTTTGTAAATCCTGTCTGAGTCGTATGCTCAACAAATTAATCACGTTAATAACAAAAATAAAGTACAAGTACAACAATCTATCCCATTACACACATTGCAGTATCCAATTTCAATTACAATTACCAGTTGAGATGGCAAGGATGCCATCAATCACCATTATCAAACCTTTCATCAGAGTTTTTGGCATTTTTCATGAAGTCCAAAAAAATTACAATGGCTGAAGACCATATCAACCATAATTTCTGTATCCTGTTCCATGCTTGTACACAGTTTACAGCACTCAAAGTCCTGTGGCAAGGCTACAACCACCCTGGGAAACTTAACCAGTAACTTTTTGGTTAAAATAACCACTCTGAAGCTGCTTTCACACTGGACATGAAGGTAATTTTTCGCACGAATTTTACATTCACAGTCAATGCAAAGACTTTGAATGTAATCTGTCGTGCAAAAAATTTGTTTCGCGTCCGGTGTGAAAGCAGCTTTAGACAATGCCACCAGTGTCCCAGTAGAGAAGCCGCCCATTTTTATGTTGTTGTATCCTAGCAGTCATCAGATCCCACAGAGGGAACCTTACCTGCCAGTGCACCCTGGAGACATTGTGAATTAGTAATGCGTGAGCTGCAGCCTGAATCTCCAGTCTAATGTGTAGTAAGAGCAGCTCTATGCAATGTAGTTCAATGGTACAGGGCTTATATCTCAGAGACTGAGCATGGAGTTAGCATGCAGTCCAATAAATGAATTATATGGTTTTTTTTTTGGGGGGGGGGGGGGTTTAAAAAAAAATCAGCATTTCAATTGGCACTTTAAATACAAGAATTTAACTACATGTCTGCTCTGGAAGTCACAGCCAGGGCAAAGAATCATGAATAGCTCTGGAGTTTTTCAAACCGAAACCTACAACTGTAACTGCCAAAACAAACCCAGATGTCACCGTAAGTATATTAAAACAATATTCTTCGAGGTGCGTTGTGCTACATGCGCCCTCAACACGAAAACAGCTCGACCGCACAGCGCTGCCTCCATGTACTGTTGGCGTGGCGACGATGCTCCTCTTCCGATCTGCTTTAATGAAAAAGCAATTAGCGCTCGCGAGTGAGACTGCTTTGAATTAATTTGCAGCAGACGCGCAGAGGAACAATGGGGTATAGGATCATTCCCTCTCAATTTATTACCTTGTTTTTTTTTTCCCCAGGCAGAAGGTACAATGTCTCATTTTTGTTCCTGACCTGAAGTTGCTCGGCAGATGAGACAATAGCCAGACAATCTTCTCCTGTGATGGAGCCCATCAGTTTGAGGCTGAAATACACTTCCTGAGTTGGTGTCGTTTCTTTGAGTGATTTCAATGCTTGGATGTGATGGCATCAATTAACAAGGGGAAGTGTTGAGAGCCTCAGCCAAAAGGCTTCATTTTGAGAGGAGGGGGGATATTGGGTTTTTCAACAACTCAATTAGCAATTTTCCATGCATTTACCATGACAACAAGTCCATCTCCATGTTTTCAGGTTCTCGTCAGTTGAATTCTATGTTCCCTCGATGAGAAAAGACAACAAACTATGACACCGGCAACATATTCACTAGCATTTGCAATTGTGTTACTGCACAAACCTCTTCCAATTACAGATAATGCCCTTCCGAAATATGATTGGTTTGCAGGCCAAATTTCAAAATAAAATTCTTAAGTGTATCCTGATGGGCAGGATCAAAACGCATTATTAATGATGTCAGTTGAATGCCGAAAATACATGCTAATGAAATGTAACTTTCAATCACTTTCAAAAATTTTCAAGTATCAATAATGAATACCCAGAGTTGGACCAGCAAAAGTAATTAAAATATTCAGTACAGATCAAAAGTTTGGAAACACTATTTGTGTTATAGTACTCATTTTTCAGTTAAATTTAAGCAATTTTTCCACTGTAAATCTCTCAATGACTTGAGGGAAATCGGTAAAATGACAGAAGTAAAAGAATAATTCAATTCACCATCTAGAGTGAATTCATTCATCAAAAGCCATATTTAGCAAAATGAACATAACAGCAATATCTTTCCAGTCTAAAATCAAGTTGGATAGGAACATATCTGAGAGAAAGACTGAGGAGTACCAGCACATCATATCTGTGTGAACTAGTTGAGCAGAACTGATGTGAGCTCTCAAAACCAAAGGACTGTCATGAGAACAGCAACTTAGCAATTCGAGTGATCGCACTTAAATTTCCAAACCTGGCCGCCAGTGATGCTACTGCTATTCTTGCCAATATTTGCACATGATAGGCTAACGCTGTGGAGATTACAGGAGGTTGGCTTTCCATGTCCGAATGCACTTCCTGTCAACACAGCAAACTAATACACTTCACTACCAGTGCAACCCCCATGTATGGGTCTATCAAATGCAACTGCTATATTCAAACCTGCAGAACTTCGGGCCTTCAGAAAGTCTAGTGGAGATCCCCATGTTTCTAACAATCCCAAATATGTTCTGCCAAATGCAAGGAAGTGTTGATAAAATGATGCATAAGATCTTGATATTTTCAATTTACTGTACTGCAGCTATAAAAACATGGCATCCTGGAATTGAAAATTTATCTCAATATAAAGGTGACGTAGATTCAGGGAAGCAATGCAACGAGTAGATACAGAATATGTATGCGACATTGTCCTGCAATATGGAAAAATGCTTGCTTTTTTTCCCCCCGATGTTGAATTAGAGTCTAAGGAGTTAAATTCGCATGATTCGTATTAGTTCTATCAAACTTCAATGTCTTATGGCATAAGCGCATAATGTTCAAGCTGAGCAGATACCTCTGTTGTCCTTTCAATGGATCCGTCAGCATAGGGTAACGTCTGATTCCGTTCCATCAATTCAGATTACAGCACAGTAACAGGAAGCCAATAATTAGTTGTCCCTCAAATAATTTGCCTTTCAAATATCAATGCAGTAAGTGGGCTGAAATCACAAATTATGACAGCGCGCATAGCGTAGCGAGCTGACACCAATTTGATGGAAACTGATAAACCTCTTTTGCTCATTTCAATTCCCATCAGTCCTCTTAATTGGATCACTTTAACGAGGTCCCATATGTGCTGCTTTCAAACGTGGCAGAGTGTGCTGAGGCACAGTAAACAGTGTTATTCAGAGCTTGCTGCTGTCAAGTGGGAATTAAAATCATGATCGCAGCAGGGCTCCGCCATCGAAACCTTCCTAGGAACAGCCGGGCTCTGAGCTCTTAAACAACTACTTCCAACGGCTGCATTGCAAATTGTGCATATGGCACAAAAACCTGTTCAAGCACCGTTTGAAAAAAAAAAAAATCATTTTAACAAGATGTAATAGAAATTTGGAAAAAAAAAAAATTCCTCACCCTCATTTTTATTCAGAAGTAACCAGATGGAGCTACGCAAATTGTTCATCCATAGTGGGATGCAGTAGAACCAAAATGGATTTCTGATAGTGTTATCAATGAGCCATGTCTTACTAGACATTTAACACATCCATTTTACATTAGTGGGCCACAGATTACATGTAAACCTCAACCAAGTTTCCACAGTTCAGAAATAAGGATTTGGGCTGTCGTGTACTTGCAGCATGAGAACTGTAATAGTGTTCATTTGCGCAATAAAATACAAGCACTTTGATTCCTTATCATCCTCCTGAACACTTTCCAGTGAGGGGACAATGGGAAACAAGACAGGAGCACTTTTTTCAGAAAATGTGAGGCTGATTGCTTTAGATGCATCTTGACATATTTTAGGGGCCCCCCAATTGCGACACAAGGACTTCAAAGCCAAAGAGGGCTGGAACTCAAAAAAATCAAATGCTAAAAATAGTGTTGATAAATGATGATGAAAACGGATTTGATAAGTGTTGGAACTGAATTGAAGAATTTGTTCTCAAATATCGACTTCTTTTGATAAAAATTGGAATGATTTGATTAAAACACACTTGATTCTAGACAAAAGCTGGCCAATCTCCTATTGATATTCGCCAACCTTTGTTAATCATTTATTATTCAATGTGCGAGCGTTCATTGCTTAATGTGTGCAAACGACTGAGGCGTGGGTTTAGAAACCCACCGGGCCCCACTTTTACGACAGTGATAACAGGTGCTATGAAGTGAGGCTGTTTTTTAAAGGCTGCAAAATCAAAGCCGGCCTTCCCATCTTCTCAATCAGAGTGCCAAAGATATTTATACTCATAATGGCTCAGGGGACTTGCAAAACCCTCCCAATCTAGAACATACAACTGTAGTTCAACAGGCACAGCCAGTTGATCTGGGCGTATTCAGCAGGGCTCGTTTTACTCCCAGAACTGGCTTGATGATGCCCAAATAGCTCCCAGTTATCAACACAAACTCTGAATCTCAGTAAATCTCTCCAGCCTCTCCCCCTCTCAGTTCCTTCCTCTCGACGGCTTCTCCCATCCCCCTCTTTCCTGCGCATCCCCCTCCTTTCTCTTTTTCTCCACCCTCCCCTTCTCCTTCTACCTTCTGCTTGTTGCACAGTGCAGTAAATTAGGCAGCTGCAGAGGCAAAACTAACTCGTAGCTGCTAATCCATGATATAACAGTTGTTGTACAGTGCTCTACAGATAATCTGCACTGCTGTGCTAGGGACAGGAATCCACAATGAAGGAAGTTCAGCTCATCTTCATTCAGTTGAAGAGACACCATTACCACACCGAGAAAAATCTAACTTTATGAGTAAACTCCCAACCCATTGCCACAAATGCGTCAAACTCAAAATACACCATATAGTAGTCAGAAGGCCTCTCTTGTCAGCTAGCATAGCTCACGATTCAGACCCAGTGACTGGAATATACTGAAGAGACGGTGTCCATTTTCACAGTTTCACATAAAAATGAACCTTTATGTTAACTTTAGCAGTCCTTCTTGACTGAAAGAACTCAATAAAACTTCCCTCAGGGGCTGAGACACCTTCCATGCGACAATAATAGTCTCAGTTCTTTTTATTCGAGTTTAAAGGCACAACTGTCAGATGCTAGCTGCTGCCCTCAGCTTGAAGACTGGTGGTGGAAGGCAGCTCACACTGATTGAAGAGAGGAGATCTCGGGGACACGCTCTGCGGCTTGGACCCGGCCTGCCAACTGGTGTAAACATGGGCAGAGAGACAGAGAGAAAACAAAAACTCCCTAATTCCCTCTCGCTCTGGAAAATAAACAGGACACGCGCAAGGGCTCCAGTCTGCTAATCAGAAATTGGCTGCAGTACAATATGACATCATTCCATTCAGGCCGATTTTCACTACATATTCTGTACTCAACATGATATTTTGACATACTTGAACTTGATATACTTGTAGTTGCTACACAGGTATGGCAAAACAAATCCCGTGAGCAGGTGGCAGCTGTAAGTCGGGAACATGCAAGATATTCTCCTGTATTAAGCACTACACTCATCCCCTTTAATTTAGTATGCGGAAGGCCAAACAGTAAATGCACTTCTGTTGATAAAACACTGAATAAAATCTCAAAGGTTCTCAATCCCAGTACGCCATACAAAATACTAAAATAAAGATAAGATCACAAATTGGACATTTAAACCTGACACGCAGGTTTAATTCGAGCCTTTTGTACAAAACATTGTCTTGCACTTTTTAACACGTTCCATGAAATTCTGCACCCACTTTTCAAATTCTTTCTAAAACAAGAAAAAAAAAAAAAAGGGTGTGCAATGCACGGAATACCCCTCAGCCCAATGTCGAAGTTTTTGGAGACGCCCGCCTGCCCGCCCGCCCAACCGCACGAAGGATAGCAATACCCCGTCAGCCTTGAGGGCTGAGGGGTAAAAAGTCATATATCGGACGGTAACTTTCGAGACAGCTTTCAATCACCATCCAGATCTTAGGGATGGAAAGCTCAGGACAAACAGGTGCTTTTCTCCAAGTTCAAGGCTTAGCCTGCTTTCCCAAGCCTGTGTTGGCCCTTTCATTTGGAAATAAGACCGTAATTCATTTCTCCCTTAAAAAAAACTGACAAAGCCAAGCCCAGACTTCTGCTTTTTGTGAGATGGTACTGGATAGAAGAGACATGTTGAGCTATAATGTTGAGTTGTGCCAACTTGGGGTGGTAGTGCACACCAGAGCACCATTTGTCCACTTCTTCATACTCCCTTTTATACTGGCTTTACAGTGTAAAGTGTACTGGTGGCTGCAATGACTTAGTATGGAAAAGGCCCACATCTTAATTTCCTCTTGGGGTAATTCTCCTTCTTTTCTCCATCACACTGAGCTTCAGGGCTTCCCTGCACCATGATGTAAGGAATCTTTAAGCCTTAGACTTGCATACAAACGGTCACCTGTTGGCGGCCCTGCCCCGATTCCCAGCTTTGTGAAGCTTACTGTGGGCCGTTTTTGATGAGAATGGCTCCGATATGGATTGATTCATTACTGTGGCAATTTTCGAGCTGCTGTTCTGTGCAAACTACCAAATATTTAACCAAGCGTCAATCTGTTCCTTTCAGAGATCTTTAAAATACAAAACAGTTATTTTTTGCGGTTGTCATTTTATGGTTCAAGCAAATATAGTCTTTTTTTCTCCTTCTCCCTCGTCAGTCTAGATCTTTTTGTTGTTATTGCGACCTACGCACCTGCAATACAAGCGCAAACTATTTTGCCCCTTTCAAAGTATGTAGGTACCCTCATCTTGTTGGTGACGCATCAAGCAAAATGCCGCTGGATAGATCTTTTTTTTTTTTTTTTTTTTTTAAAGCAAAGTTTTAAACTAATTAGCATTCAAATTAACAGGGGTGACCTAGGCTATGGAGATGCTTTGTGACTGCTGTTGAGATATTTCAAAGTTAAAGCCTTTTTTCTGGGATGTTTCTGATCTTTTGTACCATCATTTTATTTGTAAATGAGGCAGAACATTTTTTGATCGTTCCCTACCCAATGCTAAAATTGCTTGATGCGAATGCAGGTTTTTTCAGCCGAACACAAAGTGAGAATAACTAATTGACCAATAATAACCTTGCCTTTATTTCACCTGGTCTCTCAGATCAGGGCTAAAACAAAAAGGCCCCAAACTGGCCGTTTTTAAATGAGACTGGGCAAATCCTGCGTTATAGTGGAGGTTAATGGTGTGACAGGCTGAGTGCCATTTCTCAATTTAAAGCATTTCTATCTTTCAATTCTGCACCACTTCTGTTCCCACACACCTCATCCATTTACAGTGCCCTTAAACCGCCATGGCATATTTCTATGGTGATGGGCTTGCAGCGAATATACAGATAGACTGTAGGTTTCCATGAAAAGTGATATATTCGATGGATCTTCTGACCCCACCAAGAACTGCTGCACTACCCACACAAAACATTCGAATTCCAGCATCCCACTCTCCGTATTAAAGAAGTGTCTCGATGCACAATCGAGTACAGCACTAAAACAAAGGATCTCTCTCGGGCCTGGCTGCGTCTGTCAAAGTGACAGTTCATTCCCAAGAACCAATAAAGGAACCGTTTTGCTGGTGCCATTTTCAATCTTTGATTTCTGACCTATGACACCACTGACCCGACCTTCTTTTGCAGCCGTTTTCTCCATTTTGAAAGCAAAGCACGCCCCGCAATTCCAAGTAGAGAAATGCCAAAGGAATACAGTGTAACATGGAAAAGAGGAGGACAGTGTGCACCGAAATGACAGATCTGTGCTTACACTCAAAACTCAATTCACAAGAGTCCAACTTGCGATGGGATTGCACCAACCACTCTTTCTAACTTGTTACTTGCTGTGCCCTTGCTAAAACCATACCCACCTCCAAACACAGCCATCATTTTGGCATCAACTACACATGCGTAAGGTTTCAAGACTGCAGCTTGCATAGTTGGGACACTATCATAGTGACAAAATCTGTCACCAGAGAAGAGACGGACATATGAACACCTGGCAAAATGCTCAAAACTGCCTCTGTGGTAGTTCCTGACACAATAAGTGTGTCCAGGACCACATTTTGCCAAGAGGACACACAAACGCGCGCGCGCACGCTGGCAAGCACACACAGAAAAAACAATATAAGCTGAAGCTGCAGCAGCTTGGAGCTACTTTTGCATCTCTACACTGCAGCTTTAGTAAATGGCTGATATGTTTGCTCAAAGAAGGGTTGTCAGAAGGTCATTTTAGAAAACACACCTCAGATTTCAACAAAAAAATTGAATCTATACAGGATGCTCTTTTTACAGAAAAAGACGAGCCTTGAGGAATAACCTTTTGGCTGCCACTTTTGGTTGCAGTCAGGCTCGTGAGTATGCAAATATTATCCATTCACTGAATAATCAGCTTTAAATAGCATCAAGTGAAAAATATAATGTGACGTGCCCACAAAACAGGGAAGCAGTCAGCTCAGTGGGCATTACTGTAGAATGCCCAATAACACAGTAAGACACTTTACACAGTAAGACACTGCAGCAGCTCCAAGCAGGAATTTTCTGTTCACCAAGTCAGAGTATCTACAATTGAGACTGAACCCTCCTGAATGTATGAGTCAATTAGAGCAAGATGTTCAATCGAATCCCATGACTCAATATATAGTGATTTTTGCTACCAAACTGAGGAACGGAACTGGGGAACATGCTAGAAGACCACAGATCAAAGGATTCTACAGAGAGAGCAATCACAATCACAACTGAGCCTGATCTGTAAGTCGATTTGTTGTAGCTACAATCCATCCCAAAGGAGAGATCTCCAAAGCCTATACTGTAAAAAAAAAAAAAAAAGGGGGATATTTTAGATGCTACAAACACCTCCCTTTCACTGGGTTCAATGAAGCATAAAGACTTAAGACTACTGCATAAACCAGCAGCCCATGATCTGAAAAAGTCTACAAATAAAGGAAATAGGAATTATTCCTCTGATTACAGGCTTTTTCATCCAGTGTTTAACCCATAAGAGCCCATGGTGACACAGGTGTCATAATCCCTTTTGGGAAATGTTATCCATGTAGCCCATTTAGGTCAGTTTTGTATCCCCAATAGTTTTCCCTTCAGAAGAAATGTGTCTAGGTTGTTTTGGGTAACGATCCTTTATGGTCAAACCATGGGGAGCGGGGAGGGGGAGGCCTTGAATTAAACTCTTCATGGAAGATCTACTGAATAACATGAGAAACCCAAATTAGGAAGTAAGTAAATATACTCGCTGGGTCACCACAAAGCTAAGAAATGCTTAAAAAAATGTATGTAATTTTGCATGTGCTAATAATAACATTTTTATAATAATTACACACATACCCTAGTTTCCGTTTAGTCTTTTACCCCTTTCTGTTTCTTTTGTCGCTCAGTATACACCAACTAAAAACTCCCAGTGGGGTTCCGGTCCAAATGTGCACAGTTTGGGAAGGGAGTTTAAGCCCAACACGGCTGTCAAGACGGATTCCCGGATCTGATCAGTCAGAATGACAGGGCAGATGGGAGATTGTGGGACGCATTTTATTTATAGCATCCAGAAAATGAATCGCCAAGAAAAATATCGCTGATGGTGGTGCAGAAGAGTAGTTTGGAAACCAGGCTTTTAACCCATAGTTTTGACTGACGCATGGCAGCAGGGGGGGGGGGGGGGGGGGGGGGGGGGGGGGGAACAAAATAATGTACCTGATCAAGGAATCAGGTATACATTTCCCCTGGAAATATCAAGCAGCATTGCATGTGTCATAGAACCGAGAGATTACAGCCAATAGTCTTTTATCAAGTTTATTCTACTGTTAAAACTGTGAACAAGTGGTGAACCACACCAATGAAAACCAACTGCTGAAGTCTGTGGCTCTGTCTGGTACCAGCATGGCAAGAGGCCCTAAAGATGGAGGCCCAGAAATTTATGCTAAACAAGGTGGGCTGTACTTTACTGTAAAAATTGAACTCATTGGATACAAAAGGGCAAATGGCAGAGAAAACTAATGAATGATCAACAGAGGGGGGTTGGAGGGACATTCAAAAGATACCAATGGGACTGGATTGGTTGAATAGCCAGGCACAGACAGAATGATGGGTAAAGGGGAGGAGAAGAGTGCCTCCTTCTACCACACGTTAAACCAAAACGGAAGCTTTTCAATCTATTCTAAATGGTATACATTTTCCTTGCCCAGGTGTGAAGTGTATGGCGGGGACAAAACTCAAGGGAGCCGCATATCTCATTTAGAGTTGCTGGATGCAAAGGAATCCTTTGAAAACTTTGTCTCTTTACCCCATAATTCACTGGGATAATCACATCTTGTCTATGAAGCACCGCAAAGTCAACTTTGAATGCGGGCGACAGTGTTAACAAATCCGTCCCTCCGTTCTGTGTCACTTGCTTTGTTCCACAGATGAGATTGAATGTGTGACTCAAGAGACAGTGTTGCAGAGGACAGGTGAAAAGGCACTCAGCGACGGTCATGCGTGGCCTTGGTCCCATTTATCCTTGGCTGAATTCACCCTGCGAATAATTAGCCCTGGAGAGCAGAGAATGAGTCCAAATCCGGACTGAAGGGAGGTCGAACATAATTGTAGGAAACCCTGACTTATAATCTCCACCTCTGTCAGAAGGGTTTCACGTTTCAAAGCTGTAGTGCTAGGGGTTCCCAGTCCACCTAAATCCTGGTCCTAAATATTTCAGTGCACTCATGAGCGTAACCTCGCGGTCTACATGCAGCAATTAAGTACTTCCTGAGTTTCAAATGAACTGGACACTGAGAATCATGCACTGCTGGATAAAAGATATGGGTTTATTAAGTCGATCTTTAATTTCCGGTAAAGCAGAAGTCCGCAAGGACAAGTAGTGTATTCACAGAGGCCAGGCAACGGGGCTTATTAACATACACCCTAAAAAATATCATAATCACATTCAAAACACTCAACAGATTCACTATGCCAGAATTTCAGTATGTTCTCTTGCTTGTTAATGAATGAGTATTTTAAGCAGACAAAGAAAACTCTTTGCAGGGATGAAAAGGATATTGTGTTCAATGCACAACGAAGCCTCTCAGCAGAGACGCATGGAGGGGAGAGGAGACGAGGGCTGGGGAACTGAGTGAGAATAACAATGAGCACCACGCTCTTTTCGGTATTAAAGGACACTGAAATGCCAGTCATTTTAAACTGGGTTTCAATGCATGTGGAGTGAGGAGTGAACATGATCAGAATTGCCACAATCAAAGTGCACTTAGAAGGTCCTAGTTCATTATATTCTTACACAGCTATGATTTGCAATGTGATATTATCGAATAACCATCGAGAATAACCACACGTTCAGACCACCCAAAAGGAGCCAAATTATTCGTTCATGTGCTTCAGTTAATTTTCAATGTTAGGAGCCATGTAGAATGCCAATGCTGTCTTATATCACTGCAAGGCTGAAAACCAGCTGGGGACCTGGGGATATAAACGGAAAACTAGCCGTATCATTTTACTAATGTTCAGGGAAGAGAGCGCATAATTCAACCTCGGAGCTGAAGCCTTTTGAATGGGAAGAGCGGCTAAAAGAAAGCAGAGGGCTTGAGCAGTAGCTCGGTGCGAGGCCTGTGCTTCAGCCGTGCATTATGGAAGTGGTGGTCCTTCACACCTACAGCAACAGCACAGAGAGGACAGTGACTACCAGAGATAAGGTTAAAGGCATACTATTCAGAATTTTGCCATGATCATACAGGCTGGAGTAGTCATACTTAGCATGCACTGCTCATCAGTGTTTATATTCACATTTGGCGAAATAACCCATATTCAGAGGGATATGCTCATATTTAGAGATATGCAAAGGTAAATGAAAGAAAGTAAAAATCCTGTCAAGTTTTTCTCCCTCCCGCAGGAAGAGCCAATATGAGTGATCAGCTCAATCTCCTGTCCAAAGTAAATCCAGGTGGTTGGAAAAAGGTTCTGGGCAGGATTTTTACTTTCTGAACCCGGACTTTACATGCCTGCTATCATGTCACCTAACTGTCCATTACAGAAAATCAAAAGCTCCTCAAATTTTCAAGGATGAGTCAAAATTCATGTTACTCAACCCGCTTATGAAGCCAGTTCCTTCTTCCAAACTACTACTGGAAGTAACAGTCATGGTGACCACTAGACATGAACATCCTTCAATGAAAGCAGGATGTAATGCAGAATTGGGTTCAAACTTTGACAGATATATCAATGCTGCAAATGTTACTTACCCTCCTTTCATAGAAATGGCTCCTTTCAAATCATATTTACGTCAATTTGTGTATGTATTTTTTAGGTCAGCGTAAAAATGAAAAGTTGACAAATTCCATACATGGATAAGCAACAGCATGTATTAAAGGCAGTTAAGGATTGTGTTCACACCACTAACACTGTGATTCATGAAAACGAGAGCATACAATTATAAGCATGACTTTGAAAGTCCTTAAGACATGGGCTACTGTGACAGCAGTATATAATGGCTCATGGACCAGCGGAGCTGAGAGCCTGTCAACACAATAAAAGCCTAGCTGTCAAGCACAGATTTTTTTTTTTTTTTTTGAGAGCGCCTCCATTCCACGTGACGATTCTCTTCTGAATTAAACAGCCCCTTTATCTGCGGTCACAATTAAACTTCATCTGCGACACTCTATTCATGAGGCTACAAGCGGCTCTCAGAGAGCTCGTCACAAAAATAGCAACTTTGTCAGAGGAGGGAGACGCAAATTGCAAGCAAGAGATAAGTTTTTTTTTTTTTGGTGACGCAAGAAACGTGCCATTGTCATTGAGTGTAGAGCAAACATTATGGTTCAAAGGTCAGTGAGTGAAAGCTGTGCACCTCCCCCCCGGACATGACAGCACAGTATCTCTTTAGAAAAATTTGTAGAATGGGCTTTGGGGAAAAGGTCAGGCAAAACGGACTGAGGTATGGCTGACTGAAAATCCAAGGAAATAATACTGGGACTCAAACTTGTTTTAACATGGGCTTATTAACATGCTTTTGACAAATACAGAACAAATTCTGCTCATCAAAACTGATCCTAAACTAGAGGTGGGCAACAAGTATCGCATCTGTACTTAGCTTTCACTCAAGCTTCTGGCAATTCATTTCTTAATTAGCCAAAAAAAAAAAAGACAAAATCTGACCTCTCAGCTTCATTTCTTGAGGTTCTCATGAATGAACGCCGAAGACTGTTCTTGTGTCCCAAAAGAAAACATTTTACGGTGATCTAATTACATGAGTTAATTCAGGTTTGTGCACAAAGCCAATTGGCTTATTTAGTCTGGGCAACAGGTGGATATGAAACAAAACCTGCAGACACACCAGCCTCTCAGAGCAGGAAATACCGGTTTTAATGGAGTCTCCATACAGAACTCGGTATATCCCAGGGCTAAGCTTGCTCCGCGTCCAATAAACCAGGCCATTGAAAATACATGAAATATAGTATGTAGATCGTCAAAGCTGGGCTCTGGACAAAACTTGTTTAGCTGTTAAAATAATCAGGTGATCACCTATACAGGCGAGTCAACAGGTGGCCAGCTATAAGCATTTTATTTATTTTTTAAATGCGTTGGCTTGGGACAATTTGGGCTGGAAGTTTTGGCAGCGAGTTCAATAACAAAGATAAAAAATGTTCGAACTCCTCGACTAAAGCAGCTCAGTCACAACAGCCACAAGCACAGGTCTGAGCCCAATAAACTTCACGAGTCCACAGCATTACATTTACAGAGCCTGACCAAACTGGGCTAAGACCTGAGCCTTTCACAGCGAAACAGCAATGAAAAGTACCAACAGCTGCATGTAATCAAGATTCATATGTATTGCAGACCTTCTGGAACACATCAAGCCATTCTGTGAACAATTTATATTCATTTCCATTCAGTATTCATATTATCTGATAAGGTGTTACATCCACCTGACCACCCTGTGTCATTCCATTACCCAGTATTCAGGCTTGCGGATGGCGATGCTTTTTTTCCCATAAATATGGATGCAAAATTCAAGTGTTATGCATGCACTGTAATGTCATTATGAAGGTCATTCATGGTTTCAATAGTGTCAATTATAAAAACATGGCACAGCCATGATGGTGAATAAAAAGCAGTTGGCCTACATTCCATCAAAATTCCAGCTGCTCCAAAACCATTCATACAAAACTCACACCCCAAACTAAATATAAATGGATACGCTGCCTGACGTATTGGCAACGCTGCTTAGATAAGTACAGTTGTGTGACAAATTAGTAAAGATCAAAAGGAAGAGTCTTAGTGACACATTGAGCCTCTGCAGGCTGCCAGACCAGCTTCAACAAGCCCTGACATCCAGGCTACGAGTATTAAACTTTACAGGAGGGATGTCCTCATTTGGTGTATAGTTCATTGGTGACATGATAGTACTGAATATCACGTTTTCCCAAATCTCCCATATGACTTCAGTTGGTTTGAGATCAAGTGACGGTGATAGAGCCATATGCAAAGGATCAGTTTCATACCCAAAAATACATTCAGTGATCTCTTGTGCTCTATAAGGCTTGGGCCTTTTTCATGCCAAATGAGGCTAGGCCCATCGTGGAAGAAATACACACTGTCGGCACCAAATCATCAGGAGCCAAGCAGCAAGGCTGCACCACTTTCCTTTTGGGGGGAAAACAATAGCACTCAAACGTTTTCGACAATCACTAAAAAGCGCGAAAAATCGAGCAGGAAAATTACTAAAAGCTGTTGTGTGCCTGGTAGTACATTAAAAAAAAAGACCAGTGTAGATCTCAGGTTTCCCATCCTACCCGGAAAAGAAAAGGACACAAAAAGGAGAGCTTTATGGCATTAAGCTATTCGGCTACTGTGTAGGGCCATTGATGCGCTTGGAAGGACGCACGCCAAAGGGGCAAGAGGTTTGAGCAGTCAATCTTAATTTATTAAAGTATCGGGAACGCTTGGGTTCAGGCAATGTAGCAAAATAATGGCAAAACCTGTCTATAAATCATGAAATCAATGTAAACAAGGAATCAAGTAAAAAAAAAAAAAAATTTTAAATTTCACAGCTAAACACATTAAGATCAATTGGATCTGAGGTTTTCCATCCCCCATAATGGGAAGGTGGGCGCAGCCTTGACGCTTTGCAAAGTACCGGTCTATAGGATATAGAAGAGATCACAAAGAATAACGGCACTGATTTGCGGAGACCCTTCTGCCTTTGAGGAGGCAAGTGGACCCAAACCATGACAGGAAGGTAAACAGAAGCATCGTCAGCATGCGTTATGTTTGTCTAATTCATTCAGTTTTTTTTTTCCTCCTTTAATTTCTCACCTGTATATACATGGCAAAGGTAATATATAGTTGTATTAAGTGTACCAAATATTTTAGTGGTTGTCTGTCACATGCAAATATTGTAACCCAAGGATTCATTTTCTACAATACGGAAACAATATAATAGCCAAAATCTAAATGTTTAAAGCCATTTAAAAATGGCAGCACAGTGTGTCTCAGAGTCGCAGCCCATAGGGTACCGTTAACATGTTCATAACAAGCAACAACGCTGATGGTTTAGATCCAGTCAGCGACATTAGTTGCATGTCTCCTTGCTCTCTGAGCCCTGAGCCTTCCTGTCTCCCTGTCTCCTGCCCTGTTAAAATATAACTTAGAAAAAGTAAAAATAAATAAAAAAATTCAGGAGTGAGAAAATGCTATACACTTTGGTATTTTGAGTCCGCACATTATTTAACTATTAAATCAGATATAAGGGTATTCATTCTGTAGGCAAATATGCAAGGCTTGCTTCAGCAGACTCATGAACAGAGAAAACTGATGCCCTGAACAGCACAGAAATAGCTTTTTCTGTTTGGGCCAGTTGACTGATTGTATTACATGTGGCTGAAGGAAATAATTTTCTGGGGCAGCAAAGCAAAGCAGGTTTATCTTGAGAACAGCTTTACCCTTTAAAAAAGAGGAAGCTTTCAGTCACAACAGAGGATTTCTTTTAGGAAGCATGTTCACTTCCTGCTTTTACACTCTGGCCTTAAAAGATTATGCTCTAGTGACACCACATAGAGATACAAGGCACAAGACTAAATGTAGCCATTATTGAATAACTTAATGGCCAATATCAATTGAATTTATTATTGTACATTGTACAGTACATCATTGTGAGGTTTATTTCAGTATATCAGTTTGGACAGCCTAGCTCAGCCAGCCATATCACATTTGTAGTTCCATCCAATGGCTGGGAACTCATGAGAGGTAACTACAAATGTAGATAATCTAATTTGATTGACTGCGAGCTTTCAACTGAGAAACAATAAAAGGCTCAATCAACAAGGATCATCACCTGGTGCACCCACCTCAGTTGGGATTGGGGGGAGGTGCGTCAATCCCAATTAAATAGCAGACACTACCCAACTGACTATAGTTATATTTACAGTTACGCCTTACAATTCATAGCTAAAACACTTTCCACATGCAGCAGTAATAGATACAGTTTACCTCACAAGTAATAAGTGTAGTGTAGGATAATAAAACTGAACAAAAGCGCTTGATGAGGGTAAGCCAATCACAACAGGCAGACCAGGCTGGGAGGCCTCTCAGTCCCAGCATGCAGTTAAAGAATGGGTCTCCCAACATACAGGAGGGAAACGCCATCCATAAAATAATGCAGCATTCAAATCTGACACGGATACAGCAGGCTGGCTTAGTTCCAACTAATACACATTTTGTACTGGCGGAAAGGCTGTGGCTAGCTGAGCGAGGAGGAGCAAGTCGCGCCAAGAGAGGTTGTGTCGCAACGTCATTGAAAGTGACATCACTAACCAGCTCCCACACCAGCAAATAGCACTCTGTGCATTAACCCATAGGTAGTGCCGCAGCTAGACCTTTAAGACCAACTTTCCAGCATTTTCAGCACCCCTGAAAAAAACCAGTGCCAATCTAACTTGAAGGGTCACTATGGCTGCAGGTTTTTCTGGTTCTTCCTTCATTGTCCACCCAGTTTAGGGATTGGAAACAAGGTGTGTGGACACTCAAACCACTTGCGTAAATTATTAAGAGCCACACCAGCAGACTATGAGGCCCCTCTAGCACTAAAGACTGACGCACTAAACTTACCTGCACCGCAGAACCACTATAACCTCTCATGTCAACCCCTGAAGACACATTCTGAAGATAGCGGGCCTTTCTGTAGTGTACACAAACTGCATCTTACATGCATGTTGTTGTGAAGGTCATTAGTTAGGTTATAAAGAGCACATGACATAATCATTAAAATTTTCACATAAGAGTATTTGAGTGACATTTTTGTGATCTTCCACTACAACACGGCATCGATGGCTGACATAATTGGGAAGTGATCTGACAAACTGATGCAATGATGAAAATAAATGAAAGATAATCCTTATAGCCTAAAAACCAGATATTTTTCAGTTTGGATTCAATTTTACTGGCACATGCCGTAACATGAAATAAATGTCGACACTCCAAGCAGACACAAGATGTAAGCAGTAATGATTACATTACACAAGCCGACACATTCCGTAGAGAAATGAAACCAAAATGTGTCTGCATACTATTCCTTTCTTCCTTGTCCTTGATCCTTCTTGATAAGCATTACAGTGGCTGGTTAGGATTCTTGAACCCTTTGTTTTAAATGTTGTGCCAACTTCTGCCGTTATGCTACCTTAGCTCCTGTGACAACATAGTCCACCTTACCTATTATTACTGAGCATAAAGCATGAATGGAAATTTAACCCTTTTGCACCCACATATGGAAATTTCTGTATTATGCCAATTGACTCCTCTGTCCAGACACGGATTTTTCCATGTTTTTCAATTGCCTTGGGGTCCTCAGTCTTATCCAGAAAAGGGCTACTGCGGGTGCAGGCTTTCATTCCATCTCAGCAGTTGCACTCCAGATTCGACTAATTAAGGTCTTCACTAAGGATTTAAATTCAAACTGATCAAGTGCCTCTAAATATTTGCTCTTGATATGCAAAATCTGCTGAATTTTGCCAAAAAATAAATTTGTCTATATTATGCTGAAAAGTATTTGCAACAACTAATTTTGCTATTTCATACCATGGAAAGCCATGGTTAATTCAGAATTTAATGAAAACTTTGAGCATAGCTTATCTGAATTGGATGAGTGGTCTTAATTAACTTGGGCAGAGCAGTCATGTTTGATTTTGAAGTGGCAAAGGGTTAATTACTTTCAGGAAACGGTAAAGTCCACAGTTGTGACAGTGAGACATGGATGGACCTCAAAGCAAATCGGCTTCTAGTTTCTTACGTTGTGAGCCTCTTGAAATGCTCACACAAAACAAACGGAAAACAGCTTCTTAAAAGGACCTGAATCATGGAATGATCCTCATGGGAGCAAAGTTAAAGGAAACTGCTAGTAGTTAAAAACAACGACTAGGACTAGCGCAGTAGGGATGTATTCAGCCATCAGAGGTAGCAATATTAGCCTCGCAGACTAGCTTAGCATGAGCAATGAGTGTAAGCAGAGGATAAGACTTTCTTATCCCAAACAAAATTCTTTGCTTCTTGCTCAAGAGAAAAATGACAGCACCTCAGAGCTACAGATGCCTGGTAACCAGACCACCTCACTACTCCCTCAACCCACCATGATGACGCAGATGTATAAGAGCAGAAAAACCATTCAGAAGGACTGGCAACCTCAGTTGCTTCAGTAAACAGGAATCTGTATGAACTGATAACATTTCAAATGCAGGTCAGGCAGACACCACAGATAAGGCACTTGCTATGAAAACAACCTAGTGCTGAGATCATAATATAAAAATAACTCCTTAAACAAAAATGATGAAGCTAGCAAACTATCGACTTAAGAGGTGTAAACAAACAAACGCACAGCATAGCTCTTTTCAGGGGGAGAATTGAAAATAACCATGTAACAGCTGTACCATCCAGTGAACCCTCACCGCTTATCACATTCCTCTCATATTTGCCTCTGAAACGTGATGGCTAATTTTGCAGACTAGCAACATACCGGATTGCAACATGAGTATACTTGTAGTAAATACCAATTTTAAAGTGCTATTTCCGCCCTTTCAAGCAGCCTTACTAGTGCATCAGCGGGCCAATTAAGCACAGGAGTGCGACAAGCCAATTTTACAGTAGAAAATAATGCCGCAGCAGTAATTCAGACAACGAACAAACAAAGGGCCGAGCTGCAGGCTTGACAAAAGGGGGAGCAAACTGAAACGACAAAAGAAAAGTTAGCATTACATTTTTTAAGCTTTGAACAGAACGTCTTGCAGGAAAGCACACCCAGCTATTTTCAATGACAAAAAGAAGTAGGGTGTGATGTGAATCACTGGTATAGATGGTCTATTTAAAGCCACTGGAATTGCTCTAGTTTAGATCACCTCATTTCTCTCCCAACTGATCGTCTCAAAGGAAAATGCTCTCAAAACTCTCAGGTTTTCTAGACATGGAGGCAAAGGTTAGAATAATCCCAGAACAAAGGATCAGCCAGAACTGAAAAGAGGGATTTTTTTCTGTACAGGGACAGTAGACAATTGGAATTAGTCAAATAATGAATGCGAGGAGACAATGGAGGTAGTTGCTTCCTTGTTTTTTCCATTTCTGTCACCATAGGAGTGAAATACTTTGAGTGCTACAATGCATACTGACAGGGAACATTCTGATAAAGAATCAATTATTTGGTTGACTGTTTGATCTAAAGCGATGTACAGTTAATAAGCAGGAATTTATCCTCCCTAGAGCAATATAGGGATGGGCCATTGTTCAAGATCTCAACTGCTCTGATGTTATTGTGATAGCATTGGGGCTGGAACCAGCTGTGTTCTGAGCCTGTCAAACGCATCAGGTATCAGGTCTACCTTATACATGTTCAATATGACACCAGGATAAAGGCACACAGCTTAAACAAATGGGATGGGAATGTTCTGACTGTGAATCACATGCTGACAAAGAGACATACGCTGCCTGTCCAAAAAAAAAAAAAAAAAAAAGTTGCATCTTATAATATTCTGTTGGGCCACCTTTTGCTTTGATCAAGGAGTACATTTGTTGTGGTATTGTTTCGACATTGCTACGCAATGTAAAATTATTTATTTCCCATCAGATTTGCATTCGTATTCAGCAGAGATATTGATGATGAACGAGTCAAACCACTTTGTTAAACCTTATCCAGCACATCCCAAAACTTTGAACTGGTTAAGGCCCAGACTCTGAGGTGGCCAATTTATGTGGGAAAATGATTCCTCGTGCTCGATGAACCATTCTCGAGAAGAATCTTGCCATGGTCATTCCGGAATATGCCTTGGCCTTCAGGGATAAGTCCATTGATGGCTTATCAGTCATTCAGTGTGTTCAGCTAGTCTGTGGAATTCATTTTATTGCGGCAAAACAGTGCTGAGCCTAGACCTGACCAATTGAAGCAACCGCATATCATAACACTGCTCCCAGAGGCTTGTATTGTGGGCACTATGCATGATGGGTGCATCACTTCATGGCTTTCTTTTCTTCCCCTGACGTGCCCATCACCCTGGAACAGTGTAAATCTAGACTCGTTAGACCATATTAACTTATTCTATTGCTTCCAAGTTGAATCTCTTTGTTCCCTTTCATGTTCAAGTTGTCCCCACCCCCCAATAAGCATCACTAACAAGTGGCTTACTTGTAGCCACACAGCTGTTTACTCCCAATCTTTCAAGTTTTTGTCACATCGTGCAAGAGGAAATGCTCTTACCTTGATAATCATTTAGTTTCACTGTTGATTTGAGTTTTGAGATGAGACTTCACCAAGCATTTTCGAGATCCCTGATCAGGATCATTCATGCTTTTTCTCTAACCCATACTGCGAAGTTGACAGTTAATCACTATCCTTCCAGGTTTAAATATACTGTTGGACTGTTCATGACCCAATTCCAGGGACTTCCGAAATCCTCTTAGCCGTTTTTCTTTGTTTGATGCTGGCCAGTTATTAGCGCCTCTTGGAACACAGCAACATCTTTTCAACAATCATTTGATATGTCTTCTGAAGTGCTTTTTAAGAAATGAGGAGTTACGCACTGAGTCAGTCAGGGTTCATAAAATTATTGCCAGCTGAAACATATTCTTGCCTGTCATGATGATTCAATCATGGTCTCTTCAGCATTTGCTTATTTACACCCAAACAGCTACCTTTTTTTTTGGGATGGGCAGTAATATATGAAGAGCTCAGATGTAAAACTGATTAAATGTGCTTCACCTCTTCTATTTTCAAATAAGTTTATTGGTGTAGGTTTCACCAAATATCATAGGGTGGTTAATAAAATCTGAATAATTTTCACAAATTTAAATTTTAGATTTTGACAGACGTGTTTCCACATCAGGCACCAAGTCCACTTTTCTTTCTTTCTTTTTTTTTTGCAAAACCTGCTATGTTCAAACACACATACAGTTAAGTTCAGCATTCTGTGGCAAACACTGTTTTTGTTTTCTTTGCTAATGGTGAAAGTAGTTGTTTTATCATATTCATCAGTTTTAAGTATATTTATGGTTAATTGGCCAGAAATTTCAAACTGGACAGCATGGATGCTGCCGTATTGGATCATGTGACCTCAACGTGCCACTCTGATTGGACGAATACACAGCTTTTGGGGAAAAATTGCCTGATATTGAGTAGAGTCTGCAATGTATCAACAGTTTCAGGGACATTTAATATTGGATTTGTTGACTTTTCTCGCAAGACTGTGTTGATGTTTGAAAACCTGGCACAGAACATTAATTAATGCGGTCATTATCTCATTATTTTGGTAACATTTATTAGCTCTTGCACCTAGACTCTTCATACAAAAGTCTCTCTCTGAAATGGCAATAAGCACCTGTATAGGGAGTGCCTCAAAACAGGGGGACTTCCCAGAGAGCACTGCTATTCCACAGCAGTTTAACGAAAATGCCTCTTTAAACAAGATGATTTATATGGGGTAAGTAGAAACATTCACAATTCTTATGATTCCAAAATGCTGATAAAGACCAAGGCTCAAGAGCCAGCCCTTTCTTGATAGAAATTTCATGTACCAAACCCACCCCTAACTCTCGTGCAACTAGACGGAGCTAAAGAGCTGAGAGGGAACAGGCAATGTTTCATTGACACCGTTTCAGAGTTCACTCGTGCTGAATAGCGCAGGTTCCCTCGAAAAGAACATGACCAGACATATCTGCTTTATGTAAGATTAAAATGACTTGCCTCACATAAAATGGATAGTTCCCAACAGTTCCCCGTTTTCCATGTGCTTGAATGTGCCTTACATGAAAAAGCAAGGACGGAGGAAAGCAGGGGACCCCGAAGCAGAGGGTGATACCCCTATTTACTGACACCAGAGCTGCCCAATGCTACTCCTGAAGATCCATCCCATCAGTACATTTTTTTGTTTCAACTGAAATTTGGGAGAATTAACTGCACTATACGCCAAGGCTAAAATTTCTTTTCTATAGCTGAATGAGGAGTGCTTTTTATGAATGGAGTCTACAGGTAAAACCTCTCCCACTGAGGGCTTAACCCCTTTGCGCAAAATACTAATGCCGCCAATTTTCCCTGTTGTGCATGAGCTTATTTAAGGCTTCATAACTCAGTATTCGTGTCACAGAGACTCTGAAGCAACACTTTTGGAAATATTATTATAGAATTATTAAACAATCAAATTTCAGAATTTACAGATGCCGGCATCTAAATCTCTGCAAAGGGGTTAAAGAATAAAATTCTAAGTAATTGTAAAACAACACAAAACATTCCCAGAATGCAGTTATACATTTTTGACAATTTTGGCAAAATATCATGAAATGAATTTTCCGTCAGTCAAACTGTTCCACATCTGCTCTTTTGCTATGCTTTCCCTTCACGATTGTGACAATGCTATAAATGCGATAAATTCTGCAGAATCCTTTGATTGTAAAATTTATGGCAAAATCAATTCTCATTTTCTTAGTGCCAGCAGACATACAGCTTTAGAAAACAACCAGAAAATTGGACATTGCACCATTTTAAATCAATATAAACTTCAACAAAGACATGGAAATGAGAAAATCCATATTTTAATAACAACAGACAAGAGTTTGTTGCCGAAACATTAAGCTAATCTCTTCCATTAATTTTTCCCTGAAAAATGTTCAGGTTCTTTTTGAGATAGAGGCATATGGCATACTTGAAGTGCCTCATTATTTTATGCACAGAGGGATCTGCCCTCTGAGGTGAGGTTATTGTAGGTCAACAGCAGTAACTGAAGCAGCAACATTATGCCACCCCAGTGACAAAGCACTGTTGGTTTCCACTGCACTTCCGTACAAGATAGTGTCACCTTCCTTTCATACAAACCCCATTCAGTTTAGAGTGAGAGAAAGAAGACAAAGTGAGAGAGTGAAGCTTATAAATCACCATTGTCCTACAGATGCAGTGGGTAGCACTGAACACTAATTGGGGAAGTGGCGCAAACATGGTCAATGGATAAACAAGCACAGTCAACGAATAAACAGGTAGTAGTTGACTCGGTTATTGATGTGAACAGGTCTCTTTTGATGGGCAAGTGAAAAAGTATTTCAACCTGCTGTAAATTGAGAATAGTAATAAACGGTACTATCACTATGTTACGGAGACTCCACGTGATGTACCCCTCTCATAACAACCTTTTCACCAGGGACATTCCCATGTAGCATGAACAGTGTCTGCATGCAAATTTTGTAACCAGGCACTGGTTCCCAATTTAACCAACTACCAATACTTCCACCATCACTACCACAACTACTTATAATAATCTATAATAATCATCATCATCGTCGTGTGCTAACCTTTGTCTCAATTTCTCAATATTATGCACAATAATCACCAAATATCAAAAGTTTCATGCATAAACACACTTCAGCCGTATCGCATCTGTATTACTATGCTGGCGAGCATCATTCTTCTTCATTATGTCGACAATTAATTGCAATGTTAGATCAGAAATGGCATGCTTGATTTCTAACAGCGCCCATGCGGTATATTCAGCGATCGGATATGTAAGTGAGACCTAACCATCTTTCCTGGATAGAAATTTAACTACCAGCACACTAAAATGTAAAACGCATTTGCTAGCAAAACTGACCGTTATTACCCGTGCCTTTAAAATAGTAAATTAGTCAGTGCAAATTAAGTTTAATCATTATAAAAGTTAAAAATTTAAATCTTATCATGACAATATTAGGCTTGGCCTATACCACGTGGTCTGCCCATCATCAGTGATTGGGTGGCTGGTGAAGATCATTTCCATCTTCCCATTGCCATTATGGCCGAGTGCGCCAATCGCTAGCCACGTTTCCATCCAAACGTTCTAATCAATGCGAATGAAGTCATATCGAATTAAAAATGCCTTATGGAAACGGTGAAATTCAACTAGACTTCGAAATATTGACACAAAGTTTATATGGTTGATCTCATCGGATTTTTTCTTGATCGGTAAAAGACTTATGCGATAACTGCTGATGGAAACATTATTTGCCGAATAAATCTGCAAATGCTTCGTGATGGTATTTTGATGCCATCGTTGCCTTCTGATAATGGTTTGCTGTGTTGCTAATTGCTGACACATAATTGCACAATTTGTAATAGTGCTCATCATTTGTTGGTACATGCGATCCATTTTGGCTTAACTTATTTTTGTGAGCTACCACACTACTTTTGTTCACTCGAAGGTTCTGTGGTTCAGTGTGAAAATGAATGGAAACAGCTTAAAATGTCAAATCTATTCAATACACCGATTTTATTGCGTAACAGCAAGTGACTTCATTAGGCACAAGTTTTTATTTGTTTTAATGCTGTTTGATGGAAATGTATTTTCACTACCTTTATTCGCATGAATATCTTTGGCGAACTTGAGATAATTACTCGGGCCGGTAGGCCACGAATCTAAGTTTCGGCTCCTTTGTTCTTTTTGGTTTTTTTTTGCCGGGGTCGCGATGTCCTGCTCATGCGTGGGCACGGTTTCGCGATTGGCCCATATATACATATACATTACTACATTGCTGATAGGGCACGGTCAAGTGAAGCATCTGTCCTGGGAGCTAATACACCGGGAAGTTAAATTCGCACGTACACTTCCATTCATTTTCGCCTACTATAAATTTTTTTTTAAAATAAAACACTTGCGTGCAAGTCGGTGATTTTGGTATCGCTGTGCAGAGCAGCATTTTTTCTCCCTAGACATGTGCTTTTTTGGAAAGCGGCACTCTTACCAACGGTATATCGAAATGTTACTTGAGAACGCATCATATGTTGCAAATTAATATGCATCGCACATTTGTAAATACTTTCTATAACTTTTTATCAGTATTTAAAAACTAAAATTTGGCTGGTTTTTAAAGTCCTAAGCCCCGCCCCTCAAAAAAGTCGTTGCACACAGACTTTGCAGTCATATGACCTGTGATGTGTGAAAAGTTGCAAACGTTCCCGGCTGATCGACCAGTGGTTTGTTCTATACTGATAAGTAATTTCACCTTGATCAATCCTTGATTTCATTGATTTTGAGATAACATTCATCAACATGCCAAATAGGTGTGTAGTGGTAGGCTGTAACAAGACTCCAAACGATGGTATGAGCTTACATCACATCCCAAAAAAAAAAAAAAAAGAGACGCCAAGTCTCACACAATCGGTAGAGTCTCTCGCCTCTTAGTGGCATTCACCTTCCTGTGCCGTAGTTCGCAATTTTCCGATCAGCGAGCACTGGAGAAATTCACTTGCAGAATTGAAGTCATTGAGCATTAAGTTAATCAGTTTCACGTGCATTATGGTGGATTTCCCACTAGTGTCAAGGAAATCGATTACGACTCGGGAATTCTTTCTTCACTGAGAGATTGAAAGCAATGGAATTGCATAAAGATGTTTCAGATGGTCTTATTCCATTAGAACAATTAAAAAGATCATGAAACACGTGCATTGTTTCTTCTCCCTGAGTAAAGAGAAGCACGAGAAGTCCGGAGTCATAATCGCTTTCCATGTTGCTTGTGGTGAGGTCCACCTGAAACTGAAACTTCAATGCACAAGGATTTTAATTCCGCGCGAGAATCTTATTAATAAGCTTTCATTGAATAATTGCGGACTACGGTGAATAAGCCTAAAAAATGCGTAGGACCTACGCTGAATGCGTGAGACTGGGCATCTCTGAGATCCGTTCTTGTGCTTACTCCCCACTTCCTCAGCTGCTAACCTGCCGGGTCCGGCACGAAAGTGTATCTATAAGAATAGTAGTTCCTAACAAGATAACTATAACTTCTCTTTCTTTCCCTAATTAGCTAATGAAATAAAGAGTTAAACAAGTCATTTTCTATACTAGTTCCGGAGCAACTTACTTCTCATACGTGGCAGCCGATTAGCCAATCGCTCACGAGTTTTAAGGAGAGGTCTCAAAGTGTCTAGTATCTGCATTTTTTTGCCAATATGATATACAATTACGGAAGTGAAATGCTGGATTCGTGAATTACAGGCAAAAATACAGGTCTACAGCGTTTTTTTTTTTTTTTAACCAACTTAGTAGACCTTAAAGTCAATGGGACGGCTAATTAGCTAGCTAGCAAGCGAAAGCGATTTTTTCTATTAAAGTGACACATTTACGTTTCTGCGTTCACTTACACATTAAACGTTTTATTACAGCCCTTCAAATGACTATTGCTGCAAAAGGCAGCCGCACATCTCGGCATTTTGATGCCTATATTGACTTATTTGAAATTGGTCTCATAGGAAACCATTCATTTTCATGGAGAAGTTGGTGTATCAATATGGCGGCCGGGTGCTTCACTTTGGATTTATGTAAATATTACATCATCAGGATTGGCCCTGGCCTTGACCCGGCTCGAGTACAGGCTCTGAGGAGCCTCTTGTCCAATTGACAAGTGGATGGAAACATAGCTGACGGCGAAACAATCAGCGTTCGAATGAACAGGTTTTGATATAACAACGACAACGTCAGCGATTAAAAACTAACAATAAATGCACTACTCAAAACGGGATTTTCTTGACTCGCTTAATATCGAGGGGTGTCGTGCTGCCTGAGTTCCATGTCAAGTCTGGAATGAGTCAAGAATTTTTGCGCTCCTTTGACGCCCAGTGTGTGTAAATCACAACTGCAGGAACTGGGATGGGCCGGTTGGACAACTCGCATAATCAAACCCTTTATCTGAACATGCTGAATGAGTGAAGCTGTAGGATGTGAGCGACAAAGTGCCGCTACCAATGAGATCGCATGAAAATCCGCCTGTGATAAATGAAATTAACCCATTTGCGCAGGACAGACAAATTGCATACACGGTCGGGGAAGTGTAAATTTTAGTTGTGTTCCACTCAGATGTTCAGAATCATCTTAACGAGCGCACTGCATGGAGAATAACGACGAAACACATCGCACAGAACAAGCCGCTGACAACACATCGTATTATAATCCACAGAAGAACAAGTCCTCGAAACAGTCACGACATCCGTGGTATTTCGAGGATTCCCTTGTACATCCGCGATTTTACTTTGAAGTTTGTGATGTAAATGAAATTTAAATTTCATGCAAACTAGACGGCTTAGGGAGAAGACTACAGTATAAATTATTTGCTTTCACTTTTAAAAAATGTTCTGGACTGCATTTACAGCGGACTGCATTTCAACACAGCCTATTATACCGAGATTACACGCGAAGTGCAGGCATGGAAATACATCTCCTAGACCACGAAACCGCGACATTTTACATTAAATTCATCCACAGTCATGCAACTTACCAGATTGAAAATTGTCTCTAGAATATCACGGTTAGAAACTTCACCAACTTCAATCAGTCCGGCGAGAACGGCGAACTTCATTCGGATCCCTCTAATAGGCACCCCCGGGTTGATGGGCAGAATAGCCGGTGTCTCATTTTTTGCTCCATCACTTGGGATTTCGGGAGCTGGTGTCCCCTCGCTCGCCATGGCAAATTAAGTCCAGACCTAACTTGCAGGTATGGCACCTGTTAGTCCAAAGTGGTGAAACTGGAAAGTCAGCGAGGTAACTGATATGCGCCCCCACGCTAGTTAAAATTACCGTCTCACATGAACAGCACGAATTATTTCCTGTCTTGTATTTGTCCTCCTTCGCATGGCATTCTTGATGACAATGCCCGCAAGTGCTGAGTCCCCAGTGCGACACCGAGACCTCGCAGTCACAGCGGCGTTACCCTGCACAACCTCTACAGCCAACCAGAGAAACTTGATAAGATGCCGAAATAATTGCGTTGGGAAAATCTCAAGTCCTGCAAGCCTCCCAGCAACATGCATAAAACTACAGGTCAAAATATTTGACCATTCGATCTTCTTTCGCGCTGTCAAAATAGAAATTTGATCACGGAAAACTGTAACGAGGTATAAAGCTAGCTTGGACGTGAGACAGGTAAATGCGCACGGCAGAACTCCGAATTCGATTACGTAGAACAGTCCCAAGTTCAAACGCACCTAATGCTGTCTGCCAGAGAACAAGTCACTGATTAAAGTATTCAGAACAGCCAGTGTTCTCCTGACTTTCTGAATTTCAGTCAGAATCCGCATTCAGCCACATATCTTCCTGATTCACCTCCTGCTCTAGACCGTCTCCGCCATGATAGTATCCTCAATATGACAGACTGAGCGTGCGCAGTACGCAGCGAATGACCATGCTGAGATGGCACAGGTGTACCGCAGGTACGATTATTTTCTGAAGACGAGAAAGCAGTGAGTATAGTTCGCTGAGTTTACCGCACGGTGTCTTGCGCCTCCGGTAGACGATTAAAGGACATTTCGTTCCAGATAGCAGGCAGATATGCAGAGGAGGGGAATTCAAGAATAATGTTCGGGTAGCTTACAATACGAAGGTGAAAGTATAAAGTAAATTGTTCCTTGTTTGGACCAGCCTGTGCCAAATATTATTTTAATTTTGTTGGATAATGACTCAGACTCATGCGTGATTACTGTAAATGGGCTCCGAGGAAAGACGAGCATTATCGAGACTGTAATTTCTTTAAAATTTTTATCACAAAATCAGGTCCCAACAAACGTTATTCATATGTAAATAACATAGCTCGAGCGTCGTATTTTGGGCAAGCTGTGTAATACGAACAGCTGTGCAAGACCTTAGCTTATTCATGCGAAAGCGCAAACAATTGACGTGACACTTCTCAGCAAGGCTTATGAAGTAAGTCACCCATTCTATTTGATGCGTGTTTAAATTTTGAACGATATGTTTAAGTATCTTGCCATTATTTGTTTTAATCGCCTAAATAAAGGGCAAATGCGCTCATGGTAAACTTCGGTTGTTTCACCTCCAGAAACTGTGAGGAGAGACCCTTATCCGCATGTAGTCTGAATGGGAGAACGTCATGGTTCTATGAGAAAGCTTGTTTATTCCACAGCAGCCCCTGAGGACACTATAAAGGAGGAATGTTAACCTTGCCCGTGAGATGAATGTTTGATTTTGCGATCAGTGACGCAGAATGTATATTTTTCAGAGCAGATTCTCTCTGCACCTTCTCATTTGTTTCCTTCATTTCACCATGCGCATTGTGAATTGTGTTGGCTTTGCCTGACACTGTTGCTACTGTTTTCTTCAAATCTATCTCAACTTCAAATCTAGGTCAGAGGTAACATGCCTCATTTACAGTGGTAGAATACCAAGGATGGTTGAGGGGTCTAATAATCCTTGGAAAAATGAAAACACTTTAAAAAAAAATGACTGACTACGCTAACTTGTCAAGATTTAATCAATAAATATATGTAGAAATGTCATTATCCATAATTTATAAAGTAACAGGACAAACAACCATCCATTCATCTATCATGGAACCTACCATTTCCTGGTCATTGCTGCATGGGAGCTGCTAGAGCCGATCCCAGCATCCTTTGCAAGGGAGGCACAAATGCAACATGGAAAGTTCCAGGAGTTTCCAATCTGTCCTGTGAGCATAAGGGGCAAAATCAAAGAAAACCCACATGAACATCGAGATGGCAGATAACTACAGAATGGTCCAGCCTGGATTCAAATCCATTTTCTTCTTGCTGTGAGGCACCTGTGCTACTCATTGCACTATGAGGAATGGGTCCAGTGTTACTTAGTTTGGTACAGTGCATTCAGGTTTACGGAGACACTTCAGCAAATCTCAAGCAGATAATTGGGGCAGAAATATCCTCTCTCTCCCGATGATGGCCAAGGGCTTAGATTCTCCGAGTGCTCTCCCTGAATATTAGTGTGTGTGTGTACCATATTTACCCTCCCTTGTGTGGACCAAATGTCCCCACAAGACAAGGAATATCAGATATCTGTGCATTTGTGGGTACCTGAATAGGATTAGGAGTTATGGTGAGGGTTGGGATAAGGTTAGGGTTAGGGTTAGGTATGTACTTTTGAGGGTTAAGGTCAGGGAAAGGGGTCAGGGAATGAATAGGAGTCTATGGAACGTCCCCACAAAATATGAAACAAATATCTGTGTGGAGTGTGTGTGTGTGTGTGTGATTATATACACGCACACACGGATCTGCCGCAAGAACTTATAGGATTGCTGCCACTGTTGTCTCGGAGACAAATGCAGCACTATTTTTGCAGTTATTAGAGCCTCCTGTACTGATCAAATGCCCTCTACTGGTCAATATGAAATTGCATATTAATGCTCAGAAAATGCAGAGTATTTCTCTCTGCACTCCTATCATTCAAAAAAACCTCTTCCATTATCCGTTTCCTTATTAAAAAGTCACAGAAGTAATAAGTATGTTGAGTTAATGTATTCAAGAGTGCTGCATATCTGCAGAATTTGTCTGTGATTGTCCTAGGTTTCTAAAGGCCCTGCTTACAGCAGTGCTCACAGTCTGTCTCATACATATCACATGCAAGCTCAGCGTTCAGGAAAACACAAAGCCAAATGAAGTAACAATTTTATCATGAGGTGCCAAAAAAAAAAATTAGTTTAGGCCATAATGGCATTTTTACAGTATGACAGTAAAGGGGTTAGGTGGTGTAGGACAGTGCAAGCCACGATCGTCCCACCAGCAGAAAAATATTAACCTGAGGTTGTTAATGTGATTGCCATTTCAGCCACTGCCAATGCAGTCCTGTGAATAGTAATTATGTTTGGGCCTGCATATCCAAATAAATAAATATCTTATATATAATACTCAATTAATGCTGTGACAGTTATTTTGGATATGAGTATCTGCCTTCTGTAAAAAGTTTGGGTCCTCAAAAATAGTTTAAAAACGTTGTTGCCACCCTCAAAACAGTAGACTACATCATTCAACAATGGATGAATCTACCCATATCCCCGATAGGCAGAATAGCAACAATCAAGATGCCCATATTACCAATGATAAATTACCTTTTTTCAATGATCCCAATCAAGGCCCCATCCTCCTGGCCTAAATCCCTACGTTCAATCATCTCAAAATTTTACTGGAAAAACAAAACCCCAAGAATCCAGCTAACAACATTACAAAAGCCCAAAACTCAAGGAGGACTGGAAGTACCAAATTTTTACCACTATTTAATCGCTCATCAACACCAATATATCCATAAATGGAGAAATCCCAATCAATCTGACAATCCCTGGGTAGATACAGAACAGACATTAGGCAAAGACATCCATATCTCAGACCTGACATTCATAAGCCGCTCCATCATACACAGAGCCGGGCCCAAGCCTCCATGGGGCCCTAAACAAAATTTGATTTTGGGACCCTCTATTTCTGGCAACAATATTGATTATTGATCATTAATACATCTACTACAAACTAATTATGCAGCCCTGGTAGTGTTGTTTACATTATCCTATTGTCAGCCTGAGATGTCTTTACCCTTGTTTGGTTTTTAATCTCAAAAAAGGGTGCACATTCAGCTACAAAAGCGGACTGGGGTTGATTTTCACAACACTGCAAGTGATAAAGCACAAAGTGGGTTACGTAATATCATCTAGGCCTACTAAAAGTGACAAAAATAAACCAGTAGACAATGCATTTACGGTAAAAGTGTCTTCTGGTTTATTATTTTTGGTTTAAAAAAACTGCGACAGCAATGAGCAAAAATAATTTGTAGAGCAAGAACAACAATAAAGTGTAACAACAAATAAAATCATTAAGATATAGGCTATAAAAATTATAAAAATAACTTCAAATATACAAAAGCAGTATTTAAGGAGACCTATTTTGCTATATTTCTAAATTAATATTTTGATCTTGGACTCCCCTTGAGTACTCCTGGGGCCTTTTGCACAAAGGCAGGATAAGGGATTAGCCCGGAATCGGCACGGGATTATCCTGATCCTGAAGCCCCATTTCGGTTGCACAGAACATGCGAGCTAAGCCATGGCACTAGTTACTATGGAAACAAAGTCTGTGGAGCTAACCAGCTCCAGAGCAAGCTTACGAACTAGCTAAGCTCCTGTCTGTAGCCAATTTCACCTCACCTCTTCGGCAGTCGCCCAATTTGAAAATCAATGTCCTTAACAGTCATTCTGAATTGTCCACTACACATTGCGATCTCAATTATAATTGGCCCAGGGTAATTATTTTTGATACTCGTGACCATTGATGTCAGTAAAATAGCCATTCGATCATTATATTCAAGTATCCATGTGACAGACAGTGACCATCACAGTTCAATAAGTCCCCCTTCCATGTTACATTTTAACCATATTTAGAATCCGTCATTATCAGATTTGTCCTTATTCCACAAGTTGAGACTTCCATCAGAGTAGAAAATGAGCGGTGCTGGATGAAGTAGGTTACCGTGTTTCAGCGCAGTCTTAAATCGCAGCGGTGACCCCCTACCTACAGCACTGCTGATATCTTACTTCGTCTTTATTCAGACTGCGACGGGTGAGGTAGAGTCGTTGCTTTAATGCTGGACACCAGTGTGATGTCGCTCACTTCACGATACTGGAATCAAACATCTTCAGGAGGCTCCATGATGTAGTTTTCTGACGCGATCATCCGACTTTTTTATTTGAGTATGCCTCCATCAAAGCTGATTATAAGCATAAAGTAAACTCAGCTAATCTGAGAACATCTTCTAGATCTAGCAGTCAATTCAGTCTCAGTCTAGAGGACAAAAAGAAAAAGCATAAAATGAGGATGCGACGCATGTGAATGCTTCCGTTCTTATAGTATATTCAAAATGCTCGCTTATGTCGTGCGCTTATCATATGTAATTATATATAAAGTTAGATTTGCGAATTTCTAAGTCAGTCTAACAACTAAGGCATATCTCGTTCACCGTAGCGCCGAAGTTCATCAGCTATTCCTTTTGACGGCGCTGAAACACCTCCCGAGTTTACTCTCACTTGAGTTTAGTTAACTTTAATACTCCTCTCAAACGTCTCGCACCATTCAGACAGAATCTAAAAGAATAGCAAGCAGAAACATTTCAGCGATCCCATCGTCCCTCTACATCAGTGCTTCTCAAACCTCTCCTGGAGGACCACCTGTCCTGCATGTTTTAGATCTTTCCCTGTTTTAGCACAGGTGATTCAAATGATCAGCTCTTTATTGACCCTCTAAAGCTCATTGAAAACATCCTGATTATTTGAATCACCTGTGCTGGGGCAGGGAAAGATCTAAAACAGGCAGGGCGGGTGGTCCTCCAGGAGAGGTTTGAGAAACACTGCTCTACATGAATGTAGTCTTCGAGTGTTGCTGGCGCATGCGTTTGCTGCAGCTACTTCATGTCCATGGTGATGATCAGCGATTCTGTGATCGATCTCTGGGTCTATTTGAGGTAGCCGCGTTGCGCGCACTCAGCAGGATCAGCGGCAACGGGCTTCACTTAGCCAATTCTCCTCCACCCGCCGTTGGCTTTGTGCAATCAATTAAGCCAGCGACGCGCTATTTGGGATATGGCAATCCTCGCTTTGGCGTTGATCCAGGATCTCAGGATCCGACTTTTGTGCAATAAGCCCCCGATCATTCAAAGTCCAAAACAGGGTCCTTGTTTAGCTCATAATACCATCCACAAAAACACCCATTTGTAACCCTTTGTAGTCTCTGCCTGAAATGCCTCGTTGGGGTGGCTCTTCCGCTATAGCCCCCACTTCCCGTGTGCCCACTTTCTTCTGACTGGCACAGCTCTGTGGAGGGCGGAGTTGGCGGGACGAGGCAGAACGAGGCAGAACGCAGTTTTCCGGGTCCTCCTCCCCCGAATGAAATGTGAGACACTGCTGCCACCTGAGAAGGAAGCGACGGGCAAATTCCGTAATCTAACGCAGTGCATGTGTATAGATCTAATGAAATTAACTTATTCTTATAAACGCCGTGGCGAAAGTGGAGGACGCAGTGCGAAAATCTGGCAGCTCAAGCATGAATTTGCTGTTGACTACAGTTTGCGATGACAACAGTGGTGAGTATAGCAGTTTTTCTTCTCTATAGCTAGAATCCACCCCATATAGACACATTTGTAGAACGGGACAACATGCCCAAGTATACACCAGCGACCATAGAAGTCCGGTGGGTCTGAGTTCAGAGGGAAACACAGACAGTGAGGGGCAGCTAAAAGTGGACCAACAGCTTATGGACTGCTTCGGTGTGTATTAGGACCTGCTGGTTCGTGTGCATAGCTGTGGTGTGTTGTTAGTGTGGAGAAACGAACAGCTTCCGCGCTGGTATATGACAGAGGGGTGAAAGCTCCAAGCTAAACAGCCTTTTTGGAAATTGCCGCGGTAATGGTTTACTTATTGCTTCAGAATGACCAGCTTTTCCTCGCAGAAAATGTGTGCGTTGTGGATAGTGTACGAGAGCTAGACAGAGCTCCGGTTAATGTCATGAACAAAACAGGTTTTACAGTCCGTAAGTTCCGTCTGCGTGAACCGTTGCTTATGGGGAGCGACCGAATCGATCACTTTTACAGGAAAGAATTTAATATTCAATCAATGGCAATGCAGAGAAATCGTTTGTTATACCGGCCACGTTATAGCCTGTGCGCTTCCCTATTGCTTTCATCGGTATCATCAGAGAGCTTGTCCAGACATTGGAGATGTATCAGGCTGACCCTGGTCATGGATAAGTAAAGCGATCATTTCACCAGCACCCAAAAACACACCCCAAGCTCTGCAAAACCTACGTTTGGTCTAACTGCAGCCCGGCAGACGCATACAGCACCTCTCTGGTTAGCTTCAACTGTAGTGGCTACAATCAAGCAACGTTATGATGAAACTGTCACATTGATGCTTACCGAAGTAACACAAGCATACCAATCATAATTGCTGCAAATAAGTAAACCAGAAGCATTTTTAATTAGCAGAGCATGCGAACTAACATGCAGTAGCTGATAAGCGGTCATGACTTTGAATGTAATCTGTTGCGCGAAAAATGTGTTTCGCGTCCGGTGTGAATGCTGCTTAATGCCCCCATAACGCGTGTATTCGCATCTTTGCATTGACTTTCGATGTAGACAAATCTGTCCCACGAAAAATTCGTTTTGTGTCAGATGTGAAAGCAGCTTTATGGCTAGTACATGTCTGCTAAGAGAGCTCGGTTATGGTATGAACATAATACAGGTTTTGCAGACCATAAGTTCCGTTAGCGTGGACAAGTTGCTTATGTGGAGCAAGCAAATCGATCACTTCTACAGGAAAGAATTACCTATTTAATCTCCGCCCTTTTCTGTTTCTTATTAGCCACAACAATTTCTAAAGGGGGATGAAATTATGTCAAGGTAGTGCAGAGAAATCATTTCTCATACCGGTAGAGCTTCTGCATTTCGCATTGCTTTCACCATAGCACCAGAGTGCTTGCTCAGACATTTGTGAAGTATCCGGCTGATCCCGGTCATAGATAAGTGAAGCAATCACTCACTGTAGTGGCTACAATCGGGCAACTTTATGATGAAACTGCCACATTGATGCTTACCGAAGTAACACAAGCATACCAATCAGAATTACTGCATATAACTTAACCAGGAGCATTTTTAATTAGCACGGCATGCAAACTAACATGCAGTAGCTTGTAACCAAGCGGTCATAACCACAGAGACAAACCCTTGCAATAGAGGTTTTACAGACAGCAAGTTCTGTTTCTGTGAACAGTTGTACCAAGCATCCAAATTACAAACAAGTATAAAAAGTTAGCTTCAAATGAGGTTTATGTTCACACACCTTCTGTAGAATTTCCCCTGATATCACTCTTGCATATTTAGGACCCAAACATTAGCAACAGTAACTTGGCAATGATAGCCACTGTGCTACAGCCACAATCAACTGGCTATCACATCAGGTTGGCTTATGCAGTAAAAGCAACTTACAGCTTCCGTGTCTGTGAGTCACAGACTGTCGCGACCGATACAGGCTTTATCTTCAGATATTTTACAAAGCCGGTGTTTGAGGCCAGTTGTTAGTGCTAAATATCGCTAGCTGTTCTCCTAGCCACTCGTAACACGTTAGCCTCACTTACATTATTTGCTGTTATATCGTTACTTACAGCTTGTGGCTCTGAGCGCTTGATCGATGCAGCTGCTTCAGGTTTGACAAGCAGCTGAAACCCGTATCCTGTGTCGAATTATCCTTTATTTATATAGCTGTCTTTGGTGAAATGCTGAGCACAAGCAGCTCACGTTTCCTTTTGACCGTGGCTGTTTGCTGCCAGTGGCCGAGTACTCCAGTTTCCTCCCACAGTCCAAAGACATGCATATCAGGCTAATTGGAGACATCAAATTGCCTATAGGTATGAGCGTGAGAGTGAATGGTGTGTGCGCCCTGCGATGGATTGGCAAGCTGTTCAGGGTGGGTCCTTGCCTTTGCCCGTAGTCAGCTGGGATAGGCTCCAGCTCGCCCCGTGACCCTAGTGAGGAATAAGCGGGTATAGAAAATGGATGGATGTTTGCTGCCAGCAAACAAAAAAGCTACCCACTGATTTCTGGCGGCATCCTCTTTTGGAAGAGAAATAAGTCTTTTTCTTTGCGTCCAAAAGGAAATGGACAAGCAGCTTTGAGAGAGATACTGACAAAACTGCACCTCAAATAATCTGTGGTTCTTCTTTTGTATGTCCTAAAGTGTCGATGCTACTGAGGCATAGAATGATCTGCCATTGCTCGTGCCTGCTAGAATAGTTTCCGGTGTGGGCAGGTCCAGCGCCATGATTGGCTCTTGCTAGGTCTGTACAAATTGGACGGCACAACCTGACGTCAGGTTTTGCTTAGATCTCACAAAGATCTCGGGAGGAACTGTTCAGAGAGGAAATCACTTTAATGAAATCAAGTTCTTGGATTATGGCAAAACCTCTGTATCTTATATTTAGAAACTTTTCAGAGGTTGAGTATGGACGACTAACATTATAACATTACTAATATGTATTAAAAGAAGGATCTGCATAATAGGTCCTGTTTAAATAAGCTCGGTTTGCTTGCGAATATTCAATAACTGATCCGGGTGTGCTATCTAGTGTTACAATATTGTAACTGCGTCTACAAAGTTACCCTGCCGAGCACCGCTCGGTCATCTGCGTGGTCATCTTCTTGACCATGCAAAATCCACATAATCCTTAAATGATGAATTACATTCATATTTTAATTTGTAATGAGTATCAGAGTGGCCAGTGTCAAAGTAAAGAAGTAAAAGTATTATTTTTATCTTTCAAATGTAGTAGAGTAAAAGTAAAAGTCCCAGTTAAAAAAAAAAACTCAAGTAAAGTACTAATCCTCAAAATAAAATACGACTTAAGTACTGTAACAAAGTACTTGTACTTCGTGACTATACACCTCTGCCTGCCAGTTAAAAGAGAAATGTCTCTAGTTTTTAACTAGCTTGCTATTTGCTATTAATGGCTACATGCAACCAGTTGCATCAAAATGATAAGGATATTAAAGGACTTTCCTAACTTGAGGAAACGTACATTACCAAGACATGCAAACATTTGTTTATCATGGCCTTTTTTCTCCTTTTCCTCTTTCTTTTCTCTGCTCCTGAAGGATATGTATTTTATGTGACATTGTTTAGCTTTCACCCAGCTGCTCCTTGGATGCGCAGTGCGCACCACACGGCAGGATACACAAATTACCGCTCCGGAATTTTGACATTTAAAGCGAGAGGCAGGAGGAATCACGAGGCCTACGTCAGCAGTACTCTGTTAACATAAAATTTGGTTTTTGTACGATAAAATACCTTTGATCACACAGGAATGATCACTGACACATGCGAAAAAATGAATTAATTTAAATATTGATTTATTGCTCTTGGGGGCCCCCTAGTAGTCGCGGGGCCCTAAGCAGCCGCTTAGTTGGCTTATGTCTTGGGCCGGCTCATACATTATCCATGCTTAAAAAACCCAGTCATCGCTACAACTCTGACAGCCTAGTGGAAATTTCACCAAATCACCAACTCCACAATGCTGCTTAACAAACATACTCCCATCCCGAATAATCCAGATATCTTAATGAACAAAAAACCACTCTACTTTCCACCATGGATTCTCAAAGGAATTAAACACCTTTAAAATATTTTTCACAATAACAGTGTTACCTCATTCAGTCATTTGGTCCAGAAGTACAGCATTGGGGAGAATCATTTCTTTGAATTTTTACTCATACAATCTTGAATCATTTCCAAAATCAATATTAAATTAAATAATTTAGATCCTTCCCCACTAATATCAAACATTTTAAACATCTCTTCCAGGAAACAACTGCTTTCAAAAATATACAAATGAATTCTTCATATGACTAAACAATATCTTTACCCTCAGAAAAATGGGAACATACCTACAGATTACCCCTGGTGCCGAACTCTGAACCCAAATCTGCAGAAACACCTTCTGCACTACAACCAACTTAAACATACAACTAATTCAATACAAAATTATCCACAGAGTAAACAACACTGTGAAAAGAATGTTTAAAGTGGGTTTTGCAGACACAGACGTTTGCTCACACAGTACACAAAACACCACAGATAATTATTTGCATGCCAAATGGGACTGCACTGCTAGTTTCAAACAATTTTGGCAGGACATCACTGACATCCTTATCCAACTTCTTGGATGCCACATTCCTCTCTCCCCTTCCCTCTCTTTACTCTGTGATACATACAACATCAAACAACATGTCCAACAGAATTCTCCTGGTATCCTTAATGATCACCAAGAAAACTATACTCATAAAATGTAAATCAAGGGAAAAAATAACCATTTCACACTGGAAAAATATACTGACCGAGTACATATCAATGGAAAAATTATCACCCTCCATGAAAAATAATTCTGCCGATTTGGACTCAAACTGGACTCTATTTATAAACACACTGAACTATTAACATCCACTAATTCATTCATCACCAACCTCTATAAATACATTTGCCATTAACAATACAGTCACAACCCCCATTACACATTTACCATGACTCACACATTTAAAAGGGAAGCTAATACCTAAGAAGAAAAACAAATCCAATACAATATGAGATTACAATGACTGTTGCAATAATAATGTCAGCATTCATTTAGCATAGAATCTTATTCAGTTTTTTTCTCGTTTTTCCTCATCCACTTTCACAATCTTCATATTTTCCCTATTTCTTCTCTGTTCTTCCCTCTCCCCTTTGGTATGGACATGCGTTACACTTGTGACACCTATTGATTTTCATTGCCATGGTGACAATATTGACCGAATAATGCGTTAATTTGTGCTGAAACATACACAGTCCCTTGTGAGCGCTCTACAGGCTGTAATTTTTGACTAATTACAGTCATATTTGGTATGGACATGTGCCATACTTCACTTATAACCAGTGGAAGACCAGCGGCAGGAACGAAGGACTTCGGTAACCTCACCTTTTACTGCTTAATAACCTAAACCTAAACTTCTCCCGATTAGCAACAGTTGCTCCGAAGTGGTAGAACCGACAACGGTCTAATTTATTTGTGATAGCATTGTTACAAATTGCACCATAAAATTATAAGACGTTTTCTGCCGCATATAAATGATTAGCCTGCGTAACATAGCTTATCAATGTCTTCATAATTTCTGTGCTCGTGTAGCTCAAGAAATGGCAGATTTTTGTAAATTAATTTACAAGGCTCATTAAGCTATAAGCCCCGAGAATCTGTTCTATATTATAGAACATAATGAAGTCACAGCTAAAGGGTGTTGATAAGCACGATGCACAGCTGAGTGATGGCAAAAATAAATGCTGCAAGGTCAGCGAAAGTTTCAGATTTTTTGCATTTATACTTCCATCCTACCAACGTTGTATAAATTATATAAATGTTTGCAATCGGCAGTCATTTTTTCATTATCATTTATTATGGATCATGGATTGGTCTTGGTTGTTCAGTCGATAAATTGTTTGATTTTTCATCAGGCTCGAACTTGAACGAGAACAGCTTGAGAACAATCGAGCAGTAAAGGGTGAGGTTACTGAAGCCCCTCTGAACATGCGACCGCACGCCGCTTCTTATGATACCTATTGATTTTGGTTGGCATGGCGACAGTATTGGCTGAATAATGCAGAAAAAAGGGGAGAAGCTGGCTTTCGGGGGCTGCACCCATGCAGTTGCGGCCGACTGAATTGTCAAGTTTATTTTTTATTTTTTCTCTACCATTATTATCATTATTATCATCTCTTTTGTTTAGTCATCTTTTTAGTAATTTTCTTTTTTTTTTTTTTTTGTTATTTCTGACAAACTATTCATTAATTCAATTTCAAAGTATTGCTTTAAAAAACTGTCATGATTGTTTTTATTACTGGTATTATCATTCCATTGTTAGCAGCAACTAGCTTGTCCTCTTCCCACACCTTTGATATATTGTTGCATGGGTATCAGATGGACATGATTTATTGAAATGAAAATAACTTGTATCTCACCACATATGCACAATTCCTTCATATTTGTCCCATGCATATATGCGCACACTCTCGCACACTCTCTCTCATGCACGCACGCACGTGCACGCACACACACACACATACACACACACACACACAGAAGCCGCGCGTATGGCGTTCAATACGACTCAAAACTCGTGCGCAACTATCAACTGAACGTGTCACACGCGTGCTTGATGCCTGTGCAGGAACGCAGCACCTGACGTGTAATGTAGTTTCCTCATTGACTTATAATGGTCTCGCGTTCACGCGCACGTCACGAGTGATGACTGCTGCACGCCGGTAATCACACGAAGCGTAGTCGCATTATAACATTTTTGCGTTTTGTTTTGCGAACGCAGGCATAAACGCACGCATGAAGATAACTGAAAATTTTTGTCACGCGCTCACACGAAGCGAAAATGAAGTGCGCAAACTATGTCACGCTTAACAAGAAGCTGCGCACAGCGTGTGCACGTCCATCTGTCACTGTTTGACAAATGTTGCTAAGCGTTCACACACAAGTGCGGTCGGAAATTCTGAGACTACGCGACCGGAAGTTATCTGCATTGTGCGCACCAGTGGCGTGCACACACATTATAGGGGGCAAGTGCTCAGGGGGGAGGGGGAGGGCACTTTTTTGCACACGTGGAACATGTTATTATAGTGTGAGATTAAAAAAATAAAATAAACATTACACGCACATGTTCAATGCAATTCATGACTACTGTCATTCATCACAAGAAGGCACATGGGTAGCCATTATGGGGATATTTTTCTCAGGCAATGGGGAACTGCCTGATTCCTCTTTATGTGTTCATTTATGTTGCCTAACAAAACCTACACAAAAGAAAACATTCAGCTTAACAGATAGATTTGCAAAGTCGACCGACATTGTTTGTGGTGGTCGTCCTCACGTCATCTATCATTGTTCGGGCTATAGCATTAAACTATCTAATCAGGTGACCAGTTGGCTAAAAATTCTCAGTTGTTTGGTGCTGTATGAGCAGTGGCGTACAGTCAGATGCCAGGAAGGCCTCAGTAACATCACCCTTTCCCGGATGATTGCTCTTAAACAGTTTGCGATCAGGTTTGATTGATTAACAATCAAACAGTTAATTAACAGAATAGCCACCACCAATGCGTGACACGTAATGATTAAGAAATGCTAATTACGAACCAATTGCCTGTTGGCTATGTAAGGGATAATTAACGAGAAGGTGTGCATTCCACGGTTTTAATGCACGACGCAGAGACGAATAACCACACGACGCGAAGCAGAGGGTGGTTGCCTCCACGAAGTGCATTAAAACCGTGGAATGCTCACCTTCGAGTTGATTATCCCGCTTATACCATGGTCATTTGCCAGCAATATCAAATCGCAGCATTAATCTGAAACGGAGATTATGCATAACCCAACATTATGCGCGATCATGCAGACTGGAGCTAACTTGCTACCCACAATAACAATGAACTTATGACGGTTTCGGTAGAGTCAGCGAGCTGAAATCAGTCTGCTGGCATAGCACGTAGCTAGCGAACTGTCAGCAGTCACTGATACATGAAGTGGACACGTTAGCTTCATTTGTAACCGTACTCAATTACAATCTTTTAAGGGATAAAGGCTGATTTACGGTCATTATCGCTTGAATACGAGTCAGCAAGGTGAAATCAGTCTGCTGGCATAGCATGTAGCTAGCGAACTGTCAGCAGTCGCTGATACATGAAGTGGACAAGTCAGCTTCATTTGTAACCGTACACAGTAACAATCGTTTAATGGATAAAGCCTGATTACTTCGCTGCTACAATATTTATGGTCATTATCGCTTGTGTACCTATTGTTAACCGCCCCACAGGACGCAACTTATATGACGCTGCTAAATTTACTGGAGATAAATGAGCAGCTCGGTTTCTGTTGTACCCAGTCAAATATCAGCTCTAGCATTGCTATGGTTATAAGTTGGCTTGTGGATGAATTTCGAATGGTGAAACGACCATAGCCGAACTACCTGTGCGGTTCCACAGTTTTAATGCTTTAATGTTTTAATATATATCTATGGTGCGCACCAGTCGGGTACATGAACGCCTCACGTAGTTGTTATGCGTTCCATTTTCAACTAGTAGATGGTGCAATCGATCCAATTATGCAAGATACAGATAGATATAGACTAATTGCATTTTTATATATATTATTATTAGTAAGGCTGATCCAAAAAAATTGATGCTTTGGAAGCTTCAGTTGTTGCCATGGTAATCGACCATCAAGTCCGTGATCAATTTATTTTATTTTATTTATTTTTTTGGTGCGCACGCGACCTATTTGACATTAGGTCACGGATAGAATAGTTTAGGAGGGGCAGTGGGTGCAGTGGCCCATAAAAAAAAATAGCTAAAGGCTGCAGGTGGCATGGCCCGTTTATTTCTTTTCCCCTCAACAGCTTCATCTCAACTTCAGTGGCGGTGCGTCGGCCGTAACAAAGGGAAGCCAAAACCCCGCCCTTCAAAGCTTAATGACTTAAACCTTTCACAGTTTACTTTTCTTGATCAGCAGTTGCTCATACGAATTGGTAGGAGGACAGTCAAATTTATTTTCGAAAGCAAATGACGAGGCAAATTATCAATACGTCTTTATAAATTAGTTTGTGGGGCTTCTTTCGCAAGAAGCCACGAGAATCTGTTTTCTACTATTTTAATGTAAAAGTAAAGACTGTGATGTTGCACTGCTTATTAGTGGGCAATCTGGAAGCTTGCACACTGATGTTCTTCCTAATCTTTCTTTCTTTCTTTCTTTCTTTATTCTCTGTTTTGTGCTGACTCACTACTCCTATATACTTTAACCTAGAAACTTCATTCAAACTTTAAAAAATTCAGTTTGGTTTGAATTAGTTTGCTATCATTTTTCTTCTTGATATCTTTCATACTTTTTGAGTTCTAAATTTTCATTTCAATATTTTTGTCCCCCTTGGAAACAATGAAAAAGATTTTTAAAAATGTAGCTATTTTCAGCTATTTTTTACTCGGTCATACTTTTAGCTAGAAACGTCATTCAAACTGTAAAATATTTAGCAATGCTTGGATAATTTATTTACCTCTCAACTTTTTTGTAACTTCTATAATTTTTTAATTATAATTTTTTTTTTTTTTTACAATTAATTGTGGGAACTTAGTGCGTGGTCATATCACAGCAAGAGCGACGAACATCGGCTGTCCAAGAGTTTTCTCTTAAACTTGCTCTAACTCCCACAGTTTTCACTCCGCATAAATATTTTTATACTTAAGTTGTAGCAAAAGTTGTGCTGGTTATGAAAATGTAACTTTTGAAGCAATTGGACAAACAGTTTTGGCTGTATGAGCGGAAAAGCGACGGGACTGCTCAACGAAGCTGCATTCACACCCATGTTAAATGCGACAAGAAAAGGCAAAATGCACAGATTTCTAACTTGCTCGTGTTTTCATATTTTTGGCACTCCAAACACAATTTTGGAAAAAAATCCCTTGAAATGAATGAGATTTGTGACCCAATTTCATATCATTGTTCTTGGTCAACATGTTAGTTTCCCTTATAAACAATTCATTAATTAATTAAAACAATGAATTGTTTTAAATGTCTCTTTTTGGCTGCCTCAAAGCAGGAATGTACATGTGTAATGTAGTCATTGTTTTTATTTATTGTACTTGGTGTTTTCTGTGTGTTTTTTTTTTTTTGCTACTGGGCTCCGTTGAAAAAGAGAGCTTGCTCTCAATCGGACTCCCAGTATAAATAAATAAATAAATGAATAAATAAATAAATAAAAAATAATGAAATGTTTAGGCGAGTTGTCATGGTTCTGGTTTTTTGGTCATGTTTATGTTCTGGTTTTGTGTTCTTGATTATTGTCTTTTATTTATTTTTTTTGGTTTTTGTAATATTCAGGTTTTTGGTTCATTCCACGTTTCAGTTCCATTGCACTTGTCTCCCCTGTCTTGTGATCCAGTTGGTTTAGTCCGTCTTCCCTGTCTGCGTGCTCACTGACTTCGGGTGATTTAAATCAAGTCCGGTGTTTAAAAAATTCCTTCGTATCTCGTTTTCTTCCTTCACCCTTCTGTTCTGATTACTAATAAGACTAACATTTGTATTTTGTATCATAATCTACTAACACAACTAACCATGCATATTGTCGATTACTAAATTACTAATGAGCACTCTAGTTTAAGTTGGAAAGCTGCACCGCTACTAATAGACTAATTACCTCTCCGCAATCGCCCTGTTCTATTCTCCGCCCCTTGTCTATCGCTTTGCTCTCCCTAAGTTTCAGCGAGAATCTCTCGCACGTGCTTAATCACTCTTGTTATTCTGTGCACATAGAACTCCTGGACCGGAGCTGTTTAAATGTCATAGGCTGTCTGTGTGATTCCTGTTCGTATTTTGTCTCTCGCCAATTTCCGTGGTTAGGGTTTCCCTCACGTGATTCTCCCAATGTAATTAGCCTCATTCCCCACAGCTGATCTCTGTATAGCATGTGACCATTCCTGTGTGTATATTAGGAGTCTTTTCAGTCACAGCTCTTGTCAAAACGTTAATCAATATTTCTTAGCGCAGAGCTCCTCGTATGCCATTGATTATTGTTTTCTTCCACTGGATAGTCCGACCCTGATTCTTGCCATAGCCCTTTTTGTACTGTTTTTGTCTTTCTGGATTTTGACCTATTTTTGTATGACCACGAGTTTTGTGTTTGGATGCCCTGTGTATGGCCATTGGCTTTGCCCATCGACTACGACTTTTTGCCTTTCGTTTTTGTACCACTGCCCATCTGTCTTACTGGTTCTGACCCTGGCCTGTCTAGTCGACACTGTTTTTGGATTTCGTATTATGGCTTGGCAATTGCTGTTTTTTTGGCTTTGACCCGGATTCCAATAAAGGCATACATTTTTTGGATTTCTGTCTCTCGCGAGTGGTTCCTGAACGGTACCTCACACGAGTGAATAATAAATTCTATAAAATGTTTAGTTCACATGCCTTAATAGGCAATTCTTCACAACAAAACCACTGTGGATTTTCCGTGTGCATTTGTCCATTGCTTGCAATGTGAAAATAATTTATCTCTCTCATTCACGTTTGATGTGCTTCACACAATGTTTTTTACTTTGCGTATATTTTAGACGCTTAAAAACCAGGGCCATCTTAACATGATTTTATTTTTAAGAACGAAATCTTTTTAAATAATATTTTAAAGTTTTCTGAAGAGAGGTGGAATTCATAGGTCCCTCCCCCCCTTATCAGCACCCTTGAAACGATGTCAAATCATTGAAGGGCATTTCAACATTGAAAAATCATCATCTATACTACATGGATTCAGCAACAGTTTTTCAAATGTTGAAATGTTACCTGTAATTAAACATTGAGTCAACATAGATCTTTCAACCTCTACCAAAAATAACCAGTCTGATCAAAATCCAACATTTAATGCTTTTTTGCTATCTGGGTAAGACCTTATAAAACAATTGCCTGTCAACTCTATTGAACGCTTTTTCTGTGTCAACATAAGCAACGTAGGTAATTTTCCTTTGTGACTTTCTGCAACATATTATTGACATTAATGCGAATATGTGGTCAAGACAAGATATGACTTTTTGAAACCCATTTTGTTCATCTTCAAATAGGCCTATGTGATTATTCTCTAGACAACTGACCAGTCTTTCATTTAAAACACTAACAAAATCCTTTTGAACTGTTGATAATGAGCAAATCCCTCTACAATTTGCGGGTAATTTTGGATCTCTGAGTTCTTAGGAATCGGCTAAATAATTGCAAACATCCAATCTGTTGGGATAATTTCAGTTGTAAATATTAACTTGAAAAGATTATGCAAAACCTGTATTGATACTTCATTTTTCAAAATCTCTTTTGGTAAATTGTCAATACCCACCGCTTTATTTTTTTTTCAAATTACCAATAACTTTCCGAACTGCACCAACAGAAAATTCACGATTTAAACCTTCCAGTGACACATTTCTCCTCTCCATTTCTGCCTTCTCTTTTACAATTTGTTCACAAAATTCACCAGATTGAGGGAGGAATGTATACAAGTTTTCAAAACCATTTTTACACATTTTCAAAACATTGTCTAAATTAGTTGTGTGATGGGCGTTGGTAGTAGGACGCCAAGAGCAGTGGCCAGAAATAAAAGGAAAAATCAGAGTGCTGAGAGAATAAAACAGAAATCACGAGACTCAACGCTACCAACGGACCTGACACCGTCCGTGGTAGAAAACAGACGAGCTCGAAAAAACAGCAAAAGAAAAGGGAAATAAACAAAAGATTCCCTTACTCACACTAATCCTGTTATCCAGCTAAGATCCTGACAATACTCTCTCAAGACCCTTACCAGCTAAAGCGCCAAGGAGACAATGACACTCTAGCAACACAAGCGAGGCAGAACAGGAGCTTAAATTGAGTCCAGGTAACACCCCCGATTAATGCCAGCTGGCCCAGGAATCCAATGGCGAACAAAACGATATCGTCCCGGGCGAGAGTAACAAAAGGAGCTCTCAAAGCTCCAAAAACATGACAAGTTGAAACAACATCGTTCTCAGTTACCACTTCGAATGGAATCACTCATTTTTTATGAGGACCTAGATTTTTCAAGACTCGCCAGAAAAAAGACAAATGTGTGGACAAGTTTTTTTCTCAATACTGCCGAGCCTTTTCTGCTTCTTCTTCTTTTGAATTTCCTGAAGGCTGGGTGTGCCTCATTGCTGCCTTCCCCCGGTTAACTACAATTCAATAAAATGAAAATGCCAACTACGTGAGGCGTTCGTGTACGCGACTGGTGCGCACTATGCAGATCAACTTCCGGTTGCGTAGTATCAGAAAATGCGACCGCATGTGTGTGTGAACGCTTGACAACATTTGTCAAACAGTGACAGACGGACGTGCACACGCTGTGCACAGCTCCGTTCTTGTTACGCGTTAAGTACAGTCTGCACGTAACAACGCACGCATGCATAACAAAATTGACTAAGCTGAATGTGTCTCTGCTTGTTTTGATATCGATGGAACTTTATAGCGCGCGTGCACACACACGTGCACACGCATGCAGATACCTCTCGTCTGTTTCTCTCCCTTGCTACCCCGGTTTTTTAACACCATAATGTTATAATGTTTCATCCCTTTTGTATCTAGAACTTGTTCTTAGTCATGCATTTATTCAGTTCACCTACAGTGTAATTGGATGTTTATACCCAGCAAAGACAACATGTGTATGACCCACGTGTATGACAAACATGTGTAGGGTAAGTGTATTTCTACACGTGAATCATTTCATGTAAGTATCACGTGAAAAGCACATGTAATTTACAAGTGAATATTTACACATGAAACACTTGTAATTCACATGTCCTAAACACATAGGCCCAATCCCAATGCCACTCTCAGGGACTCACAGACTTTGAGGCGTGCTCCCGTGAAGTTAAGGGCTGTCCTATTGTCACGTCATCGAGTGCATGAGGGCACGCTCACAGACTTTTCGAGCCCTTAATGTTCCCTTCCGGAAAGTGGGCATCGTTGCAGACTTTGACAAAGAGAATTATCCACAATCCCACGTTGTGACGTAAAAGACACAGAAGAGTCTGACCTCTCGTCCACTTGGCAATGTAAGGGCCTGTAAGACATTTAAATCAGGAAGCCTTTCCCTCGGGCACCTCAGTTTTTTGAGAGAAAAAAAATAAGCCGCAAAATATAAATACCTAAAGTCGCCAGTGTCAGCAACATTGTGACGGCAAGGTAGCGCAATATGCTGCAAAGTGCTGCCCCTTCCTATTTATACATTTTCCAGCCCTTTAACCCTCGCACACTCAATCACTCACAGGTGACGTCACTTAAGTCTTTAAGGGTTCAAGGATTGAGTCTTTGGGGGGAGAATGAGATTGGGCAAATCTAGTTTGACGGCACCTTCTGGAGAAAGTTCATTAGCCATTTAGGGAATTTTCCTGTTGAGAAACTTGTTCTCCAAAATCAACTGCTAGGGATGGCAAATATGAAGCTTCGAAAAGTTTCAAAACATTTAAATCATTGTTCGAAATGTTTTGAAACATTTCAAAACTAGCTCAATCAACATTGGCATCCACAGGCAGAAGTTGTCTTTGCAGCTTTTAATAATTGTTGGTGTTCATGTGCTGAAGCCCCCTCTTTCAAAAATCCAAAAATATTAATAGTTTTGACGGAGGCACAATCAAAATTATTAATTTTTTGTACAATATGGCTATTTCTTATTGCATGGCACAGTTTGTTTATTTTGCCGTTTAATGTTGTCATTCATTCATTTTTTCATTCATTGAGAATGAATTTGTCAGGTCAGCCTTTTATATATAAATGGGCTTGAAAATGACTATTTTTGATTCTGCATAGTTGATATTGCACCTCATTCGGATTACGCGCATCAATAAAATGTGGTATAAAGATTTAGATTCAGAAACATTTTTCTCAAAGACTTTCATTCAGGGATTATATTTTCCGCACTTTTTTTCTGATTCAGCTGGCTTCTCTACCTTCTGGATTCATATTACAAGTTTATTTAAACAAATAAACAAACACTAGCCGATGCCTGTGCTACACACAGCTGATAGAATTAGCCCAGGGATACTCACTCTTTTCCAAAATGAACCACAGTGGGTGCAAGCTTTCACTCTATCCAACCTGTCGCACACCTGATTCTACTAATCAACCCTTAAAGCTTTTGCCATAGACCCTCGATAAGTAGAGTCAGGTGTGTAACTGCATGGTTAGAATGAAAGCCTGCACCCACTGCGGCTCATTCTGAAAAAGTGAGTATCCCTGAATAAGCTAGTTTTACTAGCAAAAACGGCTTCAAAAGGCAGTTTTCATTTCATAACTAAGTCCGAAACCTGCCGCATTGTCTTCTTCTCACAGTAAAACCGGTGTATACGGAATGGACTTATTACCCTGCAAAAAATGTTCTATAGGACTTCAATTGAATTCAATAGAACTCTGTAGAGCATCAATGGAACTCTACAGAACATTTTAGGAGAACAGCATGTCTCCATTTCCTCGGCAGCAATTCAAAAATATAAATGGAAGGCAACTTTATTATTGTCCCCCTGCCACGGAACGCGCAAAGCGGCGGGACATAGTATTCACGACCGTCCGTCCGTACGTCCGTCTGCACGTCCCGAATCCTTGTCAGCGAGATACCTCAGGAACGAATTGACGGATTTCCTTCAATTATCATGTCAAAATGTATTAGGGTGATACCCCGGCGCCAGTCGATTTTGGTGACCTTCGCGTCACCCTCAAGGTCACACCGAGAGATTGCTCATTTTGACACAATTTCACATCTTGTGGCGGGGGACAAAGACACGTTAGTGGCAAATACTTGTGAAGAAAGAATTACGTTGAAAGTTTTACCTTTTGAACTTTTCCGTTAATTTTAAAAATTCAATCAAATTATGCCTTTCCATTTACATGCATGTGATTGCAGATTATTTACAGATTTAGAATTAATTTGAATACAATTTTAGGTCTGCTGAGACTTATTCCCACCGTCTTTATACATCAAAAGTTATTTCTAACCATGAATGTATAAGCTTCTGAATGGCTCACTTGGTTAAAGCATCGCACTGGGGAGCAGAAGTGTTGAGCCCCAGTCAGAGTAGCACACCAGTGGTCTTTGTGCTACAGAGATGCAAGTTGGGAAAGGATTGCTGGGAAATGTAATATAAAATGGTTGCTTTGTTTGTGATTGCCTTCCAAATTTGGGTGGGATTGAAGAGGCCAAACTGAAAAAAAATTTTCTATGGAACTGTTTTCTATAGAACTTTTTCTCTATAGGACTTGAGGTACTAAAGTTCTATAGCAGGGGTTCCCAAACTTTTCCAAATCAGGGCCCACTTGAAAATCTAAAAAATGTCTGCGGCCCACCTTTGTCCTACAAACAGTACATAGACGAAATTATGTATTCTCAGAACACTAAACAGCAACAATAATTGTTGTGGTTGTTGTTGTTAAGAAAATAAAACAAATTAAAAAAATTAATAAAAAAACAACAACAACAATAATTGTTGTTGTTGTTTTTTTATTTATTGTTATTATTATAATAAAGATTCAGGATTCAAATTAAAGCAGGGGGATAGAGGAAGCCCAAACTTTTAATCTGTGGTGTACACACAAGACAGAATTAATTATCTAACACAGTACGAGCTCCTCCGATTATGACCCCCGGTCATGATGACCAGAAAGTTACGTTCCGATCATAAACTATATAAGGTTCCTAAAATATTGTGAGGTCAATAACACTCAATAGGTTATTACTTCTAAATATTTTTTTAAATTGTGCAATAAATATTTTACAATGAAAATCATGTGTAATCATATTTGCAAAAATGAATCATATTTTTAATGACCTCTCACGGCCCACCTGCAGTACCACCATAGCCCACCAGGGGGCCGCGGCCCACACTTTGGGAATCACTGTTCTATAGAATTCTACTGGATTCCTACAGCTCATTTATAGGAATTCCTATAGCACATTTTTTGCAGGTTATTCACCGTGGTTTCGGAAGAGATGTGTGAAATTACGTAAATCGCAAACTCATTAAGAATAGGTGCTTCAACTTATTGACACATTGAAAAGAGTACCCGGCAAGCTTTAGAAAATTAATCTCTCTCTCTCTCTCTCTCTCTCTCTCTCTCTCTCTCAGAAACTAAACGCAAAAAAACACCACAAACACCTGAATTTTCCTGTGGCATTTAAATATCTTTTGCGGTGGACTGATAGCGATCAAGTGATGTTTTGAAACATCTCTCGAACACCGCTTCGAAACCGGAAGTGTCAAAACTCGTTAGAACTTTGGTGTTGAAATTTCCATCTCTATCAACTGAATAGATGTGTGCTTAAATCAGCTGACTGCAACCCAGCAAAATATTTCTTGCGTAGAACTTGAAAACACGTGTCATAGCAAGTAGTAAACAGCAGCAAGTAGTAAATGTTCACAACACGTGTTGTGTATGTGAAAAGTGGCGGGTCGAAAACGTGTGAGACACATGTACAGAAAACATGTACAAAACACGTCAAACACATGATTACCAAGTGTACCTGACGCATGTAAAAAACACGTGTCAAACACATGATTTACACGTGGACCCAACACTTGTACAATACACGTTTCAAACACATGATTAACATGTGTACAGAAAACGTGTACAAAACACGTGTCAAACACATGATTTGCAGGTGTACCTTACACATGTACAAAACATGTTTCAAACGTATGATTTACACGTGTACAGAAAATGTGTAAAAAATACGTATCAAACATATTTACTCATTTATACATGTACCAAACATGTGTACAAAACACATGTCAAACACGAGATTTACATTTGCACCTAACACATGTACAATACACGAGTCAAACACACAATTAACACGTGTACAGAACACGTGTCAAACACATGATTTGCACGTGTACCTTACACATGTATAAAACATGTGTCAAACACATGATTTCCACGTGTACAGAAAATGTGTAAAAAACACGTATCAAACATATTTATACATGTACCAATCATGTGCACAAAACACATTTCCAACACATGATTTGCACATGTTGGGTACACATGTAAATCATGTGTTTGACACGTGTTTTGTACATGTTTTCTGTACGTGTTTCACACGTGTTTTGCGACACACTACTTTTCACGGACACAACACGTGTTGTGAACACGTGTTTACTACTTGCTATCGCACGTGTTTTTCACGTTTTACACGTGAAATGTTTTGCTGGATATGTATGTTCTCTGTCCGTTTATGGCGGAATTGTTGTTTATGTGTTTTCTGCTCTTTATTTATCATTTCTTTCTGTGCACAATAAAAAAATTAAAGAAATAAATGTACCGTAATCAAGAAATAAAATGTTGTATTTCCATTACATATAAAAGAAATGTTATTTCATGATGCTTTGCATTGTGACACGTGAAAATTCTACTGGTGGTGTATACCAGTGGGGAAAAGTCATGTTGTGAGCAAGTAATACAACTGTTGTGTTTCTTTAACCTGTGAAATGAATCCGTTTTTTTTTTATTAAAGTTCAATTCATTTCTTAATTGTGTAGGGCTTTTTATAGAGGGGCTGCCATAAAGACGTTTTTCAGCAGTGGTTCTCGTCATACCACGCCCCCAGCACTCGACATCACCAGAGGTCTGAGGAACCAACCTGCTCCTCCACTCATCACTCAAATGTTTTTCAGCAGCGGAGCTTGTCATGCCACGCCCCCAGCCTTCTGCATCACTAGGGTTCTGAGGAACCGACCTGCTCCTGAATTCATCACTGAACTCAACACTGAATCATGTCTAATAATCTTATTGAGCCCATAAAAGCCTGAGCTTTGCATCATAAGCCTATTGAGTAGCGTATCGCGGGTGTATCTCTTTCTACTTTATTCTAGCAGACTTAGGGCCTGATTTACTAAGACCTTCAGCACATGCAAGATCTTTTTGCCTGTGCAAAACCAGAAACCTTGCCACTGATTGGTGCAAGGCAAGTATCCTAGCCAATCATGGGCAATGTTATTAGTTTTGCAAGGACAAAAAGATTTTGCATGTGCTAAAGGTCTTAGTAAATCAGGCCCTTATAGTAGTCTCCCCAACACATTGTCATTGTTTAAGGGAATTGCTGTTTCCCATTTTGTAGTTTTGAATTCTCATTTTTGAAACCCCTCCTCAAAAATAATACATATAAAATCCTTTCTCTCTGCATTTGAATCCAGTCACTGTCATTTCCAGTTTTCAGTGCACTGATAAGCGTGCCCTGAAATAACATTACTGTTCTCAAACTCATTGTCCCCCTGTGTATGCTGGTTTTTGTTCCCACCACAATTGTAATTGTAGGGGTTTTTTTTTATTTTATTTGGCATCTCCAATCCCACCCGAATCTGGAATGTCCAATCCGAGAACTATGCACAAGGCTTGCTCGTATGTGACCACCTGTTGCCAGCTCAGAAGAGAGAGACAGTTTGCGGCTCTCCTCCAAAGCACATGTCTCTCAGCCCCTGCATCTTTACATTCATTGGTCAAAACTTTCGCAAGTTCAGAACGAGGGCGGAGGATACCCGAACATCAGCAAGCTTAGAATCTCACTGATGAGCACCTGGCTGGCCAACTGGAGGTGCTTCAGAAACGAATAGGGAAACCATTTTTAATATCCCTTCCCGGCAGTCCCTTCCTAATTTGCAACCCTGCAGTGCTTTAGCCAATCATGCGCTACTCTGATAAAGCTGCTGACCACAGCCGGTTGGTATGACCGGGGATCAAACTCACGCTGTGGTAATCACTACTGCTCTAGAAATGCGGCGCCTTAACTGAGTGATTTTTGTATTTTTTAAAGAAGAATAAAAGATGAAGAATAAAAATTCTCTCCTTCCCTCAGTTGTTCCCCGAGGTGATTTGCCAGTGTGCCTGCTCAAGTTCTATGACAGCAACCCTACTGCGTGCAAAGGCATCATCCTTCAACGCGCCCTGTAGTTTACTTACCATCCAGCCCTGAGCCAAGCAGACAAGAACGCCCAGTGGTGACCCCTCTCACTGGCAAGGCTCTTGACTGGGCAACAGCCATCCGAGGGGAATCGCGGTTTAACATCTATGGCGATTTCCTCCAGCAGTTTCGCTTGATCTTTGATCACCCCAGGAAGAAGGCTGGGGACCAGCTGCTGGACCCAAGCCAAGGGAATAAGCCCACAGCGGACTACACCCTCAAGTTCCGCACCTTAGCGTTAGCCAGCAGCTGGAATGAGCCTGCACTCCTGGACATATTCAGAAGGTGGCTGAGTCCAGACCTACGGATGGAGATGGCATGCAAGGACTTGGAAATGTCTCTGCCATCCAACATCAGCGCAGCCATCAGCCTGGGCCAGCTCCTGCAGGAGAGGCAGCAGGCCCAGCCCAGAGACCCCACCTGGCTGCCTACAGAGGGGATGGTGCCAATGGAACTGGGGCACTTACAACCACCAGAGCATCGCCCCTGGAAGAAGACCAGCCCCTGCACATAGGCGCAAGAAGGAATAACAATGCCCCCAAGGTAAAGGTGTCACCTACAGCTATTACTGGTCAACGCTTCAAGTTTTCAGTCAAGGTAGGTGTGACACTTCGCACAGAGGCCCTGATTGACTCTGGTGCAGGGGCAACTTTATCTCCAATCAGCTGGTGCGACAACTCTGTGCCCCAGTTTATAAGCTTCATATTCCCCTCACAGTGGCAGCAATAGATGGGAAACCTCTGGGCAGAAGTAGCATGACCCACCAGACAGCACCGATCTAGCCTCTCAGTATAAAAGTGCCACCTGGAGGAGCTTCCGCTGCTGATTCTCCACTACTCAAGCCACCCACTCATCCTCGGACTCCCGTAGCTGCTTCTACACAATTCGGCCATCTCCTGGCACATAAGACATCTCCATTTCTGGTCACCCTTTTGTTGGCAGCATTGTGGCGTTCTCACCATTGCCTCTATGACTATCAAAAGTCCTGACCCGTGAGACCAGCCTGAGATTCCCGAGGAGTACTGGGCCCAGCAAACAGTGTTCAGAAAAACCAAAGCAACCCATCGCCTCCACATCGTACGTGGGGTTTTGTAATTGAGCTCCTGTCTGGCACTTCAGCCCCCAGGAGCCATGTATACCCCTCATCGGTGGCTGAGTAAGGTCTACAGCAGGGCTTCATTCACCGTTCCACTTCACCTGCATCTGCCAGTTTCTTCTTCATACAGAAGAAGGATTGAGGTCTTTGTCCCTGCATAAACTAAGGTGGCCTTAATGACGTCACGGTGAAGTACCGATATCCACTGCCCCTGGTCCACAGCGCGGTAGAGCAGCTGCGAGGTGCGAAAATCTTCATGAAGCTCAACTTCTGCAGCACCTATAATTTAATCCGTATCAGGGGAGGACAAGAGTAGAAGATGGCCTTCAGCACCACCTTTGGAAATTACGAGTACTGTGTCATGCCATACGACCTCATTGATGGCCCCTCCATGTTCCTGTCCCTGCGCCTCCGCCTGCCCTGCAGGAAATTGAGGCCATGGTTCATTGGCCCCTTCATTGTCTTCCGGAAGGTTAATGAATCTGCATATTCTACACAGTTGCCATCTAACTACCACAGCATTAGCACTTTCCATACCTCTCTGCTTAGGCCAGTGATTGCTGGACCCCTGGCAGAGGCTGTACATGAGACACAGCCCTCACAAGTGAATAAGTATTGCTGAGTATAATCTGCACAATAGTGGAAATGCATGCCATGTTTATGGAAAAGGTTGCTAAGAGGTAAAATAATAAAAGGCCCAAGCACAGATCCTTGTGGTATTCCATAACATATGCAAGAGCAATAGGAAGATACATTGTTAGTAACTACAATTTTAAATTGTTTTGAGAGATAATATCTGAACTAAAAGAAGACCTGTCCCCTTAAGGCAATAAAATTTTCAATTTGTTCTGACAGAATCTTGTGAATAAGTCAATAATTACACTTAAGTATAGGAGCACAAATCAGGGGATACAGAAATTATTAGAGTAGATAAGCAGATCATTAAGTACATTGAGAGGAGCTATTTCTGTGCTACAGTTGAGACAAAACCTGACTGAATTATTTCCAAAATACTCTTGGAGTGTTAAAAGGTGCAGGGTTGGTTTGACCCTACCTTTTCTAGGATCTCCAAGAGGAATTGGAGATAGATGATAGGACTGTGATTTGATAAATCACTTGAATCTAAATTAAGCGTCTTGAGGATCAGTGTAATAACTCCCACTTCGACACACAGATGTACATCTCCAGACATGAGGGAGGCATTGATAACCCTTAAAAAACAGCCTGTAGCACGTAGCACTTGTTTTAGGAAATCCTGTTGGTATTGGGTCTAACAGGCAAATGGATTCTTAGAGGAACAAATTAAGAAAAAAAAATTCATGCAGAAATGTATGCGCTAAATATATGTCTGGCGGTTATGGCGGTATGCTTGTTGTTTGTGAAACACTTTCTATACTAGAAAAAAAAAAAAGTGCAATTAGGTCAAATACCATTTTATTTCATGTTTCCACATATCTTTTTCAAGGGCCCAAGGCTGGTTGTTAAACCCTTGAGCAAACTTTTTAGGAGACAAATTCTTAATTTTGAGGGGTGCAAGAGCATCCAGAATGAGCAGAGCAAGCAAAAGCAAGCAAAGTTGTCTTTAAATTAGTGTTTGAGCAAAAGTTTGGAGTTTAGTGGATCATGAATGTCAGGGTGGTACAAACCAGGGAGCTCATTAAAACAGAATTTTGCTGTGCGTCAAGAAAGTGCACCCAGAAGAGAATTTCAACACAGAATTCAGAAGAGAGGCCAATGGTAATTCCATTACTGTAATCAGTGCATCCTCCTGCCCTGGCTGAGGAAGAGTTGTACTAATACTAACTGGCATATTCAAGTGTTTTGAAAAAATACTGTGGGGAACTTCTACTTTTTCTGAATCTGCATTTCTACCCCACCTGAAGCAATGCTAGAGTTATATTTCATTGAGCAACATGTTCAATTAATTGATAATTATACAGTCAAACTCTGTTCCTAAATGTGCCAAAGCCTCAGGTGGTGTAACACTGGGGTGCATTTTACACATCTTCAATAGATATTAATAGCAACCGAAGTAGTTCATGAGAGTGTAAATTACACGGTTTTCGTGACCTCCATCCTCACTCTGCTGTTTGGTTCTGCCGTTGGCATGGCAGCACAATACCTTCCTTAATGTTTACATACAGCACACGTCTGGTACTGCTTCACTTTTGCATTAGCACAAATGATACAATGAACTGCACTTTCAATCACAACAATTTTTACTGAAATAGCTTTTAATTGGCTATTGTAGAAGTAAGAATAAAACCGTTATTTCCAATGGAATCAATCAATGAAAAGATCAAGCAGACAGATACTCAAGATTGAGTAACGGTCTGAAAATTCCAAAAAATAAAAATTCCAAAAGCAGCTAATTTGCAGCCACAGGGTAACACAATTCTTTCGGTGTTTATGTGAATAGTGTGACACTTGATGTATTCTACACACAGGACAAGCAGATGTTTGTGCTAATCATGGCAGCCCCGCATCACTTCTAGTGTGCACAAGCACGACACCACAGAAACAAGTGATTTTAGATTAACCAAATTGGTGTGCTTGTATGCATTGAGATAATAACATGAATATAAGGCCAACTATAGTACATCCACTGGGCTTGCAGGCCACAAAAAACCCTAAGAACATAATATGAAGGTCACTTTGACAACCTCTTTAAAATCTGGTGGTTTCAAGAATGTGAGTTGCGCAAATGAATATGCCCTATCTGAATACATCTGCTCTGTTCCATTACACCGTGCAGGTACTTCAGGGTTTTCAATATTGGCACAAAAGTTAGAAATAGCAGCATGATCAGAACTTGAAGTACACACATTCAAGGCCTCTTAACCTGCACTCTAGCATAACCAAGTGGATTGTTAGTAGTCTGAATTTTTGACCCAACTCTACAATCCCACCCACTCCCAACCTATTTTTTCAGAAACATGCCGATGATGGTGCTATTCTATCCAAATTAAATCAGTGAAAGCCAGAGCATAGCATGTTGCTGTGACTACAGTATGTAGCATTTGACAGGATTTTACCATCTGGAATAGAGATGCCATGTATGCAGCTAAAGGTCTAATTGCTTAAATACAGCACCACACACCAGAAAGTACAAGAAGCCATTACATTTTTCAAGTGCTACTCGTTATTAATTGGAAAATTTGTTTATAACTAAGCAACAACACTTCAAAATATTTCACATTTCTACTTAAACTTTATAAACAAAAAAGAAACACATTTGGCATTAATTAAAAAAAAAGCCTGGAGATTCCATATGTTCCATTCAGACACAAATACAGTTTCCAGAAGGCAGCACAACTGACAGAGGCAGCTTTGCCATCCCATGCACCTGTCATGACATGTAAAGCTCCCGCTGCATTGTCACTTTTCATTATATTCTCATGCCCTTCTTCTAGGCACCAATAATTCAAAACACAGAATTCTCTCCTTGCTTGCTCCAGTAGTGTCAATATGCCAGCAGCCATACTACTATTCAGTCTGCTCCAGCCGCGTGGCTGAAGCTAGGCAGGTGTGGCCTTGGTTAGTACTTCAATAGTAGAACACCTGGGAAAACCAAGTTGCTGCCGGAAGAAGTGCTGGTGGGCCAGTAGGTTGTGATCTTCCCTTTGGTGGAATAATCCTCAATGCCCCACTGCAATGATGGGGACACTGTACTGAAGGAGACGCCGTCTGTCGGATGAGATGTTTGGTCTTTAACTCCCCTAGAGTACTCCTGATCACGCAAAGTAAAAAAAAGGGTATTTATTTCACTTGTACTGCCATCCTCTAAAAACCCGATTTGTAGTCCATTGTAGTCTCTGCCTGAAGCACCTCATTGGGATGGCTCTTCCACTATTGCTCCCATTCCCCGTGTGCCCACTTTCCTCTGACTGGCCTGCTCTGAGGAGGGCGGATCTAGGCGGGACGATGCGGTGTCACAGAGTAACGTGAGACGCGTCTGTCATCTGAGCTAAGGAATCAGTGGGGAAATTCTGCTATAAAACGCAGTACATTTATATATAGATCTAAAGAAATTAACTTGTTCTAATAAACGCAACGGCGAAAGTAGAGGACGCAGTGCGAAAGTCTGGCAGCTCAAGCCTGAATTTGCTATCGGCTACAGTTTGCTACGGCAGCAGTTGGTGAGTACAGCGGTTTTACTACTCCTAGCTAGGATGCAGGGGAAGCTAGAATCCACCCCATATAGACACATTTGTAGAACGGGTCGACATGCCCAAGTGTAGACCGAAGACCGTAGAAATCCGGTGGGTCGGAGTTTAGAGGGAAACATAGACAGTGAGGGGCAGCTAAAAGTGGACCAACAGCTTATGGACTGCTTCGGCATGTATTAGGACCTGCTGGTTTGTGTACATAGCTGTGGTGTGTTGTTAGCGTGGAGAAACGAACAGCTACCGAGCTGGTATATGACGGAGGGGCGAAAGCTCCAAGCTAAACAGCCTTTCCGGAAATTGCCCCGGTTAATGGTTTACTTATTGCTTCGGAATGACCAGCTTTTCCTCGCAGAAAATGGGCGCATTATGGATAGCGTACGAGAGCTAGACAGAGCTCCGGTTATGTCATGCTCATAATGCAGGTTTTACAGACCGTAAGTTCCGTCTGCGTGAACCGTTGCTTATGTGGAGCTAGCAAATCGATCACTTTTACAGGAAAGAATTTAATATTCAATCAGTGGCAATGCAGCATTTGTTATACCGAACACATTAGCCTGTGCACTTCCCTATTGCTTTCACCGGTAGTATCAGAGAGCTTGCCCAGCCATTGGAGATGTATCAGGCTTACCCTGGTCATGGATAAGTGAAGCGATCGTTTCATAAACACCCAAAAACGCACACCAAGCTCTGCAAAATCTACGTCTGGTCTAACTGCAGCCCAACTCGGCAGACACATACAGCACCTCATCAGTTAGCTTCAACTGTAGTGGCTACAATCAGGCAATGTTATGATGAAACTGCCACATTGATGCTTACCGAAGTAACACAAGCATAACGATCATAATTGCCGCGTATAAGTCAACTAGGAGCATTTTTAATTAGCAGAGCACGCGAACTAACATGCAGTAGCTGATAAGCAGTCATGACTTTGAATGTAATCTGTCGCGCGAAAAATTCATTTCGTGTCCGGTGTGAAAACTGCTTAACGCGCCTATAATGCCTGTATTCACGTCTTTGTATTGACTTTGATTGTAGCTAATCTGCCGCACGAAAAATTTGTTTTGTGTCTGATGTGAAAGCAGTTTTATGGATAGTACACGACAGCTAGAGAGAGCTCGGTTATGTTATGAACATATAACAGGTTTTGCAGACCGTAAGTTCCGTTAGCACGGACAAGTTGCTTATGTGGAGCAAGCTAATTGATCACTTCCACAGGAAAGAATTACCTATTTAATCGCTGCCTTTTTCGGCTTTTTATTAGCCACAACAATTTCTAAAGAGGGATGAAATTATCTCAAGGTAGTGCAGAGAAGTCATTTGTGAACCGGCAGAGCTTCTGCGTTTTGTATTGCTTTCATGGTAGCACCTGAGAGCTTGCTTAGACATTTGTAAAGTGTCCGGATGATCCAAGTCATGGATAAGTGAAGCGATCACTAACTGTACTGGCTACAATCCGGCAAACTGCCACATTGATGCTTACCGAAGTAACACAAGCATACCGATCAGAATTATTGCATATACGTTAACCAGGAGCATTTTTAATTAGCATGACACGCAAACTAACATGCAGTTGCTGGTAACCGAGCGGTCATAACCACAGAGACAAACCCTTGCAATACAGGTTTAACAGACAGCAAGTTCTGTTACTGTGAACAGTTGAACCAAGCATCCAAATTACAAACAAGTATTAAAAGTTAGCTTCAAATGACATTTATGTTCACACACCTTCTGTAGAATTTCCCCTGATATCACTCTTGCATATTTAGGACACAAACATTAGCAACAGTAAGTTGGCTACGTTAGACGCTGTGCTACAGCCACAATCAACTGGCTATTACGTCAGTTTGGCTTATGCAGTAAAATAGTCCCCCCAGGAATCCCGATTCTGCGATCATGGAATTTACCGCAGATTTCAAAGCCCTCCGCGGAAATCAAAGCAGTCCGCGAGGTGCAGAATATTAAATTTTACATGTATTTTTCATCCCGGCCGCTAGATGGCGCGGTCAGAAAAATGGGATCTAAGACTCACAGCTGGTGCTCCAGTTACGGAAACAGATTTTTTTCTGCTGTATGCAGCATAAACTATATAAAAAGATGAACGCAGCGCTGATCTGAAAAAAGAAGCCCATGTGGAAGTACCGAAGAATGGCGGTCTATTTAATGGCCAGCAGATGGCGACGTCAGTGGTTGCAGAAAGAAGTTCGATGCAATGGAAGTCTATGAGAAAATGGTCCTACTTTCCCACCTGACTTTTCATTTATATAATTATTTTTCACATCATTTTATATTAGCTATAGCAAGTTTCAGGTCTCCTTCGATATATCATGATGTTCATTTTTGTGAATTATGGTCCCATATAAGTTAGAATAAAGTTTAAAGCCAGAATATGCTTCTGGGGCGTGGCTATCCTCTGGTCCTCGTCCGATATGGTCAGATATAGAGCCACGTTCCTCCCCCGATCTTCGATTTACGCTGTCGTCCAATAAAAATCACATCCGGTTTCAAAATGACAACATGGCGCAATTCAAATGGCCAAAATCATGCTATTTTCTCAGAAATCTGGTGCTAGGTTTTATAATGGTAGCATTACTACAATAAGTGGAATTTGAATTGAAAGGGTTCCTTGCTACAAATACCTGGGCATTTGGGTTGATGATAAAATTAATTTTAGGAAGCACATATTTGAGCTGGCAAAGAATTTGAAACCTAAACTGGACATGCTATATAGGAATAAAGCCTGCTTTCCGAAGAGTTGCAGAAGGAGGATTGTTCAGGCAACTATTCTATCAAGAATAGATTATGGCGACATAATCTATATGCACGCTGCTTCTTCATCGCTGAAGTCGCTTGATGCAGTATACCACGCTGCCTTAAGGTTTATAACGGGTGATGGTTTTAGAGCGCATCACTGTAGTTTATATTTAAAGGTTGGTTGGTCCTCATTGGCCATTAGAAGGGAGCAACATAGTTTCCTTTTCATATACAAGGCATTGCTGGGTAAGCTGCCTGGTTATATTGCCGGTTTGCTCAATTTTAGAATGGGGGAGTACAATCTACGTGGTCTCAATTATTTGGTTTTAGATATCCCGAGGGTTCGTTCCGAACTGGGTAAAACTGCCTTCCAGTACTATGCCCCTCAGAAATGGAATAGGCTGCAACAATTGTTTAAATTGGAAGGTCTTATTTCATTTGATTGTTTCAGAAGTCTTTTATTGTCTGCCATGAAGCATGAATGTACTTGTGTTGTGTAGTTTTCTGTTTGTTTTATTGTCATATTTGGTTGTTTTTATGGTTCATAACTGGGCTCCGTTGCAAAAGAGAGCTTGCTCTCAATCGGACTCCCAGTATAAATAAAATAAATAAATAAATAAATAAAATCGAGGCTTCCTTTATGGTATGCCGAAACCAATGGGTGACGTCACAGTAGCTTCATCCATCTTTTTATACAGTTAATGGTATGCAGGAACGTTTACAATATCCAGAGGATACAGTAAATAGTTTACACTTTATTTAAATCTTTACTTTAATCTTGGCACTTGTTCAGTTACTAAGCTTCGTTCACCCATAGTTGGGTGAAATGTTTTGCACTTTATAAGTTATGCAAATAAATCTGCTCAAGAGAATATTGATGTTGATTATTTTATAACCACAATGTTTCACAGTGTTTTGGTATTGCAAATAATTTAATAAGAGAATTCTTGCTACATTACATAAACATTACATAAACAACATAATTTTGTCTTATAACTGGTCATTTTAGGTTTTTTTTAATGCCCACAGAAAATCAACTTTCAAGCCGCAGAATTAAGAATTGCTCTCCGCAGAATCAGGAATGTTCTCTGCGGAATCAACACTTTTTCTCCACAGATTCCTGGGGGGACTACTAAGACTGGTTCATAACAGTAGACTTGGTGGATGCCTATTTTCATGTTCCCATCACTGCCGAGCACAGACAGTTTCTTTGGTTTTCATTCATGGGAAAGGTTTTTCAGTTGAAAGTCCTGCCCTTTGGACTCTCTCTAGTGTCAAGGGTATTCTCAAAATGTGTCCGGGTTGCGCTGGAGCCGCATCAGAGGGACAGAATAAGGATCCTTCCGTACCTAGACAACTGACCTGTTTGTGCGGCATCTCCCGAACAGGCCAGGGAACACGCCCACCAGCTGCTTCGACACATCACAGCTCTAGGGTTCAGGGTGAACCAGAGGAAAAGCAAGCTGGATCCAGTACAGTCAACACATTTCATAGGCGTGACTCTGGATTCAAACACAATGCTGGCATGTCCCACCCCAGACAGAATGCGAGTAATCATGTCAGGGGTGAGACGCCTTTTTGCTGGAGACACCCAGCAATATGTTTCCCTTTGTGGCTGTTGGGAAAACTCATAGCGGCAACAGCGGTGATACCGCTGGGCCTTCTGTGGCTAAGGCCATTTCAGAAACGGCTGATCGAACTGTGGCTCTGCTCAGTGCGAGACAGACGTGTGCGGGTGAGAACCACACGCCGCTGTGTGCAAACTCTGAGACTATGGGCACAATCTCAGTTTCTCATCCGGGAAGTCCCACTCGGCCCCCCCTCCAGGATGCTGGGAAGTTGTCTGAATGGATGCTTCCCTCCTTGGTTGGGTAGGGGTATGGCAGCGCCGGGGCATGAGTGGCACTTGGCCAGCTCCACCTCGCACAGCACACATCAACACGCTGGAATTGACAGCCGAGCTTCTGTTCTTGCATCATTATATCCCCGAACGCCGAATGGCATTCCGGGGATATTATGTTTTTGGTCCGACCGCCGCCGCCGCCTCACTACGTGTTAACGCGATAACTTCAGTAATATTTCAATTCCAAATTTCAAGTTTTGCACCTAAGTAATTATCATAAAGAGGAAGTACTGATTCGATTTTGGACAATTTACGATCTCTAGATTGGCCACCAGGGGCCAAAAACTGATTTAGGTGTTAACGCGATAACTGCAGTAAGATTTCAATTAGAAATTCCAAGTTTTGCATATAAGTAAGTAACATAAAGAGGAAGTTTTGATTCAATTTTGGACAATTAACAATTTCTAGATTGGCCACCAGGGGCCAAAATCTGAAAAAAATCACTGTTTTTATCATTTCTCTGGAAATATTTGTCCGATTGACCTCAAATCAAGTGCAAATGAAAGGTCATGACCTGAGGATGTGTCCCACAATGACACTATACCTGTTTGGTTCAAAATTTTGACACAAGGTGGAGCTTTGTCACATAAAATTCACCATTTTTGCTATATCTTTGGAACTATTTGTCCAATTGACATGAAACTATGTGCAACTGCAAGGTCATGACCTCACAACGTGTCACATGATGACATCATACCTGTATGGTTCAATGTTTTGCCACCAGGTGGCGCTTTGTGATGAAAAATGACCATTTTGGCCATATCTTCAGAACCATTTGTCCAATTGACCTGAAATTAAGTTCAAATGCAAGTCTATTCAAGGTCTATTCAAGGATTGGGGAATTGGAGGATTGGGGGCGTTCAGAGATATACCCCCAGCCCTCGCCTCCGACGGCATAAGCCTAGTTTTCAGGAGGGGCTGAGAGGCAAAAATGGGTTGGTGCATACTGACAACATCGCAACTGTTTACTATATCAACCATCAGGGCGGCACAAGGTTGTCAGCTGGGTCATTCCACGCCAAACTGAACAAAGCTCCCCCCTGACCCCCTCCGATTTCCATGAAACTTACTTTGTAAATACCCCTGAGGATCAATAGTGATATACCAAGAAATAATCAACATCAATATTCTCTTTGTCCCTCTTGAGCAGATTTATTTGCATAACTTATAAAGTGCAAAACATTTCACCAATCGAAGATCCGGGGAGGAACGTGGTTCTGGGTCTGACCATGTCGGATGAGGACCAGAGGATAGCCACGCCCCAGAAGCATATTCTGGCTTTATACTTTATTCTAGTCTATATGGGGCCATAATTCACGAAAATGAACGTCATGATATATCGAAGGAGACCTGAAACTTGCTATAGCTAACATAAAATGATGTGAAAAATCATTATTTAAATGCAAAATCAGGTGGGAAAGTAAGATCATATTCTCATAGACTTCTATTGCATTGAACTTCTTTCTGCAACCACTGACGTTGCCATCTGCTGGCCATTAAATACACTGCCATTCTACGGTACTTCCACATGGGTTCTTTTTTCAGATCAGGGTGCTGCGTCCATTTTATAATATAGTTTATGCTGCATGCAGCAGAAAAAAATCCGTAACTAGAGCACCAGCTGTGAGTCTTTGATCCGGTTTATCTGACTGCGACATCTAGCGGCTGGGATGAAAAATACAGGTAAACTATAATATTCTGCACTTCACCCTATATTCCGCGGACTGCTTTGATTTCCGCGGAGGGCTTCGTAATCTGCGGCAAATTCCGTGACCGCACAATCGCGGATTCCCTTTGGGGACTATCTTGGTGTCGGACTGCCTGCAGCACTTCTTTTGCGCGTAACATTCAGAAAGGAAGAACTTCTAGATACTGATTTAATATTAAATCCAAAATTGGCCTGAACCCGCCGTCTTTACGAGAAAGTAAACTGAGTTGAACCCCCCTGGATGAACCATAGAGTCGACCATTTCTATGGTCCCTTTTGCAGTAATGTTGGAATCTCTTTTGTCAAGACCTGTGCTTGTTTGGGGTTCCTTATGACTGTGTGTCTCAGCCCTAAGTGCACTGGATTCCGGAGGCAAAACTGCAGGCGATACCCCTCTGAAAGGTTTTGAGTGGCTATTGTTGGATGTTATGAAACGCCAATGGGCTAAATGCCTGCCTATGAAAACCCCTGCCGCCGGCCCTGGCCTGTGAACGCTCCCATCTACATTTGTCTGCAGACATTGGGGGCGCCGATCGTGAGCTGGGCCTGCCTGTCAGGTGGAAGGGAAGCTCATGCGTGGAGCAGCGCCTCCGTATCGAGCTGATGAGGCCTGGGGTTTGAGAGGGTCACTGTTGAGGGGGGTGGAGGGGCCTTTGAAACGCCCAGGATGTTGCGTTTGTGAAACGTGAACAGACGGAGTAGGAGGTGGCCAAAAAGTAGGCACTACCCCAACATGGCGGGAACATGATTCTGTCATGGACACACATCAGTCGAGTGCCTGTTGTGCCGCAGGCCCGAAAACCTGCTCGGGTGCCAGTGGGAGATTATTTCTGCATGATTCGGGAAGGGGAGACTGAGCATGCCACACATGCCATCAGGCTTGAATCAGCGTACCTAAGGTGGTGCTGCACTGATTGGCAATAATGCCCATAGCTTGGAATGCCTGTTCGGACTCCTCAGCCTCTAGCGCGTCAAATGACTTAGAGGCAACTGAAGAGTGCAGCATCAAAAGAGTGTGTGCCAGCGAGTCAGTGACACGGCCAAGAAGGGCAGTGGAATTATATGCACGGGAGAGTAGCTCGTCTGTGCGGTGGCATTCAATGTTAGGGCAACACACCTGCTCGTGAAGTGCCTCGTCCGGAGACACAATAAGCGAGGCAACACTTGACTCGTAAGCCAGCATGTTACTCGGGCCAACCTTCTCTGAGTCTTGCATCGCAGCAAACACGCAAGACATTTGGTCTGATTTTGAGGCCACCGCCAATGCTGATGCCACTATTGAAGTAAGGTCGAGACACTGCGGAATGACCAAAGTGGAGCGCTAAGCACGGTGAAAAAACACGTTCTCTGAGCCAACGGGTGATGCCGGAGTGTCTAGCTGTAGACGGGCAAGCACGGCCTCCAATGTGGTCTCCACAGAACCGACCACTGAGGTGGACTCCTCAGACCATCCAGAGTGAGTGTCGCTGTCAGAGTCTAGGGGCCCTATGTCTGAAGCAACATCGCTCTGCCCCTCTACTGTAGTGGAGGTTCGGCTGAACAAGGAGTCAGAGGCAGCCACTGACATCACTTCGTCCTGCACCCCTGTAAATACTTGCGTACCTGGGAGACCAGGCCTGGGCCGTTATGGAGAGGGGGACGCTGTTTGTCCATTTGCCGAACTTACCTGTGTCCCCGGCGCAGGGGATGTCCTTGCTCCAACCCCGCCAGCCTTGCTTCCCTTAGAGAAGGTGACATTATTGCACACTCTGGGCATGGGTCGGACAAAGCCTGCCTTAATAAGTGATCCAACCCGAGGCACTCGGGACTGCGGTTATGTCCATCCAGCACATCCATTAGGTTGGGGCATGTAGTGCACCTGTGCTAGCTTGCAACCAAGCAAGCACTTAAGTGAGACAGACCGAACTTCTGGTAACCAGGAGTTAGCGTCAATTTTTTTACATAAAAGCCACTGAACCGCCTGGGCTACTCAAACACAAATGGCACCTGTCAGCCTTGCAACCAAGGCTGAGCAAGGATTGACTTGACTGAGACTGGCGAACAACTTCTGGCAACCAGAGTTGAACAGTTTTTTTTTGTTTTGTATTGTGTTTTTCTTGTCTCACAACAAATGGATAAAAAAATGAGCTAGCTGACCCCACCACCAAGCTAACTGCGTGACGGCAACTAACTGTATGGAATTCAATCGGGATTGGTAACTTAACTTATCCCTGACCTTGGCAGCCAAGGTTCGGAACAGCTCAGTTATAATTATTTACCTTCACAGGTTCACAACCAACAACTCAAGTTCAGAGTCCTGTGGATTCGTGCTGAAGAGCGCTTCAGCTCACGAGCTGCACAGTAGGTATGTAGGTATGTGATCATGCATATTAATAAGTGTATAGGTTGATTAGTGTTAACTTTTGTTCATCTATGGCTCCACAAACTGTCTGCATCCCATGTTACTTTTAGAGTGTTAAAGCATTAGCCCAATCAATGTAGAATAACTGAGATCAAAATAGTTAAAATGGCATTCTTTCACCTTAAAAGTTGAAACCTCCCACATAGCAAGCAGCCAGTGGAGCACTGGGGGCAGATGTGGGGTTTTGCTTGCGTTTTGCTCATCGGTTTGAGGGTCGTCCATGGGTGGGTTATGGACAATATGCCAGTTTTCCCAGTTTTGATCAAAACACCTTTTAAATCATTTATTTATACTTCTTAAGTCATTTTAATAACATTAATGTTTTTTTCTCAATATTCAGGCAAGGTAAAAATATAATGGTGCATAGTGGTCTGACAGTGGGCCAGAAGTGGTGGTCCGGTATCTGGAAATCTTATTTTGCTATCTGGGCTTTAGCGCATGATTTGGTCCCTCAACTTTGAAAATATCTCTTGCGCCCCTGGCTCAATCAAATTACTTTTTTCAAGCCTTTAACTCGGAACCCACTGAGGGAGACCCTCATTTTCGGTGGGGCCGAGTGCACAAATGGACAATTTTAAAAACAACAAATCATACAAATAAAAGGAGGGAATACAAAACAATGAATAAAAATTAATTAATTAATTAATTAATTAAAATATTCATCAAAACACACGCATGATGATACCAATAAGTCTCGGATCTTGGCCTTAAACTGATTGAATGATGGAAGAGAGACCAGTTTTAAAGTGTTTTGTAGAGAATTCCAGGAATATTGAGCAGAGAATTGGAAGGCGGTCTTGCCAAGCTCAGTCCGAGCACAAGGGACCTCAAGCATAAGCCGGTCATTTGAACGAGTAGGATAAGGGTTATCATACTGCATTAGTAACATGGAAATGTAAGGCGGCAATTTACCAAGAAGTGCTTTCAATATAAACAACAACTAGAGCCTATTTCGCCTCGTTTCAAGAGATGACCAACCAACCATATCATATAAAAGGCAGTGGTGAATATTATAACTTGCACCTGTGACAAATTTAAGGGCGGAGTGATAAACTGAATCAGGCGACTTTAATGTTTTAGTGGCAGCATGTCTATAAATTACATCTCCATAATCAAGAACAGGCAAGAATGTTGTTTTCAAACAAAAAGAAGGTCCAGTGTGCTCAGAGGGTTAATCCAAATGGTGCAACGAAGGTGCTCTTTGGTGGGGAACAAAGGACATCAAAAAAGGAAAGTCGAAGGCACTCTTCTTTAAATATAAGCCTTTATTTTAAAAGGCTACTTCATATAGAAATTATAAAATAAAGTGGGTTACAGCCCAGGCGTTTCAGCCTCAGCCTTCCTCAGGGTGTAACATTCAGCACAATGATTCTCCTTAAATAGGTGATTAGACTCACCTGGATGGGTAGGAGAGCAATAAAAACATAAAATAACGAATCATGACCAATAGATGGCGCCACCAATTAAACAATTAAATACAGAAGAACAAAGCAGAAAAAACACTATCTGTAATGATAGAAAGTCACAAAAAAGGACTGAAGTCAATATCTTCATTTAAACCTGGATAGGTAGTGGCTTTGATTTGATAAATATAAAAAGTCTCTCTCTGCAGAAGTAATTTGAGTCTGTCACCACCTCTAATGTTTTTATGAATACTTTCTAGGCCTTCAGCCATAAGTGAGCCTGGGTTGCTGTCATGTGCTTCAAAAAAATGCTTAGCCATTGAATAATCAAAGTTTGCTCTTCTATGCCTCATTCTGAGCTCTTGATGACAAATAAACAAAAATCTTCTGAGCCAGAGCAAATTTACTTTGTCACACAATATAGTTCTTTTGCAAATTCTGTAAAAAATATTGTGCATTCTAATTGGAATTTAATCAAGAGTGATCCTTTATTTAATCAAGAGAGGTTTTTCCTGTTACTCCTCAAGTCAGTTTTCGTAGGGCCCCCACTTTACGTGACAGGCTGGTGTCTAGCCATCTCTCTGCTACAGATAAAAAAACTTGGCTTCATCGACCAGCTAAGGGTACTTTTGAATGTGGTTTGTGCAAACATTGTGCTAATATCAAAGAATGTAAACAATTTAGTGACTTTAAGACTAACAAAGTGTATGACATTAAGTCACTCATTAACTGCAACACCATGTTTGTTGTCTACCGATTGTCTTGTACCTGTGGTTGTTTTTATATAGGCCGCACTACGCATTGTTTGAAAGACAGAGTTTATGAGCATAAGTATGCAATTAGAAAAGCAAACAACCACAACCTAGCCAGGAATGCGTTTCTCAAAAGAACAGGTGCTAACTTACATAGTTTGAGCCATTGACAGTGAATGGATGCACTACGTATCGGTCTTTGTCAGTGACGTATGCTAACTAGTGGACACGCCCCCCTGGCACCATTTTGAGTGTACAGCGGAATGTAAACAAACCAGCACAGGAGGAGCTGTCCTATGAAGTTGCAGTTAGTAGCAGTTAGTCAGTATATCAGTTTTTATTCCGTTTACTCAGTCGCCAATCTGGACAAGAATAAGAAGGACAAGAGGATCCCGTACAGGAACAAACTTATCAAGGAGGCCAGGAATCGGTATTTGGCTAAATTGTCCACAATCAATAACATAGATCCGTACGACCTTACAACTAAAGAATGGAGCTCCGACGCAACATTACTGCCTCCAACTTCATCAGTGGATATAACAAACTACCTCGTTTACGGTATCAGCGCTTACACATATGAACAGTTCAGAAACTATATATCTCTCGAAGCTCACGGACATTTCACGAATGGCTGGGTGCAGGATCTGTTCACATTTCGACTGCAGGACTGCGACAACACAGTCGTCACTGCAAAGGTAAGCTAACTTGGGTGTAATCAAGTGAGGTTACGGCTGGTGGTGACAGTTAGTTGGACGTTGGCTTGTTTTTGTCTGATTTGCTTTACTTATTTTAACTGTGGGCATAAAGGATTAATGTTTATTACAGTGTTGTGAAAAACGACCTCATATTCACATTGCAGTAGCTAGAAAAAAAGTGAAAATGATCTAATAATCCCACCCGTTATTTCTTCAACCTGCTGTCCGTTACCTCTTTTCCAAGTGGGAAACCGAAAAAATCTCACGTTGTGGTCAACTTTTCTGCCATTTCTGTCGTGTGACTTACTATGGCAGCCTATCACACAATACGAGTGTCCCATTATATCGAAGATAATGCCGCAGGAAGAAACGATGCTCACTGTTGAGTTTTTTACAATGAGTGACCCTCCAAAATGGCGATTCGACCCACAATGCACTGCGGCTGTTGCAAGCGTTACGTCACCTAACAAAGACCGATACGTAAAGTTGCCCCCGTTAATTGTTGTCCGGCTTCCGGGGTTCGGTGAATGACGTTCACCTTACGCACAGGCTATTTTTAGATATTGGGCGGATCCCCATTAAAGACTAGTAATTAGAAAGCAGAGGTCAGCAACCCTTTTCCTGGAGAGCGACCATCTTGTAGGTTTCTGATCTACCTCCAATTCGGCAAACCCGATTCAATTAATTAGCTATTAAATTCCCAGCTCGTGATCTTGTAAAGTAGCTAATTAGTTGAATCAGGTGTGCTGAATAGGAGGTAGAGCAGAAACCTACAGGATGGTGGCTCTCCAGGAACAGGGTTGGTGACCCCTGGTCTAAAGGGAGCTTTTTGCACATTGTACGCGGTGTATTGAAGTGAAGCTACGTGATCAGTCCAACACGCGCAGAGCCCTCTATAAAGGGCTCAGCACACACAATATCCATTCTTAAGGCATCACATCCATCACATGTATGGAATAAGCCTCCTGTTCCTGAGCACAGTCGGGAGCGCGTTTCCCAAACAATCGTAGTTCGTCCATTCACAGTCAATGGGCCCAGCTATGTAAGTTAGCATCTGTGATTTTGGAAAATGCACCCCAGCCTGGGTTAAACAAAGGAATAACTCTTTAGATTTAGTGATCAGTAATTTGTGAGCAGATCTGTACCGCCGCGCAGCAACAGTGCCTTCCCATTTATGCCGTTTGCATAGGCTAACAAAAATAACTTGGAGATAACAATTTTGAAGATTCCAGGAAATCCCACCAAATTCCGGGAATTTTTTATTTATATCAAAAGAAGCAGAACTTCTCTCGGTCTCAAGGTAATCAATTCGACTTTAACAGATATTTCCTTGTGTCAGATATGAATTAATTATTCATAATTGAACGTGACAGGCCAGTTGTGTGTGTGTGTGTGTGTGTGTGTGTGCGCGCGCGCGTGTAGGGTGATGACTACCACACTCTGTAGTCTAATCTCAAACGGACGTGCGACTGGAGAAGCTTACGCATTTTTTAAAAAGCGACGGGGTGTGGGGGCGAGGTAGACTAAGGGGGTACTGGAAAGGTGCCGGTCCGCAGTACTCACTAACTCGGACAACATTCGAATTACGTTGGCGGCATGTCGTATTACATTTAAGTCCATTTTTCCGAGTATGCTCGTGGCTATAAAAAATGTTTGTAGAACGTGACCAGCAGATAACTGTTTTCACTTTTATGTTATGAGGTCTCAGTATTTCTGGGTTACTTTCTTTACTAAGTTACATTCATGGTCCTGGATGACCGCGACTACATGATGAATGCATGATGCATGATGAATGGTTAATTGTAGTTAATTGTCTGTCTACTGGTGGTGTATACAGTTGAGCTCGCATATAACGGATTCAATAGGACCGGCTTATTTTGTCCATTATAAGCTATATGCATAAAACGGACAGAATCCACCATACGCATAAAACTGATTATATCCGCAAAACATTATATCCGTTTTGTACATATATATGTATGAATTTATATGTAGACTATGCTTAGTGTATTAAGATCGAAACAATTTCATTCTGAAGTGTTCATACCTAGTTGTTATCTTCATTTAGTTCGACTTTGCCCTGACACTATGGGTAACAGGATTATATTGCCTGTTGCTCCAACTGGGTTAAATTAAGAAATCTAAAAAATAAAATGAGTAAATGAAACCGCGCCCGTTTCTGTTTCAGTTTCCGCGAATACACTGTGTTACAGTCAGCGCTGCTGCTGCCGTCTCTCCCTCTGCCTGCCAGACAAGTGCAGTTGTTGGGGTGCGGCGCGGCAGAGGGAGAGACGGCAGCAGCAGGGCAGACTGTGACACACTGTCATAAACTTGCGCATTTTTGCCAGTTAAATTATCTGGCATCTTTTTTCCATTTATTTAACTGTAATTTTGCAATAAGTTTACCACAGAGTTCAGTGCATGTTCAGTGTAAACCACGGATAAATGCGCGCAGGACTCCATTTACAATAAAAATGGCAAAGAGACAAAGCGCTCATTTAACTGTTAAATTCAGTCAGTTTATAACAGTGTAATTTCGTTGCTCTGTTTCGACTGCGGATGTGCAATTGTACATGTACTGATAGGGAATCAGTTGACACCAGATGCGGGAAAAGGGAATGAGGATTTATTATAAACCAAAACAAAACAGGCACGAGGGCCAACAAAAAAACTTGGCCCAAAGGGTTGCAAAAAACAAACTAAGGTAAGCTACACAGAGCTATAAACAATAAATGCAAAAAACAAAAAGGCACTGGAAACTCCAGGCAAGATGCTCAAGAAAAATAAATAACCAGACTATATATATATATTCACAAGACAAGAGGCTAGGACAAGACTTGAAACTAGAAATGCTAGGGAACTTGACAACAAGAACTTGGCTAAACTTGAACATGCAACGAGACGCAAGACACTGTCTGCCAGCCAACTTCCACCGCATCCAGATAAAGGCTTGATAATCAAGGACACATGAGGGGCAACACCTGGAGAAGCAGAAACAAGAGGCAGGGCAAGATCATGACATGAACAAGATTGGTTGACAAGACTTGCTCATTAAGAGAATGAGCGTGCTCAGCTTAAGTACCAATTAAGTATGCGGTTTGGAAGCAAGCATGAATGTTAAGAACAGAAAAGCACAGCAAGATCTTGAAATAGCAAAGCAGGAATCATGACAATAAACTCCCTGTCTAAATAAGTAGTATTAGTAATGTGCCTATCTAAGAATTACACCACCCAGTGAGTGTTAGTAAATGTTAGTAACTTAAAAACAGTTAATTGCCAATTAAGCTTAGAGAGGCCCGAATCCAGCACAGCACGGAAGGAAGGGGAAATACCAAAGCCAACCATAGCTCAGAAATGTGCAACAACGAAGGCACGGGGCGGAACGCAGACAAGCGGTGGAGTGGCATGGCAGACCTGGCGAAAACAAAAACATGGCAAAGTAAAAACATGGACAAGGAATGAAACTTGAAATGTAAAATCCTGAAACAAGAAACTGTTAAAACTATGACTATGAACATGAACTTGAACTATGAAACTATGAACTATGGAACATGAAGCTGTTAAAACCATAAATACTGTCCTGGCCAAAGGCCAGAACACAACATGTACCAGCTTGTCCGGTATACACGAGTGCTTTTGAATGGAAACTCATTGTGACGGGACTGGACATTTACGCGAAATCCGTCATATAAAACCCGGAATATTCGATGTTTATTTAATGGTAAAACATTATGTTCAGAAAAATCTGGACTTAAGCTGTTGTCCGGTATGTGCAAGTTTCCCTGGTACGTTTAGGCGAGTTGTATTTTCCTTTAAACGTCTGCTCCGAAGATGGCGGCCGAGTGCTGCCACAGAAATGAGGCCGACGTCCACTCTATTTTTATTTAAATCTCTCTGACATGACCTCCGATATAAGAATTAAGATGAATTTTCTTAAGTATTTTGGACTATGTCCGAGGCTAAAAAAAAGTTTGTAAAACTTGATTAGCAGATAACTGCTTTCACTCTTATGTCATGAGGCATCAGTCTTTCTGGGTTATTTTCTTAATTAAAAGTAACATTCATGCTCTAAGGATAAAGTTAAACTGGACCCATAAGGCCCATCATGGAAAAATCAATTCAGATTGGTTCACCTAATTCCTAAGTGTTCCTTAACTGATGATGTAAAACGAAACTGAAAGCTGAAATAGCATGACACATGAAGATGTTATCTTTTCATACTTAAGGATACAAATAAGGAATTGTAATTGAACAAAAATATTAATGTTCCATTATTTGGCAAAGCTAAATAATAAGCTGTACGATAGCCTTACCCTTTACATTATTGCTCAGTTACCTATGTTTTCGTTTCGTTCAAAGAAAAAGCGTTCACATTCAGCTGTGCCTGTGAGTCTGACTCCAGTCCGGTCTATACCTGGAAGAAACTAGTCATATCCACCCTAATTAAGTAAAAAACATCAGTTTGGGTGGTTTTACTACCAGCCAGATTTCTGTATCAGATCCAAATTTGATTTAGCTAAGACTCCCCAATGCACTGTGCTTATTCTTGCCTTACAGCTATCTGTACATTACTTACAAGGTACTGTGTAATAAGGTATGGTTGTTATATGTATACAGATGACTATAATCTGATTCATTTGCAGTGTGTGGTTGTATGTTCTTGTTGTTCTTTGGTCGTCCTCTGTACCAAATATACACTCAACAAAAATATAAACGCAACACTTTTGTTTTTGCTCCCATTTGTCATGAGATGGACTCAAAGATCTAAAATTCATTCCAGATACACAATATTACCATTTCTCTCAAACATTGTTCACAAATCTGTCTAAATGTGTGATAGTGAGCACTTTTGCTTTGCTGAGACAATCCATCCCACCTCACAGGTGTGCCACATCAAGATGCTCATCAGACACCATGATTAGTGCACAGGTGTACCTTAGACTGTCCACAATAAAAGGCCACCCTGAAATGTGCAGTTTTTGCTTTATTGGGGGTCTGGGGACTCAGAACCAGTCAGTATCTGGTGTGACCACCATTTGCCTCATGCAGTGCAACACATCTTCTTCGAATAGAGTTTATCAGATTGTCAATTGTGGCCTGTGGAATGTTGGTCCACTCCTCTTCAATGGCTGTGCGAAGTTGCTGGATATTAGTGGGAACTGGTACGCGCTGTCGTATACGCCGGTCAAGCACATCCCAAGCATGCTCAATGGGTGACATGTCCGGTGAGTATGCTGGCCATGCAAGAACTGGGACATTTTCAGCTTCCAAGAATTGTGTACAGATCCTTGCAACATGGGGCCGTGCATTATCTTGCTGAAACATGCGGTGATGTTCATGGATGTATGGTACAACAATGGGCCTCAGGATCTCATCACGGTATCTCTGTGCATTCAAAATGCCATCAATAAAATGCACCTGTGTTCTTCGTCCATAACAGATGCCTGCCCATACCATAACCCCACCACCACCATGGGCCACTCAATCCACAACATTGACATCAGCAAAGCGCTCACCCACACGACGCCACACACGCTGTCTGCCATCTGCCCTGAACAATGTAAACCGAGATTCATCCGTGAAGAGAACACCTCTCCAACGTGCCAAACGCCATCGAATGTGAGCATTTGCCCACTCAAATCTGTTACAGCGACGATCCAGAGTCAGATTAAGACCCCGATGAGGACGACGAGCATGCAGTTGAGCTTCCCTGAGACGGTTTCTGACAGTTTGTGCAGAAATTCTTTGGTTATGTAAATCAATTGTTTCAGCAGCTGTCTGAGTAGCTGGTCTCAGACGATCTTGGAGGTGAACCTGCTGGATGTGGAGGTCCTGGGCTGGTGTGGTTAGACGTGGTCTGCGGTTGTGAGGCCGGTTGGATGTACTGCCATATTCTCTGAAACGCCTTTGGAGACGGCTTATGGTGGAGAAATGAACATTCAATGCCCGAGCAACAGATCTAGTTGACATTCCTGCTGTCAGCATGCCAATTGCACGCTCCCTCAATGCTTGCGCCATCTGTGGCATTTTGCTGTGAGACAAAACTGCACATTTCAGAGTGGCCTTTTATTGTGGGCAGTATAAGGTACACCTGTGCACTAATCATGGTGTCTGATGAGCATCTTGATGGGGCACACCTGTGAGGTGGGATGGATTGAGTCAGCAAAGCAAAAGTGCTCACTATCACACATTTAGACAGATTTGTGAACAATGTTAGAGAAATGGCAATATTGTGTATCTGGAATGAATTTTAGATCTTTGAGTCCATCTCATGACAAATGGGAGCAAAAACAAAAGTGTTGCGTTTATATTTTTGTTGAGTGTAGTTGCAAGAAAATGTATGTGGACCCTTTGGAATTACCTGGATTTTTGCATAAATTGGTCATAAAATGTGATTTGCTATTCAATTCACAACAAACACAGTCTTCTTATACTAATACCTCACAAACAATGATATGCTCTCATGTTTTTATTGAACAAAACATTAAACATTCATAGTTCAGGGTGGAAAAAGTATGTGAGCCCCTAGGCTAATGACTTCTCCAAGAGCTAATCACAGTCAGGAGTCAGCCAACCTGGAGTCCAATCAATGTGACGAGGCTGGAGGCGTTGGTTAAAGCTGCCCTGCCCCATGAAAAACATACCACATTTGAGTTTACTGTTCTCAAGAAGCATTGCCTGATGTGAACCATGCCTCGCACAAAAGAGCTCTCAGAAGACCTATGATTAAGAATTGTTGACCTGCATGAAGCTGGAAAGGGTTATAAAAGTATCTCCAAAAGCTTTGATGTTCACCTGTCCATGGATAAATATATAAATGGAGACAGTTCAGCACTTTTGTTACTCTCCCTAGCAGTGGCTATCCTGTAAAGATGACTGCAGGAGCACAGCGCACAATGCTCAATGAGGTGAAAAAGAATCCAAGAGTGGCAGCTAAAGACTTACAGAAATCCGGCGCATGCTAAGATCTTTGTTGACAAATCTACGATAAGTAAAACATTAAACAAGAATAGAGTTCATGGGAGGACACCACGGAGGAAGCCACTGCTATCCAAAAAAACATTGCTGCGCGTTTGAAGTTTACAAAAGAGCACCTGGATGTTCCACAGCTTTACTGGCAAAAAATCTGTGGACAGATGAAACTAAAGTTGAGTTGTTGGAAGGAACACACAACACTATATGTGGAGAAAAAAGGCACAGCACATCAGCATCAAAACCTCATCCCAACTGTGAAGTATGGTGGAGGGGGCATCATGGTTTGGGGCTGCATTGCTGCCTCAGGGCCTGGACGGATTGCTATCATCGACAGAAAAATTAATTCTCAAGTTTATCAAGACATTTTGCAGGAGAACTTAAGACCGTTTGTCTGCCAATTGACCTATGGCTAAGCCCCACCCTCAAATGCGATATGCCAATCACAACGCGTATTCTCTCCCCATATACTCGGGACATTCTGAGCCTGAACTTCCATTGAAATGCATTATGGGGTTTTAAAATGTTTCTAAGTTAAAAAATGGTCAAACGCTTGGGTAAATTCAACTCCAATATTATCCCGAGAGGCTGGATGACGGGGTGTATTTTATAGGCTACCCTTCCCAAAGCCACATCATAACCGAGATAAGTGTCTCCGAATAAAGCTGCGTTCACAATGGATAGGAAACAAATTTTTCGCAGGACAGATTACATTCAAAGTCAATGCAAAGAAGAGAATCTCGCGCGTATAAACGTGTTTGCATTGACTTTGAATGTAATCTGTCGTTTGAAAAATTTGTTTCGCGTCTGGTGTGAAAGCAGCTTAAAGCTTTGTGGATGACCCCACTATCAGCTTTACAGAGCTAATAAAGGTCAACAAGGATGTCTACAAGCTAAGTCAACATCACGTTTAAGGCGACATCTTGTCACTTCGCCGGAGATTAATGTAAAGTTATATTTTACGTAAGTTAGCTAACGCTGGCTAAAGTTAGTAAACTCTATGGCTAACTTCAGTGCTGACGGAGGTTGGCTTAGCGTGAGCTCCTGGCTGCGTTGTTCACTATGTCACCTTGTTTACTTAGAAGGAGTTCAGTCACGTCAGGTTAGATTTCTTTAATTCAGTAGCTAGCAATAACAATACGTACATTAAATTTACTACCCTGTGGTGCACGAACAATTCTGATCCTCTATCTTGTTGTGTGAGAGGGTGATGGCAACAAGATGCGGTTGATCGCGTAAGACCTGAAAATTTTTGACAATTGAAACTTTTTGTTGGCCTTCTCCACTCTAAATTCATTAAAGGTCCCCTATTATGCCACCAGGTGCGCAGCTAATTAGCCATTATGAGCCAGTTCAAAGTCTCCCCTACCTGACATCACAAGGGGGAGTGGCCACACGGAATAATGAAATCTGATTGACTGCTTGGCTGAAGGTGATCAGTTCTTCTTGCCTCTGGTTGGTTACTTCCCCATGTGATGTCAGGAGGGAAAAGATTTTGAAATGGCTTGAAATAACTGATTTGCTGTGCACCTGGTGACATAATAGGGGACCTTTAATGTATCCCTCCAATGCATAAGGTAACCCTATTTGGGCGGCACGGTGGCACAGTGGTTAGCACTGCTGTCTCACAGCAAGAAGGTTGTGGGTTTGAATCCGGCCTGGAGCCTTTCTGTGTGGAGTTTGCATGTTCTCCAAGTGTTCATGTGGGTTTCCTCTGGGTACTCTGGTTTCCCCCACCCACAAAAACATGCCTCATAGGAACATTCCAACCAGTGCCCCTGACCAAGGAACTAGCTTTAGAACTGGAGTTGGTCCCCAGGCGCTGCTCTGTGGCTACCCACTGCTCCTAACTATAGGATGGGTCAAATGCAGAGGACAAATTACCCCACGGGGTTCAATAAAGTATATATGATTTTATCTTATCTTATTTGATGATGATATTTGAGCCTTCCTTCGCCAAAAATCATCGATAGAAATCTGAAAAATATCTCCGACCGTGATACCGTGATACCAGCGTGATTAGCGCCTGTTCTAAAATGTTGATTTAAAATTTTAGTAGAGAACATGCAAAGCACAGAAGTAAATCAACAGAATGGCTTCAACAGAAGAAAATACGGCCTCTGGAGTGGCCCAGTCAGAGTTCTGACCTCAACCCGATTGAGATGCTGTGGCATGACCTCGAGAGTAATTCACACCAGACATCCCAAGAATATTGCTGAACTGAAACAGTTTTGTAAAGAGCATTGGTCCAAAATTCCTCCTGATCGTTGTGCAGGTCTGATCTGCAACAACAGAAAACGTTGGTTGAGGTTTTTGCTGCCAAAGGAGGGTCAACCAGTTATTAAATCCAAACGTTCACATACGATTTCCAGCCTGCACTCTGAATGTTTACATGTTGTTTTCAAAAAAAACATAAAAACATGTAATTATGAGGATTCAATAGGACCGGCTTATTTTGTCCATTATAAGCTATATGCATAAAACGGACAGAATCCACCATACGCATAAAACTGATTATATCCGCTATATACGTAAAACATTATATCCGTTTTGTACATATATATGTATGAATTTATATGTAGACTATGCTTAGTGTATTAAGATCGAAACAATTTCATTCTGAAGTGTTCATACCTAGTTGTTATCTTCATTTAGTTCGACTTTGCCCTGACACTATGGGTAACAGGATGATATTGCCTGTTGCTCCAACTGGGTTAAATTAAGAAATCTAAAAAATAAAATGAGTAAATGAAACCGCGCCCGTTTCTGTTTCAGTTTCCGCGAATACACTGTGTTACAGTCAGCGCTGCTGCTGCCGTCTCTCCCTCTGCCTGCCAGACAAGTGCAGTTGTTGGGGTGCGGCGCGGCAGAGGGAGAGACGGCAGCAGCAGGGCAGACTGTGACACACTGTCATAAACTTGCGCATTTTTGCCAGTTAAATTATCTGGCATCTTTTTTCCATTTATTTAACTGTAATTTTGCAATAAGTTTACCACAGAGTTCAGTGCATGTTCAGTGTAAACCACGGATAAATGCGCGCAGGACTCCATTTACAATAAAAATGGCAAAGAGACAAAGCGCTCATTTAACTGTTAAATTCAGTCAGTTTATAACAGTGTAATTTCGTTGCTCTGTTTCGACTGCGGATGTGCAATTGTACATGTACTGATAGGGAATCAGTTGACACCAGATGCGGGAAAAGGGAATGAGGATTTATTATAAACCAAAACAAAACAGGCACGAGGGCCAACAAAAAACTTGGCCCAAAGGGTTGCAAAAAACAAACTAAGGTAAGCTACACAGAGCTATAAACAATAAATGCAAAAAGGCAAAAAACAAAAAGGCACTGGAAACTCCAGGCAAGATGCTCAAGAAAAATAAATAACCAGACTATATATATATATTCACAAGACAAGAGGCTAGGACAAGACTTGAAACTAGAAATGCTAGGGAACTTGACAACAAGAACTTGGCTAAACTTGAACATGCAACAAGACGCGAGACACTGTCTGCCAGCCAACTTCCACCGCATCCAGATAAAGGCTTGATAATCAAGGACACATGAGGGGCAACACCTGGAGAAGCAGAAACAAGAGGCAGGGCAAGATCATGACATGGACAAGATTGGTTGACAAGACTTGCTCATTAAGAGAATGAGCGTGCTCAGCTTAAGTACCAATTAAGTATGCAGTTTGGAATAAGCATGAATGTTAAGAACAGAAAAGCACAGCAAGATCTTGAAATAGCAAAGCAGGAATCATGACAATAAACTCCCTGTCTAAATAAGTAGTATTAGTAATGTGCCTATCTAAGAATTACACCACCCAGTGAGTGTTAGTAAATGTTAGTAACTTAAAAACAGTTAAATGCCAATTAAGCTTAGAGAGGCCCGAATCCAGCACAGCACGGAAGGAAGGGGAAATACCAAAGCCAACCATAGCTCAGAAATGTGCAACAACGAAGGCACGGGGCGGAACGCAGACAAGCGGTGGAGTGGCATGGCAGACCTGGCGAAAACAAAAACATGGCAAAGTAAAAACATGGACAAGGAATGAAACTTGAAATGTAAAATCCTGAAACAAGAAACTGTTAAAACTATGACTATGAACATGAACTTGAACTATGAAACTATGAACTATGGAACATGAAACTGTTAAAACCATAAATACTGTCCTGGCCAAAGGCCAGAACACAACATGTACCAGCTTGTCCGGTATACACGAGTGCTTTTGAATGGAAACTCATTGTGACGGGACTGGACATTTACGCGAAATCCGTCATATAAAACCCGGAATATTCGATGTTTATTTAATGGTAAAACATTATGTTCAGAAAAATCTGGACTTAAGCTGTTGTCCGGTATGTGCAAGTTTCCCTGGTACGTTTAGGCGAGTTGTATTTTCCTTTAAACGTCTGCTCCGAAGATGGCGGCCGAGTGCTGCCACAGAAATGAGGCCGACGTCCACTCTATTTTTATTTAAATCTCTCTGACATGACCTCCGATATAAGAATTAAGATGAATTTTCTTAAGTATTTTGGACTATGTCCGAGGCTAAAAAAAAGTTTGTAAAACTTGATTAGCAGATAACTGCTTTCACTCTTATGTCATGAGGCATCAGTCTTTCTGGGTTATTTTCTTAATTAAAAGTAACTTTCATGCTCTAAGGATAAAGTTAAACTGGACCCATAAGGCCCATCATGGAAAAATCAATTCAGATTGGTTCACCTAATTCCTAAGTGTTCCTTAACTGATGATGTAAAACGAAACTGAAAGCTGAAATAGCATGACACATGAAGATGTTATCTTTTCATACTTAAGGATACAAATAAGGAATTGTAATTGAACAAAAATATTAATGTTCCATTATTTGGTAAAGCTAAATAATAAGCTGTACGATAGCCTTACCCTTTACATTATTGCTCAGTTACCTATGTTTTCGTTTCGTTCAAAGAAAAAGCGTTCACATTCAGCTGTGCCTGTGAGTCTGACTCCAGTCCGGTCTATACCTGGAAGAAACTAGTCATATCCACCCTAATTAAGTAAAAAACATCAGTTTGGGTGGTTTTACTACCAGCCAGATTTCTGTATTAGATCCAAATTTGATTTAGCTAAGACTCCCCAATGCACTGTGCTTATTCTTGCCTTACAGCTATCTGTACATTACTTACAAGGTACTGTGTAATAAGGTATGGTTGTTATATGTATACAGATGACTATAATCTGATTCATTTGCAGTGTGTGGTTGTATGTTCTTGTTGTTCTTTGGTCGTCCTCTGTACCAAATATACACTCAACAAAAATATAAACGCAACACTTTTGTTTTTGCTCCCATTTGTCATGAGATGGACTCAAAGATCTAAAATTCATTCCAGATACACAATATTACCATTTCTCTCAAACATTGTTCACAAATCTGTCTAAATGTGTGATAGTGAGCACTTTTGCTTTGCTGAGACAATCCATCCCACCTCACAGGTGTGCCACATCAAGATGCTCATCAGACACCATGATTAGTGCACAGGTGTACCTTAGACTGTCCACAATAAAAGGCCACCCTGAAATGTGCAGTTTTTGCTTTATTGGGGGTCTGGGGACTCAGAACCAGTCAGTATCTGGTGTGACCACCATTTGCCTCATGCAGTGCAACACATCTTCTTCGAATAGAGTTTATCAGATTGTCAATTGTGGCCTGTGGAATGTTGGTCCACTCCTCTTCAATGGCTGTGCGAAGTTGCTGGATATTAGTGGGAACTGGTACGCGCTGTCGTATACGCCGGTCAAGCACATCCCAAGCATGCTCAATGGGTGACATGTCCGGTGAGTATGCTGGCCATGCAAGAACTGGGACATTTTCAGCTTCCAAGAATTGTGTACAGATCCTTGCAACATGGGGCCGTGCATTATCTTGCTGAAACATGCGGTGATGTTCATGGATGTATGGCACAACAATGGGCCTCAGGATCTCATCACGGTATCTCTGTGCATTCAAAATGCCATCAATAAAATGCACCTGTGTTCTTCGTCCATAACAGATGCCTGCCCATACCATAACCCCACCACCACCATGGGCCACTCAATCCACAACATTGACATCAGCAAAGCGCTCACCCACACGACGCCACACACGCTGTCTGCCATCTGCCCTGAACAATGTAAACCGAGATTCATCCGTGAAGAGAACACCTCTCCAACGTGCCAAACGCCATCGAATGTGAGCATTTGCCCACTCAAATCTGTTACAGCGACGATCCGGAGTCAGATTAAGACCCCGATGAGGACGACGAGCATGCAGTTGAGCTTCCCTGAGACGGTTTCTGACAGTTTGTGCAGAAATTCTTTGGTTATGTAAATCAATTGTTTCAGCAGCTGTCTGAGTAGCTGGTCTCAGACGATCTTGGAGGTGAACCTGCTGGATGTGGAGGTCCTGGGCTGGTGTGGTTAGACGTGGTCTGCGGTTGTGAGGCCGATTGGATGTACTGCCATATTCTCTGAAACGCCTTTGGAGACGGCTTATGGTGGAGAAATGAACATTCAATGCCCGAGCAACAGATCTAGTTGACATTCCTGCTGTCAGCATGCCAATTGCACGCTCCCTCAATGCTTGCGCCATCTGTGGCATTTTGCTGTGAGACAAAACTGCACATTTCAGAGTGGCTTTTTATTGTGGGCAGTATAAGGTACACCTGTGCACTAATCATGGTGTCTGATGAGCATCTTGATGGGACACACCTGTGAGGTGGGATGGATTGTCTCAGCAAAGCAAAAGTGCTCACTATCACACATTTAGACAGATTTGTGAACAATGTTAGAGAAATGGCAATATTGTGTATCTGGAATGAATTTTAGATCTTTGAGTCCATCTCATGACAAATGGGAGCAAAAACAAAAGTGTTGCGTTTATATTTTTGTTGAGTGTAGTTGCAAGAAAATGTATGTGGACCCTTTGGAATTACCTGGATTTTTGCATAAATTGGTCATAAAATGTGATTTGCTATTCAATTCACAACAAACACAGTCTTCTTATACTAATACCTCACAAACAATGATATGCTCTCATGTTTTTATTGAACAAAACATTAAACATTCATAGTTCAGGGTGGAAAAAGTATGTGAGCCCCTAGGCTAATGACTTCTCCAAGAGCTAATCACAGTCAGGAGTCAGCCAACCTGGAGTCCAATCAATGTGACGAGGCTGGAGGCGTTGGTTAAAGCTGCCCTGCCCCATGAAAAACATACCACATTTGAGTTTACTGTTCTCAAGAAGCATTGCCTGATGTGAACCATGCCTCGCACAAAAGAGCTCTCAGAAGACCTATGATTAAGAATTGTTGACCTGCATGAAGCTGGAAAGGGTTATAAAAGTATCTCCAAAAGCTTTGATGTTCACCTGTCCATGGATAAATATATAAATGGAGACAGTTCAGCACTGTTGTTACTCTCCCTAGCAGTGGCTATCCTGTAAAGATGACTGCAGGAGCACAGCGCACAATGCTCAATGAGGTGAAAAAGAATCCAAGAGTGGCAGCTAAAGACTTACAGAAATCCGGCGCATGCTAAGATCTTTGTTGACAAATCTACGATAAGTAAAACATTAAACAAGAATAGAGTTCATGGGAGGACACCACGGAGGAAGCCACTGCTATCCAAAAAAACATTGCTGCGCGTTTGAAGTTTACAAAAGAGCACCTGGATGTTCCACAGCTTTACTGGCAAAAAATCTGTGGACAGATGAAACTAAAGTTGAGTTGTTGGAAGGAACACACAACACTATATGTGGAGAAAAAAGGCACAGCACATCAGCATCAAAACCTCATCCCAACTGTGAAGTATGGTGGAGGGGGCATCATGGTTTGGGGCTGCATTGTTGCCTCAGGGCCTGGACGGATTGCTATCATCGACAGAAAAATTAATTCTCAAGTTTATCAAGACATTTTGCAGGAGAACTTAAGACCGTTTGTCTGCCAATTGACCTATGGCTAAGCCCCACCCTCAAATGCGATATGCCAATCACAACGCGTATTCTCTCCCCATGTCTCCGAATAAAGCTGCGTTCACAATGGATAGGAAACAAATTTTTCGCAGGACAGATTACATTCAAAGTCAATGCAAAGAAGAGAATCTCGCGCGTATACACGTGTTTGCATTGACTTTGATGTAATCTGTCGTTTGAAAAATTTGTTTCGCGTCTGGTGTGAAAGCAGCTTAAAGCTTTGTGGATGACCCCACTATCAGCTTTACAGAGCTAATAAAGGTCAACAAGGATGTCTACAAGCTAAGTCAACATCACGTTTAAGGCGACATCTTGTCACTTCGCCGGAGATTAATGTAAAGTTATATTTTACGTAAGTTAGCTAACGCTGGCTAAAGTTAGTAAACTCTATGGCTAACTTTAGTGCTGACGGAGGTTGGCTTAGCGTGAGCTCCTGGCTGCGTTGTTCACTATGTCACCTTGTTTACTTAGGAGTTCAGTCACGTCAGGTTAGATTTCTTTAATTCAGTAGCTAGCAATAACAATACGTACATTAAATTTACTACCCTGTGGTGCACGAACAATTCTGATCCTCTTTCTTGTTGTGTGAGAGGGTGATGGCAACAAGATGCGGTTGATCGCGTAAGACCTGAAAATTTTTGACAATTGAAACTTTTTGTTGGTCTTCTCCGCTCTAAATTCATTAAAGGTCCCCTATTATGCCACCAGGTGCGCAGCTAATTAGCCATTATGAGCCAGTTCAAAGTCTCCCCCACCTGACATCACAAGGGGGAGTGGCCACACGGAATAATGAAATCTGATTGACTGCTTGGCTGAAGGTGATCAGTTCTTCTTGCCTCTGGTTGGTTACTTCCCCATGTGATGTCAGGAGGGAAAAGATTTTGAAATGGCTTGAAATAACTGATTTGCTGTGCACCTGGTGACATAATAGGGGACCTTTAATGTATCCCTCCAATGCATAAGGTAACCCTATTTGGGCGTCATGGTGGCACACTGGTTAGCACTGCTGTCTCACAGCAAGAGGGTTGTGGGTTTGAATCCGGCCTGGAGCCTTTTTGTGTGGAGTTTGCATGTTCTCCCAGTGTTCGTGTGGGTTTCCTCTGGGTACTCTGGTTTCCCCCACCCACAAAAACATGCCTCATAGGAACATTCCAACCAGTGCCCCTGACTAAGGAACTAGCTTTAGAACTGGAGTTGGTCCCCAGGCGCTGCTCTGTGGCTACCCACTGCTCCTAACTATAGGATGGGTCAAATGCAGAGGACAAATTACCCCACGGGGTTCAATAAAGTATATATGATTTTATCTCATCTTGTTTGATGATGATTTTTGAGCCTTCTTTCGCCAAAAATCATCGATAGAAATCTGAAAAATATCTCCGACCGTGATACCAGCGTGATTAGCGCCTGTTCTAAAATGTTGATTTAAAATTTTAGTAGAGAACATGCAAAGCACAGAAGTAAATCAACAACAGAATGGCTTCAACAGAAGAAAATACGGCCTCTGGAGTGGCCCAGTCAGAGTTCTGACCTCAACCCGATTGAGATGCTGTGGCATGACCTCGAGAGTAATTCACACCAGACATCCCAAGAATATTGCTGAACTGAAACAGTTTTGTAAAGAGCATTGGTCCAAAATTCCTCCTGATCGTTGTGCAGGTCTGATCTGCAACAACAGAAAACGTTGGTTGAGGTTTTTGCTGCCAAAGGAGGGTCAACCAGTTATTAAATCCAAACGTTCACATACGATTTCCAGCCTGCACTCTGAATGTTTACATGTTGTTTTCAAAGAAAACATAAAAACATGTAATTATGAGGTGATAGTTGAAGAAGACTGTGTTTGAATATTGTTGCGACTTAGATGAAGATCAGATCACATTTTATGACCAATTTATGCAGAAATCAAGGTAATTCCAAAGGGTTCACATACTTCTTCTTGCTAAGTCTGTGGTTGACATGGCCGCATGATGAATGGTTAATTGTGGAGATAGTCTGTCCACTGGTGTATACAGCATTTTCGTTTTCTGCTCAGACATACATTACATACACAAGATGGCGGCCGATTGCTGCCACAGAAACGAGGCTGATGTCCACTTTAGTTTTCTTATCTCTATGGCATGACCTCTTATATAAGAATTAAGATGAATTTTCTTAAGTATGTCCAAGGGTAGAAAAAAAGTTTGTAGAACTAGACCAGCGGATAACTACTTTCACTCTTATTTCATGAGGTCTCAGTCTTTCTGAGTTACTTTTTTCACTAAAAGAAACATTCATGGTCCTGGATGACCGTGACTAAGGATAAACTTAAACTTGACCCGCAAGGCCCATCATGAAAAAATTAATTCAGATAGGTAAGACTTCAGAATTAGGTGAACCAAACTGGTGATGTAAAACGAAACTGAAAGCTGAAATAGCATGACCTCTTATATAAGAATTGAGCTGAATTTTCTCACGAAATTCTTGATTTTTACTTGAGTCATAATGTATATAAGTATTAAATTGAAGCTGGACCTTGCGCAAAGATAAAGCTGAATTTCTTCAATTCTGAATCCTACTCTATCTGATAATAATCTCAAATTTTCTCACCCAGTGGCGTAGCCAGCGGGGGTGCTGAGACACGTCCCTTTTTGACTGCAATTAGTAGTTCTCAATCATTTTCATTTATTGACGCGTTTTCCAATTATCGTAATTGGCAACCAAAGACACGGTTTCTCTCCGTATGCGATCTAACAGCGATTAAATCATGGGCTAAATTCAGTCCAGTTGCGGAACAAGAACAAAGAATAGGATTGCACAAAACTTCTTTTTAGAACAATTATTAGTCCTGACCTGCTCCTAATCGGGGAGAACAAGCCGCACCGGTTAACTGTGGAGTGCTCTCTGAGTGAACCTCCTGTTAATTATGAAAATGACTGAGAACAGGTCAGGACTAATAATTGTCCTTTGATCTTTGACAACTAAGTTTGGTACAATAACATTATGATGGTGGAAGGGTGCTATGGTAACTGTGACCTAATTTGCATATTAAGCAGGTCATGGGGTTAGTGAGTGCACAATTTTACTGAACTGGTTGTGATTTAACTTGCCTGTGACTTTAAGCTCAGAAAGATGTGACGGGGGTTCACAGCAGCAACGGATTTCTTGTGTTCTTATTTATTCATTTATCAAGATATTTATTTATTTATTTTTCAGCACTGCGCCGTCTTTTGAAAATCAGCCAACAGGTCCTGCTCACATCTTAAGCAGGGCCCTCTTCATTAGTCCTCTTCATAAAAGTTTTCTTCCACAGTAGGTAAGTATTTCAGTTATTTCGTATCCTTAACATTTAACACATTTCCTCTATTAGTCATTTTTCAGTAGAGAGCGTGTTCACAATGCTGGTCATCATATGTGTAACACCAGGAGAGAAAAATAAACCTTTCTAACTATATTTAAAAAACCGATTTTTTTAAAAGCACATAACCTATGCAACTGAGAACAAGAAGTATGGAAAAAATCTTTTCACTGGAACTATCAATTTACACTTCATGTTTATTGAAAATAGATTTAAAAATTGATATTCCTGGCACATTATTCATCACTGAACCACAAAGCCGAATGTTCACGCTGAGGAAGAAGACCAACTTTTTAAGTTAGCTTAGGGTATGGGCAATTCTATAGGAGGTAATAAAATGAAGAGTTCTTTGTCAACATTGGCTACTCCATAATTTTGTCATTTGCAAGAAGCTGCATCATTTCATTTTATTTTCCAACTAACTACTGTGCAGAAAAAAGAAGAAACTTCATTCAGGTTACTATGACTTAGCAGTGCTAAAGACCTATGGAAAACATTTTGAAGTCCCCCATAAAGTAGGCAAGATGGATTAAATATATGTATGACGGAAAGACATTGTGGGACAGAGGACATGTGATGGACAGACACTGTGGGGCAGTTTTATGATAAACAGTATAATCCACTACAAACAAAAAGTATTATTGTACGCAATGGATGTTTCATTCAGAAGACCAACACTGTGCATACATCTGGCACCCTTCAACATGACTATCAGGCCTCAGGTTCATAGACAGTTACTTGATCAAATCATTTTGAATAAGCACAGAGTATGCACAGAGAGAGACTGTATTGAGATACAAATGAGGAAATAAGAACAACTACTCTGCTAACTTCAATGACCACATTACCTGCAAACAGGTGTAGTGGCTCAGGTGGAACTACATCTATTAATATGTCATACACATTAACCAGCATTGTTCATACCACTGTGATGGAGACACACTGTGGGACATTCCCACTTTTTGTCATTTCTGGTCTTAAAGGGGACCTATTATGCTGATGCTTCTTTTAATACATACAAGTAGTGTTATAATGTTGGATGTCCATACTCAATCTCTGTTAAGTTTCTAAACATAAGATACAGGGGTTTTGCCGTAATCCGAGAACATGATTATCTCTCTGAACAGCTCGTCCCGAGATCTTCACGCGATCTGGGCAAAACCTGACGTCAGGTTGTGCTGTCCAATTAGTGCAGACCTAGCCAGTGCCAATCACAGCGCTGGACATGCCCACCCCGGAAACTATCATAGCAGGCTCAAACAACCACAGATTATATTATGCCTTAATAACATCTACACTTTTTTGGAAATACAAAAGAAGAAGAAGAAGAACCGCAGATCATTTGAGGTGCAGTTTCGTCAGTATGTTTCCCAAAGCTGCTCGTCTGTTTTTTTTAATGCAAAAAAAGCACAACTGTTTTCTCTTCCAAAAGACAATGCCACCAGAAAAATGGGTGGGTAGCTTTTTTTTGTTTGCTGGCAGCAAACGGCCACACTCAAAGGGAACATTAGCTCTTTGTGCTCGGCATTTCACCGAAGACAGCTTTATCAATAAAGAATGATTTAGCGCTGGATATGCGTCTCAGCTGCTTCTCAAACCTGGAGCAGTTGTATTGATCAAGCGCTTGGAGCCACAAGCTGTAAGTAACGATATAACAGCCAATAATGTAAGTGAACCCAACATGTTACGGGTGGCTAGCAGGACCGCTAACGATAGCACTAACAACTGGCCTCAAAATGCAGGCTTTGTAAAATATCTGAAGATAATGCCTGGATCGGTACCAACTGTTCGTGACTCATGGACGCGAAAGCAGCAAGTCTTACCATTTTGTCTTGCTTTACTGCATAAGTCTACCTAACGTGATAGCCTGTTGAATGTGGCTGTAGCACTGTGGGTAATGTAGCTAAGTTATTGTTGCTAATGCTTGCGTCCTAAATATGCATGAGTGATATCAGGGGACATTGCAGCAGAAGGTGCGTGAAAATAAACCTCCTTTGAAGCTAACTTTTTATGCTTGTTTGTAATTTGGATGCTTAGTACAACTGTTCACAGTATCAGAACTTACTGTCTGTAAAACCTGTATTGCAGGGTAACATTTGTCTCTGTCATTGTGATGAATGCTCGGTTACTAGCTACTGCATGTTTTTCCATGCCATGCTACTTAAAAAATGCTCCCGGTTAACTTATATGCAGCAATTCTGATCGGTATGCTTGTGTTATTTTGGTTAACATCAATATGGCAGTTTCATCATGACGTTGCCTGATTTTCGCCACTACAGTTGAAGCTAACTGGAGATGTGTTGTTTGTGTCTGCAAAGTTGGGCTGAAAAGCCTGTAGTTAGACCAGACAAAGGATTTTCAGAGCTCGGGGTATGAGTTTGGGTTTGTCTACTGCTACTGTGAAGCGATCGTTTTACTTATCCATGACCAGGGTCAGCCAGTTACTTTGCCATTGTGTGGGCTTGCTCTATGAGGCTACCGCGGTGAATGCAATTGCGAAAAGCATTATTACGTGTCTGGTGTACAAGCAATTTCTCTGCATTGCCGTGGCTGAATTTCATCCACATTTTGAAAATTGTTCTGGCGAATTAAAAGCCGAAAAAACTGGAGATCAGATACAGATTTTTTTTTTTTTGGTAGAAGTTATTGACTCGCTTGCTCCTCATAAGCAACGTTTACGTAGTTTGTGTGTTTTTGCTACGAACTTATTTAGTAGCTAGGTGTCGAAATTGCATTTTGTTTTGGTGGAAATGGTTAACAGGAGCGTTCACCAAAGTTTCCTCTGGATAGCCAAGTGGGTATATAACAAGACTATATAACAGTACAGCTACAATCACATGGTTGTAAGCCAAGATAGAACGAGCAAAACACTAAAATTTCAGCTTGCTACACTGAAATCCTGCTGTAAACGTTGCTGCAACACTTCAATTGCTTCCTCGTCCCGTTCGGCGTCAGATTCAAGATCAAACAAGTATGGTGTCCCAGCAATACATGCCGCGGAGAGCTGACCTGAGATATCTGCTATCTTGGTTTCCTGGTTTTTCGGGTCTGCACCCTCCACCGGAATCGAAGCAGTCAGGCAGCCAATCAGGGCAGTGCCTTATAGGCATAGCTTGCCCGCCCACTCCAAACAGCTCGTGTTTCAGGCTGGCTCAGACGGGGTGAGAGAAGAGGTCTCACTAGGCCTGGATGTCTGTGGTTTTTTTTGTAACTGAATTCTTTACATTATTTTAAAGACCCATTGGACATATTTTAAACGACTAAATACAGCATATTGGGAACCTTTAAAATTAAAATGACAACTCTGCTAACCTCAATGACCACATTAACACCAAACAGGTGAAATGGCTCAGGTGGATCAAAGTACATCTTAACACAGTAAACAGCATCGTTCATACTACTATTGTGATGGACTGACATTGTGGGACAGGATACATTGGGAATTTGTCACCCCCAATATCACCCCCACACCCGCCCAATATCTAAAAATAGCCTGTACGTAAGGTGAACGTCATTCTCTGAACACGGAAGTCGGGCAAGTGAACAACAGGAGGCTATGTGCTGAGTCAGAAAAAGTAGGTTTTTAGGCGACTTTATCAACTTTTATTTTAGATCTAACTTGTGTTGACAATGGGGACCTGGGATGCGTTTCTCAAAAGCATAGTTTTTTAACTACACTAGCAACTTGCATAGTTCGTCCATTCACTGTCAATGGCTCCAACTATGTAAGTTTGCACCTTTTCTTTCGAGAAATGCATTCCTGGCTCCGCAGAGCAACAATGGCTCTGAAAAATTCACTTCACTATCGACAGCTAACAGGGAAACACAGATAAGGGGCAGTCCAGATAACACAACCCGCGACAATAACAACCCTTTTTTCATTTGCGCTTAGTCAGCTACAGAAATGCAAAAGCAACGTGTTCAATGCTCGAATCACGGCAGAATAACGGGGGAGACTTCGTATTCATACTTTAATTTGTGACTCCTGGGACAGGTTTGTAACAGCAAGCTAGCTTGGTAACAGTTTGTTGACCTACTTGATAATACACTAGTTGTAAGATTCTATGCTAGAATTTGACGTTATTCCTCCTATGTTGCTAGGATTTTCTTTCGCAGCGGCTGTGATTCATTTGTCCGGTATTCTTCATTTTGGTTCAAAAGTAGGCACTTTTAGATCATAAATGTGATGCGCTAGCGCTGATTTCAAACCTGGCAGTGTATGGGAAATAAGAACAATGCTAGGTAAGGGAACAAAGCTTGTAAAGACTAATGAATGAGTTTTGTACACCTATCACTGCTGGTGGGTCTACACACGTATCAGAAGGCAACAGGTTAACCAGGCTACCTGGGGATAAGTCACAGCCCGAGACAGGGGAGAAAGGGAGAAGTGTGACTAAATTTACCGCTCTTCATTCGCCGGCCCATTCAATCAGTTAATATTCATCGACATATGCCTCGGGAGGAGGAATTCTATTTTTCTAATTTCTACCTTTGAGCACACATTTCCACTTCATTCCATTGAGAAAAAAAATGAATAACAAGCAGTTTAGTGCGTCTTGTTTTCAATGGTTCTCTATGGCTGATGCCCGATGCTTGCCCGACATCCGCATTACGTGACGATTATTCACGTTTTTCGTGATGTAATCCAGGCAGGTCCCCATAGAAATTCAATCCAGATTGAACATCTGAGAAAAGTTTTGATACCCGTTTGTACAATTATCAGTTCATCTTCTCAACATACATGTAACATATTATATATCACTGGAAAGGAGAGTTCATTACAGATCCACTGGCATCAAATTATTACCATTCATCACTTGTAGACAAGGTTTTTACACAGGTAAACCGATGCTCTTTTTCAAATGTTACTTTTTTTTGCCAGAAAATGGTCATATTTTGGATTGATAAATGGTTGCTGTAGGTAGACGGAACATGGACTATACCTACAATTGTCTTTGCTACTTGATGGCATTAGTTGCTTTGTAAATTGACCCATATCTGTCACAAGAAGTGGCTTTTAACTCCTCTAAACCTTCAAAAAGTTGTTAAGTGGAATTGATGCCCAGCATTGTGAACACGCTCTAGATCAGTAAAGTGGTCTTCTGTCTAACATTTTATAATCTGTTTTGTCTTTTTCCAACCCTCATCAGAAAGTGAATATCCTCTTCTTCCTTCTCAGGATTACAGAAGCACCCAATTCTCTCCTTGCGTAAGCATTTTTCATTTCATGGAAATATATCAAAGATTAATCCCTAATAGTTATTTAACTGACACCTATATTGACGTGAATATTGTAGGACTTTACTAAAGGGCCGTTCACACATAGACACCGCTTCTACTACGACGGAAAAGTGGCCAAGACCGTGGCCCATCTTGGGCCTAACGTGGGATCTCCATTGCGTGTTTTGATCGAGGTAGGATCTCGGGAAGCTGCACGCTCTCCCCACGCTTATTTTGCATGTGCACAAAATAAGCCTAGCCAGATTGTGGCCAAGAAAAAAACGGGGCACAGTCTTATTAAGAACGTAGAAGGAACGCCATTATTGTACAAGCAGCGTGATAGCATCGTGGTGAGATCTCTGTGGTCATAATAAAAACGCAGCACCATTCCTTTTGGAGCAGAGCCAGTTCAGTCAAATCAGCATCAGGTCTGTTCATCTTCGAAGTTGGGAAAGAACTGAAAACAAGCTTGAACACCCTTGATTTATATAGAAACCCTTGTTTTTGATTTAGGTCATGTGCTCCAGGTCTCTGGGCTGTGGGAATGAGTGCTACAGTCGGTGGTGCACAAATCAATCTTCAATCCTCGTTCTTCGTTAATCGCACCAATACAGTACTGTACAGCTAACGTTACATCCAACAAAACAGACTGCTCAACTCAGTCATTTTTTCTGCTACTTTCTTTTTCCCCATCACGCCCCTTCTTCCCCAGTAAAACAATTATAATAGGAACTAGTATTCAATCGAAGCAAGAGGACATAAATTATAACTTAAATCAGTGCAAAAAATAATTGCTTAAATTAAATAATAAGTACAATGACTTTTGCTTACTGTTTTGTATTTTCTTCACTCACTGTTTTCATCTTACGCATCACAAAATTAGTTGAGCAAGAATAAGCTACTCCAAAGAAATATAGTGCATACAGTAATTACAATTAGACATCGCCACAAATCGTTCTAGAAGCGTAATATGGTCAGCACCAGCGTGGTGGCATCATCCTACAGTCTTTTGATGTAGAAGCATCGCAGTAAAGTCATAATTTAGCCTTTAATTTCCCAATTTGCTGGATTTTGATGGCGATAATGCCCCGATTTGATTAATTTTTCAGATTGGGGTGGTCGGCATGGTCTTCATAAGGCCGCAGAGCTGTGTGAACGGGGTTTAAGAGAGCATGATCAGAGCATGAAATCAAATGCTTGGAGTAGGCTTCATTTGTTGTACGCTCGTGCAGTGCTTCCACTGGCGATCGCCAAAGTCACCAATAGCGAAATTTAAAAATGTTTGGCTACCAAGGAAAATATCTGGCAAATTTTTTTTGGCAAATCTAAAAAAATAATTAAAAAAACGAAATCGTCATTAAAATTTCCTCTAAATACCCTAAAAAGCCATCTACAATCAGCTGTTCAGTTTTCACTTCCTTACTGTGCGCAGAGTCAGTCAGATATCCCATACCATTTTTTCACACTCAACCTCGCATCCAGTATTGATCACGTGCACTGAGAGTTGTGCAATGTGTGGGCACTGGTAAGTCTGGCCCTGCTGAAAATTCCAGCTTTGGTCAGGCTGGTTTAAGCTGTGTTTTGGACAGTTTTAGTTGGTCGACCATCCCTTCATCAGCTGACTCCAGCTTACAATTATCAGCTTAACCAGCTTCTAGCTAGCTGCTAGAATTCTAAGCTGGTTTAAGATGGTCTGAGCTGTGTTATTAGCTGGTCTAGATGTTTAAAGCAGGTCTCTATAGCTTGATGAAGGTGGTCAAAGCTGGTTAAGCTGGTATCGTAAGCTGGAGTCAGCTGGTGAAGGGCAGGTCGAAACTAAAACTGTTCAAAACACATCTTAAACCAGCCTGACCAGCCTAGGCTGGTAATAGCTGGAATTTTAAGCAAGGGGAATTCAGATTGAAATATGAATCGATCGTTGGACCGCGGCTAGCTTGATATACAGAACGAGTTGGGTCGAGTCAAAATGAAACCGGGGCATCCCGAGTCCTGGTGATCTGACAATTTGTGCTGTCTTGTCAAAAAATGCTACCGCAATGCTAAGAGATCGTGAAGTCTTTGTGAATGAGTTTACAGTAGTAACTTTGTTATTTGTTTGCTTATTATAACATAGCCAGATGTTATAATGAGTTGGATAAGTTTGTTTGAAGACATATATGTATGCCCATATACGCCATTATTATCTAATTTCTGCATTGTCAGGAAAACCAAGCGTGTACATGCAAATATATACACGCTATATAACAGTGCACTGAAAATAAATCTAGTTTTATGATTTTTGAAGATGCTTTAGAAATGAGTGAAGAAACAGCCTGAGATTTTAGGTGTGCACAAGCGCAGTACCACGAGGTAGCATATTTTGATAGGTAGCAAAATCTGACAGAACACCGGCAGTCTGGAGCATGCTGAAAATTTGGATGCACGGTGGCGTTACACAATCATGGGCTAAATTCAGAACAGAAAAATAATTTACTTATTAATAGGCCAATGCTTCACCTTGATTGAACTGGTCCGCATTCTAATGAAATATCACCTTTCAGTCTTGGTATTGCATGGGTTGATAAAAAAAAGTGGCACTCGGCAGTTAAATAGGCTTTAAAAGGTGTGTAGCTCAAGCTTTTTACACAGGTATGCAATTTTGAATGACGTTGATTTAAATACAGCAAATACGAGTCCAGATGAATGACTGCCGTCTTACTTGCTGTCTCGGAGAGAACAAACAGCACCAGTTCAGTGTGGAGTGCTCTCTGAGCGAACCTTTTGTTAATTATGAATATGACTGAGAACAAGTCAGGACTAATATTGTTTTAAATGGATGTTTTGTGCATCCCACTTCTCAGTTCTGGCTCCGCCACTGTACTGAATTTATCCCACGATTTCTTTGCTGGTAGATCGCATGTGGAGGGAAACCGTGTCTTCAGTTGCCAATAACGATAATTGGAAAACGCGTCAATGAAGGAAAATGATTGAGAACTAGCCAGGACTAATTGGGGCCGTTCCCACCGCAGGAACTTCGGAGTAACTTTATGGGGCCGGGGCCATTGTTGCGTGTCTCCACCGCTGGAACCACCCTTGAAGGACAGAGTTCTGGAACTTTAACAGGGGCTAAAAAAGTTCCTGCTTCGGAGTAGGTACTCTGAATGGCCCCAAAAAACTCCTGGGTGGGGCTTGGGGTTTACTTGGCGCTGATTGGATTTACTCAGGGTGGGATGTGACATCAACAGAAAGGGACAAAACAGTGGTCATTTTTAAAACTCAGCAGACGACGAGGGGTCGCATTTTTAAAAGGAGTTCTCCTACTTCGCCCTCTCGGTGGAGACGCGGCAGTTGAGAGGGCCGAGTGAAAGGACGTTCCTGTAGTAGTTCCTGCCCCCCAGATACTACCAGGACCTTCTTGGGTGGAAATGGGCCTATTGTGATCATAAAGGACGTGTCTGTGTCCCCCCCCCTCCCAATTCCCAGTTCTATGTGCGCCACTGTACACATAATCATTGCTGTGCTCTGCGAGTGACTAATCACCCTGTTTCTAACCGAATGAAGATGGGTTCCAGCTTTGTGTTCTTTCAAATTTCGATGGAGAAAATTATGTAAATCATGAGCAGAGAATTCTTGAGGGACAGTCACCCATCACTCAGCTAGAGATTTTAGAGACAGATACAACATGTTACACCCACTATAGGCTGTTGTTAAAAGTTTTCCCTTCAATTCAAGTTCATGGACCGGTACTGTGTAATCATTCCAGATTTAGTCAGTTCAGTCCACTCCTGTCAGTCACTTTTATTTGAAAGTCCCCGTCTTTCTCACCACTCCGTTTCTGTCAGTCACTTTTTGTTTGAAAGTCCCCGTCTTTCTCACTGCTTTTAAATCCCCTCCCTATGGAAAATATTTTGTCATCCTAATCAGAATAAATTTAGAATGTGATCACATTATTAGTCGACTTTTCCAATTATATGGTGCACCATTTGAATTTAGTCTTCACTTGTGTTAATACTCCAAATTTATTTCCTCAAATTTTATTTAATATTATATTTAATAAGTTGCAACCCCATCAGTTGAATCCCCAGCTGGCCAGCTTTATCTTCTCACTCAAGGTCATCTACTCCCCCCTCTTCTGGAGTACGCTCTGCTCTCTGTGGAGAAGCCTCAACAGAATGTGTTAGATGCATACAACAAAGAACAAAACTCAGCATGGCTTTGCTGCTCTTCTTCTTGCTTCACTTTCCTGTAACAGTTAAAAATTCAGGAAAGTTTATTAGTCATTTCGTCTTCTTGTATAGTTGGTCCACTCCTGTTTAAAAAACAGAGAAAAAATCATGAATTTATTAATTAAATTTCTTTGGTCAGGAAAACTTTCAATCACTTTTTAAAATCACACACTTGTTATAAAATTTGATCCTTTACATGACTCATTTTCAGGACAGAACTAATTCTTGTTAAACAACTTAAGAAAACTTCACATGAAATCATATTGCTTAGACCCCTTTTCTCCTTTTTTGTTCTCTGACTTCAGGATGTCAATCATCTAACTCCTCCTCCTTTTTATGCTTTCCAATTTCTGCATTCACGGTCTTATAAAAAAAAATTTTTCCATTTTGTGCACTAAAAAATCCCTCCAGTCTCCAATCACACAATAGTTTACTTGATTTTTTTATTCTTTTCTTAATTTGTTCTCTAAGTTCCAGCTCTGATTCCCCAATAGGAATTTTCAATTGCTTTATTTTCCCTATTAATTGACAATTAATAATAATCTTGATCATTGTTTCCTCACCTGGGATATTTTGGCCTCTACATACAGAACTTTCCCTAGGTTACTCCAAAACTTGTGCTTTAATTTGGTCCACTATATCCCCAATCCAAAAAACATTTGCTAATTCAATTTTTTTTCCTCTTTGATTTACTATAGATTTAAATATTTGTTTAACATTATCCTGATCTCGATGTTCCAAAAACATTGCTCTTTCTCCAAACAATTCCAGTACTGCCAGCTCAGTTTACTCTTTTTTAATCCTTTCTTTGCAACCGAAGCCTAATTTGTCCCATTATACCCATTATTTTTATTTTTCACGTATTGCGAATCAAATTTCCCTTCTTTTCGCTACTCTGTTAGTCTGTTTTTAGTTCTTCTTGCTCAGTTATTGGACTATTTTTTATATCACTCTCAAAGGTAAGAAATTGCTCTCTTTATTCCTCCACAGGCGTTCACTTGTTATCTATGAATGAATTTAACTTTTAAATGTTACTACTACTTAGCTGAATTATCTTTCTCCATATATTAAATTGCAATATGTCTATTTTAACAGTTACACTGCTCAATACGGACAGTAAATAGTTTATAATATGAAAACACACTAATGCGATTTCTCCTCTCCCTTTTCACTCCGATCGTATCTTGTTACGCATTCCTAAACCAGTGTTATGTTTAGTTTATCACCATCTAGTTGTCTAATCAATGGTATTTTTTGCTTAGTTCCATTTCTCTTTTTTAAGGTTTTTTTTCTTTCCTTCAAACATGGGAAATTGCTTTTGCCTTTTTTTTCTTTTTTTTTTTTACTTTATTCCTCTATCTTCCAGCTTTGCAGTATTTGTCATTGTTAATCTTTTAATCCAAATTTCAATAATTTTTTTTCCTCACCTATTCAACGATGATATTACACCAATCAAAATAATGCTAAAATAAACATCTTTTAATACATGCAATTTACTACTTCTTTTATTCTGCCAAATAGTAATGACCATTAATATTAATTTGAACTTACTGCATGTAAACTAGGGGTTATTTATTTTATATTTAGTGCACTATTAACACTCTCAACTTATGAAATACACAACAAGACCACTGTTCCTATCCACATTTACTCTAAGCCCATTCAAGACAAGACAAAACAATATTGCATAAAAACCGGATCCACTACCCCTCTAAATGTGGATCCTCTACAAACGGATCGATCCTAGAACCATAAAAACGGCTCCCAGCACCTCCTCTTAGGTCTGGGCCGTATCCCAACCATAAGCGGGGAAGCCTGCAGGTTTATTCCCTCGATTTAGGGTCTCCAGCACAGGCTTCACATATAACAAACATTTATACGACATAAAAGCTACAGAACGCGCTCTGATTTCAAACACTCACAGTAACTTGTTGCAAATTCATTCGTTAGTGGTTAGTAGTTACATACTAATTCTGCTGACTCTGTCCCTCTCCTTTTAATTTCCCCAATTTAGTGTCTAGATTCTTTGAGTCGAAAGGTTTCTCATCTCCGGTGTTCCAGATAAGGAGCAGACAACACAAACAACACCCTCACTTATCTATCAAAATTGCTTACCTTATCTTTAGTTTGCCAGCATCTGAGGGCGGGTTTGTGCTCTCTGTCCCATCTATGAGCACCAGGACGAGTGTAACCAACCTTTGTCGACTCCTGCCACTGGCTCGCCAAATATGTTGTGGATTTTCTTCAACAAATTGAGATTCCCCCATCCTCAAGCAATTGGAGAGAGACAGATTCTTGAAAAACGAAAAATTCGGCTTTATTGTGTCATGTTGAATAATGTAAAGAGGAACTGCCCCCAAGACGAACTGCAGAACTGCTCGATGAACTGCAAGACGAACTCCCCTGTAGAACTGCTCACGAACTGACAGTCCCCCCAAGAACTGACTTTCTCCTTCTGTGCATACTGTTTTATATCGCAAATCTGGTCCCTCCCCTTTTCATTCTCACTCTACAATTGGTCAAGTAACTTGAGATTGCAATTAGGTAATCTTTCAGGAATTTGATACGTCACAATGGAAACTTACTGGCACACTCAGATGAAAAAGAAAAAAGAAAAAGAATACAGCCAAAAAGAAAAAGATACCAGTGGATGAATTCGCTGCATATCAAATTAAAAACAAATAATTCAATTGAGTATGTTTTCAGTAGCAAATAATGATTTTGCTGAACAAATATTAATCAAAGCTGCTGAATCAACTGAGTAAAAAGCCTGCTTATGTGTGTGTACTGCTCATGCAAGTGTGAACTGAGTTGCCCTGTTTGTATATTTGTGTGTTTGCACTGCAGTATATGAATTACTTGTATGTATGCGTGTGTGTGTCATGTGTCTTTCTGCTGCCTGCATAATATAATTATTATTAGTATGAGCAAATGATAAAATATATCTATAATCAATATTATCGAAAATAACAAACAATGCTGAAATAAAATCCTCAACAGTACCTGCAGATGTTTGAACATATTTTTACTTTTTGAGTCAGGTGAATCTCTAGGCTCGTGGAAAACCTTGTTTTTCATTCTTAAAAGAAATAATAAAACAAATTGTTGAATCATACTTCTGCCTTTATTTCCTAAACTAATCACATAGTCACATGCATGAAAATGAGAACGGGTGGCCAGCCTCAGCCTCTCCTGTTGCTCAACAGTCACCAATGAACTGGGCTCAAGATCAAATAGGTTGTGGCCTTGACTGAGCTTCATCTCCCATGCCCCATCCATCATGTCCTAGGGCTGTCCATGTAGGCTTCCTTGTCTGGAATGGATTCTTCTGCAAGGCAAGGAGATAACCAGGCCAAAGTAGCAATGCATGATGAAAAACAGTCCTTTCACTGGCCCCAGGTCCAGTTGTTCTCCCAAGGGGTGGTGGCTACAGAAGAGGACAAATGGCGACAAAAAAACCTGGCTAGGAGAAAAATCAAGTGGCTACTAAATAAATGATTTGGCTAAACAGGTTGGCTACAAAAAAGAAGCCAGAGGAAGCCCTGCTCGTGATCATGAAAAGATGAACAAAAGAACACACAGTATGCATTGTAAAGCATTTATTTGGCACTTTAATAGATAAACATGATCGTGAGAAATGAGCATACGTAATGTTGTCCCACCTTCGCAAGTGTCAATTTCACAGTACAAGCTGTCAAAGTGCTCTCTGAAGGTCTGCAACGTCCAGTCTTTTTGCAGAACAATGACAAAGCCACAGAATGTAATTGGTGGTTAACTGCCCATCTTATAATGCTTTTCAGAACTACATGAGAAAATTCTTTGCAGTGATACTACAAAACTGTAGTATTTTCAGTTGTTTTCTATCCAGCTACCATTAACCCATTCATGCCTGAATTTTCTTTTTTTACTTTTTTATGTTATTATACTTCAAAATACCACTCTAATAGTCATTCAAACAGGACACTTTTTCTTAACTGTCCTCATGTGAGGACACTAGGCATAAATGGGTTAAAGAGATAGTTCACTTTTTTTGAAGTGGGGTTGTTTGAGCTACAAATTGCCACTAATTACAGTACAGGCCAAAAGTTTGGATACACCTTCTCATTCAATGTGTTTCCTTTATTTTCATGACTATTTACATTGTAGATTCTCACTGAAGGCATCAAAACTATGAATGAACACATGTGGAATTGTGTACGTATTTATCAAACAGTTGTCCAATAGGGCTGTCGGCTGTGTATCAACCTGACTTCTGCACAACACAACTGATGGTCCCAACCCGATTGATAAAGCAAGAAATTCCACTAATTAACCCAGGCAAGGCACACCTGTGAAGTGAAAACCATTTAAGGTGACTACCTCTTGAAGCTCATCAAGAGAATGCCAAGAGTGTGCAAAGCAGTAATCAGAGCAAAGCGTGGCTACTTTTAAGAGACTAGAATATGAGACATGTTTTCAGTTACAGGTATTTCACACTTTTTTTTTTAAGTACTTAATTCCACATGTTCATTCATAGTTTTGATGCCTTCAGTGAGAATCTACAATGTAAATAGTCATGAAAATAAAGGAAACGCACTGAATGAGAAGGTGTATCCAAACTTTTGGCCCGTATTGTACATTAGATGCAGTAGAAAGCTCTCTGAACTCATCCAGTTAGCCGCACCAACGCATAGTGCTGGGTGGAAATTTCAGCAATACACTGTTGTGAATGGAAACAGAGAAACGGCATATTTTCGCGGCCTAAAAGAGGTCCTACTTGAAAATAATACACCATTTCAATTGTACGCTGTATTTAAAAAATTTCAGCACTGTCGCTGCTCGCGAAAAAACACGGTTGCTCTTGAACTAAGCAACTGACGTATTCCTCCATGAGGCGCATCGTAGTTTACTGTGCGCTGTAGCAATTAGCTGTTTGGGTTACAGTAGAGCTGCTTGCACACTGGATGCGAAACAAGTTTTACGCATCTTCGCATTGACTTTGAATGTAATCTGTGTGCGAAAAGTTCAAGAGCAACTGTGTTTATTTTCCAAGTAGCTAAAGTGCTGAATTTTTTTTTTTTAAATACAGCGTACAATTGAAATGGAAGTGGCGATTCGCAAGGCGGCCTTACTGCTAATTTTTAATCAGCTATTCACAAGGCAAGACCCTGGTGGTGAATTTGGGAACTGCAGTTATAAACAAACTAAACTGTCAAAGGGCTATGGTCGGGCCACAAGTTTACACACTCCCTGTACGCCTCAAAATTGTGGTGTCATTTGAAAACTCTTCACCTACACAGATGATAAATCTATAAAGTTTACATGGTTTTAATTATGTGAAAAACAATGTGAAAAATTCATAGTTCCTAATCTGGCCGCCAGGGTCTTGCTTTGCGAATAGCCGATTGAAAATTAGCCACAAGGCTGCCTTGCGAATAACCACAGTCTGGATAAAATTATCATTAATAACCAACTAACAAGACTGCATTTTGCATTGTATATCACTACGCATTACGGAAGTATTTTCTGTCGGCTACCAGTGGCGGCTCGTGAACTGGCAATAGGGGAGTCTCAAGCAATCCCTTAAAGTTAATGATCGGTCATTACCTGTTTTCAATCATTCATTGAAGTTACCAGCTGTAAAAATAATGAACTGAACCGGTGACAAAGGGCAGCCCTGCCGGGGTCCAACATCTGCAAATCATTGTATTCTGTTTTTATTCATGTTTTACACAACATCCCAATTTCATTGGAATTAGGGTTTGTATTTATTGTATTCTATGAGTCACTTACAATTTTTCATCACACAGATACGGGTCATTCCATAATAAACTGTACAAGTGTGTTACAATGGTGGTGAATATTCAAATACACCTTTTCAAAAGTTTTTCATTGCAGTGGTGAAACCCCATCCATGGTCATCACAAAGAAGCAAGCAAGAAGATAAACCGAGTGATCACTTCATTTCAGTGACCCCATAATGTACTAAGGTGGCTGGCGTTGTGGGTTTAACAAGGACACAAAACAGATTGAATTCCTGAAAATCAGATACATTTCAAAGTCAATTCTTTTGTACGATGAATGGCCTCAGTCTATCAGAACATTTATGGATAATTACGGCCAGTCAATGTTTTTCATGTCTATTGTCCTCAACATTTGTATTCCGTTCACCTGGCTTCAGTGCAAAGAATTGTTAAAATTTTGTAATTGGTTACCTGTTGCTCTAAATCACCAAAGGAATATATTATTTTATTCACAAGAAGGCATATCTAAGAATAAGAATGAAATAATAAATCAGGAGGCAAAGTTGGGTCATTTTCTCATAGACTTCAGTAACATTGAACTTCTTTCTGCAACCACCGATGTCCCCATCTGCTGGCAATTAAATAAAATGTAAATTTTTGAGATTTCCGCATCGGCCTCACTTTTTAGATCCGGGAACTGCATCCATCTTTTTCAGCAGTCTATGCGCGGGCAGGACATGATCTACTCATATTTCTTGATGTTATGGACGTAACACGATATTAGGACACTAAAAAATGTTTTTTTCTATCATTATTTTTTAAAGCATGGTGTGTATGATTGTCTGACGCATTGTGAAATTTTGATGCAGGAAGTGAGTATTTAAGTTTGCCAAGGTCATCTTTTCGCCATTTGCATACATTATGCAGATTAACCCACAGGTCTGGACATAACATGCTATGCCCACGACGGTCATTTCAAGCTGAATTTCTGATCAGACGAGTCCTGGTAATTTAGTGCAGCCAATTGAAACCATTATTATGGGTATTGGTCTCTGCAATATTTCATTTTACTTTGTTTCAAAATACCAACAGACATGTCATGAACATTTCATGAAGTTGGCTGCCAAATTTTGTAACAAAATACGACTTTCACAATGCCTTGGCTGGCATCAGGACACCACATTTTCTGCTGTGTTGTTGGACTGATGACTCTGTTTTTTTCTTATGTATATCTTCAATCCGGGAGTGAATAAATATTAACAATGCAAATCATTTAATTCTCTTCAAAAAAAATGTTATGATCATTCTTATGCAACACAGTGAATTGTACAGTTAAGTATGGAATGACCCATATGTACCTTTTCTCAACAGGGAGCCATGCAAAGGGAAGCCCCCCCGACCTTCTTCCTCACCTCTTCTTGTGGCATAAAAGAAATGAATAAGGACTTCGATGACATTTTTCACAAATCTTTTCATCGTAAAAAGGCCTCTGCAGATGATGGCACTTCTAAGGATGCACAAGCCAGGTGTGCCGACCTTCAAAATGGTAGCGCCTCTAGTGAGGCAGGTGCTGGTGGTAGATATAAGGGGAAACGTAAGGCAGTCGATGAGTGCTGTGAGGACTGTGATGAATGTTCTCTCACTGTTCGTAAAAAAAAGAGATTTAGTTTTGTAATTGATCATGATGGGAATCATAAGGGAGGAATAGCGAATGCTGGTGCAAATGCTGAAATTGGGATGGGTGGTGCCATTGTAGAGGCAGATGCGGATCTTGTAATAGCTAGTTATGAAGAGGAGGGTGAAGGTAAAATTGAAGTTGCAAAGGGTTATGTTGGAGGTGGACTAGGTGCAGGTCCTGGTGGTTACAAGGCTAAAGTTACAGCTGGGGTAGATGCTGTAAAAGTTGTTGCGAAAGGAAAATATGTAGACTTGTCAGCTAACTTAGGGTTAAACGCTGAAACAGGAGTTGAGAGTAGATGGGGTTGATGTAAGTTTGTTTGGCTTTAAGTTAAGTTTAGGCCGTAATACGGGTATATCCACACCATTTGGTGGCTTCAATTTCAGGTTCAAGTGAGTGCTTATCAGAGAATGTAAAATTGTGTGCCTTTCCCTATCAGTTAGATTATCTTGAGTTGTCTCAAGATACACAGACAAGATGGTATCCAAAAATAGGGCTGGAACCTTTCAGATTTTTTTTCCAACTTTTAATTGTGATAGTGTTGGTTGTTTTTAAGAGGAAGTCTATTAATTTTATGAACAAAATTCAGAGTGAATCAAGTAACAGCCAGTTTTTCAGCCATCATTTTTAGAAATGTATGTCCATGTCTATGTTAGTAAACTATAAGGTTGAATTGTTGTGAAAATCACAAGTCTCAGGCAACCTGTACACTGTTATACTGTGACCATAACCCCGTAATTCTGTATGTATTTAATAAAAACGTTGATCACAAAAAAAAATTCAGAGTGATTGATTTCAAATATTTTGTGAATACCAATAAGAAAAACAAGCTGTCAACTGTGATCTAAAATATTTGGACAAAAGCCTAGATTTCTAGTCATTGAAATGGAAGTGATTAGAATTTTTTTTAGTTGCTCTTTACATAAGCATGACACTATTGTGACATATTGTGTCATGATCAGTTCCTCTTACTTCTCTTAATGCATCTTCGGACATGGAAACACAGCTTTAGGGATGCATATGCCAAAGATAAAATTCTTCTGACTGTATGTTTTGTCATGGTATGTGCATTTTATTCTCACACACTCTTACTTTTGTGAATTTCTGTTATGTCCATAATAAAGTTTGAAGCCATATTAATTAGTAAAATTCTACTGGAGCTTTTTATTGACTCTTTAAGACAGCAATAATCATTAGCAAAATCCCACTAGAGCTTTTTGTTGATTCTGACAGACTTTTGTTGTGTGTACCTCTTACAGTGGGGTCAGAAGTTTCAGCATGGTAATAAATTGAGAAAAGCCTTGTATGGTACGTCTTGTGCGTCTTGTGGTGAGCTCTTGCACTGTTGAACTTCACAGATCTTAAAAGTCTTCATCAAGACTTTTATGAGTGGCATAAAGACTTTCGTGGGCAACTCTTCTAGTGGGGACAGCGGTTTGAGCATGGTAATAGCACTACGTCATTGGTGACCCTGTCTTATGACACTGGAGCTCACCAGGAGCATTGGCCTTATTTTCGAGTAGTAGGAGTAGCGCAGGCAAAACTGAAAATGTTTAATGAAGCTGAGCGAAAGTTCAGTCTGGAAGACTCTCTTTGTCGTGCACATCTACTCTGTTTATTTTCTTTTCATTCACTCGCATGCTCACCCATACACCTTTGCAGTCAATGTCTAGGGCTGTCAACTGAGCAGTCAGCTGGCGTAGCAGCTGATCTCTTACTTCCAACCATGGCACAACTCAGCCGCATCGCTAGCCAATCATTATGTTGCTGTCATTTTAAAATATGTGATTTCTTTCTGCTCTCATTAATTCGTGATGTCATTTGCTGACCCTCCTCCTCCCCAAAACCACCCTGCTCCATCAGACCTTCCGTACTGCCGCTCCGGCTTTGTCAGCCTTCAGCCACCACCGCCACCAGTGTCTGGACTCTTCAGGGGGGGATTTTCCAGCTGCTGCTCTGAGCCGTGCTCCTGCTCTACGAGTCTCCCGAAGAGTCCAAGCGCCAAAGACTTGTCTGATTTAAGCATGTTAATTCTGACTGCTGTCTTCCTGCTGTCCTGACCCTCTCGTCCCTAATTTACCATCAATTTATTATTCAGCCAGCAGAGGATGGGCTTCCCCTGAATAGCCTGGTTCCTCCTGAGATTTCTTCTCAATGAGGAGTTTTTTCTCACCACCGTTAGAGGCTTTTTCTCCCTACAGGGAGTTTTTTGCCTGCTATTTGAGGATTAGTCTGGGTTCTGCCCTTTTCTCTATATACAGCACTGAATAAATAAAATTGAATTCTACTTATGCTCAAAGCATATTACATTTTTTTTTTTTTTTTTTTTTTATTTCACTGGGGTCTCTCCTGAGATAAAACAGAGATAAAAACCAGGGCAGCAATCACAGATCTCGTGGTCAGACAAAAATGGGTTTGGTACACAGGCACAGGTATATCAGAGAAGCCAAGCCAAAATCCAGTGGGCATAATCCAAACCGTAACCAGGGCAGGAAACAGAGAACTCCTGGTCGGGCAGAAAAGGGTCAAAAAACACAGATGCAAAGATAAATCCAAAATCACAAAGCCAAAAATCGAAAAGTTGGACGGTCCAGTCAGAAAGGAATCAGTGAGAACAAGGCGAGAGAAACGTAGCACAAGCAAACGGAGAGAAATGACCTGACAAGAAAGTGCTGTGAAAAGACTCCTAATATACATTCCAGGGGAATCACATGCTACACAGAACACAGGTGCTGGAAATGAGACTAATTTCAAAGGAGGGAACAAGAGGGAGAACCTCATCACATAAAATAGGCAAAAGCCAAAACGCGGACAGGGATCACGAGACAATCCTATAGACAAACATACGGGTCCGGTCAAGGAGTTCTAACATGCATAGATAATGAGAGAAAGGACAGCGTGATCAGATGTGGAGATTCCACAGAAACGCAGCAGAGAAGATTAGGAAGAGACAAGAGGCGGAGACTAAAACAGGGCGAGTGCTGAGAGCTTGTTAATCAATTAGTAAGTGCAGCTATACAATCCCTTAGTGCTCGTTAGTAAGTAAGTATTATATACAATGTTAGTTTGTGTTACTTACTCCAGCAAAATAACAAACTGTTAATATGGGGTTAGTAAAATAGAAAAGCAAGGTGAAGGAAGTAAACCAGATTGGAAGGAAGGCTGAAATCCAGAAACCATTAAATCACCCGAAGAGTGGCACGCAATACCGGGGCTGAGAACAATGACAGGACAAGAGACCAGACAGGGGGAGACAAAGTGCAATGCATGGTAGAAAGCAAAACATGGACCGGAATAAACTATGGTAAAAAGTAAAACATGGAAAAATTTAACTATGTTGGGGTCCCACAGAGGAAAGCCTTTCATATGTGTGGAAATTCAAAATGGTTCCCTGGATCTCCCATGACCACTCTCTGCCTGCAAGCCCCTCCCGCCAGCAGGCCAGGTACATAAAAGCAGTGGTCAACCATTTTCTCTCTCTCTTGGAGCTCTCTTCTCTTCTCTCTTGGCTCTTGGAGTCAGCTCTGGACTCTCTCTCTCTCTCCCTTGGAGAAGCTCCTGGACCCCTGTGGACTGCTCAGGCTGGGGAACCCCTCCCCCACCTCTTAGGCTCAGCATAGACTGGCCATGCTCAAGAATCTGCCAGGCTACCAGGAGCACAGCAAGAGTTGAAGAAACAGCTTGCTTTTGAGGAGCGGCCAGCTTCCCTCCTCTCCCCACAGAAAAGACACGGACAGCACCAGAACCGCTCTTCCAGCCGGATCAACATAACCCGTGATTGGACCCTCCAGCAACATCCAAACCTCTTTCCTCAACTAAGGACTGGTAACAACTGGGCATTCAGACCCTCTTTTAAGGCTAGAATTGACTGTGTGTATTTTTAAAATGATAGTTGCTGTGATTGTTTTAGGATTTTGTTTTAGTAGGACAGGATGTGTTAATTTGCATTCAAATAACCTCCTGTAGACTAACACGGCGCCTTTCCTATGCAAAACACACACACATCTCTACGTTTTAACGTAATACACACACGCACAAACAACAGTGAGCATTTTAAGTAATTTAACTGACTTTAGAACTCTTAGCTTTCCTTTGCTACAAAGACTTGGTCTTTGTTACAGTAGGGTTGCCTTCCCCCACTCGCATGGATTGCAAGGCCCCTTCATTCACACCTTAGATCATCCCTTTGTTCTCTCTCACCCACACCCTCACGCACGCACACACACACACACACACACACACACACACCTCCTTCATTGTGTATATAGTGTTTAGTGTAGTTTAGATTGTGTGTTTGATTTGTTTCATTTAAATAAATATTCTTTTAAGACGTGCTGTGGTTATTAATGTTGTGCAAGAGTGAATGAAAGTGCCAACCCCTTCTATCTGGCACTCTGAATCCTTCAATCTAACTATTGATTGGGTAAGTTGGTTACAATTAACGTTATTAATTTAATTATTAATCAATTTCCAAATTAATAGCTTAGTGGATATTGAGACTGAGGTTTTATTCATTGGCTATTGTTTTCCCTTCACTGAGGAAGGGTGGTGCCCCGAGGTATTTATATTAATATTTAATATTAATATTACAATATCATATTTTTGGAAAGTCAAATTAATAACATTGATATCATTAGGCAAATTGCATTTTTCCCAACATTGGTGTTCTGTGCGAGGCCATTACCCCAACAACTAAGACAATGCATGAATAAATCAAAGTAACCAAATCACAATACACATTACAAGGAATAGTCAGGCATGGAAAAAATCCAAATATAAACATGGCAAAGCAGAACATGGACATGGCAAGGCAGGGCAGAGACATGGCAGCCAGGCACAATCAAAACATTAAGATGATCTGAGTGTGTGTTATTAGTTGGTCATAGCTGGCCTCTATAGCTTGATGAAGGTGGTCAAAGCAGGTTAAGCTGGTATTTTCAGCTGGAGTCAGCTGGTGAAGGGCTGGTTGACCAGCTAAAACGTTCCGAAACACAGCATAAAACAGCCTGACCATCCTAGACAAAGCTGGAATTTTCAGCAGGGCAATCATTCATTTGAAGGGTTTGTTTGAGCTTCCCCAATAGCCAGTTCACGAGCCACCACTGAGTAGCCTAATAATGTACAGCGCCCTTAATAATTATTGGCACCCCTGGTTAAGGTGTGTTCTTTAGCTTCTAATAAATTCAGTTTTTTTTCTAAAAAAATATAGGACCACAATGAAAAAAGAGGAAAATCAAACCTTTAATTCAAGTGCATTTATTCAGTGGGAAAAAAAATCCCACAATAAATAATTCTTTTACATCAAATCAGGTGTGCCACAATTGAAGCACTGATTACTAAAAACCACAAGTCAAGTCAAGTCAAGGGGTTTTAGTAATAGGTGCTTCAATTATTAGCACCCCTGATGTTAATACTTTGTACAACCCCCTTTTGCCAACAAAACAGCATCTAATCTTCTCCTATAATGTTTCACAAGATGGAAGAATACACAATCTCTCTAAATCATCCAGCGACCTGGGTCCTCTCCTCTGCACTATCCTCTTCAGCTCACTTCACAGGTTTTCTATGGGGTTGAGGTCTGGGAACTGAGATAGCCATGGAAGGAGCTTGATTCTGTGTCTGGTGAAACATTTCTGTGTAGATTTGGCCACGTTTAGGTCATTATCTTGCTGAAAGACCCAGTGATAACCCATCTTCAGCTTTCGGGCACCAGATTTTGATTTAAAATGTCCTGGTATTTCATGCATGCCACCCAAACTGCTTGTTGGCATGTAGATAGCCCCTGATGGTTGTTTTGGAGACTGTGACCCCAAGATGCTACCATTTGTTGCAATTCTTTAACAGTGAGCTTTGGAGAACTTTTTATTTCTCTTACCATCCTCCTCACTGCGCGGTGGAAAAATAACCTTGCGTCCTCGTCCAGGCTTGTTTACCATTGTTCCAGTTGTTTTAAACTTCTTAATGATTCCCCTGACAGTAAATATGGGCAGGTGCAGGCGAGTGGCTATTTTCTTGTAGCCATTGCCTGACTTGTGAAGGTCGACACACATCTGCCTTACTTGAATGCTGTGTTCCTATGTCTTCCCATGTTGAAGAGTGGATAAGAGAAATGGCCCCTGTGTCACATCATATTTATACCCCAGGGAAACAGGAAGTGATGAATTACTAATTAAATGTTCCTAGATACTCTGATCAACTTTGTAAACTACTGTAGGAATGACAGAAATACTTCAATTAAATTTATTTCCAAGGAATGGTTAGGGCTGACAATAATTGTGAAACAGGTGATTTTATGAAAAATAATTATTTCTTAGTCAGGGATTTTTTTTCCCCATTAAAATTCACTTGAGTAGAGGGTTATATTTTTGTACAATTTTCAGTGTGGGAGTATACTTCTGCAATAAAAATTGAATTTATTTGAGGCTTTTAATACATCTTAACCAGGGGTGCTAATAATTATGTAGGGCGCAGTATGTCTCACTAATCACAGGTAGGTAAGCAAGCAAGATGATACCTTTGTGGGAACGATGCTGTTTTCACAGCTCGGTGGTTTGCAGACCTCTAAATCATGGACCCAGCCATTTGTGAATTGTAAATGGACTTCCATAGATTTATTCCTCGGTATATGCACAGACGCCAATGAGACTAAGCCGATTGAAAAGTCGACTGACGAGCACGAACGATTAGATTGCAATCCCTTCCCCTATCCTTCCTATTTGTTCGTGCTCGTCAATCGACTTTTCGTAACTTTCAAGATGGAGGCCACTGGAAACTACCTCAAGGTACTGCTTGCATAAATAGTCTTTTTTAATAAACTACCTGTGCATTTTCAAAGTTCCTAGTGCCTCGTTTTAAATGTCAGGGCCCTTGAAATTCTACCGATGAAGTGTGGAGCTACTTCGAGCCTTGGTAATGATGAAAAAGGAAGCGATTTCTTTGCACGGCAATGCTATGCCCGATTCGCTACCATTGCAAGCCTGTTGGGAGCTTCAGCTAAAAAGCCATTTATTTTGAAATGTTGCGTGCGTACGGAGGTGGGGTATTCGACAAAAGTAGGTACTCATTATCATGTTGCAATACACCCCAAGGTAATTTCACACCGGAATTCTCCTTTAAGAAAACCAGTGTAAGATTAAATAAAAAATACTCATATTGCCAATTTTTCTTTTGCTCATAATGTAAATCATATCCGATTTGAAGTTACTAAGCAGTGGGGCAACAAAAACATATGACGTCGCGCTAAGAAAGGGCGGCATTATCGATTGTAGCAATTAAAAAGGGGCGTTCCCAGGGCAAGTAGAAAGTTACGAATTATTCCAAAACGGTTTGATATATGGGAAATGACTGCCATGTTTTTTTTTTCTGGATGAGAAATTACATAATGAGAGCCTGGTTGTGACATTTCGCCCTCTAGACGCTGTAGTTCCTTTAAATGCCAAGGGACCCTCAGGGCCCAAACACTTGGGAGTTCTCCATTACAAGTAGTTCTGGAACCTTTTTCACAGGAACTAGGTCATATGGGATGTTAGTGCTTACTTTTATTTTCAATGCAAGCCCTAGCATGTTGGCGAACTGGCTATTCACTCTTTCTTCAGAGTTTGGTGGGTCCTATCGGGGTCCTACTTGTAATGGAGACATGAAGTGTGAAGGGCCGGGGGGAAGGGACAATCTGATAAAAGGCTCGGCCTTATACTTAGTTCCTCCACCACCTCCAATGGAAACCCCCTAACTTGAGGGGCCTTTAGGGCCCTAGCACTGCAAGTGCTGAAGCATCAGGGGCCTGAGACCCCCAGTGGTTAGCTCATGCTATCAGTAGCCATAAGTCAGTTAATGCAGTGGTTCTCAGACTCGGTCCTGGGGGAAACACCGTGTATGCAGGTTTTCATTCCTAGAACAAAGAATTTTAATGAGTTGTTAATTTTCCTTCTTTACCCTTTTCAGCAGTATTGTCAAAAATAGCCATGCATTCTATGAACAATCAAAGTTTCAGATTCACATCATGCTATATGAGAAACAGCAGAATAATAAGAGAAATTTAAACAGATGCACCAATAACTTTCAAAATATCAGGTGGCTCTTAATTATCATAATTATTAGGGGCGTTCTCACCTATGGGAGGAAGTGAGATTTAAAAATTGATTTTCTGAGCGAGACTCAATTTAGTTTTTTTTTTCTGTGGGTGGACATAAAAATCTCACTAATTATCGCAATCCTGATCATGATCTTTGCAGCAGCTCTCGCGATTTTTGGGAATCAGCGTAATTTTTTGCCCAGCGCAGTGTGTGTGAACGGAAGTGCGAGTGCGAGTTTTCTTCATGTGTGAATGCATTAAAAAAAAAAAAATCGATTTTTGAATTGCGATCGACATTAAATTTATTATGACTTGGATCAATAAATGTATGAGACCTTGTGCAGTTACTAGTATTGCAGCATTATAAACACAATATGGACACGGGGCTTTCATTTCCCATGGCAGGCATTGCATTTCTCTAATAATATGAAGTTAGAGGGTTAAAAAAATCTGACTTATCAAAACAAATCAACATCTTAAAAGAATTCTGGGATTACAGTTGTGGTCGCAATGAAAACCAGCATACACAGTGGTCCCCCAGGACTGAGTATGAGAGCCACTGACTTAAAGTATTGTGTACTGAGGACCGTGGCATGCAATATCACACAGGTCTTTGGCCTCACATCACGTGTAGTCTGAGGCTTGGAGGCCCCTTGGGTGTTCAAAGCCCCAGGGTACTGACCACACTAGCCCAATCTATAACGCAGCCTTGATTACATGTATCGTACACTTTCAAAGAATTACTATGTATGGCCCTTTTACCTTAAATATTGAGGGTAAGGTCACCATACAGACTCTTTGTGATACAAATGTGAGCAGGTTCAACTAATCGGATGCTAGGATACATTGCCAAAAGTATTGAGTACAAATCTAAGGAGGTGATGCTTCTTTTGAACAACACGTTCGTTAGACCACACCTGGAGTATTGTGTACAGTTCTGGGGACCATACTTTAAGAAAGATATAGAGGCTCTAGAGAAAGTTCAGAGAAGAGCCACCAAGCTTATTCCAGGTATAAAAGATGAAAGCTAGGAGAAGAGGCTGAAGATCCTTAATCTCTTTAATCTTAGGAAAAAGAGACTCAGGGGTGATTTGATTGAGGTCTTTAAATATGTTAAAGGGATTAACAAAGTGAATCATGTAGGATTCCTTCGACCAAGTGTTGTGAGTAGAACTCGGGGTCACAAATGGACGTTGACCAAAGGTAAATTTAGCACTGATATTCGGAAATATTTCTTTACCCAAAGAGTAATTTCAATGTGGAATAGCTTACCTGACCATATTGTTGAGGCAGAGACTTTGGGGGTTTTCAAGAGCAGGCTTGACCTAAAGCTAGATACCATTGAGTCATTCAGTATCTGAGGGGATATATTCACAATAGTATAAAGAAACTGGCGAGCTTAGTTGGGCTGAAAGGCCTGTTCTTGCCATTCATGTTATGTTATGTAGGTTTGCATGTTCTGGCATTGGGCATTTTGAATTCTGTATTTTCAATCAGAAAAATTGAAATATGGGAAATCAAACTGCCATTAATGCAAAGTTTCACGAGCTGCTCCAGCAGTATTGCAGAAGAGGTTTGGTTCCCAGTTCTAGCAGAGGAGAACGTAAATGCTGATACCAGCTTGTGTCATTCACCATAGACATCTGTGCCTTTGCCTAGTTTGCAATTACTATTATTATCATTATTACTACAATTAGTATTATTATTATTATTATTAAAATAGTAAAAAAATGTATTTAGAGACCGCAAACAAGACACTTAGAATCCAAACCCGTGAGACAGTCGCATGACTCTGGTCTCAGAGTACGGTAAAAGTATTCTTGACCCTTGGTTTTATAATGCAGCAGTTGAATATTAACTCACTTTGTGACAACCTGTTTACTTTATGATAACCCGTAAAAAATGTTTTGACAGACTGTAGACTATGGACATCACCTTAGATTCTAAAGAACCGTTTACTTCCATCGAACATAATTAAGATTTCAGTTTATTTTGTTTCTCCTGTTACTGGCCTTAATATTTAGTGCACAGATCCATTAGCCACAGACCACACATTTCAACTATTTGTGGTCTTGTGTGCCCATCTCACACCACAGTGCATGTAGAATGCAAAGCACTGGAGATACATTAGATGACTTGAGTTCTCTGGAAACAGGCCAGCAGCAGCATGAACCGGGGTTCTGGTCTATTTTCATCACGAAGTTTACAGTCCAACATCAGGACTACAATGTCAAACTACAATATTTTGGGTCTGCAGGGACTATTAAGGAAAACCAAGAGAGTTGAAATTCAATGAAAAGTTGGCTCAGGTATTTTCATTGGCAGATCTGGGAAAACAAGCAATCACAAAAGTCTGGCCGAACCAATAATGTAAAAATAAACGCATTCCGCAAAAATTCACATAATTCTGAGTTCTTACCTAATTTATAATGTATTCTAACTCTTACCCCACTGTCAAAGGAAGGATAAACTCAAATCTGGACCACTATTACCAATTATGCAAACATTTAGCTGAATTTCTTCATCTAATTCCAAATTCTTACCTAATTGATAATGTAAGATTAAACTTGGAAATGGACCAGCATGACCGGTTATGTCAGAATTATGTTGAAATTGCTCACCTAATTGAAGATTTCTTACCTAAGTCATGATGTAAATAAACGTGAATCTGGACCAGCATGATTCATGCAAGAACTAAGTTGGATTTGCTGACCAAACTCTGAAATCTAACTTGCCTGTTTAGTACATTCTAAAGGGTCATACCTATGCTCAGTCAAATTACATTTGTGTACTTTACTTCAGTTTCACTGTCCTGTTCATTCAACTCTTGCAATGCGAGTAATGTGCTCGTTCTGCTTGATAGAAGTGGGCTATAATGCTGAGTTTGCACGTTCAAAGTGGACTTCAAACTGTCCGTTCTTGGAGTGAACGTCTGTGCTCAGTGAGGCACATGCGCAGGAGAGCACTGTGGGAAGTTAAAAGAAACAAGGGTGGGACTTAGATGTCACAAGAGGCAGAACTTCTCTCAGTCTCAAGGTAAGTTATTCGACTTTAACAAATATTTCCTTGTGTCAGGTCTGAATTAATTATTCACAATTGAATGTTACAGGGCAGTTTATTTGTGTATAGGGTGATAACTAACACTCTTTGTAGCCTAATACTAATGTTCGCAAATGGACGGGGCTGGAGAAGATAACAGATTTTTAAAAAAGCAACGAGGGGTGGGAGAGAGGTAGGATGTACTGGTAAGGCGCAGGTCTGAGGTGAGCACCAAAACACTGTACTTACTAACTCGGACAGCATTCGAAAAGTGTTGGAGGCATGTCTCGTATTGCATTTAAGTCCATTATTTCCGAGTATGCTTGTGGCTAGAAAATAGTTTGTAGCACTTGACCAGCAGATTTTTGCTTTAACTCTTGTCATGAGGTCTTAGTTTTTCTGGGTTACTTTTTTCAGTAGAAGTAAAATACATGGTCCTGGATGACCGTGACTAAGGATGAACTTAAACTGGACCTGCAAGGCCCATCATGTAAAAATGAGTTCAGATTGGCTCGCCTAATTCCGAATTCTTACCTAACAGCTGGTGTAAAACGAAACTGAAAGCTGAAATATCATGACCTCTTATATTAAAATTAAATTGAATTATCTTATCTTAAGTATCTCCAAGTATGTCTGAGGTTTGAAAAAAAGTTTGTAAAACTTGACCAGCAGACTAATGTTTTCACTCTTATGTCATGAACTCTCAGTCTTTATGGGTTACTTTCTTCTCTAAAAGTAACATTCATGGTCCTGGATAACTGTGACTAAGGATAAACTTAAACTAGAACCGCAAGGCGCATCATGCAAAAATCATACAAAAATTAATTCAGATTGGCTCTCCTAATTCTGAAGTCTTAACTAACTGGTGGTGTAAAATGAAACTGAAAGCTAAAATAGCATGACCCCTTATGTAAGAATCAAGCTGAATTTTCTTACGTAATTCTAGATTTTTACTTGAGTCATAATGTATATGAGTATTAAATTGAAACTGGATCTGACCCCTTATGCAAAGGTAAAGCTGAATTTCTTCAATTCTGAATCCTGCTCTAACTGATGATAATCTCGAATCTGGACCAACACGATCCATTCTTCAAGATTTTTGTTGGAACTGCTGCCCTAATTCTAAATTCTAAACTGATTTTGAAAAAAAAACTTGAATCTGGGCCAAAATGACCCGTTATGCTAGAATTGAATTTGATTTGGTCACCTAATTCTGAATTCCCACCTAACTGATAACATAAGAATAAACTTAATGGACCAGCATGGCCCATTATACTATAATAATGATGGATTTCTTCCACCAAATTCTACATTTTCACCTAACCAGTAATATGAGAGAAAATGAGAAGTTGACCAGCATAACCCATTATGGAAGAATTGGGATAATATGAGAGATTTTCTGAAATTTCAAATCAGATTGTTTTCAAATTTAAGTAATGCATTCTATAGATTCATGCAGAGGTGCACTGCCAATTTATATGAAAATATTCCATAATCTGTTCAGTGGACAAGGTCAGGTGTGTTAGTGAGCTGTGCTCACTTTTTCACTTGTTTTTAATGTCTTGATAAATGATAAAAGAATAGTTGCATCACAGCTATGAGTGTGCAGCCAATTTCAATATTTTTCATGCTTAGTTTTCATTGGTGGGCACCTCATCACCTCAGGTGTGTGTTTCTTTCACTTTGATAAAGTCTTGCTCAAACCAGTTGAAACTGGGTTCATGTTAAGCTTGCTCAAGCGGCTGAATATTAACAGGATGTATGGGGGGAAACTCCACCCTGCTTGTGTTATTATATCTCGAAAGGACAGTTACTCTGTGTATCTCACTCTGCTGTCTGTATTACACTTCCCATGACTGTATGACCTCTTTGCAAAGATATTAGATCAAATCTTGCTTCCCATCTATCCCATCGTGTCTACATTATTATCTCTGTGGAAATTGCCAGAACAAAGTGAAAGCAAACTTTTACAACACTGAGAGTATGTTCATTCTTAGGATCACAAGTTTCACCAGGAGCAGCATCAAGAGTGCCAGTAGGCGCATAAGGCCATGCCAGGAGCAGCATAATACAATCTAAATCCAAATCCAACTCAATGTAATACAAGAATGAAATTTGAAATTGTCAATCAACTATTTCCGCTCTTAAAAAGGTTATAGTATGAGGGGATTCCCCATCTCAAGTGTCAAAAATAGGTCATGTGACATCATCGCTAGCAACAGTCACCCAGCTCTCTTCAGTGAGTGCAGAAAGGATCTGCAGAATTTGATTCTGAATACTACTACTACTACTACTACTACTACTACTACTACTACTACTACTACTGTGGGTACTATTTAATATTTTCTTTCACCTCTATGAATACCTCAAACATTTCTTTATTTGCTTACCCACTTACATATTTAGTTAGAGCATTCCATTGTTTTTAAAGGCCATTTCCTGTTAAATCTTGAAGTTGTGTCTTCCATGCTCCCCATATTGAAAAGTTGTCAGTTACTTGGCACAGAAGAGTGCATTTCTGAAGTAGATCTGCTTTTGACTGTTAGTTTTCTTTTACGTTCTTATTTATTCATTGATCAAGATATTTATTACTTTACTTATTCATTCTTTTTTATTATTTTTTTTTTTCTTAGTGGTGGCCAGAGTTTTAAAAATCAGCCTACACATCTTGTTCGCATCTTGGACAGGACCCTCTTTATTAATCCTCTTCATCAACTTTTTCTTCCACGGTAGGTAAGTATTTAAGTTATTTGGTTTCCTTAAAGGGGACCTATTTTGCTATATTTTCAAGGTTATATTTTGATTTTGGACTCCCCTAGAGTACTCCTGATCATGCAAAAACAGGGTCCTTATTTAGCTCAAACTGCCATCCTCAAAAAACCTCATTTGTAGTCCATTGTAGTCCCTGCCTGAAACGCCTCATTGGGGTGGCTCTTTTGCTGTGGCCCCCACTCCCCGTGTGCCCACTTTCTTCTGACTGCTCTGTGGAGGGAGGAGTTGGGCGGGACGACGGTACAGAACGCAGTTTTCTGGGTCCACCTCCCAAGAGTGAAACATGAGACAAGTCTGCGATCTGATAAGGAATCGGCGGGGAAATTCCGAAATCTAACGCTATACTTGAATATAGATCCATCAAAATGAACTTGTTCTAATAAATGCAGCAGCAAAAGTGGAGAACGCAGTGCGAAAGTCTGGCAGCTCAAGCTTGAATTTCCTATCAGCTACAGTTTGCTACAGCAGCAGCAGTGAGTACAGCGGTTTTTCTACTCTATAGCTAGGATGCAGGGAAAGCTGAAATCCACCACCTAGACACATTTGTAGAACAGGTCGACATACCCAGGTGTAGACCGGAGGCCGTAGAAATCCGCTGGGTCTGAGTTTAGAGGGAAACATGGACAGTGAGGAGCAGCTAAAAGTGGACCAACAGCTTATGTACTGTTTTGGTGTGTATTAAGACCTGCTGGTTTGTGTGCGTAACGGTGGTGTGTCGTTAGCGTGCAGTAACGAACAGCCTCTGCGCTGGTATATGACAGAGCGGCGAAATCTCCAGGCTAAACGGCCTTTTCGGAAATTGCCCGTGTTAATGGTTTACTTATTGCGTCAGAATAACCAGTGTTTCCTTGCGGAAAATGGGCACGTTATGGAAAGTGTACAAGAGCTACATAGAGCTCCAGTTATGTTATGAGCATAATACAGGTTTTTCACACCATAAGTTCCGTTTGAGTGAGCCGTTGCTTATGCAGAGCTAGCAAATCAATAACTTTTACAGGAAAGTTGAAAGGAACGGGCTTAGACTCCAAGTGCAGTTCAGCATCGGCAGGGCGTTTATTGGGATTAACAAAGCTCATGGTCAAAGACAGAAACAGATCAATAGCCAGGCAAACAGGATAATGCAGAATAGTCAGAATCAAAGTCAGGGGACAAGCAGAGAATATTCGGTTACCAGGAAATCAGTCCGCACAAAGACAGTAACAAAGGGGGTAGATTTAAGGGAATGGAAGGGCAAGGAAAAAGGGAGTTGGATGGGATAAGGGAGAAACACAGGAGAATCTAAACAGATGGGTACAAAATGGGAATAAGGGAGAACGAAGTACTAATCAATCAGCCAGCAATCAAACAACATAATACAAACAATCAATAACGAGACTTACGGGAGAATTCACAAGAAACGAGCAATCAACAATTGAAACCAGAAAGCGCAGAAACGAGACTTGACCAAGACGAGCTAAGGGAAGAAACGAGTCGACAAGAACCAGAGGAAAAGTGGGTCTTCTTATGCACAAACAAATTAAGTGGAATCCCAGCTGAACCCAAAACAGCTGTAGAGAGAGGTGGAGTTAGAAAAGCAAGGACGGTGATAGGAGAGAGAGAGGAAACGGGTGGAGTTCTAACTCTAATCTAGCTAAACACCCGTGTCTCACTAAAGTACTCTCAGGTGTGGATAGTCAATGAGAACAGGGAGAAAAAAAGGAAGTGGAATTACCCTAACCGAAATACAGGGAAGAGAGTGTGATGAAAAAGACAAGACACTACGAGACAGAAACGAGAGGAAGACACTGAAAACTAAAGACAGCGCAATCTTACAGAAACATACATACTCTAAAAGAATAAATATGATAAATAAATAAATAGCAACTAAAACTACTAAAACAGACTAAAAAGAAACATATAAATCACAGATTTCTAACAAAAGTATTGAATATTCAATCGCCGATTTAATATTCACTCGATGGCAATGCAGAGAAATCGTTTGTTATACCGGACACGTTATAGCCTGTGCGCTTCCCTATTGCTTTCATCCATAGCATCAGACAGCTTGCCCAGGTATTGGAGAAGTATCAGGCTGACCCCGGTCATGGATAAGTAAAGCGATTGTTTCACAAGCACCCAAAAATGCACCCCAAGCTCTGCAGTTAGCTTCAACTGTAGTGGCTACAATCAAGCAACGTTATGATGGAACTGCCACATTGATGCTTACCGAAGTAACACAACAACAGAGACAAACGTTACCCTGCAATTAAGGGGGGGGCGGTTATACCAAGCATCCAAATTACAACCCCAATTCAGAAATAGTTGGGACAAAGTGTCAATTGCGAATAAAATCCAAATGCAATGACTTTCAAATCACACCAGCCAGTATTTTATTCACAGTAGAACAGAGATAAAATAGAAAATGCTGAAACTGATAAATTTTACAATGTTATCCACAAAATGAGCTGATTTCAAATTCGATGGCTGCTAAAGGTCTCAAAAAAGTTGGGACAGGGGCCTGTTTAGCATGATGTAGCATCCTCTCTTCTTTTCAACACAGAGTGGAGGCGTCTGGGTTTTGAGTAGAGAAGTTTCTTGAGTTAAGTTAAGCCATTAGAATTTGATCCCACTCTTGTTTAAAGGTCTACTAAGTTAGAAAAAGAAAACGCTGTACACATGTTTTCTTGCCTGTAGTTCACAAATCCAGCATTTAACTTTCGTAATTGTATGTCATATTGGCAAAAAAAATATGAAGAAACTAGACACTTTAAGACCTCTCCTGAAGACTCGCGAGCCATTGTCTAATCAGCTGCCACGTATGAGAAGTAAGTTGCACCAGAGCTAGTGCAGAAAATGACTTGTTTCACTCCTTAATACAACAGCCAATTTGTGAAAAAAAGACAAGTAATAGTGATCTTATTTGGGACGGGTATTCTTATTGATACATTACCCAATGAAATCATTTGACACAAACTATCCAGATTTTGTGCGTTTTTAACTTTTCCGCAAATAAAGCTCTGATCTCAACTGGGATTGCAAAATGAAAAGTTTGCATTGGTCGTAAACGCGTACAATTATTTTGCACGTTCTTGAATTGTATACTACACAAAATGAGTGCTAATTTTGGACTTTGAACATAGTAAGCGACTGAGAAACTCGTACAACTTCATACTCGTGTGGACCGGTCGCTTGTGTTTATGTTTGGGTTCTGCTCTCGGATATGTGCCTAGTAGTCCCCAATGACTAGGATCATGATATGGCCAGTGTTTCAGAAGCAAACACAAATACAAAATTTGAATGTCATCAACAACAACAACAATGATCAACGATACTAAGTTACTAACAAAGCAACGTAAACACAAGCTCACTTGTCAGCTCATCTTTACAGCACTCTTACATAGACATTTACACCGAAGCCATACAGCGGGGCAGGGCCGTGGTCTACCCGTGCTGGACCCGGCGGGGTAGCAGCTAAGCAAGTGGGGAGTAAGCACAAGAACGGATCTCAGAGATGCCCAGTCTCACGCATTCAGCGTAGGTCCTGCGCATTTTTTAGGCTTATTCACCGTAGTCCGCAATTATTCAATGAAAGCTTATTAATGAGATTGTCACGTGGAATTAAAATCCTTGTGCATTGAAGTTTCAGTTTCAGGTGGCCCTCACCACAAGCAACATGGAAAGCAATTATGACTCCGGACTTCTCGTGCTTCTCTTTACTCAGGGAGAAGAAACAATGAATGTGTTTCATGATCGTTGAAATTGTTCTGATGAAACAAGACCAACTGAAACGTCTTTATGCAATTCCATTGATTTCAATCTCTCAGTAAAGACAAGCTTGAGAATTCCCGAGTCAGAATCGATTTCTGTGACACTAGTGGGAAATCCACCATAATGCACGTGAAACTGATTAACTTAATGCACAATTACTTCAATTCCGCGAGTGACTTTCTCCAGTGCTCGCTGATTGGAAAATTGCAAACTACGGCACAGGAAGGTGAATGCCACTAATAGGCGAGAGACTCTACTGAATGCATGAGACTTGGCATCTCTTTTTTTTTTTGGGAAGTGATGTAAACTCATTCTATCGTTTGGAGTCTTGTAACAGCCTACCACTACACAACTATTTGGCATGTTGATGAATGTTCTCAAAATCAACTAAATCAAGGATTGATCAAGGCGAAATCAATTATCAGTATAGAACAAACCACTGGCCGATCAGCTGGGAACATTTGCGACTTTTCACATGTCACAGGTCATATGACTACGAGGTCAGTGTGCAACAACTTTTTTGAGGGGTGGGGCTTAGGACCGTAAAAACCAGCCAAATTTTAGTTTTCAAGTAATGATAAAAAGTTATAGAAAGCATTTAGAAATGTGGGATGCATATTAATTTGCTACATATGATCAAGTTCTTCGAAAAATAGCCAAAAATTTTCTAACTCAGTGAACCTTTAATTCAGACTTCCAGCTGCTGGAGAGTTTTGAGTCTCCTTTGACCGACTTTTCATTTAATTATGCACCAAATGTGCTCTTTTGGTGAAAGATCAGGACTGCAGGCAGGCCAGTTCAGTACACGGACTCTTCTACTACGAAGCCATGTTGTTGTAATAGCTACAGTATGTGGTTTTGCATTGTCCTGCTGAACTACACAAGGCCTTGGAATAGATGTTGTCTGGAGGGGAGCATATGTTGCTCTAAAACCTTTATATACCTTTCAGCATTCATGGTTCTTTTTAAAACATGCAAATGTCCCACACCAAATGCACTAATGCATCTCATACCATCAGAGATGCTGGCTTTTGAACTGATCACTGATAACAGGAGGGGTGGTCTTTCTCCTCTTTAGCCCAGAGCACATGATGCCCGTGATTTCCAACAAGAATGTCAAATTTGGACTTGTCTGACCACAAAACATTTTGCCACATTGCTACAGTCCATTTTAAATGAGCCTTGGCCCACAGAGCACGGTGGAGTTTCTGGATCATGCTCAACAATGGCTTCCTTTTTGCATGATAGACCTTTAGGTGGCATCTGTGGATGGCACGGCAGACTGTGTTTACAGAGAGTGATTTCTTGAAGTACTCCTGGGCCCATTTAGTAATGTCAATGACAGAATCATGCCGGTGAGTGATGCAGTGGCGTCTGAGGGCCTGAAGATCACAGCATCCAACAAAGGTCTTTAGCTTTGTCCCTTATGCACAGAGATTGTTCGAGTTTCTCTGAATCTTTTCATGGTGTCATACACTGTCGATGATGAGACCTTCAAAGGCTTTGCAATTTGACATAAGAAACATTGTTTTTAAAGTATTCCACTATTTTTTTTCGCAAGCCTTCACAGGTTTTAGAGCCTCTGGCCATCTTTACTTCTGAAAGATTCAGCCTCTCTAAGACATCCCTTTTATAACAATCATGTTACACATCTGATGCCATTTAACTTAATAACTTGCCAAATGTTCTTACAGCTGATTCTCTTGTATATTCACTGCTTATTCAGGCCTTTTTTTGCCTGTGTCCCAACTTTTTTGAGACCTGTTGCAGCCAGAAAATTTGAAATAAGCTCATTTTGTGGATAAAAATGTGAAATGTCTCTGTTTCAACATTTGAAATGTTATCTATGTTCTATTGTAAATAACATATTAGCTCTTATGATCTGAAAGTGATTGCATTTTGATTTTATTCACAATTTACACTTTGCCCCAACTATTTCGGAATAGGGGGTGTACAAACAAGTAAAAAAAGTTCCCTTCAAATGAGGTTTATGTTCAAACACATCTTCTGTTGAATTTCCCAATATTACTCTTGCATCTTCAGGACACGAACATTAGCAACAATAACTTGGTTAGCCACAGTGCTACAGCCAAATTCAACAGGCCATCAGTTGGGTTGGCTTATGCTGTGAAGCAAATGCTTCCGCATCTGTAGCCATGTTTCTATCCACATGTTCTTATGCAAATTAAGTAATGTCGAATTAAAAATGCCTCACGGAGACTGTGAAATTAGACTTGATTTCAAGACTATCGACTCATAGTTTGTACGGTCCATCTCATTGGATTTTCTCTTGCTCGATAAAAGGCTTATGCGATAAATGCTGATGGAAACGTTATTCGCTGAATAAATCTGATACTGCATCTTGATGGCGTTTTGATGCCGTTGTTTCCTTCTGATAATGGTCTGCTATGCTGCTAATGGCTGGCACCTAAGCACTACTACAACCTGCGCAGTTATCGTCATTTGTTGGTAAACATGGTCCATTTTGGCTAACCAGCTAAATTAGTTGGCCAAGAAATTACTTTTTGTTGACATGTGTGAATATTATATGCCCTCAATTGTTTAATTGTTTGAAATTGCACATGTAACTTTTATTTCTGTATTATGAGGGGAGCCAATAATGTTCATGGTTAAGGTCACATGATGTGAATGTATAAAAGTGTGTGCGCACAGCAATAAACTCTCTTTCGCCTGGACTCCCTCAACGAGACAGTGATGCGTGTTCATTCATATAATATTTGTTTAGTTCATATTCCATTATCCCTGAGTTCCACGAGTCTCCGTGTGATAGGCTAATGATAACAGGTTATGGGCCCAGAAGTATTCAGTGAGATAATGAAGAAAGTCTTCGGAAAGTTTTGCATGCACGTTGCTAGCCATTAGCCAGCTAAGCGAGTCAAGATGGCTAACAGAAACGAAAGGAGGGCCATGGACAGATCGAGCAGCAGCCGTTGGTCTCGGCTGGTCTTCGATGGAGATGAGAAGAATTACGAGTTGTGGGAAACGAAATTCTTAGGACATCTCAGACTTCAAGAACTAAGAGATACCATTCTCAAGGAACCCGATGAAGAAGCAGATGCGGAAGAAGAAGAGGCGAAAAACGCGGAGGCGTATGCCGAGTTAATACAGTTCCTGGATGACAAGAGTTTATCGCTGGTTATGCGAGATGCTGCGACGATGGACGAGCAGCATTACGAATTTTAAGGGACTATTATGCTGGCACAGCACAGCCGCAAATAGTTAGCCTTTACACAGAGCTTACTTCGCTGCAGAAGTTGAGCAGCGAAAGCGTCACTGAATACATTATTCGCGCAGAGACGGTGATGACTGCTTTGAAAAACGCTGGTGAAAAGTTGAGTGATGGACTACTTGTGACAATGGTTTTGAAAGGATTGCCTGAATCTTTCAAACCATTTACCATTCACGTAACCCAGCGAGATGACACCATGCCTTTTCCCGAGTTTAAAACAAAGTTGAGAAGCTACGAGGACAACGAGAAAATGCGTGCTACAGCCACAGATGACAACGTGATGAAGGCGCGCGCACAGCCAGGCGTGAGATCCAGACTAGAAGCAAGTGAGTGATCGGGGAGCCGAAGTGAATGCAGATATCGTGTGCTTCAAGTGTGGGCAGAAAGGACACAGGGCGAAGGGCTGTTCACGCAGACAGTGGTGCAACCACTGTAGAAGCAGCTCACACCGGGATGGCAACTGCAGAAAGAAACAGCGTGGAGATGTCACGCAACAAGCTCCAGAGAGACTAGGGAATAAGGCGTATGCGTTCCTAATGAGCGACAGAGAAGTTGGACCAGCGACGGCCTACCAGTCCGGTCGTGGTGTGATGGAGAAAGGCCTGATGGTGGACACGGGGGCGACCTCGCACATCATTACGGATATAACCAAGTTCAAGAAGTTTGACCGTAGTTTCCAGCCTGCAACGCATTGTGTGGAGTTGGCTGACGGCACTCGGAGCAACGGAATCGCGGAGAAGAGAGGAGATGCGGAGGTGTGCTTGATTGACAGCGGAGGCCACTGCCACAACGCAACGCTAAGACAAGCACTCTACATCCCTTCATATCCGCAGGACATCTTTTCCGTTAAGGCGGCTACGGTGAGTGGCGCAACAGTCATCTTCAAAGAGAAGAACAGCCTGGGAAAAGGGGAAAGTAGACAAGTCTACATTACAATGTGATGTGTGTACCCAGGGGAAATTTACCCAAAGTAGGAGCAGAGAGCCTGATGCTAGGGCTACAGCACCTCTGCAATTAGTGCACACAGATTTGGCCAGTCCAATTGACCCGGAGTCCCGTGATGGATATAGGTGGGCTGTTTCATTCACTGATGATTATTCCAGTGCTGTGTTCGTGTATTTTCTACGAAATAAGAGTGACACTGCACAAGCAACTGAGAAATTCCTAGCTGACATCTCCCCATATGGGAAAGTAAAATGTATCAGATCAGACAATGGTACAGAGTTCATGGGGAAGGATTATCAGGCATTGCTTAGCAAGAATGGAATTAGGCATGAGACGTCAGCGCCCTATTCTCCCCATCAGAATGGGACAGCTGAGCGAACCTGGAGGACATTGTTTGATATGGACAGGTGCATGCTTATCGAAAGTGTGCTACCTAAGAACCTGTGGACCCATGCAGTACAGACTGCAGCTGTAGTGAGGAACAGGTGCTTTAGCAACCGCACAAAGCAAACACCGTACTTCATGCTGACAGGGAAACAGCCCAATATCTCAAGAATGCAGAAATTTGGGGCTGACTGTTTTGTTTACAAACAAGACAAGAAAAAGCTTGATGCCAGATCTGAGAAGGGCATTTTTGTTGGCTACGACAAAAATAGTCCAGCCTACATGGTTTATTACCCAGAAAGCAGGAAAGTGCAGAAGCATAGGTTGGTGAAGTTTGTTCCTAGAGCAGCAAACACAGACCGACAGAACACCAGATGACGACGATGACTTGGAGGTGTCAATTAGGCTTAATAGAACCAGACAGAATTCTGATGAGAGAGTTGGACAGACTGAGACCCAAAATCCAGTAACAAAACCTGAGGCCAGTAGCCAAGCGCAGCCAGTTAAGACTGAGGAGAGGCATAACCCTCCCAGAGAGAGGAAGAAGCCAGATTATCTAAGTGATTATGTTACTGATGACAAGCTACTGATGAACATAGACTTAACATTCAGGGAAGCAGTAGCCTCCAATGAATCTAAAAATTGGATTGACGCGATGCAGGAGTAGATGCAGTCATTAAGAGAGAATGACACGTTTACCCTAACCAGCTTACCTGAGGGAAAGGAGGCAGTGGGGGGTAGATGGGTCTACGCCATAAAGAATGATGTTGATGGGTCAAATAAATACAAGGCACGTTATGTAGCCAAGGGATACAGTCAGAAGATGGGAGTGGATTATGAGGAGACATTTTCTCCTACCGCAAACCTGACTAGCATCCGGGTGTTAATGCAGAAGGCGGCCCAGGAAAATTTGATTTTGCATCAGATGGATGTCAAAACAGCATATCTGCATGCACCTATGGACTGCGAGATATTCATGGAACAGCCTGAAGGGTTTGAGATCAAAACCAGAAAGAACCTAGTATACAAGTTGAATAAGTCCCTATATGGATTAAAGCAGTCGGGCAGAAATTGGAATAGGATGTTTGATGAGCATCTGTGTGAGAATGGGTTCAAGCAGAATGAGGCTGATCACTGTGTTTATGTAAGAGAGGGCACAAACGGAAAGGTGATCATCATTATATGGGTGGATGATGTCATCATTGCTGCCAGTGATGAAAAGACACTGAGGGAGGTAAAAGAAATGCTCATGGAAAGGTTCAAGATGAAAGATTTAGGCCAATTGAAACACTTCCTAGGCATTGATTTTAACCAGTGTGATGGATGCGTAACAATGACACAGAAAGGGTATGTTGGCAAACTATTGGAGAGATTCAATATGCAGGAGTGTAAACCTAGAGCCACACCTTGCGAGCAGAAGCTCAATTACAGTCATGATGCTGAGAAAATGCAAGATGTAAGAAAATACAGAGAAGTGGTGGGCAGTTTACTTTATCTGACTACTTGCACCAGACCAGATCTTAGTTACACAGTCAGTAAACTGTCACAGTACTTTAGTGAGCCTACTGAAGAACAATGGGCAACAGTGAAACACATGCTGAGGTACCTTAAGGGGTCAAGTGACAAAGAGTTGTGTTACAGAAAATCTGATGACATGGAACTGCGGATACAAGCGTACAGTGATGCAGATTGGGCGGCTGATCAGACAGACAGACGGAGCACTACTGGTTATTGTGTAAGTCTTATTGAGAATGGTCCTCTAATTTCATGGAGAACCAAGAACCAGCCCACTGTCGCACTGTCAACTTGCGAAGCAGAATATATGGCATTGGCCGCAACTGTACAAGAATGTATGTATCTGGTACAATTGTTAGAAGGGATTGATGGAAGTCAATGCGCGACATCAAAAGTGTATGAAGATAATCAAGGCACGATTGCTTTAGCGAGAAATCCTGTAAGCAGACAAAGATGCAAACATGTTGACATAAAATATCATTTCGTGAGGTCAACAGTAAATGATGGGAGAGTGAGCCTGGAATATTGCCCAACTGACGAGATGGTGGCAGATGTAATGACGAAGCCTGCAACCAAATTTAAGTTGTTGAAATTTGGAAAGTTTGTTTGGAGAGTAACTACATGAGTAATGTGCCACACGGTGGTTAATTGTTTGATTTATTACAGTAACAATGTGAGTGCAAGTGGGGGTGTTGACATGTGTGAATATTATATGCCCTCAATTGTTTAATTGTTTGAAATTGCACATGTAACTTTTATTTCTGTATTATGAAGGGAGCCAATAATGTTCATGGTTAAGGTCACGTGATGTGAATGTATAAAAGTGTGTGCGCACAGCAATAAACTCTCTTTCGCCTGGACTCCCTCAACGAGACAGTGATGCGTGTTCATTCATATAATATTTGTTTAGTTCATATTCCATTATCCCTGAGTTCCACGAGTCTCCGTGTGATAGGCTAATGATAACACTTTTGTTCACTTGAAGTTTCTGCGATTCAGTGCAAAAAATGAATGGAAACAACTTAAAATGTCAGAAATATACTCGATACACCAATGTGATCGCATAACAGCATGTAGCGTCGTTACGCACTACTTTTTATTTGCTTTAATGATGTTAGATGGAAACATTTTCACCAGCTTTATTTGAATGAATACTTTTGGCGAACTTCAATTGACAAGTGGATGGAAACATAGCTTGTGAGTTGTGGACAATCGTGACCGATACAGGCTTTATCTACAGATATTTTACAAAGCCTGCATTTGAAGCCAGTTGTTAGTGCTAACTATCATTAGCGGTCTTGCTAGCCTCCCGTAACTCGTTAGCTTCACTTACATTATTTGCTGTTATATCATTACTTACAGCTTGTGACTCCAAGCGCTTGATCGATGCAACTGCTTCAGGTTTGAGAAGCAGCTGAAACGCTAATCCTGTGTCGAATTATCCTTTATTAACAAAGCTGTCTTTGGTGAAATGCTGAGCACCAACAGCTAATGTTCCCTTTGGCCGTGGCTGTTCCTCACCAGGAAACAAAAAAACTACCCACTGATTTCTGGAGGCATCTGGAGGTGCTTTTCTTTGCGTCCAAAAGTAAACAGACGAGCAGCTTTAGGAGAGATACTGTCAAAACTGCGCCTCAAATGATCTGCAATTCATCTTTTGTATTTCTTTAAGTGTAGATGATATTAAAGCATAGTATGATCCATGGTTGCTCATGTCTGCTACAATAGTTGCCGGTGTGGGCAGGTCCAGCGCCGTGATTGGCTTTGGCTAGGTCTGTACTGATTGGACGGCACAACCTGACGTCAGGTTTTGCCCAGATCTCGTGAAGATCTCGGGAGGAGCTGTTCAGAGAGGAAATCACGTTCACGAAATCACATTGGATTACGGCAATTCCCCTGTATCTTATGTTTAGAAACTTTTCAGAGATTTAGTAAGGACATCCAACATTATAACATTACCTATATATATTAAAAGAAGGATCAGCATAATAGGTCCCCTTTAACATTTAGCACATTTGCTCTATCAGTCATGACTCAGTAGATCAGGAAGGTGGTTGTCTGTCAGACATTTTGTCATCCGTTTTTTTTTTTTTTGTCAACCTTCGCGATTGTGTGTATGATTTCAATTCCTGATTTTTAACATTTTACACACTCTTGCTCTTTTTTTCAAGTTGTTACTTTTTTCTTTTCTACACAGTGTTTAAGTGGCCAGTCTATATGTAGCTGCAAATTGCTGAAACTGACAATAATGAAGTATATTCCTATTCTGAATTCACCAGACGGTCAAGCAGGGGCCACTCTGCCTGATTTAAGGGATTTGTTTCTGTCTCCCGGCACCTCTGGCGAAAGGGAGACATAGGAATGCACCCTGTCCAAGAGTGTGTCCGTCCGTCCGAAAAGTGGCGTTAACATGATAACTCAAGAACAAAATGGATTACAGACCCCATGTTCTGCGTATTCTAAGAAGATCAGATTTTGAACCAGTTTCATATTTAATATCAGTGGCGACAGGAGACCCTGGGCCCCCCGGCCAGCTTGTTTGTCTTAAAATCTGCATGACATTAAAGGTTCACTCAGTTTGAAAAATTTTTGGCTATTTTTCAAAGAAATGGATCGTATGTAGCAAATTAATATGCATCACACATTTGTAAATGCTTTCTATAACTTTTTATTGTTATTTGAAAACTAAGATTTGGCTGGTTTGTTCGGTCCTAAGCCCCACCCCTCAAAAAAGTGGTTGCACACGGCCCTCATAGTCATATGACCTGTGACATGTGAAAAGTAAGTTGCAAACGTTCCCAGCTGATCGACCGGTGGTTTGTTTTATACTGATAATTGATTTCACCTTGATCAATCCTTGATTTCGTTGATTTTGAGATAACATTCATCAACATGCCAAATAGGTGTGTGGTGGTAGGCTGTAACCAGACTCCAAACGATAGTATGAGTTTACATCACTTCCCAAAAAAGAGATGCCAAGTCTCACGCATTTGTTAGTCTCTCCCCTCTTAGTGGCATTCACCTTCCTGTGCCGTAGTTCGCAATTTTCCAATCAGCTCGCATTGGAGAAATATACTCACAGAATTGAAGTCATTGTGCATTAAATTAATCAGTTTCACGTGCATTATGGTGGATTTCCCCACTAGTGTCACGGAAATCGATTATGACTCGGGAATTCTCAAGCAAGAGAGATTGAAAGCAATGGAATTGCAATAAAGACGTTTCAGACAGTGGCAGAGCAAGAAATGGGAATTGGAGTGGCACAGACACGTCCCTTTGTGACATAATTAGGATAGTCCTGGCTAGTTCTCAATTATTTTTCTTTACTGACGCGTTTTCCAATTATCGTAATTGGCAACAGAAGACACAGTTTCTCTCCATACGCGATCTAACAGCGATGAAATAGGCTGGACAAAACATCCGTTTCAAACAATTATTAGTCCTGACCTGTTCTCGGTCATTTTCATGATTAACAAAAGGCTCACTCGGAGAGCACTCCACAATTAACAGGTGTTGCTTGTTCCCCCCAGTTAGGTAGGATGACAGTCATTCATCTGGACTCGTATTTGCTGAATTTAAATCAACGTCAAATAATTGAGCCGCATGCTATTTATAGCCTATTTCACTTCCAAGTGCCAATTTTTTTTCACTTTTTTTCACTCAATACCAAGTGTAATTTTGAATAACGTTGATTGACCTGGTCAAAAATTTGTATACTTTTCTATCCAGATGCCCTGAAATTTGAAACAAAATTGAGTCATTTGAGTCATACAATAATAGCAGCCTATTTTAGGTTGCAAAAACAGACTTTCAGTCCAGCTAATTAGGTTTTACTGAAACAGCATGTTTAGAAATTGAGGCTACAAGTAGCGGATAGGACATGAACTCAGTAACACCATTTTTTTTCTCCTCAGTATAATGCAAAATTGAAGACATTTTCAAAACTTCCCAAAGCTAGCCTAGTAAAAGGTTCCAAAAAGCTAGGTTGCTATGGTAACAGCTCTTAGTATGAACTTCATTCATGACTTCACTATGTTACGTAACCTTTTATAGAGAAACATTTAACATAACATAGTAACATAATATTAGTGGCGAGAGCAGCCCATTCAGCCTAACTAGGCTCGCCAGTTTATCACTGAAGTAAACCTCCTCTTCAGATAAGAGGACAAAAAGGTATCTAAACACTAAATCAAGCCTGGTCTTGAAAACTCCCAGAGTTTCTGCCTCAACAATATGGCCAGGCAGGTTATTCCACACAGATTTCAAATTTTTGAACCACCACTGCAAGAAGATCATTTTGGATGGGCTGGTTGACATGCCTAATTCAGCCCTTAGCAACAAGCAGTATATCACAGTGTTATGCATGCTCAGTGATGATTCTAGGACGTGTAATTTGCGGGATCCCGCAAGTTTGACAGACTCAGCGCTAAACGAAGATTTCAGTGCGCCAGCAACTACGCATTACATTATGATTTGGCGCGAATCCTTTGTTCGAGTGTGTAGATTGAAATGAAAACATTGTCTATAACAACTTCTGTGCATTTACTCAACAAATTTATAAACCTACTGCAAAGATTGCTGTCAAAATGTCGGCAGCAAGAGACTCCTACATATGCCTGGATATGACTGTGACTGGATGCATGTTTCTGTAGCCCCCTGTCATGCTGGAGTGTTATAGGCCAGTTATAGGCTGAATTTTAACATTAATTTAATGGGAAAGGTCGAGACATTCAATATTCGATTGTTCATCCTTATTTCTACTGGGTCGCCAGGTTCCCCTGTGTTGTGGGAGCCATTGATTGTATTCACGTTGCAATCAGAACCCCTTGCACTAATAAGAATGTGTAAAGAGACAATGTGTAAAGTAGACGTCGGCACAGCATTAATGTTCAGGTTGTGTGCGATCATGATACGCACATATTAAACGTCTGCGCCAAATTCCCTGGCTCGGCCCATGACGCCTATGTACTGCGCAACTGCTTGAAATGCCAAAGAAAAAAAAAAAGTTTTAGTATTGGCAAATAAAAATGACCATTTTACATAACCCTCCTTCATCCGTATCCACTCCAAGTTCTTCTCCATGCACTTCCTCTGCAGAAAGAGTGGATGCCATCTCCTCCTCCAGTGCAGTGAAATGCATCGGGGATGATGGTTGCCCACCATGTGTTGCGTGCACACTTCTCTGGTTTGCAGAGAGCCTGGCTTTTACAGCGCCCCGCTGATTTTTCCGAATGCGGTGTAAGAATCCTCCATTAAAGCGTTGCCTTGTCCTTCAGTTGCCAACCTGACATCTGAGTATTTTGATATTTCAAGTGTGCAATTTCTAAATGAGATCATATAAACTGTCTTTGATCCTTATTTTTGTGTGACGAGAATGTTCTCCTTCACTCTCTTCCACGGAACAAACAGGCTGGTGTAGGAGGGACACATTTTCACTGATTACGCTGGTTGAGAAGCGCTTAATTCTTTATTTATTATTTCATTATCCCGGCAATTTGTTTGTTTGCATAGCTTAAATGTCACGGTGGCTAGAATAAGAAATAAAAAAAAAAGAGACGGCTGCATTACTTCTTGTAATTGGCACAGACATACATAGGCCTACTATTACAGCGGCATATCGTCGGCCTGCTGATAAAACCTTGTATCTTCAAAATGAGAAACTTCACAGGAAAATACAAAACCCAAAACCAGTGAAGTTGGCCCGTTATGTAAATCGTAGATAAAAACAGAATACAATGATTTGCAAATCCTTTTAAACTTATATTCAATTGAATACACTGCAAAGACAAGATGTTTAATGTTCAAACTGAGAAACTTTTATTTTTTATGCAAATAATCATTAACTTAGAATTTAAAGGCAGCAACACATGACAAAAAAGTTGGCACAGGGGCCTTTTTACCACTGTGTTACATCGCCTTTCCTTTTAACAACACTCAGTAAACGTTTGGGAGCTGAGGAGACCAATTTTTGAAGCTTTTCAGGTGGAACTCTTTCCCATTCTTGCTTGATGTACAGCTTAAGTTGTTCAACAGTCCGGGGTCTCCGTTGTCGTATTTTACACTTCATAATTTGCAATACATTTTCAATGGGAGACAGGTCTGGACTACAGGCAGGCCAGTCTAGTACCCGCACTCTTTTACTACGGAGCCATGCTGTTGTAACACGTGCAAAATGTGGCTTGGCATTGTCTTGCTGAAATAAGCAGGGGCGTCCATAAAAAGATGTTGCTTGGATGGCAACATATGTTGCTCCAAAACCTGTATGTGCCTTTCAGCATTAATGATGCCTTCACATATGTGCAAGTTGCCCATGCCTTGGGCACTAATACACCCCCATACCATCACAGATGCTGGCTTTTGAACTTTGCGCCTATATCAGTCCGGATGGTTCTTTTCCTCTTTGGTCCGGAGGACACGACGTCCACAGTTTCCAAAAACAATTTGAAATGTGGACTCGTCAGACCACAGAACACTTTTCCACTTTGCATCAGTCCATCTTAGATGAGCTTGGGCCCAGCGAAGCCGGCGGCGTTTCTGGGTGCTGTTGATAAATGGCTTTCGCTTTGCATTGTAGAGTTTTAACTTGCACTTGCAGATGTAGTGACGAACTGCAGTTACTGACAGTGGTTTTTTGAAGTGTTCCTGAGCCCATGTGGTGATGTCCTTTACACACTGATGTCGGCTTTTGATGCAGTACCACCTGAGGGATTGAAGGTCACGGGCATTCAATGTTGGTTTTCAGCCTTGTTGCTTACGTGCAGTGATTTCTCCAGATTCTGTGAACCTTTTGACGATATTACAGACCGTAGATGATGAAATCCCTAAATTTCTTGCATAGCTCGTTGAGGAATGTTGTTTTTAAACTGTTCGACCATCAGCTCACGCATTTGTTCACTAAGTGGTGACCCTCTCCCCTTCCTTGTTTGTGAATGACTGAGCATTTCAGGGAAGCTGCTTTTATACCCAATCATGGCACCCACCTGTTCCCAATTAGCCCGTTCACCTGTGGGATGTTCCAAATAAGTGTTTGATGAGCATTCCTCAACTCTGTCAGTCTTTTTTGCCACTTGTGCCAGCTTTTTTGAAACTTGTTGCAGGCATCAAATTCCAAATGAGCTAATATTCGCAAAAAATTACAAAGTTTACCTGTTCGAACATTAAGTAACTTGTCTTTGCAGTGTATTCAATTGAACATAGGTTGAAAAGGATTTGCAAATCATTGTATTCTGCTTTTATTTACGATTTACACAACGTGCCAACTTCACTGGTTTTGGGTTTTGTAAAAAAATATATAAAATTAAATAATTATAATAAAATAATATAAATTGATAAATATAATTTAAAATTAAAAATTTTTCATTTTGCATGTAAGAATAGTGGACATATGAGTTTTTTTACTCATCAGTTTGGAGATACAAGGTTTTATCAGCAGGCCCACGATATTCAAATTTAAAGTCTGGTTTGCGTTTTCCATGGACCACAACTGCATTTTCATGGTTAATCAGAAAATCCTTGTCCCTTGTTTTCCTGATAGCCATAATTAATGACCTCGGTACAGGGCCTGCCTCTCTTTCGCATTCATCACACCTCTTTCATAAGGCCGTCAACATTTTGAAGTGAAGCGCCGTGGGCGTGATCGAAGCGCTTAGGGGAGAATACGCGTAACTCAAAAGGGCTTTACTCGCATCGTGTAAAAAAGGACTCACGCGCAAATCGGAGAATAGACCCCTATGCGCGTTGCCAAATATATGGAAACAACAAGACCAAATCAATCTAAACTGACCATCCAACTGACTACCTACGGCTTTGTCTGCAGATGATTCCTCTGATTATGAGGTTGTCAAAAAGGTTATTTTGAGAGCTTATGAGTTGGTTCCAGAGGCTTACCGACAGAAATTCAGAGGTCTGAAGAAATCTGAAAATCAGACTTATGTGGAATTTGCTAATGAGAAGAAGGTTTGCTTTGAGCGCTGGTGTACTTCTATGGAGGTCAAGGATGATTTCAACTCACTAAAAGAGATGGTGTTAGTTGAAGAATTCAAGAACTGTGTTAAGGATGATATTAAGACCTACCTTAATGAGAAGCAAGCACTGAATTTGCAGTCAGCTGCCAAATTTGCAGATGAATATGTTCTCACACATAAGTCCAAATTTCAGTCTAGCAGTAACAATAGATTGTTCCAATTTCAGAAAAAAGGGAACGGTGATACCCAAGATTCCTCACCCAAAGACAAAGACAAATCTGGTGATGGTGCTCAGAAATCCAGTAACAGGTCTGATCAAAGTGTGAAAGATGACAGTGACAAAAGTGGTCTAGTTTGCAGTTATTGCAAGAAATCTGGTCATGTTACAACTAACTGTTGGTTCCTTAAAGCTAAGAAAGAAAAAGAAAAGGATACTAAACCAAATGCCTTTGTGAAAACAAGGTTAGAAACCCCTGTAGTAGATAACCAATCTGCTAAATTGCCTGCTTCCTGTGGGGCTAAAAAGCCTGATACTGCTGACTTCGTGAAGGAGGAATTTCTTCCATTTGTGTCAGAGGAATTTGTGGCTCTGAATGAGCATACTACTCCTGTCCCCATATATATCCTAAGGGATACCGGAGCTTCTCAGTCACTTTTGTTGATGGACTCCTGGAGTTACGTGATGAGACCGCTTCAGGGGATTTCATACTTGTACAAGGTATTGAAGGGAGGACTGTATCTGTACCCCTGCGCTCTATATTCTTGAAGTCAGATTTAGTTACAGGACGGGTAAAGGTGGGACTTATGTCAAGTCTACCTATAAAGGGTGTTTCTCTGTTGCTAGGCAATGACCTGGCTGGGGGCAAGGTAGTTCCCCCTGTACATCTTACTTCACAGCCGAGCACTGAAGATGGGGATGAGGACCCATCTCTGTATCCTTCTTGCGCAGTGACTCGTGCTATGGCCAAGAAGGCTGAAGATAAGATGTTGTGGTGCCGTCCAGCACATTGAATAGTCAGGACTCAGGTGGTTCGCCTCATGACTCTGATTAGCCTACTATGGTTTCTCCGTTTGAGAACTTATCAGATACTTTTATCAGTTCTCTATTCAGCCAGCCGGAAGGGTCTGGTGATTCTGATGTGTCTGGAGACTTGTCTCTGTCCAGAAAGCGGTTGATTGAGGAGCAAACTAATGATCCTGAAATTTGTGTACTAAAGAGGAGGGCCCTTCCTGATAAAGAAATAGACGCAGTTCCAGTTGGGTATTATCTCAAGGATGGTGTGTTGATGCGGAAGTGGCGCCCTCCTGATATCCCTGCCAATGCAGATTGGGCAGTGGTCAGGCAAATTGTTGTTCCGAAGGTCTATAGGAATGAGATCTTAACAATGGCTCATTGTTTGCCTTTAGGAGGTCATCTTAGTGTTAACAAGACTGTTGATAAGATCATGAAACACTTCTTTTGGCCTGGGCTTCGGAAAGACGTTTCTAACTTTTGCAAAACCTGTCACACTTGTTAAGTAGTTGGAAAACACCAGTTAGACCCACCTGTAGCTCCTTTGCAGCCTATCCCAGCATTTCGAGAGCCCTTCTCTAAGGTCATTGTTGATTGTGTTGGTCCATTACCCAAGACTAAATCTGGAAATCAGTACTTGTTGACAATCATGTGTGCATCTACCAGATTCCCTGAAGCCATACCTTTATGTAACATCAAGGCAGCTGCAATCTCGAAGGCTTTGATAAAGTTCTTCACGTTGTTTGGCCTTCCCAGGGAAATTCAGTCAGACCAAGGTAGCAATTTCACTTCCGAATTGTTTCAGCAGGTTGTGTATGAACCAGGTGCAGAGCAGATTATTTCTAGTGCCTATCATCCAGAAAGTCAGGGTGCCTTAGAGCGGTTTCATTCCACTCTCAAGACAATGATGAGGACTTATTGTTATGACCATGAGGAAGACTGGGAGGAAGGTGTTCATTTGCTGTTGTTTGCAGCTAGAGAAGCAGTGCAGGAGTCTACTGGATTCAGTCCGTTTGAGCTAGTGTTTGGCCATGAAGTGAGAGGACCTTTGCTATTATTGAGTGAACAATGGCAAGAGAAAGTCTAACAGACTGCGTGCAGCTTGTGACCTAGCCAAAGAGAACTTGAAATCAAGTCAGGGAAAAATGAAAACTCGGTATGATCATAAGGCTAGAAGCCGTGAGTTTAAACCAGGAGACAAGGTCCTTGTGTTGTTTCCCTTCCAGTCCAATCCATCGCAGGCTAGATTTCATGGTCCTTATGAAATTCTGACAAAACTCAATGATCTCAATTACATTGTGAAGACTCCAGATATGTGAAAACCAAAACAATTTTGTCACATGAACATGCTGAAGCCTTATCATGACAGAAATGCTAGGGTTGCAGCTGTCACTTCAGATTCTCCTATGGTTGAAACGTGAAAAGATGAGGGGGAGTTTCAAGATGATGAACCTAGAATTAAAGCTGAAGTTCTTTCATGTAAATTGTCAAATTCTGAAGTGTTGCAAAATCCTGATGTAAAACTCCAGCACTTAGAACCCTCACAGAGAGATCAGTTTGAGAGGTTGATCAAGAAATATGAGGATCTGTTTCCTGATGTTCCAAAAAGAGTTTCTATCGCCTCTCATGATGTAGATGTTGATGATGCCAAACTAATAAAACAGCATCCGTATCGGATGAATCCTGAAAAGAGAAAGATTGCCGAGAAAGAGGTTGAGCACATGTTAGAACATGATATTATCAGACCCTCCAACTCAGATTGGAGTTCACCCTGTGTGCTAGTTCCAAAACCTGATGGAAGTACTAGATTCTGTACAGATTATCGCAAAGTCAATGCTGTAACTAGAACTGATGTGTTTCCAATACCTAGGATTGATGATTGTATTTATAGAGTAGGGCAAGCAAAGTTTCTGACCAAGATTGATTAATTGAAGGGTTATTGGTGTGTGCCTTTAACTGAGAGGGCCAAAATCATCTCTGCTTCTGCCACACCATCTGGGTTGTACCAGTATGAAGTCCTACCCTTTGGGATGAAAAATGCCCTAGCCACGTTTCAAAGGATGATACAGTTTACAATCGCCGGATTGCCACACATGGGTGCATACATCGATGACCCGATCACATGGAGTGACTCCTGGGGAGAACATCTAAAAGATGTGGAGACGTTGTTCCAGCGCCTGACCCAGGCTAACCTGACTGTTAACCTGAACAAGAGTGACTTTGGTTGTGCTACTGTCACCTATCTTGGCTACGTCATACGCCAGGGTATGGTGGCACCCATAAATGCTAAAGTCCAAGCCATCATGGACTTTCCAGTTCCTGACAACAAAAAAGCTTTGCGCCGCTTCCTTGGAATGATCGGGTACTACCGCAAGTTCTGCAAGAACTTTGCTGAGATTGCTCTCAGTCTAACTGACCAACTGAAGAAAGCGTAAAGTTCACTTGGGATGATGCATGCCAGAGAGCCTTCGATCGCCTGAAGTCTCTGCTGTGCCACTTCCCCGTGCTCAAATCTCCTGACTTCAACAAACCGTTCTCCATCGCGGTCGATGCTAGCGACCAAGCTTGTGGATCTGTGCTCCTACAGAGAAGTGACTCTGATGACATTGAGCATCCCGTGGCATACTTCTCCAGGAAGTTCAATCGCCACCAAAGGAACTATTCCACAATAGAGAAGGAGCTGTTGGCTCTGGTTCTTTCTTTACAACACTTTGAGGTTTATGTTTGTACAGGGCAAAAGCCAATGGTTGTGTACACAGACCACAATCCGTTAATGTTGAGTAAGATGAAAAACTGGAAAAATGAAAAATCAAATTGGAGTTTGATTTTACAGGAGTTTGACTTGGAAATTAAGCATGTAAAGGGTACTGACAATGTGATTGCGGATTGCTTATCCCGTGTTTGAATATGTGTATATATCACGTTATGAGCATATTGTATTATATGTACATATGGATACACAAGTGTCTTCTTAACTTTTTTTTGTATTTAAAAGAAAAATTGCGCCTTCGTAAGTCAAAATTTTTCCCTTTTGGAATGGAGGTGTAATGTGAATAGAGGCAGCATTTACCTTTTTTTTGTTAAGCCCAGACTGGAGTTATGTTTGGACATGTTTCAAACATGTCTGGGGCAAGTCCCCGGAAAAAAAAAAGAGATCTAAATGTGGGTGAGGTCTGCAAAAGAGTATATAAAGGGGAGAATTGAGACAGTAAAGTAGTTGGAGAAATTGCAAGGAGAAGGATACATGTGACCAGACCTGTCATTCTGTTTCAGGCCTGTGAAGCTTATAGTGGATTTTTGCCTGGGTTAGAGCATTTTCCTCAGAAAAGGACATCACCAAGAAACCCACAAAAGGGACTGTAAATATTTCTGTTTTTGTTAATCAATCTTGGTCCTTTAGTTGTAGATAGTAGAGTAGTTATTTGTTATTGTCTTTGTTCATTAAATGTGTTTAAGTTTTTAAAACTGTGTCTGTCATCCCTTGCTGTTGCTGTTGCTGGTGTTGTAAATGTGATAACAAATTGGGGCCATAACAATAGGCATTGAAAGATGGCTATCTAGCTACACGTGTATGTGTAAAAGTCCACCAGTGAATGTTGTCCTTTATTAATACACCCCAAAAACAAGCGCTCGCTTATGAAACCAACCCAGCACGTAACGGTCGGTCAGGTAAGTAATTCCGTAATGCTGCTTAAAAAAATGCAAGAACCAGTTATGTCACTTCTTCACGTTTTGAGAAAAATAAAGTTCAGCATTTCAACTCAGAACTTTTTAATTACCAATCTTTAGGACAAATGATTGTTTACACATATTCTTGGGACTGGTAATTATTTTAATCCGCAGTGAAAATGGTGGTAAAGTCACTGACTTCCTTGTAATTTGACACCAAAAAGTGACATAACTGGTTCTTGCATGGAGGGCTTTGATCGTTACCTTTCCTATATTTTGAGCTATTTAAACAGAAATTATATCAGGAGAAATGCAAATCTTTCTCATTCTCATCTCCGTCTCAGTAATTCAGTCTCCAAATCATCCAAGTCCAACTTCCTCCTCAGCAAAAGTAGTCAAACTCCGAGCAACAGAGCACAGGGCACTCTCTGTTTTTATGGAAACAAAGTGGCTATTCCCCCAACCGTTGGTAGTACAGGAAGGAAAGTTGCTCTTATTCTTCCAATCGTTGGTAGAACAGGGGGGAAGGTTGGTCTAATTCCCCCAAACGTCTTTAAGATACGCCAGCAAGTTTCACCAAAACGTTCACTTGCAAACTATTCCACGCAGTTCATTGGCTGAGAATGCTTGAGTGAATAAAGAAACTGATACTTGAAATTCACTCAACGGTTGGGGAAATAGCCTTTGCCTGACAGAAATAGGATTGAAAGTAATACATGCATCAAATTGTTTCCAAGTTCTTTATCTCCAAATACCTGGAAAGTAAAGTTGAGAGAGTATTTACTTATTGTTTCTATGAGTCACAAACAATTTTTCATCACACAGATATGTACCTTTTCTGAACAGGGAGCCATGCCTAAGGAAAGAAAGACAAATGGAAGAAGGTCCCCCTCCTCCTCCTCCTCTTCCTCCTCCTCCTCTTCTGGCAGTCATGGCAGGAGGAATCGCCGTTCAAACAGACCAGACTTCGGCTCTTCTTGTGGCATAAAGTCAGTCAATGAGTACTGGGATAAATATACTGACACTAATCATAAAGTGGCCTCTGCAGATGCTTGTGCTGATGATGGCTCCTCCAAGGCTTATGCAAAAGCCAGGGCTGCTGACCATGAAAATGGTAGCTTCTCTAGTGAGGCAGGTGCTGGTGTTGTAGCTCTGTATGATGGGAATCATAAGGGAGGAATAGCAAAAGCTGGTGCAAATGCTGAATTTGGGTTGGGTGGTGCCATTGCAGAGGCAGATGCAGATGTTACAGCATATTGTTTTGAAGAGGATGATGGTAAAATTGAAGTTGCAAAGGGTTATGTTGGAGGTGGACTGGGTGCAGGTGCTGGTGGTGTAAAGGCTAAAGCTGAGGCTGGGATAGATGCTGTGAACGTTTCAACAAAGCTTGGAAAAAATCAAGAGATGTCAGCAAACTTGGGGTTAAATGTTAATACAGGGGTTGAACTAGGTGTTGATGGGGTTGGTGTAAGTTTCCTCGGCTTTGGGGTAAGTGCAGGCCGTAATACAGGTATATCCACACCATTTGGTGGCTTCAGTTTCAAGTTCTGGTGAGTGTTTATCAGAGAGTGTAAAATGATGTGCCTTTCCCTGTCAATCAGATTATCTAGGGCTGTCTCAAGGTACACAGACATGATGGTGTCCAAAAATAGGACTGGAACTTTTCTGTTTTTTTTTTTTTCTCCAACTTTTTATTTGCGATAATTTTGGTTGTTTTTTACAGGAAGTCTTAATTTTATGAACAAAATTCAAAGTGATTGATTTCAAATATTTTGTGAATACCAATAAGCAATATGAGCTGTGATCCAAAATCTGAAGTATGAGGAGGAAAGCCAAGATTTATTGTAATTGAAATGGATGTGATTACCATTTTTTGAATGGGTCTTTACTCTTTACATAAGCATGACTCTAATGCTAATGTGATATATTGTATCATGGTCAGTTCCTCTTCTTATCTTAATGCATCTTTGGACATGCAACCTCAGCTTAAGGGATGCATATGATGTGGAGCTGACATTCAAGATAAAATGCTTCTGACTGTATGTTTTGTCATGATATGTGCATTTTATTTTCTCACACACTTACTTTTGTGAATTTCTGTTATGTCCTGATTTAAATAACATGTTTGAAGCCATAATCATTAGTAAAATCCTACTGGAGCTTTTTGTTGACTCTTTAAGACTTTTGTTGTGTGTACCTCTTACAATGGGGCCAGATGTTTCAGCCTGGTAATAAATTAAGAATAGCCTCATATGGCTCATGCACTGTTGGACTTTACGAACCTTGAAAGTCTTCAACAAGACTTTTGTGAGTGGCGTAAAGACTTTCGCGAACAACTCTTTCAGTGGGGAGTGTGGTTTGAGCATGGTAATAGCACTACGTCATTGGTGACCCTGTCTGATGACACTGGAGCTCACTGGGGGCATTGGGCTCATTTTTGAGTAGTAGGAGTAGTGCAGGCAAAACTGAAAATGTTTTCTACTACTACTAGTGGTAGTAGTATTTGAGCAATAAGCTGGTCAAGTAATAATTTTTTTTCAAACCTCATCAAATTCAAAACTGCTACGATGACCACAAGATAAAGCAGAATCTAAGTTTTAAACAGATACTGAACTATTTCTTCTAATATTCAAAATTGTTGGACTAATAATATTTCAAAATCAGCGTTTATGTCAAGGATTGGATTTTTTTAGGACGAAATGGGAAATTCAGATTTTTGTCGCCTTAATGTCCCTGGCAACCAGAAGAGTCCTTCAAACCCTTTTGTGAGTTTTCCTGTGAGTTAAACCCCGTAAAATGGAGGTTTTTAGACAAGTGCTCTGCAAAAATATTTTATTGCTATTTTTCTGCATTGGTCACATTTATTACGATGTGGAAGGAAGAATAATTGAGTATGTAATGAAGTTAGTCTCTTTTGACCACAGGGGAGCATGCCATTTCTAGGCATGCCTAATTTCCAGGAAATCTTCGGTCATGACAGTTGGGCCTGGTTCATGGGATCTACAGCCCATACGCAACACTGACACTAAAGTGAAAAAAGTAACAAGGTCAGGGTTCAAGTGTCAGATGACAGAACCAGCAGGCAAACGATGTGATTGTGTCCGTCGATAGCATAACAAGTAATCTCTTTCTTTAGTATGTGGAAAGTACCCATGCAACAATTTCTTGCCTGGTAGTGGAGGGTTTACTGATTGAATGATCGTTGAAGGTTTATGCAGCAGAAGCTACACCCAAGGGATATTTGGAAAAACGTATTTTAAAAATATCTAGAACAACGTAATACAATCGAACTATATAGTCCAAATGTTGAAAAAATAACATTTGAACCGTTGCCAATTCTGCTGGGCCCTCTCATTCTAAATGGGAATTTCAGGAATGCGTGTAATAGATAGCTGATGCCAAAGGTTAATAGACACTGACTATGCCTGTTGTTACGCTGTTTGCATTTCATTTTTGTTATGAGCCCATCTGAGTGACGCAAGTACGCCATAGTAATCATGCAAAACCTAATGAAGTATACTTTGTCTCCCTTCTGATGACAAATAAATGCATCCAGTTCACACTTGATTGCAGCCAATTCTTATGTCTAAACGTTACTGGTTATCTATGAAAGTGAAATTCAATTTGAAATTTCATGCATAGTATATTGTACAACCGAACGATAAGCACCAATACATATAATCACCAACATATTTCATCTTTCTTTACTATACCTCAGATGACGAAATGTCAGAGGTATATAGTTATATACCAAGAATTCCATCACTCCGTCGTTCTGTCATTCCTTCATTCTCTCCGAAGACATTAATTGTCTGATCGATATCTTGAAAAATATTCATTGGATTCTTTTCAAATTTGGCACACATATTCTCGACCACAGGCAGAGGAGCAGTGCAAAGTGTCGGCCATCTAGGATGATTTTTCACAAAAATATTGCCGTTTTCCTGTTTTTGGACTTAGAAATTTTCAAGTGGGTTCAATGTCAATTTGTCCAATCGATATTGCAAATATAATACATTGGATTCTTTTCAAATTTGGCAGACATATTCTCCACCACAGGTGCAGTGCAAAGTGCGGGCCATCTGGGATGATTTTTTACAAAAATATTGCCGTTTTCCTGTTTTTGGACTTAGTAATTTTCAATTGGGTTCAATGTTAATTTGTCCGATCGATATTGCAAATATTATTAATTAATAAACTGCCAATTTTTGGCTCAATACTTGATGATAAAGACAGACAGTGCTTATTGGTAAACTGCAGCAGACATCCTTGTCCTTCAATAGCCTGCCCTCCAACAAAATACGCCCGCAAAGGTCATTTGAAGACCTGGGTGCAAGAAGTACTTAAGTCACATTTTCCAAAAAAATGAGCTGACACTACTGCTATAAAGTAGTGTGATGTGTATCATTTAAAGCCAAAAAATTCCAAATATAAGTACTCAAGTTCTCAATACTTATATACGGCCTTCCCTGAATCTACTGAATTTTTGTGCAAGAAATACTCTTTGCGGAAGTACTCAAGTCTTTGACGTCATCAGGAACAAGTGCCTAGTCCATGACTGTTCAATCGGCTGCTAGACCGTTTCATGTGACAAGTGTAGCGAAAATGACTGTTCGGCAATCAGAAAATGATTATAATGGCATTGGTGGTGTAAAAGTACCGAAGTCCATGCATTTTATGGCAATAAGTACCGAGGTTTAGGCATTTTATGGTAAGAGGTACCAAAGTCCGAAACTGATTATTTTTTTTTTTTTTTTTTTTCGTAATAAAACATTCTTTTTCCACAAAAACGTGTCTGTCTACTTTGTATAACCCCTGGGAGTAGCAGCTGGCGCCACTGACACCACCATCTTTTAAAAAAAAAAGTATCTGCAGCATGTTTTCAAAACTTTGACCCTTAATATCTCAAAAAAATATTTTTTGTGACTTAAGTACTTCTTGCAGCCAGGTTTTCATTTGTCAAGCAGCTTATTACGACCTGAAGTTAGGTTTAGGAGTTAAGTGACCTCTAGCAGTCATTTAAATAACTTCAATCTGGTTTCCATCGTCAGCGTTGCAGTCAGTAAATTCCTAACCTAAATTCTAACCCTAACCCTAACTCAAACCATAATTTTAAGGGTAAATATGACTGAAAATGTATGTAGAACTCAAACTATAACTTTAACAGTACCAACCTGCTGCCAGGAGGGGCGTGATTTTAGGAAACGCTCCAATGGGTCATAAATCAGAGTAAATGAGAATAAACGACCAATATGAGCATATGGTTGAAGGACAATAATGCCATATTTACATGCCAATATCTCAACTGCCACAGGGAGTTGGGTGACAGTTTTCCTAAAGGAGCTAGTCCATGTGTAATTTGATCATTTAAAAAATAGAATTTCTTGCCGCTCGTTTTGGTTTTGATACGGGGCTCTTTGATCGACCCCATATCCTTATACTTGTCCATAAGCCATAATACCATGTTTTGTGGCTGGATATGACCACAGATGACTAAAAAATGCCTGCTAGCCCATAAAGAGTTAAGTCAAGGTCATCCCCTATCTAAACTGCCCCACCACCACCTCACACCCGTTTCTCAACTGGCTCCAAGGCAAGAGCAGTATTTGACTGCAACTGTTATGGACACTTGACCCACATTCCAAACTATTTGTTTAAAAATGGCACCCATGGCTGCTAGCAGTGATGAATCCCAGGTCACTATAGCAATAAAATGCAGGTTTTTCAATATCTCTCCGGCCATTGCATGCATTATAATAGAGAAATATACAAAAGAGAATAGTTTTATTGCTTTGAGAAAGTGCGAGAAGCCCATTCAAAGCCATGAGCCTAAGAATTCCTCTAAGATGAGAACATGGAGAGAAGGGCCCACGACTGCCGTTCCAGAAGGAGTGTGACTTTATTGCACTGTGTGCTGGGCTATTGCATGCTGGTCACAAGGACATCTCCATCTGTTCAGCACATACAAGCTGTTGCGAACGTGCCAGCACCCCCTCCATCATTCAAGTTGGTCACGTCAAGAACACTCAATTCAGGCATTGACATCAAAAGTCATTTTTGATAGATGTACTGTTTTACCACTGATTGGATTCGGTAGGTACCTGCCAATGTAACTACCGGTGCAAGGCCTAGGCCTTGGCCTATATTTAAATGAATGTCATGACAATTCACAGTCACATGCATTGATCATGCATCAGTATCCCATGGGCACAAAGTAGCCTGATCAACCAGGAGGTCTATGAGAGGAGTAGAGACCGGGAGGAAGGAAAACCCTGGGTTGCTGGCTAAGACAGTCTTACCCTGTTTTGTGAAAGAGGACCTAGCACGTTTCATACTACTCCTGTCTCTCTGTCCAGCAGATGTGTGGGCACTTAACCAAGGATAATACTGACACTCCTTTAGATGACCAGCACTTGTTAGCCTCCTCCATGACAACATGATCGTGACAGCAGGCAACGGTCATCAAACAGGTGGAACTGTGAACTCTTCAGAATTCTGAAAGGATCCACATGCTGCCCATTGGGTGACAACGTGGATACTTCGGTTGTCTGGTAAAGGTTTGTTCATTCTTGTTGTAATTGTCTATGGCAGTGATTCCCAAAGTGTGGGCCGCGGCCCCCTGGTGGGCCGTGGTGGTACGGCAGGTGGGCCGTGAGAGGTCACTAAAAATATGATTCATTTTTGCAAATATGATTTTTTTATTATTTTTATTGTTAAATATTTATTGCACGATTTAAAAAAATATTTAGAAGTAATAACCTATTGAGTGTTATTGACCTCACAATATTTTAGGAACCTTATATAGGTTAACCTTATATATAACCTTATGATCGGAACGTAGCTTTCTGGTCATCATGACTGGGGGTCTTAATCGGAGGAGCACGTTCTGTGTTCGATAATTAATTCTGTCTTGTGCGTACGCCACAGATTAAAAGTTTGGGCTTCCTTTATCCCCCTGCTTTCATTTCAATCCTGAATCTTTATTATAATAATAATAATAATAAACAAAAAACAACAACAATTATTGTTGTTGTTGTTTTATTTTATTTTCTTAACAACAACAACAACTATTGTTGCTGTTAAGTGTTCTGAGAATTCATAATTTTGTCTATGTACTGTTTATAGGACAAAGGTGGGCCGCGGATATTTTTTAGATTTTCAAGTGGGCCCTGATTTGGAAAAGTTTGGGAACGCCTGGTCTATGGTACCATTATCCTGATTACTGGCTGGACTTTGGCATACTAGCATCATCTTTTTTGTGGAGTTACAGGACTTGTTGGATCCAACACTGCTTTATATGTTTGTTACTAAATATTTTGAAACACAAATTTCAAGTTTTTTTTTTTTCTTTTTGTTCTTCACTTCCTCATGCTGGCTAGTCTCGTGGTCGGGTAGTTGCTGCCATTCAAGGCCAGTCATGAACTGTTGGGTAGTGGCACCACTCCTGCTAACATGGTTTAATCCAAAACTACCTCATTACTGGACTCTCAAGACTATATTTTGACTAACCCTAGAGTTTAAAACAAGCTGAAACAAAAAATGCCTGGCACACCCCTTTCCCTGGGAAAGGGCCATATTTATGAGAGAATACCCGTAGTTTCATGTGTTGGCATTATAATTGAATGGATTGGGCAAGGGCAGATAAAATAACATTGGTAGTGTTGCTTGTTAAGTGTACAGGTTTGTAGTTCTGCATAAAGCATATAGGTGACAGGCAGCATCACAAAATGATGAAATTTACTTCTGGGTCATTCCATATGAAGTCAACCAGAGGTCCCCAGGTCACCAACTCAGGTTTGGCTCACATTTATTTTGGGAGTATGTCTATATTCATAATGAAAACATGCAAAAGGTTTGAGTCCTACTCCAAGGGGTTTCCGAAATATGACCCCCCAAAAATCGTGGGCCACGTCCCAAGCAAATTACAACGTTCATTTATAGAGATTTCGGAGGCCAATATCTTTGGAAAAACATAGATATGGGCTGAAAATTACTTTCCAGTGTAATTTGGGTCCAGGCTTTCAGAATCTCAAAATTTCTCTCTCTCTCTTCATTTTCCAGATATTGGCCTCTTAAATGATTTGACATGAAACTTGTATCATGTAACATGATAAAATAGTGAGGTAGATGAGAGAACAAGTTGTAATTTTGAACAAATTAAGCCAGGATATATAAATTTATGTAGAACAAGTTTCATTACTGCCCACATGGTGACCTCGCAATCCAAAATTGTCAAAAAGTGAATTTTTCACCTGGGACCCTTATCGGTGTCTCCTAACTCCACTGTTATGCCTTGGGTGCAGTCAATCTTCCTTGCACAGACAGATCTGTCCTCAAATAGAAGGAATCCAGCACAATTTAGCCTCTGTAAGAGATCCTGACCTCATAGGGGGGCCTTGAAAACTGAGATTTTGATTTTCGCTCATAAAAAGTTTAATATTTGAGAGACCACTATCTTGAAAATGAAAAGAAAATGATAACTTTTGACAAGAGACTCTGCAAGCCTGGGCCTAAACGACCCTAGATAGGAATTTTCAGTCCATACCTATGATTTGTTCCAAAGATATTGGCCGCCAAAATCCCTGTAAATTAATGTTCGCGGTTCGCTTGGGGCATGGCCCCCCATTTTTGGGGTCATATCTCGGAAAACTCTTAGAGTAGAAGCCTAAAATCTTGCATATGTTCATTATGACTATAGAGGTACTCCCAAAATAAATTTGAGCCAAATCTGAGTCGGTGACCGTGGTAGATCCTTGAACTTTTGTTGAGTTCATAAAGAATGACCCTCCTCATTTCTGGTGCTATGGCAAAGTGCTGAGTAGAGTGGCAAGTTTGCTTTTTATTTCTGATTATGAAAGAGCAAGTCAATAGCCACCATTTCCACCATGGTTTGTAGTTTCTACCACTGTGACAGATGATAAGCTGTTGAACAGGCCTATACAAAATTCCAAATTTTGGAGTAGGGGAAATATCTCGACACATAACTGGCATATTTGGAAATGATTTTTGATCATTCTCAGCATTTTGGTAGGCCATCATATGGGCAACATTTACAAAAAAAAGCTAAGGTTGAAAGTTGAGCCATTTTCTGTAGAGGATGTCCTGAATTAACCCCTTGGGAATCCTTCAAAAATTGTCCAGAATTGATCTTTTGGTGATTACTCCAAGAAATCAAATGGATGATGCTCATATTGTAGGTTTGTTCATAACTTGGTAAAGTGCATGTGTAGACCAAATATCGGCAAAATCGGCTGTCCCGGGTTATCACCCTTTGCATGGCCTATCCGTGTAATGAAACTAAATGTATGAGATTGAGAATGGCACAATGTATATTAATCTCACGCACTGAGCATGAAAGAGATTCTCACGCTTTTTTTAATCAGGGGTTGGAAGCAATGGAATTGCATAAAGACATTTCAATTTTTTCAAATGATTGAATTTTCATTCAAACAATTTAAACTATCATGAAACACATGCATTGACTCCAACCCCTGAGTAAAGAAAAGTGCGAGAATCTTTTGCATGCGCATTGATTAAATAATTGCTGACTACAGCAGTTGAACGTTAATATGCCACTTAAACTCACTCAATGGCCTTATCTCAGAATTTTAGTATGGATAGAAAGGAATAGTTTGAGATGTGCAGGGTTTCCCACAGAAAATAAGTTAGTCAAGGCTGGATTTAAACCCACAACCTTTTTGCTGTGAGGCAGCAATGCTAACCACTGTGCCACCATGCCGCCCAGAATCAGAAGAATCAGGTCACCGAAATGGACCGGTGCCGGGGTATCACGCTAATACATGTTGACATAAGATTAAGTAAATCCGTCGATTCGTTCTTGAGATATCTCGCTGACAACGCTATCAGTGTGAAAATCCACAATCTCTCGGTGTGACCTTGAGAATGGCGCAAAGGTCACCAAAATCGACTGGGGCCGGGGTGTCACACTAGTGAATGTTGACATAAAAGTTGAAGTAAATCCGTCAATTCGTTCTTGAGATATGTCACTGACAAGATTATGAGTGTGAAAATCCACACTCTCGGTGTGACCTTGAGAACGGCGCGAAGGTCACCAAAATCGACTGCCGCCGGGGTATCACAGTAATTCATGTTGACATAAATTTGAAGTAAATCTGTCAATTCGTTCTTGAGATATCTCGCTGACAAGGATTCGGGACCTACGGACAGTTGTGAATACTATGTCCCGCCGCTTCGCACGTTCCGCGCGGCGGGGGACAAAAACAGCTGTAGTTAATACCACATTTTGAAATGGAACAATGCTTTATGGCCTTCCCTTCACACCAGGACGAACCACAGACAAGCATGGGGAAGAGCAAATGGTGTAGATGAGGGTACCCTTGTGTGTGTGTGTGTGTGTGGGAATGACGGCTGTAAAGTGGGTTTTGAGGGGGCCTGTCACCAAGAGCAGGTGTTTTATGGCCCCGCAATAGGGATGTTCATCCACCCCCTGATGCTCTCTGGTGTGAAGACTGTAAAAGAAGGAACTATGCAGGATGACTGTCTGCATAGTTAAGCCTGAAATGGCTAAAAAAAACAAAAAAAACAAAAGAAATCGAATCATGCGTTCGGTCAGAACACAGGCCCAAACTTTCAGTCTACTATGTTCTTGTTGAACATAGTTGACTCTGAAAAAGGGTGAAGGGGATCAGAGAGTAGAGCACAAGTAGAGGAATGGCAAGCTATAAGATAAGGTAATTAATAGACATATACAAATCTTTGCCAAAAGTGACTGAAATCATCTGGTTCCAATACCTGGTGAATGTAAATTTAATAAAATGAATTTTAAAACAGGAGGAAAATTCATCCCCCAAAAGATAACTCATTGTAAATAATTTGAACTCTACTTCAGTAAGGCTATAAATTGTTCCCCCAGCGGAGGCTGACAGTAAAGACTTAAAGTCCCACTGGGTATTTAGAACTTCAGATATCATTTACACAGATACACAGAGGCAATGACGGTATAGAAATGGTCAAATAAATATTAATTTAAAACAATGCTTTTGGCGGTTAGCAAGATCCACACAAAACGTAATCAGATTAAACGACTTAGTTCAAATATAGGGTTAGACGGCAAGTAAGCTTGTTAGTGAAAAGCCACACTCAAGATGGCAGTCACAGGCATGCACTCGGTTGAACCACGTGCAACATAACATTGGTTCCACCTCCCTCCCAGAAGGGAGGAAGGTCGGAAGCCAACATTAAACCGCGGCAGCGATTGGCCGATTTGAAGGGCGCCATCCTGCTCGTATTTGTAATTAGGACTGTGTCAACCAACCAGCTTTCCGGCTATGGGCGACGTCACCATATCACACGGATTAGCATGGGGGCTGTATCAGCCAACCAGCTCACCGGTGAACAGTCACGTGACCCAGTGGGCTGGCTAAGACTTCCCCCTCCGAGGAAAGACCAGCCCACATACAAGCCAAACCAATGGCGATTCCCAGATGAAACCACGTTGTTTTCCTCAACAAAGTGAGCCAAAATGGCGGGCCGTTCAACTTGATAACCCTTTGTGCAAAGGTAATATGGCAGCTTCAATGCATACTATAGAGAAGCTCAAATTTTAAGGCGATTTGCAAAGCTGTTATCTCAATTGCTCAATTTGGCGTAAAATGCAAAAATATTCAATCCCTCCAATGATAAGCCCTTACGTCGCTATGCTTAAGACAAATGCCCAAACCGCCTAGCCCAGTTGCATGAAGCACAAACACTCGGCGACCTGAAAACCCATGTGTCACAGCACAACAAACTTTAGCTCACAGGGAAGCTGCTGAATATCTCGCGTGCGGAAAGCCGCATAATAAACTGAATAAAGAATTAAACTTGTCCCAGAAGTTGTCAAATTTATTTAACTTCAAAAACCCAAATGGTGCAGACTGCAACCTACTTAAACTTTGACTGCAAATTACAATTTACCGAATGCCGTTTCGCAGCTCTCAGAGCGCTAATCAAAGGAGCGCACCCACGGGGCAGTGAGACCGTATTAATTTTACACAAAGTTTAGCAATGGAAAATGGAAACAACTCGAGCCGAATCAATGAGGCGAGTCAAAGCACTAATGTAAATACTTGCCACTACCATGCGATCGTAACGAGAAAATCCGGAAAACCAATGATACTTCGAAGCTACTCTCTTCACTCCCCTACATACAAGATTCCGTCGAAGTCACATTGGCACTTCCAGTGTCCAATTTCTCCCAATATTTGGGCAAGATTACCGGCACAATCCCAGCACAACCTTGCACCAAATCCATCAAAGATATACAATGCCGATTACTTTCGGGACACCTACGCAAACCTTCAAACGCAATATAGCTACACGATTTCCCGGTACAAGCCAAGAGTATTCAACCCCTTTGGTGGCAAGCTTCATCTCTGCCATTGCGTAGCCACAAAACGCGACCCCTCAACTGCGCAGCCTAGGTACGATACAACCAACCAACCTACGGGTTTAAGGCGAACACGGCCATGTGCCTTGCAACAATAGACATTCGCGTCCACCCAAGGATGCCGAAAACTCCCGACTGCACGCAGAAACAATCTCTAACTTGGCATTAAACCTTCTACCTAAAAGCACGAAAATATCAAATGGACCAAATCATTCTGGAGACACAGCAGTCCATACAGATAACAGAAAACAACGTAGCTTAAGCAAACATTTCCTCAACTTACACTTTATTCTGATCCCGAAAAGATAAAATTAAAACATGTGTCTGGTTTCTACGGTCCCAGGCCTAATGGGGGATATCTGGATCCCTTAGCAACGGTCTCTATGCGGTGAACATTAACCTGTATAAACGAAGTAAAAAACACAGCATGACTTACCGAAATGCGGACGGAGCTGCTCATCCAACAAGGTAGAGGAAGGGGTGGCCGAATCAGAGTTTTACTGGCTTAGGTGATAAGATTAATTTGCATAGAGAGGAGACTAGGTAGTCGCCCGAATGAATCTTACAAACAAGATGAACCATAATTCCAAGGGAAGTGAAACATGTTCCATTCAACTCCTTGGACTCCCCCGAGAATAAAGAGACCAAACACGATAGGAATATGTGCTAAAATGATGCAGTTGTCATGGAAAAGCCTTAAAATGGAGTATTATAGCCTCAATTGTGTTATCAATATACAAGTGGTTCCTTTCTTGGATATTGGACATAAACATATTATGAATTTCACCGAGATTTAGATTGTTTTAAGCAGATTGAAGTTAAAGCCTAGTTACATTAATGAGAAGTGGTGGAAGTTTCAGAGGCCTGCTAGACTTAATGGCTCCCACCCCTGCTGTGTAGAACAAAGGAAGTTTGCAGGCAGGCAACAGAGCATCCAGGTTGTAAAAGCTTACAGTTAGATCAACCAAACACCCAAATTTTACACACAGAATGAGCATGTGTTCCAACAATGTGATTTTTGACATATCTTGTGAGTAAAATCGAGCCAAATCAAACTTTCAGGTTCTACAGTTAACAGGTGCGGCTTGTTCTCCCCGATTAGGAACAGGTCAGGACTAATAATTGTTTTAAACGGAAGTTTTGCTCAACCCAATTCTCTGTTCGTGTTCCGCAACTGGACTGAATTTATCCCATGATTTAATCGCTGTTAGATCGCATGCGGAGAGAAACCGCGTCTTCGGTTGCCAATTACGATAATTGGAAAACGCGTCAATAAATGAAAATGATTGAGAACTAGCCGACAAATTGCAGTCAGAAAGTGACGTGTCTCAGCACACCCGCTGGCTACGCCACTGTCGGCAAGTACACGTGCCAAAATAAAATTATCCCTTTGTTCTAAAAATGTATAGAGATCGGGAATCAACATGGCATATCGAAATGTATTTATGACCACCATGACGTTTAATGACACTTCCTAGAAGTATCAAAACGAAGACATTTCAATGATTAACCTACCTGGTCCGCCATGTTGGATTTACTTCACTGGAGGCCGCCATTGGGTCATTGTTACCAGGGCCTTAGTTTCTGCGCAAGCGGAACGAGGCACAGGCACCAGGTTGACTTTGAGTATGTTATATTGTGAAAAATACTTAAATAAAGCTGAAATCTTACTTCGTCTTACATGTGTCTGTTGTTTTTCTTCCTTATTTTAATAATTCATATTATAATAACATTAATTACATCCACACCACAGCCTCATTGAACCCTGTAAATATTTACTCGGTATAAAAAACATGTTGCATAATGTTTTTTGATTGTGCTTCACTGCTTGGTGTATACTGGGTTTGCTTATGCGACTTAGGCATTTTTATTCAAAAATAACGCTCTACTAAAATAACATCGCTATTGAATTCACAGGAATAAAAAAAGAAAAATACACCTTTTCTCATAATTCCGAGATCTAATTAGGTGCAGATTCTGAAGTAGGCCGGCTTTTTTGAATAAAGTGATATTTTTGACTGTTTTTTCCCACCCATTACTGTAAAACCATGTGCAATTGTCAAACATAGCAGAAAGCCACGCGCAAACACTTTGGTAGCCTTGATAAGAAACTAAACAAATTGCATATAGCCTATCTTAATTAATCAGAATATATGGGCAAGCAGTTGATAGGAGAGACTATTCAAATGTTTAGTTTAGATGAAAAATGATCTTACCTCCACGTATCCTTCCCATGACGACAGTTTATTGTATGTCCAGATAATTTGCTTCTTCCCGATACAAAAAATAATATTGGCGTAGCAGCAGGTGATAGATGGCGCAGTAAAATATTTAACCAACAGATGCCGTGTTATGATTCTGCCTTTTGTGTGTTGTCTCGTGCTTATTTGTTCTTGTGCTTTGCTTTCGTTTTATATTTCAGCTTTCATTTCTGCCGTCTGACAATCCACTCCCAATCTGCATTCTCCAGTGATGTCGCGTGACTGCCTTCAGCATGCCTGCGTCTCGTCGTCCAATCACGTTTCCTCTTTCGGTTTCGGCTCTGGTATTTCATTCATTGCTTCCACCTGTGTTTAATTCTTGGTCTCGCAAAACTCTGAGTGAATGCGTTCTCTGATAGGATATTACTAACCCGTACTAACCAGCACTTATTTAAGGGTGATTGTAAATATTTCGTCATGTAGTATTAACCTTAATTAACTCATTAGCGAGTGCGTGCGTTTCTGACTTCAGTAAATTTTGCCTGAGCTATCTCTGATTAACTGATTTAAAAGCTGTGCTTTCCTTCGCTTTTCTTGTGGTGCTTTTTACTCGTCACGTTTAGATTACCTTTATCTAAACCCTCTAGCTTGATTGATGGTCTCAGCGTCTTGTCTCGAGTCATTCTTGTTAACCTGGTTCTCGTGTGATTGTTTATTAATCCCATGTGTTTCTGTTTCAGTCGGGATTGAATTCCGAGTCCCCGCCTCCTCTCTTGATTATTTATGTGGCAGCTTTGGGAGAGGACGTCAGACGGTTCCTCGTATTGACTTTGGTCTACTTGGTGAAATCTCAGTTCTTTGTGCTTTCAGAGTTTCTCCTTGTATGATTCTCGAGTCTTATATTTTGCTGCGCCCTTATCTTGTCTGCCCCATGTTTACGTCTCCCAGTGTGTCCGTCAGTTTAGTTAGGTTCAGTTTTTCTTTTCTTAGTTTATCCACTCTTGGAGTGAGTATTTCTGTTTGCCCCCTGCCTTTGGCAGGGTACTTTAGTTTTCCTGGTTGTTCAGTGCATGTGCATGGTGTGTTCTGGTGTGTCTGCTAAGTTTCTCCTAGTGGTTTGTGTTTAAACACTTCTGGATCCTGCAACTGGTGTTCTCCTGACCTCTCCTTACATGCCGGCCGCTATTCGGCCTCATCGCAATGCGGCCTTGTTTTACTGCGTATGCATGGGTGGATGCAGCAGTTTTTTTTATTTTTATTTTTTTATACCCCCCACCCCCCAAGAACCAGATTCTCTGTGCCTGTCGTGGCGGCAATCCCCGAACCCGGTGGGGGACACCGGAAGTAAGGGATGCCGTCGAGCTGAAGGAATCCTACAGAGCTTGGTTGGCTCGTGGGACTCCTGAGGCAGCTGACCGGTACCGGCAGGCTAAGCGTGCTGCGGCCCGGGTGGAAGCAAAGACTTGGGTATGGGAAAAGTTCGGGGAGGCCATGGAGGAGGACTATCGGTTGGCCCCTACAAGATTCTGGCAAACCGTTTGGCGCCTCAGGAGGGGAAAGTAGTACTCTGCCAACACTGTTTACAGTGGAGGTGGGGAGCTGTTGACTTCAATTGGGGATATTGTCGGCCGGCGTAAGAAATACTTTGAGGATCTCATCAATCCCACTGATACGCCTTCCATAGAGGAAGCAGAGGCTGGGGACCCAGAGTCTGATTGATCCATCACTCAGGCTGAAGTCACTGAGGTAGTTCGGAAGCTCCTCGGTGGCAAGGCACCGGGGGTGGATGAGATCTGCCCTGAGTGCCTCAAGTCCCTGGATGTTGTAGGGCTGTCTTGGTTGACACACCTCTGTAGCATCGCGTGGCAGTCGGGGACAGTGCCTCTGGACTGGCAGACCAGGGTGGTGGTCCCTCTATTTGAGAAGGGGGACCGGAGGGTGTGCTCCAACTATAGGGGGATTACACTCCTCAGCCTCCTGGGTAAAGTCTATTCCACGGTGCTGGAGAGGAGAATTCGGCCGATAGTCAAAACCTCGGATCCAGGAGGAACAATGCGGTTTTCGTCCTGGTCGTGGAACACTGGACCAGCTCTATACCCTCCAGGGTGCTTGAGGGTGCATGGGAGTTTGCCCAAACAATTCACATGTGTTTTGTGGACATGGAGAAGGCATTCGACAGTGTCCCTCGTGGCATTCTGTGGGAGGTGCTTCGGGAGTATGGAGTTCGGAGCCATCTACTAAGGGTCGTGCGGTCTCTGTATGACTGGACCAGGAGCTTGGTTCGCATTGCCGGCAGTAAGTCAGACCTGTTCCCGGTGCATGTTGGATTCCGGCAGGGCTGCCCTCTGTCACCAGTTCTGTTCATTATCTTTATGGACAGAATTTCTAGGCGCAGCCAGGGGCCAGAGGGAGTCCGGTTTGGGGACCACAGGATCTCATCTCTACTTTTTGCAGATGTTGTCCTGTTGGCTCCTTCGAACCAGGCCCTTCAGCATGCACTGGGGCGGTTTGCAGCTGAGTGCGAAGCGGCTGGGATAAGAATCAGCACCTCCAAGTCCGAGGCCATGGTTCTCGACTGGAAAAAGGTGGCTCGCTCCCTCCAGGTTGGTGGAGAGCTCTTGCCTCAAGTTAAGGAGTTTAAGTATCTTGAGGTCTTGCTCACGAGTGAGGGAAGGATGGTGCGTGAGATTGACAGACAGATCGGTGCAGCGGCAGCAGTAATGTGGTCTTGTACTGATCTGTTGTGGTGAAGGAGCTGAGCCGAAAGGCAAAGCTCTCGATTTACCAGTCAATCTACGTTCCTACCGTCACCTATGGTCATGAACTTAGGGTCATGACCGAAAGAACAAGATCTCGGGTACAAGTGGCTGAAATGGGTTTCCTCTGCAGGGTGGCAGGGCGCTCCCTTAGAGAGAGGGTGAGGAGCTCTGTCACCCGGGAGGAGCTCAGAGTAGAGCCGCTGCTCCTCCACGTCGATAGGAGCCAGCCGCGGTGGCTTAGGCATCTATACCGGATGCCTCCTGGACGCCTTCCTGGGAAGGTGTTCCGGGCATGCCCCACCGGGAGGAGGCCCCGGGGAAGACCCAGGACACACTGGAGGGACTATGTCACTCGGCTGGCCTGGGAACGCCTCGGGATGCCCCCGGAAGAACTGGAGGAAGTGTCCAGGGAGAGGGAAGTCTGGGCATTCTTGCTTAGATTGCTGCCCATGCGACCCGGCCCCAGATAAGCGGAAGATGATGTATGGATGGATGGATGGATGGATGCATGGATGGATGTAGTCAAGGCGGGGGGCATTTGTTGTCAAGGCGGCCGTCCTAACTATAAAGCGCTGCGGGAAACCCTGATGTGTTATTAAGCAGGTGAGGGTGGTTTTATGTCCTCCAGAACTCAAGAAAACCCTTATCAGGGCTCTGAATATAAAATTTGTGACAGGGCAAGATCACTTGCAAAAGTTGTTGATGATGTAGTCTAATATACAACCACTGACATGAGTATTATAGCCTCTGTTTTCACTGGAGATCACATAAAAAAGGAATTCTTGCTTATGAGTCCACTATCCTGAAGCACAAAGCCAAATTGAGGGAACTCATCCAAGGATGTTGTATACACATTTCATCCCAAATTAAATATCCTTCTTTGAAAGTACATGCAGAGCCAGATCAAGGTCCTTAAGGCTCTGGGGCGCACGTCTATGGAGGGCCCCCCCCCCACCCCCCCACCCCCCCGCCTCATGATCACACCGCTACCACCGACCCACCCTATCCCCAAACACACAAACATACTTATACTGAGGGCTGGACTGAGACAAAAAAAATTAGCCCAGGCATTGTGGGCCAAGCAGCCCACCACCAGCTATCACTGCTTGGACGCCTAATTACATTAAAAGATGGACACACTGTGTGATTTTTCCATTCTTCTTTTTAAGCCCCATCTCTTTCTGGATGAACAAGTTGCATAAAGTGATAAACTAAAGATTCATGTGCTCAAACTGTACACATGCAATGAATATCTTGGACCTTCCATACCCGAGAACTTACAAAGAAGGAGGCAAGTATTTGTCGCTATCGGACAATGATAACCAATGAGAGAAATATGCTGCCTTTATTAAATATGTTGTTTCATGCGCTAAAGCATATAATAAAATGAGATTCCGGCGTATGTGGACACACAGCTGCACTGTAAGATGTGATCAATATGGAGTATCCTTTTTAAAACCAGGACTTGAGGAAATATGGACATGGGACTTTCATTTCCCATGGCAGGCATTGCATTTCTTTCATAATGTGAAGTTAGAGGGTTAAAAAAATCTGACTAATTAAGACAAATCAACATCTTAAAACAATTCCGGGATTACAGTTGTGGTCGTAATGAAAACCAGCATACACAGTGGTCCCCCAAGACTGAGTTTGGGAACTACTGACTTAAAGTATTGTGTACTGAGGACCGTGGCATGCAATGTCACACAGGTCTTTGGCCTCACATCACACGTAGTCTGAGGCTCGAAGGCCCCTTGAGAATTCAAGGCCCCGGGGCACTGGCCCCACTGGCCCGGTCTATAATTGAGCCTTGAGTGCATGTATTTTACAGTCTCAAAGAATTACAACATATGGCCCTTTTACTTTAAATTCTGAGGGTACTGTCATCATGCAGACTCTTTGTGATACAAATGTGAGCAGCCCAGGTTTGCATGTTCTGGCACTTGGAATTTTGAATTCTGTGCTTTCAATAAAAAAAGTCAAATGTGGGAATTCAAACTGCCATTAATGCACAGTTTCACTTATTGCATCAGCAGTATTGCAGAAGAGGTTTGATTCCCAGTTCTTGCAGTAGAGAACGTAAATGTAGATACCAGCTAGTGCCATTCACCATAGACATCTGTGCCTTTGCCTGGTTTGCAATTATTATTATTATTATTGTAAAAACTGTATTTAGAGAGCGCTAACAGGACACTTAGAATCCAACCCTGTGAGACAGGTGGACTCTGAATACAGTACAAGTCTTCTTGACCCTTGGTTTTATAATGCAGCAGTTGAATATGAATTCACTTTGTGATAACCTGTTTACTTTGTAATAACCCGTAAAAATGTTTTTACTGACTGTAGCCTATGGACATCACCTTAGATTCTAAAGAACCGTTTACTTCCATCGAACATAATAAAGATTCCAATTTCTTTTGTTTCTCCTGTTACTGGCCTTAATATTTAGTGCACAGATCCATTAGCCACAGACCACACATTTCAACTATTTGTGGTCTTGTGTGCCCATCTCACACCACAGTGCATGTAGAATGCAAAGCACTGGAGATACATTAGATGACTTTAGTTCTCTGGAAACAGTCCCACTACCAGTTCCTGCAGCAGCATGAACTGGGGTTCTGGTCTATTTTCATCATGAAGTCCAACATCAGGAGTATGGTGATCAAACCACAATATTTTGGGTCTGCAGGGACTATTAAGGAAAAACAAGAGAGTTGAGATTCAATGAAAAGTTCTGGGAAAACAAGCAATCACAAGTCTGGCCTAACCAATAATGTAAGAATAAACTTGGAGCGGGATCAGCATGACGCATTCCGCAAAAATTGAGCTGTATTTCTTCACATAATTCGGAGTTCTTACCTAATTTATAATGTATACTAACTCTTACCTTACTGTCAAAGGAAGGATAAACTCAAATCTGGACCAGTATTACCAATTATGCAAACATTTAGCTGAATTTCTTAATCTAATTCCGAATTCTTACCTAATTGGTAATGTAAGAGTAAACTTGGAAATGGACCAGCATGACCGGTTATGTCAGAATTATGTTGAAATTGCTCACCTAATTGAAGATTTCTTACCTAAGTCATGATGTATATAAATATTAGGGTAATGCTGACCCAGCCTTAAGTTCTCTGGAAGAATGAAGTAGAGTTAGCTCAACTAATTCTGACATCTTATCTCACTGTTAATGTAAGAATGAATTTGAAACTTGACCATTATGGCCCATTATTCAAGAATTAAACTGGAATTCTTAACTAATTCTGAATCCTTGTCTACCTGATCATGTAAGAATAAAAGTGAATCTGGACCAGCATGATTCATGTGAGAACTAAGTTGGATTTTCTGACCAAACTCTGAAATCTAACTTGCCTGTTAACTACACTCTAAAGGGTCATACCTACGCTCAGTCAAATTACATTTGTGTACTTTACTTCAGCTTCACTATCCTGTTCATTCAACTCTTGCAATGCGAGTTATGTACTCGGTCTGCTTGATAGAGGTATAATGCTGAGTTCGCTTGAGCAAAGTAGACTTCAAATTCTCTGTTCTTGGAGTGAACGTCTGTGCTCAGTTAGCACTTGCGCAGTAGAGCACTTAGCGAAGTAAAAATAAACGGGAGTGGGACTTGGATGTCACTAGAAGCAGAACTTTCCTCGGTGTCAAGGTAAGTTATTCGACTTTGACAAATACTTCCTTTTGCCAGGTATGAATGAATTATTCACAATTGAACGTGATAGGCCAGTTTATTTGTGTGTCGGGGGATAACTAACAGTCTAACTTTGCAGTCTAATACTGATGTTCGCAGACGGACTTGCGGCTGGAGAAGTTAACGGAATTTTTAAAAAGCGATGGGAGTTGGGGGCGAGGCAGGCTAAGGGGGTTCTGGTAAGGTGCAGGTCCGAGGTGAGCTCCAAAATGCAGTACTCAGTAACTCGGACAACACAGTAGTGTTGGTGGCATGTTGAAAAATGCGAAATGCATTTGTTGGAGTAGTTCTGAGCTCTTGGCTTCAGTCAGAATCATCCATACAGTAGATCAAGCCCGATATAAATATCATTATATAAATAAATAAAAAAGGTTTTTCATTTACTTTGTAATTTAGTTGGCGGTATTAAAATCCTGTTTACCGCAACAACTTCTAAAACCATGCCAGTTATGATGTATGGGGCAACTTACAGCTGAATCCTGTTGCATGATGGAAAAAAAATATGGAGTAATTTACTCAGTTCTTTACTCAGATGCGGCTGCCTGTGTGCATTAAATGACACAAGAGCCAGAAATATAATGCACATAAGAATCCGTCAAATTATCACGCGCAAATCACAGTCTGTCTGAAACATGAGAATCTGATCTGCACTGAGCTCCCGGGGGTGACTTGTTTTTGGTGTCTATTTAACCTCTTTCAACTTGCTTCCTGTTTCTAAGAAGTCACTGCATGTAACTATGCATTTCTATCAAGTTAATGCTGTGTTTATACTTATATTAACACACATCACATCATTCGAATGTTAGTGATTTTGACAGACAGTGAAAAAAACGTACCTGCTGCCACTACTGCCTTCTTCCACAAGAAACAATGACGCAGACAGCAAGCCTTAAGGGGACATTTCCTGGAAATGTAGATGTAACAGGGCATTCTAATTGTTATCTTTTAAGTGCCATAAATTATGTTTGTTATTTTTTGATGGATTGAAGTGGACTTTTTTCTGGACTCCAATTCTAAAAACCCTGACCACTGATGAGCAGAGATAAGACTCACTAACTTCAGTATATTCAAATGAAAACACTACCGTGCGGATATTATGGAGCGGCCACTGATGACTGTGGGAAAAAAACCCTTGGCCATCACCCTGACGGGCGCACTCACGTGCGAGGGGAATTTTTGAGGAGAGTGTTTTTATTGTTATGAGCCAGAGGTGCTGTGTTTCTCTTTGGCTCAGTAGCTTTGAAACCCATTTAAAATGTAAGCAAGTAGTTGTAGCAATTTGGACTTAATGGGTAAAAATATCCTGCCAAGTACATGAGGATTGTGACGTTTGCAAAGCACTGAGATAAGTGACCCCTGAATTTTAATTTTCTTTCCTTCATTCAGGGCTTCATTGACGGTGCTCTAACTATCTGTTCTGTCTCTTCAATATGTAAATTAAGACGACCAAACAGAATTTACTGATTTAGGGAATAATTTATTATGTGATGGTTTGAATTAATGGCCATATTACACCTTAGCTGATTTTGACTCATATACAAAAGTATTCCGTCTGTCCGCACCAGTTTGTCCGACTGAATTCTGAAAAACCGCTTAGCAGATCGTTTTCAAATTGTAGCCATACATTCTAAACTTCATGGAGAGGTGCTGTGCCAAGTTTCATGAAAATGTGAGGATATTTTCAAAAATCACTTTTGTTTTCCATATTTTGAACTTAAAAAATTTACCACTGCAAAATTTGTCCAACCAATTTCTTGAAAATTGCTTCTCAGATTTTTTTCAAATTTAAGTCGTGCATTCTATAGATTCATGCAGAGGTGCACTGCCAATTTATATGAAAATATGCCGTAATCTCTTCAGTGGACAAGGTCAGGTGAGTTAGTGAGCTGTGCTCACTTTTTCACTTGTTTTTAATGTCTTGACGAATGATTAAAAAAATGTTGCATTGTAGCTACGAGTGTGCAGCCAATTTCAATATTTTTCATGCTTAGTTTTCATTGGCAGGCACCTCATCACCTCAGGTGTGTGTTTCTTTCACTTTGAGACAGTCTTGCTCAAACCAGTTGAAACTGGGTTAGTGTTAAGCTTGCTCAAGCGGCTGAATATCAACAGGATGTATGGGGGGAAAAACTCCACCCTGCTTGTGTTATTATATCTCGAAAGGACAGTTACTCTATGTATCTCACTCTGCTGTTGGTATTACACTTCCCATGACTGTGTGACCTCTTTGCAAAGATATTATATCAAATCCTGCTTCCCATCTATCCCATCGTGTCTACATTATTATCTCTGGGGAAATTACCTGAACAAAGTGAAAGCAAACTTTTATAACATTGAGAATATGCTCTTTCTTGGGATCTCCAGTTTCACCAGGAACAACATAATACAATCTAAATCCAAATCCAACTTAATGTAATACAAATATTACAAGAACGAAATTTGAAATTGTCAATCAACTATTTCTGCTCCTAAAAAGGTTATAGTATGCGGGGATTCCCCATCTCTAGTGTCAAAAATGGGTCATGTGACATCATCGCTAGCAACAGTCACCCAGCTCTCTTCAGTGAGTGCAGAAAGGGTCTGCAGAATTTGATTCTGAATACTACTATTGAGTACTACTACTAGGCCTAGTACTTCTACTACCATGGGTACTATTTATTATTCTCTTTCACCTCTATGATTACCTCAAACATGTATTTGCTTACCCACTTACATTTTTAGTTAGAGCATTCCATTGTTTTTAAAGGCCATTTCCTGTTAAATCTTGGTGTTGTGCCTTCGATGCTCCCCATATTGAAAAGTTGTCAGTTACTTGGCACAGAAGAGTGGATTTCTAAAGGTAATCTCTTATGTTTTTGACTGTTAGTTTTCTTTTACCTTCTTATTTATTGATTTATCAAGATTGTCATGGTTCTATCCTGCAGTCCCTTCCCCCTCCTGCTGTCTGCACCTCCACCTCAATGAGCCACATCTGTTGCTCATTGAGGTGGACGTGCAGTGAAGAGTATAAAAGAGCTGTACTGCCAAACAGGCAGTGCAGCTGCATTCTGTGTCTAATGGAGCCCTGTCTAAGTTGGTTGCCCCTGCGCCTCTGTTTTAAATTCTTTAAATTACAGCGCTCTCCATAATTATTGGCAAATTGGTTAAGATGTGTTAAAAGCCTTAAAATAAATTCTATTTTTATTGCAGAAGCATACTCTCACACTGAAAATTGTAGAAAAATGTAACCTTCAACTCAAGTGAATTTTAAGGGGGGGGAAAAAAAAAAATCGCTGACTGAGAAATAATTATTTTTCATAAAATCACCTGTTCCACAATTATTGGCACCCCTAACAATTCCTAGGAATTAAATGTAATTGAAGTATTTCTGTCATTTCTACAGTAGTTTACAAAGTTGATCAGAGTATCGAGGAACATTTAATCAGTAATTCATCACTACCTGTTTCCTCGGGGTATAAATATGACACAGAGGCCATTTCTCTTATCCACTCTTCAACATGGCAAAGACAAAGGAACACACCATTCAAGTAAGGCAGATGTGTGTCGACCTTCACAAGTCAGGCAGTGGCTACAAGAAAATAGCCATTCGCCTGCACCTGCCCATATCTACTGTCAGAGGAATCATTAAGAAGTTTAAAACAACTGGAACAGTGGTAAACAAGCCTGGACGAGGTCGCAAGGTTATTTTTCCACCGCGCAGTGAGGAGGATGGTAAGAGAAATAAAAAGTTCTCCAAAGCTCGCTGTTAAAGAATTGCAACAAATGGTAGCATCTTTGGGTGACAAAGTCTCCAAAACAACCATCAGGCGCTATCTCCTTGCCAACAAGCTGTTTGGGAGTCATGCACGGAAAAAGCCTTTTCTCACTCACAATCATAAACGCAAACGTCTGGAGTTCACTAAGCGGTACTGAAACTTCAACTGGGACCATGTGCTTTGGTCAGATGAGACAAGATAGAGCTTTTTGGCAACAAACACTCTAAGTGGGCCTGGCAGAACACAAAAGATGAGTATGCAGAAAAGCACCTCATGCCCACTGTGAAGTATGGGGGAGGATCGGTGATGCTGTGGGCCTGTTTCTCTTCCAGAGGCCCTGAGAACCTTGTTAGAGTGCATGGCATCATGAACACTTTGAAATACCAGGACATTTTAAATCAAAATCTGGTGGCCTCTGCCCGAAAGCTGAAGATGGGTCGTCACTGGGTCTTTCAGCAAGATAATGACCCTAAACATGGGGCAAAATCTACCAGAAATGGTTCACCAGACACAGAATGTAGCTCCTCCCATGGCCACTTCAGTCCCCAGACCTCAACCCCATTGAAAACCTGTGGAGTGAGCTGAAGAGGAGAGTGCAGAGGAGAGGACCCAGGTTGCTGGATGATTTAGAGAGATTGTGCAAAGAGGAATGGTTGAAGATCCCTCTTCAATGTGGGATTTTTTTCCCACTGAATAAATGCACTTGAATTAAAGGTTGGATTTTCCTCTTTTTTCATTGTGGTCCTATATTATTTAGAAAAAAAGAAGAATTTATTAGAAGCTAAAGAACACATCTTAACCAGGGGTGCCAATAATTATGGACGGCGCTGTAAATATGTTAAATTAAATATTTTTACTCAGCCTGTGCGTGTGGGTCCCTTTACTTGGTTTTGGGTACAGGGTCCCAGTGCCTGCCGGCTTCTTGCCTTCTGCCAGAGGGACCAATCCATGACAAAGATATTTATTGATTTGTTACTTCACTTTTTTTTTTTTTTGCAGTGGCCAGATTTTCAAAAATAAACCATCACATCTTGCTCTCGTCTTGAACAGGGCTCTCTTCGTTGATCCTCTTCAAAGTTTTCTTCCACAGTAGGTAAGTATTTCAGTTATTTGGTTTCCTTCACATTTAACACATTTGCTCTATCCGTCATTACTCGGTAGATCAGGAAAGTGGTTGTCTGCCTGACTTTTTTTTTTTTTAATTAAATTTGGCATCTCAAATTCCACCCGAATCTGGAATGCCCAATCTGAGAACTATGTACAGGCCTTGCTCGTATGCAACCCCCCATTGCCAGCTCAGCAGAGAGAGACAGTTTGCGACTCTCCTCCAAAGCATGGGCCTGTCAGCCCCACTATCTTTACACTCATTGGTCCAAACTATCGCAAGTTCAGGACAAGGGTGGAGGATGTGGAGGACTAAATGTGCCAAAATTAAATAAATAAATTCACCATTAAATAATTAATCAAGTGTGTCATTAATTAATTAAAATACCAATTCATTTTATGTAAAAAATATATATCATTATTTCACTAATTATGGTCCTGTGTTGCAGTGCTTCATGAATTAATTTTATCTGTCAACCTCGTCCATCAAAGTTGGTGGGCGGATCCTAACACCTGATTGGTTACCCTGCACATCAAGTCAAGGCATATAAGTCTAACAAAAGGAATGAAATGCTTCGCTTTAAGTTTAAACAGGGCAATGTTGGACTATGTAAGCGAGGCAAACCATTAACGTTGCATGTCATCCATCCATCCATCATCTGCCGCTTATCCGGGGCCGGGTCGCAGGGGCAGCAGTCTAAGCAGGGATGCCCAGACTTCCCTCTCCCCGGACACTTCCTCCAGTTCTTCCGGGGGTATCCCGAGGCGTTCCCAGGCCAGCCGAGAGACATAGTCCCTCCAGCGTGTCCTGAGTCTTCCCCGAGGCCTCCTCCCGGTGGGGCATGCCCGGAACACCTTCCCAGGAAGGCGTCCAGGGGGCATCCGATAAAGATGCCCGAGCCACCCCAGCTGGCCCCTCTCGACGTGGAGGAGCAGCGGCTCTACTCTGAGCTCCTCCCGGGTGACAGAGCTCCTCACCCTATCTCTAAGGGAGCGGCCCACCACCCTGCGGAGGAAACCCATTTCAGCCGCTTGTACCCGAGATCTCGTTCTTTCGGTCATGACCCAGAGTTCATGGCCATAGGTGAGGGTAGGAACGTAGATTGACTGGTAAATCGAGAGCTTTGCCTTTCGGCTCAGCTCCTTCTTCACCACGACAGATCGGTACAATGACCGCATTACTGCTGCCGCTGCACCGATCCGTCTGTCAATCTCACGCTCCATCCTTCCCTCACTCGTGAACAAGACCCCAAGATACTTGAACTCCTCCACTTGAGGCAAGAACTCTCCTCCAACCCAGAGGGGACATATCACCTTTTTCCGGTCGAGAACCATAGCCTCGGACTTGGAGGTGCTGATTCTCATCCCAGCCGCTTCACACTCGGCTGCAAACCGCCCCAGTGCATGCTGAAGGTCCTGGTTCGAGGGAGCCAACAGGACAACATCATCCGCAAAAAGCAGAGATGAGATCCTGTGGTCCCCAAACCGAACTCCCTCCGCCCCCTGGCTGCGCCTAGAAATTCTGTCCATAAAAATAATGAACAGAACCGGTGACAAAGGGCAGCCCTGCCGGAGTCCTACATGCACCGGGAACAGGTCTGACTTACTGCCGGCAATGCGAACCAAGCTCCTGCTCCGGTCATACAGAGACCGCACGGCCCTTAGTAGAGGGCCCCGGACTCCATACTCCCGAAGCACCTCCCACAGAATGCCACGAGGGACACGGTCGAATGCCTTCTCCAAGTCCACAAAACACATGTGAACAGGTTGGGCAAACTCCCATGCACCCTCAAGCACCCTGCGGAGGGTATAGAGCTGGTCCAGTGTTCCACGACCAGGGCGAAAACCGCATTGTTCCTCCTGAATCCGAGGTTCGACTATCGGCCGGATTCTCCTCTCCAGCACCCTGGAATAGACTTTACCCGGGAGGCTGAGAAGTGTGATCCCCCTATAGTTGGAGCACACCCTCTGGTCCCCCTTCTTAAATAGAGGAACCACCACCCCGGTCTGCCAATCCAGAGGCACTGTCCCCGACTGCCACGCGATGCTGCAGAGGCGTGTCAACCAAGACAGCCCTACTACATCCAGAGACTTGAGGTACTCAGGGCGGATCTCATCCACCCCCGGTGCCTTGCCACCGAGGAGCTGCCAAACTACCTCAGTGACTTCAGCCCGAGTGATGGATGAGTCAGCCTCTGAGTCCCCAGCCTCTGCTTCCTCTATGGAAGGCGTAACAGTGGGATTAAGGAGGTCCTCGAAGTATTCCTTCCACCGGCCGACAATATCCCCAGTCGAAGTCAACAGCTCCCCACCTCCACTGTAAACAGTGTTGGCAGGGTACTGCTTTCCCCTCCTGAGGCGCCGAACGGTTTGCCAGAATTTCTTCGGGGCCGACCGATAGTCCTCCTCCATGGCCTCCCCGAACTTTTCCCATACCCAAGTTTTTGCTTCCGCAACCGCCCGGGCCGCAGCACGCTTAGCCTGCCGGTACCTGTCAGCTGCCTCAGGAGTCCCGCGAGCTAACCAAGCTCGATAAGACTCCTTCTTCAGCTTGACGGCATCCCTTACTTCCGGTGTCCACCACCGGGTTCGGGGATTGCCGCCACGACAGGCACCGGAAACCTTACGGCCACAGCTCCGAACAGCCGCGTCAACAATGTAGGTGGAGAACATGGTCCATTCAGACTCAATGTCTCCAGCCTCCCTTGGGATCTGGTCAAAGCTCTCCCGGAGGTGAGAGTTGAAAACCCCTCTGACAGAGGGTTCCGCTAGACGTTCCCAACAAACCCTCACAACACGTTTGGGCCTGCCAAGTCTGTCCAGCTTCCTCCTCCGCCAGCGGATCCAACTCACCACCAGGTGGTGATCAGTGGACAGCTCAGCCCCTCTCTTCACCCGAGTGTCCAAGACATACGGCCGAAGGTCAGATGACACGACCACAAAGTCGATCATTGACCTCCGACCTCGGGTGTCCTCGTGCCACGTGCACTGATGGACACCCTTATGCTTGAACATGGTGTTCGTTATGGACAAACCATGACTAGCACAGAAGTCCAATAACAGAGCACCGTTCGGGTTCAGATCGGGGAGACCGTTCCTCCCAATCACGCCCCTCCAGGTAACACTGTCGCTACCCACGTGGGCGTTGAAGTCCCCCAGTAGAACGATGGAGTCCCCAGTCGGAGCACTTTCGAGTACCCTTCCTACGGACTCCAAGAAGGTCGGGTACTCTGCACTGCCATTCGTCCCATAAGCCGAAATGACTGTGAGGCACCTATCCCCAACCCGAAGGCGCAGGGCAGCGGCCCTCTCGTTCACCGGGGAAAACTCCAACACCTGACGGCTAAGCTGGGGGGCTATAAGCAAACCCACACCAGCCCGCCGCCTCTCACCGCGGGCAACTCCAGAGTAGAAGAGAGTCCAGCCTCTCTCAAGGAGTTGGGTTCCAGAGCCCAGACTGTGCGTGGAGGTGAGGCCGACTATCTCTAGCCGGTATCGCTCGACCTCCCGCACAAGCTCAGGCTCCTTCCCCCCCAGTGAGGTGACATTCCATGTCCCCAGAACCAGATTCAGAGTCCGGGGATTGGGTCGCCGGGGCCCCCGCCCACGACTGCCACCCAAAACACAAGGCATCAACCCCTTCTGAACCCTCCCGCGGGGGATGGGCCTACGGGAAAGCGGGCCCACGTCGCTCATTCGGGCTATGCCCGGGCGGGTCCCGTGAGCGGAGGCCCGCCCACCAGGCGCTCGCCTACCAACCCCAACCCCAGGCCTGGCTCCAGGGTGGGGTCCCGGTGACGCCAATCCGGGCGACGTACGCATCCTCGATTTTCTGGCATTCATAAGGGGTTTTCGAATCGCTCTTTGTCTGACCTGTCACCTAGGACCTGTTTGCCCTGGGAGACCCTACCAGGGGCAAATAAGCCCCAGACAACATAGCTCCTAGGATCATCCAGGTGCCCAAACCCCTCCACCACGATAAGGTGGCGATTCAAGGAGGGGCGTTGCATGTCATTCGCGCATAATTACGCTTTCTGACTCTCCGCGATCAAGCAAATTTACCTTGCTCTGTTTCTTTAACCCCTTTCTGCAGATGTAGACGCTCGCGTCTATAGACATGCAAATTTAAGCACTTAGTTACAGCACTCGACCACGAGATGGCACCCCCGGATCAGCTATTGAATATTCACAAGCAGGCAGAGCTGAAACGCGATTTAGAGTATGGAGAAGTTCCCTCCAATCCCTGTTTTTCAGGAGTTGCATGAATTAAACTCCTCAGCTAAGCCTGATATGCAAACTGGTCAATATCCTTGCCCATAGTATCGATCCAGTAGTTTTAAAAAATTATCACTTGCGACAGAAAAAAACTTAGTACTCTGTAGCAACCATTTTAGCTACAGTAAGCCAACAGTATTCCAATTAGTGGTTAAAAACATACATTTTGTGAAGCAAAAAATCCGACATAGTATTGATTCTCTCACATTCCACTGTCAATTACAGTCATCACACACAAAATATGCGTAGTTCCCTCCCATGGATTAACGCGTATATTCCTCTATTGACAAATTCAGCGCTCCGCTTCTATCCACCCATTGGAATTATTCCGAATGAAACAGTACTGGAGGGTTCCTTCTACCCGATACATCTGTCTCTGGAGGAGGGCATCAATGAAGAAAACAGGTTATACTTCTACTCTGTTGCATGCAGCTCACGCACGTCGGTAGATCCCTCGGTACGTTCATTACACCATTCTGATGAATATAATAGGGCTTATGTCGTTTGATTTTTCGTGAAACTGAAATCTCTGTTCTGTGAAAATAAGGTGTATTTCAGAAGTCAGATATTACTGAGTTAGTGAGTTTATATACCCTTATAAGGTGTAAGGTCATGAGCTTGGATGTGAGAGTGGTTGGCTTTTCATTGCAGCGTGAATGTTATAGCTGCTTAATCAGCACTTTTTTTAATGCTTGGGGGACTTCGAAGAAAAATGGACAATATTGTTAACTTTATTATGGAGAAAAGGAATGTTTTGTGTTTGGAGAGGTTACTAGTGACCAATGATGTTCAACTGCACTGATATTGATAAATTCATGCTAAACTCAACCAGAAAATCATTAGTTCATGCTGAATTTCATTCCCCAAAAGTTAATTTGTGTTAAATATATGATTAATGTATGATTTGACAGTGAACCATTTTGATGGATCTCAGACTTTGGGGAGACACCTGGAGAGCTGTCTAATTTGGCTCATAGCATGCGGGTAATCTAGAATGTAATGTTCAAGATGAATTGTACTTGTGGTCAAGAAGTTTATGATCCCAGATATGTATAGATTTAAGCCTGAGCAGTTTTTCATTTGTCAGTATTATTTTTTTTTTGCTATTTCAATGGTGAATTCTCATGAAGATTCTTTATGTTTGCAGCCCCTTTTCTCCACCAGAATCATAAGACCCCGAGTTCTACTCACAACACTTGGTCAAAGGAATCCTACATAATTCACTTTGTTAATCCATTTAACATATTTAAGTCAATAAATTAAAAATTAAATGAAATTAAATTCTCGCATCACATTTGCAATATAAAAATGCCGACTTCTGAACCAAAATGAAAATACCAGACAAATGAATCGCAGCCGCTGCAAAAGAAAATCCTAACAGCAAAATAACCTCAAATTCTAGCACAGAATCATACAACTACTGTATTATCAAGTGTCAAGTAGGCCTATTCTCGACAAACTGTTACCAAGCTAGCTTGCCGTTACAAACCTGTCACAGGGGTCACAAACAAAAGTATGAATATTAAGTCTTCCTCGATATCGTGCCGTGATTCGAGCACTGAATACGATGGTTTTGCATTTCTGTTGCTTGGCTAAGCGCAAACGAAAAAAGGGTTGTTATTGGGCGTTTTCGACTGGTACTTTTTGTACACAACGCAGCTTCCGTTAACAACGTTTTACATTCGACAGGCCATGGTGACGTCATATGGCAGGAAAATAAACTCAACGAAGTTAACGAAGGAAATCCTCCGTTAAATCACTTTCGTTGAACACAATTTGCGTTCGACTGGTATTTTGCTGCTATAATTTTGTAAGAAACTGTAAGAAACAGATTTCAGACCATTATCCACCAAATCTACACTTGTTTTTCAGGAGACTATACGTGTAATGTTTGGCTTTGGTAAAGGCTAAATAGAAAATAACGGTCTGAAGTCAGACTAATTACACTGTGGGAAGTTTCGTATTGACAGCTATAATGAGCGGTGATTCGTGTACTATTTGTCTCATACGATAATGTATGGCATGCAGGAGAAGAAGTAACCTTGTCAACTCTGTCATTAGAGTATAGGCAACGATAAGCTCGAGATCATCATCGTCATCACTACTGCTGGGCGGAGCCTAATTGTACTCAACAAAAATGTACCAGTCGAAAACGCCCAATGTCGCGGTTTTGTGTTATCTGGACTGCCCCTTATCTGTGTTTCCCCGTTAGCTGTCAATGGTGCAGTGAATTTTTTCAGGGCCATTGTTGCTATTGGGCATTTTCGACTGGTACTTTTTTGTTGAGTACAATTAGGCTCCGCCCACCTGCGCAAAGAGCAAAAATATTCCTTCATTACAAGCCCGGTCGAATGATACACGTTAACAACGGGGAGAGGCATGGTGTCTTCTGCTGAATTACCGGTAGTTGAAGTACTAGATGATGGTATTGAGGACAGCAGTAGTGATGACGATGATGATCTCGAGCTTATCGTTGCCTGTACTCTAATGACAGAGTTGACAAGGTTACTTCTTGTTCTCCTGCATGCCATAGATTATCATAAGAGACAAATAGTACACGAAATAAATACAAATAGTAAAATATACAAATAGACAAATAGTACTTACAGTTTCTTACAAAATTATAGCAGCAAAATACCAGTCGAATGCAAATTGTGTTCAACGAAAGTGATTTAATGGAGGATTTCCTTCGTTAACTTCGTTGAGCTTATTTTCCTGCCATATGACGTCACCATGGCCAGTCGTATGTAAAACGTTGTTAACGGAAGCTGCGTTGTGTGCGAAAAGTACCACTCGAAAACGCCCATTGCTGGGTCTGCTCTGCCTAGCCAGGAATGCGTTTCTCAGAAGAACGGGTGCTAACTTACATAGTTTGAGCCATTGACAGTGAATGGATGCACTACGTAAGTAAAGTTGCCTCCTGTTAATTTTTGTCCAGTTTCCGGGGTTCGGTGAATGACGTTCACCTTACGCACAGGCTATTTTTAGATATTGGGCGGATCCCCATTAAAGACTAGTAATTAGAAAGCAGAGGTCACCAACCCTTTTCCTGGAGAGCTACCATCTTGTAGGTTTCAGATCTACCTCTAATTCGGCACACCTGATTCAATTAATTAGCTACTTAATTTCCCAGCTCGTGATCTTGTTAAGTAGCTAATTAGTTGAATCAGGTGTGCTTAATAGGAGGTAGAGCAGAAACCTACAGGATGGTGGCTCTCCAGGCACAGGGTTGGCGACCCCTGGTCTAAAGGGAGCTTTTTGCACATTGTACGCGGTGTATTGAAGTGAAGCTACGTGATCAGTCCAACACGCACAGAGCCCTCTATAAAGGGCTCAGCACACACAATATCCATTCTTAAGGCAGTGCACATTGTACTATCACATGTATGGAATAAGCCTCCTGTTCCTGAGCACAGTCAGGAGCGCGTTTCCCAAACTATCCTAGTTCGTCCATTCACAGTCAATGGGCCCAGCTATGCAAGTTAGTATCTGTGATTTTGGAAAATGCACCCCAGCCTGGGTTAAACAAAGGAATAACTTTTTAGATTTAGTGAACAGTAATTTGTGAGTAGATCCGTAGACTGCGCAGTAACAGTGCCTTCCCATTTATGCCGTTTGCATAACAAAAATAACTTGGAGATAACAATTTTGAAGATTCCAGGAAATCCCACCAAATTCCGCGAATTTTTTATTTCTTTATATTTCTATTTTTTGAGGGGTGGAAACACTGGGGCTCATGCGCAGTAGAGCACTATGGGAAGTTAAAAGAAACTGTACTCGGGAGTGGGACTTGGATGTCACAAGAAGCAGAACTTCTCTCGTTCTCAAGGTAATCAATTCGACTTTAACAGATATTTACTTGTGTCAGATATGAATTAATTATTCACAATTGAACGTGAAAGGCCAGTTGTGTGTGTGTGTGTGTGTGTGTGTGTGTGTGTGTGTGCGTGTGTGTGTGTGTGTGTGTGTGTGTGTGTGTGTGTTGTAGCGCAGATAGAACGAGGAGACTCATAAAAAATATATATTGTTCGGGCGCCAGGCAGCCGTCAACTGCCAACTAAAGAATTCCGTTATCCACGCCACAGCAGGAATAAGTATAGAATCCAGCAAACAAGCAATCACGTTGTTTTTTTTTCATTTGGCATAAATCCATATATTTTTTGAGGAAGAAGCATCAATTTAGCAACGACAACATCACAGAATGCGTTCAAAAATAAAAAAATAATAGAAAAAAACAAAGACAAAAAAAAGTATGCATTTAAACTGCGTGTTTTTTTTGTATCAGCGGAATGCAAGGACCGATAACAAGAACACAAAACACAAATCTTAATGCAAATCGCAAATTCAAGGTACCTTCCTAATATTTTTTTTTTCTGGTCTCAAGTTCAAACATAAAGACGCGACAATGTCGGCCAAACACTGATGTCACGGCGATTAAACAAAAACAAATCGATTAACACCCCCCCCCCCGATGCTTACACATCCATAGTCAAGAATGCAATGAGAAGAAAATAAAATAATGAAACGAAATATAACGAATTAAGGCGGGGGAAGAGCATTTAATAAATATTTTAAATTTACATTTAACCTAGGTGCTGACGCAAATATTTCGGGGATGTATGGAGTAGGGAAGCAAGTGCGAAAGGCTCGATTGAAATCGATTCTTGACTTGTACAGACCTTATCGCAGTCCTCATTCATTCAGTCTGGGGGAAAAATATACTTAAATTTCTCCACTGTGAAGAGTGTAGCCGACCGGTCCGTATCCCCAAGGCAGAAGTATTCCTTCTTTTGGTGGCAAATATTCGAATCTTTCAGGCGTTGAAAAAAAAATATTTCCCCGACTGATTCCAGTAGATCAGAGGTTTTTCTGTTGTCTTCACCTGATATTCCTCATTGTAGTATTATGTTACTATTATTATTTTTTTTTCTATTAACTCCCAGTTTTTTTTTTTCGTCAGGTATACTGTTTTTTTGAATTTTCGCGCCACGCAACTCATTCGCTCCCCTCTCACATCTCGCACTACGCACTTCCCGTAAGACAGAGACGCCCCCTTTCCATACCTGCCATCTACTTATAGGTTTTCGCCAACCCCATTTCCATATTACATTTCATTATTATTATTATTCTGATTGAAATCATTTTTTATAAAGAGGAAAGAAAAAACGTCAAAACACAATGATGGAAATATTTATAGTTTTTTATAGTAATTATGTAGCTGGACTGGTATGGACGCTACACTCTCCCCCCCATGAAAGAAAAAAAAAAAATGATAATAATAATAATAAAGCAACCCTTCCTTGGTTGATTACAGAGAGACTAAGCAGAAAATCCAAGAAAGTCCTCCTCATCTGAATCTTCTAAAAGAATATCAAATACAGTTTGTCTTTGTTGGACATCAATTTCTGCAGCTGACGGAAAACAGGGCTTAACATTGCTGACATGCACAGTACATAGATCCTCCCCGCTGTCTTCTTTCACCACCTGGACATTCACAGGGCCCATCTGTTTAATGACACGGTAGGGACCCTTCCATTTTGGAGCCAGCTTTGCGGAAAATTTTTTAGCGGCCTGTGACCGAGGGTGACTTCGGACCCACACGCGATCCTTTGGCTGGTAAGTCACTTCCCTTTTGCTTTTATTGTAGTTTCGCAGTTGTCTATTTTTAGCTTTCCTGCTGCTTTCTCTGGCTTTGGTTTGCAGCTCATTCAACTTTTTTACCACTTCATAGTGAGGAAGGTCTGGAGAGAGATCCCGATTATGGAGAAGTTTGTCCATTGGACTTCTAAGTTTTCTGCCCAAGTGTAATTCAGCAGGGGATAATCCAGTGGTTTCATGTGCAGCAGAGTTTAGTGCAAAACGAAACTCTGGTAAGAACTGATCCCATTTGCAGTGGTTATCCTCAATGTAAGAAGTGATCATATATTTGAGATTGCGATTAACTCTCTCGGTCATGTTGGTTTGGGGATGATATGCTGTTGTAAATTTCTGTCCAACTGACCATTTTCCACAGAGATCTCGGATGAAAGAAGATACAAACTGTGACCCCCTGTCTGACAGAATGTAGTCTGGTACACCCCAGCGGGTGAGAAATTCTTTCCTGAAAATGCGTGAAACCACTTGAGCTGAGGCTGAGCGAACAGGAAATAACTCGACCCATCGAGTGTAATAATCTACAAACACGAGCAGGTACTCATTCTTGTCTGAGCTTCGTGGGAAAGGGCCCATGAAGTCTACACCAACCATCTCATTTGGCCGGTTCGTCACAGTTTGTTGAAGTTTCCCACATGCTTTTCTGTTCTCGCCTTTACAGATTTGGCACTTGGAGCAGATCTTGATGAAGGCTTTGACGTCGTCCCACATTTTGGGCCAGAAAACCACATCATGGAGGCGTTTGTACGTTTTAAAAATGCCTTGATGGCCACACAGTGGGGACTCATGGTAAGCCTGCAGGACTGATTGGACCAGAGCGGTAGGAACAAGAAGACGATAATGTGTCCTATCTTCTGAGATGCAGGTCTTCTTATACACCAAATCTCCTACAATCGCAAACTTTGCTTCAGTGGTCTTATCACCTTCAGCCAGCCCTCTAATGATTTCCTGGATTTTAGGGTCTTTTTGTTGCTCTTCCCAGATGGTAGCTGTTGAAACTGGCAGTTCCTCAGACTCTTTCTGATTGGACAACAGCATGCAGGTAGAGTCAAGTGGGCTTCTTGAAAGAGCATCTGGCGCTGTATTAAGTTTGCCTTTTCTATACTCAATGACAAAATCAAACTTTTGAAGTCGCAGTGCCCACCTAATAAGGCGACTGGAGGTTTTTGTCGTATTCATGACCCACAGCAGAGAGGCATGGTCGGTCACAACAGTAAATAACTTTGGCTCCAAATAATGTTGCCACTTCTCGAGGGCCCAGATGACAGCCAGACATTCCTTCTCGGTTGTGGTGTAATTGCGCTCTGCGGGGCTCAGAACCCGACTAGCATAGGCAATATTTTCCTCATGAGCGGTGCCCTTCTTTTGTGCCAGAACTGCACCAAGACCTACATCACTCGCGTCGGTGTATACAATAAAAGGGTAATTCAGATCAGGATGTCCCAGAATAGGTGGGGATACCAGATGACGTTTCAGGGTTTCGAAAGCTCTTTTACATTCATCGCTCCACTTAAACACTCGACCTTTTCTTTTTAGGGCATTGATGGGTTCAGCCACTTGCGAGAAACCAGGCACAAACCGATGATACCACCCGGCTAACCCCAAGAAGCGCTGTACCTCTTTGACATTTGTAGGTGTTGGGTAGGCTTTAATGGCTTCGATTTTGCCAGGGTCTGCCGCAATCCCTTCAGAGGAAATTACATGGCCCAGATATGTGATCTGCTTCAGACAGAACCTACACTTTTTGAGGTTTAATGTCAACCCTGCAGCTCCAAGTCGGTTTAGGACCACCTGGAGATCTTGGAAGTGTCTCTCAACTGTGGGTGAGTACACAATGACATCATCCAGATAGACCAAACAGATTTTCCCTCTAAGATCAGCCAGAGTGAATTCCATTAGGCGCTGAAATGTTGCTGGGGCATTCTTGAGGCCAAAGGGCATCACCTTGAAATGGAATATGCCAACGTGTGTAATAAAAGCAGTTTTGGCTTTACTTGAGTCATCCATTGGTACTTGCCAGTATCCACTGTTAAGATCCAGGGTAGAATAGACAGATGTGCCAGCAAGCGACTCCAACAGCTCAGAAATGTTTGGTAAAGGATAGGCATCGGTCTCAGTTACAGCATTGACTTTCCTGTAATCTACACAAAATCTAAAACCACCATCTTTTTTTTGTACGAGAACAACTGGAGAGGCCCAACTGGAATAAGATGGCTCGACAATGCCCTCGGCCAGCATGTCCTTCAGCTGCTGCTCCACTACCGCCTGTTTCATTGCGGATAGACGGTATGGCTTTTGTTTAATAGGCACCTCAGCACTGGTGTAGATATGGTGACGCAGGATATGGGTTTTTCCTGGTTTTAATGAACAGAGCTCTGGTTGACTTTCCAAAATTAGTCTGAGGCGTGGTTTTTCCCCCTCCGGCAGGTCACAGCTCCTTACTGCCAGATCAATATAGTCTTGCGGAGTCAAAGCTGCGGGGACGGGAAGCAAACATGGAGGAGGAACAGTTGTTAACAGAGAAAGTGGATGCAGCCCCGCATCACCAAGGAACAGTGGAGAGGCGATATGATTGCTGAATACTTGATCTTCATGTGGCTGGAAAAAGAAGATCTCTGGTCTGTTCTTGAAACTATATTGCTGATCAGAGGCATTAAGCTGCAAACCACTAAAAAACAAAAAGTCCAACCCCAGAACTACCCTATAGGCTAAAGCTTTAGGGGCTAGCACAGCCACTGGCAAAGTACAGGTATTACTATGCAAATCAATCATTATTTCAGCCCAGCCTAATGGCATCTCTGTTTCGCCATTGGCCAGGTAAAGCGGACCCTGAACCCAGGGTTTTAAATCATCCTCTGGCTGTTTCACCTCTCTCCACACACTTTCATGGATAAGGGTGTAGCTAGCTCCTGTATCTATAATGGCTTTCCCTTGCCAAGCACCAATGCTTATGGGGACCACAAGTTGTTGAGGTATATATACATCATGATACTGGTCATCTCGAACATGCTTCAAAGAGGTTTTATCAGCAACTGGTTGCTGAGACAGACTCTCAGAGGCAGAGGTCACTGACATATTACCCCCTTGGTTTCCAGATCTAGGAGGTCTGGAGGAAGCTTTGGATTGGGAAGACTGTAAGGATGAGTGAGGAAGGTTTGCAGGGTTTTGATACTGAGGACATGAACCAGGTGGGTGTTGACCTTTACAGCGCCAACACATCACAAAAGGCTTCTCAGGGGATTTAGCCGTTGCGAGGGATTTCGATGATGTGGCTTCATGTTTATTGCATGTTCTACGTTCATAAAGCATTTGTTGCTCTAAATCTTTCTCAAGTTGGTGCCCGAGTCTAACCAGTTCATCAACGGAATGGACCCGTCCTCTGAGTTGACTGGTAAGATGTGGCTTAGCATTTTTTAGAATCAGCTTGACAATGTCAATATCCGACATAGAGGGATTCCAACGCTTGCATAATGCTCTATAAGAAAAAGCAAAATCACGAATTGGCTCCTTGTCCCCTTGTTTTCGGCTTCTCACCCTGTCTGCCAACTCATCTTCATAATCTTCTGACAAGAAAGCGGAAAGGAAAGCAGTCTGAAACTCAGACCAAGATGTCACCTGGGTTCTTGCAATCTCCCACCAATCACGAGCTGTTCCATGTAGGACTGTTCTAAATGTGGCGAGAATGTCCGCATCAGTTAATGGTTGTACAGCTAAGAAATCACCACACTTGGAGAGGTACAGAACTGGGTCAGGATCATCCTGTGGTCTGCCATAAGTTGGAAAAGACAACTTAAGATGATCAGTTTTGATGGCAGTAGACACAGGCAAGAAAGGCACAGCAGAAAATGAATTTGGCACCACTCTTGATTGAGGAAGAGGAGTCGATGTGGAGGTGATTGCGTCAACCTTTTTCTCCAGGTTCTTAAGGCCAGTCTTCTGTTCATCAGCATGTTGTTGAAAGTGAGCCTGTAAATTGCTCAATGTGGTACACAACTGATCAAGCACATTAACACAATGATCTATTTTTGTCGACAGCTGAACATGAGAAGCTAAAAATGGATGTTGATGGGCCCGCATGTCCTGCTGGATTTCTTGCTGAAGTTGTTCCACCATAAAGCGGACTTGAGCATTCTGAGCGACAACTTGATTATTTGATTCTTCAGTAAACATTGTCTTAATGCCCTTTATCATGTTGCCCAAGTCATGATCTATTTTATCTCCGATTTCAGAGACAGCTTTGTTAAGAGTACCGAAATTTTGTTCTGTTTTTTCAATAAACCCTTTCAACCTTGCCTCCAAATGCTGTCTGTTGCGTGTAGTTTGTCTAGTTAAGTCTACCAAGTTATTCCTGATCTCCTCACACTGTTTAGTCCAACTGTCCTTAGTTTGCAGTGCAAGTTTCCCAAACTCTCTGCCAGGTGTGGGGAGTACAGCAGGCAGTTCACATTGTGCCTCAGAAACAAAAGATGGTAGGGTAGTCAACTCCATTTCAGAGTGGGAAAAGCTCTGAGCCTGTGCGCAAAACTCTTGTTGAGCTCTGGTTGGAGATGCTGCCCCAGTTAGTGAAGGGTTTGCAGGGGAAAAGGGTGCTGGTGTTTCTGACCCAGTATGTCTTAACAGTGAACCATTATGGGCAATGTTAGCAGGAGTAGGAAGTGGGTTTAATATGGGAGCGGTACGTATATTGAGAGGAGTTGAAATATCTGGAGGACCGTGCTCCAGTAATGTAGCAGAATGAGTAGCATGAATATTCCTAGGACTTGCCATCATTACTTGTAAAAAAAGTCAGGGTAAACTGAGGGTACAACATCAAACAACAACAAGTGCATTTGACCAACACAGCCTTAATGACATAAGGGAAATATCGACATATAAACACAATTCATGTTCAGTTCAGTTGCCTACAGCATATAGTTTTGGCTGGTGCAGATCAGGTCCAGTGCAGGTCCGGTTCAATATTGCTGTAAATTTAAGTCCAGGTTCCTTAATGTTCAAGTCCCTGTTCGGGCGCCAATCTGTAGCGCAGATAGAACGAGGAGACTCATAAAAAATATATATTGTTCGGGCGCCAGGCAGCCGTCAACTGCCAACTAAAGAATTCCGTTATCCACGCCACAGCAGGAATAAGTATAGAATCCAGCAAACAAGCAATCACGTTGTTTTTTTTTCATTTGGCATAAATCCATATATTTTTTGAGGAAGAAGCATCAATTTAGCAACGACAACATCACAGAATGCGTTCAAAAATAAAAAAATAATAGAAAAAAACAAAGACAAAAAAAAGTATGCATTTAAACTGCGTGTTTTTTTTGTATCAGCGGAATGCAAGGACCGATAACAAGAACACAAAACACAAATCTTAATGCAAATCGCAAATTCAAGGTACCTTCCTAATATTTTTTTTTTCTGGTCTCAAGTTCAAACATAAAGACGCGACAATGTCGGCCAAACACTGATGTCACGGCGATTAAACAAAAACAAATCGATTAACACCCCCCCCCCGATGCTTACACATCCATAGTCAAGAATGCAATGAGAAGAAAATAAAATAATGAAACGAAATATAACGAATTAAGGCGGGGGAAGAGCATTTAATAAATATTTTAAATTTACATTTAACCTAGGTGCTGACGCAAATATTTCGGGGATGTATGGAGTAGGGAAGCAAGTGCGAAAGGCTCGATTGAAATCGATTCTTGACTTGTACAGACCTTATCGCAGTCCTCATTCATTCAGTCTGGGGGAAAAATATACTTAAATTTCTCCACTGTGAAGAGTGTAGCCGACCGGTCCGTATCCCCAAGGCAGAAGTATTCCTTCTTTTGGTGGCAAATATTCGAATCTTTCAGGCGTTGAAAAAAAAATATTTCCCCGACTGATTCCAGTAGATCAGAGGTTTTTCTGTTGTCTTCACCTGATATTCCTCATTGTAGTATTATGTTACTATTATTATTTTTTTTTCTATTAACTCCCAGTTTTTTTTTTTTCGTCAGGTATACTGTTTTTTTGAATTTTCGCGCCACGCAACTCATTCGCTCCCCTCTCACATCTCGCACTACGCACTTCCCGTAAGACAGAGACGCCCCCTTTCCATACCTGCCATCTACTTATAGGTTTTCGCCAACCCCATTTCCATATTACATTTCATTATTATTATTATTCTGATTGAAATCATTTTTATAAAGAGGAAAGAAAAAACGTCAAAACACAATGATGGAAATATTTATAGTTTTTTATAGTAATTATGTAGCTGGACTGGTATGGACGCTACAGTGTGCGCGCGTGCGTATAGGGTGATAACTACCACACTCTGTAGTCTAACACTAATATTCTCAAACGGACGTGCGACTGGAGAAGCTTACGCATTTTTAAAAAAGCGACGGGGTGTGGGGGCGAGGTAGATTAAACCGGAGTAAAGTTGGTTTGGTATTCGATATTCGCCGGACATTCACGGAATATTCTTCTCGAAAGCCAAGAAATACACCAGGATGCAAAGTCAGACCTTCCTAAATCAGTATTTCCGGTACTGTGAAACGATTATCTAACCTCATTTACTCACAATTCTTCATTAAAACTTAGTGAAAAGCACTGATAGCTGCAGAAGCCTACGGCGGGGCTATCAGAAGACGTTCGGACCTGCTGAAACAGCGGAAGCTGTGATGAACGCAAAGCTATTATTTGTGAAAACAGAGAAAAGACTAATTTCACTAATTTTTCCACAATTATACCACATAAAACCAGGTCTAAATCAAAAATTACTTCAGTCACACTTGTGAAATCTTGATTATAGTAACAGTGAGAGCCTGGTGATAGTTTATGATCAGAAATTATGGTTGTGAAATGTTTCATTTATTTGTGAAAACAGAAAAAAAGACTAATTTCACTGATTTTCTTCCCCCCACTTGACCACATAAAACCAGGTCTACATCAAAAAATGCAGGAGTCACACTTGTGAAACCTGGATTAAATTAACAATAAGAGACAGGCAAAAATTTATCAACAGAAAATATGGTTGTGAAATGTTTAATTTATTTGTGAAAACTGAAAAAAGACTAATTTCACTGATTGTTTCCCCCCACTTGACCACACAAAACCAGGTCTAGATCAAAAAGTGCAGGAGTTCTATTTGTAAAATCTGGATTATATCAACAGTGCGAGCCAGGTAGTAATTTATGAACAGACATTCTGGTTGTGAAATGTTTCATTTATTTGTGAAAACAGAAACAAGATCAATTTCACAAATTTTTCCCAATTTGACCACATAAAAACCAGGTCTAGATCAAAAAGTGCAGGAGTCATACTTGTGAAATCTGGATTATATTAACAGTGCAAGATAGGTGATAGTTTATGATCAGAAATTCTGGTTGTGAAATGTTTTGTTTATTTGTGAAAACAGAAAAAATATCAATTTTGAATAATTTTTTCCCAATTTGACCACATAAAACAAAGTCTAGATCAAAAAGTACTCCAGTCACACTTGTGAAACCTGGATTATATTAACTGTGGGAGCCAAGTGATAGTTTATGGACAGAAAATATAGTTGTGAAATGTTTTGTTTATTTGTGAAAAAATTGAAAAGACCAATTTCACTAATTTTTCCCAATTTGACCATATAAAACCAGGTCTAGATCAAAAAGTACTTCAGTCACACTTCTGAAACCTGGATTATATTAACAGTGGGAGCCAGGCAATAATTTATGAACGGAAAATATGGTTGTGAAATGTTTTGTTTATTTGTGAAAACAGAAAAAACCCAATTTCCCTAATTTTTCCACAATTATACCACATAAAACCAGGTCTAAATCAAAAATTACTTCAGTCACACTTGTGAATTCTTGATTATTGTAACAGTGAGAGCCTAGTGATAGTTTATGATCAGAAATTATGGTTGTGAAATGTTTTGTTTATTTGTGAAAAAGACCAATTTCACTAATTTTTCCCAATGTGACCACATAAAACCAGGTCTAGATCAAAAAGTGCAGGAGTCACACTTCTGAAATCTAGATTATATTTACAGTTCAAGCCAGGTAATAATTTATGAATAGAAATTATGGTTGTGAAATGTTTCATTTATTTGTGAAAACAGAAAAAAAGACTAATTTCACTGATTTTTTCCCCCCTATGAGCGCATAAAACCAGGTCTAGATAGGAAAAAATACTAGAGGTACACTTGTGAAACCTGGATTGTATTAACAGTGGGTGCCAGGTAATCAAAAATTCTTATTGTTGGCAAAGTGAAAATTCCCTCTTTTCTTCAACTTGAGAAAAAATGTCCCATTCTTACTCTGTCAGTGACTGGCACTTCTGGTGAAACCTAAAGTTGCACGAGAAGCACTGAATCTGCAAGAGGAAAACAAAAAAATATCTAATTTGGGGGCCGCCAAGCTGTCACGGAATTACAGTCCCGCTACATTTTGGGTTGTAACTCAACAACTAAATAAGATAAAATCAAGTATGATATGTCATATTGAAACTATTAACTTGTTCTTTAATATTATTAAGTGAAAATATATTTTTTGAGAAATTTTCATTGAAGAAACAAGCAAAAACTACTCCGTCACGGAATTACACAAAATTGACGTGGTTTTTTAATCTTGTGTCTAACTATCCAGAAAGTGATGTTCCTATTATAGTTAAGTTATGAAACTTCAATATGTTCATATTTAAGGTGTTTTTTATTAATACTGTAAGTTATAGAGACAAATATTTACTTTAACCTGCTTTATGGGCAAGAAATTTCAGGAGGTGAATGTCACGGAATTACAAGAGGCAAATTGTCACGGGATGACAACAATAGTATTTATTAGTTTCAATGTATTAATTTCAATATATTATACATATATACATAATTATTTACATTTTTACAGTTTAGTAATATATTACAATGAGTTTTCCCTTACAATGACCAATCATAATACATACTTCAAATTTTTTTTTAAATCTCCATGTCAACATCGGCTTGGCAGCCCCCATTTGTTTTTGTTTAGTTACTGTGCAATTGAGTTTTTTAATGATCAACATTTGAAAACTTCCACGTAACCTAAGTGCACACCCAGAGTAAAATAATAGAGTAAAAGTGTAGTACGAAGCTGGTTGTGTTGATAAACTAATGAGAGACAGTTGAAGAGATTCAAACACCTTTCGAACAAAACAGGCTTAAAACATGGAATCTGGAAAACACTGTCCTTGAGGCTTATCAAAGAACATATTCAGTTTCAGTGTCATAACTGCAGCATATTAAAAACTGGCCATCAGCCTTCAAATATCAGTGAATTAGAATGAAACATTGGCAACTTTCTTAATATTCAATTGAGAACAAGGTAAGGAACATCAGATAGTGGCCATAAGGAGGCAACGGCTGAGTCTGATCCAGAAAATGGTCAGGTTACAGAAGGTAACATAAATATATAAATGTAAGGAATGCCTCTGCTCAGCACATGAGGTTAGAGTTCTGTGTTACAACCTTTATTTTATGATAGAATTTGTGTTATAAAAAAAGCTTTCAACTGCTGGATATTTGTGACTGTGCATTGTATGCTTTGACTACTTCTGGGAATATAAAAATGAGACAAAAGTTGAAATCAATGCATCTTCATTGTAGATTCTGGGCTCATGAATGCTAAAGAACAAATGATGTACAAATTACACAAGAAAAAGACCAATAAAAAATGCTAATTATCCCAAAAACAATGTTAATGTATTCCAAGTTTCCGAAATGTACATGCAGTACTTTTTTTTATCTAGACCTGGTTTTCTTAGGTCATACAGGTAAAAATGAGTGAAATTATAATTATAGAATTATGGAAATTATAATTCTATTCATAAACTATCATCTGGCTCCCACAGTTAATATTATCCAGATTTAACAAGTGCAGCTCCTGGTTTTATGCGGTCATTATAAAAAAAACAGTGAAATTGGCCTTGTTTCTGTTTTCACAAATAAATAAAACATTTCACAACCAGCATTTCTGTTCATAAATTATAACCTGACTCTCACTATTAACATAATCCAGGTTTCATAAGTGTGACTGATTTTTGATCTAGACCTAGTTTTATGTGGTATAATTGGGGGAAAATTAGTGAAATTGGTCTTTTTTCTGTTTTCACAAATAAATGAAACATTTCATAACTATATTTTCTGCTCATAAACTATCACTTGGCTTCCACTGTTAATATAATCCAGGTTTCACAAGTGTGACTGGAGTACTTTTTGATCTAGACCTGGTTTTATGTTGTCAAATTGGGACAAAATTAGTTAGTTTTCACAAATAAACAAATTATTTCACAACCAGAATTTCTTATCACAAACTATCACCTGGTTTGCACTGTTAATATAATCCAGATTTCACAAGTATGACTCCAGGACTTTTTGATCTAGACCTGGTTTTATGTGGTATAATTGTGGAAAAATTAGGGAAATTGTTTTTTTTCTGTTTTCACAAATAAACAAAACATTTCACAACCATATTTTCTGTTAATAAATTATTGCCTGGCTCCCACTGTTAATATAATCCAGGTTTTAGAAGTGTGACTGAAGTACTTTTTGATCTAGACCTGGTTTTATGTGGTCAAATTGGGAAAAATTAGTGAAATTGGTCTTTTCTCTGTTTTCACAAATAAACAAAACATTTCACAACCATATTTTCTGTTAATAAATTATTGCCTGGCTCCCACTGTTAATATAATCCAGGTTTCAGTAGTGTGACTGAAGTACTTTTTGATGTAGACCTGGTTTTATGTGGTCAAATTGGGAAAAATTTGAGAAATTGGTCTTTTCTCTGTTTTCACAAATAAGCTAAACGTTTCACAATCCTGACAATCATTTTAAAACCATCTTCACTCTTACTGCGTTCGTATGGTCCAGGTTTTACAAGTCCACCTTCGCTTATTTCCATTTTTACGTAGCTTTGCGTTCATCACAGCTTCCGCTGTTTCAGCAGGTCCGAATGTCGTCTGATAGCCCCGCCGTAGGCTTCTGCAGCTATCAGTGCTTTTCACAAAGTTTTAATGAAGAATTGTGAGTAAATGAGGTTAGATAATCGTTTCACAGTACCGGAAATACTGATTTAGGAAGGTCTTACTTTGCATCCTGGTGTTTTTCTTGGCTTTCGAGAAGAATAGTCCGGCGAATATCGAATACCAAACCAACTTTACTCCGGTGTAGAACAAGGGGGTACTGGAAAGGTGCCGGTCCGCAGTACTCATTAACTCGGACAACATTCGAATTACGTCGGCGGCATGTCGTATTGCATTTAAGTCCATTTTTCCGAGTATGCTCGTGGCTAAAAAAATGTTAGTCGAACGTGACCAGCAGATAACTGTTTTCACTTTTATGTTACGAGGTCTCAGTATTTCTGGGTTACTTTCTTTACTAAGTTACAAATTCAAATTCAAATTCAAATGAGCTTTATTTGCATGACAAGTAAACTTGTGTTGCAAAAGCATTATACATAAATGACAAGCAAAACTGACAATAAAATACAAACTGACTAATATGTACGCACAAACATTTAAATCAATGTATAACTAATAAAAGGGTATAATGATTAAGTATAAAAATTTTATCTAAATTGAACAGATATGGGACAAAATTAACCTAATATGTGCAGTATAGTGGGCTGTGATTCAGCCCACACCCTCTCTTTGTGTGTGGCAGGCAGAGATGAATTGTGCTGCTACCTCTATTGTGCGATGGTCTTCGCCCAGAAGGATTTTCAATTTATTTGGATCAGGTTGATTTGGAAATTTTTTTATGTGGGCAGTGAATTTGGGAAAGTATTTATCTCTGATTGGTTCATATTTGGGGCAGGAAAGTAAAAAGTGGGCTTCTGTTTCGACCTGTGCCCGGTCGCAGTGAGCACACAGCCTCTGCTCTTTCGGCAGCCAGGTCTTTCGGTGTCGTCCGGTTTCTACAGCGAGGCTGTGGTCACTGAGTCTGTACATTGTTAATGTCCGCCTTTGTTTGGGGTTTTTGACTCTAGTTAAGTACTCTGACAGGGAGTAGTCTCGTTCTAGAGTACAATAGATGTCTAATTTATTATTTAGTTTAATTTCCTCTTGCCAATTATTAACGTATTGATTTTTATTGATTTTTTCAAATGTTTTGAATATTATAGGTGGATATTTTTCTTTTTTGTCATAAAAATGTTTTTTGATGGCCAATTGTTCAAGTGGGTCTCTCTCTGGGTGCGTTTGGTTGCTCTTAAGAGCTTTGTGGTGGTAGCAGTCTGGGTCGGCCTGCTTCAGATGGACCCAGAATTTGAGGGCTCTTTTTTCAATTGTTAGCCGAAGAGGGAAGCGGCCTAACTCCGCCCTGCACGCATTACATTGCGTTACATTCATACATTGAATACATTCATACATACATTGTTACATTCATGGTCCTGGATGACCGCGACTACATGATGAATGCATGATGAATGGTTAATTGTAGTTAATTGTCTGTCTTCTGGTGGTGCATACAGTTGAGCTCGCATATAACGGATTCAATAGGACCGGCTTATTTTGTCCATTATAAGCTATATGCATAAAACAGACAGAATCCATCTTACGCATAAAACTCATTATATCCGCTATATACGTAAAACATTAGGCTATATCCGTTTTGTACATATATATGTATGAATTTATATGTAGACTATGCTTAGTGTATTAAGATCGGAACAATTTCATTCTGAAGTGTTCATACCTAGTTGTTATTTTCATTTAGTTCGTCTTTGCCCTGACACTATGGGTAACAGGATGATATTGCCTGTTGCTCCAACTGGGTTAAATTAAGAAATCTAAAAAATAAAATGAGTAAATGAAACCGCGCCTGTTTCTGTTTCAGTTTCCGCGAATACACTGTGTTACAGTCTGCGCTGCTGCTGCCGTCTCTCCCTCTGCCTGCCAGACAAGTGCAGTTGTTGGGGTGCGGCGCGGCAGAGGGAGAGACGGCAGCAGCAGGGCAGACTGTGACACACTGTCATAAACTTGCGCATTTTTGCCAGTTAAATTATCTGGCACCTTTTTTCCATTTATTTAACTGTAATTTTGCAATAAGTTTACCACAGAGTTCAGTGCATGTTCAGTGTAAACCACGGATAAATGCGCGCAGGACTCCATTTACAGTAAAAATGGCAAAGAGACAAAGCGCTCATTTAACTGTTAAATTCAGTCAGTTTATAATAGTGTAATTTCGTTGCTCTGTTTCGACTGCGGATGTGCAATTGTACATGTACCAGCTTGTCCGGTATACACGAGTGCTTTTGAATGGAAACTCATTGTGACGGGACTGGACATTTACGCGAAATCCGTCATATAAAACCCGGAATATTCGATGTTTATTTAATGGTAAAACATTATGTTCAGAAAAATCAGGACTTAAGCTGTTGTCCGGTATGTGCAAGTTTCCTGGTACGTTTCCCTTGGCAAAAAGTAGTACACTTGAAGTTCATTTTATTAAGTATACTTCAGTATTAGTATAAGTCTAGCAAGTATACTACGGACCCATGTACTTGTAGTGTACCAGAAAGTATACTAATTTAATACTTCTTCGGACTAAATTGGAACATTTTAAGTTTATAAAAGTATACTTTTAAGTATACTTCAAGTTTAAGCAAAGTAAACTGTAAGTATCCATCAAGTTTACATCTAAGTTTTATTCTATACTGCAAGTACACTACAAGTGAACTTTTTTGTATACTGTAAGTGAACTAGTTGTATACTTTTCAATTTATGAAAGTATACATTTAAGTATACTGCAAGTAAACTTACAGATATACTGCTAGTTTATTAGTTGTATACTTCTAGTAAACATTTCAGTTCATGAAAGTACACCGTGAGGAAACTTAAAAAGAGCGTCATTGGATGCTTATTGACTACAATGAGTCAGGACTTCAGGTTCACATCTCATCTGATAGACAACATCATCACTGCATTATTGTGTATTATTCCACCAGTGGGAAGATACCAATCTACTGGCCCACCAACACCTCCTCCAGCAGCAACTTACTTTCCTCAGGCAGTCTCCCATCCAAACACAAACCAAGCCTACAGCTGCTTAGCTTCAACCACACAGCTGGTGCAGATCAAGTTGTGGTATGGTTGCTTGTTTGAAAACTAGAACAGACATTTCATTGCCACTTTGTCAGATAGCACTGAAGTTCCAGCCTTCTTTATCTCATGTTTGAAAATACTGTGTACATTTATCTGTGAATCTGCAGATAATGACCAGCTAGATTGAACTGATATCTCAACTTAAACACAGCAATGTTTGGTACAGGTACAATATGCAGGGCTTTGTTGTCCACACTCTTGTTTAAAAATGATCAAATCATTGATAAAAGGAATGTGCCATCTTAAAAGTATTACAGCACCGCTGCATCTTTTCTTTAGTCGGTCATATTTTTTACTGTGATACAGAACTCCACTAACTGAAAAACATCATCGGTGTACTCATTTGGAATATTTCATCAGGTTTCGCTGGAGACCTTCAGCCTACTGGTCAGGCTGAAGGCATTGATAATTAATATTTCATGTGTATTTCTGGTTCCATATGAGAGAAAGAGGTACTTTTGTTTTGAATTGGGATTTCAATGAGAGTTGCCATTGCTTTGTTCTTATACTTCAACATCTAATATAATATTGTATTTGAAAATTTAATGTATAAAGGAATCAATTTTGTTCTCTCCTGAGTATGTGCTCCATTGTAAATCCTTATAAGTACCTTCATCTGTGAATTAAAGCAGAATGCACTTCAGCATTGTCTACTCATAGAGTACATGAGGTTACCTCTCGTCTACTTGCGTTAAATAATATCTGAATTGCAAAAGTAATATATTTTAAATAGCAATAATCATAATCTGTGAGTTTGATGTTAAGTTTGATGTATACTTGCAGTTAAAAAAAAAAAAACTTTTAGCTCCCTGAAAGTTTAAATCTAAATTTAAACTATAGAGGGCTTGAAGTATAGAACTAGTGGACTTGTAGTCTACCTATAAGTTTACTTGCAATATACTTCAAAGTGTACTTTCATGAACTAAAAAGTTGGCTTGAAGTATATAACAAGTAAAGTTGTAGTACATCTGTACTTACCTTCAATAGTCTTCAAAGTATACTTTTATAAATTAGACATTGTGCTATAAGTATATAACTAGTGAACTAATAGTTCATTTTTAAGTTTACTAGCAGTATACTTCACAGTATACTTTCATGAACTGAAAAGTTTACTAGAAGTATATAACTAATAAACTAGCAGTATATCTGTAAGTTTACTTGCAGTATACTTAAATGTATACTTTCATAAATTGAAAAGTATTCTAGAGGTATACAACTAATTAAGTCACAGTATACTTAAAAGTTCACTTGTAGTGTACTTGCAGCACAAAATAAAACTTAAAGTACCCATCTAGTTTATATTTATGTTGCTTAAACTTGAAGTATACTTTTTTTTTTTGCAAGAGTATGTATCAAGTCTGTCAATACTGCAATAATTGTCAAATTTGTTCTCAAATAAAATCAGACAAATGTTTATCTATTTCTTTGTGGGTTAATAACACTGCATAAAAATCAAGTTCAGCTCCACCCATATGCTATTTACTCTGCTATGCTGCACTGTAAACCCCAACAGGTTCAATGAACTCAAAATATTTGATGAAACTGATTACCTCATAATATTTAGCTATGTTAAAGAATATTTTAAGTAATTGTTACTTATAATGAGACTTTATTAATGCTCAAAATCTTTAAGGGAAAGGACAAAATTAAAAAGAATAACGTGAGAAATAGATTTTCTAAGTAAATACTACATTAGTCAGACAAGTTCTTTTGACTCTAAATCTTTGGGAAAATGAATGACATTAAAGCAAATAATTTCAACAAATAAACATTTTAAGTAATTACTAATCTAAGCTAGACAAGTGATTCACTCTCATTTTTTTTGAGGAAGTTGATGAACTGAAACATAATAATTTGACAAACAAATATTTCAAGTAATCACTACTTTAATGTTGGATAAGTTTAATGAACCTGATCACTTTGAAACCATTCTTAAAATTGACTAAATTGACACTGGAAACGGAGTTTAATTTTTTAAGTTATCTCTCCTAATAATATACTCATGTTATCAACATGACTCATGCAATTTCTCAGACCTAAAAGTTGTCAATTCAGCCTCTTATATTTTTAAGTTGACTTAACTCTATTGAAACACATTCTATTGACTGTTTATGTTTACTATTTGCCTCAAAATCAAATATACTTCATTTATATGATTCAAATAAAAAAAACTATTCCACAGACAATTTCACTGCAGATTCCATTTATTTACATCTAAGACATGCCATGCATGTGCCAACTAAAAGGACCCATTTCAATAAGAAAAGGTTCGGTAAACAAAGTCAGGTAAAAAAAAAAAAAGAATAATAATAATAATTTTTTAAAAATCCTGATATCACAATCGTATATTTCAAATTCTCAGTAGAAAAAAACAAAGGAAAAGTCACTCTCTTGAACAAGGGGTCAAGTGTCTTACTCAAAATAATTGAAAGACATCTTTAAATATGTCACATTCATTATTTGTACTGACATATTCCAAAACAATACATGTTCTATCATGTCAATAGTAAAAAAAAAAAAAAAAAAAAAAAAAAGCATTGAGAAACATAAGTATGACAAAAACACACATTCACAGATCACAGTTCTATTTCAAATACTCACATTCTGAAATAAAAATTGCAAAGGAAAAAAACACATCCTCTTAAGCAAAGGAAAGAATCCACTTTGTCAAAATTATTACATGACCTCTTAAAACAGCTCATTCATTCTTTGCAGGTTTTGCATACTGACATAGTAGAAAAAATACATCTCATTTCATTCCATTCGAATACTAACAGAACAACGTCCCCAGCAATGGAGTCAATACAGAAAATCAAAGAAATAATATGTCACCACCACTTCAACAAAGGTAATAATACTCTTGATCCAAAAACAAATAGGCCAACATACATAAAAAGTAAAAAATAGGACCAAGGGTCCTGTAGCTTACCGGCAAGCAGTCTTACGCCGATGAGTTATGAAAATTTCATGTGAAGTTTGACATTTGAATCAATGAAAATCAATGTCAAGGTCACTAAATAAAAGTTCACATACATTTATAAGACCTTCTGTAATACAATCCTAAGCTCTGAAGCAGTTTTGGTGATACAAGTCATTATAATATGTCAGTATATATTCAATATGTCAATTGTGAACTTAAAAGGTCACAGAATGTCAAGTTGTGGTCAGCAAATGGATTTCACTTTCTAAATATCTCTATTCAAACCTTGGCTCCATCTGTGACCATTTTGGTAATAAAAGTCAGGGTAATTTCACTGCCGAGTTTGACCCTCAAAGGTCACTGACAATCAAGTTGAATGTCACCAAATGAAAGTTCATATGTAACTTCCTAAATGTCAGTTACATACACCTAGGCTCTATCTGTGACCGTTTCAGTGACAGAGGTCATTGAATTTTCTCTATTCCTTCAAGGTCAATATGAAGATCACCAAATGAAAGTTCATACATGACTTCTTATACATCACCAATGCAAACCTACACTCAATCTGTAACAATTTTGATATGTGGAGTGCTCTCGTAGTGAACCTTTTGTTAATTATGAAAATGACTGAGAACTGAGAAGATTCACTCCGAGAGCACTCCATACATAACAGGTGCTGCTTGTTCTCTCCGATTAAGTAAGACGGCAATCATTCATCTAGACGCGTATATGCTGTATTTAAATCAACGTTATTCAAAATTGCAAACCTGTCGACCCTCACGCAAGTAGCCCCTTTCTGTACTGAATTTACCTCACGATTTCATTGCTGTTAGATCGCATATGGAGAGAAACCATGTCTTCAGTTGCCAGTTACGATAATTGGAAAACGCGTCAATAAAGGAAGATGATTGAGAACTAGCCAGGACTAATTGTTGTCATAAAACACGTCTGCGTGCCCCCCCCCCCCCCCAAGTTCAAGTTCAAGTTCCTAGTTCTATCAGGGGGGTATAATACCAAGCAAGTGTAACAAAGACAGGCTATATTTAAGTAAGCCGGCTGAACAAACCCTGAACTCGCAATCAGAGATAATTGGCGTTACAACGATGCTTCGAATCTTTCTATGTGAACCTCGGCTTTGTGCTTTTTTACGCAGTGAGCGCTCTCAATTAAAGGGCTTTCCAAGCGTCAATTTCCCGTCATAAAATAACCGATTGTGTCCTTAGTGTTTCTCCAAGGAAGCTATCCCTGTTCCAGGATCAGTAAGACTGCAAGATGTCTTCCTCCGCGGCACCAGGGGGCGCCCCAGCGGCTTCATGGGAGACATGACGTTTTATACTGATTGGTTGGGCACTTGAAAGACTGCACATTTATGCATGCACTTACCCGGATAGACAATTCGGAAATTGTCACTGAGATTTATTTTTGTATATTTCGAGGGCTGACTGCAATAAACAGGCATGTCCAGATGTTATATCTTGGACATAACTTTATTGCAGTCAGCCCTCGATTTATTCTTGTTGGTTGTAATAAGGCCAGAGAGGGATTCTGGCGGAAAATTTCTAACTGTCTAAAAGAGCGAGTCCTCTGAAGAAGGACTAGTGGAAATCACTTTATTTTCTCGGCCAAATGAAACAAAGAAAAATTATAGATAATATTCAATCTGACAGATAAATACTAATAGTAAACTCCGTTTTACTAATTTCTCCGATTTTGGTTTAAACTATTTTTTCCATTGCTTTTCTTTTATACGGCATGATTTTAATAAAATTGTATCCAACCACTAACCCTAAGCAGTTGCACAATTACAAATTTACAGTATTCCTGTGACATAAAATACTATTAAATAGTTGAATACGCTTTAATAGTTGACGTACCAGCACTGTCAAGTGGACATGGCAGCAAGTAAAAACAAAGCATGAGAACATTTTTCAAAGTGGTACGCCCTATGCTGCTTTGCTTTCAAAATTGTTTAAATTATTTAATGGTATGCTGCATGAAATGTACATAAAATGTATCGCGCGGCGAACGATATTCTTGCTCAGATTTTCTGCATCACCACCTGAATGTTGACGGTTCCCGTGGCAAAAAAAAAAAATGCAACGTGATGCATACTGTTCCTGCAACTGTAAGTGCCTCTCTTTGCTTCATTGTCAATATATGGCTCCAGTAGATTGCATAAGTAACGGATTCCCACAGCTGAGAATCCGTTGTGTTCAAAGAGTATATCGCCAGAAAAGCGAACAGGTCATGCCAGTCTCCCTCCAAAGAGTACCGCGTACGTTCCGGGCACAAAAGTCCACAGGTAGTGATGGTCAAATGAAGCCTTATGAATCACTGAGGCTTTCCAGCCCATTGCTTCACCTAAAGGTTCAGTACTCGAGGCCTCAATGAAACATTGAATGCTGCCATCTGCTGGGAAAAACAACATATGACAGTCAATGAACAGTACCATGACCTGAGCGGAAATGCGTGACAAACTTTTGTGTGCAGTAACAATAAACAATGGATATATTTCTATAGCATGCGTAAGTAGCTATATTTGTTCATAATAAAAATCGCAATGAAACAATCACGATACTTTGCTTTTTAAAAAATCATTTTTATTAAAAAAAAAACAAATACGGGAGTGACATTATTGAAAAAAAAAAAACGAAATAACTGACACTCTCACGTCAATGTCCAACAATGGGGAAGATAATGTGACTCACTTCAACTCTCCAACGTACTACACCTCTCTCCATCTTATACAAACGCCGACAACACCCACAGTTCAGCGCCAGATTCGAAACGTAGTTATGAGGAGGCGATACGTTGAACGAACCAATGACGTACTCTCCACAAACCGAGGCTTCGTTTGTCATCAGTCGCGTGATTTTTACGGTAACGACGCAAGCCTCGAATCGGGGCTTCATCTGGCACGCCCCTTTTTGCTCGACACAGGTTTCGGTGCCTCGTTTCAAATGTCACATCACTATCCTCAGGATCGTTCAAGAAAAGCGATGCCAACTTCAAAGGCGGAGCTAAATAATGAAGCAGCACATGAATAGCTGATTACAGCCGAAACTCAGCACATAACCTGCTCCCGATCAGGTTCAAGGCTCGAAATTGCGACCGTTGACCAAAATTAACACTGTGCGAACAGTGACGTGCGTTCGGAGGTTAGTTTGTTGAGGCAGAATCTCCTCCCTCCCCCCTTTGCTTGATTAGCAATCAGACGATTAACTAGTTTAGTAAGACTATTCGGCAGAATGACGGGCCAATTTAAGTGTCCGTGGCGTTATTACTCAGTAAATCGAACCTGAAATGCTCGCGAAACTGCAGATTTGCGAGTATTTGCTTACAGGAAGCCAGAGACGTGCGGTGAGGTGAGGCAGTGACCCAAACTTTTATCACGGCATTATTTGTAAACCCGTTCCCAGGTACTGTGCCTGATTGACAATCAAAACAATTGAGACCAAGCCTTTAGGAAGCCCGTACACTGATAGAAGAGATAATGACAAATATTCATTCACGTATACGCTTCAATACATGACTGCAAGGAAGGAAATCTGCATAATCAATTAGGAAAAATTCTCGGCAATTCTGTATATCGTTTTAACATTTGTTAATCGGATTATGAAAGAAAACTGAAAATAAACGCCCGCTTTTTTGTTCTGATGGGGTGTAAAGCGCATATTTATAGGCGAATACATTGTAGCCTATTGATCAAGCATTGAACTCTGTAAGTCGAACTGTTTTAATATTTGTTGATGACATTGCTTCGGCTTCCCGGAGGCAAGTACGCGCGAATCTGCTGTGTACTCAGCATTTTAGATTCGATGTATTGAGTAATAACGCCACGGAAACTTAAAGTGGCTCGTCATTCTGGCGAACAGTCTTACTAAGCTCGTCCGATTGCTAATCAACCAAAGGGGAGGCAGACTAACCTCTGAACGCACGTCACTGGGCCGCACAGAGTTATGTCTGGTCGCATAAGCGAAGAGCCCTGAAGGTTAAGTTCGCAGCGTAAGTTACCATCATGACAATGAAAAGCATAGGTTTTGGCTCGACATACCTCGCTAACCCACTTATCTTGCTGCATAGTTCCCCACCCCCCAGGCTGACAGCTGAGACAAATTTAGTTAACTCGCGAAATAAACGCAGCAGTTAAACCGCAGAGGGTCTCTCTCACAAAACCTACCGTTTGGCTGAGGTCTGCCCACTGGAAGACAGGATTAATACGGCCAAGCCAAGTTATCAAAGCATTGTCACTTACCTCTATATAAAGGCCACGGTTGGCAGGCTGATGTTGCTGGTTGTTGGCCGCCTACCTCTAGGTGCGCAGCAGGCGTTGTGGCCGATGTCAAAGCGTATCAGTTTACAACAGCCACATTTGAATGTAGGCTAGTTCACTATTCAGTGGAGTTTCCGAAAAATATGTTTGTTTGTGTAGGATGTTCTGTTATCTGCCATGTTGATACGAACCTATTTCTTGACCAATGAAATTTCACGTAATTATTACGTCAGACGTAATTTCAATCTACACTTAAAAGAAATGCGTTTGGGGGTTAGTTCTACTCATATATGAAGAGCTAATCAAGTCAAAGTAATCAATAACTGGGAAACTAGTTGACTGAACTTTAAACTTTTGTGGTGTCTGTACATTATGGCAGCTTTGAGTACAGCTCTGCAATTTTATTGAGTATAGAACACTGTTGGGGAATACAGTGTGCCCCAAAGCTGACTTTTTACTGCAAACATACATGTAAGTCCATGAGATAGTAAAAACTGAGTAAAAATATAGCAAAGTATACTTCAAAGAAGCCAAATGTATGGTAAAAATATTTTAATGTGCTTATGCTTTTGATAGTAGCCTAACTGCAAGCCAGTATACTTGAACATTAGGCATGAATATTTTAATACTTAGATATACTCAAGAAAAGTATGATAATCAAAAGTTTAGGTACCAGTATGAGCTAAATATACTTAGACTTTTCGGTGTACTTTTCAGTATAAGCTAAGTATATGTAAGTATTACTTAGCTAAGTATATCTCTGATAAGTACATCAAACGTAAACTGAAAGTATACTCTCTTATTTTTAGTTTAGAAGAAGTATACTAATAGCACACTTGAATAAACTACTTTTTTGTAAGGGTTAGGCGAGTTGTATTTTCCTTTTAACGTCTGCTCCGAAGATGGCGGCCGAGTGCTGCCACAGAAATGAGGCCCACGTCCACTCTATTTTTATTTAAATCTCTCTGACATGACCTATTAAGATTAATTTTCTTAAGTATTTTGGACTATGTCCGAGGCTAAAAAAAGTTTGTAGAACTTGATTAGCAGATAACTGCTTTCACTCTTATGTCACGAGGCATCAGTTTTTCTGGGTTATTTTCTTAATTAAAAGTGACATTCATGCTCTAAGGATAAAGTTAAACTGGACCCACAAGGCCCATCATGGAAAAATCAATTCAGATTGGTTCACCTAGTTCCTAAGTGTTACCTAACTGATGATGTAAAACGAAACTGAAAGCTGAAATAGCATGACACATGAAGATGTTATCTTTTCATACTTAAGGATACAAATAAGGAATTGTAATTGAACAAAAATATTAATGTTCCATTATTTGGCAAAGCTAAATGATAAGCTCTACGATAGCCTTGCCCTTTACATTATCGCTCAGTTACCCATGTTTTCGTTTCGTTCAAAGAAAAAGCGTTCACATTCAGCTGTGCCTGTGAGTCTGACTCTGGTCTATACCTGGAAGAAACTAGTCATATCCACCCTAATTAAGTAAAAAACATCAGTTTGGGTGGTTTTACTACCAGCCAGATTTCTGTATTAGATCCAAATTTGATTTAGCTAAGACTCCCCAATGCACTGTGCTTATTCTTGCCTTTAACAGCTATCTGTACATTACTTACAAGGTACTGTGTAATAAGGTATGGTTGTTATATGTATACAGATGACTATAATCTGATTAATTTGCAGTGTGTGGTTGTATGTACTTGTTGTTCTTTGGTCGTCCTCTGTACCAAATACAGTTGCAAGAAAATGTATGTGAACCCTTTGGAATTACCTGGATTTTTGCATAAATTGGTCATAAAATGTGATTTGCTATTCAATTCACCACAAACACAGTCTTCTTATACTAATACCTCACAAACAATGATAAGCTTTCATGTTTTTATTGAACAAAACATTAAACATTCACAGTTCAGGGTGGAAAAAGTATGTGAGCCCCTAGACTAATGACTTCTCCAAGAGCTAATCACAGTCAGGAGTCAGCCAACCTGGAGTCCAATCAATGTGACGAGGTTGGAGGCGTTGGTTAAAGCTGCCCTGCTCCATGAAAAACATACCAGATTTGAGTTTGCTGTTCTCAAGAAGCATTGCCTGATGTGAACCATGCCTCGCACAAAAGAGCTCTCAGAAGACCTATGATTAAGAATTGTTGACCTGCATGAAGCTGGAAAGGGTTATAAAAGTATCTCCAAAAGCTTTGATGTTCACCTGTCAATGGATAAATATATAAATGGTGACAGTTCAGCACTGTTGTTACTATCCCTAGCAGTAGCTATCCTGTAAAGATGACTGCAGGAGCACAGCGCACAATGCTCAATTAGGTGAAAAAGAATCCAAGAGTGTCAGCTAAAGACTTACAGAAATCCGGCACATGCTAAGATCTCTGTTGACAAATCTACGATAAGTAAGACATTAAACGAGAATAGAATTTATGGGAGGGCACCACGGAGGAAGCCACTGCTATCCAAAAAAACATTGCTGCGCGTTTGAAGTATACAAAAGAGCACCTGGATGTTCCACAGCACTACTGGCAAAAAATCTGTGGACAGATGAAACTAAAGTTGAGTTGTTGGAAGGAACACACAACACTATATGTGGAGAAAAAAGCCACAGCACATCAGCATCAAAACCTCATGCCAACTGTGAAGTATGGTGGAGGGGGCATCATGGTTTGGGGCTGCATTGCTGCCTCAGGGCCTGGACGGATTGCTATCATCGACAGAAAAATTAATTCTCAAGTTTATCAAGATATTTTGCAGGAGAACTTAAGACCGTTTGTCTGCCAATTGACCTATGGCTAAGCCCCACCCTCAAATGCGATATGCCAATCACAACGCGTATTCTCTCCCCATATACTCGGGAAATTCTGAGCCTGAACTTCCATTGAAATGCATTATGGGGTTTTAAAATGTTTCTAAGTTAAAAAATGGTCAAACGCTGTGCTTGGGTAAATTCAACTCCAATATTAAAGCTGCAAGCAGCGTTGAACGGGCCCTCGCCCCCATGCGCACATTGGGGTTGTGGTGAGATCCTGACGGGTGCAGCTGTGCGCTCACGACCATTGGACAGGTCAAGTGCCTACCCCAACCTGAGAGAAAGGACGAGCGAATCGGACAAAGCTGAAGGAGTTATGATAAGTTGATACTTCATCCACCAGAAGGCGCTCAGAGTGTAACCAAATTTGGGCAGGTGCATTCAGGGGCAGACCCAAAGCACAAATGTGAAGTTTTGAGCAAATCTGCCAATTTCAACATAAAATGTGGCATTTTCTGTTTCCATAAGGGGGCGCGATGAACTAGATTGTTTAGCAGCACATCGAGGCGTTCAGGGTGGGGCTTTCACTACGTACAGGAACTTTGAATCCATTTGGATGAAGTATGAGGGAGAGAGAGCAGCTCGAATGTGTTTGGCGAGGCATCTGAAATAGGGACATCATGGCGGCCAGGCCCATTTACCGACAGACATGCAGAGCACTATTTTGATCGGCATGGTGTCTTGATGATCGGAAAGAAATATTAGGTTGATTGGACGGAATCGCTAGGAGGAGTTCGTTAAAATGCAATATGTGGAAATCGGGCCAAAATGACACATTAAAATCAAAATGGCTGACTTCCTGTTTGGAATTGACCGATGGTGCCAGAGACTTTTTTGTTCGAATAGGCAACATACACATGTGTATCAATTTTCATTTACCTATTACAAAAAACCCCCTATGGGGAGGGGTTTTTAAAAATTGAAAGGGGGCGCTATCGAGGCATTTTGCTGCCCTCATGGGCACTGCCCCAATCAGATATTGGAGATTGCCACGCTTGACCGGCATATCAATTTCCATGATGATACGAATTCATTAAGAACATCAAAAACCCAAACGTATTTTCATGGCGAGGGATCCATTGTCACCGCATCGCCACACGGACGCCATTACTCGAAGCATCACAGCATTCTTAGGGTAGTTTAAGCAACTTCTTCTACATGTTGTACAGGGGGAATGAAGTTGATGGGTTCAACAAAATGTCATCAGTGCAAGTGAAAGTAAAAACTGGTCACTTCCTGTTTGTAGCCACGCCCACCGACCTACAGACCTGCAGAGCACAACTTTTGATCAGCATGGTCTCTCAATGTTTAGTAATAAATCTGGTTTTGAAAGGATGAAATCTCTTGGAGGAGTGCGTTAAAATACAATTTGAGGCAATCAGGCGAAAATGACACGTTAAAATCAAAATAGCCGACTTCCTGTTTGGAGTAGACAAATGCTGCCAGAGACTTTTTTTTTGCGTCTTGGCCAAATACATGTGTACCAATTTTCATTTTTCTACTCCAAAAAAACCCCTACGGGGAGGGGTTTTTGAATATTTCAAGGGGGCGCTATCGAGGCATTTTGCTGCCCTCATGGGCAAAGCCCCAATAAGATGTGAGAACTTGCAACCCTTGACCTGTCTATCAATTTTTATGATGATACAAGTTTATTAAAGACATCAAAAACCCAAACGTATTTTCATGGCGAGGGATGGATAGTCGCCGCGTGACTACAGGGACGCCATTATGCGTAGCTTCACAGCATTCATAAGGTAGCTTCACCAATTTGTTCTGCATGTAATAGAAGTGGAATGAGGTTGATTTGATCAAGTATGTGTCCTCAGTACAAGTGAAAGTAATAACTGGTCACTTCCTGTTACCACATGGGGGCGTTAGTAGCAAGTGGGAATTTAATGCATCTATACGTTCAGGGCGGAGCAATGATCATGTCCAGCAAGTTTGAAGCTACTACAGTCAAGTATGTGGGCGTGAGAGCATTGGGAATCCCAAACGTATTTTAATGGCGAGGCATCCAAAGTCGCCGCTTCGCCACACGGACGCCATTACTTGTAGCTATACAGCGTTCATAATGTAGCTTCATCAACTTGTTCTGCATGTTTAAAAAGTAAAATGAAGTTGATGGGTTCAACAATGTGTCATCAGTACAAGTGGAAGTAACGAGTGGTCACTTCCTGTTACCACAGGGGGGCGCTATTAGCAATGTGGGAAGTTAATACATCAGGGTGTTCCAGGCGGCGCCTTTATCATGTTCAGCAAGTTTGAAGCTTCTACAATCAAGTATTTGGGTGTGAGAGGATTGTAAAATTTTTTCCTCAAGTCACTATAATTTGTCACGCCCTAGCAGCCACGCCCATTGACTTACAGATCTGCAGAGCACAAGTTTAAATCAGCTTCGTCTCTTGATGATGTCTACCAAATTTGAAGCCGATCTGGCGAAATCCCTAGGAGGAGTTCGTTTTAAAATTCAAAAATTCAAATCAAAATGGCCGACTTCCTGTTGGGTTTAGGGTGTGGTTCCAATGAAATTTTTTGTTTGCCTTGATACAAAGCACATAAAAACTGAATTTGGTCTGCCTACGACAAAGTAACCAAATTTCCCTATGGGAATTTTGAAACGTGTTTAGGGGGCGCTGTTCCAACATTTGGGGTCAAACTTGTGCGACCGGCCAAAAGTATCAAATTTCGGATCTGGCCGGACGAATGGGGACAGTTATACGCGTTTTCACAATTGGGAAAGGGGCGAAATTGGCCTTTGAAAAATCGGAAGAATAAAAAAAATAAAAAATAAAAAAATAATAATAATAAACAGCACGATTTCAATAGGGCCCTCCGCAGACGACTTGCAGTCGGCTCGGGCCCTAATAATAATAATAATAATAATAATAATAAAAATTAAAGCTGCAAGCAGCGTTGAACGGGCCCTCGCCCCCATGCACACATTGGGGTTGTGGTGAGATCCTGGTGGGTGCAGCTGTGCACTCACGACCATTGGACTGGTCAAATGTCGGCCCCAACCTGAGAGAAAGTGTCGAGCGAATCGGACAAAGCTGAAGGAGTTATGATAAGTTAATACTTCATCCACCAGAAGGCGCTCAGAGTGTAACCAAATTTGGGCAGGTGCATTCAGGGGCAGACCCAAAGCACAAATGTGAAGTTTTGAGCAAATCGGCCAATTTCAACATAAAATGTGGCATTTTCTGTTTCCATAATGGGGCATGATGAGGTAGAGTGTTTAGCAGCACAACGAGGCGTTCAGGGTGGGGCTTTTACCATGTACAGGAATTTTGAACCCATTTGGATGAAGTATGAGGGAGAGCGAGCAGCTCGAATGTGTTTGGCGAGGCATCTGAAATGGGGACACCATAGCGGCCAGGCCCATTTAGCGACAGACATGCAGAGCACTACTTTTGGTCAGCATGGTCTCTTGATGATCAGAAATAAATATTAGGTTGATTGGACGGAATCGGTAGGAGGAGTTCTTTAAAATGCAATATGTGGAAATCGGGCCGAAATGACACAGTAAAATCAAAATGGCTGACCTCCTGTTTGGAATTGACCAATGGTGCCAGACACTTTTTTGTTTGAACTGGCAACATACACATGTGTATCAATTTTCATTCTCCTATTCCAAAAAAACCCTTATGGGGAGGGGTTTTTCAAAATTTCAAGGGGGCGCTATCGAGGCATTTTGCTGCCCTCATGGGCACTGCCCCAATCAGATGTTGGAGCTCACCACCCTTAACCGGCATATCAATTTCCATGATGATACGAATTCATTAAAAACGTCAAACACCCAAACGTATTTTCATGGCGAGGGATCCATTGTCACCGCATCGCCACACGGACGGCATTACTCGAGGCATCACAGCATTCATAAGGTAGTTTTAGCAAATTCTTCTACATATTGTACAGGGGAAATAAAGTTCATGGGTTCAACTATATGTCATCAGTACAAGTGAAAGTTAAAACTGGTCACTTCCTGTTAGTAGCCACGCCCACCGACCTACAGACCTGCAGAGTACAACTTTTGATCAGGATGGTCTTTCAATGTTCATTAATAAATCTGGTTATAAATGGATGAAATCTCTAGGAGGAGTGCGTTAAAATACAATATGTGGAAATCAGGAAAAAAAGTTAAAATCAAAATGGCCGACTTCCTGTTTGAAGTAGACAAATGATGCCAGAGACTTTTTTGTGCGTCTTGGCCAAATACACATGTGTACCAATTTTCATCTTCCTAACCCAAAAAAACCCCTATGGGGAGGGGTTTTTGAAAATTTCAAGGGGGCGCGATCGAGGCATTTTGCTGCTCTCATGGGCAAAGCCCTAATCAGATGTGAGAGCTTGACACCCTTGACCTGTCAATCAATTTTTATGATGATACAAGTTTATTAAAGACAGCAAAAACCCAAACGTATTTTCATGGCGAGGGATGCAAAGTCGCCGCTTCGCCAAACGGACGCCATTACTCGTAGCTACACAATGTTCATAATGTAGCTTCAACAACTTGTTCTGAATGTTTTACAAGAAGAAAGAAGTTGATTGGTTCAACATTGTGTCATCAGGACCAATGGAAGTAACGAGTGGTCACTTCCTGTTACCACAGGGGGGCGCTATTAGCAAAGTGGGAAGTTAGTATATCAGGCCGTTCAGGGCGGCACCCTCATCATGTTCAGCAAGTTTGAAGCTACTCCAATCAAGTATTTGGGTGTGAGATCGTTGTGAAATTTTTTCCTCTAGTCATTAAAATTTGTCACGCCGTAGCAGCCACGCCCTTTGACTTACAGATCTGCAGAGCACAACTTTTAATCAGCTTGGTCTGACGATGATATTTACCAAATTTGAAGTCAATCCGGCGAAATCCCTAGGAAGAGTTCGTTTTAAAATTCAAAAATTCAAATCAAAATGGCCGACTTCCTGTTGGGTTTAGGGTGTGACTCCCTATGGGAATTTTGAAACGTGTTTAGGGGGCGCTATTTCGGCATTTGGGGTCAAACCTGTGCAACCGCACAAAAATATCAAATTTCGGATGAGGCCGGACGTACGTGGAAAGTTAGACGCGTTTTCACCATTGGGAAAGGGGTGAAATTGCCCTTTGAAAAGTCGTAAGAATAATAATAATAAGAATAAACAGTACGATTTCAATAGGGTCCTCGGACGACTTTCAGTCGGCTCGGGCCCTAATTAATCCGAGAGGCTGGATGATGGGGTGTATTTTATAGGCTACCCTTCCCAAAGCCACATCATAACCGAGATAAGTGTCTCCTCTGGATAAAGCTGCGTTCACAATGGATACGAAACAAATTTTTCACAGGACAGATTACATTCAAAGTCAATGCAAAGAAGAGAATCTCGCGCGTATACACGTGTTTGCATTGACTTTGAATGTAATCTGTCGTTTGAAAAATTTGTTTCGCGTCTGATGTGAAAGCAGCTTAAAGCTTTGTGGGTGACCCCACTATCAGCTTTACAGAGCTAATAAAAGTCAACAAGGATATCTACAAGCTAAGTCAACATCGCGTTTAAGGCGACTTCTTGTCACTTTGCCAGAGATTAATGTAAAGTTATATTTTACGTAAGTTAGCTAACGCTGGCTAAAGTTAGTAAACTCTATGGCTAACTTCAGTGCTGACGGAGGTTGTTTAGCGTGAGCTCCTGGCTGCGTTGTTCACTATATCACCTTGTTTACTTAGAAGGAGTTCAGTCACGTCAGATTAGATTTCTTTAATTCAGTAGCTAGCAATAACAATACGTACATTAAATTCATTACGCTGTGGTGCACGAACAATTCTGATCCTCTATCTTGTTGTGTGAGAGGGTGATGGAAACAAGATGCGGTTGATCGCGTAAGACCTGAAAATTTTAGCCGACAATTGATACTTTTTGTTGGTCTTCTCCACTCTAAATTCATTAAAGGTCCCCTATTATACCACCAGGTGCGCAGCTAATTAGCCATTATGAGCCAGTTCAAAGTCTCCCCTACCTGACATCACAAGGGGGAGTGGCCACACGGAATAATGAAATCTGATTGACTGCTTGGCTGAAGGTGATCAGTTCTTCTTGCCTCTGGTTGGTTACTTCCCCATGTGATGTCAGGAGGGAAAAGATTTTGAAATGGCTTGAAATAACTGATTTGCTGTGCACCTGGTGACATAAAAGGGGACCTTTAATGTATTCCTCCAATGCATAGGGTAACCCTATTTGGGCAGCACGGTGGCACAGTGGTTAGCACTGCTGCCTCACAGCAAGAAGGTTGTGGGTTTGAATCCGGCCTGGGGCCTTTCTGTGTGGTGTTTGCATGTTCTCCCCGTGTTCACGTGGGTTTCCTCCATGTACTCTGGTTTCCCCCACCCACAAAAACATGCCTCATAGGAACACTCCAACCAGTGCCCCTGACCAAGGAACTAGCTTTAGAACTGGAGTTGGTCCCCAGGTGCTGCTCTGTGGCTGCCCACTGCTCTTAACTATAGGATGGGTCAAATGCAGAGGACAAATTACCCCATGGGGTTCAATAAAGTATATCTTATTTTATCTTATCTTATTTGCTGATGATATTTGAGCCTTCTTTCGCCAAAAATCATCAAAAATATCTCTGACCGTGATACCGTGATACCAGTGTGATTACCGCCTGTTCTAAAATGTTGATTTAAAATTTTAGTAGAGAACACTGCAAAGCACAAAAGTAAATCAACAACAGAATGGCTTCAACAGAAGAAAATACGGCCTCTGGAGTGGCCCAGTCAGAGTTCTGACCTCAACCCAATTGAGATGCTGTGGCATGACCTCAAGAGAGCAATTCACACCAGACATCCCAAGAATATTGCTGAACTGACACAGTTTTGTAAAGAGGAATGGTCCAAAATTCCTCCTGACCGTTGTGCAGGTCTGATCTGCAACAACAGAAAACGTTGGTTGAGGTTATTGCTGCCAAAGGAGGGTCAACCAGTTATTAAATCCAAACGTTCACATTCGATTTCCAGCCTGCACTCTGAATGTTTACATGTTGTTTTCAAAGAAAACATAAAAACATGTAATTGTGAGGTGATAGTTGAAGAGGACTACGTTTGAATATTGTTGCGACTTAGATGAAGATCAGATCACATTTTATGACCAATTTATGCAGAAATCAAGGTAATTCCAAAGGGTTCACATACTTTTTCTTGCTAAGTCTGTGGTTGACATGGCTGCATGATGAATGGTTAATTGTGGAGATAGTCTGTCCACTGGTGTATACAGCATTTTCGTTTTCTGCTCCGACATACATTACATACACAAGATGGCGGCCGAGTGCTGCCACAGAAACGAGGCTGAGGTCCACTTTAGTTCTCTTATCTCTCTGGCATGACCTCTTATATAAGAATTAAGATGAATTTTCTTAAGTATGTCCAAGGGTCGAAAAAAAAGTTCGTAGAACTAGACCAGCAGATAACTACTTTCACTCTTATGTCATGAAGTCTCAGTCTTTCTGAGTTACTTTCTTCACTGAAAGAAATATTCATGGTCCTGGATGACCGTGACTAAGGATAAACTTAAACTGGACCCGCAAGGCCCATCATGCAAAAATTAATTCAGATTGGTTCACCTAATTCTGAAGTCTGGCCTAACTGGTGATGTAAAACGAAACTGAAAGCTGAAATAGCATGACCTCTTATATAAGAATTGAGCTGAATTTTCTTACGAAATTCTTGATTTTTACTTGAGTCATAATGTATATAAGTATTAAATTGAAGCTGGACCTGACCCCTTGCGCAAAGATAAAGCTGAATTTCTTCAATTCTGAATCCTACTCGATCTGATAATAATCTCAAATATGCTCACCCAGTGGCGTAGCCAGCGGGGGTGCTGAGACACGTCCCTTTTTGACTGCAATTAGTAGTTCTCAATCATTTTCATTTATTGACGCGTTTTCCAGTTATCGTAATTGGCAACCAAAGACACGGTTTCTCTCCGTATGCGATCTAACAGCGATTAAATCATGGGCTAAATTCAGTCCAGTTGCGGAACAAGAACAAAGAATAGGATTGCACAAAACTTCCGTTTCGAACAATTATCAGTCCTGACCTGTTCCTAATCGGGGAGAACAAGCCGCACCTGTTAACTGTGGAGTGCTCTCTGAGTGAACCTTCTGTTAATTATGAAAATGACTGAGAACAGGTCAGGACTAATAATTGTCCTTTGATCTTTGACAACTAGGTTTGGTACAATCACATTATGATGGTGGAAGGGTGCTATGGTAACTGTGACCTAATTTGCATATTAAGCAGGTCATGGGGTTAGTGAGTGCACAATTTTACTGAACTGGTTGTGATTTAATGTCTGTGACTTTAAGCTCAGAAAGATGCGACGGGGGGTTCGCAGAAGCAACGGATTTCTTGTGTTCTTATTTATTCATTTATCAAGATATTTATTTATTTATTTATTCATTCATTCATTTATTTTTCAGCACTGCGCTGTCTTTTGAAAATCGGCCAACACGTCCTGCTCACATCTTAAGCAGGGCCCTCTTCATTAGTCCTCTTCATCAAAGTTTTCTTCAACAGTAGGTAAGTATTTCAGTTATTTCGTATCCTTAACATTTAACACATTTCCTCTATTAGTCATTTTTCAGTAGAGAGCGTGTTCACAATGCTGGTCATCAAAAAAATTTTACTGGAACTATCAATTTACGCTTCATTTTTATTGAAAATAGGTTTAAAATTGATATTCCTGGCACATTAGTCATCACTGAACCACAAAGCCGAATGTTCACGCAGAGGAAGAAGACCAACTTTTTAAGTTAGCTTAGGGTATGGGCAATTCTATAGGAGGTAATAAAATGAAGAGTTCTTTGTCAACATTGGGTAGTCGGCATTGGCTACTCCATAATTTTGTCATTTGCAAGAAGCTGCATCATTTCATTTTATTTTCCAACTAACTACTGTGCAGAACAAAGAAGAAACTTCATTCAGGTTACTATAACTTAGCAGTGCTAAAGACCTATGGAAAACATTTTGAAGTCCCCCATAAAGTAGGCAACATGGATTAAATATGTATGACGGAAAGACATTGTGGGACAGAGGACATGTGATGGACAGACACTGTGGGGCAGTTTTATGATAAACCGTATAATCCACAACAAACAAAAAGTATTATTGTACGCAATGGATGTTTCATTCAGAAGACCAACTTGAACACTGTGCATACATCTGGCACCCTTCAACATGACTATCTGGCCTCAGGTTCATAGACAGTTACTTGATCACATCATTTTGAATAAGCACAGAGTATGCACAGAGAGAGATTGCATTGAGATACAAATGAGGAAATAAGAACTACTACTCTGCTAACTTCAATGACCACATTACCAGCAAACAGGTGTAATGGCTCAGGTGGAACTACATCTATTAATATGTCATACACATTAACCAGCATTGTTCATACCACTGTGATGGAAACACACTGTGGGACATTCCCACTTTGGGAATTTGTCATTTCTGGTCTTGAAGGGGACCTATTATGCTGATGCTTCTTTTAATACATACAAGTAGTGTGATAATGTTGGATGTCCATACTCAATCTCTGTTAAGTTTCTAAACATAAGATACAGGGGTTTTGCCGTAATCCGAGAACATGATTTCCTCTCTGAACAGCTCGTCCCGAGATCTTCACGAGATCTGGGCAAAACCTGACGTCAGGTTGTGCTGTCCAATTAGTGCAGACCTGGTCAGAGCCAATCACGGCGCTGGACATGCCCACCCCGGAAACTATTATAGCAGGCTCAAACAACCACAGAGTATATTATGCCTTAATAACGTCTACACTTTTTTGGAAATACAAAAACCGCAGATCATTTGAGGTGCAGTTTCGTCAGTATGTTTCCCAAAGCTGCTCGTCTGTTTTTTTTTTTTTTGTATGCAAAAAAAAGCACAACTGTTTTCTCTTCCAAAAGACAACGCCACCAGAAAAATGGGTGGGTAGCTTTTTTTTGTTTGCTGGCAGCAAACGGCCACACTCAAAGGGAACATTAGCTGTTTGTGCTCGGCATTTCACCGAAGACAGCTTTATCAATAAAGGATGATTTAGCGCTGGATATGCGTCTCAGCTGCTTTTCAAACCTGGAGCAGTTGAATCGATCAAGCGCTTGGAGCCACAAGCTGTAAGTAACGATATAACAGCCAATAATGTAAGTGAACCCAACATGTTACGGGTAGCTTGCAGGACCGCTAACGATAGCACTAACAACTGGCCTCAAAATGCAGGCTTTGTAAAATATCTGAAGATAATGCCTAGATCGGTACCAACTGTTCGTGACTCATGGACGCGAAAGCAGCAAGTTTTACCATTTTGTCTTGCTTTACTGCATAAGTCTACCTATTGTGATAGCCTGTTGAATGTGGCTGTAGCACTGAGGGTAATGTAGCCAAGTTATTGTTGCTAATGTTTGTGTCCTAAATATGCATGAGTAATATCAGGGGACATACAACAGAAGGTGCGTGAACATAAACCTCCTTTGAAGCTAACTTTTTATGCTTGTTTGTTATTTGGATGCTTAGTAGAATTGTTCACAGTATCAGAACTTACTGTCTGTAAAACCTGTATCGCAGGGTAACATTTGTCTCTGTCATTGTGATGAACGCTCGGTTACTAGCTACTGCATGTTTTTCCGTGCCATGCTACTTAAAAAATGCTCCCGGTAAACTTATATGCAGTAATTCTGATCAGTATGCTTGTGTTACTTTGGTTAACATCAATATGGCAGTTTCATCATGACGTTGCCTGATTTTCGCCACTACAGTTGAAGCTAACTGGAGATGTGTTGTTTGTGTCTGCAAAGTTGGGCTGAAAAGGCTGCAGTTAGACCAGACAAAGGATTTTCAGAGCTCGGGGTATGAGTTTGGGTTTGTCTACTGCTACTGTGAAGCGATCGTTTTACTTATCCATGACCAGGGTCAGCCAGTTACTTTGCCATTGTGTGGGCTAGCTCTATGAGGCTACCGGGGTGAATGAAATTGCGAAAAACATTATTACGTGTCTGGTGTACAAGCAATTTCTCTGCATTGCCGTGGCTGAATTTCATCCACATTTTGAAAATTGTTCTGGCGAATCAAAAGCCGAAAAAACTGGAGATCAGATACAGATTTTTTATTTTTTTTGGTAGAAGTTATTGACTCGCTTGCTCCACATAAGCAACGTTTACGTAGTTTGTGTGTTTTTGCTACGAACTCATTTAGTAGCTAGGTGTCGAAATTGCATTTTGTTTTGGTGGAAATGGTTAACAGGAGCTTTCACCAAAGTCTCCTCTGGATAGCCAAGTGGGTATATAACATGACTATATAACAGTACAGCTACAATCACATGGATGTAAGCCAAGATAGAACAAGAAAACACTAAAATTTCAGCTTGCTACACTGAAATCCTGCTGTAAACGTTGCTGCAACACTTCAATTGCTTCATCGTCCCGTTCGATGTCAGATTCAGGATCAAACAAGTATGGTGTCCCAGCAATACATGCCGCAGAGAGCTGTCCTGAGATATCTGCTATCTTGGTTTCCTGGTTTTTCGGGTCTGCACCCTCCACCGGAATCGAAGCAGTCAGGCAGCCAATCAGGGCAGTGCCTTATTGGCATAGCCTGCCCGCCCACTCCAAACAGCTCATGTTTCAGGCTGGCTCAGACGGGGTGAGAGAAGAGGTCTCAATAGGCCTGGATGTCTGTGGTTTTTTTGTGACTGAATTCTTTATATTATTTTAAAGACCCATTGGACATATTTTAAACGACTAAATACAGCATAATAGGGAACCTTTAAAATTAAAATGACAACTCTGCTAACCTCAATGACCACATTAACACCAAACAGGTGAAATGGCTCAGGTGGATCAAAGTACATCTTAACACAGTAAACAGCATTGTTCTTACTACTATTGTGATGGACTGACATTGTCGGACAGGATACATTGGGAATTTGTCACCCCCAATATCACCCCCACACCCGCCCAATATCTATAAATAGCCTGGTCGTAAGGTGAACGTAATTCTCTGAACCCGGAAGTCGGGCAAGTGAACAACAGGAGGCTATGTGCTGAGTCAGAAAAAGTAGGTTTTTCGGCGACTTTATCAACTTTTATTTTAGATCTAACTTGTATTGACAATGGAGACCTGGGATGCATTTCTCAAAAGCATAGTTTTTTAACTACACTAGCAACTTGCATAGTTCGTCCATTCACTGTCAATGGCTCCAACTATGTAAGTTTGCACCTTTTCTTTCGAGAAATGCATTCCTGGCTCGGCAGAGCAACAATGGCTCTGAAAAATTCACTTCACTATTGACAGCTAACGAGGAAACACAGATAAGGGGCAGTCCAGATAACAAAACCCGCGACAATAACAACCCATTTTTCATTTGCGCTTAGCCAGCTACAGAAATGCAAAAGCAACGTGTTCAATGCTCGAATCACGGCAGAATAACGGGGGAGACTTCATATTCATACTTTAATTTGTGACCCCTGTGACAGGTGTGTAACAGCAAGCTAGCTTGGTAACAGTTCGTTAACCTACTTGATAATACACTAGTTGTATGATTCTATGCTAGAATTTGAAGTTATTCCACCTATATTGCTAGGATTTTCTTTCGCAGCGGCTGTGATTCATTTGTCCGGTATTCTTCATTTTGGTTCGAAAGTAGGCACTTTTAGATCATAAATGTGATGCGCTATCGCTGATTTCAAACCTGGCAGTGGATGGAAAATATGTTGATGTTCAAGAACAATGCTAGGTAAGGGAACAGAGCTGTCCTGAGATATCTGCTATCTTGGTTTCCTGGTTTTTCGGGTCTGCACCCTCCACCGGAATCGAAGCAGTCAGGCAGCCAATCAGGGCAGTGCCTTATTGGCATAGCCTGCCCGCCCACTCCAAACAGCTCGTGTTTCAGGCTGGCTCAGACGGGGTGAGAGAAGAGGTCACACTAGGCCTGGATGTCTGTGGTTTTTTTTGTAACTGAATTCTTTATATTATTTTAAAGACCCATTGGACATATTTTAAATGACTAAATACAGCATAATAGGGAACCTTTAAAATTAAAATGACAACTCTGCTAACCTCAATGACCACATTAACACCAAACAGGTGAAATGGCTCAGGTGGATCAAAGTACATCTTAACACAGTAAACAGCATTGTTCTTACTACTATTGTGATGGACTGACATTGTGGGACAGGATACATTGGGAATTTGTCACCCCCAATATCACCCCCACACCCGCCCAATATCTAAAAATAGCCTGTGCGTAAGGTGAACGTAAGGTAAGGGAACAAAGCTTGTAAAGGCTAATGAATGGGTTATGTACACCTATCACTGCTGGTGGGTCTACACACGTATCAGAAGGCAACAGGTTAACCAGACTACCTGGGGATAAGTGGCAGCCCGAGACAGGGGAGAAAGGGAGAAGTGTGACTAAATTTACCGCTCTTCATTCGCCAGCCCATTCATTTAGTGTAATCAGTTAATATTCATCGACATATGCCTCTGGAGGAGGAATTCTATTTTTCTAATTTCTACCTTTGAGCACACATTTCCACTTCATTCCATTGAGAAAAAAAATGAATAACAAGCAGTTTAGTGCGTCTTGTTTTCAATGGTTCTCTATGGCTGATGCCCGATGCTTGCCCGACATCTGCATTACGTGACGATTATTCACGTTTTTCGTGATGTAATCCGGGCAGGTCACCATAGAAATTCAATCCAGATTGAACATCTGAGAAAAGTTTTGATACCCGTTAGTACAATTATCGGTTCATCTTCTCAACATACATGTAACATATTATATATCACTGGAAAGGAGAGTTCATTACAGATCCACTGGTATCAAATTATTACTATTCATCACTTGTAGATAAGGTTTTTACACAGGTAAACTGATGCTCTTTTTCAAATGTTACTTTTTTTGCCAGAAAATGGTCATATTTTGGATTGATAAATGGTTGCTGTAGGTAGACGAAACATGGACTATACCTACAATTGTCTTTGCTACTTGATAGCATTGGATGCTTAGTAAATTGACCCATATCTGTCACAAGAAGTGGATTTTAACTCTTCTAAACCTTCAAAGAGTTGTTAAGTGGAATTGATGCCCAGCATTGTGAACACGCTCTAGATCAGTAAAGTGGTCTTTTGTATAACATTTTATAATCTGTTTTGTCTTTTTCCAACCCTCATCAGAAAGTGAATATCCTCTTCTTCCTTCTCAGGGTTACAGAAGCACCCAATTCTCTCCTCACGTAAGCATTTTTCATTTCATGGAAATATATCAAAGATTAATCCCTAATAGTTATTAAACTGACACCTATATTGACGTGAATATTGTAGGACTTTACTAAAGGGCCGTTCACACATAGACACCGCTTCTACTACTACGGAAAAGTGGCCAAAACCGTGGCCCATCTTGGGCTTAACGTGGGATGTCCATAGCGTGTTTTGATCGAGGTAGGATCTCGGGAAGCTGCACGCTCTCCCCACGCTTATTTTGCATGTGCACAAAATAAGCCTAGCCGGATTGTGGCCAAGAAAAAAACGTCTTAGTCTTAGTAAGAACATAGAAGGAACGCCATTATTGTACAAGCAGCGTGATAGCATCGTGGTGAGATCTCTGTGGTCGTAATAAAAACGCAGCACCATTCCTTTTGGAGCAGAGCCAGTTCAGTTAAATCAGCATCAGGTCTGTTCATCTTCGAAGTTGGGTAAGAACTGAAAACAAGCTTGAACACCCCCGATTTATATAGAAACCCTTGTTTTTGATTTAGGTCACGTGCTCCAGGTCTCTGGGCTGTGGGAATGAGTGCTACAGTCGGTGGTGCACAAATCAATCTTCAATCCTCGTTCTTCGTTAATCGCACCAATACAGTACTGTACAGCTAACGTTACATCCAACAAAACAGACTACTCAACTCAGTCATTTTTTCTGCTACTTTCTTTTTCCCCATCATGCCCCTTCTTCCCCAGTAAAACAATTATAATAGGAACTTATATTCAATCGAACCAAGAGGACCTAAATTATAACTTAAATCAGTGCACAAAATAATTGCTTGAATTAAATAATTAGTACAATGACTTTTGCTTACTGTATTGTATTTTCTTCTCTCACTCTCGTTTATCTTACGCATCACAAAATCAGTTGAGCAAGTATAAGCTACTCCAAAGAAATATAGTGCATACGGTAATTACAATTAGACATCGCCACAAATCGTACTAGAAGCGCAATATGGTCAGCACCAGCGTGGATTTTGCTGGATTTTTGCTGGCGATAATGCCCCGATTTGATTAATTTTTCAGATCGGGGTGATCGGCAATTTGGCAATTTGCTGGATTTTGATGGCGATAATGCCCCGATTTGATTAATTTTTCAGATCGGGGTGATCGGCATGGTCTTCATAAGGCCGCAGAGCTGTGTGAACGGGGTTTAAGAGAGCATGATCAGAGCATGAAATCGAATGCTTGGAGTAGGCTTCATTTGTTGTACGCTCGTGCAGTGCTTCCACTGGCGATCGCCAAATTCACCAATAGCGAAATTTAAAAATGTTTGGCTACCAAGGAAAATATCTGGCAAATTTTTTTTGGCAAATCTAAAAAATAATTAAAAAAACGAAATCATTAAAATTTCCTCTAAATACCCTAAAAAGCCATCTACAATCAGCTGTTCAGTTTTCACTTCCTTACTGTGCGCAGAGTCAGTCAGATATCCCATACCGTCTTTTCACACTCAACCTCGCATCCAGTATTGATCGCGTGCACTGAGAGTTGAGCAATGTGTGGGCACTGGTAGGTCTGGCCCTGCTGAAAATTCCAGCTTTGGTCAGGCTGGTTTAAGCTGTGTTTTGGACGGTTTTAGTTGGTCGACCAGCCCTTCACCAGCTGCTCCAGCTTACAGTTACCAGCATAACCAGCTTCTAGCTAGCTGCTAGAATTCTAAGCTGGTTTAAGATGGTCTGAGCTGTGTTATTAGCTGGTCTAGATGTTTAAAGCTGGTCTCTATAGCTTGATGAAGGTGGTCAAAGCTGGTTAAGCTGGTATCATAAGCTGGAGTCAGCTGGTGAAGAGCTGGTCGAAACTAAAACTGTTCAAAACACATCTTAAACCAGCCTGACCAGCCTTGGCTGGTCAAAGCTGGAATTTTAAGCAAGGGGAATTCAGATTGAAATATGAATAGATCGTTGGACCGCCGGCTAGCTTGATATGCAGAACGAGTTGGGTCGAGTCAAAATGAAACCGGGGCATCCCGAGTCCCGGTGTTCTGACAATTTGTGCTGTCTTGTCAAAAAATGCTACCGCAATGCAAAGAGATCGTGAAGTCTTTGTGAATGAGTTTACAGTAGTAACTTTGTTATTTGTTAGCTTATTATAACATAACCAGATGTTATAATGAGTTGGATAAGTTTGTTTGAAGACATATATGTATGCCCATATACACCATTGTTATCTAATTTCTGCATTGTCAGGAAAACCAAGCGTGTACATGCAAATATATACATGCTATATAACAGTGCACTGAAAATAAATCTATTTTTATGATTTTTGAAGATACTTTAGATATGAGTGAAGAAACAGCCTGAGATTTTAGGTGTGCACAAGCGCAGTACCACGAGGTAGCATATTTTGATAGGTAGCAAAATCTGACAGAACACCGGCAGTCTGGAGCATGCTGAAAATTTGGATGCACAGTGGCGTTACACAATCATGGGCTAAATTCAGAACAGAAAAATAATTAATAGGCCAATGCTTCACCTTGATTGAAGCATTGGTCCGCATTCTAATGAAATATCACCTTTCACTCTTGGTATTGCATGGGTTGATAAAAAAGTGGCACTCGGCAGTTAAATAGGCTATAAAAGGCGTGCAGCTCAAGCTTTTTACACAGGTATGCAATTTTGAATGACGTTGATTTAAATACAGCAAATACGCGTCCAGATGAATGACTGCCGTCTTACTTGCTGTCTCGGAGAGAACAAAAAGCACCAGTTGAGTGTGGAGTGCTCTCTGAGCGAACCTTTTGTTAATTATGAATATGACTGAGAACAAGTCAGTACTAATATTGTTTTAAATGGATGTTTTGTGCATCCCACTTCTCAGTTCTGGCTCCGCCACTGTACTGAATTTATCCCACGATTTCATTGCTGGTAGATTGCATGTGGAGGGAAACCGTGTCTTCAGTTGCCAATTACAATAATTGGAAAACGCGTCAATGAAGGAAAATGATTGAGAACTAGCCAGGACTAATTGGACCCGTTCCCACCGCAGGAACTTCAGAGTAATTTTATGGGGCCGGGGCCATTGTTGCGTGTCTCCACCGCTGGAACCACCCTTGAAGGACAGAGTTCTGGAACTTTTACAGGGGCTAAAAAAGTTCCTGCTTCGGAGTAGGTAGTCTGAACGGCCCCAAAAAACTCCTGGGTGGGGCTTGGGGTTTACTTGGCGCTGATTGGATTTACTCAGGGCGGGATGTGACATCACCAGAAAGGGACAAAACAGTGGTCATTTTTGAAACTCAGCAGACGACGAGGGGTCGCATTTTTAAAAGGAGTTCTCCTACTTCGCCCTCTCGGTGGAGACGCGGCAGTCGAGAGGGCCGAGTGAAAGGGTGTTCCTGTAGTAGTTCCTGCCCCCCAGATACTACCAGGAACTTCTTGGGTGGAAACGGGCCTATTGTGATCATAAAGGACGTGTCTGTGTCCCCCCCCTCCCAATTCCCAGTTCTATGTGCGCCACTGTACACATAATCATTGCTGTGCTCTGCGAGTGACTAATCACCCTGTTTCTAACCGAATGAAGATGGGTTCCAGCTTTGTTGCTTTGTGTTCTTTCAAATTTTGATTGAGAAAATTATGTAAATCGTGAACAGAGAATACATGAGGGACAGTCACCCATCACTCAGCTTGAGATGTTAGAGACAGATACAACATGTTACACCCACTGTAGGCTGTTGTTAAAAGTTTTCCCTTCAATTCAAGTTCATTGACCGGTACCTGTAGATGTTTGAACATATTTTTACTTTTTGAGTCAGGTGAATCTCTAGGCTGGTGGGAAACCTTGTTTTTCATTAATAAAAGAAATAATAAAACAAATTGTTGAATCATATTTCTGCCTTTATTGCCTAAACTAATCACATAGTCACATGCATGAAAATGAGAACGGGTGGCCAGCCTCAGTCTCTCCTGTTGCTCAACAGTCACCAATGAACTGGGCTCAAGATCAAATAGGTTGTGGCCTTGACTGAGCTTCATCTCCCATGGCCCATCCATCATGTCCCAGGGCTGTCCATGTAGGCTTCCTTGTCTGGAATGGATTCTTCTGCAAGGCAAGGAGATAACCAGGCCAAAGTAGCAATGTATGATGAAAAACAGTCCTTTCACTGGCCCCGGGTCCAGTTCTCCCAAGGGGTGGTGGCTACAGAAGAGGACAAATAGCTACAAAAAAACCTGGCTAGGAGAAAAATCAAGTGGCTACTAAATAAATGATTTGGCTAAACAGGTTGGCTACAAAAAAAAAGCCAGAGGAAGCCCTGCTCGTGATCATGAAAAGATGAACAAAAGAACACGTATGCATTATAAAGCATTTATTTGGCACTTAGATAAACATGATTGTGAGAAATGAGCATACGTAATGTTTTCCCGCATTCGTAAGTATCAATTTCACAGTACAAGCTGTCAAGATGCTCACTGAAGGTCTACAACGTCCAGTCTTTTTGCAGAACAATGACAAAGCATCAGAATGTTATTGGTGGTTAACTGTCTTATAATGCTCTTCAGAACTACATGAGAAAATTCTTTGCAGTGATACTACAAAACTAGCGAGCAGTCTTTTGTATTTTCAGTTGTTTTCTATCCAGCTACCATTAAAGGGATAGTTCACTTTTTTTAAAGTGGGGTTGTATGAGCTACAAATTGCCTCTACTTACAGTACAGGCCAAAAGTTTGGATACACCTCATTCAATGTGTTTCCTTTATTTTCATGACTATTTACATTGTAGATTCTCACTGAAGGCATCAAAACTATGAATGAACACGTGGAATTATGTACGTATTAGTGATGCGTGGGTCGAGGTTTTTTAACACCCGCACCAACCCGACCAGACGTGACAGCTAACCCGCCCCGCCCACTCGCTATAACTTCCACTGATTTTCAACCCGAACCCAACCCGACCCGACACAAAAAGGAGGCAAGAGAAAAAGAATACAGTGGGTCTGTGTGACATGATTTGCAATGGGAAAAAAAAAACGATTCCTCTGTTACGCTATGGATTTGAGTGGACCCCAACATACATTTGGCTTTTGGCTGGAATTATTAATACAAAGTTTAGGCGCTGTCTATTAATTGAACCTTACCGTGATTTCTGATCTTTGCAACCAAACGAAATGCCATCAAACAAAATATTGCAAATAGGCTGTTTAATTGGAACAAAATTAACATGACAGTGGCGCATATCCATATACGAGGACATTTTTTTCCTCATATATTTATTTCAAGATTGTTTTTTTTGGGGGGTGTGGGCTTTTAGGCTATTTTTTTTTCAACACGGCTTATAATGTAGGCCTAGGTGTATTTTTTCCCCAAACTATGCAACTATAAAATCGTGTCAACAGTGCCAGGGTTTAAGCGATTACGGCGCGCTTCCAGGACACGGCCAGCCGAACTGAAGGTTCGCTCGCTTGTTGCGCTAGTTGCTGGGACGCAGAGGACTGCTTTGGCCACCATGGAGTTTGACACGATTATTCTTTGTCTCATGGTATGGTAAATAATGACAGCAAGACTAAGTTAATGACCATACATGCTCCAGTAATGATAAGTTACCTATTCTGTTAAGGATTTTGGGGAGGGAAACACTAGGAGCACTGGGAACTTGGAAAACTCGGAAACAAGACTCGGAACTGAACTCGGAACACTCGGAACTGGGAGAGACAAAAGGGGGAGAGACGCCAGGAGCGGGAATCCAAAAATAATAATTTATTAAATAAACAGAAAACCAGAGAAGGGGGGAAAAACGGGGCACTCAGGCCAACATAACCACCATGCAACTACACTGAAAGTGGAGAACTAAGGAATCCAAAAACTGAACCACAATGGGCAGACTAGGGACACTCGGGACAACTCAGGAAGGGGAGCTAGGGAAACAGTCGGAAGGGGCTGACTCGGAAAGGGGACACTAGGGAACTGGAGCTGGGGGACACTGGGAAGCAGGGTCTAGGGCAGGCACAAGACAAGATAGTGGGCACAGCTGGCAGATGGCTAACTCGGATAGCACAGCTGGCCGGGAGAAGGGTAAGAGAAATTAGGAGGGGGGCAGACAAGACGGCAGAAACGTTGGCTGGGAAGCCGGCGAATGAGACAAGCACGCTGGGCTCTGGAGACGGCGAAGGAGACAGGCACGCTGGGCTCTGGAGACGGCGAAGGAGACAGGCACGCTGGGCTCTGGAGACGGCGAAGGGGACAGGCACGCTGGGCTCTGGAGGACAAGGGCACCAGGGGCTGAGCAGCAGGAAGGGTAGGCTGGGCTGGGTAAGCGGCTGACTGGAACACAGAGTGTGGGGACCAGAGGAAAGTGCACAGGGCCGGGAGTAGTGATGGGAGCGGGAGCGAAGTCAGATCTGGAGGCTTGCTGTAGAGGCTGACAGATATAAGGTAGGGGGCAAGGACAGACACAGGTGCAGGAACTTAATATAATTAACAAGGGGTGGAACATAAGGGAAACCTAATTACATGAAACAGATAAACATTAACACACAGACGAGGATCACAAGACAATCCCAAAGAAAAGACTCCTAAGTGTACAGAATAAGAGCCAGAATAGATAAGAATGCAGAGGGTCTGCAGAAAATTTAGCAAAGCCAGTGAATAGAAAAGCTAGGGGCGGAGACAAGAACTGGGCGACCGCTGAGAGATAATTAGTCAATTAGTAAGTGCAGCTATACAATCCCGGGTGCTCGTTAGTAGATTAGTATTATATACAATGTTAGTAGTGGTTAGTAATTTTAGAGAAAACAACAAACTGTTAGTAATTGTCTGTAGATATAGGAAAGCAAGGGGAAACTAGTAAACGAGAAGGGAAGAAAGGATGATACCTAGAATCCATTAAATTACCGGAAACAGTGCCACAATCAATTAAGACAGAAACTGCTACAAACAATGACGCGACCGGGGAGAAAGCAAAGACAGTACATGGGTAAAACGTGGACTGGACTAACACGGGAGAGGAAAGAAATGTGAACACCAAGACATGGACTAAAAACTGACATACCAAAATAATAAAAACCTAAAATTAACTAACCAGGCACACAGACCAAGGGACACAACATATTCATTGGGGTGATGTGTGTATAGAATGGTGTTATAGATATGTATATCTAAGAAGTGTCATTACTGCCGATGGCAGCACACGCTCTGCTGTTAGAGAACACGCAGCTGATAAACGGAAGCACCTCAACAAGTTGATTTTATTTTTGAATAAGAATCGTGATATGACTTTCACTGTAAAGTGGCGAAAAATGTTCTGTCTGTGTGTTGTTTGGACCCACAGGTCAATAAAATTACTACTTCTATGTAATATTTCGGTGCTGACTGCAGAACAATTTATAAGATGAGCTATCATTCAACCTTTAGATCCTTAGTCTAACCGTGGAGGATTAAGCTGCGCACCAGTGAGTGCGTGTACATCGAGAGTAGCAAGAGGGAGAGGTAGGCCTACAATTGGCATTCTATCCTGCTTAAGGTCGCGTTACATCGTTTGACAAGAGCATATTATCTAGGTTGTATGTCTAGAGCCCTCAAGTGGCCGATAGCCTATTATACTTTTTATTCGCAATTTCGTGGGAATTAGATGTCGCCACTGTTTGGCTCAACCCGCCCGCACCCGCTAAATGTTATTAAAATATTGACCCGACCCGCGGAACCCACGGGTTCCGGGCCGACCCGCACATCACTAGTATGTATGTATCAAACAGTTGTCCAATAGGCCTGTTGGCTGTGTATCAACCTGACTTCTGCACAACACAACTGATGGTCCCAACCCGATTGATAAGGCAAGAAATTCCACTAATTAACCCTGACAAGGCACACCTGTGAAGTGAAAACCATTTAAGGTGGCTACCCCTTGAAGCTCATAAAGGGAATGCCAAGAGTGCGCAAAGCAGTAATCAGAGCAACTAGAATGTAAGACATGTTTTCAGTGACAGGTATTTCACACTTTTTTTGTTAAGTACATAATTCCATGTGTTCATTCATAGTTTTGATGCCTTCAGTGAGAATCTACAATGTAAATATTCATGAAAATAAAGGAAACGCATTGAATGAGAAGGTGTGTCAAAACTTTTGGCCTGTACTGTAAATTAGATGCAGTAGAAAGCTCTCTGAACTCATCCAGTTAGCCGCACCAACGCATAGTGCTGGCTGGAAATTTCAGCGATACACTGTTGTGAATGGAAACACAGAAACGGCATATTTTCGCGGCCTAAAAGAGGTCCAACTTGAAAATAATACACCATTTCAATTGTACGCTGTATATAAAAACTTTCAGCACTGGAGCTGCTCTTGAAAAAACACAGTTGCTCTTGAAGTAACCAACTGACGTATTTATCCATGAGGCGTATCGTAGTTCACTGTGCGCTGTAGCAATTAGCTGTTTGGGTCACAGCAGAGCTACTTGCACACTGGATGCGAAACAAATTTTACGCACAACAGATTACATTCAAAGTTAATGCGAAGGCATCTTCGCATTGACTTTGAATGTAATCTGTGTGCGAAAAGTTCAAGAGCAACTGTGTTTTTTTTTCGAGCAGCTAAAGTGCTGAATTTTTTAAAATACAGCGTACAATTGAAATGGTGTATATTACGGTAGGACCTCTTTTAGGCCGCGAAAATATGCTGTTTCTGTGTTTCCATTCACAACCGTGTATTGCCGAAATTTCCACCCAGCACTATGCGCTGGTGCAGCTACCTGGATGAGATCAGAGAGCTTTCTACTGCATCTAATGTAAGTCGTGCCAATTTGTTGCTCGTACAACCCCACTTCAAAAAAGTGAACTGTCCCTTTTAAGCCGTAGCAGATCAAATTTGGCATCATCAGATGACTCCATGTGACTGTTAATACCAGCTCTATGCAACTCACCAAGGAAAGGCCATGTGAAAATATCTTACATATTTCCGATTTGAGAAATGATTATTCATACACATAACAATTGTTTTTCACTGTTTATACCACTAAAATTCAAATGATACTGAACAGCGAAAGCAGATGAAAATCAATAAATCATTTATTTTATTTTTTATTTTACCCTTATTTAACCAGGGAAGTCCCATTGAGATTGAAATCTCTTTTTCAAGGGAGCCCTGGGGGAAGAGGTGGGGAGGGACAGAGAAATTGCACAGCCAATTAGATCAGGGGATGATTAGGTGGCAGATTGAATGAGCCAGGTTGGGACTTTAGCCATGACACCGGGGAACCCCCTCCTCTTATCGAAGAGTGTCATAGGATCTTTAATGACCACTGTGAGTCAGGCCCTCGGTTTAACGTCTCATCCGAAAGACGGCGTCTCCTTCAGTACAGTGTCCCCGTCACTGCACTGGGGCATTGGGGATTATCCCGCTAGAGGGAAGATCGCCACCTACTGGCCCACCAACACCTCTTCCAGCAGCAACCTGGTTTTTCCTCAGTGGTCTCCCATCCAAGTACTGGCCAAGCCCACACTTGCTTAGCTTCAGCCACGCAGCTGAAGCTGATCGAATAGTGGTATGGCTGCTGGCAATCATGAATTTCCTTTGACCAAATTTAAGCTTAAGTGCTGACAATTGATAAATGGAAGTGGCGATTCGCAAGGCAGCCTTATTGCTAATTTTTAATCAGCTATTCACAAGGCAAGACCCTGGTGGTGAAATTGGGAACTACAGTTATAAACAAACTAAAGGGCAACCCCACCATCGTCGGACCACAAGTTTACACACTCACTGTACGCCTCAAAATTGTGGTGTCATTTGAAAATTCTTCATGTACACAGATAATGAATCTATAAAGCTTACATGGTTTTAACTATGTGAAAAACAATGTGCAAAATTCATTGTTCCTAATCCGGCCGCCAGGGTCTTGCTTTGCGAAAAGCCGATTGGAGATTAGCCACAAGGCTGCCTTGCGAATAACCACAGCCTGGATAAAATTATCTTTAATAACCAACCAATAAGACTGCATTTGCATTGTATATCACTGCGCATTACGGAAGTATTTTCTGTCGGCTACCAGTGGCGGCTCGTGAACTGGTAATAAGGGGAGGCTCAAGCAATCCCTTAAAGTTAATGATCGGTCATTACCTGTTTTCAATCATTCATTGAAGTTACCATTACAGAAACTGAAAATTCTCAACATTATCAGGTGTGGCCAGTTTTCATTAATAAAGTATACCTGTCAACACTCACGTCTTTTGTGTCAGTTTAAGTGGCATATTCACGTTCCCCTGCTGTAGTCAGCAATTATTCAATCAACGCGTATGGAAGAGATTCTCCTCAGGAATTGTTGTCCTTATGCATGGAGGGGTTGGAAGCAATGGGATTGTATATAGACGTTTTGTAGTGTGAAAAAAAAGCCACTAGATGGCAGTATTGGCCTTTTTTTGTTAAGCCCAGACTGGAGCTAGGTTTAAGCATGTCCTGGGCATGTCTGAGAGGGAAAGTCCCAGAGAATGAAAAAAAAAGTCTAAATGTGGGAGGGGGCTGCAAAAGAGTATATAAGGAGGAAAATTGAGAGAGTAAAGTAGGTAGGAGAAATTGCAAGGAGAAGGATACATTTGACCAGACCTGTCACTCTTTTCAAGACCTGTAAAGCTTTTGTGGATTTTTGCCTGTGTTGGAGCATTTTCCTCACCCAGGAAATCACCAAGCCACCCCATCTCAAGGGACTGTAAATATTTTTTTCCTTGTATATATCAATCTTGGTCAGTAGTATGAATGTAGGTTAGTTGTCAGTCTTTGTTTAATTAAGTGTGTTTAAGTTTTGAAATATTGTCTGTCTTCCCTTGCTGTCTGATATGTCATAACAAATTGGGGCCATAACAGTTTCAGATGATCTTTTTTTATTTAAACGATCATGAAACATATGCATTGCTTCCAAACCCTGAGTGAAGAAAAGCGTGAGAAGTCCAGAGTCACAATCAGTAAGCGTTATAAATGAAAACTGGCCACACCTGATAATGTTGAGGGTTTTCAGAGTGTCCGTAATGGTAATTCAAATTAATGATTGAAAACAGGTGATGAACAATCATTAACTTTAATGGATTGCTTGAGCCTCCCATATTTCCAGTTTATGAGCCGCCACTGTAGACTACATACACCATTGTTGGGAGGTAGCTTTATTATGTTGAATTGGAACATTGAATTGGAAACAAGAATAAGTTGTCAAGTAAACATTAAACGTAATGTCCACATTATGAGGCCACCCCTGCTGAACGCACATGTACTTTGTACATGCATGCTGACGCACTTTGTCCTACATGCGTGCTTACCAAACGGAGTGGCACAGGTGATCCGCTACTAGCACAAGAGAATGGAAAAAGTCACTCTGTTTTCATTACTGCAAAAGTTCAAAACATTCTATCAGATAAAGGACTGATAAATTTCAGTTTCATGAATGCATTCTTGACTGTAAATGAACTAGAAACAATGGCCACGCTTCTGTTCAAACTAGAAAAATCATTTTCCTCGCACCAGTCAGATCAGTAATTTCATACCACCCATGCAATTAAAGTAAAATCAGTGACGAAAAATCCATTGCTGCATGGTTTGGAATTAGCTTGTTCGTAGTAAACATACTTTCTTCTGAAGTCCAAAAATGGCAGTTTTAATGACATTATTTGTGAAAATATCGTCTGTATAAGACTAAGTGATCTGCTACTCCTTGATGATCCATTACCCCTTAGAAAACTGCAGTTGTCACAAACTCCTCCTGCACACCTGGACTTCCGTCATGGAGCACCGATGTACCGCGGTGCACCTTTTGGGAACCACTGGTTTAGCAACTCCTGTTTTGGGCATAAAAAGAGTTTCATTTCTATACAGCAAGCACAGTTGGGGAAAAAAAATTCCCCCAGTGGCAACTTGTTACAACCTTGACAGTCTATGGAAGTTTGAGTAGGTACGCAACACAAAAGAAGAATAACCGGGAGTATCCTGCAGAAGTGTGGAATGACAGGAGGGGAGGAACGGCGTCAAAAGCGCAGCACAATATACAATGAACAAGTGATCCTTTAATGGTAAGAATACATGAGGAGGTACAGGAATGTATTTACAGTGCTCAGTGTTATGCTGCAAACTAAACATGAATAACACGCAGAAGCACACAACCAAGGCTCAGGACTATGAGCATTGCCAACTAAACAAAAACAGCAAAACCAAATGAGTTTAAATGGACTATCCAGCTGACTACCTACGTACCAGAATCAAATAAAAAAAACCTAACTAACTACTCTAACTACCCAGACAAAACGTACAGCTGGTGGCAATCACTCCTACTCAAGGGTCTCGATGAATCCAGAGTACCCCTACATGGATATGTACAGGACCTGTCGGCTCGGCTCCTTCTTCGCCACAACAGATCAATGCAATGCCCGCATTACTGCTGCCGCTGCACCGATCCGTCTGTCAAGCTCACGCTTCATCCTTCCCTCACTCTTGAATAAGACCCCAGGATACTTAAACTCCTCCACTTGAGGCAGTAGCCCTCCTCCAACCCGGAGGGGGCTAGCCACCTTTTTCCGGTCGAGAACCATGACCTCGGACTTGGAGGTGCTGATTCTCATCCCAGCTGCTTTGCACTCGGTTGCAAAGCACCCCAGTACATGCTGACTGTCCTGGTTCGAAGGAGTCAACAGGACAACATCATCCGCAAAAAGCAGAGATGAAATCCTGTGGTCCCCAAACTGGACTCCCTCCGGCCCCTGGCTGCACCTAGAAATTCTGTCCATAAAAATAATGAACAGAACCGGTGACAAAGGGCAGCCCTGCCGGGGTCCAACATCTGCAAATCATTGTATTCTGTTTTTATTCATGTTTTACACAACATCCCAATTTCATTGGAATTAGGGATTGTATTTATTGTATTCTATGAGTCACTAACAATTTATCACACAGATATGGGTCATTCCATACTAAACTGTACAACTGTGTTACAATGGTGATGAATATTCAAAAACACCTTTTCAAAAGTTTTACATTGCAGTGGTGAAACCCCATCCATGGTCATCACAAAGAAGCAAGCAAGAAGATAAACCGAGTGATCACTTCATTTCAGTGACCCCATAATGTACTAAGGTGGCAGGCGTTGTGGGTGTAACAAGGACACAAGACAGATGTTGAATTCCTGAAAATCAGATACATTTCAAAGTCAATTCTTTTGTACGATAAATGGCCTCAGTCTATCAGAACATTTATGGACAATTACGGCCAGTCAATGTTTTTCATGTCTATCATCCTCAATATTTGTATTCTGTTCACCTGGCTTCAGTGCAAAGCATTGTTAAAATTTTGTAATTGGTTACCTGTTGCTCTAAATCACCAAAGGAATATATTATTTTGTTCACAAGAAGGCATTTCAAAGAATAAGAATGAAGTAATAAATCAGGTGGCAAAGTTGGGTCATTTTGTCATAGACTTCAGTAACATTGAACTTCTTTCTGCAACCACCGATGTCCCCATCTGCTGGCCATTAAATATAATGTAAATTTTTGAGATTTCCACATCGGCCTCACTCTTTAGATCCGGGTACTGCGTCCATCTTTTTCTGCAGTCTGTGCACGGGCAGGACACGATCTACTCATATTTCTTGATGTTGTTATGAACGTAACACGATATTAGGACAGAAAATTTTTCTTTTTTCTATCATTATTTTTAAAAGCATAGTGTATATGATTGTATGGCGCCTTGTGTAATTTTGATGCAGGAAGTGAGTACCTTAGTTTGCCATGGTCATCTTTTCTCCATTTGCATACATTATGCAGATTAACCCACAGGTCTAGATGTAACACGTTACGCCCACCACGGTCATTTCAAGTTGAATTTCTGATCAGACGAGTCCTGGTAATTTAGTGCAGCCAATTGAAACCATTATTATGGGTATTGGTCTCTGCAATATTTCATTTTACTTTGTTTCAAAGTATCAACAGACATGTCATGAGTATTTCATGAAGTTGGCTGCCAAATTTTGTAACAAAATACGGCTTTCACAATGCCTTGGCTGACATCAGGACTCCACATTTTCTGCTGTGTTGTTGGACTGATGACTTTGTTTTTTGTTTATGTATATCTTCAATCCGGTAGTGAATAAATATGAACGAAAAAATGTTATTGATCATTCTTATGCAACACAGTGAATTGTACAGTTTAGTATGGAATGACCCATATGTACCTTTTCTCAACAGGGAGCCATGCAAAGGGAAGCCCCCCCGACCTTCTTCCTCACCTCTTCTTGTGGCATAAAAGAAATGAATGAGGACTTCGATGACATTTTTCACAAATGTTTTCATAATGGTACCACCTCTCGTGAGGCAGGTGCTGGTGGTAGATATAAGGGGAAATGTAAGGACTGTGATGAATGTTCTTTCACTGTTCGTAAAGAAAAGAGATTTGGTTTTGTAATTGATCATGATGGGAATCATAAGGGAGGAATAGCGAATGCTGGTGCAAATGCTGAAATTGGGATGGGTGGTGCCATTGTAGAGGCAGATGCAGATCTTGTAATAGCTAGTTATGAAGACGAGGGTGAAGGTAAAATTGAAGTTGCAAAGGCTTATGTTGGAGGTGGACTAGGTGCAGGTCCTGGTGGTTACAAGGCTAAAGTTAAAGCTGGGGTAGATGCCGTAAAAGTTGTTGCGAAAAGTAAATATGTAGACTTGTCAGCTAACCTTGGGTTAAACGTTGAAACAGGAGTTGAAGCAGGTGGACGAAATGGGGTTGGTGTAAGTTTGTTAGGCTTTAAGTTAAGTTTAGGCCGTAATACGGGTATATCCACACCATTTGGAGGCTTCAATTTCAGGTTCAATTGAGTGCTTATCAGAGAATGTAAAATTGTGTGCCTTTCCCTATCAGTTAGATTATCTTGAGCTGTCTTAAGATACACAGACAAGATGGTATCCAAAAATAGGGCTGGAACCTTTCAGATTAACCTTCTTTTAATTGTGATAGTGTTGGTTGTTTTTAAGAGGAAGTCTATTAATTTTATGAACAAAATTCAGAGAGAATCAAGTAACAACCAGTTTTTCAGCCATCCTTTTTAGAAATGTATGTCCAGGTCTATGTTAGTGAACTATAAGGTTGAATTGTTGTGAAAATCACAAGTCTCAGGCAACCTGTACACTGTTATACTGTGACTATAACCCCGTAATTCTGTAAGTTTTTAATAAAAATGTTGATCACAAAAAAGAATTCAGAGTGATTGATTTCAAATATGTTGTGAATACCAATAAGCAATACAAGCTGTCAACTGAAATCTAAAATATTTGGACAAAAGCCTAGATTTCTAGTCATTGAAATGGAAGTGATTAGAATTTTTTTTAGTTGCTCTTTACATAAGCATGACACTATTGTGACATATTGTTTCATGATCAGTTCCTCTTACTTCTCTTAATGCATCTTTGGACATGGAAACACAGCTTTAGGGATGCATATGCCAAAGATAAAATTCTCTTGACTGTATGTTTTGTCATGATATGTGCATTTTATTCTCACACACTCCTACTTTTGTGAATTTCTGTTATGTCCCGATTTAAATAACAAGTTTGAAGCCATAATAATTAGTAAAATTCTACTGGAACTTTTTGTTGACTCATTAAAACTGCAATAATAATTAGCAAAATCCCACTAGAGCTTTTTGTTGATTCTGACAGACTTTTGTTGTGTGTACCTCTTACAGTGGGGTCAGAAGTTTCAGCATGGTAATAAATTCAGAAAAGCCTTGTATGGCACGTCTTGTGGTGAACTCTTGCACTGTTGAACTTCACAAACCTTGAAAGTCTTCATCAAGACTTTTGTGAGTGGCATGAAGACTTTCGTTGGCAACTCTTTTAGTGGGGACAGCGGTTTGAGCATGGTAATAGCACTACGTCATTGGTGACCCTGTCTTATGACACTGGAGCTCATTGGAGCATTGGCCTTATTTTCGAGTAGTAGGAGGAGCGCAGGCAAAACTGAAAATGTTTAATGAAGCTTCCCGAAAGTTCAGTCTGGAAGTCTCTCTTTCTCGCGCACGTCAACTCTGTTTATTTTCTTTTCATTCACTCGGATGCTCGCCCATACACACCTTTGCAGTCAATGTCTAGGCCTGTCAATTGAGCAATCAGCTGGCGTAGCAGCTGATTAGTTGCCAATTACTCCAAAACGATCCAAAACGTTTGTGAAATTTCGCCCTCTAGACACTGTAGTTCCTTTAAATGCCAAGGGACCCTCAGGGCCCTAATACTTGGGAGTTCTCCATTACAAGTAGTTCTGGAACCTTTTTCACAGGAACTAGGTCATTTTGCATGTCTACACTAGCAGGAACAGCCTTGTCAGAGTGGTCGCACAAATTTTTTCTGGGAACAATTCTAGTCCTTTCCTCAAGGCAGGGACTTCAAACCAATCCTGGAAAATGCCAGCCCACTGGTTCATATACGGTGGACGAGTCATATGGGATGTTAGTGCTTTATTTTATCACGTTTATTTTCAATGCAAGCGCTAGAATGTTGGCCAACTAGCTATTCACTCTTTCTTCAGAGTTTGGTGGGTCCTATCGGGGTCCTACTTGTAATGGAAACATGATATGTGAAGGGCCGGGGAGAAGGGACATTCTGATAAAAGGTCCTGCCTTATACTTTAGTTCCTCCACCACCTGCAATGGAAACCCCCTGACTTGAGGGGCCTTTAGGGCCCTAGCACTGCAAGTGCTGAAGCATCAGGGGCCCGGGACCCTGGGGGTTAGCTCAAGTTCTAAGCAGCAGGGGTCTGGGGGGCCTTACATTGTAAGAACCAAGGGGCCCAGGGGCCTGACATTGCCAAGACTGTGGATTTGGACCCCCAGTGGTTAGCTCATGCTATCAGTAGCCATAAGTCAGTTAATGCAGTGGTTCTCAGACTCGGTCCTGGGGGAAACACCGTGTATGCAGGTTTTCATTCCTAGAACAAAGAATTTTAATGAGTTGTTAATTTTCCTTCTTTACCCTTTTCAGCAGTATTGTCAAAAATAGCCGTACATGTTATGAACAATCAAAAGTTTCAGATTCACATCATGCTATATGGGAAACAGCAAAATAATAAGAGAAATTTAAACAGATGCACCAATAACTTTCCAAATATCAGGTGGCTCTTAATTATTATAATTATTAGGGGCGTTCTCACCTATGAGAAGAAGTGAGATTTAAAAATTGATTTTCCGAGCGAGACTCAATTTAGTTTTTTTTTTTTCTGTGTGTGGACACAAAAATCTCACTAATTAGCGCGATCCTGATCACGAGCTTTGCAGTAGCTCTCACGATTTTTGGGAATCGGTGTAATTTTTTGCCCAGCGCAGTGTGTGTGAACAGAAGTGCGAGTGCGAGTTTTCTTCATGTGTGAATGCATTCAAAAAAATCGATTTTTGAATTACGATCGACTTTAAATTTATTATGACTTGGATCAATAAATGTATTAGACCTTGTGCAGTTACTAGTATTGCAGCATTATAAGCACAATATTGACACGGGGCTTTCATTTCCCATGGCAGGCATTGCATTTCTCTAATAATATGAAGTTAGAGGGTTAAAAAATTCTGACTAATCAACAAATCAACATCTTAAAAGAATTCTGGGATTACAGTTGTGGTCGCAATGAAAACCAGCATACAGTGGCCCCCCAGGACTGAGTTTGAGAACCACTGACTTAAAGTATTGTGTACTGAGGACCGTGGCATGCAATGCCACATCACGCGTAGTCTGAGGCTTGAAGGCCGCTTGGGTGTTCAAGGCTTTAGAGTACTGACCACATTAGCCCAGTCTATAATGCACCCTTGATTACGTGTATTCTACACTGTCAAAGAATTACTATATATGGCCCTTTTACCTGAAATATTGAGGGTAAGGTCACCATACAGACTCTTTGTGATACAAATGTGAGCAGTTCAGGTTTGCATGTTCTGGCATTTGGCATTTAGAATTCTGTATTTTCAATTAAAAAATTCAAATGTGGGAAATCAAACTGCCATTAATGCACAGTTTCACGAGCTGCACCAGCAGTATTGCAGAAGAGGTTTGATTCCCAGTTCGAGCAGTAGAGAACGTAAATGTTGATACCAGCTTGTGTCATTCACCATAGACATCTGTGCCTTTGCCTAGTTTGCGATTATTATTATTATTATTATTATTACAATTATTATTAATATCATTATTATTATAATAGTAAAAAATGTATTTAGAGACTGCTAACAAGACACTTAGAATCCAAACCCATGAGACAGGTGGTCTCTGAGTACGGTAAAAGTCTTCTTGACCCTTGGTTTTATAATGCAGCAGTTGAATATTAACTCACTTTGTGATAACCTGTTTACTTTGTAATAACCCATAAAAAATTTTTTGACTGACTGCAGCCTATGGGCATCACCTTAGATTCTAAAGAACCGTTTACTTCCATCGAACATAATAAAGATTCCAATTTCTTTTGTTTCTCCTGTTACTGGCCTTAATATTTAGTGCACAGATCCATTAGCCACAGACCACACATTTCAACTATTTGTGGTCTTGTGTGCCCATCTCACACCACAGTGCATGTAGAATGCAAAGCACTGGAGATACATTAGATGACTTGAGTTCTCTGGAAACAGGCCAGCAGCAGCATGAACTGGGGTTCTGGTCTATTTTCATCATGAAGTTTACAGTCCAACATCAGGATTATGGTGTCAAACTACAATATTTTGGGTCTGCAGGGACTATTAAGGAAAAACAAGAGAGTTGAGATTCAATGAAAAGTTGGCTCAGGTTTTTTCATTGGCAGATCTGGGAAAACAAGCAATCACAAGTCTGGCCTAATCAATAATGTAAGAATAAACTTGGAGCAAGATGAGCATGACGCATTCCGCAAAAATTGAGCTGTATTTCTTCACATAATTCTGAGTTCTTACCTAATTTATAATGTATACTAACTCTTAACTTACTGTCAAAGGAACGATAAACTCAAATCTGGACCACTATTACCAATTATGCAAACATTTAGCTGAATTTCTTCATCTAATTCCGAATTCTTACCTAATTGATAATGTAAGAGTAAACTTGGAAACGGACCAGCATGACCGGTTATGTCAGAATTACGTTGAAATTGCTCACCTGATTGAAGATTTCTTACCAAAGTCATGATGTGTATAAATATTAGCGTAATGCTGACCCAGCTTTAAGTTCTCTGGAAGAATAAAGTAGAGTTTGCTCAACTAATTCTGACATCTTATCTAACTCTTAATGTAAGAATGAATTTGAAACTTGACCATTATGGCCCATTATTCAAGAATTAAACTGGAATTCTTAACTAATTCTGAATCCTTGTCTACCTGATCATGTAAGAATAAATGTGAATCTGGACCAGCATGATTCATGCGAGAACTAAGTTGGATTTGCTGACCAAACTCTGAAATCTAACTTGCCTGTTAATACGCTCTAAAGGGTCATACCTATGCTCAGTCAAATTACATTTGCGGATTCTGGCTTGTCTCTCTGATAGTACTATTCCTGTGTACCAGACCCATTTCTGTCCGACTAGGATTACTGTGATTGCTGCCCTGGTTTTTGATACTATTTTTGCCCAACTGGATTTCGACTTTTGGATTGTGGACTTTGTACTGTTTTTCGCCCTGCGAGGGTCACCTCCCTTTACCAATAAAACAAGCTCTACTGCATTTCCTGGTTCTCGCATCTGGTTCCTGATCGCAACACAACAAATGTACTCGCTCTGCTTGATAGAAGTAGGCTATAATGCTGAGTGCGCATTCAAAGTGGACTTCAAACTCTCCGTTCTTGGAGTGAACGTCTGTGCTCAGCGAGGCGCATATGCAGTAGAGCACTGTGGGAAGTTAAAAGAAACAAGAGTGGGACTTAGATGTCACAAGAAGCAGAACTTCTCTCAGTCTCAAGGTAAGTTATTCAACTTTAACAAATATTTCCTTGTGTCAGGTCTGAATTAATTATTCACAATTGAAGGTTACAGGGCAGTTTATTTGTGTATAGGGGGATAACTAACACCCTTTGTAGTCTAATACTAATGTTCGCAAACGGACTTGGGGCTGGAGAAGATAACGGATTTTTAAAAAAGCGACGAGGGGTGGGGGAGAGGTAGGACGTACTGGTAAGGTGCAGGTCCGAGGTGAGCACCAAAACACTGTACTCACTAACTCGGACAGCATTCGAAAAGCGTTGGCGGCATGTCTCGTATTGCATTTAAGTCCATTATTTCCGAGTATGCTTGTGGCTAGAAAATAGTTTGTAGAACTTGACCAGCAGATTTTTGCTTTGACTCTTGTCATGAGGTCTAAGTCTTTCTGGGTTACTTTCTTCACTAGAAGTAAAATACATGGTCCTTGATGACCGTGACTAAGGATGAACTTAAACTGGACCTGCAAGGCCCATCATGTAAAAATTAGTTTACATCGGCTTGCCTAATTCCGAAGTCTTACCTGAGGGTGTAAAACAAAACTGAAAGCTGAAATAGCATGACATCTTATTTTAAATTCAATTTAATTTATCTTAAGTATCTCCAAGTATGTCTGAGGCTAGAAAAAAACTTTGTAGAACTTGACCAGCAGACTTCTGTTTTCACTCTTTTGTCATGAAGTTTCAGTCTTTCTGGGTTACTTTCTTCAATAAAAGTAACATTCATGGTCCTGGATGACCGTGACTAAGGATAAACTTAAACTGGACCCGCAAGGTGCATCATGCAAAAATCATACAAAAATTAATTCAGATTGGCTCTCCTAATTCTGAAGTCTTAACTAACTGGTGGTGTAAAATGAAACTGAAAGTTATAATAGCATGACCCCTTATGTAAGAATCAAGCTGAATTCTCTTACGTAATTCTAGATTTTTACTTGAGTCATAATGTATATGAGTATTAAACTGAAACTGGATCTGACCCCTTATGCAAAGGTAAAGCTGAATTTCAATTCTGAATCCTGCTCTAACTGGTGATCTCGAATCTGGACCAGCATGATCCATTCTTCAAGATTTGTGTTGGAGCTGCTGCCCTAATTCTAAATTCTAAACTAATTGATTTTGAAATAAACTTGAATCTGGACCAACATGACCCGTTATGCTAGAATTGAATTTGATTAGGTCACCTAATTCTGAATTCCCAGCTAACTGATAACATAAGAATAAACTTAATGGACCAGCATGGCCCATTGTACTAAAATTATGATGGATTTCTTCAACCAAATTCAAAATTTTCACCTAACTGGTAATATGAGAGAAAATGAGAAGTTGACCACCATAACCCATAATGGAAGAATTGGGATAATATGGGAGATTTTCGAAAATTGCGTATCAGATTGTTTTCAAATTTAAGTAATGCATTCTATAGTTTCATGCAGAGGTGCACTGCCAATTTATTTGAAAATATGCCATAATCTCTTCAGTGGACAAGGTCAGGTGTGTTAGTGAGCTGTGCTGACTTTTTCTTTCACTTGTTTTTAATGTCTTGATAAATTATATTAAAAAAAAAATTGTTGCATCACAGCTACGAGTGTGCAGCCAATTTCAATATTTTTCATGCTTAGTTTTTATTGGCAGGCACCTCATCACCTCAGGTGTGTGTTTCTTTCACTTTGATTAAGTCTTGCTCAAACCAGTTGAAACTGGGTTAGTGTTAAGCTTGCTCAAGCAGCTACATTTCAGCAGGATGTATGGGGGGAAAAACTCCACCCTGCTTCTGTTATTATATCTCGAAAGGACAGTTACTCTATGTATCTCACTCTGCTGTCTGTATTACACTTCGCATGACTGTGACGTCTTTGCAAAAATATTATATCAAATCCTGCTTCCCATCTATCCCATCGTGTCTACATTATAATCTCTGTGGAAATTGCCAGAACAAAAGTGAAAGCAAACTTTTACAACATTGAGAGTATGTTCATTCCTGGGATCTCCAGTTTCACCAGGAGCAGCATCAAGAGTGCCAGTAGGCGCATAAGGCCATGCCAGGAGCAGCATAATACAATCTAAATCCAAATCCCACTTAATGTAATACAAATGTATTACAAGAACGAAATTTGAAATTGTCAATCAACTATTTTCGCTCCTAAAAAGGTTATAGTATGAGGGGATTCCTCATGTCAAGTGTCAAAAATAGGTCATGTGACATCATCGCTAGCAACAGTCACCCAGCTCTCTTCAGTGAGTGCAGAAAGGATCTGCAGAATTTGATTTTGAATACTACTATTGAATACTACTACTAGGCCTACTACTTGTACTACTGTGGGTACTATTTAATATTCTTTCACCTCTATGAATACCTCAAACATTTCTTTATTTGCTTACCCACTTATTTAGTTAGAGCATTCCATTGTTTTTAAAGGCCACTTCCTGTTAAATCTTGAAGTTGTGTCTTCGATGCTCCCCATATTGAAAAGTTGTCAGTTACTTGGCACAGAAGAGTGCATTTCTGAAGTTGATCTCTTATGTTTTTGACTGTTAGTTTTCTTCTACGTTTTTATTTATTCATTTATCAAGATATTTATTACTTTACTTATTTATTTATTTATTATTTTTTTTTAGTGGTGGCCAGATTTTCGAAAATCAGCCTACACATCTTGTTCACATCTTGGACAGGGCCCTCTTTGTTAATCCTCTTCAACTTTTTCTTCCACGGTAGGTAAGTATTTAAGCTATTTGGTTTCCTTAAAGCGGACCTATCTTGCTATATTTTCAAGGTTATATTTTGATCTTGAACTCCCCTAGAGTACTTCTGATCGTCCAAAAACGGGGTCCTTATTTAGCTCGTAATGCCATCCTCAAAAAACCCCAGTTGTAGTCCATTGTAGTCTCTGCCTGAAACGGCTCATTGGGGTGGCTCCTTCGCTATGGCCCCCACTCCCCGTGTGCCCACTTTCTTCTGACTGGCCAGCTCTGTGGAGGGCGGTGTTGGGCGGGACGAGGCTGCAGAACGCAATTTTCCGGGTCCTCCTCCCCAGTGTGAAACATGAAACAAGACTGCGATCTGATGAGGAATCGGCGGGGAAATTCCGAAATCTAACGCTATACTTCAATATAGATCTATTGAAATGAACTTGTTCTAATAAATGCAGTGGCGAAAGTGGAGAACGCAGTGCGAAAGTCTGGCAGCTCAAGCTTGAATTTGCTATCGGCTACAGTTTGTTTCAGCAGCAGTGGTGAGTACAGCGGTTTTTCTACTCTATAGCTAGGATGCAGGGAAAGCTGAAATCCACCACGTACAGACACATTTGTAGAACGGGTCGACATACCCAGGTGTAGAATGGAGACCATAGAAATCCGGTGGGTCTGAGTTTAGAGGAAAACATGGACAGTGAGGAGCAGCTAAAAGTGGACCAACAGCTTATGGACTGCTTTGGTGTGTATAAGGACCTGCTGGTTCGTGTGCATAACTGTGGTGTGTCGTTAACATGGAGTAACGAACAGCTTCTGTGCTGGTATGACAGAGCGGCGAAATCTCTAGGCTAAACGACCTTTTCTGAAATTGCCCGTGGTAAAGGTTTACTTATTGCGTCGGAATAACCAGTGTTTCCTTGCGGAAAATGGGCACATTATGGATAGTGCGCGTGAGCTACATAGAGCTACAGTTACGTTATGAGCATAATACAGGTTTTTCAGACCATGAGTTCCGTTTGCGTGAACCGTTGCTTATGTGGAGCTAGCGAATCAATAACTTTTACAGGAAAGTATTTAAAATTCAATCATCGATTTAATATTCACTTGATGGCAATGCAGAGAAATCGTTATACCGGACACGTTATAGCCTGTGCGCTTCCGTATTGCTTTCATCCATAGCATCAGACAGCTTGCCCAGGTATGGGAGAAGTATCAGGCTGGCCCTGGTCATGGATAAGTAAAGTGGTTGTTTCACAAGCACCCAAAAACGCGCCCCAAGCTCTGCAGTTAGCTTCAACTGTAGTGCCTACAATTCGGCAACGTTATGATGGAACTGCCACATTGATGCTTACCGAAGTAACACAAGCATACCGATCATAATTACTGTTTATAAGTTACATGGAGCATTTTAATTTGCTCAGCACGAGAACTAACACGCAGTAGCTGATAACCGATTGGTTGTAACAACTACAGAGACAAACGTTACTCTGCAATACAGGTTTTACAGACAGTAAATTCCATTACCGAGGGCGGTGCAGTTGTACCAAGCATCCGAGCTAGTGCAGAAAATGACTTGTTTCACTCCTCATTTCAATAGCTAATTAGTGAAAGACCAGTGTAGTTATCTTATTTGGAACGAATATTCTTATAGATACATTTTCGACATTCCCAATGAAATGATTTGACACAAACTATCCAGATTTTGTGGGTTTCTTACTTTTCCACAAATAAAGCTCTGATCTCAACTCAGATTGCAAAACGAAAAGTTTGCATTGTTCGTAAATGCGTACAATTGTTTTACATGTTCTTCCATTGTATACTACACAAAATGAGTGATAATTTTGGATTTCGAACATAGTAAGCGACTGAGAAACACGGCAACTTCATACTCGCATGGACCGGTCGCTTGTGTTTGTTTGGGTTTTGCTTTCGGATTTGTGCCATACCAAAGTCCTAGTAGTCCCCGATGACTCGGATCACAACATAGCCAGTGTTTCAGAAGCAAACACAAAGCAAAATTTGAATGTCCTCAACAAAAACGATACTAAGTTACTAACAAAGCAACGTAAACACAAGGTCACTTGTCAGCTCATCTGTACAGCACTCTTATATAGACATTGACACCGAAGCCGTACAGCGGGGCTGGGCCGTGGGCTACCTGCGCCGGACCCGGGGGTAGCAGCTGAGCAAGTGGGGAGTAAGCACGAGAACGGATCTCGGAGATGCCAAGTCTCACGCATTCGACGTCGGTCCTACGCATTTTTTAGGCTTATTCACCGTGGTCCGCAATTATTCAAAAAGCTTATTAATGAGATTCTCACGCGGAATTAAAATCCTTGTGCATTGAAGTTTCAGTTTCACTTGCGTTAAGGTGGATCTCACCACAAGCAGCATGGAAAGCGATTATGACTCCGGAATTCTCGTGCTCCTCTTTACTCAAGGAAAAGAAACAATGTATGTTTCATGATCGTTGAAATTGTTCTAATGAAACAAGACCATCTGAAACGTCTTAATGCAATTCCATTGCTTTCAATCTCTCAGTAAAGACAAGCGTGAGAATTCCCGAGTCATAATCAATTTCCGTGACACTAGTGGGAAATCCACTGTAATGCACATGAAACTGATTATCTTAATGCACAATGACTTCAATTCCGCGAGTAAATTTCTCCAGTGCTTGCTGATTGGAAAATTGCGATCTACGGCACAGAAAGGTAAATGCCACTAAGAGGCGAGAGACTCTACCAAACCCGTGAGACTTGGCATCTCTTTTTTTTTTTCTTTTTTTTTTTTTTTTTGGGAGGTGATGTAAACTCATACCATCGTTTGGAGTCTTGTTACAGCCTACCACCCTACACCTATTTGGCATGTTGATGAATGTTATCTCAAAATCAACAAAATCAAGGATTGATCAAGGCGAAATCAATTATCAGTATAGACCAAACCACTGGTCGATCAGCTGGGAACATTAGCAACTGGGTCATTCCATGCCAACTCGCCTAAATTTCAAAAACCTCCCCAGGTCACCTCAGATTTTGCCGGAAAAATTCTTAAATGTATATCTATATAACTCTACCCACCATGCAAAAGATTAGCTTTCAATTCCTCATAGTTTAAAAAATATAGGCCTTTGAAATTTGGCCCTAAAAAACGCCACATGAAGAACGCATTTTCTTCCAACTTCAGGGGCTTATAATTTTATAATGGGCTCTTTTAGAAAGCTAATATTGCAAATATTTACTAATAGGCATCCAAATTTTTCAATTATGGCATCAGATAGCCTCTGGGATACATATTTCTCACTCTATAGAAAGCTAAAAATGGCTGTTTGGCCAAAATGAGCTAAAATAAGGTGAAACGATAGGAGCCCTCCTGAAAATATGGAACAACTTAGAATTTTTTCCTCATAACACAGTGATTTATAAGGTCATTATCTATTCACATGTACATTTCTGCCAGGATAACACTGTTAAGTGATGAATTATAAAAGTTTTAACATAAGCCCTTGCCTCGGAGGGCTCAAAAATGGGCCAATTTTGTCCCCTGGTTTGACCTTGTGGCTAGGGGTTTAGGATCTTCATATTTTTTCTGATTGCCTCATATAAGGTATATCTACTCACCAAATTATTTTATCTAACGCCCATGGCTTCATATTAAAATCAATTTTTATTTACATGCAAGTTTTTTTTAATAATTATTCACTTTTTCTGTATTCAGGAGCTTATGAATCTTAAAGTTAACTCTCTAGCAAAGGGATACTGCAGATATTTGTAAACTGGCATACCAAATTTAAGAATCTGTTATAAGAATGCCTGAAAAAAGAATATTTTTCTATCTGTAGGAAGTTGAAAATGCCAATTTGACCAAAAATGGTGAGTAGGCAGGGGGCATTAACTGAGGTTATGTAACATATAATTATTTATTTATGAGAATAATAATCTTAAGTACATTTTCTATTCATAAATTAGTTCTTATAATGATAATCCAAAACATATGCTTGGGACAGTACCAACTGTCACAGCATGACTTTAAGCATGTTCTAGACTTGTTTTCCAAGATGTCAAATTCTGTGCCGCTGAGTCCTTGATAATGAATGTCATAAAAGATGAAAGGGCATTAATGAGTTTTCTAAAGTATAAAAATTACTAATATTCATTGTCTTTGTATACATGTAAATAAAAAAGCTGCTACTCAACTAATCAAATTTGTCCTAATTTATAATATGCAGTCACTTACAAAAGTAATTATTAGCATGTATTTATGAATATATAACCACCTCATCACCATTATTGCCAAATAAGAAGCATAATTTGGCCTCATGTGCACCCCTGCACCCACATTGTTTTGTTCCAAGTGGGCCAAATTGCCTTATTTGGCTTCCTAAAACTAAGAGTATGTGCTTTCTAGAAACATTCTGACAACCATGAGAACAGATTCTTAAATTTGGTATGCCAGATTACAAATATCTGCAGTATCACTTTGCTAAACAGTTAAGTTTAGGATTGATAAACTCCTGTATACGAAAAAAGTGAATAATTATAAAAAACGTGAATGTAAATAAATTGATATAAATATGAAGCCATGGGCGTTAGATAAAATAATTTTGTGAGTAGATACACCTTATATGAGGCAATCTTTAGAAAAAAAATGAAGGTCCTAAACCCCTAGCCACATGGTCAAACCAGGAGACAAAATTGGCCCATTTTCGAGCCCTCCGAGGCAAGGGCTTATGTTAAAACTTTTATAATTCATCACCTAACAGTGTTATCCTGGCAGAAATGTACATGTGAATAGATAATGACCCTATAATCACTGTTATGAGGAAAAAATTCTAAGTTGTTCCATATTTTCAGGAGGGCTCCTATAGTTTCACCTTATTTTAGCTCATTTTGGTCAAAAAGCCATTTTTAGCCTCCTATAGAGTGAGAAATATGCATCTCAGAGGCTATCTGATGCCATAATTGAGAAAACTGGTTGCCAATTAGTAAATATTTGCAATATTAGCTTTCTAGAAGAGCCCATTAAAAAATTGTAAGCCCCTGAAGTTGGAAAAAGATGCGTTTTTCACGTGTCATTTTTAGGGCCAAATTTCAAAGGCCTACATTTTTTAAACTATGAGGAATTGAAAGCTAATCTTTTGCATGGTGGGTAGAGCCATATAGATCTACATTTAAGAATTTTTCCAGCAAAATCTGAGGTGATGACCTGGGGACCCCTAGGTGAGTTGGCATGGAATGACCCAACTTACTTTTCACATGACACAGGTCATATGACTACGAGATCTGTGTAGCCATGTTTCTATCCACACGTTCTTATACAAATTAAGTAATATTGAATTAAAAATGCCTCCCGGAGACGGTGAAATTTGACTTGATTTCAAGACTATCGACTCATAGTTTGTACGGTCCATCTCATTGGATTTTCTCTTGCTCGGTAAAAGGCTTATGCGATAAATGCTGATGGAAACGTTATTCGCTGAATAAATCTGCTACTGCATCTTGACGGTGTTTTGATGCCTTCATTTCCTTCTGATAATGGTCTGTTATGTTGCTAATGGCTGGCACCTAAGCACTACTACAACTTGTGCAGTTATCGTCATTTGTTGGTAAACACGATCCGTTTTGGCTAACCAGCTAAATTAGCTGGCTAGCAAACTACTTTAGTTCACTTGAAGGTTCTGCGATTCAGTGTGAAAATGAATGGAAACAGCTTAAAATGTCAGAAATATTTTGTACTCAATACACCAATTTGATCGCATAACAGCATCTAGCGTCGTTACGCACTACTTATTTGCTTTAATGCCGTTTGATGGAAATGTATTTTCAGCAGTTTTATTTGCATGAATATTTTTTTGTCAACTTCTATTGACAAGTGGATGGAAACATAGCTTGTGAGTCGTGGACAGTCGTGACCGATACAGGCTTTATCTTCAGATATTTTACAAAGCCTGCGTTTGAAGCCAGTTGTTAGTGCTAACTATCATTAGCGGTCCTGTTAGCCTCCCGTAACTCGTTAGCTTCACTTACATTATTTGCTGTTATATCATTACTTACAGCTTGTGACTCCGAGTGCTTGATCGATGCAACTGCTTCAGGTTTGAGAAGCAGCTGAAACGCTTATCCTGTGTCGAATTATCCTTTATTAATAAAGCTGTCTTTGGTGAAATGCTGAGCACGAACAGCTAACGTTCCCTTTGGCCGTGGCTGTTCGCCGCCAGCAAACAAAAAAACTACCCAATGATTTCTGGAGGCATCGTCTCTCGGGAGAGAAATAGGCGCTTTTCTTTGCGTCCAAAAGTAAACGGATGAGCAGCTTTGGGAGAGATACTGACAAAACTGCGCCTCAAATGATCTACAATTCATCTTTTGTACTTCTGGAAGCGTAGATGATACTAAAGCATAGTATGATCCACGGTTGTTCATGTCTGCTACAATAGTTTCCGGTGTGGGCAGGTCCAGCACCGTGATTGCGTTTGACTTGGTCTGTACTTATTGGACGGCACAACCTGACGTCAGGTTTTGCCCAGATCTCGTGAAGATCTCGGGAGGAGCTGTTCAGAGAGGAAATCGCGTTCACGAAATCACGTTCTTGGATCACGGCAAATCCCCTGTATCTTATGTTTAGAAAGTTTTCAGAGGTTTAGTATGGACATCCAACATTATAACATTACCTATTTGTATTAAAAGAAGGATCAGCATAATAGGTCTCCTTTAACATTTAGCACATTTGCTCTAGTCAGTCATTTGTTTTTTGTTTTTTTTTTGTCAACCTTCGCGACTGTGTGAATGATTTCAATTCCTGATTTTTAACATTTTACACACTCATTTTTTCAAGTTGATACTTTTTTTTCTTTTCTACACCGTGTTTAAGTGGCCAGTCTGTATGTTGCTGCAAATTGCTGAAACTGACATTAATGACTTATTCCTTTTCTGAATTCACTGGACGGTCAAGCAGGGGCCGCTCTGCATGATTTAAGGGATTTGTTTGTCCCCCGGCACCTCTGGTGAAAGGGAGACATAGGAATGCACCCTGTCCAAGCGTGTGTCCATCCATCTGAAAAGTGGCGTTAACATGATATCTCAAAAACATAATGGATTACAGACCCCATGTTCAGCATGTTCTAAGAAGATCAGATTTTGAACCAGTTTCATATTTAATATCAGTGGCGACAGGTGACCCTGGGGCCTCCAGCCAGCTTGTTTGTCTTAAAATCTGCATGACTTTAAAGGTTCACTCAGTTAGAAAATTTTTTGGCTATTTTTCGAAGAAATGGATCATATGTAGCAAATTAAAATGCATCACCCATTTGTACATGCTTTCTATAACTTTTTATCATTATTTGAAAACTAAGATTTGGCTGGTTTGTACGGTCCTAAGCCCCACCCCTCAAAAACGTGGTTGCACACGGTCCTCGTAGTCATATGACCTGTGACGTATGAAAAGTAAGTTGCAAATGTTCCCAGCTGATCGACCAGTGGTTTGTTCTATACTGATAATTGATTTCACCTTGATCAATCCTAGATTTCGTTGATTTTGAGATAATTCATTAACATGCCAAATAGGTGTGTGGTGGTAGGCTGTAACAAGACTCCAAACGATGGTATGAGTTTACATCACTTCCCAAAAAAGAGATGCCAAGTCTTACGCATTTGGTAGAGTCTCACGCCTCTTAGTGGCATTCACCTTCCTGTGCCGTAGTTCGCAATTTTCCAATCGCCGCGCACTGGAGAAATTTACTCGCGGAATTGAAGTTATTGTGCATTAAGTTAATCAGTTAATCACTAGTGTCACGGAAATCGATTATAACTCGGGAATTCTCAAGCTTGTCTTTACTGTGAGATTGAAAGCAATGGAATTGCGATAAAGACATTTCAGACAGTGGCGGAGCTAGCAATGGGAATTGGGGGTGGCACAGACACGTCTCTTAATGACAATTGGGATAGTCCGGGCTAGTTCTCAATAATTTTTCTTTATTGACTTGGTTTTCCAGTTATCGTAATTGGCAACAGAAGACACGGTTTCTCTCCATATACGATCTAACTGCGATGAAATCATGGGTTAAATTCAGTAGAACTGAGAATTAGGCTGGACAAAACATCAATTATTAGTCCTGACCTGTTCTCGGTCATTTTCATGATTAACAAAAGGCTCACTCCGAGAGCGCGCCACACTTAACAGGTGCTGCTTGTCCTTCCCGGGTAGGTAGGATGACAATCATTCATCTGGACGCGTATTTGCTGAATTTAAATCAACGTCAAATAGTTTGAGCCCTATGCTTTTTATAGCCTATTTCACTGCCATGTGCCACTTTTCACTTTTTTTCACTCAATACCGAGTGTAATTTTGAATAACGTTGATTGATTTCTACCTGGTCAAAAATTTGTATACTTTTCTATCCAGATGCCCTGAAATGTGAAACAAATTGAGCCATTTTAGTCAGAGTAAAAACAGCCTATTTTAGGTTGCAAAAACAGACTTTCAGTCCAGCCAAGTAAGTTTTACTGAAACAGCATGTTTAGAAATTGAGGCTACAAGTAGCGGATAGGACATGAACTCAGTAACACCATTTTTTCCTCCCCAATATAATGCAAAATTGAAGACATTTTCAAAACATCCCAAAGCTAGCCTAGTAAAAAGTTCCAAAAAGCTAAGTTGCTATGATAACAGCTCTTACTAAGTGCAGTCATGAATGAAGGTCAATGTTACGTAGCCTTTTATAAAGAAACATTTAACATAACACAGTAACATAATATTAGTGGCGAGAGCAGCCCATTCAGCCTAACTAGGCTCGCCAGTTTATCACTGAAGTAAACCTCCTCTTCAGATAAGAGGACTAAAAGGTATCTAAACACTAAATCAAGGCTGGTCTTGAAAACTCCCAGAGTTTCTGCCTCAACAATATGGCCAGGCAGGTTATTCCGCACAGATTTCAAATTTTTGAACCTCCACTGCAAGAAGATCATTTTGGATGGGCTGGTTGACATGCCTAATTCAGCCCTTAGCAACAAGCAGTATATCCCAGTGTTATGCATGCTCAGTGATGATTCTAGGACGCGAAATTTGCAGGATCCCGCAAGTTTGGCAGACTCGGCGCTAAACGAAGATTTCAGTGCGCCAGCAACTACGCATTACATTATGATTTTGCACGAATCCTTTGTTCGAGTGCGTAGATTGAAATGAAAATATCGTCTATAACAAACTTCCGTGCATTTACTCAACAAATTTATAAACCTACTGCAAAGATAGCTGTCAAAATGTTGGCAGCAAGAGACTTCTACATATGCCTGTATATGACTGTGGCTGGATGCATGTTTCTGTAACCCCCTGTCATGCTTGAGTGTTATAGGCCGGTTATAGGCCGAATTTTAACATTTATTTTATTTAATTTAACATGGTAAAGGTTGAGACATTCAATATTCTATTGTTCATCCTTATTTCTATCGGGTCGCCAGGTTCCCCAGTGTTGTGGGAGCCATTGATTGTACTCCCGTTGCAATCAGAATCCCTTCCACTAATCAGAATGTGTACAGAGACCGTAGACGTCGGCACAGCATTAATGTTCAGGTTGTGTGCGATAATGTACGCGCATATCAAACATCTGCGCCAAATTCCCTGGCTTGGCCCATGGCACCTATGTACTGCGCAACTGCTTGAAATGCCAAAAAAAAAAAAAAACTTTTAGTATAGGCAAATAAAAATGACCATTTTACGTAACCCTCCTTCATCCGTATCCACTCCAAGTTCTTCTCCATGCACTTCCACTGCAGAAAGAGTGGATGCCATCTCCTCCTCCAGTGCAGTGAAATGCACCGGGGATGATGGCTGCCCACCATCTGTTGCGTGCACACTTCTCTGGTTTGCAGAGAGCCTGGCTTTTACAGTGCTCCGCCGATGCTGACATCGGAGTATTTTGAAATTTCAAGCGTGCAATTTCTAAATGAGATCACAAACTGTCTTTGATCGTTATTTTTGTGTGACTAGAATGTTCTCCTTCCCTGTCTTCCATGGAACAAACAGGCTAGTGTAGGAGGGGCACATTTTCAATGTACTGATTACGCTGTTAGAGATCGTTGATTTGTATGTTTGTTACCCCGCCCCCCCCGGAGGGGGAGGGCGAGGGTATTGTTTTCGAGCGATTTCTTTGTTTGTTTCTTTGTCAGCAACTTTACAACAAAACTACAGGACCGATTTGCATGAAATTTTCAGGGTAGATGCGTGGTGGCCCAAAATAGATCTCATAAAATTTTGGGTCAATTTGGGTCAACCGTTTGGTCATGGTCAACAAAAAGGCCCCTATAGCTAAAACGTTTGCGAGGGGCAGGGTTTGCCGTGCCTGGCACCGCTTGTTTTTAGCTTGTTTTTAGTTAGTTTCTGGTTTTATTGCTAGTATGTTTCTGGTTCTGTTCTAGCATGTTCCTAGTTTCTAATATGTTTCTCGTTAGTTTTAGTATTGCTAATTATTTATATATTTATTATATTTATTCGTTTAGAGCATGTATGAGGATTGCTCTGTCTCTGGTCTTCAGTGTCTTCCTCTCGTTTCTGTCTCGTCTTTTTCATCACACTCTCTTCCCTGTAATTTCGGTTGGGTGTTTCCACTTCCTTCTCTCTCGCTGTTCTCATTGACTTATCGGCACCTGAGAGTAGTCTAGTGAGGCACGGGTGTTTAGTTAGATTAGAGTTAGGACTCCGCTTGTTTCCCCTCTCTCTCCTATCACCGTCCTTGCTTTTCTAGTTCCACCTCTCTCTACAGCTGTCCTGTGTTTAGCTGGGATTCCACTTAATTTATTTGTGTATAAAAGACCCACTTTCCCTCAGCTTCTTCTCGACTCGTTTCTACCACAGCTTGTTCTTGGTCAGTCTCGTTTCTGCGCTATTTTCTCGTTTCGATTGTTGAAAGTTTGTTTCTTGTGATTATCCCGTAAGTCTTGTATTTGATTGTTTTTATTGCGATGTGAGAATGCGGTTGTTTGATTAGTACTTCGTTCTCCCTGAATCCCATTTTGTACCAATTTGTTCAGTATCTCCTGTGTTCTCCCTTATCCCATCCAACTCCCTTTTTCCTTCCCCTTCCATTCCCTTAGTTTCAGCCCTCTTTGTTACTGTCTTTGTGCGGACTGATTCTCTGGTTACTGGATTATTTTGCTTGTCCCCAGACTTCGATTCTGCATTTGTTTGCCTGGCTATTGATCCATTTGTCTTGACCATGAGCTTTGTGAATCCCAATAAACGCCCTGCCAATGCTGAACTGCATTTGGAGTCTATGCCCGTTCCTTTCATACGCTGGTTGAGAAGCGAAAAATTCTTAATTTCATTATCGCTGCATTTTGTTTGTTTGCATTGCTTTAACCCCTTTGTGCAGAAGCCATATTTGGCTATTTATGGGTTACCCACTTTAATGCTGTATAATTCAAGATTTAAGCCTCATAAAGAGGAAAAATGTGGCTCAATTCAGAAGAGACACTTACAGCATTTAGACTTACATTGTATTTCAGTTTATTTTCATGATTTTGGTAGAGAAAATGAGCTGCAAACATAAAAAAATCTTCATGAGAATTCACCATTGAAATTGCAAAAATAATAATTCTGAGGATTGAAAAACTGCTGGGGCTTAAAACTTTACATTTCTGGTATCATAAACTCCTTGAGCACAAGTAGAATTCATCTTCAACATTACATTCTAGATTACCTACATGCTATTAGCCAAATTATACAGCTACCCAAGTGCCTCCCCTAAGTCTCAAAATGATGTACTGTCAAATCATTATAAAATCATGTATATAACACAAATAAAGTTTTAAGGCATGAAATTTAATATGAACAAATGATTTTCTGGTTGAGTTTAGTATGCATTTATCAATATCAGTGCAGTTGAATATCAGTGGTCACCAGTAACCTCTCCAAACACAAAACATGCCTTTTCTCCATAATAAAGTTTAGAGTTTAGGCCATTTTTCTTCAAAGCCAGCACAAACACGCATTAAATAAACTGCTTATTAAACGGTCAGAACATTCATTTCAACACTTATAAGGAACAAGTACACCTCACTAACTCAGTAATATCTGAATTCTGAAATATACCTTATTTTAACAGAACAGACACTCCACTTTCAGGGAATATCAAACAATCCATTGCCTCTCCCGATTCAAGAGAAACGTGCAATGAACGTACCAGGGGGGTCCATCCAAATGCACGAGCAGTTCGCGTTTTAACCAGGAAAAAAACCTCGACATTCGACTTCAAGTATGTATACATTCCAAAACGAAAAAAAAAAAAAAAAAAAAGTAGCAGCCTGACCTTTTTCATGAATCCCTCCTCCAGAGACCGATCCAGTAGCAAGAACCCTCCGGTCCTGTTTCATTCGAAATAATTCCAACTGACCATGTACTTATCTCATTTAAATCCTGTAAATGTAACTGAACACTTCAAGGCCAGTTTTGCGAACCTGTTTTATATAAATCGCGTCTATTTTAGCCGCGTAATGTGCATAACGTAGACTGGATACAACCGAACATGCTGATACGCATAGGTTTGTATGCTCTGTGTTTGTCCAATCAATGTGTTTCACTTACTCTAAAATGTTTAAACACTCGGGAATTGGATAAGAAACGAGCCAATCAATACAGTTACCAGGGAAACTTCACGAGGTCATGAAGTGTAACTCTACAATTACGCAGAAGACCCTGAGTGTATGGTTGAGTGATTGGCTATCAACGCCAGTACTTGGGTGGATATAAGGAAGCGCTGGATTTGTCAATGAAGGAATCTACGCGTAAATCCACAGTAGGGAACTACGATTTTTTTTGTGTGTGACTACTGTAATTGACAGTAGAATGTGAGAGAATCAATACCATGTCAATACCATTTTTTTGCCTCAGATTTTTCTGAAACACTAATTGGAATACTGTTGGCTCACTGTGGCTAAACTGGTTGCTACAAAGGATAACAATTTTTTCTGTGTCAAGATATCGTTTTTTTAAACTGCTGGATCGATACTATGGGCAATGATACTAACCAGTTTGCACATCAGGCTTAGCTGAGGAGTTTAAATCATGCAGCTCTCGAAAAACAGGGAGCGGAGTGAACTTCCGCATAGTCAGAACCGCGTTCGAGGTCTGCTTGCTTGTGAACATTCAATAACTGATCCGGGGGTGCCATCTAGTGATCGAGTACAGTAACAGCGTGCTTAAATTTGCAGGTCTATAGACGCAGGCGTCTATCTGCAGAAAGGGGTTAATGCCATGATGGCTAGAATTGGAAATAAAAAAGATGTCTGCATTACTAGAAAAGTACTTGTAATTGGCACAGACATACATAGGCCTACTATTACAGCGGCATATCGTCGGCTTTCTGATAAAACCTTGTATCTTCAAAATGAGAAACTTCATAGGAAAATAAAAAATATATAAAATTAAATTATAATAATAATATAAATTGATAAATATAATTTAAAATAAAACATATTTGATTTTGCATGCAAGAATAGTGGACATACGAGTTTTACTTATCAGTTTGGAAATATGAGGTTTTATCAGCAGGCCCACGATATTCAAATTTAAAGTTTGGTTTGCGTTTTCCATGGACCACAACTGCATTTTCAAGGATTTTCTGATTAACCATGTTTTCCTGATAGCCATAATCAATGAGCTTGGTACAGTCTGCCTCTCTTTCGCATTAGTCACACCTCTTTCATAAGGCCGCCTACATCTTGAAGTTAAGCGCTGTGGGCGTGATCGAAGCGCTTGGGGGAGAATTCACGTAACTCAAAAGCGCATAACTCGAATCGTGTAAAAAAAGGACTTGCGCGTAAATGGGAGAATAGACCCCTATGAGCGTTGCCAAATGAAAACAACAAAACCAAATGAATCTAAACTGACTATCCAACTGACTACCTACATTCCAAAATCAAACAGACAACCTAACTAACTACTCCAACTACCCAAACAAAACATACAGCGGGTGGCAGTTGCTCCTACTCAAGGGTTTCTATACATCCAGAGTACACCTATGGATATGTATAGGAGCCTCTGTCTACCCTGTCCTTTCCTCAGTGTGGCTGAAAACCTAATGCCCTGTTTACACCAAAATACGACTGAAATGGCAACTGCTGCGACTTGTGAGATCACAAGGATGTGATGAACTCGCACAAGTCTTATATACTCTCCAATCAAATCGCTAATTTGCGTTCACACCAAGCTTCCAGTGAGACCACATTTGAGACATATTAAAAGAAATTAGGCGATCTATGCGACATGAAAAATATCCCGATATTTGGAGATTATTTATGCGACCTGTTTGAGAGTCCATCAAGAGTCCATCAAGACCTGTGAGACCGAGTTAAGAGTGACTTGAGAGTTATGAGAGCTCATTACGATTGTTTTTGAGATCTGCATTTATTTCTGACCATTCGCACACACACTCGCAAAAGTTATGCGATTTTTTTTTTTTGAACAGCTCAGAACAATCGTAAACCCCTTCAAAATCGATAGAGAGTGAAAGAGATCAGAGAGATTGAATTTGAGACCATTGAGAGTTTAATGAGGGTTACTTGCAACCACATCAAGAGTCAGTGAGTGATGGCGATTTTTGTCCATTTTTCGGTCGCAACCTGCTCGCAAGTCCGGTGTAAACTGGGTTCAAATGTTCAGCTAATAAAAGAAACTTCAGGAAGGGTAAAAAAAACACACAGCAGAATACGAACATGAAAGTACAAACATAACAAGCAAATCATACAGAGGCAGGCAGCTGGAAATGTGATGTGGCTGACAGGATTTAAAATACTAGGGCATGTCCTCCGTGGTGGGAAGCATGGCAGGGCATGACTAGTAAATGCTGATTGACTGATAACTGGATCTAGGCTAAGGAGGTAGAGTTGACGACACATGAAGGAGGTGGAGACAACACTGCAGCGAATCTTGGGGAATTGAGAGAGCTAGGAAGAGAAACTATACTTAGATCGAGTACACGCAAAGCCATAACACTGCTCGTTCATATACGCGGATAGCTGCTGTTGCTGGAGGGTTTTCGGTCTTGTTGGGGCTAGTAGCTTTGAAATATCCAGTCAGCATGGGTATTTTTTCTTAATAGCGGAGACTCCAGCAGCAATTTGTGTCATTGATTTTTGCATTTCTGAGCCCCGCCTTCACATGTCTTTCCACATTTTAGGATCTTTTGTCAAAAATTTCCACTCTAGGAGCAAGGTACAGTTTGAATACAACGACTCATTTATTTGACAGTATAATCCATTAACCAATCACAATGGCTTTTTTTATTCAATATATTAATGTCCCTTGACCAACTAGGGCAGGCCCAACACACACAACGGAGCACTGCATAAGCATTATTTTGCCTTTCTTCTGATTGTTTTGATCCTGAACTTGCAGTGGGCCCTTTCACGTCGTCAGCCTTGAAACGGCGCTGCTGCCAAGACAGAAGCACAGAAACCACAGTTTACAAACCCAAGAAGCTCTGAGCAGCAGTTGCAACAGAAACCAGAGAGAGAACTAAATGAACTCATTAATCAATAGATTGGTAATAACAAGAGCTAACAGTAGCTATCAAGCTAGCCACAAAGAGCTACTACAAGCAAGAGAAACTGAAAAAAGTAAAAACCCTGGTTAAGATTGCTCTTCAACATGGCCAAATGAATAACTCACTTGCCCTAATAACTGAACCAAAGTCTTTTAACAAGTTGCCGATAAGCACTCAAATAATACTACTTGACTAGCTGGTTAAATTAAGGCGACCTAAAGAGAATAGGCATTTAAAGATGGCTATCTTGCTATATGTGTATGTGTAAAAGCCCACCAGTGAATGTTGTCCTTTAAAACAAGCGCTCGCTTATGAAACCAACCCAGCACGTAACGGTCAGTAAGGTAAGTAATTCCATAATGCTGCTTAAAAAAAATGCAAGAACCAGTTGTCACTTTTTCACATTTTGAGAAAAATAAAGTTCAGCATTTCAAATCAGAACTTTTAAGTTACTAATCTTTAGGACAAATGATTGTTTACACATTCTTGGGACTGGTAATTATTTGAAATCAGCAGTGAAAATCGTGGTAAAGTCACTGACTTCCTTGTAATTTCACATCAAAAAGTGACCGAACTGGTTCTTGCATGGAGGGCTTTGATCGTTACCTTTCCTATTTTTTGAGCTATTTAAACAGAAGTTATATCAGCAGAAATGCAAATCTTTCTCCTCCCCGTCTCCGTCTCAGTAATTCAGTCTCCAAATCATCCAAGTCCAACTTCCTCCTCAGTAAAAGTAGTCAACTCAGAGCGACAGAGCAAAGGGCACTGTCTGTTTTTACGGAAACAAAGTGGCTATTCCCCCAACCGTTGGTAGTACAGGGAGGAAAGTTGCTCTTATTCCTCCAGCCATTGGCGGAACAGGAGGGAAGGTTGGTCTAATTCCCCCAAACGTCTTTATGATACGCCAGCAAGTTTCACCGAAATGTTCACTTGCAAACTATTCCAGGCTGTTCATTGGCTGAGAATGCTTGAGTGAATTACGAAACTGATACTTGAAATTCACTCAACGGTTGGGGAAATAGCCTTTGCCTGACAGAAATAGGATTGAAAGTAATATATGCATCAAATTGTTTCCAAGTTCTTTATCTCCAAATACCTGGAAAGTAAAGTTGAGAGAGTATTTACTTATTGTATTCTATGAGTCACTAACAATTTTTCATCACACAGATATGTACCTTTTCTGAACAGGGAGCCATGCCTAAGGAAAGAAGGACAACTGGAAGAAGGTCCCCCTCCTCCTCCTCCTCCTCTTCCTCCTCCTCCTCTTCTGGCAGTCATGGCAGGAGGAATCGCCGTTCAAACAGACCAGACTTCGGCTCTTCTTGTGGCATAAAGTCAGTCAATGAGTACTGGGATAAATATACTGACACTGATCATAAAGTGGCCTCTGCAGATGCTTGTGCAGATGATGGCTCCTCCAAGGCTTATGCAAAAGCCAGGGCTGCTGACCATGAAAATGGTAGCTTCTCTAGTGAGGCAGGTGCTGGTGTTGTAGCTCTGTATGATGGGAATCATAAGGGAGGAGTAGCGAAAGCTGGTGCAAATGCTGAATTTGGGTTGGGTGGTGCCATTGCAGAGGCAGATGCAGATGTTACAGCATATTGTTATGAAGAGGATGATGGTAAAATTGAAGTTGCAAAAGGTTATGTTGGAGGTGGACTAGGTGCAGGTGCTGGTGGTGTAAAGGCTAAAGCTGAGGCTGGGGTAGATGCTGTGAACGTTTCAGCAAAGCTTGGAAAAAATCAAGAGATGTCAGCAAACTTGGGGTTAAATGTTAATACAGGGGTTGAACTAGGTGTTGATGGAGTTGGTGTAAGTTTCCTCGGCTTTGGGGTAAGTGCAGGCCGTAATACAGGTATATCCACACCATTTGGTGGCTTCAGTTTCAAGTTCTGGTGAGTGTTTATCAGAGAGTGTAAAATGATGTGCCTTTCCCTGTCAATCAGATTATCTAGGGCTGTCTCAAGGTACACAGACATGGTGGTGTCCAAAAATAGGACTGGAACTTTTCTGTTTTTTTTTTTTTTTCTCCAACTTCTTTTATTTGAGATGCTTTTGGCTGTTTTTAACAGGAAGTCTATTAATTTTATGAACAAAATTCAAAGTGATTGATTTAAAATATTTTGTGAATACCAATAAGCAATATGAGCTGTGATCCAAAATCTGAAGTAAGATTTATTGTAATTGAAATGGATGTGATTACCATTTTTTGAATGGGTCTTTACTCTTTACATAAGCATGACTCTAATGTGATATATTGTATCATGGTCAGTTCCTCTTCTTTTCTTAATGCATCTTTGGACATGCAACCTCAGCTTTAGGGATGCATATGATGTGGAGCTGACATTAAAAATAAAATGCTTCTGACTGTATGTTTTGTCATGATATGTGCATTTTATTTTCTCACACACTTACTTTTGTGAATTTCTGTTATGTCCTGATTTAAATAACATGTTTGAAGCCATAATAATTAGTAAAATCCTACTGGAGCTTTTTGTTGACTCTAAGACTTTTGTTGTGTGTACCTCTTACAATGGGGCCAGATGTTTCAGCCTGGTAATAAATTAAGAATAGCCTCATATGGCTCATGCACTGTTGGACTTTACGAACCTTGAAAGTCTTCAAGCTACCTTTTATGAGTGGCATAAAGACTTTCACGAACAACTCTTTCAGTGGGGAGTGTGGTTTGAGCATGGTAATAGCACTACGTCATTGGTGACCCTGTCTGATGACACTGGAGCTCACTGGGGGCATTGGGCTCATTTTTGAGTAGTAGGAGTAGTGCAGGCAAAACTGAAAATGTTTTCTACTACTACTAGTGGTAGTAGTATTTGAGCAATAAGCTGGTCAAGTAATAATTATTTTTCAAACCTCATCAAATTCAAAACTGCTACGATGACCACAAGATAAAGCAGAATCTAAGTTTTAAACAGATACTGAACTATTTCTTCTAATATTCAAAATTGTTGGACTAATAATATTTCAAAATCAGCGTTTATGTCAAGGATTGGATTTTTTTAGGACGAAATGGGAAATTCAGATTTTTGTCGCCTTAATGTCCGTGGCAACCAGAAGAGTCCTTCAAACCCTTTTGTGAGTTTTCCTGTGAGTTAAACCCCGTAAAATGGAGGTTTTTAGACAAGTGCTCTGCAAAAATATTTTATTGCTATTTTTCTGCATTGGTCACATTTATTACGATGTGGAAGGAAGAATAATTGAGTATGTAATGAAGTTAGTCTCTTTTGACCACAGGGGAGCATGCCATTTCTAGGCATGCCTAATTTCCAGGAAATCTTCTGTCATGACAGTTGGGCCTGGTTCATGGGATCGTCTACAGCCCATACGCAACACTGACACTAAAGTGAAAAAAGTAACAAGGTCAGGGTTCAAGTGTCAGATGACAGAGCCAGCAGGCAGACGATGTGATTGTGTCCGTCGATAGCATAACAAGTAATCTCTTTTTTTAGTATGTGGGAAGTACCCATGCAACAATTTCTTGCCTGGTAGTGGAGGGTTTACTGATTGAACGATCGTTGAAGGTTTATGCAGCAGAAGCTACACCCAAGGGATATTTGGAAAAACGTATTTTAAAAAAATCATCTAGAACAACGTAATACAATCGAACTATATAGTCCAAATGTTGAAAAAATAACATTTGAACCATTGCCAATTCTGCTGGGCCCTCTCATTCTAAATGGGAATTTCAGGAATGCGTGTAATAGATAGCTGATGCCAAAGGTTAATAGACACTGACTATGCCTGTTGTTACGCTGTGTGCATTTCATTTTTGTTATGAGCCCATCTGAGTGACGCAAGTACGCCATAGTAATCATACAAAACCTAATGAAGTATACTTTGTCTCCCTTCTGATGACAAATAAATGCATCCAGTTCACACTTGATTGCAGCCAATTCTTATGTCTAAATGTTACTGGTTATCTATGAAAGTGAAATTCAATTTGAAATAAAAAATATTTTATTTCATGCATAGTATATTGTACAACCGAACGATAAGCACCAATACATATAAGCACCAACATATTTCATCTTTCTTCACTATATCTCAGATGACGAAATGTCGAAGGTATATAGTTATATACCAAGAATTTCGTCACTCCGTCGTTCTGTCATTCCTTCATTCTCTCCGAAGACATTAATTGTCTGATCGATATCTTGAATAATATTCATTGGATTCTTTTCAAATTTGGCACACATATTCTCGACCACAGGCAGAGGTGCAGTGCAAAGTGTCGGCCATCTAGGATGATTTTTCACAAAAATATTGCCGTTTTCCTGTTTTTGGACTTAGTAATTTTCAAGTGGGTTCAATGTCAATTTGTCCAATCGATATTGCAAATATTATACATTGGATTCTTTTCAAATTTGGCAGACATATTCTCTACCACAGGTGCAGTGCAGTGCAGTGCAAAGTGCGGGCCATCTGGGATGATTTTTCACAAAAATATTGCCGTTTTCCTGTTTTTGGACTTAGTAATTTTCAATTGGGTTCAATGTTAATTTGTCCGATCGATATTGCAAATATTATTAATTATATTAATAAACTGCCAATTTTTGGCTCAATACTTGATGATAAAGACAGACAGTGCTTGTTGGTAAACTGCAGCAGACATCCTTGTCTTTCAATAGCCTGTCCTCCAACAAAATACGCCCGCAAAGGTCATTTGAAGACCTGGGTGCAAGAAGTACTTAAGTCACATTTTCCAAAAAAATGAGCTGACACTACTACCATAAAGTAGTGTGATGTGTATCATTTAAAGCCAAAAAATTCCAAATATAAGTACTCAAGTCCTCAATACTTATAAACGGCCTTCCCTGAATCTACTGAAATTTTGTGCAAGAAATACTCTTTGCGGATGTACTCAAGTCTTTGACGTCATCAGGAACAAGTGCCTAAGTCCATGACTGTTCAATCAGCTGCTAGTACGTTTCATGTGACAAGTGTAGCGAAAATGACTGTTCGGCAATCAGAAAATGATTATAATGGCATTGGTGGTGTAAAAGTACCGAAGTCCATGCATTTTATGGCAATAAGTACCGAGGTTTAGGCATTTTATGGTAAGAGGTACCAAAGTCCGAAACTGATTTTTTTATTTTTTTTTTTCGTAATAAAACATTATTTTTCCACAAAAACGTGTCTGTCGACTTTGTATAACCCCTGGGAGTAGCAGCTGGCGCCACTGACGCCACCATCTTTTAAAAAAAAAGTATCTGCAGCATGTTTTCAAAACTTTGACCCTTAATATCTCAAAAAAGTACTTCTTGCAGCCAGGTTTTCATTTGTCAAGCAGCTTATTACGACCTGAAGTTAGGTTTAGGAGTTAAGTGACCTCTAGCAGTCATTTAAATAACTTCAATCTGGTTTCCATCGTCAGCGTTGCCGTCAGTAAATTCCTAACCTAAATTCTAACCCAAACCCTTACTCAAACCATAATTTTAAGGGTAAATATGACTGAAACTGTACGTAGAACTCAAACTATAACTTTAACAGTACCAACCTGCTGCCAGGAGGGGCGCGATTTTAGGAAACGCTCCAATGGGTCATAAATCAGAGTAAATGAGAATAAACGACCAATATGAGCGTATGGTTGAAGGACAATAATGCCATATTTACATGCCAATATCTCAACTGCCACAGGGAGTTGGGTGACAGTTTTCCTAAAAGGAGCTAGTCCATGTGTTATTTGATCATTTAAAAAATAGAATTTCTTGCCGCTCGTTTTGGTTTTGATACGGGGCTCTTTGATCGACCCCATATCCTTATACTTGTCCATAAGCCATAATACCATGTTTTGTGGCTGGATATGACCACAGATGACTAAAAAATGCCTGCTAGCCCATAAAGAGTTAAGTCAAGGTCATCCCCTATCTAAACTGCCCCACCACCACCTCACACCCGTTTCTCAACTGGCTCCAAGGCAAGAGCAGTATTTGACTGCAACTGTTATGGACACTTGACCCACATTCCAAACTATTTGTTTAAAAATGGCAGCCATGGCTGCTAGCAGTGATGAATCCCAGGTCACTATAGCAATAAAATGCAGGTTTTTCAATATCTCTCCGGCCATTGCATGCAATGTAATAGAGAAATATCCAAAAGAGAATAGTTTTATTGCTTTGAGAAAGTGCGAGAAGCCCATTCAAAGCCATGAGCCTAACAATTCCTCTAAGATGAGAACATGGAGAGAAGGGCCCACGACTGCCGTTCCAGAAGGAGTGTGACTTTATTGCACTGTGTGCTGGGCTATTGCATGCTGTTCACAAGGACATCACTATCTGTTCAGCACATACAAGCTGTTGCGAATGTGTCAGCACCCCCTCCATCATTCAAGTTGGTCACGTCAAGAACACTCAATTCAGGCATTGACATCAAAAGTCATTTTTGATAGATGTACCATTTTACCACTGATTGGATTCGGTAGGTACCTGCTAATGTAACTACCGGTGCAAGGCCTAGGCCTTGGCCTATATTTGAATGAATGTCATGACAATTCACAGTCACATGCATTGATCATGCATCATTATCCCATGGGCACAAAGTAGCCTGATCAACCAGGAGGTCTATGAGAGGAGTAGAGACCAGGAGGAAGGAAAACCCTGGGTTGCTGGCTAAGACAGTCTTACCCCGTTTTGTGAAAGAGGACCCAGCACGTTTCAAGCTACTCCTGTCTCTCTGTCCAGCAGATGTGTGGGCACTTAACCAAGGATAATACTGACACTCCTTTAGATGACCAGCACTTGTTAGCCTCCTCCATGACAACATGATCGTGACAGCAGGCAACGGTCATCAAACAGGTGGATCTGTGAACTCTTCAGAATTCTGAAAGGATCCACATGCTGCCCATTGGGTGACAACGTGGATACTTCGTTTGTCTGGTAAAGGTTTGTTCATTCTTGTTGTAATTGTCTATGCTATGGTACTATTATCCTGATTACTAGCTGGACTTTGGCATACTTGCATCATCTTTTTTGTGGAGTTACAGGACTTGTTGGATCCAACACTGCTTTATATGTTTGTTACTAAATATTTTGAAACACAAATTTCAAGTTTTTTTTTTTCTTTTTGTTCTTCACTTCCTCATGCTGGCTAGTCTCGTGGTCGGGTAGTTGCTGCCATTCAAGGCCAGTCATGAACTGTTGGGTAGTGGCACCACTCCTGCTAACATGGTTTAATCCAAAACTACCTCATTACTGGACTCTCAAGACTATATTTTGACTAACCCTAGAGTTTGAAACAAGCTGAAACAAGGTGTTCAGGTCTTTATTGGGTTGTTGCCAATCTGCTCATAGTGTAAGTAGTTAGTCAAAGACAGTCTGGGCTATATGAAAGGCTTACGGCATACTGGCTTGTGTACTGAAAAATGCCTAGCACACCCCTTTCCCTGGGAAAGGGCCATATTTATGAGAGAATACTCGTAGTTTCATGTGTTGGCATTATAATTGAATGGATTGGGCAAGGGCAGATAAAATAACATTGGTAGTGTTGCTTGTTAAGTGTACAGGTTTGTAGTTCTGCATAAAGCATATAGGTGACAGGCAGCATCACAAAATGATGAAATTTACTTCTGGGTCATTCCATATGAAGTCAACCAGAGGTCCCCAGGTCACCAACTCAGGTTTGGCTCACATTTATTTTGGGAGTATGTCTATATTCATAATGAAAACATGCAAAAGGTTTGAGTCCTACTCCAAGGGGTTTCCGAAATATGACCCTCCAAAAATCGTGGGCCACGTCCCAAGCAAATTACAACGTTCATTTATAGAGATTTCGGAGGCCAATATCTTTGGAAAAACATAGATATGGGCTGAAAATTGCTTTCCAGTGTAATTTGGGTCCAGGCTTTCAGAATCTCAAAATTTATCTTTCTCTCTTCATTTTCCAGATATTGGCCTCTTAAATGATTTGACATGAAACTTGTATCATGTAACATGATAAAATAGTGAGGTAGATGAGAGAAGTTGTAATTTTGAACAAATTAAGCCAGGATATATAAATTTATGTAGAACAAGTTTCATTACTGCCCGCATGGTGACCTCGCAATCCAAAATTGTCAAAAAGTGAATTTTTCACCTGGGACCCTTATCCGTGTCTCCTAACTCCACTGTTATGCCTTGGGTGCTGTCAATCTTCCTTGCACAGACAGATCTGTCCTCAAATAGAAGGAATCCAGCACAATTTAGCCTCTGTAAGAGATCCTGACCTCATAGGGGGGCCTTGAAAACTGAGATTTTGATTTCCGCTCATAAAAAGTTTAATATTTGAGAGACCACTATCTTGAAAATGAAAAGAAAATGATAACTTTTGACAAGAGACTCTGCAAGCCTGGGCCTAGACGACCCTAGATAGGAATTTTCAGTCCATACCTATGATTTGTTCCAAAGATATTGGCCGCCAAAATCCCTGTAAATTAATGTTCGCGGTTCGCTTGGGGCATGGCCCCCCATTTTTGGGGTCATATCTCGGAAACCTCTTAGAGTAGGAGCCTAAAATCTTGCATATGTTCATTATGACTATAGAGGTACTCCCAAAATAAATTTGAGCCAAATCTGAGTCAGTGACCGTGGTAGATTCTTGAACTTTTGTTGAGTTCATAAAGAATGACCCTCCTCATTTCTGGTGCTATGGCAAAGTGCTGAGTAGAGTGGCAAGTTTGCTTTTTATTTCTGATTATGAAAGAGCAAGTCAATAGCCACCATTTCCACCATGGTTTGTAGTTTCTACCACTGTGACAGATGATAAGCTGTAGAACAGGCCTTTACAAAATTCCAAATTTTGGAGTAGGGGAAATATCTCGACACATAACTGGCATATTTGGAAATGATTTTTGATCATTCTCAGCATTTTGGTAGGCCATCATATGGGCAACATTTACAAAAAAAAGCCAAGGTTGAAAGTTGAGCCATTTTCTGTAGAGGATGTCCTGAATTAACCCCTTGGGAATCCTTCAAAAATTGTCCAGAATTGATCTTTTGGTGATTACTCCAAGAAATCAAATGGATGATGCTCATATTGTAGGTTTGTTCATAACTTGGTAAAGTGCATGTGTAGACCAAATATCGGCAAAAATCGGCTGTCCCGGGTTATCACCCTTTGCATGGCCTATCCGTGTAATGAAACTAAAAGTATGAGATTGAGAATGGCACAATGTATATTAATCTCACGCACTGAGAGTGAGTTTAAGTAGAATATTTGCTGTAGTCCGCAATTAATCAATCAACGGGCATGAAAGAGATTCTCACGCTTTTTTTAATCAGGGGTTGGAAGCAATGGAATTGCATAAAGACATTTCAATTTTTTCAAATGATTGAATTTTCATTCAAACAATTTAAACTATCATGAAACACATGCATTGACTCCAACCCCTGAGTAAAGAAAAGTGCGAGAATCTTTTGCATGCGCAATGATTGAATAATTGCTGACTACAGCAGTTGAACGTTAATATGCCACTTAAACTCACTCAATGGCCTTATCTCAGAATTTTAGTATGGATAGAAAGGAATAGTTTGAGATGTGCAGGGTTTCCCACAGAAAATAAGTTAGTCAAGGCTGGATTTAAACCCACGATCTTCTTGCTGTGAGGCAGCAATGCTAACCACTGTGCCACCATGCCGCCCAGAATCAGAAGAATCAGGTCACCGAAATGGACTGGTGCCGGGGTATCACCCTAATACATGTTGACATAAGATTAAGTAAATCCGTCGATTCGTTCTTGAGATATCTCGCTGACAACGCTATCAGTGTGAAAATCCACACTCTCGGTGTGACCTTGAGAACGGCGCGAAGGTCACCAAAATCGACTGCCACCGGGGTATCACACTAGTGGATGTTGACATAAAAGTTGAAGTAAATCTGTCAATACGTTCTTGAGATATCTCGCTGACAAGGATTCGGGACCTACGGACGGACGGAAGGACGGACGGACAGTTGTGAATACTATGTCCCACCGCTTCGCACGTTCCGCGCGGTCGGGGACAAAAACAGCTGTAGTTAATACCACAATTTGAAATGGAAAAATGCTTTATGGCCTTCCCTTCACACCAGGACGAACCACAGACAAGCATGGGGAAGAGCAAATGGTGTAGATGAGGGTACCCTTGTGTGTGTGGACGCGCTCGCGTGTGTGTGTGAATGACGGCAGTAAAGTGGGTTTTGAGGGGGCCTGTCACCAAGAGCGGGTGTTTTATGGCCCCGCAATAGGGATGTTCATCCACCCCCTGATGCTCTCTGGTGTGAAGACTGTAAAAGAAGGAACTATGCAGGGTGACTGTCTGCATAGTTAAGCCTGAAATGGCTAAAAAACAAAAAAACAAAAGAAATCGAATCATGCGTTCGGTCAGAACACAGGCCCAAACTTTACGTCTACTATGTTCTTGTTGAACATAGTTGACTCTGAAAAAGGGTGAAGGGGATCAGAGAGTAGAGCACAAGTAGAGGAATGGCAGGCTATAAGATAAGGTAATTAATAGACATATACAAATCTTTGCCAAAAGTGACTAAAATCATCTGGTTCCAATACCTGGTGAATGTAAATTTAATAAAATGAATTTTAAAACAGGAGGAAAATTCATCCCCCAAAAGATAACCCATTGTAAATAATTTGAACTCTACTTCAGTAAGGCTATAAATTGTTCCCCCAGCGGAGGCTGACAGTATAGACTTAAAGTCCCACTGGGTATTTAGAACTTCAGATATCATTTACACAGAGGCAATGACGGTATAGAAATGGTCAAATAAATATTAATTTAAAACAATGCTTTTGGCGGTTAGCGAGATCCACACAAAACGTAATCAGATTAAAAGACTAAGTTCAAATATAGGGTTAGACGGCAAGTAAGCTTGTTAGTGAAAAGCCACACTCAAGATGGCAGTCACAGGCATGCACTCGGTTGAACCACGTGCAACATAACATTGGTTCCACCCAGAGCCATGTAGAGAGAGAGTCGCGTCAACTCCGTTCACTCCAACTGACCAATTTTTTTTACTGTAGTGGCGGGTCGTGTATCTCAAAATAGTTCCCGGAAGTTAGCGACGAACACTCGTCCAGCAGCTGAGATGAGGCGGAATGGACCGTTCGTGATGATCTTTCCAAAGGTAAGACGATTTAAGAATTAGACTGTGTATTGTCAGCACATCTGAATTAAATTAACACGTACAGTAAAGCGTTTTCTTGGATTATCCCTCGTACAATACGAGATATATTGAACGTTTAAGGGCAGAAAATTAGGCTAGGATACTAGCTAGGTGCAGTTAGCGACACAGTTACTAGCGCCAACCATGAGCAGCAGCATAATGGAAAACTTTCATCCAACGACGCGATATTAGAGAAAAATCCATTTCATCCAACAACGCGATATTAGAGGAAAAAGACTTCTTAAAGTGATTTTTTTTTTGCGGAGTGGGGTGGAGGAGTGAAATGTTAGAGAATTAACGTAAATATCAGACTGGCTATAGTAGTGGAGGTGGTGAAGTAGGGTTCTCTTTGAGTACAAGGTAGCTAAAGTTAGCTATTATTATAAAGTTGACGTTACACACTGTTAAAGCAGAAAGCAATCGGTCGCTGATACATCACTATTAATATTGATTGTTAGAGCTAATTTTTTACTGCTATTCAATTAACTAAAACGTTATCTATAGTTATAGTTTTTAGGATTTGACATTCAATTGACAATTGCTTATCAATACTATGTCGCTGCTCTTTTTTGGATTGATGGTAAAGGGAGAGGGAAGCTGGAGGTCCAAATAGAAAATTGAGAACAGAAAGTATTGGCCCAATAGCCCAAACAATTTGGAAAATTAAACATAGAAGACTAAGTAGGGAATAATACTGAATAGTATAAATATTGAGCTTTATTGTATTATTTGTCTGAAAGACTGCAAAGAACATGATCCATCTTTATACTAATTCTTGTTACATGTTACTGATGCCACTTACCAACATCAGCAGCAAAAGCTGATCACAAGTACTTAACTTCCATAAACTAAGTTGGGATACAAAGACCAGCCTCATCTCTCAGCACCATTCCCCATCCAAGCCCATATAGGTGTGTCTAACCCTTTCTCCTGTCTTTTTCTCCCCCTCTCTCTTTCAGCAGAAGAACTGCAGACAATTCAAAATGAGCGAAAGAAATCCCCGCAATGAGACAAACCCTGAACCCGGAGTCTTAACTCCCTAAGCTATACAAGCCTTTCCCCATTCCTTAATTTTAATAAACTGGACAATAAGCTTCCAAATCGTGTGCTCTTTCGTTGTGAAAAAATGCATGTGCAGTGTTTGAATATGATCACCTCACATTTTTGTTGTTGTAATTTTGAATGATTGTTCGATTTCTTCTGTTGAATTGAGCCTACAAACTGAACATTTGTACTCAACCCCCCAGCGATTGGAGCATCCCCACGCAGCACAGCAAACCATGGTTGAGATAATATACAAGGACATCATGGAGGAGGGGGCACAGACAAGCTGCCTCACATGCTATTCATGTTTCTAATTTTATTCAAGATTTCTGTTTCATGAAGTAACTAGTACATAAGAGCAAAATAAAAAGATGTACAGAAAATGTATGGGTATAACAGCAAAGTTTGTATGTTAATGTGTCTTGTTCTGTCTGGATATAGTGTTTAATGAGCCCTTCCTGAAAATGTTACTATACATGCAAGCCTAGATAAATGTATACCTTCTGCATGCGAAAAGTCAATGAAAAAGTTGTTCTGAACTTATGTATTGGTGTTTAGTGATAAGTGCAGATGTGCATAAAATTGTGAGCAGTTAAATTATAATTATTACCAGTGGATTTTCTAAGATGCCACACTGAACATTATGCTGTTTTAAATAATGCAGGGACTAATTGTGCTGTCAGTTGATACTCATTGATAGTCACCTGTCAGTCCTCTGTCCTTTCTGAAAGTCATGAAGATTACATTAGTTAATTACTGAATCGGTAACTTAGATCCTTAATATCCATGGGATGATTAAAACCCCAAGCAAATGAAGAAATGGTAGAACATTAAACAATTTTGAAACATTCATTCCCCTCCCTCTGCATGATAAACATTAGGATGGGATTAAACAAGCATTGTTGTCAAAAGCAAAAACCAAGAATTCAAAGCAATAGAGAACAGGAACATGCTCTTTAGACTGACTTAATCTCATTTTAGTCATCTTAATTATTTAAATAATTTGAAGGCGCTAAAACTGCTCGAATACTGCCTGTATTGAGTGCAAATGTTCAAAATTCTGCCGTTTAATGTAGCTTTTTCGCGGTTTTTTAACGTTGGGGTCACTTGACTGAGACGGCGACATTCATTCAAGCCTCAAATATGCAAACAAGGCAGAAATAACGCTATTTATTGACTAGTCATTACCGAGAATTGCCGGTAAGTCTCTCTGCAGCCTATTTGACAGATGCATTTAAATTGCCCGCCAGCGACTTCCGGGAACTATTTTCCGTCTCCACGAACCACGTGACGGTCGAGAATTCTGGACCGCCGTTGACGCGACTCTCTCTCTACATGGCTCTGGTTCCACCTCCCTCCCAGAAGGGAGGAAGGTCGGAAGCCAACATTAAACCGCGGCAGCGATTGGCCGATTTAAAGGGCGCCATCCTGCTCCTATTTGTAATGAGGACTGTGTCAACCAACCAGCTTTCCGGCTATGGGCGACGTCACCATATCACACGGATTAGCATGGGGGCTGTATCAGCCAACCAGCTCACCGGTGAACAGTCACGTGACCCAGTGGGCTGGCTAGCTGGCTAAGACTTCCCCCTCCGAGGAAAGACCAGCCCACATACAAGCCCAACCAATGGCGATTCCCAGATGAAACCACGTTGTTTTCCTCAACAAAGTGAGCCAAAATGGCGGGCCGTTCAACTTGGTAACCCTTTGTGCAAAGGTAATATGGCAGCTTCAATGCATACTATAGAGAAGCTCAAATTTTAAGGCGATTTGCAAAGCTGTTATATCAATTGCTCAATTTGGCGTAAAATGCAAAAATATTCAATCCCTCCGATGATAAGCCCTTACGTCGCTATGCTTAAGACAAATGCCCAAACCGCCTAGCCCAGTTGCATGAAGCACAAACACTCGGCGACCTGAAAACCCATGTGTCACAGCACAACAAACTTTAGCTCACAGGGAAGCTGCTGAATATCTCGCGTGCGGAAAGCCGCATAATAAACTGAATAAAGAATTAAACTTGTCTCAGAAGTTGTCAAATTTATTTAACTTCAAAAACCCAAATGGTGCAGACTGCAACCTACTTAAACTTTGACTGCAAATTACAATTTACCGAATGCCGTTTCGCAGCTCTCAGAGCGCTAATCAAAGGAGCGCACCCACGGGGCAGTGAGACCGTATTAATTTTACACAAAGTTTAGCAATGGAAAATGGAAACAACTCGAGCCGAATCAATGAGGCGAGTCAAAGCACTAATGAAAATACTTGCCACTACCATGCGATCGTAACGAGAAAATCCGGAAAACCAATGATACTTCGAAGCTACTCTCTTCACTCCCCTACATACAAGATTCCTTCGAAGTCACATTGGCACTTCCAGTGTCCAATTTCTCCCAATATTTGGGCAAGATTACCGGCACAATCCCAGCACAACCTTGCACCAAATCCATCAAAGATATACAATGCCGATTACTTTCGGGACACCTGCGCAAACCTTCAAACGCAATATAGCTCCACGATTTCCCGGTACAAGCCAAGAGTATTCAACCCCTTTGGTGGCAAGCTTCATCTCTGCCATTGCGTAGCCACGAAACGCGCCCCCCTCAACCGCGCAGCCTAGGTACGTTACAACCAACCAATCTACGGGTTTAAGACGAACACGGCCATGTGCCTCGCAACAATAGACATTCGTGTCCACCCAAGGATGCCGAAAACTCCCGACTGCACGCAGAAACAATCTCTGACTTGGCATTAAACCTTCTACCCAAAAGCACGAAAATATCAAATGGACCAAATCATTCTGGAGACACAGCAGTCCATACAGATAACAGAAAACAACGTAGCTTAAGCAAACATTTCCTCAACTTACACTTCATTCTGATCCCGAAAAGATAAAATTAAAACATGTGTCTGGTTTCTACGGTCCCAGGCCTAATGGGGGATATCTCGATCCCTTAGCAACGGTCTCTATGCGGTGAACATTAACCTGTATAAACAAAGTAAAAAACACAGCATTACTTACCGAAATGCGGATGGAGCTGCCCATCCAACAAGGTAGAGGAAGGGGTGGCCGAATCAGAGTTTTACTGGCTTAGGTGATAAGATTAATTTGCATAGAGAGGAGACTAGGTAGTCGCCCGAATGAATCTTACAAACAAGATGAACCATAATTCCAAGGGAAGTGAAACATGTTTCATTTAACTCCTTGGACTATGGAAAAGCCTTAAAATTGAGTATTATAGCCTCAATTGTGTTATCAATATACAAGTTGTTCCTTTCTAGGATATTGGACATAAACATATTATGAATTTCACCGAGATTTAGATTGTTTTAAGCAGATTGAAGTTAAAGCCTAGTTACAGTGATGAGAAGTGGTGGAAGTTTCAGAGGCCTGCTAGACTTAATGGCTCCCACCCCTGCTGTGTAGAACAAAGGAAGTTTGCAGGCAGGCAACAGAGCATCCAGGTTGTAAAATCTTACAGTTAGATCAACCAAACACCCAAATTTTACACACAGAATGAGCATGTGTTCCAACAATATGATTTTTGACATATCTTGTGAGTAAAATCGAGCCAAATCAAACTTTCAGGTTCTACAGTTAACAGGTGCGGCTTGTTCTCCCCGATTAGGAACAGGTCAGGACTAATAATTGTTTTAAAGGAAGTTTTGCTCAACCCAATTCTCTGTTCGTGTTCCGCAACTGGACTGAATTTATCCCATGATTTAATCGCTGTTAGATCGCATGCGGAGAGAAACCGCGTCTTCGGTTGCCAATTACGATAATTGGAAAACGCGTCAATAAATGAAAATGATTGAGAACTAGCCGACAAATTGCAGTCAGAATGTGACGTGTCACTGCACACCCGCTGGCTACGCCACTGTCGGCAAGTACACGTGCCAAAATAAAATTATCCCTTTGTTCTGAAAATGTATAGAGATCGGGAATCAACATGGCATATCGAAATGTATTTGTGACCACAATGACGTTTAATGACACTTCCTAGAAGTATCAAAACGAAGACATTTCAATGATAAACCTACCTGGTCCGCCATGTTGGATTTACTTCACTGGAGGCCGCCATTGGGTGATTGTTACCAGGGCCTTAGTTTCTGCGCAAGCGGAACGAGGCACAGGCACCAGGTTGACTTTGAGTATGTTATATTGTGAAAAATACTTAAATAAAGCTGAAATCTTACTTCGTCTTACATGTGTCTGTTGTTTTTCTTCCTTATCTTAATAATTCATATTATAATAACATTAATTACATCCTCATGTTATGGCCCCAATTTGTTATTACAATTTACAACACAACAGCAACAGCAAGGGATGACAGACACAGTTTAAAAAACTTAAACTCATTTAATTTTTAACCAAGACAATAACGACTAAACTAATATTCTGACCAAGATTGAATACAAAAAACAGAAATATTTACAGTTTCCTGGTGATGTGCTGGGTGAGGGAAAAAAAAGCTCAAACACAGGCAAAAATCCACAAAAGAAACTTCACAGGTCTTGAACAGAAATGACAGGTCTGGTCACATGTATCCTTCTTCTTGCAATTTCTCCTACTACTTTACTGTCTCAATTCTTTTCCTTATATACTCTTTTGCAGACCCCACCCACATTTAGACCTCTTTTTTTAATTTTCGCGGACTTGCCCCAGACATGTCCAGGACATGTCTAAACATAGCTCCAGTCTGAGCTGAATAAAAAAAAAGGTAAATACTGTCATCCAGTGGCCTATATTCACATTACACACACCACAGCCTCATTGAACCCTGTAAATATTTACTTGGTATAAAAAACATGTTGCATAATGTTTTTTGATTGTGCTTCACTGCTTGGTGTATACTGGGTTTGCTTATGCGACTTAGGCATTTTTATTCAAAAATAACGCTCTGCTAAAATAACATCGCTATTGAATTCACTGGACTAAAAAAAAGAAAAATACACCTTTTCTCATAATTCCGAGATCTAATTAGGTGCAGATTCTGAAGTAGGCCGGCTTTTTTGAATAAAGTGATATTTTTGACTGTTTTTTCCCACCCATTACTGTACTCTAAAGAAAACCATGTGCAATTGTCAAACATAGCAGAAAGCCACGCGCAAACACTTTGGTAGCCTTGATAAGAAACTAAACAAATTGCATATAGCCTATCTTAATTAATCAGAATATATGGGCAAGCAGTTGATAGGAGAGACTATTCAAATGTTTAGTTGAGATGAAAAATGATCTTACCTCCACGTATCCTTCCCATGACGACAGTTTATTGTATGTCCAGATAATTCGCTCCTTCCCGATACAAAAAATAATATTGGCGTAGCAGCAGGTGATAGATGGCGCAGTAAAATATTTAACCAACAGATGCCGTGTTATGATTCTGCCTTTTGTGTGTTGTCTCGTGCTTATTTGTGCTTGTGCTTTGCTTTCGTTTTATATTTCAGCTTTCATTTCTGCCGTCTGACAATCCACTCCCAATCTGCATTCTCCAGTGATGCCTTCAGCATGCCTGCGTCTCGTTGTCCAATCACGTTTCCTCTTTCGGTTTCGGCTCTGGTATTTCATTCATTGCTTCCACCTGTGTTTAATTCTGGGTCTCGCAAAACTCTGAGTGAATGCGTTCTCTGATAGGATATTACTAACCCGTACTAACCAGCACTTATTTAAGGGTGATTGTAAATATTTCGTCACGTAGTATTAACCTTAATTAACTCATTAGCGAGTGCGTGCGTTTCTGACTTCAGTAAATTTTGCCTGAGCTATCTCTGATTAACTGATTTAAAAGCTATGCTTTCCTTCGCTTTTCTTGTGGTGCTTTTTACTCGTCACGTTTAGATTACCTTTATCTAAACCCTCTAGCTTGATTGATAGTCTCAGCGTCTTGTCTCGAGTCATTCTTGTTAACCTGGTTCTCGTGTGATTGTTTATTAATCCCATGTGTTTCTGTTTCAGTCGGGATTGAATTCCGAGTCCCCGCCTCCTCTCTTGATTATTTATGTGGTAGCTTTGGGAGAGGTTCCTCCTATTGACTTTGGTCTACTTGGTGAAATCTCAGTTCTTTGTGCTTTCCGAGTTTCTCCTTGTATGATTCTCGAGTCTTATATTTTGCTGCGCCCTTATCTTGTCTGCCCCATGTTTACGTCTCCCAGTGTGTCCGTCAGTTTAGTTAGGTTCAGTTTTTCTTTTCTTAGTTTATCCACTCTTGGAGTGAGTATTTCTGTTTCCCCCCTGCCTTTGGCAGTGTACTTTAGTTTTCCTGGTTGTTCAGTGCATGTGCATGGTGTGTTCTGGTGTGTCTGCCAAGTTTCTCCTAGTGGTTTGTGTTTAAACACTTCTGGATCCTGCAACTGGTGTTCTCCTGACCTCTCCTTACATGCCGGCCGCTATTCGGCCTCATCGAAATGCGGCCTTGTTTTACTGCGTATGCATGGGTGGATGCAGCAGTTTTTTTTTATTTTTATTTTTTATACCCCCCCCCCCCCAAGAACCAGATTCTCTGTGCCTGTCGTGGCGGCAATCCCCGAACCCGGTGGGGGACACCGGAAGTAAGGGATGCCGTCGAGCTGAAGGAATCCTACAGAGCTTGGTTGGCTCGTGGGACTCCTGAGGCAGCTGACCGGTACCGGCAGGCTAAGCGTGCTGCGGCCCGGGTGGAAGCAAAGACTTGGGTATGGGAAAAGTTCGGGGAGGCCATGGAGGAGGACTATCGGTTGGCCCCGACAAGATTCTGGCAAACCGTTTGGCGCCTCAGGAGGGGAAAGCAGTACTCTGCCAACACTGTTTACAGTGGAGGTGGGGAGCTGTTGACTTCAATTGGGGATATTGTCGGCCGGCGTAAGAAATACTTTGAGGATCACATCAATCCCACTGATACGCCTTCCAAAGAGGAAGCAGAGGCTGGGGACCCAGAGTCTGATTGATCCATCACTCAGGCTGAAGTCACTGAGGTAGTTTGGAAGCTCCTCGGTGGCAAGGCACCGGGGGTGGATGAGATCCGCCCTGAGTGCCTCAAGTCCCTGGATGTTGTAGGGCTGTCTTGGTTGACACACCTCTGCAGCATCGCGTGGCAGTCGGGGACAGTGCCTCTGGACTGGCAGACCAGGGTGGTGGTCCCTCTATTTAAGAAGGGGGACCAGAGGGTGTGCTCCAACTATAGGGGGATTACACTCCTCAGCCTCCTGGGTAAAGTCTATTCCAGGGTGCTGGAGAGGAGAATTCGGCCGATAGTCAAAACCTCGGATCCAGGAGGAACAATGCGGTTTTCGTCCTGGTCGTGGAACACTGGACCAGCTCTATACCCTCCAGGGTGCTTGAGGGTGCATGGGAGTTTGCCCAAACAGCACACATGTGTTTTGTGGACATGGAGAAGGCATTCAACAGTGTCCCTCGTGGCATTCTGTGGGAGGTGCTTCGGGAGTATGGAGTTCGGAGCCGTCTACTAAGGGTCGTGCAGTCTCTGTATGACTGGAGCAGGAGCTTGGTTCGCATTGCCGGCAGTAAGTCAGACCTGTTGCCGGTGCATGTTGGATTCCGGCAGGGCTGCCCTCTGTCACCAGTTCTGTTCATTATCTTTATGGACAGAATTTCTAGGCGCAGCCAGGGGCCAGAGGGAGTCCCCTTTGGGGAGCACAGGATCTCATCTCTACTTTTTGCAGATGTTGTCCTGTTGGCTCCTTCGAACCAGGACCTTCAGCATGCACTGGGGCGGTTTGCAGCTGAGTGCGAAGTGGCTGGGATGAGAATCACCACCTCCAAGTCCGAGGCCATGGTTCTCGACTGGAAAAAGGTGGCTCGCTCCCTCCAGGTTGGTGGAGAGCTCTTGCCTCAAGTTAAGGAGTTTAAGTATCTTGAGGTCTTGCTCATGAGTGAGGGAAGGATGGTGCGTGAGATTGACAGACAGATCGGTGCAGCGGCAGCAGTAATGTGGTCTTGTACTGATCTGTTGTGGTGAAGGAGCTGAGCCGAAAGGCAAAGCTCTTGATTTACCAGTCAATCTACGTTCCTACCCTCACCTATGGTCATGAACTTAGGGTCATGACCGAAAGAACAAGATCTCGGGTACAAGTGGCTGAAATGGGTTTCCTCTGCAGGGTGGCAGGGCGCTCCCTTAGAGAGAGGGTGAGGATCTCTGTCACCCGGGAGGAGCTCAGAGTAGAGCCGCTGCTCCTCCACGTCGATAGGAGCCAGCCGCGGTGGCTTAGGCATCTATACCGGATGCCTCCTGGACGCCTTCCTGGGAAGGTGTTCCGGGCATGCCCCACCGGGAGGAGGCCCCGGGGAAGACCCAGGACACACTGGAGGGACTATGTCACTCGGCTGGCCTTGGAACGCCTCGGGATGCCCCCGGAAGAACTGGAGGAAGTGTCCAGGGAGAGGGAAGTCTGGGCATTCTTGCTTAGATTGCTGCCCATGCGACCCGGCCCCAGATAAGCGGAAGGTGATGTATGGATGGATGGATGGATGGATGCATGGATGGATGTAGTCAAGGCGGGGGGCATTTGTTGTCAAGGCGGCCGTCCTAACTATAAAGTGCTGTGGGAAACCCTGATGTGTTATTAAGCAGGTGAGGGTGGTTTTATGTCCTCCAGAACTCAAGAAAACCCTTATCAGGGCTCTGAATATAAAATTTGTGACAGGGCAAGATCACTTGCAAAAGTTGTTGATGATGTAGTCTAATATCCAACCACTGACATGAGTATTATAGCCTCTGTTTTCACTGGAGATCACATAAAAAAGGAATTCTTGCTTATGAGTCCACTATCCTGAAGCACAAAGCCAAATTGAGGGAACTCATCCAAGGATGTTGTATACACATTTAATCCCAAATTAAATATCCTTCTTTGAAAGTACATGCAGAGCCAGATCAAGGTCCTTAAGGCTCTGGGGCGCACGTCTATGGAGGGCCCCCCCCCCTCCCCCCCGCCTCATGATCACACCGCTACCACCGCCCCAACCTATCCCCAAACACACAAACATACTTATACTGAGGGCTGGACTGAGACAAAAAAAATTAGCCCAGGCATTGTGGGCCAAGCAGCCCACCACCAGCTATCACTGCTTGAACGCCTAATTACATTAAAAGATGGACACACTGTGTGATTTTTCCATTCTTCTTTTTAAGCCCCATCTCTTTCTGGATGAGCAAGTTGCATAAAGTGATAAACTAAAGATTCATGTGCTCAAACTGTACACATGCAATGAATATCTTGGACCTTCCATACCCGAGAACTTACAAAGAAGGAGGCAAGTATTTGTCGCTATCGGACAATGATAACCAATGAGAGAAATATGCTGCCTTTATTAAATATGTTGTTTCATGTGCTAAAGCATATAATAAAATGAGATTCCGGCGTATGTGGACACACAGCTGCACTGTAAGATGTGATCAATATGGAGTATCCTTTTTAAAACCAGGACTTGAGGAAATATGGACATGGGACTTTCATTTCCCATGGCAGGCATTGCATTTCTTTCATAATGTGAAGTTAGAGGGTTAAAAAAATCTGACTAATTAAGACAAATCAACATCTTAAAACAATTCCGGGATTACAGTTGTGGTCGTAATGAAAACCAGCATACACAGTGGTCCCCCAAGACTGACTTTGGGAACTACTGACTTAAAGTATTGTGTACTGAGGACCGTGGCATACAACGTCACACAGGTCTTTGGCCTCACATCACACGTAGTCTGAGGCTCGAAGGCCCCTTGAGAATTCAAGGCCCCGGGGCACTGGCCCCACTGGCCCGGTCTATAATTGAGCCTTGAGTGCATGTATTTTACAGCCTCAAAGAATTACAACATATGGCCCTTTTACTTTAAATTCTGAGGGTACTGTCATCATGCAGACTCTTTGTGATACAAATGTGAGCAGCCCAGGTTTGCATGTTCTGGCACTTGGAATTTTGAATTCTGTGCTTTCAATAAAAAAAGTCAAATGTGGGAATTCAAACTGCCATTAATGCACAGTTTCACTTATTGCATCAGCAGTATTGCAGAAGAGGTTTGATTCCCAGTTCTAGCAGTAGAGAACGTAAATGTAGATACCAGCTAGTGCCATTCACCATAGACATCTGTGCCTTTGCCTGGTTTGCAATTATTATTATTATTATTGTTAAAACTGTATTTAGAGAGCGCTAACAGGACACTTAGAATCCAACCCTGTGAGACAGGTGGACTCTGAATACAGTACAAGTCTTCTTGACCCTTGGTTTTATAATGCAGCAGTTGAATATGAATTCACTTTGTGATAACCTGTTTACCTTGTAATAACCCGTAAAAATGTTTTTACTGACTGTAGCCTATGGACATCACCTTAGATTCTAAAGAACCGTTTACTTCCATCGAACGTAATAAAGATTCCAATTTCTCTTGTTTCTTTTCTTGTTTCTCCTGTTACTGGCCTTAATATTTAGTGCACAGATCCATTAGCCACAGATTACACATTTCAACTATTTGTGGTCTTGTGTGCCCACCCCACACCACAGTGCATGTAGAATGCAAAGCACTGGAGATACATTAGATATACATTAGACTTGAGTTCTCTGGAAACAGTCCCACTACCAGTTCCTGCAGCAGCATGAACAGGGGTTCTGGTCTATTTTCATCATGAAGTCCAACATCAGGAGTATGGTGATCAAACCACAATATTTTGGGTCTGCAGGGACTATTAAGGAAAAACAAGAGAGTTGAGATTCAATGAAAAGTTCTGGGAAAACAAGCAATCACAAGTCTGGCCTAACCAATAATGTAAGAATAAACTTGGAGCGGGATCAGCATGACGCATTCCGCAAAAATTGAGCTGTATTTCTTCACAAAATTCGGAGTTCTTACCTAATTTATAATGTATACTAACTCTTACCTTACTGTCAAAGGAAGGATAAACTCAAATCTGGACCAGTATTACCAATTATGCAAACATTTAGCTGAATTTCTTAATCTAATTCTGAATTCTTACCTAATTGGTAATGTAAGAGTAAACTTGGAAATGGACCAGCATGACCGGTTATGTCAGAATTATGTTGAAATTGCTCACCTAATTGAAGATTTCTTACCTAAGTCATGATGTATATAAATATTAGGGTAATGCTGACCCAGCTTTAAGTTCTCTGGAAGAATGAAGTAGAGTTAGCTCAACTAATTCTGACATCTTATCTAACTCTTAATGTAAGAATGAATTTGAAACTTGACCATTATGGCCCATTATTCAAGAATTAAACTGGAATTCTTAACTAATTCTGAATCCTTGTCTACCTGATCATGTAAGAATAAAAGTGAATCTGGACCAGCATGATTCATGTGAGAACTAAGTTGGATTTTCTGACCAAACTCTGAAATCTAACTTGCCTGTTAACTACACTCTAAAGGGTCATACCTACGCTCAGTCAAATTACATTTGTGTACTTTACTTCAGCTTCACTATCCTGTTCATTCAACTCTTGCAATGCGAGTTATGTACTCGGTCTGCTTGATAGAGGTATAATGCTGAGTTCGCTTGAGCAAAGTAGACTTCAAATTCTCTGTTCTTGGAGTGAACGTCTGTGCTCAGTTAGCACATGCGCAGTAGAGCACTTAGCGAACTAAAAATAAACGGGAGTGGGAGTTGGATGTCACTAGAAGCAGAACTTTCCTCGGTGTCAAGGTAAGTTATTCGACTTTGACAAATACTTCCTTTTGCCAGGTATGAATGAATTATTCACAATTGAACGTGACAGGCCAGTTTATTTGTGTGTCGGGGGATAACTAACAGTCTAACTTTGCAGTCTAATACTGATGTTCGCAGACGGACTTGCGGCTGGATAAGTTAACGGAATTTTTAAAAAGCGATGGGAGTTGGGGGCGAGGCAGGCTAAGGGGGTTCTGGTAAGGTGCAGGTCCGAGGTGAGCTCCAAAATGCAGTACTCAGTTACTCGGACAACACAGTAGTGTTGGTGGCGTTTGCGTATTGCATTAAATTTTATCATGTCCAAGTATGTCCGAGGCGAGAAAAAAGTTTGTAGAATTTGACCTGCAGACAACGGCTTTCACTCCTAAGTCATGAAGTCACAGTCTTTCTGGGTTACTCTCTTCACTGGAAGTAAAATACATGGTACTGGATGACCGTGACTAAGGATAAACTTAAACTGGAACCGCAATGCCCATCATGCAAAAATTAATTCAGATTGGCGCTCCTAATTCCGAAGTCTTAACTAATGGTGCAAATCGAAACTGAAAGCTGACATGTCCTCTTATATAAGAATCAAGCTGAGTTTTCTCAAGTATTTTCAAGTCTCCGTGGCTAGAAAAAAGTTTGTTGAACTTGAGCAGCAGACAACTGTTTTCACTCTTATGTCATGAACTCTCAGTCTTTCTGGGTTACTTTCCTCACTAATAGTAACATTCATGGTCTTGGATAACCGTTATTGAGGATAAACTCACACTGGACCAGCAAGGTCCATCATGCAAAAATCATGCAAAAATTAATTCAGATTGGCTCTCCTAATTCCGAAGTCTTACTTAACTGATGGTGTAAAATGAAACTTAAAGATGAAACAGCATGGCCTCTTATGTAGGAATCAAGCTGAATTTTCTTACGTAATAATAGATTCTTACTTGAGTCATAATGTATATAAGTATTAAATTGAAACTAGATCTGACCCCTTATGCAAAGGTAAAGCTGAATTTCTTCAATTCTGAATCCTGCTCTAACTGATGATAATCTCAAATCTGGACCAGCATGATCCATTCTTCAAGATTTGAGTTGGAACTGCAGCCCTAATTCTAAATTCTAACCTAACTGATGTTGAAATAAACTTGAATCTGGACCAACATTACCGGTTATGCTAGAATTGAATTTGATTTGCTCACCTAGTTCTGAATTCCTACCTAACTGATAACATAAGAATAAATTTAATCTGGACGAGCATAGCCCATTATACTAAAATTATGATGGATTTCTTCTACCAAATTCTAAATTTTCACCTAACCAGTAATGTGAGAGAAAATGAGAAGTTGACCAGCATAACCCATTATGGAAGAATTGAGATAGTTATACTGATTCTGAATTCTTACCTATCAGATAACAAAAAAATCTGATTAGGCATGACCCATCATGCGAGAAACGAAATGCATTTGTTGGAGTAGTTCTGAGCTCTTGGCTTCAGTCAGAATCATCCATACAGTAGATCAAGCCCGATATAAATATCATTATATAAATAAATAAAAAAGGTTTTTCATTTACTTTGTAATTTAGTTGGCGGTATTAAAATCCTGTTTACCGCAACAACTTCTAAAACCATGCCAGTTATGATATATGGGGCAACTTACAGCTGAATCCTGTTGCATGATGGAAAAAAAATATGGAGTAATTTACTCAGTTCTTAACTCAGATGCGACTGCCTGTGTGCATTAAATGACACAAGAGCCAGAAATATAATGCACATAAGAATCCGTCAAATTATCACGCGCAAATCACAGTCTGTCTGAAACATGAGAATCTGATCTGCACTGAGCTCCCGGGGGTGACTTGTTTTTGGTGTCTATTTAACCTCTTTCAACTTGCTTCCTGTTTCTAAGAAGTCACTGCATGTAACAATGCATTTCTATCAAGTTAATGCTGTGTTTATACTTACATTAACACACATCATATCATTCGAATGTTAGTGATTTTGACAGACTGTGAAAAAAACGTACCTGCTGCCACTACTGCCTTCTTCCACAAGAAACGATGACGCAGACAGCAAGCGTTAAGGGGACATTTCCTGGAAATGTAGATGTAACAGGGTTAATTGTTATCTTTTAAGTGCCATAAATTATGTATGCTATTTTTTGATGGATTGAAGTGGACTTTTTTCTGGACTCCAATTCTAAAAAGCCTGACCACTGGTGAGCAGAGATAAGACTCACTAACTTCAGTATATTCAAATGAAAAAACTACCGTGCAGATATTATTGAGCGGCCACTGATGACTGTGCGAAAAAAAAAACCCTTTGCCATCACCCTGATATGTTTGAAGGGCGCACTCACGTGCGAGGAGAATTTTTGAGGAGAGTTTTTTTTATTATTATTATGAGCCATAGGTGCTGTGTTTCTCTTTGGCTCAATAGCTTTGAAACCCATTTAAAATGTAAGCAAGTAGTTATAGCAATTTGGACTTAATTGGTAAAAATATCCTGCCAAGTACATGAGGGTTGTGACGTTTGCAAAGCACTGAGGTAAGTGACCCCTGAATTTTAACTTTCTTTCCTTCATTCAGGGCTTCATTGACGGTGCTCTAACTATCTGTTCTGTCTCTTTAATATGTAAATTAAGACGACCAAACAGAATTTGCTGATTTAGGGAATAATTTATTATGTGATGGTTTGAATTAATGGCCATATTATACCTTAGCTGATTTTGACTCATATACAAAAGTATTCCGTCTGTCCGCACCAGTTTGTCCGACTGATTTCTGAAAAACCGCTTAGCATATCGTTTTCAAATTGTAGCCATACATTCTAAACTTCATGGAGAGGTGCTGTGCCAAGTTTCATGAAAATGTGAGGATATTTTCAAAAATCACTTTTGTTTTCCATATTTTGAACTTAAAAAATTTACCACTGCAAAATTTGTCCAACCCATTTCTTGAAAATTGCTTATCAGATTTTTTCAAATTTAAGTCGTGCATTCTATAGATTCATGCAGAGGTGCACTGCCAATTTATATGAAAATATGCCGTAATCTCTTCAGTGGACAAGGTCAGGTGAGTTAGTGAGCTATGCTCACTTTTTCACTTGTTTTTAATGTCTTGACGAATGATTAAAAAAATGTTGCATTGTAGCTACGAGTGTGCAGCCAATTTCAATATTTTTCATGCTTAGTTTTCATTGGCAGGCACCTAATCACCTCAGGTGTGTGTTTTTTTCACTTTGATTAAGTCTTGCTCAAACCAGTTGAAACTGGGTTAGTGTTAAGCTTGCTCAAGCAGCTACATTTCAGCAGGATGTATGGGGGGAAAAACTCCACCCTGCTTGTGTTATTATATCTCGAAAGGACAGTTACTCTATGTATCTCACTCTGCTGTTGGTATTACACTTCCCATGACTGTGTGACCTCTTTGCAAAGATATTATATCAAATCCTGCTTCCCATCTATCCCATCGTGTCTACATTATTATCTCTGGGGAAATTACCTGAACAAAGTGAAAGCAAACTTTTATAACATTGAGAATATGCTCTTTCTTGGGATCTCCAGTTTCACCAGGAACAACATAATACAATCTAAATCCAAATCCAACTTAATGTAATACAAATATTACAAGAACGAAATTTGAAATTGTCAATCAACTATTTCTGCTCCTAAAAAGGTTATAGTATGCGGGGATTCCCCATCTCTAGTGTCAAAAATGGGTCATGTGACATCATCGCTAGCAACAGTCACCCAGCTCTCTTCAGTGAGTGCAGAAAGGGTCTGCAGAATTTGATTCTGAATACTACTATTGAGTACTACTACTAGGCCTAGTACTTCTACTACCATGGGTACTATTTATTATTCTCTTTCACCTCTATGATTACCTCAAACATGTATTTGCTTACCCACTTACATTTTTAGTTAGAGCATTCCATTGTTTTTAAAGGCCATTTCCTGTTAAATCTTGAAGTTGTGCCTTCGATGCTCCCCATATTGAAAAGTTGTCAGTTACTTGGCACAGAAGAGTGCATTTCTAAAGGTAATCTCTTATGTTTTTGACTGTTAGTTTTCTTTTACGTTCTTATTTATTGATTTTTCAAGATTGTCATGGTTCTGCCCTGCAGTCCCTCCCCCCTCCTACTGTCTGCACCTCCACCTCAATGAGCCACATCTGTTGCTCATTGAGGTGGACGTGCAGTGAAGAGTATAAAAGAGCTGTACTGCCAAACAGGCAGTGAGCTGCATTCTGTGTCTAATGGAGCCCTGTCTAAGTTGGTTGCCCCTGCGCCTCTGTTTTAAATTCTTTAAATTACAGCACTCTCCATAATTATTGGCAAATTGGTTAAGATGTGTTAAAAGCCTTAAAATAAATTCTATTTTTATTGCAGAAGCATACTCTCACACTGAAAATTGTAGAAAAATGTAACCTTCAACTCAAGTGAATTTTAAGGGGGGAAAAAAAAATCGCTGACTGAGAAATAATTATTTTTCATAAAATCACCTGTTCCACAATTATTGGCACCCCTAACAATTCCTAGGAATTAAATGTAATTGAAGTATTTCTGTCATTTCTACAGTAGTTTACAAAGTTGATCAGAGTATCGAGGAACATTTAATTAGTAATTCATCACTTCCTGTTTCCCTGGGGTATAAATATGACACAGAGGCTATTTCTCTTATCCACTCTTCAACATGGGAAAGACAAAGGAACACACCATTCAAGTAAGGCAGATGTGTGTCGACCTTCACAAGTCAGGCAGTGGCTACAAGAAAATAGCCATTCGCCTGCACCTGCCCATATCTACTGTCAGAGGAATCATTAAGAAGTTTAAAACAACTGGAACAGTGGTAAACAAGCCTGGACGAGGACGCAAGGTTATTTTTCTACCGCGCAGTGAGGAGGATGGTAAGAGAAATAAAAAGTTCTCCAAAGCTCGCTGTTAAAGAATTGCAACAAATGGTAGCATCTTTGGGTGACAAAGTCTCCAAAACAACGATCAGGCGCTATCTCCTTGCCAACAAGCTGTTTGGGAGGCATGCACGGAAAAAGCCTTTTCTCACTCACAATCATAAACGCAAACGTCTGGAGTTCACTAAGCGGTACTGAAACTTCAACTGGGACCATGTGCTTTGGTCAGATGAGACCAAGATAGAGCTTTTTGGCAACAAACACTCTAAGTGGGCCTGGCGGAACACAAAAGATGAGTATGCAGAAAAGCACCTCATGCCCGCTGTGAAGTATGGGGGAGGATCGGTGATGCTGTGGGCCTGTTTCTCTTCCAGAGGCCCTGGGAACCTTGTTAGAGTGCATGGCATCATGAACACTTTGAAATACCAGGACATTTTAAATCAAAATCTGGTGGCCTCTGCCCGAAAGCTGAAGATGGGTCGTCACTGGGTCTTTCAGCAAGATAATGACCCTAAACATGGGGCAAAATCTACCAGAAATGGTTTACCAGACACAGAATGTAGCTCCTCCCATGGCCACTTCAGTCCCCAGACCTCAACCCCATTGAAAACCTGTGGAGTGAGCTGAAGAGGAGAGTGCAGAGGAGAGGACCCAGGTCGCTGGATGATTTAGAGAGATTGTGCAAAGAGGAATGGTTGAAGATCCCTCTTCAATGTGGGATTTTTTTCCCACTGAATAAATGCATTTGAATTAAAGGTTGGATTTTCCTCTTTTTTCATTGTGGTCCTATATTATTTAGAAAAAAAGAAGAATTTATTAGAAGCTAAAGAACACATCTTAACCAGGGGTGCCAATAATTATGGACGGCGCTGTAAATATGTTAAATTAAATATTTTTACTCAGCCTGTGCGTGTGGGTCCCTTTACTTGATTTTGGGTACAGGGTCCCAGTGCCTGCCGGCTTCTTGCCTTTTGCCAGAGGGACCAATCCATGACAAAGATATTTATTGATTTGTTACTTCACTTTTTTTTTTTTGCAGTGGCCAGATTTTCGAAAATAAACCATCACATCTTGCTCTCGTCTTGAACAGGGCCCTCTTCGTTGATCCTCTTCAAAGTTTTCTTCCACAGTAGGTAAGTATTTCAGTTATTTGGTTTCCTTCACATTTAACACATTTGCTCTATCCGTCATTACTCGGTAGATCAGGAAAGTGGTTGTCTGCCTGACTTTTTTTTTTTTTAAATTAAATTTGGCATCTCAAATTCCACCCGAATCTGGAATGCCCAATCTGAGAACTATGTACAGGCCTTGCTCGTATGCAACCCCCCATTGCCAGCTCAGCAGAGAGAGACAGTTTGCGACTCTCCTCCAAAGCACGGGCCTGTCAGCCCCACTATCTTTACACTCATTGGTCCAAACAATCGCAAGTTCAGGACAAGGGTGGAGGATGTGGAGGACTAATTGTGCCAAAATTAAATAAATAAATTCACCATTAAATAATTAATCAAGTGTTTCATTAATTAATTAAAATACCAATTCATTTTATATAAAAAATATATATCATTATTTCACTAATTATGGTCCTGTGTTGCAGTGCTTCATGAATTAATTTTATCTGTCAACCTCGTCCATCAAAGTTGGTGGGCGGATCCTAACACCTGATTGGTTACCCTGCACATCAAGTCAAGGCATATAAGTCTAACAAAAGGAATGAAATGCTTCGCTTTAACTTTAGACAGGGCAATGTTGGACTATGTAAGCGAGGCAAACCAGTAACGTTGCATGTCTTTCGCGCATAATTACGCTTTCTGACTCTCCGCGATCAAGCAAATTTACCTTGCTCTGTTTCTTTAACCCCTTTCTGCAGATGTAGACGCTCGCGTCTATAGACATGCAAATTTAAGCACTTAGTTACAGTACTCGACCACGAGATGGCACCCCCGGATCAGCTATTGAATATTCACAAGCAGGCAGAGCTGAAACGCGATTTAGAGTATGGAGAAGTTCCCTCCAATCCCTGTTTTTCAGGAGTTGCATGAATTAAACTCCTCAGCTAAGCCTGATGTGCAAACTGGTCAATATCCTTGCCCATAGTATCGATCCAGTAGTTTTAAAAAATTATCACTTGCGACAGAAAAAAACTTAGTACTCTGTAGCAACCATTTTAGCTACAGTAAGCCAACAGTATTCCAATTAGTGGTTAAAAACATACATTTTGTGAAGCAAAAAATCCGACATAGTATTGATTCTCTCACGTTCCACTGTCAATTACAGTCATCACACACAAAATATGCGTAGTTCCCTCCCATGGATTAACGCGTATATTCCTCCATTGACAAATTCTGCGCTCCACTTCTATCCACCCATGGGAATTATTCAGAATGAAACAGTACTGGAGGGTTCCTTCTACCCGATACATCTGTCTCTGGAGGAGGGCATCAATGAAGAAAACTTCTTCTACTGAAAGAAAGAAAAACTACTTCTACTCTGTTGCATGCAGCTCACGCACGTCGGTAGATCCCTCGGTACGTTCATTACACCATTCTGATGAATATATAGGGCTTATGTCGTTTGATTTTTCGTGAAACTGAAATCTCTGTTCTGGTAAAATAAGGTGTATTTCAGAAGTCAGATATTACTGAGTTAGTGAGTTTATATACCCTTATAAGGTGTAAGGTTATGAGCTTGGATGTAAGAGTGGTTGGCTTTTCATTGCAGCGTGAATGTTATAGCTGTTTAATCAGCACTTTTTTTAATGCTTGGGGGACTTCGAAGAAAAATGGAGAATATTGTTAACTTTATTATGGAGAAAAGGCATGTTTTGTGTTTGGAGAGGTTACTAGTGACCAATGATGTTCAACTGCACTGATATTGATAAATTCATGCTAAACTCAACCAGAAAATCATTAGTTCATGCTGAGTTTCATTCCTCAAAAGTTAATTTGTGTTAAATATATGATTAATCCCACCGGCAGGGGTCGGCAGCTTTTTCAGAGTAGCGCACAATTGGCTATCGCGCTACAGGGTTACAAATTGGGAAGGGACTGCCGGATTTGGGTATTTGGTAACAGCTTTGTTCGTTGCTCCAGCGCCTCCTGTTGGCCAGACGGGCATCAGAAAGACTCCGGCTTGGTTCATGTCCGGGTATCCTCCGCCCTCGCTCTGAACTTGCGAAGATTCAACCAGCGAGTGTATAAGAATCAGTGGCTGACAGGCACGTGCTTCGGAGGAGAGCCGTGAACTGTCTTCACTATCCTGAGTTGGCAGCAAGGGGTCGCATACGAGCAAGCTTTGTACATAGTTCCCCGATTGGGCATTCCAAATTCGGGTGGGATTGGAGATGCCAAATTTTTAAAAAACAACAAAAAAAAAAAAAAAATATGATTAATGTATGATTTGACAGTGAACCATTTTGATGGATCTCAGACTTTGGGGAGACACCTGGAGAGCTGTCTAATTTGGCTCATAGCATGCGGGTAATTTAGAATGTAATGTTCAAGATGAATTGTACTTGTGGTCAAGAAGTTTATGATCCCAGATATGTATAGATTTAAGCCCGAGCAGTTTTTCATTTGTCAGTATTATTTTTTTTTGCTATTTCAATGGTGAATTCTCATGAAGATTCTTTATCTTTGCAGCCTCTTTTCTCCACCAAAATCATAAGACCCCGAGTTCTACTCACAACACTTGGTCAAAGGAATCCTACATAATTCACTTTGTTAATCCATTTAACATATTTAAAGACCTCAATCAAATCACCCCTGAGTCTCCTTTTTTCTTACACTCCATCTGCAGTGGGTATCTCCCCCTACCCACTGCAAGCCTTCGTACTCTTTCATAATAATGGCCACTAGGTCACATGATCACAACCATCCAATCAGCGCACTCATCCTGCTTTAAGCTGAGAATCTAACACATCGTTTGTCATTGGCTCCGGGCGACCCACGTGATTAAACGAACGAACGTGGTTCCTAATCTTATATTGCACTGACATACCACGCACAAGCATGAAAGCCCTTCGGCACAACGGTATACCCTTTTTTTGGGAGTATTTTCTGCCATGATCATCGCGGATTGTTTACTGTTTACACGTGGTTTCCACCATTCCGTCTGCTGCTGGCGACGCATTTGTAAGCACGGTGCTGATTGATCCTCAGTCGTCGTCGACTTGCGGTTGCCACCTAGTGGCCCTTATTATGAAAGAGTACGAAGGCTTGCAGTGGGTAGGGGGAGTTACCCACTGCAGATGGAGTGTACCTTTTCCTAAGACTAAAGAGATTAAGGATCTTCAGCCTCTTCTCGTAGCTTTCATCTTTTATACCTGGAATAAGCTTGGTGGCTCTTCTCTGAACTTTCTCTAGAGCCTATATATCTTTCTTAAAGTATGGTCTCCAGAACTGTACACAATACTCCAGATGTGGTCTAACGAACATGTTATACAAAAGAAGCATCACCTCCTTAGATTTGTACTCAATACTTTTGGCAATGTATCCCAGCATCCGATTAGCTTTTTTAACTGCTACGGCACAATGGCTAGAACCTGTGAGGGTTTGGTCAACAGTCACTCCCAGATGATCCCTTTCTCGTGTGCAGCACATTCCAGTTTTAAACCTCCCATGAAGTAATCCCATCTAATGTTTTTATTACCTACATGTACAACTTAACATTTTGCTAGATTAAATTTCATTTACCACATTTCTGCCCAATTCTGGATTCTATCCAAATCGTCCTGAATCACTTTAGTGGACCCTAAACTATTTGTCAAATCCCCCAATTTAGTATCATCTGCAAATTTAACCAATCTGCTCTCAATATTCCTATCAAGGTCATTAATGTAGATGAGGAACAGCAGGGGTCCCAACATCATCTGATCCAGTAAACATGTCCAAATTATGTGTCATTGTTCATTCAAAATAAATTCATTAGCTAGATAACATTCGCTGCTGTTGAGCAAGCTAGCGTCAACGTAACGTTTGCTGATGTTCAGCGCTAATGCTGAACCAACATTTACGTGAATAAATTTATCTAATGCCGGACTTTACCAAAACCAGTCTCTGATCCCAAAATCATCTGGCCAGTCCATCGCCACTGTTAGTTGCCCATCACTTTACCGTACGTTGTCAAAACAGTTATAGCGGAGTTCAAAATTATGAAGTAATTTTAGCTGCACATGTGCAAGTAAACAAAATAATTTTAGGGCCTTATGTATGCCGCCGGCCTGATGCTAATTTCAAAGTATGCAACCAGTTTGCCTGATATGCAGTCTTCATTAGCAAGACCTCTCCTAGCAGTCAAGTATTATTCGTCGCAACATTCTGTCATGTTTCACTACTTCATGCAATGTTTTCCGTTACATTTTGTGCGTTCATTTGGGATTCATTACCATCAAAGCCATTTCAATCTTCTTAACTAATGTGCCTTCCACATGATTGACATCAGGTTCAAGTACGCCCTGAAGCCGTGCGATTTATTTGTGCACTGCAGTTTGGCTGGCTGTTATGTTGCCTGCATACTGCCACCCATGGCAGAAACTGGTATTATGACAGAGGACGGTGCGCAGCTAGTGATTTAGCGTGCTAATTCAGGTTGATATCTCTGCAGCACTATGCCTTGTCATCTTTTTAATGACATCATTGTCCTTATTTCTTCTCATTCTTTTGCTGTCTAGCTCATTTTTTGGATATTTTGACCTGAATTCTCACACAGGGCACCTTTCAATGGTAAAATTATGTGAGGAGGTACAGGAATGTATTTACAGTGCTCGGCGCTATGCTACAAACTAAACATGAATTAAACGCACAAGCCCACAACAAAGGCTCAGGACCATGAGCGCTGCCAACTAAATAAAAACAACAAAACCAAATGAGTATAAACAGACTACCCATCTGACCACCTTCGTTCCAAAATCAAATAAAAAACCTAACTACTCGTAACTACCCAAACAAAACGTACAGCGGGTGGCAGTTGCTCATACTCAAGGGTTTCTATACATCCAGAGTACACCTATGGATATGTATAGGAGCCTCTGTCTACCCTGTCCTTTCCTCAGTGTGGCTGAAAACCTAAATGTACAGCAAATAAAAGAAAAACTTCAGGAAGGGGGAAAAACACACACAGCAGAATAGGAACATGAAAGTTCAAACATAACAAGAAAATCATACAGAGGCAAACAGCTGGAAATGTGATGTGGCTGAAAGGATTTAAAATACTAGGGCATGTCCTCCGTGGTGGGAAGCATGGCAGGGCATGGCTGATAAATGCTGATTGACTGATGACCGGACGAATGCTGAGGAGGTGGAGGTGACAACGCATGAAGGAGGTGGAGACAACACTGCAGCGAATCTTGGGGAATTGAGAGAGAGAGAGTAAGAGAAACTATACTTAGATCAAGTCCACACAAAGCTGTAAGATGGCTTGTTAACATCCCCCGGATAGCCGCTGCAGCTGGAGGGTTTACTGTCTCCTTGGCGCTAGTAGCTTCGCAATATCCAGTCAGCATGGGTATTTTTTCTTAATAGCTGAGACTCCTGCAGCAATTTTTGTCATTAATTTTTGCATTTCTAAGTCCTGCCTTCACATGTCTTTCCACATTTTAGCATGTTTTGTCTAAAATTTCCACTCTAGAAGCAAGGTAACAGCTATGTGTACAGTTTGAATACAACGACTCATTTATTTGACAGTAAAAATAGGCATGCATGTCATCCGTTAACCAATCACAATGGCTTTTATTTATTCAATATATTAATGCCCCTTGACCAACTAGGGCAGGCCCAACACAGACAACAGAGCACTGCATAAGCATTATTTTGCGTTTCTTCCGATGATTGTTTTGATCATGAACTTGCAGTGGGCCCTCTCACGTCGTCGGCCCCAGGGCTTGAGCCCTGATAAGCATTGAAACGGCGCTGCTGCCAAGACAGAAGCACAGAAACCACAATTTACAGACCCAAGAAGCACTGAGCAGCATTCGCAACAGAAACCAGAAAGAAAAGTAATTTATTTAGTTATGATCATTAATCAATAGATTGGTAATAACAAGGGCTAACAGTAGCTATCAAGCAAGCCATAAACAGCTACTACAAGCAAGAGAAACTGAAATAAAGTAAAAACCCTGGTTAACATTACTCTTTAACCTGGCCAAATGAACGACTCGCTTGCCCTAATAACTGAAACAAGGTCTTTTAAGAAGTTGCTGATAAGCACTCAGATAATGCTACTTGACGAGCTGGTTAAATTACGGCAACCAAAAGAGAACAGGCATTTAAAGATGGCTATCTAGCTATACGTGCGTGTAAAAGCCCACCAGTGAATGTTGGCCTTTATTAATACACCCCAGAAACAAGCACTCACTTATGAAACCTACCCAGCACGTAACGGTCAGTTAGGCAAGTAATTCCATAATGCTGCTTAATGCTAAGTTGCTAGCTAAGGTTAGTTGGCTAGATTATCAACAACGACTAGCTTGCATATCTAGTAGACTATCTTGCATGTACATTTAATGCAGTTCGTTCGAGAAAATGGAAACACACCAAAAAAAAAAAGCCTTTCCCTTTAATATAACCATACTGTATTAGTGACATTATTCAGCTCTTTGCTAACCAAGTTATGATGGGGGGGGGGGGGGGTTGGGGAGAAATGGTGGGAAGGTTTCTCCCTGCCCCGGTTTTGCGACAAAGGTTTTACCCTGAGAGAAAAAATAAATTGTTACCTTCCCTATTATTTGAGCTATTTAAACAGGAGTTATATCAGCATAAACCCTTGAAACAAATGAATATCTTTCTCCTTCCCGTCTCCCTCTCAGTAATTCAGTCTCCGGATCCTCCAAGTCCAACTTCCTCCTCAGCAAAAGCAGTCGAACTCAGAGCAACAGAGCAGAGGGCACTCTCTGTTTTTACTGAAACAAAGTGGCTATTCCCCCAACTGTTGATCTTAAAAAGTTGATCTTATTGCCCCAACCGTTGGTGGAACAGGGGAGAAGGTTGGTCTAATTCACCCAAACGTCTTTGTGCTGCGTCAACAAGTTTCACAGACACTTGTCGCTTGCAAACTATTCCAGGCAGTTCATTGGCTGAGAATGCTTGAGTGAATTACGAAACTAATACTTGCATTTCCCCCAACGGTTGGGGAAATAGCCTTTGCCTAACAGAAATAGGATTGCAAGTAATATATATATCTAACTATTTGAAAGTTCTGTATCTCCAAATATCTGGAAAGTAAAGTTGAGAAAGTATTTATTTATTTTTTATTTATTGTCTTCTATGAGTCACTAGCAATTTTTCATCACAGACATGTACCTTTTCTGAACAGGGAGCCATGCCTAGGGGAAGACGGTCAATTGATGCGGATTCGGACTCCTCCTCCTCCTCCTCTTCTGGCAGTCATGGCAGGAGGAATCGCCGTTCAAACAGACCACACTTCAGCTCTTCTTGTGGCATAAAGTCAGTCAATGAGTACTGGGATAAATATACTGACACTGATCATACAGTGGCCTCTGCAGATGCTTGTGCAGATGATGGCTCCTCCAAGGCTTATGCAGAAGCCAGGGCTGCTGACCATGAAAATGGTAGCTTCTCTAGTGAGGCAGGTGCTGGTGTTGTAGCTCTGTATGATGGGAATCATAAGGGAGGAGTAGCGAATGCGGGTGCAAATGCTGAATTTGGGTTGGGTGGTGCCATTGCAGAGGCAGATGCAGATGTTACAGCATATTGTTATGAAGAGGATGATGGTAAAATTGAAGTTGCTAAGGGTTATGTTGGAGGTGGACTAGGTGCAGGTGCTGGTGGTGTAAAGGCTAAAGCTGAGGCTGGGATAGATGCTGTGAACGTTTCAGCAAAGCTTGGAAAAAATCAAGAGATGTCAGCTAACTTGGGGTTAAATGTTGATACAGGGGTTGAGCTAGGTGTCGATGGGGTTAGTGTAAGTTTCCTCGGCTTTGGGGTAAGTGCCGGCCGTAATACAGGTATATCCACACCATTTGGTGGCTTCAGTTTCAAGTTCTGGTGAGTGTTTATCAGAGAGTGTAAAATGATGTGCCTTTCCCTGTCAATCAGATTATCTAGGGCTGTCTCAAGGTACACAGATAAGATGGTGTCCAAAATTAGGACTAGAACTTTTTTGGGGTTTTTTTTCTTCAACTTCTTTTATTTGCGATAGTTTTGGCTGTTTTTAAGAGGAATTCTATCAATTTTATGAACAAAATTCAAAGTGATTGATTTCAAATATTTTGTGAAGACCAATAAACAATACAAGCTGTGATCCACAATCTGAAATATGTGGAAAAAAGCCAAGATTTCTTGCCATTGAAATGTATGGAATAGCATTTTTTGAATGGGTCTTTGCTCTTTACACATGCATGATATACTGTATATTGTATCATGATCAGTTCCTCTTCTTTTCTTAACGCATCTTTGGAAATGCAACCACATCTTCAGGGATGAATATGCTGTGGAACTGACATTAAATATAAAATGATTCTGACTGTATGTTTTTTCAAAATATGTGCAGGGTGTTCTTTCACACCCCTTCTTTTGTGAATTTCTGTTATTTCCTGATTTAATTAACATGTTTGAAGCCATTATAATTAGTAAAATCCTACTAGAGCTTTTTGTTTATTCTTGAAGACTTCTGTTGTGTGTAACTCTTAAGCATGGTATAAATTCAGAATAGCCTGATATCGCTCATCTTGTGGTGAGCTCTTGCATTGTTGGATTTACGAACCTTGAAAGTCTTCAACAAGACTTTTGTGAGTGGCATGAAGACTTATGCGAGCAATTCTTTTAGTGGGGACAGCAGTTTGAGCATGGTCATAGCACTTGTCATTGGTGACCCGGTCTTATGATTCTGGAGCTCACTGGGAGCATTGGCCTTATTTTCAAGTTGTAGGAGTAGTGCAGGCAAAACTGAAAATGTTTACTACTAATACTACTAGTAGTATTAGTAGTAGTATTTCAGCAATAAGCTGGTTGAAAACTACTTATTTTTCGAACCTCATCAAATTCAAAACTGTGAATGACTACAAGATAAAGCAAATCTAAGTTTTAAACAGATACTAAATTATTTCTTCCAATATTCAAAATTGTTAGACTAGTAATATTTCAAAATTAGCTTTTATTTCAAGGATTGGATTTTTTTAGGACACAATGGCCTTGGTTAATTCAGATTGTTGTCACATTAATGTCCCTGGCAAGCAGACGAGTCCCTGGAACTTTTTTGTGAGTTCTCCTGTGAGTTAAACCCTGTAAAATTGAAGTTTTTGTGCAAAAATATTTTGTTGATATCTTCATGCATTGGTCACATTTATTACGACGTGGAAGGAAGAATAATTGAGTATGTAATGAAGTTAGTCTCTTTTGACCACAGGGGAGCATTTCTAGGCATACCTAATTTCCAGGAAATCCTTCTCTCAAGACAGTTGGGCCTGGTTCATGGGATCATCTACAACCCAGACACAACACTGACACTAAAGTGACTAAAGTTACAAGGCCAGGGTTCAAGGGTCAGATGACAAGCTGGCAGATGATGTGATTGTGTCCTTCGATAATATAACAAGTAATCTCTTTTTTTAGTGTATGGGAAGTACCCATGCAATATTTTCTTGCGGGGGGGGGGTCTACTGATATAACGATCGCTGCAAGTTTATGCAGTACAAGCTACGCCCAAGGGATATTTGGAAAAATGTATTCAAAACAAGACTAAGTGCAACCTAGTATACAGCTGGGCTGCCAAGTGCTGTATGAGAATTTTGGCCCCAGAAAATGGTGCTAAAGGGTGCTTTTTTTATTATTTTATTGGACTGCTGGACACTCTTCTGCAAACAAATTTACCCAAGGGTACTAATAAAGAAACCTTGAAACTAAATGAGGCAAAGCTCATGCAATTATATGAAGTGCAAGTTTAGTAGCTGGAGCTGATAAATTATTTACAAAGTAGGTGGGGACAGTGTGAGGGAGGGAGAGTGAGAGTGTGAAAGACTGAGTGTGAGTGAGAGTGTGTGAGTGAGTGAGATACTGGGAGTATGTGAGAGTGTGTGAGGGAGTGGGAGGTGGGGGGAGTCTTTAGTAAGGAAAACATATTAAATGCAAGTTATGCATTTGAACCGACAAAGAGCTGGTGTAAGGGTAGCAGTTATTGATTTTGTGAATGTCAATTTGAGAGAGACAGCAGCAGATGCAGATAGCAGTTAAAGTATGTATGTTCCTGAATCGTTATGAAAGAATTAAGTTGTCATTACAGTTGTGCTAATCGGGGACGTGATGTTACTTTCATGAACACATGGCAGTTCCTATAGGTAGTTAGGTAGGTAGGTAGGTAGGTACTCTATTAATCCCTCGTGGGGAAATTTGAGCGTCACAGCAGCTTCAATAAAAGGACACACAATTAAAGATACACAAAAACACAAAACCACAAGGCCACACCAGGATACAGTAAAACCAAGTAAAGCAATAAAGATAAAAACAGGATTAAAACACAGTGCAAGGGGCATCGGTAAAAATATCATAAATTATAAAGTGCATTCACAGTCTCCAGTATATGTGTTTGGTGGGGGGTGTCAGTGCATGTATGCATTGTAGAGTCTGAAGGCAGTGGGCAAGAAGGAGCGTCTGTGTCTTTCTGTAGAGCACCGAGGCAGAGTAAACCTGCTACTAAACAAGCTCCTCTGTCTGGTCAGGGTGTCATGAAGTGGGTGAGAGGGGTTGTCCATGATGGCCAGTAGTCTGTTCAGCATCCTCCTCTCAGCCACCACACTTACGGAACCAACCTTCAGCAGCTTGTTCATCCTGTTTTCATCAGCAGCATTAAAACCCCTGCCCCAGCAGGTTATTGCAAAAAAGAGAGCGCTCTCTACCACTGAATGATAGAAAGCGCTCAGCATAGGGCTACAGACATCAAAAGACCTGAGCTTTCTTAAGAAATGGAGACGATTCTGGCCTTTTTATCCCCCGCTGCGCGATTAGCGCGAAGCGGGGGATATAGCATTGGGCTCCGTACGGACACATAAAATTTAGGCGGCGGGGGATATTGCTGTGTTAGTGGCAAACACTTGTTTATACAGTGCTAGAGTGTTCTCACACCAGTCCAGCTCGTTATTGATGAGAACTCCCTAGTACTTATAGGACTGCATGATCTCCACATCCCCCCCCCCCTCAATAGAGACTGGGGAGATCAGTGTTTTAGTCCTCTTGAAATCAATAATCATCTCCTTGACCCCTGTACTGCTAACTAGAGTACCTGACAAACAGTTCTAGAGCCGTACGAACTGCCGTCTGCCTGTTAGGTAATCAGTAATCCACGCCACCAGGGGGCCATCTACCTGCATGGCCAGCATCTTCTCTCTCAGGCAAGCGGGCTAGATTGTATTAAAAGCACTCGAAAAATCACAAAATATAAGTCTCAGAGTGCTGCCCACTGTTTCCAGATGGGAGTGGACCCGATGAAGCAAGTAAAGGATGGCATCACCCACTCCCATATTTGCCTGGTAGCCAAACTGCAGGGGGTCACAATGCTCCCTCACCAGGGGTTGAAGGTGAGACAGTACAAGCCTTTCCAGGACCTTCATGAGGTGGGATGTTAATGGTACTGGTCTGCAGTTGTTTAATTCCCTGGGGTGGCCCTTCTTTGGCACAGGGATCAAGCATAACATCTTCCATAACACAGGAGGTCTTGCAAGAAACATACTCATGTTATAGATGTACAGGACGACTCCACACAGTTCATTAGCACACAGTTTGATGATACCTGGAGTGATGCCATCAGGGCCGGCCGCCTCGCCTGGTCGGAGCCTCTTCAGCCCCTTCTGGACCTCGTCCAAGGTGAAGGTGATGTATTTTCTGATGGTGGGTGTAAGTCCAGTGGAAGGAGCCAGGGGGGGTGGGGGGGGGGGTTGGGGGATGATGTGGCCATCAAGAGGTAAGCAGACAGAACCAAAGAAGGTGGGAGGGGAGATGTAACAGTAAATATCTGAGCAGAGGTACTTCAGTCAAACCTATTAAAAAATAGGTTAAACTCCTCTGCCCTGGCCTGGTCCTCATCAGCTGGCTGGCTAGCCACATTGTAGTCCGTGATGGTCTTCATGCCGGACCACACCTCCTAGTGTTATTATGTTGTACCTTGCACTCTATCTTCCTCCTGTAGGCACATTTGTTCTTTCTGATATTCACTTTAGCTCCTTTTGCACTCATTTCTGTTCCTCTCAGTTTCCTTCTCTAAAAAGGCCCTTTTTTCAATCAGAAGCGCCTTGAGATCTCTGGTAATCCAGGGTTTGTTATTTGGGAAACACCAGACTGTCTGGGTCGGTGCAACAATGTCCTGACAGAAATGGATATATGAAGTGAGAAAGTCACAGAGTTCATCTGTGTCATCACCAAAGGAGTGGCACATCTCCTCCCAATCAGTTATATTAAAACAGTCTTTAATTGCCTCCTCCTTCTGTAACTATAGGCCTCCTTAACATTAGCATAGAATCCAATGTTTTATTTTTCCCTGGTTTTGCATGTGACAAACTGCTTAAAAAGTAAATAGTGAGGAGGAGGGAGTGGCATGATTAAAATCACCAGATAAAACCATAAAAGCATCAGGATAGTCTGTTTGGAGCCCCGCTGTGACTGCGTGGATGACGTCACACGCAGATCTCGGATTGGCAGAGGGCAGAATGTAGATGACCAAAACAATGGCATGGGAGAACTTGCGTGGCATGTAATATGGGCGCAGGCTTACAGCCATCAGTTCAATATCAGGGATGCAGAGTTGTTGCTTAACTGTGAGATGTTTAGGATTACACCATTTTTGGTTAACAAACAGGGCAAGCCCCCCTCCTTTCCGCTTACCACTCTGGTAAGGGGTGTGGGCTGGTTTCTGTCAGCCCACACGGTCTGGAAGCCGCTAATGGTAACGTCAGAGTCAGGGATTTTCTCGTGCAGCCAGGTCTCAGTATAACACATTATACTGCACTGTCGGTACTCCACTTGACTCATAGTGAGGGTCTTGAGTTCATCAAAAAAAAGTGTGTTGCGAAGTGAGCAATTAAGGTAAATTTTATTTCAAACATGGTAGACAGTCAAAAAATTATATAATCAATTTTTAAAGAAATGAAATAAAATGCAAGAATTCAGGAAAGAAAGCATGAACGATTTTCATAAGTGACAGTTACAGCCTGATTGCACTTTGTCACATAGCTAATATGATAATCAGAGGTGTATAAAGTACTGGAAAAAAATAACTAAGTAAAAGTAGAAGTACCATTACTCAAAGTTACAACGGTAAAAGTTGAAGTCACCCATAAGAAAATTACTTGAATAAAAGTCTTAAAGTAGCTCACATTAAATGTACTTAGGTACCAAAAGTATTTTGTAAAAGAATATGCTTGAGTATCAAAAGTGCGAGTACAAGTTTTTTTCATAGTACCCATAGAAAGAAGCAAAGCAACCTCTCTTTGTCCTCTCCTTTTGCTTTTTAATCAATTTTCAGATAAAATGAAAAATAGTGTTCAAAAAAACGAATAGGCAGTCTCTCCTTCATATTCTTCTTCTTCGAGTTTACTGGCAGTTTTAAGAACCACTATAAGTAAGGGATAATTAACGAGAAGGTGTGCATTCCACGGTTTTAATGCAGGACGCGGAGGCACGGAGGGTGGTTGCCTCCGCGAAGTGCATTAAAACCGTGGAATGCTCACCTTCGAGTTGATTATCCCGCTTATACCATGGTCATTTGCCAGCAATATCAAATCGCAGCATTCAGAAATTTTTGGTGAAAGTTTTGCACCAAAAAAAAAAAAACCGAGCTGGTAATCATTTAACAGGCGCCGCGCCTTCTCATACCCAATAGGCCAAGTTAAATTAAACCAGCTATCTTAGTTCATCTTACGTTCATGGAGAAAGATTTTTTTTTGCACACGCTTACATCCGTTTACCACCTGATTTAATAACGAATTCCTGCTGAAATGGAGATTATGCATAACGCAACTGTATGTGCGATCATGCAGATTTTAACTAATTTGCTACCCACAATGACAATGAACTTATGACGGTTTCCGCAGTCAGCGAGCTGAAATCAGTCTGCTGGCACAGCCAGGGGCGGTTTTAGGAATTCTGAGGCCCTGAGCAAAGAACAATTTTGAGGCCCCACCCCTCAACTCAAACCCACACATCTGTTAATAATGAGAAAACCCATCATATGCAAGGAAAAACATTTTTTTATTGAACACGACATGAAAATGATTGAAAAAATAGGTTGATGTCTGATGTAATATATACGTAACGTGCGCACGATATCAATCCCAACAATATTTACCATTTTTCTTTTTTTTTACATTTTGCGCTTTTCTTTCTTTTTATGTGCGCCAGATGCTTGTCGCGGGGTACTGGTGCCGCCATCAACACAACCACTACAGGCAGGGCTAGAGCTAGCATTGCTGCTGTCAAACGCCGGCTCATTGGAGGTGCTGCTGCTGGCTCTGGCTTCATCGGTTGAACTTGCGAAGAAGGTGGTTAATTTGGGAAGCTTTTGAACAAATCTTTCATTTTCCCTCTTTCTCTTCCTTTTCTCCCCACCGCTTAGAAATTGTTTCATTCTGTGAACACAGATATGTGTCGCTCTTTCGAAAAAAAATCGACGGTATATATATATACCGTATTCCCGCCGGGCTCGCTCAAGTCGTTGCCTAGGCCACCTCAGACGCCAGAGCCAGAGCGAAGCCGGACAGCTGTGTATGATGTCACGTCACTGACTGTGGTTTTTCGCTGGGATTACACGTATTGAGAATATATTAGAATATATGCCTACTCTCAACATGAATAATGCTTAATAGTAATATTGCTTTCACTGTCACTGTCATAGCAGTGTGATTCTCAAATATGCATTCATTGACAATCAATTATTACATAGTAATCCATGATGAATTGGTGAATAAATGCAGGAAAACAGCCAGGATCCATGAACTTGACGTTACGTTCCATTGGCGCTGCATTCAGACAATATATATGGGCCATTCCACCGAATCGGTGCCTTTTCTGTCCCCAAGACATTACATTCAGAAATATGCATGAACATGCATGAAAAGTATCTGTATAATACATTATATTATTGTGTTGATAAGCAGTATGCATCAACAGCAATTACAAATGTGACCACCAGATGGACCTACAGAGATATAATTAGAAGGTCACTGATATTGATAGTGTGGGGAGGAGTAGAAGAAGTGATGTTGAACATGCAAGCTAGGAGTTCATTCATTAAAGTTTGAGCACAAGCTCATTGGTAATTTATAAGGTTCATGTCTGCGTTCATAAACAACACAATTATCAATCAAAGTGTCCTTCTTATTGTCCTGGTTGCAATTTGAAGATGCATGGTCAAAAAATTTTATAAAAGCTTCATAGAATACTGAACAAATGGGATTTTCACCTGTCCCCACTCTCGAACACTAAACTTAACTATTAAATATAATCACCAGAATCCTTTATAAAAGTATTTATTTTTGCAGTATTTTGTGGCACAATTTGTAATTTAAACATAAAATATGTTTTCCTCTCAAAAAATCATAAAACTTTAGTTAAAAAACACAATTTTAGTGGTGTCTAAGCTATAGAAAGGGTTACAAGACTGAATAAGAGTAACAGGAGTGAGAATTTTCATTGAAAGTGACAAATTGAAGGGGAGTGGGGTTGAGGTAGAGAGAGGTGAGGCGAAGTAGGGAGGGGTTAGAGAGGGGGGGGGGTAGGGAGAGGAGGGACAGGAGTGGAGAAGTAAGGAAAGGAAGGGGAGGTAGGTAGGGGAAGAGAGATCCAGGGAGGGGTGGGGTGAGATAGAGGGGGGCGGGAAGAGCAGTTTGTATTTAATTGTTTATATGATATAACATGAATTCTTTGATTTTAATTATTACAGTTGGAATTACTATGGTGTTTTACAATGTGAACATATTATTGTCAGGGACCCAACAGATTCTACTGGCCAGCCCCTGAGGATACCTTGTGGTACCTCTTCCAAGATATCTTGTGCATAATCCCACCAGCGAGGCAGGTCACAAGCCATTACATGGAAATCAAAAAAGATGTTTGGGCTAAACTAAAATCTGATTCTTAAAAAAGCAAGTTAGATTTTTCCTCATTAATTCATTGAAATTCTATAAAAATACATGTTGTAATCATGCAATTCTATGCAGAAATGCCTGTTGAACGCAATATGCTCAACTTATATCTGTTATATCTGTTGTCTTTCTTCTTTTTACCTTTTTCAGAGAAAGATGCAGAGCCCATACTGTACCTGAGGAGCGAGACACACATGCTGCCGGGGAAACTCACACCTCTCTCTGTCTCCACTGCCCCACTCTTTTACTTTTGCACTCAAATACATACCATATGCACTTCCATACACACAAGCATACTACACACACCCACACTCTCATGCACATGCACTCTATAATAGTATGGTATGTGTGTGTGTATGTATGAATATGTGTATAGAGTCTATACACATATTCATAAATGCATACACGCACATGCAATTACACACTCTCACATTCTGTGCACACACACACACTTACACAAAGACACATACTCACATACTGTCATGCACACACACACCTGTTCTCCATTCTGTTCTGTTCAGAGACACTCAATCCTGTTACTCGGTTCTCATTCCTGTTACCTAATTGTTTTAATTGAAAAAATAAAGATGAAACTTTTTTTCCCGAAATTTTCTTTGTCCATTTTTTGAGCACTTGTTGGATAGATCACATAATAGATTTTTGATCAAATTGAGGTTAAGGTCCCCATTAAAAATAAAAAATGGCTTTGTATTTTTAAAAGAAATGCATTTTGCCTGTATACTTCTGACTTTTTTACCGTAGTTCTATATATATTTTGAACAAATCAAATTATTTCTTATACATACCCACTTTATTGAGTGAAAAATGAATCAAATACTTGGAATGACTTAAATGATATATTAATAGCTATAATAGTATCGGTAACAGGACTGAAAAAAAATGCTACCATCTTCCATTTCACAACCTTGTAAAATTAAAAATAAATGTACCTGAGATTGACCATTACATATTTCGAATAGTTAAACATGTATGTTATGAGATACAATGCTGAAAAAATTTGAAAAATGAAGTTTTTTGAAAAATTACAACATGCAAATGGCACCGAGTCGGTGGAATGGCCCATATATAAATTAGTTTTTTTTGAATGCAGAGGATGAAAAGCAGCTAGATAAGTTTCAAACCATTGAAAGGCTTGAAATGACTACCACGTTAGTGACAGTTAGTTAAGATCCTTAACATTAAAAACGAGACATTTGGGAGCTTTGAAAGTGCATAAACACTGACTAAATGGAGTGGAAATGAGACCAGTCAAAGGAGAGCTAGATGCTAGCCAGCAGGCCTGTTGTCAATAACACAGAGAAGCTATGACAACTAGTATATTACACAACCATTTAAAAAGCCTGAAAATGCTTCCCACTACGCTGGTACAACAACGAGGGCCTTAGGATTGACAACGAGGCATTTTTTAACTTTGCACGTGAAAACAATTTATTAGACAACACGTTCTGGTGGCTGTGGTGGTCCAAAGCATTCATGCAGCCTACGGTAGCAGTGAGGCACGCAGTGGCTTCACCTAGCGCTAGGGCGTGAATGTTCTGAAAGCTCATTAACATATAGTTGTGACGTTTCACCAAACGAGGCTCCTGATTGGACGAGGCCCCAACCGAGGCTCCTAATTGGCCGAGGGCCTGGGCAACTGCCCGTGTTTGCCCTATGGAAACACCGCCTATGGCTATTTGCCCGACGATTTTAGATCAACTGTTACGGTCTGATACACGAGGGAAACACACTAGGGGAACATGAGCTTGGGAACATGGACGTGGAAACATGAACGTGAACTAAGAAACTCAGAAGAGGAGGGAGACACAAAGGGGAGCGAGACGCCATAAAGCGGGGATCCAAAATGATATTTATTAAAATAAACAGAAATAATCCAGGGGAAAAAAGGGGGCACACCGGCCAACAAAAACACCGTGCCTAGCACTGAAACTGGAGAACTCAAGAATCCACAACACTAACAGAAACCGGGGGGACAGACTCGGAACAAGACTAAAACATGGAACAAGACTTGGGAACAACAGAACTCTAGAAGCTACTCACAAGACAAGACAGTTGGCACAGCTGGCAGATGGCTAACTCGGGTGGCACAGCTGGCCAGGAGAAGGGTAAGGGAGAACATCAGGAGGGGGACAGACAGGACACAGGGCTCAGGGCAGGCAGGAACGCTGGGGCTATGGCTTGGGCTAAGGTAATGGCTATGGCATGGCTTGGCTTGGCTTGAGCTTGGGGCTGTGGCTATGGCTTGGACTTGGCTGGTGCTCAGGACAGGCAGGGCGGCTGGTGCTCAGGACAGGCAGGGCGGCTGGTGCTCAGGACAGGCAGGGCGGCTGGTGCTCAGGACAACACGAGACAGAGGAAGAAGACTGGCACAAGGACACAGCAGACGCTGGAGGAGACAGGGGGCACCAGGGGCTTGAAAGCAGCAGGAAGGGCAGGCTGGACAGGGAAGGAGGCTGAACTTGAGAACACACAGGAAACTGAGGGGACCAGAGGAGAAGTGCACCGGGCAGGGAGAGTGAGAGTGGGAATGCGTGCGTGAGTGAAGTCAGATCTGCATGCGTGCAGAAACTGCACAGCTAAATAGGGCAGGGGCACACACAGACACAGGTGTAGAAACTAAATCCAATTAACAAGGGGTGGAACATGAGGGAAACCAATTACTCGAAAACAGATTAACATTAACACACAGACAAGGATCACAAGACAATCCCAAAGATGGGATAAATAAACTGGATAAAAAGACTCCTAAGTGTACAGAAAAAGAGGCAGAACAGATTATAAGAATGCAGAGATTCTGCGGGAAACTTTAGCAAAGCCAGTGAACAGTAAGGCGAGGGGCGGAGCTAGAACAGAGCGACTGCTGAGAGATAATTAGTCAATTAGTAAGTGCAGCTATACAATCCCCGGTGCTCGTTAGTAGATTAGTATTATATACAAGGTTAGTTTGGTTAGTAATTTTAGAAAACAACAAACTGTTAGTAATGTTAGTATGAATAGAAAAGCAAGGGGAAACTAGAAAACGAGAACAGAAGGAAGGATGAAACCCAGAATCCATTAAATCACCCGAAATAGTGTCACAATCAATTAACACAGAAACTGATACAAACAATGACGTGACCGGGGAGAAGCAAAGACAGTACATGGGTAAAACGTGGACTGGACTACACAGGAGAGGAATGAAATGTGAACACTAAGACATGGACTAAAAACTGACATACCAAAATGATAGAAACCTAAAATTGACTAACCAGACACTCAGACCACGGAACACAACATCAACACACTGAGTACATATATATTATCAATAGATTTTTTTTCATTTGACTCGCGATCACGTTTCTGGTTCGAGATCATGTTAGTTTGACTGGTTCTCTACTGTACCACCAGTTCGCAAACGGCCCGTTGCATCGACTCTGATCGAGCTTGTGAGATACCGGACAGGATACCAGTCTAGTTTAATAGTGTTTTTGGGGTGTGGGTAAAACTGGTAAAACGCGGATAACTTGAAATGTAATGTTGAACATATCGCTATTTTTAATATTTTAATAAAACTACCATTTTCAAGGTCAATGTTATAAAGTGTTAAATTCCCTGCAAATAGAAAATGACCTAATTATAGGGCATTTTAACCCAGTGATCGTAGGTGGTACAGTGGGCTGTATGTGTTGATTGATGGGCTTCCAGATATAAAATTTGCTCATTAAAAATTATTGCAGCTGACAAGGATCATATTTTGTTTATTGTGTTGAGTTCCTAGCGATTTGATAGTAATGACAATGATAATCTTCACTCAGGTAAATCAGACAAAAGAACCAATACTAGTACAGTACATATAATGCTGTTAAATGTACTAGAGCCGGCACCACGAACATCATACATACTCACATAAATAAATAAACAGATTAAAAAAAATAAATGAATGAATGAATAAATGAATAAATAAATAAATGAGAAAAAAATAACACTTTTATTTTAGTGCTCGAATAATATTTGCACCCAAATAAATGTAATGGTATATTCTATTTATTTATTTAATCATCTGTTGGTTTATTTATTTACAAAAAAGATGAATGAAGAATTGCATAAATAAAAAAATGAAAAAAAAAATACACTTACACTTTTATTTGCACACGGATAATATTTGCACTTGGATAAATAAATGAATATATCTTCTGTTCATTTATTTAATCATTATTTGTTTATTAAATAAATAAATTAATTAATTAATTTTATATATTTTCTTCATTTATAGTAAGCCTGCAAATATTATACAAAATTACAAATTCCAAGTCCAAGTAAACACTACTTACTACGCATGCTCTAACTGCTTTCTGAAACTTTGTTTTTACATCACAAGCCACATTCTTCAGTGAAGCCATTTCACAGTGGCATGATCTCAATTAAGTGAGTTTCTCTTGAAACAACATGCCATGTGTGAGACCATTCACTCATGCTTAAAATCACGATATATCAATAGAAAGGATTAAATGTTGATGAATTGTTCGCGTGTCGCGCGCCGCTTCTTTGAATAATTTTCAATAGATTTAAGCTAATAATCGCTGAGCATACAAAATGAACAATGTCCCTATAGACGCCCCACAGTAGCAGTTGACCAGTCTATCCTGTCGGGCGAATAGCAAGCTACGATTTATTCACCCGACGGTCGGGCCAATAGAGAACGGTTTCTTATTCACCCGACCGTCGGGCGAATAGCAAACTACGATTTATTCACCCGACCGTCGGGCCAATAGAGAACGATTTCTTATTCACCCGACCGTCGGGTCAATAGTCACTCCCAAAGTGGCCCTCAAACTCACCGATGTTGGAGTGAACGTCTGTGCTCAGCGAGGCACATGCGCAGTAGAGCACTGTAGGAAGTTAAAAAATTGGGAGTGGGACTTGGATGCAGAACTTCACTCAGTCTCAAGGTAAGTTATTCGACTTTAACAAATATTTCCTTGTGTCGGGTGTAAATTAATTATTCACAATTGAACATTACAGGGCAGTTTATTTGTGAATAGGGTGATAACTAACACTCTTTGTAGTATAATACTAATGTTCGCAAACGTACTTGGGGCTGGAGAAGATAACGGATTTTTCAAATGGCGATGAGGGGTGGGGGAGAGGCAGGGCGCACTGGTAAGGTGCTGGTCCGAGGTGAGCACCAAAACGCTGTACTCACTAACTCGGACAGCATTCGATTAGCGTTGGCGGCATGTCTCGTATTGCATTTAAGTCCATAATTTCCGAGCATGCTCTTGGCTAGAAAATAGTTTGTAGAACTCGACCAGCAGATTTTTGCTTTAACTCTTGTCATGAGGTCTTGGTCTTTCTGGGTTACTTTTCTTCCACCAAATTCTAAATTTTCACCTAACCGGTAATATGAGAGAAAATGAGAAGTTGACCAGCATAACCCATTGTGGAAGAATTGGGATAATATGGGATATTTTCGAAAATTGCTTTTCAGATTGTTTTCAAATTTAAGTAATGCATTCTATAGATTCATGCAGAGGTGCACTGCCAATTTATATGAAAATATGCCTTAATCTCTTAAGTGGACAAGGTCAGGTGTGTTAGTGAGCTGTGCTCAGTTTTTCACTTATTTTTGATGTCTTGATGAATGATTAAAAAATTGTTACATCACAGCTACGAGTGTGCAGCCAATTTCGATATTTTTCATATTTAGTTTTCATTGGTGGGCGCCTCATCACCTCAGGTGTGTGTTTCTTTCACTTAGATAAAATCTTGCTCAAACCAGTTGAAACTGGGTTAATGTTAAGCTTGCTCAGGCGGATGCATATCAACAGGATGCATGGGGGGAAACTCCACCCTGCTTGTGTTATTATATCTCGAAAGGACAGTTCCTCTGTGTATCTCACTCCGCTGTTGGTATTACACTTCGCATGGCTGTGTAACCTCTTTGCAAAGATATTACAAAACCCAAAACCAGTGAAGTTGGCACGTTGTGTAAATCGTAAATAAAAACAGAATACAATGATTTGCAAATCCTTTTCAACCCACATTCAAATGAATACACTGCAAAGACAAGTTACTTAATGTTCGAACAGGTAAACTTTGTAATTTTTTGCAAATATTAGCTCATTTGTAATTTGATGCCTGCAACATGTTTCAAAAAGCTGGCACAGGTGGCAAAAAAGACTGAGAGAGTTGAGGAATGCTCATCAAACACTTATTTGGAACATCCCACTGGTGAATAGGCTAATTTGGAACAGGTGGGTGCCATGATTGGGTATAAAAGCAGCTTCCCTGAAATGCTCAGTCATTCTCAAACAAAGATGGGGCGAGGGTCACCACTTAGTGAACAAATGCGTGAGCTGATTGTCGAGCAATTTAAAAACAACATTCCTCAACAAGCTATTGCAAGAAATTTAGGGATTTCATCATTTACGGTCCGTAATATCGTCAAAAGGTTCAGAGAGTCTGGAGAAATCACTGCACGTAAGCGACAAGGCTGAAAACCAACATTGAATGCATGTGACCTTCGATCCCTCAGGCGGTACTGCATCAAAAACTGACATCAGTGTGTAAAGGACATCACCACATGGGCTCAGGAACACTTCAGAAAACCACTGTCAGTAACTACAGTTCATCGCAACATCTGCTAGTGCAAGTTAAAACTCTACAATGCAAAGCAAAAGCCATTTATCAACAGCACCCAGTAACGCCGCCGGCTTCGCTGGGCCCAAGCTCATTTAAGATGGACTGATGCAAAGTGGAAAAGTGTTCTGTGGTCTGACGAGTCCACATTTCAAATTGTTTTTGGAAACTGTGGACGTCGTGTCCTCCGGACCAAAGAGGAAAAGAATCATCCGGACTGTTATAGGCGTAAAGTTCAAAAGCCAGCATCTGTGATCATATGGGGGTGTATTAGTGCCCAAGGCATGGGCAACTTACACATATGTGAAGGCACCATTAATGCTGAAAGGTACATACAGGTTTTGGAGCAACATATGTTGCCATCCAAGCAACGTCTTTTTCATGGACGCCCCTGCTTATTTCAGCAAGACAATGCCAAGCCACGTTCTGCACGTGTTACAACAGCATCCGTAGTAAAAGAGTGCGGGTACTAGACTGGCCTGCCTGTAGTCCAGACCTGTCTCCCATTGAAAATGTGTGGCGCATTATGAAGCGTAAAATACGACAACGGAGACCCCGGACTGTTGAACAACTTAAGCTGTACATCAAGCAAGAATGGGAAAGAGTTCCACCTGAAAAGCTTCAAAAATTGATCTCCTCAGTTCCCAAACTTTTATTGAGTGTCGTTAAAAGGAAAGGCCATGTAACACTTTGGTAAAAAGGCCCCTGTGCCAACTTTTTTGTGATGTGTTGCTGCCTTTAAATTCTAAATTAACGATTATTTGCAAAAAAAAAAAAAGTTTCTCAGTTTGAACATTAAACATCTTGTCTTTGCAGTGTATTCAACTGAATAGAAGTTGAAAAGGATTTGCAAATCATTGTATTCTGTTTTTATCTACAATTTACATAACATGCCAACTTCACTGGTTTTGGATTTTGTATATCAAATCCTGCTTCCCATATATCCCATCGTGTTTACATTATTATATCCCCGAACACCGAATGGCGTTCCGGGGATATTATGTTTTTGGTCTGACCGCCACCGCCGCCACCGCCGCCACCGCGCCGCCCTACGTGTTAACGCGATAACTTCTGTAATTTTTCAATTACAAATTTCAAGTTTTGCAAATCAGCAAGTATCATAAAGAGGAAGAACTGTTTCGATTTTGGACAATTTACGATTTCTAAATTGGCCACCAGGGGCCAAAAACTGATTTACGTGTTAACGGGATAACTTCAGTAATATTTCAATTAGAAATTCCAAGTTTTGCATATAAGTAAGTATCATAAAGAGGAAGCTCTGATTCGATTTTGGACAATTTAAAATTTCTAGATTGGCCACCAGGGGCCAAAAACTGAAAAATCACTGTTTTTATCATATCTCTGGAAATATTTGTCCGATTTACCTCAAATCAAGTGCAAATGAATGGTCATGACCTGAGGATGTGTCCCACAATGACATTATACCTGTTTGGTTTACAATTTTGACACAAGGTGGAGCTTTGTCACATAAAATTCACCATTTTTGCCATATCTTTGGAACCATTTGTCCAATTGACATGAGACTATGTGCAACTGCAAGGTCATGACCTGAAGTTCAAGTGAAAGGTCATGACCTGAGGGGCTTTATATTGTATTTGGTCTATTCAAGGATTGGGGAATTGGAGGATTGGAGCATTCGGGGATATACCCCAAGCCGTCGCCTCCGACGGCATAAGCCTAGTTATCTCTGTAGAAATTGCCAAAACAAAGTGAAAGCAAACTTTTACAACATTGAGAGTACGTTCATTTTTGGGATCTCCAGGTTCGCCAGGAACAGCATCAAGAGCGCCAGTAGGCACATAAGGCCGTGCCAGGGACAGCATAATACAATCTAAATCCAAATCCAACTTAATGTAATACAAATGTATTACAAGAACAAAATTTGAAATTGTCAATGAACTATGTCCGTTCCTAAAAAGGTTATAGTATGAGGGGATTCCCCATCTCAAGTGTCAAAAATAGATCATGTGACATCATCGGTAGCATAGTTTCCCAGCTCTCTTCAGTGAGTGCAGAAAGGATCTGCAGAATTCAGTACTCAGATTTGATTCTGAATACTACTACTGAATACTACTACTAGGCCTTCTACTTCTACTACTGTGGGTACTATTTATTATTCTCTTTCACCGCTATGAATAATTCAAACATTCCTGTATTTGCTTACCCACTTACATATTCAACTAGGCTTATGCCGTCGGAGGCGACGGCTTGGGGTATATCCCTGAACGGCCCCAATCCTCCAATTCCCCAATCCTTGAATAGACCCAATACAAAATAAAGCCCCTCAGGTCATGACCTTTCATTTGAGCTTAATTTCAGGTCAATCGGACAAATGGTTCCGAAGATATGGCCAAAATGGTAATTTTCCATCCTAAAGTGCCACCTGGTGGCAAAATATTGAACCATACAGGTATGATGTCATCATGTGACACGTTGTGAGGTCATGACCTTGCAGTTACACATAGTTTCATGTCAATTGGACAAATGGTTCCAAAGATATGGCAAAAATGATTAATTTTATGTGACAAAGTCTTGTGTCAAAATTTTGAACCAAACTGGTATAATGTCATCGTGGAACGCATCCTCAGGTCACGACCTTTCATTTACACTTGATTTGAGGTAAATCGGACAAATATTTCCAGAGATATGATAAAAACAGTGATTTTTCAGTTTTTGGCCCCTGGTGGCCAATCTAGAAATCGTAAATTGTCCAAATCCAATCAGTTCTTCCTCTTTATGATATTTACTTATGTGCAAAACTTGAAATTTGTCATTGAAAAATTACTGAAGTTATCGCGTTAAAACGTCGGGCGGCGCGGTGGCGGTGGTCGGACCAAAAAATAATATCCCCGGAACGCCATTCGGCGTTTGGGGATATAATTAGAGCATTCCACTGTTTTTAAAGGCCATTTTCCGTTAAAATCTTGTGTTTGTGTCTTTGATACTCCCCATATTGAAAAGTTGTCAGTTACTTGGCACAGAAGAGTGGATTTCTAAAGTCGAACTCTTATGTTTTTGACTGTTAGTTTTCTTTTAAGTTCTTATTTAATCGTTTATCAAGATATTTATTGATTTATTACTTTACTTATTTATTCATTCATTCATTTTTATTTTTTTTTTAGTGGTGGACAGATTTTTGAAAATCAGCCTACACATCTTGCTCGCGTCTTGAACAGGGCCCTCTTTGTTAATCCTCTTCATCAGCTTTTTCTTCCAAGGTAGGTAAGTATATAAGTTATTTGGTTTCCTTAAAGGGAACCTATTTTGCGATATTTTCAAGGTTATATTTTGATTTTGGACTCCCCTAGAGTACTTCTGATCGTCCAAAAACAGGGTTCTTATTTAGCTCATCCTGCCATCCTCAAAAAACCCCATTTGTAGTCCCTTGTAGTCTCTGCCTTAAACGCCTCATTGGGGTGGCTCTTTTGCTATGGCCCCCACTCCCCGGGTGCCCACTTTCTTCTGACTGGCCAGCTCTGTGGAGGGCGGAGTTGGGAAGGACGAGGCTGCAGAACGCACTTTTCCGGGTTGGCCTCCCCAGAGTGAAATGTGAGACACATCTGCGATCTGATAAGGAATCGGCGGGGAAATTCCAAAATCTAACACTATACTTGAATATAGATCTATTGAAATGAACTTGTTCTAATAAACGCAGTGGTGAAAGTGGAGGACGCTGTGCGAAAGTCTGGCAGGTCAAGCTTGAATTTTCTATCGGCTACAGCTTGCTACAGCAACAGTGGTGAGTACAGCGGTTTTTCTACTCTATAGATAGGATGCAGTGAAAGCTAGAATCCACCACATATTTGTGGAATGAGTCAACGTACCCAGGTGTAGACCAAAGACCGTAGAAATCCGGTGGGTCTGAGTTTAGAGGGAAACATGAACAGTGAGGAGCAGCTAAAAGTGGACCAACAGCTTATGGACTGCTTCGGTGTGTATTAGGACCTGGTGGTTCGTGTGCATAACTGTGGTGTGTCGTTAGTTTGGAGTAACAAACAGCTTCTGCGCTGGTTTATGACGGAGCGGTGAAATCTCCAGGCGAAACGGCCTTTTTGGAAATTACCCGTGGTAATGGTTTACTTATTGCGTCGGAATAACCAGCATTTCCTTGCGGAAAATGGGCGCGTTCTGGATAGTGCTCGCGAGCTAGATAGAGCTCCGGTTATGTTATCAGCATAATGCAGGTTTTACAGACCGTAAGTTCCATTTGCGTGAACTGTTGCATATGTGGAGCTATCGAATCGATAGCTTTTACAGGAAAGTATTTAATATTCAATCGCCGATTTAATATTCACTCGATGGCAATGCAGAGAAATCTTTTGTTATACCGGACACGTTATAGCCTGTTCGCTTCCCTATTGCTTTCATCCGTTGCATCAGACAGCTTGCCCAGGTATTGGAGAAGTATCAGGCTGACCCCGGTCATGGATAAGTACAGCGATCGTTTCACAAGCACCCAAAAATGCGCCCCAAGCTCTGCAGTTAGCTTCAACTGTAGTGGCTACAACGTTATAATGGAACTGCCACATTGATGCTTACAGAAGTAACACAAGCATACCAATCATAATTTCTGCCTATAAGTTACCAGGAAAATTTTAATTTGCACTGCACGTGAACTAGAATGCAGTAGCTGATGACCGAGTAGTCGAAACAAATACAGAGATAAACGTTACCCTGCAATACAGGTTTTACAGACAGGAAATTCAGTTACCAGAGGGGAAGTTCTACCAAGATCCAAATTACAACCCCAATTCAGAAATAGTTGGGACAAAGTGTAAATTGTGAATAAAATCAAAATGCAACGACTTTCAAATCACAATAGCCAGTATTTTATTCACAATAGAACAGAGATAAAATAGCAAATGTTGAAAGTGAGAAATTTTACAATGTCATCCACAAAATTAGCTCATTTCAAATTTGATGGCTGCTACAGGTCTCAAAAATGTTGGGACAGAGGCCTATTTACCATGATGTAACATTTCCTCTTCTTTTTCATCATCATCATAACCTTTATTTAACCAGGAAAAAACAGACTCATTGAGATTAAAAATCTCTTTTCCAAGAGTGTCCTGGCCAAGATGAAAGCAGCAGCAGAAGGTACACAAAATAATAAAATTACATCCAAACATCCAAATTATGCCATAAAATATCCAGAAAACACAATAAAGGAAAAACTAAGACCAGACATAAAACAATAGATAACAACATACACATAAAACACCACCAAAAAGTGTGACGTCGATGTTCCTTAAGAACATCTCAAAACAGAACCTAAATCAAAAACATCTACATCCTGAATTTGTCTTTTTCCATTTATGTAAAATTACTTTGAATGTGTTAAAAGAGACCAGTTTCTTTAGTTTTGTCTCCTTCTGTAAATTATTCCAGGCAGTGAGAGCAGAATACCTAAAAGCTTTCTTTCCCAATGCAGTTCTAACTTTTAGGACGCACAACGACAGCAGATCCTGGGATCGGAGACTGTAATTACTGGATTTATTCCAACAGAGATACACCAGCAGGTATGGAGGAAGCAGACCTAAAATACATTTATAAATAAAACAATACCAGTGTTTTAGTCTACAAATAAAAAGACCAGACCAACCTTCTCGAGTATATAAAAGACAGTGATGAGTTCGAGCTCTAAGACCTGTAATGAACCTCAGTGCACCATGATAAATGGTATTCAAACACTGAGAAGAAGCAGTCATGTAAATAATATCACCATAATCCAGCACAGACATAAAAGTAGCAGCAACAAGTCACTTTCTGGCCTCAAAAGAAAGACAGGATTAAATCTTAAAATAAAAACCCAGTTTCAATTTCAGTTTCTTTAGAAGTTGCTGTACGTGGGGGATAAAAGATGGTTGAGTCATCTATTAAAAACCCAAGATATCTGTACTCAGATACTTGTTCGATCAAATGTCCATGTACGGTGGAGATTACAGGAAGGTCCTGTGGCTTTGATCTGGCTTTTGAAAATAACATGACCTTTGTTTTTGAAGAGTTTAAAACCAGTTTTAATTAATAAAATCTTGATTGGACCACATTGAAAACAATTTGAAGCTGTGTAAGAGCCAGACTGGGTGTAGATGCTGACGTGTAAATAACGGTATCATCCGCATAAAAGTGAAAGTTTGCATTGGAGATGTTGTGTGCAATATTATTGATATATAAAATAAACAACAGAGGTCCAAGGACTGACCCCTGGGGTACACCCGCCGTAATCATGAGTGAGTTCGACACCTGTCCCCTAACTTTTACACACTGCGTTCTATTGGTGAGGTAGTTTTCAAACCAGCTGACTGCACGATTGGAGAGACCAGTAGCAATTAATCTAAGCTTTAGGAGTAAATGATCCACTGTGTCAAAGTTTTTAGACAGATCAATGAAGAGGGCTGTGCAGTGTTGTTTGTTATCCAGGGATTCAATAAAATCATTGATCACTTTTAAAGCTGCAGTGGTTGTGCTGTGTGATTTCCTAAAACCAGATTGCGAGCTACAGAGTATATTATTATTATGAAGAAACTCCTTGAGCTGGCAACTAATGAGCAGCTCAAGAACCTTAGCCAGAACTGACAGTTTAGAGATTGGACGATAGTTATTGAGGACAGTGGGGTCACCTCCTTTCAGCAGAGGAAGAACAAATGCTGACTTCCATATACCTGGGATCTCATTATGTAAAATAGACAAATTAAAAATATAAGTTAAAGGAGGTGCTGTAAAATCTGCTGCTAAGTGTATAAAAAAGGGTCTAATTCATCTGGACCAGCTGATTTAGAAATATCTAAAAGTCTGAGGGCTTTTTGCCCCTCAGAGACAGTAAAAGGAGTAAAACTGAAGGGTTCTGAATCAGGCAGATGAACATGTGACTCAGTAAAAGCAACTCTTTCAAATGTGGGATTCTGAAGGTTGAACAAATCACCTGAGGATATGAAATGTTCATTAAAACATTTATTTTTCAGTCTTATCAGTAATTTGCTTTGAGTCCTTAACAATACTCAGAGGCAACTTAGCAACCGTATTATTATCACTCAAACAATTAATGGTCTTCCAGAATTTAGAAGGGTTATTGAGATTTTTGGTAGTTTGAGTGAGGAAGTGATCAGATTTAGCATTTCTTATTGCAAGTGTGCAAATGTTAAGGAGTTGTCTGAAATGCAGCCAGTCCGACTCTCCCTTTGTCTGCCTGGCTATTGCCCAAGCCAGATTACGCTCATGAAGCATATCTGCCAACTGAGACGTGAACCAAGGATTATTTCGGCCTTTAACTCTATAGTGTTTAAAAGGAGCATGTTTGTTTATAAGACCCATAAAACCATCATAAAAGAATTCCCAAGCGTTTTCAACATCAGCAATAAGATAAATTTTACACCAATCAAAATAAAAGAGGTCATGAAGAAACCCCTGTTCTGAGAAGTGTTTCATGTCATGTTTAGTAACAATGAAAGGTTTGGTTTTGGGAAGTTTTGTATTTCTGACTGTTGCGACAAGACAGTGATCACGAAGATCATTTGCAAATATTAAAGGGGTTTCATACTTATGAGGCACATTAGTTACAATTAAGTCGATCAAAGAAGACTTTTGGGGATCTTTACTATTTGGTCTAGTAGGACCATCAACAATCTGAAATAGATTCAGAGAATCAAACTGTTCTTTGCAGTCGTCAGATCCTGAGTGTAGCCAGTTCCAGTTTAGATCACCCAAAACTATTAATTCATTATAATCGAGATCAGTTATGAGCTGTATTAGATTAGACAAAGTACCATTATCAGATGAGGGTGTCCTATAACAGCCAACAACGGTAATATGTAAGGATTTAGAAACCTCAAGATCCAAAGCAAGAAATTCAAATTGCTTGCTTACTGATTTAGAGAGTAAGACCTTTACACAAAACCTGCTTTTTACAAATATTGCGACACCACCACCCCTTCTGAGACAATCAGCCCTATAATCATTATACCCCTCAATGTGAACATCCTTATTAAGTATAGACTTTGTTAACCAGCTCTCAGAGAAGACCATAACATCTGCATTGGTCATTTGAGCCCATATACGAACCATATCCATTTTGGTGAGTAAACTTCGAACATTTAGATGAAGAAAACCTAAACCAGATCTTGATTTAAAATCAGCCAGGGTGCTCAGAGCAGTAACCACATCAGGACCAGGATTAGGCTGCACATTACCAGAGATCAACAACAAAAGTATAATTAACCATCTCTGCCTTGTACATCTACTCCTCAGATTTTTAACACAGAGTGGAGGCGTCTGGGTATTGAGAAGAGAAGTTTCTTGAGTTTAGCCTTTGGAATTTGATCCCACTCTTGTTTAATTCAGGCTTCCAGCTGCTGGAGAGTTGAGTCTCCTTTGACGGACTTTTTGTTCAATTATGCACCAAATGTTCTCAATTGTTGAAAGATCAGGACTGCAGGCAGGCCAGCTTTCTCCTCTTTAGCCCAGAGGACACGACGCCCATGATTTCCAACAAGAATGTCAAATTTGGACTCTGACCACAGGACACTTTGCCACGTTGTTACGGTCCATTTTAAATGAGCCTTGGCCTACAGAGCACGGTGGCACTTCTGGATCATGCTTAACAATGGCTTCTTTTTTGCATGATAGAGTTTTAGGTGGCATCTGTGGGCCCATTTAGTAATGTCAATGACAGAATCATGAGTGATGCAGTGGCGTCTTAGGGCCTGAAGATCCCAGGCTTCCAAAAAAGGTCTTCGACCTTGTCCCTTACGCACAGAGATTGTTCCAGTTTCTCTGAATCTTTTCATGATGTACACTGTCGATGATGAGACCTTCAAAGCCTTTGCAATTTGACATATTGGAACATTGTTTTTAAAGTATTCCACAATTTTTTTTCACAAGCCTTCACAGGTTGGAGAGCCTCTGGCCATCTTTACTTCTGAAAGATTCACCCTCTCTAAGACATCCCTTTTATGGCCAATCATGTTGCATATCTGATGGCATATAACTAAATTACTTGCTAAATGTTCTCTCAACTGATTCTCTTGTATATGCATTGCTTTTTCAAGCATTTTTTGCCTGTGTCCCAACTTTTTTGAGACCTGTTGCAGCCAGAAAATTTAAAATAAGCTCATTTTGTGGATATAAATGTAAAATGTCTCAGTTTCAACATTTGAAATGTTATCTATGTTCAATTGTAAATAACATATTAGCTAATATGATCTGAAAGTCATTGCATTTTAATTTTATTCACAATTTACACTTCTTCCCAACTATTTCAGAATTGGGGTAGTACAAACAAGTATAAAAAGTTTGCTTCAAATGAGCTTTATGTTCACACACGTCTTCTGTTGAATTTCCTCTGATATTATTATTAGGACATGAACATTAGCAACAGTAACCTGGTTATGTTAGCTGCAGTGCTAAAGCCACATTCAACAGGCCATCAGTTGGGTAGGCTTATGCTGTGAAGCACTGCTTCCACATCTGTAGCCATGTTTCTATCCACACGTTCTTATACGAATTAAGTAATATCGAGTTAAAAATGCCTCACGGAGACGGCGACTTGATTTCAAGATTATTGACTCATAGTTTGTACGGTCCATCTCATCGGATTTTCTCTTGATCGGTAAAAGGCTTATGCGATAAATGCTGATGGAAACGTTATTCGCTGAATAAATCTGCTACTGCATCTTGACGGTGTTTTGATGTCATCGTTTCCTTCTGATAATGGTCTGCTATGCTGCTAATGGCTGGCACCTAAGCACTACTACAACTTGTGCAGTTATCGTCATTTGTTGGTAAACACGATACATTTTGGCTAACCAGCTAAATTCGTTAGCTAACAAACTACTTTTGTTCACTTGAAGGTTCTGCGATGCAATGCGAAAATGAATGGAAACAGCTTAAAATGTCAGAAACATACTCGATACACCAATCTGATTGCATAACAGGATGTAGCGTCGTTACGCACTACTTTTTATTTGCTTTAATGACGTAAGATGGAAACGTATTTTCACCAGCTTTATTCGCATGAATATTTTTGGTGAACTTCGATTGACAAGTGGATGGAAACATAGCTTGTGAGTCGTGGACAGTCGTGACAGATACAGGTTTTATCTTCAGATATTTTACAAAGCCTGCATTTGAGGCCAGTTGTTAGTGCTAACTATCGTTAGCGGTCCTGCTAGCCTCCCGTAACTTGTTAGCGTCACTTACATTATTTGCTGTTTTATTGTTACTTACAGCTTGTGACTCCCGAGTGCTTGATCGATGCAACTGCTTCAGGTTTGAGAAGCAGCTGAAACGCTTATCCTGTGTCGGATGATCCTTTATTAACAAAGCTGTCTTTGGTGAAATGCTGAACACAAACAGCTAACGTTCCTCTTGGCCGTGGCTGTTCGCAGCCACCAAACAAAAAAACTACCTGCTGATTTCTGGAGGCATCGTCTTTTGGGAGAGAAATAGGTGCTTTTCTTCGCATTCCAAAGGTAAACGGACAAGCAGCTTTGGGAGAGATACTGAGAAAACTGCGCCTCAAATGATCTGCGATTCATCTTTTGTATTTCTGGAAGTGTAGATGCTACTAAAGCATAGTATGATCGGCGGTTGTACATGTCTGCTAGAATAGTTTCCGCTGTGTGGCAGTTCCAGCGCTGTGATTGGCTTTGGCTAGGTCTGTACTAATTGGACGGCACAAACTGAGGTCAGGTTTTGTCCAGATCTCGTGAAGATCTCGGGAGGAGCTGTTCAGAGAGGAAATCACGTTCACGAAATCACATTCTTGGATTACGGCAAATCTCCTGTATCTTATGTTTAGAAACTTTTTTGCTCTATCAGTCATTACTCAGTAGATCAGGAAAGTGGTTGTCTGTCTGACATTTTGTTTTTCCTTTTTTTTTTGTCAACCTTCGCGACTGTGTGAATTCCTGATTTTTAACATTTTCTTGCTTATTTTTTCAATTTCTTTTCTACACTGTGCTTAAGTGGCCAGTCTGTATGTTGCTGCAAATTGCTGAAACTGACATTAATGACGTATTCCTTTTCTGAATTCATTGGATGGTCAAGCAGGGGCCGCTCTGCATGATTTAAGGGATTTGTTTCTGTCTCCCGGCACCTCTGGTGAAAGAGAGACATAGGAATGCACCCTGTCCAAGCGTGTGTCCGTCCGTCTGAAAAGTGGTGTTAACATGATAATTCAAGAACAAAATGGATTACAGACCCCATGTTCGTCATGTAAGAAGATCAGATTATGAACCAATTTCATATTTAATATCAGTGGTGACAAGAGACCATGGGCCTCCCGGCCAGCTTGTTTGTCTTAAAATCTGCCTGACTTTAACTCATTCCCTACAACAAGCCGCTGCCAATGGCGTGGCGAATTCTACCATTCCATACAGTAAGCCCGTGTTCCAATTTCAGATTGCCCCCCTCCCCCATCACCATACTCCCCATTACCCCTGATACCTTGAAGCTGGATTAGGGTTAGGGTTAGGTTGAAGGAGATCGAGGGGGATACTTTGAAAATAGGGGGGGGGGGTAATTTGAAGTTAACTTCAGATTACCGGGAAGGGGGGTTACTTGAATGGCAGGGTGATGTGAAACTGTTACATCGGTGCCAGCGGCGTGGATGGCGTCATTCACCATCCGTTGAAAGCATGCATAATACATGAGTATTGCGTCAATCTGACCAATCTGACAGCAGTAATAGCTACCTTGACCATTCGCAGTCCGATGAAAACACTAAATCAGTCGACGATCGCGGTGATGGGCCACCTGTACTTCGACCACAGGAGGGGAGGGACTGTGGCCGAGCCAGGACAGGTCGTGGTAGAGGAGCACGTACTTGAGCACCAAGTCGAGAAGCTGCCCAGCGTCATGTAGCAGGCAACCAAAATGACAATTGGAATGATATTACAAATACCCAAAATGACAGTGCTAGTTTGACATTTGCATTGGAATCTGCTAAAAACCTTCATTTTGAAAATATAGACATTTCACTAAACGTGTGTTTATATTGTGTACTTTTCAGGAAAAGTATTCCGTACGAATGCGACAATTTTATATAAAGTAATTCCGTAGGTAATGAGTTATGAATTATCATCCTGCAAATCCTACATCATAAGAGGTGTTTCAGTGATCTGGTTCTGCCTGGCTTTTAGCATTGTTAAACCACTCTCTGTGAACATTCCCGACATGTGAACATCGCAAATTTGAACATTCTTGCCCAGTCATGTTTGTTTTTCTTAACAAATATTTGTTTTAATTAATATGACGACCGTAATGTGATCCTTTTAGCCTGGATGAAAAACATTCATGTTGGGGAAGTTTTACTGGATTTTATTTCTTCCATGCTGTGTTAGTGTTACGCATTTCAAGTTAAACTTTCTCCCACATGGATACAGCACCCTCAATAATTATTGGCACCCCTGGTTAAGATGTTAAAAGCCTTAAAATAAATTTAGTTTTTATTGCAGAAGCATACTCTCACACTGAAAATTGTAGAAAAATGTAACCTTCAACTCAAGTGAATTTTAAGGGGGGAAAAAAATCCCTGACTGAGAAATAATTATTTTTCATAAAATCACCTGTTCCACAATTATTGGCACCCCTAACAGTTCCTAGGAAATAAATGTAATTGAAGTATTTCTGTCATTTCTACAGTAGTTTACAAAGTTGATCAGAGTATCGAGGAACATTTAATTGGTAGATCATCACTTCCTGTTTCCCTGGGTTGTAAATATGACGTGACACAGAGGCCATTTCTCTTATCCACTCTTCAACATGGGAAAGACAGAGGAACACACCATTCAAGTAAGGCAGATGTGTGTCGACCTTCACAAGTCAGGCAATGGCTACAAGAAACAAGAGCAACGCAGAGTGTGGCATATGCCCCCGCCTGTATGTTGATCAAGGGCATATTGAGATGGTTGCTGTGGCGGCCATATTAGATATCGCACAACGCTGGTTTTCGAAAGGAACCTTCCTCCAGCCACTTTCAATACGCCATTAAGAAATGGCATCAATCCGACGAGGGATTCTATAGTTATCCCACCAAAACGAAAAGTTAACGGACGACGGACGGACGACGGACGGACATGGTGTCGACATAATGCCCCCTTTCCTCTTTGGAGGGCGGGGGCATAAAAAGCCACTCGCCTGCACCTGCCCATATCTACTGTCAGAAGAATCGTCGAGAAGCTTAAAACATCTGGAACAGTGGTAAACAAGCCTGGACGAGGTCGCAAGGTTATTTTGCCACCACGCACAGTGAGGAGGATGGTAAGAGAAATAAAAAGTTCTCCAAAGCTCACTGTTAAAGAATTGCAACAAATGGTAGCATCTTGGGGTCACAAAGTCTCCAAAACAACCATCAGGAGCTATCTACATGCCAACAAGCTGTTTTGGAGGCATGCACGGAAAAAACCTTTTCTCACTCACAATCATAAACGCAAACGTCTGGAGTTCGCTAAGCGGTACTGGGACTTCACCTGGGACTGTGTGCTTTGGTCAGATGAGACCAAGATAGAGCTTTTTGGCAATAAACACTCTTAAGTGGGTCTGGCGGAACACAAAAGATAAGTATGCAGAAAAGCACCTCATGCCCACTGTGAAGTATGGGGGAGGTGATGCTGTGGGCCTGTTTCTCTTCCAGAGGCCCTTGGAACCTTGTTAGGGTGCATGGCATCATGATTCTAAACATGTGACCAAATCTACACAGAAATGGTTCACCAGACACAAAATCAAGCTTCTCCCAGGCCATCTCAGTTACCAGGCCTCAACCCCATTGAAAACCTGTGGAGTGAGCTGAAGAGGAGAGTGCAGAGGAGGGGACCCAGGTCGCTGGATGATTTAGAGAGATCGTGCAAAGAGGAATGGTCGAAGATCCCTCTTTCTGTATTCTCCTATCTTGTGAAATATTATAGGAGAAGACTGTGTGCTGTTTTGCTGGCAGAAGGGGATGTACACAGTATTAACATCAGGGGTGCTAATAATTGTGGCACACATGATTTGATGTAAAATAATTATTTCTTAATGTTGGATTTTTTTTTACACTGAATAAATGCACTTGAATTAAATGTTGGATTTTCCTCTTTTTTGCATTGTGGTCCTACATTATTTAGAAAAAAAATTAATTTATTAGAAGCTAAAGAACACAACCAGGGGTGCCAATAATTATGGAGGGCACTGTATGTCTTCAATATTCCATGTGTTTTTCTCTCCTTGTATATTCCTTACATTTTATGCAGCATAATAAGCAACTTCAAACCATCAAACTGATGTTTCATGTGTGCTTTATTGCTCATTTGAGAATTTATAAGTCCAATTTCTAATGAGTATATTGATAGATTAATATATTCTGTTTAGGTTCATGATAGCTGTTTATATATGTGGAATGTCTTCACATTTTACATTATAGTCAGAAATTTCATAGTGGCAGGCTCGTCACCCCTCTATCATGATGTCTCAGCTGAAAGTCCCATTTTTCTCATAAATATCAGTTCTTAATTTTGAAACAAAAATCATTGACATACTCTCTACCTGGTCAAAAATGTGTAGACTTTTCTATTCAGATTCCCTGAAATTTGTAGCAAAATTGAGTCATTTGAGTCATACAATAATAACAGCCTATTTTAGGATGCAAAAACAGACTTTCAGTTCAGCCAATTAAGTTTTACTGAAACAGCATGTTTAGAAATTGAGGCTACAAGTAGAGGATAGGACATGAACTCAGTAACACCGTTTTTTTTTCTCCCCAATATGATTCAAACTCGAAGACATTTTCAAAACCTCCCAAAGCTACCCTAGTAAAAGTTTCCAAAAAGCTAGGTTGCTACGATAACAGCTCTTAGTATGACCTTCATTCATGACTTCACTATGTCACGTAGCCTTTTATAAAGAAAGATTTAACATAACACAGTAACATAATATTATTGGCGAGAAAAGCCAATTCAGCCTAACTAGGCTCGTCAGTTTTCCATCACTGAAGTAAACCTCCTCTTCAGATAAGAGGACTAAAAGGTATCTAAACACTAAATCAAGCCTGGTCTTGAAAACTCCCATAGTTTCTGCCTCAACAATATGGCCAGGCAGGTTTTGGATGGGCTGGTTAACATGCCTAATTCAGCCCTTAGCAATAAGCAGTATATCCCAGTGTTATGCACGCTCAATGATGATTCTAGGATGCGTAATTTGCGGGATCCCACAAGTTTGACAGACTCGGCGCTAAACGAAGATTTTGCTGCGCCAGAAACTACGCATTACACAATGATTTGACGTGAATCCTTTGTTCGAGTGCGTAGATTGATATGAAAACATCGTCTATAACAAACTTCCGTGCATTTATTCAACACATTTATAAACCTGCTGCAAAGACCGCTGTCAAAATGTCGGCAGCAAGAGACTTCTACATATGCCTGTATATGACTGTGGCTGGATGCATGTTTCTGTAACTCCCTGTCAGACTCAAGTGCTGCTTTCCAGTTGGTAAAACCACGCAAGGTAAAAACGGCATCCCTCTCAACGGCAGTAACATATTTCCTGCAGGGAAAGCAAAAGCATGCATCCTGATCCGAGCACTCCGGCCACGGTCGTGTACGACACCAGGCTGGATTGAATGATCACCAGAAAGCATCAAATGCACGCTCTGCGTAGCTAGCTAATATTGGCTGGGATGGAGCATTACCATTCAAGTCGCTAATGGCCCAGTCACACAGCGAAAACGCATGAATTACGCACGAATTACGCACAGATTTTCGTTTCTGCGCGGAGCATACGTCGTATGCGTAATTCGTAGGTGGAACGAACGTGGACTGTCAGTGATTGTAAGGCGGTTTGTGCGTGATTTTGAGTTTTGAACAGTTCAAAATTTTTCCGACGCACAACTGTGCGTTGGTGTGCGTAATTCATGAGTCGGCATGCGTAGTTTATGCATCGAGTATGCGTAACTATGCGCGGGACACTCGTCGGCCGTCAGTGCTTATGCGTCAGAACTGGTTTGAACCCGCACACGTCCACATCCGTCCACTGATGCCCCACGTTCATATCACCCATGAAACGTGCATGTATCACGTTCATTCCACTGACATCCACTGGGCGTGCGTCGAATGTTCGTGGAATACTGCACCGTATTTGCTAGTATGCGTCGACGTGCGCGATATGTCAGTGATTCGTCAGTGGTTGTAAGTGATACATGCGTGGTTCATGCGTGATTCATGCGTGATTCGTCATAGATTTCTACCCCCCGACACCCCGAAAAATTGGTCAATTTCTCAACGCACAAGCACGTACAAACCAAATCTGTGCGTGATTTGTGAGTGATTCGTGCGTGATCGGCTGTGTGACTGGGCCATAACCGCGTGAGGTAGGGACGAGGCAGCAAAGAGAGGGAACTGGTCTGGGGCAGTGCTTGTGGAGGCCACTGGAGCTGGAGCCATAGCCAGAGATTCTGGCGTGCAAGCTATGGCATCGCCAGAGATTCCAAGTGTCACGCATTCGGTGTAGGTCTCACGCATTTTTTAGCTTATTCAGCGTAGTCCACAATTATTCAATGAAAGCTTATTAATGAGATTCTCATGCAAGATTAAAATCCTTCTGCATTGAAGTTTCTGTTTCACATGCGTAAAGGTGGGCCTCACCACAAGTAACATGGAAAGCGACTCCCGATTTCTTGTGCTTCTCTTTACTCAGGGATTGACTTTACGAGTAGAGTGTGGAATGACCTGAGGGGAGGAACGGCGTCAAAAGCGCACCGCAGTATACAGTGAACAAGTAATTCTTTAATGTTAAAAATACGTGAGGAGGAGCAGGAATGTATTTACAGTGCTCAGTGCTATATAACAAACTCAACACAGATAACGCGCAAGCACAGAACCAAGGCTCAGGACTATGAGCATTGCCACCTTAATGAAAACAACAAAACCAAATGAATCTAAACTGACTATCCAACTGACTACCTACGTTCCAAAATCAAAAAAAAGGCCTAACTAACTATTCTAAGTACCCAACCAAAACATACAGCGGGTGGCAGTTGCTCCTACTCAAGGGTTTCTATACATCCAGAGTACACCTATGGATATGTATAGGCGCCTCTGTCTACCCTGTCCTTTCCTCAGTGTGGCTTAAAACCTAAATGTACAGGGAATAACAGAAAAACTTCAGGAAGGGGGAAAAACACACAGCAGAATACGAACATAAAAGTACAAACATAACAAGCAAATCATACAGAGGAAAACAGCTGGAAATGTGATGTGGCTGACAGGATTTAAAATACTAGGGCATGTCCTCCGTGGTGGGAAGCAAGGCAAGGCATGGCCGGTAAATGATGATTGACTGATGACTGGATGAAGGCTGAGGAGGTGGTGGTGACGATACATGAAGGAGGTGGAGACAACACTGAAGCGAATCTTGGGGAGTTGAGAGAGAGAGAGAGGAAGAAAAACTATACTTAGATCAATTACACGCAAAGCCATAACACTTCCATCCCCCAGATAGCCGCTGCTGCTGGAGGGTTTTATTTCTTTTTGGGGCTAGTAGCTTTGAAATATCCAGTCAGCATGGGCATTTTTTCTAAATAGCAGAGACTCCTGCAGCAATTTTTGTCATTGATTTTTGTATTTCTGAGCCCCACCTTCACATGTCTTTCCACATTTTAGGATCTTTTGTCAAAAATTTTCACTCTAGGAGCAAGGTAACAGCTATGTGTACAGTTTGAATACGACTCATTTATTTGACTGTAAAAATAGGCATGCATGTCATCCATTAACCAATCACAATGGCTTTTTTTTATTCAACATATTAATGTCCCTTGACCAACTAGGGCAGGCCCAACACAGACAACAGAGCGCTGCATAAGCATTATTTTGCGTTTCTTCCGATGATTGTTTTGATCCTGAACTTGCAGTGGGCCCTTTCACGTCGTCGGCCCCAGGGCTTGAGGCCTGATAAGTCCCTGCATTGAAACGGCGCTGCTCCCAAGACAAAAGTGCAGAAACCACAATTTACAAACCCAAGAAGCTCTGAGCAGCAGTTGCAACAGAAACCAGAGAGAAAACTAAATAAATGAACTCATTAATCAATAGATTGGTAATACCAAGAGCTAACAGTAGCTATCAAGCTAGCCACAAACTGCTACTACAGGCAAGAGAAACTGCAATAAGTAAAAACCCTGGTTAAGATTGCTCTTCAACCTGGCCAAATGAATGACTCACTTGCCCTTATAACTGAACCAAAGTCTTTTAACAAGTTGCCGATAAGCACTCAAATAATGCTTCTTGACGAGCTGATTAAATTACGGCAACCAAAAGAGAATAGGCATTTAAAGATGGCTATCTAGCTATATGTGCATGTGTTAAAGCACACCAGTGAATGTTGTCCTTCATTTATACACCCCAAAAACAAGGGCCCGCATATGAAACCAACCCAGGACGTAACGGTCGGCGAGGTAAGTAATTCCATAATGCAAAAAATCCAAGAACCAGTTATGTCACTTTTTCACATTTTGAGAAAAATGAAGTTCTGCATTTCGGCTCAGAACTTTTTAGCTCCCAATCTTTAGGACAATTGATTGTTTCCACATATTCTTAGGACTGGGAACTATTTTAATCAGCAGTGAAAATGATGGTAAAGTCACTGACTTCGTTGTAATTTGACACCAAAAAGTGACATAACTGGTTCTTGTATGGAGGGCTTTGATCGTTACCTTCCCCATTATTTGAGCTATTCAAACAGGAATTAAATCAGCAGAAATGCAAATCTTTCTCCTTCCCATCTCCCTCTCATTAATTCAGTCTCCGAATCATCCAAGTCCAACTTCCTCCTCAGCAAAAGTAGTCGAATTCAGAGCGACAGAGCAGAGGGCACTCTCTGTTTTTACGGAAACAAAGTGGCTATTTCCCCAACCGTTGGTAGTACAGGAAGGAAAGTTGCTCTTATTCCTCCAATCGTTGGTACAACATGGGGGAAGGTTGGTCTAATTCCCCCGAACATCTTTAAGATACGCCAGCAAGTTTCACCGAAACGTTCACTTGCAAACTATTCCACGCAGTTCATTGGCTGAGAATGCTTGAGTGAATTACGAAACTGATACTTGCAATTCACCCAGTGGTTGGGGAAATAGCCTTTGCCTGACAGAAATAGGATTGTAAGTGATATATGCATCAAACTATTTGAAAGTTCTGTATCTCCAAATACCTGGAAAGTAAAGTGTTGGGATTCTGGATCTGTCTCCCTTGTTTAAGTTCTGTTCCTGGCTTTGCCATGCTTTTTGATTTCTGTGTTTAGTGACCACTGCTCTGTCTGACCATTCCTTGCTTGTGTATTGTGTTTCGGTAATTTTAGGAATCCTGTTTTATTAACCTCCGCTGAGAAGGTTTATGTTTTCGGTGCCGTTTGTTTGTTGGTTTGTTTGTTTGTGTACAAGATAACTCAAAAACTAATGGCCGGATTTTGATTAAATTTTCAGGGTAGGTGGGTATTAAGTCAAGGAAGAGGTGATTAAATTTTGGCATATATAGGCCAAAGTACTGCTGAGATATACTCCAAAGTTCAAGATTTCAAGTCTTCCCAATTGGCCGGAGTTCCAATCGCCGTGCTTTTGGCTTTGCTGCCCCCTGGCGGCGGAGGTTCTGCGCTCTCTGAGTGCTCTTCTAGTTATTTTTCATATCTTGTATTATTCATAGCCTTTGCTTTGTTTCATAGATTCCTTGCCATGTTTATTTTTCTGCCATGCCTTGCTTTGCACTTCGTCTACTCTCAAACTGATCTCTCTGTGAGGGTTCTAAGTGTTGGAGTTTTACATCAAGATTTTGCAACACTTCAGAATTTGACAATTTACATGAAAGAACTTCAGCTTTAATTCTAGGTTCGTCATCTTGAAACTCCCCCTCATCTTCACACGTTTTGACCATAGGAGAATCTGAAGTGACAGCAGCAACCCTAGCATTTCTGTCATGATAAGGCTTCAGCATGTTAATGTGACACAATTATTTTGGTTTTCTCCTATCTGGAGTCTTCACAATGTAATTGAGATCATTGAGTTTTGTCAGAATTTCATAAGGACCATGAAATCTAGCCTGCAATGGATTGGACTGCAAGGGAAACAACACAAGGACCTTGTCTCCTGGTTTAAACTCACGGCTTCTAGCCATATGATCATACCAAGTTTTCATTTTTCCCTGACTTGATTTCAAGTTCTCTTTGGCAAGGTCACAAGCTGCACGCAATCTTTCCTTGAACTTGCTAACATAGTCTAACAGACTGATGTGCGGCTCTTCCTCTTGCCATTGTTCACTCAATAATAGCAAAGGTCCTCTCACTTCATGACCAAACACTAGCTCAAATGGGCTGAATCCAGTAGACTCCTGCACTGCTTCTCGAGCTGCAAACAACAGCAAATGAACACCTTCATACCAGTCCTTCTCATGGTCATAACAATAAGTCTTCATCATTGTCTTGAGAGTGGAATGAAACCGCTCTAAGGCGCCCTGACTTTCTGGATGATAGGCACTAGAAAGAATCTGCTTTGCACCTAGTTCATACACAACCTGCTGAAACAATCCTGAAGTGAAATTGCTACCTTGGTCTGACTGAATTTCCCTGGGAAGGCCAAACAACGTGAAGAACTTTATCAAAGCCTTCGAGATTGCAGTTGCCTTGATGTTACGTAGAGGTATGGCTTCGGGGAATCTGGTAGATGCACACATGATTGTCAGCAAGTACTGATTTCCAGATCTAGTCTTGGGTAATGGACCAACACAATCAACAATGACCTTGGAGAACGGCTCCCCAAATGCTGGGATAGGCTGCAGTGGAGCTACAGGTGGGTCTAACTGGTGTTTTCCAACTACCTGACAAGTGTGACAGGTTTTGCAAAAGTTGGAAACGTCTTTCCGAAGCCCAGGCCAAAAGAAGTGTTTCATGATCTTATCAACAGTCTTGTTAACACCAAGATGACCTCCTAAAGGTAAACTATGAGCCATTGTTAAGATCTCATTCCTGTAGACCTTCGGAACAACAATTTGCCTGACCACTGCCCAATCTGCATTGGCAGGGATATCAGGAGGGCGCCACTTCCGCATCAACACACCATCCTTTAGATAATACCCAACTGGAACTGCGTCTATTTCTTTATCAGGAAGGGCTCTTCTCCTTAGTGCACAAATTTCAGGATCATTAGTTTGCTCCTCAATCAACTGCTTTCTGGACAGAGACAAGTCTCCAGACACATCAGAATCACCAGACCCATCCGGCTGGCTGAATAGAGAACTGATAGAAGTATCTGATAAGTCCTCAAACGGAGAAACCATTGTAGGCCAATCAGAGTCATGAGGCGAACCACCTGAGTCCTGACTATTCAATGTGCTGGACGGCACCACAACATCTTCTTCTTTAGCCTTCTTGGCCATAGCACGAGTCACTGCGCAAGAAGGATACAGAGATGGGTCCTCATCCCCATCTTTAGTGCTCGGCTGTGAAGTAAGATGTACAGGGGGAACTACTTTGCCCCCAGCCAGGTCATTGCCTAGCAACAGAGAAACACCCTTTATAGGTAGACTTGACATAAGTCCCACCTTTACCTGTCCTGTAACTAAATCTGACTTCAAGAATATAGAGCGCAGGGGTACAGATACAGTCCTCCCTTCAATACCTTGTACAAGTATGAAATCCCCTGAAGCCGTCTCATCACGTAACTCCAAGGAGTCCATCAACAAAAGTGACTGAGAAGCTCCGGTATCCCTTAGGACATATATGGGGACAGGAGTAGTATGCTCATTCAGAGCCACAAATCCCTCTGACACAAATGGAAGAAATTCCTCCCTCACAAAGTCAGCAGTATCAGGCTTTTTAGCCCCACAAGAAGCAGGTAATTTAGCAGATCAGTTATCTACTGCAGGGGTTTCTAACCTTGCTTTCACAAAGGCATTTGGTTTGGTATCCTTTTCTTTTTCTTTCTTAGCTTTTAGGAACCAACAGTTAGTTTTAACATGACCAGGTTTCTTGCAATAACTGCAAACTAGACCACTTTTGTCACTGTCAGCTTTCACACGTTGATCAGACCTGTTACTGGATTTCTGAGCACCATCACCAGATTTGTCTTTGTCTTTGGGTGAGCAATCTTGGGTATCACCGTAACCCTTTTTCTGAAATTGGGACCATCTATTGTTACTGCTAGACTGAAATTTGGACTTATGTGTGAGAACATATTCATCTGCAAATTTGGCAGCTGATTGCAAATTCAGTGCTTGCTTCTCATTAAGGTAGGTCTTAACATCATCCTTAACACAGTTCTTGAATTCTTCAACTAACACCATCTCTTTTAGTGAGTTGAAATCATCCTTGACCTCCATAGAAGCACACCAGCGCTCAAAGCAAACCTTCTTCTCATTGGCAAATTCCACATAAGTCTGATTTTCAGATTTCTTCAGACCTCTGAATTTCTGTCAGTAAGCCTCTGGAACCAACTCATAAGCTCTCAAAATAACCTTTTTGACAACTTCATAATCAGAGGAATCATCTGCAGACCAAGCCGAATAGGCTTGTTGAGCTTTACCCTTGAGGACAGTTTGCAACATCAGAGGCCAGTGTTCCTTTAGCCACTGGCAACTCTTTGCTACCTTTTCAAAACACTGGAAATAGTTGTCAACATCCTTTACCGAAAATGGAGGCACCAGTTTTACCTCCTGGCTAGCCCGAAATTTATTTTCAGTTGCAATTTTTATTTTTAGTTGCTCCATTTGGAGTCTTTCTTCTCTATCGAATTTCTCTAATTCAAAATCTCTCTGTCTTGCAAATTTTTCTAACTCAAATTCTCTTTGTTTTTCTTTTTCTTCCCTTTCTTCATCTCTTTCTTCCCTCTCAAATTCTCTTTGTTTTTCTTTTTCCTCCCTTTCTTTTTCTCTTTCCTTCCTTTCAATCTCTAGAATTTTTAATTTAAGTTCCATTTCTATATTTGGATTTTCCACTGGAAACTGTTCCAGATCTCCTGGTGCAAACACATTTTCATCAATGTAATATTCAACTATCTCTCTAGCCAGTCTTGCTTTTCGCATGGCTGGTTTTACCTCTGTCAGCTCTAAATGTCTGCAAATTTCTAGCAGTTCTGTCTTTTTAAAAGACTTCAAACCCTCAACGGTTGGTGATGTCAAGAAATCATCCATTGCTGTTGATCTGTCAATATATTTATATAGGAAAATAAAAAAAAAACTATTTTACAATTTGAAATGTTAGATTTTCAATAAATTACTCACACAATGGTCTATCCCGGACGAGCCCCCAATTTTTTATGGCCCCAATTTGTTATTACATTTACAACATAACAGCAACAGCAACAGCAAGGGATGACAGACAGTTTTAAAAACTTAAACACATTTAATGAAAAAAACAAAGACTAGACTACTATCTACAACTAAGACCAAGATTGAATATATACAAACAGAAATTTTTACAGTCCCTCTTTGTTTGGGTGGCTTGGTGATGTCCTGGGTAAGAAAAAATGCTCTAACACAGGCACAAATCCACAAAAGAAACTTCACAGGTCTTGAACAGAAATGACAGGTCTGGTCACACGTATCCTTCTTCTTGCAATTTCTCATACCACTTTACTGTCTCAATTCTTTTCCTTATATACTGTTTTGCAGACCCCACCCACATTTAGACCTCTTTTTTTTAATTTTCGGGGACTTGCCCCAGACATGTCCAGGACATGTCTAAACCTAGCTCCAGTCTGAGCTTAATAAAAGAAAGGTAAATTCTGCCATCTAGTGGCCTCCATTCACATCACATTGGTTTCTGGGTTTCAACCTTCTTTCATTATCTCGTGTTCTTCCTTCCTCTCTCTTTTTGCTGTAACCCAATACTAACAGTTTGTTGTTTTTGCTTAATTACTAACCCATATTAACATTGTATATTTTTACTATCTTACTAACATGCACTCGGGATTGTATAGCTGCACATACTAATTGACTAACGATCTCTCAGCAGTCGCCCAAAATTCTAGTCTCCGCCTCCTTGCCTATCCCTAATTATCTCTGCTGCAAGTTTCTGTGGATTTCCACTTATACTTTGTGCTTTCCTTTTCTTTAATCCTTGCACTTTAGTACTCCTTAACCGGAGCTGTTGTTTTGTACTTGGGTTTGTCTTGTGATCCCTGTCTGCGTTTTGGCTTTTGCCAAATTCATGGAATTAGATTACTCCTTATTGTTGTGATTCTGCATTTCAGCCATCCTTTTGTCTAGTCCCATGTTTAAGTTTTGTGCCTGGCCTTCCCATGTATGCCTTTTGTGTTTAAGTGACCACTGCCTGCCTCTGACCATCCCTAGGATTATGTATTGTGTTTTGGTTGTTTGATTTCATGTTTTATTATTTTTCTTGTTTTGTATTCTTTATGTCTTTGCCATGTTTTATAGTCTTGCCATGTTTCACAGTCTTGCCATGTTTCATAGCCTTGCCATTCTTTCTTAGTCTTGTTATGATTTCTAGTCCTGCACTTCGTTTACCCTGTCTTGTCTTGTGTAGGTCTTTGCCCACGGTCCCTTGTCTGACGTGCCACTCATTCGGGTGATTTCCTGGTTTCTGGGATTTCAATCTTTCTTCATATCTCGTTTTCTTCCTTCCTCTCTCTTTATGCTATCTACTAACCCTACTAACAGTTTATTGTTTTCGATAATTACTAACCCCGATTAACATTGTATATTCATACTAACTGACTAACTTGCACTCGGGATTGTATAGCTGCACATACTAATAGACTAACGATCTCTCAGCATTCGCCCAATCTGTATCTCCGCCCTCCTTGCCTATCACTAATTATCTCTACTGCAGTTTCCATTTATATCTCAGGCTTTCTCTTTTCTTTAGACTATACACTTTAGTACTCCTTAACCGGAGCTGTTATTCGTTCATAGGAATGTCTCGTTATCCCTGTCTGCGTTTCGGCATTCGCCCGATTCATGTAATTAGTTTCCCTCATGTATCACTCCCATGTCATTGATTACACCTGTTTACCCTAGTCATGTGTTCACCCCGGATATGTATATAAGGTGTCTGCACTTTTAGTTCCTTGTCAGATCGTCTTTACTCCTTTGTCTTGTGCTACGTTCCTCGCCTTGCTCACTGTGATATTTTCTTTCTGACTGGATTGCCCGACACTTGTTTTTTTGGTTTGCCCTTTTGGATCTGATTGCCTTCGTGAGTTTTGACCTATTTTTGCCCGACCACGTCTATTGTCTTTGCTGCCCTGGTATTTGGATTCGGACTGTTTACGGCTTATGAGTTTGTCTCTCCACCAAACCCACGCCTGTGTACCGAACCATTTTTGCCTGACCTTGAGTTTTGTTATTGGTGCCCTGGTTACAGTTTTGGACTTTGCCCTTTGGATTCTGTTTGTGGATTGTGGACATTGTACTGTTGCCAGCTCTGTTGGGGGGTTTCCCCCTTCAGAAATAAAGCCTCCATTTTGCATTTATCTGGTTCTCGCTCTTGGCTCATTTCGTAAAACCTCACATTACGATCTGACCATGACGGAGCCAGCGTCAGACCAGTCTCTGCAGGAGGCAGTGCACCAGCAGGGCACTCAGTTGGAGTTTCAGGAACGTCAGCTCCGTGCTTTGATGCAGCACATGCAAACTATGTGTCTCCAGATGGCGGATCTCACTCGCTCAGTGCAGGAGGCGCAGCAACTACAGTCACCCCAGCCTACCGTCTATACTCCTCCTGCTCCCGCTTCCGCCCCGCCCCTACCCAGCTGCGAGCCACGTCTACCACCGCCGGAGAGGTACGACGGGAACCCGGGAGCATGTCGGGCGTTTCTCACCCAGTGCGAACTCATCTTCAGCCTGCAGCCTTCGTCCTTCCCCACCGAAAGAGCGCGAGTTGCTTTCATCATCACGCAACTGACGGGGAGAGCTAAGCAGTGGGCTACAGCGGCTTGGGAAGCTGATCTTCCATGTGTACAGACTTTTCGTCTACTGGGTGAAGAGATGAGGCGGATCTTTGATCGCACCAAGTTGGGTCACGAGGCAGGACGAGAGATCCTACGCATGCGACAAGATGGGCGTCCCGTAGCCGACTACGCCATTGATTTTCAGACGTTGGCCACCAACAGCAGATGGGGACAGAGAGCTCTGTATGATGCCTTCTTTGATGGATTATCGGAAGCACTTAAAGATGAGCTAGTGTCGCGGGAATTACCGGAGAACTTGGACGACCTTGTCGACCTGGCTATTCGCGTGGATTCGCGATTGGAGGAGCGCCGACGCCTCGCTTCCCGCAGACGACCATATCCAGCTCCCCAGAGTACTCCGCCTCTATCACCCCCTACTGGCGGCAGTTCCCCTGAGCCAGAACCCATGCAACTAGACCGTACTCATGTCCCAGTGGAGGAGAAGGAGCGCCGCCGCCGTGAAGGGGCCTGTTTCTACTGTGGCAAGGGGGGACACCTCATCGCTCAGTGTCCCAACAAAAGGAAGAGAAGTCGTCCTCCTGGGGCCCAGAAAGAAACAGTAATTGGGGTGACACCTGTGCGGGAGACTAAGAGCCGAACCTGTTTCCCAGTGACCGTGGAATGGGGAAGAGAGAGCAAGTCCACCCTGGCTCTCATTGATACAGGAGCTGAGGAGAATCTTATTGATGTGGAGCTGGCCAAGGATTGGGGCATCCCTACGGAAAGGATCTTTCCAGACCGAGTGGCTAATTCACTCAGTGGCCAGAGGATAGCCCAAATTACGCACGTTACCAGCCCCATCAAGCTCAAAGCATCAGGAAACCACCATGAAACCATTCAGCTCTTCCTGTTACACTCTCCTAATGCACCCATTGTTCTGGGCCATCCATGGGTGGTCAAGCACCTCCCCGACATCGACTGGGGTAAGAACGAGGTTAAGGGTTGGAGCCCTAACTGTTCCCTGACGTGTCTCCACAACGCTCTTGAACCTCAGCCCTGCTCATCTCGAGAAGAGATACCAGATCTTGAGAAGGTCCCCCTAGAGTTTCATGATCTCAAGGAAGTGTTCTCTAAGTCCCGGGCCACTAGCTTACCACCTCACCGACCCTATGACTGCACCATAGACCTGAAGCCAGGTACTATGCCCCCTAGAGGCCGACTCTATTCACTCTCCAGACCAGAAACCCAAGCTATGGAGAAGTATCTCTCAGAGTCTCTTGCTGCTGGCATTATACGCCCGTCATCATCACCTGCTGGTGCTGGATTCTTCTTCGTGTCTAAGAAGGACGGATCATTAAGACCCTGTATAGATTACCGTGGACTTAACGAAATAACTGTCAAGAATCGCTATCCACTTCCTCTAATGAACACTGCTTTCGATCTCCTGCAAGGAGCTAAGATTTTTACTAAGCTCGACCTCCGTAATGCCTATCACCTGGTACGCATCAGAGAGGGGGACGAATGGAAGACTGCCTTTAACACTCCCACGGGACACTGGGAGTATTTAGTTCTTCCTTTCGGGCTTACTAACGCTCCAGCAGTGTTTCAAAACCTTGTCAACGATGTTTTAAGAGACATGATAAATAAGTTTGTGTTTGTGTATCTTGACGATATCCTGATTTTTTCAGAGTCCCAGGAGGCCCATGTCAAACATGTTCGCCAAGTGCTCCGCCGCCTCCTGGAGAACCGCCTCTTTGTTAAAACTGAAAAATGTGAATTTAATGTGGAAACCACTACGTTTTTGGGTTACGGACCGGAACACCGCAGTTGGGTTCCTGCCCGACACATTCTGGATAAGACTTTAATAAGAGACTATCATGCTGCATCACGCTCATCGAATTGAACGCCAGGAGGCGTTCGTTGGGGGGGGGGTTCTGTTGTGATTCTGCATTTCAGCCATCCTTTTGTCTAGTCCCATGTTTAAGTTTTGTGCCTGGCCTTCCCATGTATGCCTTTTGTGTTTAAGTGACCACTGCCTGCCTCTGACCATCCCTAGGATTATGTATTGTGTTTTGGTTGTTTGATTTCATGTTTTATTATGTTTCATGTTTTGTATTCTTTATGTCTTTGCCATGTTTTATAGTCTTGCCATGTTTCACAGTCTTGCCATGTTTCATAGCCTTGCCACTCTTTCTTAGTCTTGTTATGATTTCTAGTCCTGCACTTCGTTTACCCTGTCTTGTCTTGTGTAGGTCTTTGCCCACGGTCCCTTGTCTGACGTGCCACTCATTCGGGTGATTTCCTGGTTTCTGGGATTTCAATCTTTCTTCATATCTCGTTTTCTTCCTTCCTCTCTCTTTATGCTATCTACTAACCCTACTAACAGTTTATTGTTTTCGATAATTACTAACCCCGATTAACATTGTATATTCATACTAACTGACTAACTTGCACTCGGGATTGTATAGCTGCACATACTAATAGACTAACGATCTCTCAGCATTCGCCCAATCTGTATCTCCGCCCTCCTTGCCTATCACTAATTATCTCTACTGCAGTTTCCATTTATATCTCAGGCTTTCTCTTTTCTTTAGACTATACACTTTAGTACTCCTTAACCGGAGCTGTTATTCGTTCATAGGAATGTCTCGTTATCCCTGTCTGCGTTTCGGCATTCGCCCGATTCATGTAATTAGTTTCCCTCATGTATCACTCCCATGTCATTGATTACACCTGTTTACCCTAGTCATGTGTTCACCCCGGATATGTATATAAGGTGTCTGCACTTTTAGTTCCTTGTCAGATCGTCTTTACTCCTTTGTCTTGTGCTACGTTCCTCGCCTTGCTCACTGTGATATTTTCTTTCTGACTGGATTGCCCGACACTTGTTTTTTTGGTTTGCCCTTTTGGATCTGATTGCCTTCGTGAGTTTTGACCTATTTTTGCCCGACCACGTCTATTGTCTTTGCTGCCCTGGTATTTGGATTCGGACTGTTTACGGCTTATGAGTTTGTCTCTCCACCAAACCCACGCCTGTGTACCGAACCATTTTTGCCTGACCTTGAGTTTTGTTATTGGTGCCCTGGTTACAGTTTTGGACTTTGCCCTTTGGATTCTGTTTGTGGATTGTGGACATTGTACTGTTGCCAGCTCTGTTGGGGGGTTTCCCCCTTCAGAAATAAGGCCTCCATTTTGCATTTATCTGGTTCTCGCTCTTGGCTCATTTCGTAAAACCTCACACTTATGTGTCATTCCTGATCTTTGGATCATTGATTGCACCTGTTTCTCCCTGGTCATGTGTTCACCCGGATGTGTATTTAAGATGTCTGTTCCTGCACTTCCTTTGTCAGATCGTTCTTCCTATGCCACGTTTGTTTACGCCTTTATTCTTAGTGCTTTATCTCTCTGACTGGACCGCCTGACTACGAGCTTTGCATATTCCCTGTATTGTACCACATTCTTGTTTATCGACCTCTTTTTGCCTGACTACGGATTTTGTGATTGGTGCCCTGGTTTTTGATTCTGGATTACGCCCATTGGACTTTGATTTTGAATTGCGGACATTGTACTGTTGCCAGCTCTGTGGGGGGTTTCCCCCTTCAGAAATAAAGCCTCCTTTTTGCATTCATCTGGTTTTCGCTATTGGTTCATTTAGTAAATCTCAACATAAAGTTGAGAAAGTATTTATTTATTTATTGTGTTCTATGAGTCACTAGCAATTTTTCATCACACAGATATGTACCTTTTCTGATCAGGGAGCCATGCCGAGGGGAAGAAGGTCAATTGATGAGGATTCGGACTCCACCTCCTCCTCTTCTGGCAGACGTAGCAGGAGGAATCGCCGTTCAAACAGACCACACTTCAGCTGCTCCTGTGGCATAAAGTCATTCAATGAGTACTGGGATAAATATACTGACACTGATCATAAAGTGGCCTCTGCAGTTGCTCGTGCAGATGATGGCTCCTCCAAGGCTTATGCAGAAGCCAGGGCTGCCAACCATTATAATGGTGGCTTCTCTAGTGAGGCAGGTGCTGGTGTTGTAGCTGTATATGATGGGAATCACAAGGGAGGAATAGCAAATGCTGGAGCAAATGCTGAATTAGGGTTGGGTGGTGCTATTGCAGAGGTAGATGCAGATGTTACAGTATATTGTCTTGAAGAGGATGATGGTAAAATTGAAGTTGCAAAGGGTTATGTTGGAGCTGAACTAGGTGTTGGTCTTGGTGGTGTAACGGCTAAAGCTGGGGCTGGGGTAGATGCTATGAAAGTTACATCAAAGCTTGGAAAAAATCAAGAGATGTCAGCAAACTTGGGGTTAAATGTCAATACAGGGTTTGAACTAGGTTTTGATGGGGTTGGTGTAAGTTTCCTCGGCTTTGGAGTAAGTTTGGGCCGTAATACAGGTATATCCATACCATTTGCTGGCTTGAATTTCAAGTTCTGGTGAGTGTTTATCAGAGAGTGTAAAATGATGTGCCTTTTCCTATCAGATTATCTAGGGCTGTCTCAAGATACACAGATAAGATGGTGCCAAAAATCAGGACTGGAACTTTTTCTCTTTTTTTCCCCCCAACTTCTTTTATTTGCGATAGTTTTGGCTGTTTTTAAGAGGAAGTCTATAATTTTATGAACAAAATTCAAAGTGATTGATTTCAAATATTTTGTGAATACCAATAAGCAATACAAGCTGTGATCCACAGTCTGAAATAAGTGGAGAAAAGCCAAGATTTCTTGTCATTGAAATGAATGCGATTAGCATTTTTTTTAATGGGTCTTTGCTCTTTACTGATAAGCATGATTGTTACGTGCTATGTATGTTTTGTCTGACTTGCTTGCCCTTATCTGCCACCATCTTCATTTATGTGCCGCCTGTCAATCTTCATCATCCAAGTCCCGCCTCCACCAACTACAGCCTTCCCAGTTGAACTTCAACCAATCCAAAGCTTCCGTGTCATCCAACAGTCAACCAACATGGATCCACCACAGTGTTTAAAATCCTGAATTGTTAGCTATTCTGGAGTCTTGCCTAGTTTTCATTTTGTTGTGTTAGTGCGAACTGCCCGTATCTTAATTTTGTCTTTGTTCTTATTCATTTGACTGTTTATTTTGTTTGCTTTGTATTCACTTTCAGGGCTTGGGACAGGTAAGACTGGGGGCTCCTGTACATATCCCGTAGGATTTGCAATGTATAGAATCACTAGCCTTTAGGGGTGGTTGCCAACCACTGTATTTATTCTGATAGTTAGAGTAGACAGGCTTTTGTTTTGTGTACTTGATGCACTAGGTTAGATTGCTCTCTCTTAGCTAGTTTGTTTTGTTGCTGTTCTTTTGGCAACATCCAGCGTCCCTTGACCTTTGAGAGTTGTGAGAGTGTAGATTGTCTTGTTTGCTCCAGTTTTCTTTATTCTGTCTTGCACCACATTAAATCTTTGTGCCCCGAGTTGCTACTTTGTCCCCTTGTATTATTATTTGTACTTAATCACTAAATCTTAAACATCTCCCAGTTCTTACCTATTTTAAACATCCAGTTACCTACCACCCATGCACCCCTAGACCAGTGGGGGTTGTAACAGTGATATATTGTGTCATGATCAGTTCCTCTTCTTTTCTTAATGCATGTTTGAACATGCAACGACAGCTTCAGGGATGGATATGCTGTGGAGCTGACGTTAAGATAAAATGGTTCTGACTGCATGTTTTGTCATAATGGGCTCTAATTTCTTGGCGCAGCGCAGGTGGCGAAGCGTGGCGCAGCCCACATAGTGGTAATTTCGTCCGGCGCAGCCCGCGCAGTGGTAATTTCGTGAGGTGCAACACCGTGCGCAGACGAACGTGCGCCGAGATGGGTGTGGCGGCGTAGTAGGGGGAGGTGTCACTTATTCATCAAGACGCAGTGAACGCAGTCTTCGCTGCAGTTGCGCAGAAAGCTCGCCAGCTCCAACCTGGTTCACATTCTGTGCAGTGGTAATTTGGCTGACCGGCGCGCAGTGCGCACACATCACGAAACCTCACAGGCAGGTTTCCAGAATGTCAGGCACATTTCAGTACTGTAAATAATTACAGCAACCACTGTTTAATGTATCTGAATCAGCACATAAATTATAGTATGTATATCAATTGTCCTGATCAAAGGCGGTTGGCACGTGTGATGGAAACTTGACCTGACTTAATCAAGGCAACTGAATCAACCACAAACTGCCTCGGCATCAGGCAGTGCGCATATAATGCTTGCGTTCTATGCTCCGTAAAGCCGCTTGCACACTGGAAGCGAAACAAATTTTTCGCACTACTGATTACAGTCAAGGTCAATGCAAAGAGCTACCGACTTTTCTTGGTCTTTTTATTCGTCTGTTTTCTTCCTTTGAAGATAAGTCTTTACTCGGTCTTTCTTTTGAAAATTAGTCAGATGGATCGAACAGATTCACACTTTATTTCCACAGCAGAGATAAAATAGTGCTTGCAATCAGAGAGCAAATCAATTCCATGACCATTGACAGTGTGAATAAATTATCGCATGCACGATCAAGACTGTTCGACGCGAAATGCAAAATACTCCATGTCCGGCACCCAGCAAAAAATAAAAGTATTGATATGAGAACATATTTATAACGGAATAAAGAATAAAAATACATATACATCACCAACTAACAGAACATCCAAAAAAGATCACCTGCAAATAAATTAATCGCAGTGTTTGTTGGATGTTCTGTTATTAAAATGTTTCTTTTTATTCTTTATTTCGTTATCAATCTGTTCTAATCGTCCTCTTTTTTTTTTTTGCTGTCAGACACGGAGGCATTGTACATTGTCTCGCGCCAATGTCGACTCGCTTTACTGAGCAGAGCTTAAACAGAAACATTGATTGAAATTCTCGGTACTCATCTTGAAGAACAGCCCTCTTATCAAAACATTCACGTATAATATCTAAAAGAGTCAGTAGATTTGAAGAAATTAAAAACAATAATAGACTGTCGGACACGGAGATATATTCAAACACTGTCAGACTTTCGGACACAAGACACTGCTTTCAACGTCATCTGTAGAGCGAAAAATTCTTTCGCGTCCAGTGTGGAAGCGGCTTAATACTAGGCTACTATTATTGTCACCTAGGTTTTATTGTTTTTAGTGGGGGAAAGGAATACAGCCTGATTGCTATGATGTCGTACTGAGTTAAGATCACATATTGAAAATAAATGTGTAACGTATCTTCCATTGTTGTCCATGCATGTTAATCCCAAAATTTTAAGCAGCAACAGGCTGTAATAATAGGAAAACGCTATCCATCGTTTCTCTTCCCAATGAGCAGCCGTCGTATTTCATTCCAACTTCATAAGTTTGAATGATCCGATGTAGTTTCGTTTTGAAATTCCATTCAAGTTCGCTAATGGTAATAATTCGCGAACGCCCCAGCTAGCCAGCTAACTCATATTCGTAATGCTTAATATAGACGTAAGCGATGCAGAACTGGTGAAGATTTGACTCGGCTGTGTTATGCCCAAACACGCCTTCTTTCCCACTTGCGCTGGAAGGAGGGGCAGAGGCGGGACAGAGGAGTACTGTCAGAGGCACGAAATTGCAACATACGCCTGGACACACCCCGTTGGCGCGGCTGGTCTACGAAATGAGAGCCTCATATGTGCATTTTGTTCTCTCACACTCTTACTTTTGTGAATTTCTTTTATTTCCTGATTTAATTAACATGTTTGAAGCCATTATAATTAGTAAAATCCTACTGGAGCTTTTTGTTGATTCTTAAAGACTTTTGTTGTGTGTACCTCTTAAGCATGGTAATAAATTCAGAATAGCCTGATATCGCTCATCTTGTGGTGACCTCTTGCACTACTGGACTTTCGAACCTTGGAAGTCTTCAACAAGACTTATGTGAGCAGCATAAAGACTTTTGCGAGCAATTCTTTCAGTGGGGACTGCGGTTTGAGCATGGTCATAGCACTACGTCATTGGTGACCCTGTCTTATGACATTGGAGCCCACTGGGAGCATTGGCCTTATTTTGTAGTAGTAGTAGTAGTAGTAGTAGTAGGAGGAGGAGAAGTAGTAGTAGTAGTTTTAGTAGGAGGAGGAGTAGTAGTTATAGTAGTAGTAGTAGTAGTAGTAGGAGGAGGAGGAGGAGTAGAAGGATGAGGAGTAGTAGTAGTAGGAGGAGTAGTAGTAGTAGGAGCAGTAGTAGTAGTAGTAGGAGGAGGAGGAGTAGTAGTAGGAGGAGGAGGAGGAAGAGTAGTAGTAGTTGGAGAAGGAGTAGTAGTAGCAGGAGGAGGAGGCTCAGGAGTATGAGGAGGAGGATGAGGAGTAGTAGTAGTAGTAGGAGGAGGAGGCGGAGGAGGAGTAGTAGTAGTAGTAGTAGTAGGAGGAGTAGTAGTACTAAAGACTTTTGTTGTGTGTACCTCTTAAGCATGGTAATAAATTCAGAATAGCCTCATATCGCACATCTTGTGGTGAGCTCTTGCACTACTGGACTTTACGAACCCTGGAAGTCCTCATCAAGGTGTTTGTGAGTGGCATAAAGACTTCTGCGAGCAATTCTTTCCGTGGGGGGTGTGGTTTGAGCATGGTCATAGCACTACGTCATTGGTGACCCCGTCTTATGACATTGGAGCTCACTGGAAGAATTGGCTTTATTTTGTAGTAGTAGTAGTAGTAGTAGTAGGAGGAGGAGAAGTAGTAGTAGTAGTTTTAGTAGGAGGAGGAGTAGTAGTTATAGTAGTAGTAGTAGTAGTAGTAGGAGGAGGAGGAGGAGTAGTAGGAGGAGTTGTAGTAGTACTAGTAGTAGTAGGAGGAGAAATGGTAGTAGTAGTAGTAGGAGTAGTAGTAGGAGGAGGAGTAGTAGTAGTAGGAGGAGAAGTAGTAGTAGTAGTAGGAGTAGTAGTAGTAGGAGGAGGAGTATTAGTAGGATTAGCAGTAGTAGGAGGAGGAGCGGTGGTGGTAGTAGTAGTAGTAGTAGGAGGAGGAGGAGGAGTTGTAGTAGTAGTAGGAGGAGGAAGAGTACTAGTAGTAGCAGTAGTAGTAGGATGAGGAGGAGTAGTAGTAGTAGGAGTAGGTCTACTACTTATTTTTCGAACCTCATCAAATTCAAAACTGCTACGATGACCACAAGATAAAGCAGAATCTAAGTTTTAAACTGATACTAAATTATTTCTTCTAATATTCAAAATTGAATATTGACTAGTAATATTTCAAAATCAGCTTTTATGTCAAGGATTGGATTTTTTTAGGACACAATGGCCTTGGTAAATTCAGATTGTTGTCACCTTAATGTCCCTGGCAAGCAGAAGAGTCTCTGGAACCTTTTTGTGAGTTCTCCTGTGAGTTAAACCCTGTAAAATTCCGGATACTATGATACTATGATCCAGAATACAAAAGTAGGGGACCTTCGGAACTTTCATTGTAGGAAGAGAACAAGTGAAGCTACAAACATGCGACAAACACCATTATATAGCCAAGATATTGCAGAATTAGGACGGGGTCACCGGATTTACTGTATCTTCAAAAGCCAGGGAACTAGATCCAGAACTTAAGAAAACCACCATTACGGAAAATTTGATTTTCGTGAATAACTACAGAACTAATATTGATATCATTATAAATTCAGTTGCTAATGGAATGTTTTCTTGGTCAGGGAATCTGAAAAAAATGGATGAAATAAATGTAGGACTAATATTTATGTGTATCACATCACAACATGAGGGGAAATGTTGCATCATAACAAAAAAAAAAACAAATGAAGCTATAAACATGCAACAGACATCTTTAAACAGCCAAGAGGCAGTGGAACAAATATTGATATAGCATTATGAATCAAATTGCCATGTTTTCATGGTCAAGGAATCTAAAAATGAAGATAAAAGAAATGTAAGACTAATATCTATGGTGGAAGTCGCAATATGGAGGGAAATGTTGTGCTTGGCGGAGGTCTGCGCTCTCTGAGTGCTCTTCTAGTTGAGTATGTAATGAAGTTAGTCTCTTTTGACCACAGGGGAGCATTTCTAGGCACGCCAAATATCCAGGAAATCCTTCTCTCAAGACAGTTGGGCCTGGTTCTTGGGATCATCTAAAACCCCGACACAACACTGACACTAAAGTGACCAAAGTAACAAGGTCAGGGTTCAAGGGTCAGAGGACACAACCAGCTGGCCGATGATGTGATTGTATACTTCAATAATATAACAAGTAATCTCTTTTTTTATTGTATGGGAAGTACCCATGCAACAATTTCTTGCGGGGGGGTGGGGTTACTGATCGAGCGATCGCTGCAAGTTTATGCAGTAGAACATAAGTAGGGGTATTCAATTACAAATCAAAGAGATCCGGATAGCAAAAATTTCTGCATATAAAGGTCCGCAGCATCATCATGTCTAAGTATCATAATACAGTAAAATACAATCATACAGGCTACATAAAATCATAAATAATAAGTTAAAGGAATGTCAATGCACTCACTTCAAGTCAAATAAGATCCCCATTTCAAAAATAACATAAGCAAATCAAAGCTCTGAGACATGACTGTGCATCTTAAAGTGCTTACATTTTAGAAAAATCGATAAGTGTAGCTTGAGTTTCCTTTCTTCCCTCCACAGTCTCTTGAAGGTAGAGGTACTTAAGTCAAACCTATTAAAAAATAGGTAAAACTCCTCTACCATCAGCTGGCTAGCTGGCCACATTGTAGCCCGTGATGGTCTTCATGCCGGACCACACCTCCCTAGTGTTATTATGTTGTACCTGCACTCTATCTTCCTCCTGTAGGCACATTTGTTCTTTCTGATATTCACCTTCAACTCCTTCTGCACTCGTTTCTGTTCCTCTCAGTTTCCTTCTCTCAAAAGGCCCTTTTTTCAATCAGAAGTGCCTTGAGATCTCTAGTAATCCAGGGTTTGTTATTTGGGAAACACCAGACCGTCTGGGTCGGTGCAACATTGTCCTGACAGAAATGGATATATGAAGTGAGAAAGTCACAGAGTTCATCTATGTCATCACCAAAGGAGTGCCACATCTCCTCCCAATCAGTTATATTAAAACAGTCTTTAATTGCCTCCTCCTTCTCCAGCGACCATCTCCTCAAAGTCCTAGTGGTCACTTTTTGAGGCTGTATGAGTGGCTTATACAGTGGTTCCAGCCAGGTAAACTAAATCGTGGTCAGATTTACCACGGGAGGGAGGGGTATGGAACTATAGGCCTCCTTAACATTAGCATAGAATCCTATGTTTTATTTTCCCTGGTTTTGTATGTGACAAACTGCTTATAAGTAAATAGTGAGGAGGAGGGAGTGGCATGACTAAAATCACCAGATAAAACCATAAAAGCATCAGGATAGTCTGTTTGGAGCCCCGCTGTGACTGTGTGGATGACGTCACACGCAGATCTTGCATTGGCAGAGGGCGGGATGTAGATGACCAAAACAGTGGCATGGGTGAACTCGCGTGGCATGTAATATGGGCGCAGGCTTACAGCCATCAGTTCAATATCAGGGATGCAGAGTTGTTGCTTAACCGTGAGATGTTTAGGATTACACCATTTATGGTTAACAAACAGGGCAAGCCCCCCTCCTGTCCGCTTACCACTCTGCTGGTTTCTGTCAGCCCACACGGTCTGGAAGCCGCTAATGGTAACGTCAGAGTCAGGGATTTCCTCGTGCAGCCAGGTCTCAGTAAAGCACATAATACTGCACTGTCGGCACTCCACTTGACTCATAGTGAGTGCCTCGAGTTCATCCACTTTGTTTAGCAGAGATCTCACATTGCCCATAATTATTGCCGGAATATACGGTTTGTACCTCCTCTTTGCGCTGCTTCACTCCCGTTCTGCACCCCCGGCTCCGCTTCCGCAGTTCTTTCGGGTTCTCCAGCCTCTCTCCCCGGAACATGCCCGCCTTGTTTAAGGCGATCTGCTGATCCCGAGAGTAGACAATGCTAACGCCATGACTTGCATGACATGCCGATGAAAAGATCCGTAAAACTAATATGATTAGAAAAATACTCCACAGCACCCGGTTGGCAGTCATTCTGTCAGGCCCCAGTATTAATAAGACTCATAAAAACACGCAGAAAGAAGTCAGACAGACGGAGCTGCTGCAACAGGCTGCCGTTCACACAGCGCCATTTAAACCGCCATTTTAAATAGCGGTTAAAATAGTGAGGGTGTAAGAGCGAACGTCAAAGTTTCCTTTTTTCCCCATGTTTTTTCTGTGGGCATGTTATGGACAAAGAATCCACAGTTTTGAGTAAAACCGCTTAGTAAATATGTTTGAGTGAAGGAGTTGCCATGTGTTTACATAAAGCGTTAGATGATATTGGTGATTGTCGAATATGGTTAAGTATGTGATCAAAAAAACTGAAATGCAGTTAATTTTAACAAATTTATGACCTATTGAAAGCTCTTGAAAATGCTTTGTAGTTGACACCAAAATCACGAGAATAGGCCAAAGTTTTGAAATTTTATAGTGCCCCCAAATAGCAAATTGATTGGTATTTATTTCAGTCACAGCGGATTAAAAAAGGTGTTTTGCGAAGTGAGCAATTTAGGTCAATTTTACCTCAAATATGGTAGACAGTCAAAAAAATGATATAATCAATGTTTAAAGAAATTAAATAAAATACAAGAATTCAGGAAAGAAAGCATGAACGATTTTCATAAGTGACAGTTACAGCCTGATTGCACTTTGTCATATTGCTAATATGATAATCATTAATCAAAGGTGTATAAAGTACTGGAATAATTAAGTAAAAGTAGAAGTACCATTACTCAAAGTTACTTTAGTAAAAGTTGAAGTCACCCATAAGAAAATTACTTGGGTAAAAGTCTTAAAGTTGCTCACATTGGCCCTCATTTATCAAACTTGCGTCGGATCTGGTGTAGATTCTGGTGTAAATATCATCGTCCACCAAGTGTCACGTCTGATTTACTAAAAGTGTGTACGTCGCAGATTTCGGTGTAGAACTGCCGGGGCGTTGATAAATCTGGCGGCAGAAACCTTCGTAATTTGCATGACACGCACCAATAAATTCATGCTCCGTGAGGCATAGCCCTGCCCACTTTACGACATGGACTCTCGAAAGACGGCAAAGAAGAAAGAACTTAATTGAGGAGAAAATATCGTCGGCCTGCTGATAAACCTCGTATCTACAATTTGATGAGAAACAAAAACTCGTATGTCCACGATAATAGCATAAACATTGCAAAATACAAAATGTCATTGATTGGATACATTCTTGGAGGAAAAATAATCATCCTACCCGAACACAGCTCAACTGCATTCTTACATGCAAAATTAAACTTTTTTTTTTTTGCTCTCCTGTAAAGTTTATCATTTTGAAGATACGAGGTTTTATCAGCAGGCCGACGATGGATGGAGCAAAAAAAAAAAAATTTTATTTGGAAGTCTTAAGAGTGGCATAAAGGGAGCCCAGTAGGCTGCAGTTTGGAAAACTATTGCTGTTGCAGTAGTACACACCGTTGAGGTGGAAAACCGGAGTGCAGCAGAGGTTTCATTTAATTCATCAATAAATCGAAGTAACAATTCGCACTTAATTTTAGTGCTTTGACGCACTTAAATGACCAAAATTCTTGGTAGACGCACTTATTATTGTGGCCAAGACGCACATTTCTCAATTGCCCACACTTATTTGAAGTGTGTCCAAAGCTAAAATTTTTTCTTGGCCAAACTTATTTTAAGAGGTACTTTCTAAGCGGCACCGGATTGGTTATCAACTTGCGCACTTACAAGCGTGGTCAAGAAAAAAAAATAGCTTTAGCATCACTTAAAAGAGTAACATCAGCTTTAGTAAATTCGATTTACCAATCCACGGTAATTTATGGTTTAAGCTATTGCCTGTGGAATTTGTTGTGTTGAAGCTGTGGTGTATAAAGTGGTCCGAATGTAAGATCGCCTTTCTTGAACGATATTAGGCAGCGTATCAAGCTTAGTTAATCCTATTTGATACAATGTCCCGCTGACGTGCTCCCCCAGCAACGTGTGTGTGCGAGTCAGTGAGGACTTGGATGAGTCCCCAACGACTCCATCGGAGCATGATCAAGCACAATGAGGGTACCTGGTAAAATACAGTCTGCAGAGATCACTCTTCATTGTACTTATATCCGTGTTACTCCATGAAATTGTATTGGGTGCCACACAAAACGAGCAGCCACTCGTCACATCTGTGTGGAGAAATTAATTACACTTATATTTGGAAACAACCTGCTTTTATTCATTTATTTATTCATTCATTTATTTAGTATATTTATTTATTTTAATAATAAGAACAACAACAGCATGACGTCCGCCTCGCTGCATATGATTTATTACTCATTTTGACAGATGCACTCGTTCCTGCATGTTGTTCTCTGTTTCCAGATTTGCGTACACCTGGTCAGAGCTGGCGTGAGATTTTTGCGGACCGTTCGCTCACGTCCAGATTGATAAATGCCGATTCTTTTTTTTTTTTAAGTTTATTTATCTCGAACAAAAACAGCAAAAACAGAAAATAAGCTACAGTACATAAAAGATAAAAAATAATATAAATAACACAAAATATGATACAATACATCACTTGGTATTCATCAGAAGCCTGAAATGTGATATGTTCGAGAAGGAGCAGGAAGAAGCAAGAATGCTTATCAAGTCCTACCGCATCATTACAGTAACAGTATACTTAAAGATCGTTATTTTAGACCCGAAGTAATACTAACCAAGATATTGTTATCATTGCAATCGCAACCTTCACTGTAAAAACTAACCTATAGAATTTACCCAATAAATCTGAGGTAACAAGCATCAACTTTTTTTGGGTAGATTTAATTCCACATATTGAGAATAAAATAACTGAAATAAAAAGCTATGAAATACTTTAATAAATTGGGTTCAATTTACCTCACATTTATGTATATATTCAACAGCTACTTACTCAATAAAATTGGGTAAATTATCTCTTAATTGCTAGTAGGTAATACCTGATCATTACTAATAAAAGTTAATTAAGATCAGTTAGTCACCAGGGGCACACAGGCCTTCTGTGTGTTCTGGAGGATCACGGAACGGCAGATACCCCCGGATGGCCGGCGGCCGTCAGACAGTCATTGCCAGTGCCAACAAGACTTTGAACACTGTCATAGCTATATATAACACTTTTAGTGATTTTACTTCACTATTCTGGTTGTTTCAGATTACGGTCTATTTAAAAAAAACATTCTTCATTTTTGCTTTATGCTACAGGAATGACCTAAAACTATTTTCTGGATGCACAGACTTTGGCTATTCACAATTAATTTAATTTTGTTGTTTTCGTCCTAATAGTTTAAGAAGGCAGGCTTGCTGGGAAATGGATTTGACCAATGGCCTTGCTTGTCCCTTGCTGCGGCAACAAACGCGGTTCGATGGCAGCCGGAGCGAGAGGAAGATGGCAGTCCAAGAGTTCCCTGTCCCGCTCGCTCAAACACACGGTCTGACGCATACGCAATTTGAAGCACAGGACTCACGGCTTTGGGGTATATTTTACCCTATTTTTCCATGTAACAGTTGTTACTGTGAACGAATAGATAGTATGTGTAAAATTTACCCATTACTTTATAATAACTTGGCTGACTACAATATTCGAGTAAATTTTATACGGTTTGCATAAAATCACTTTTTACAGTGTTCCCCACATCATTAAATCATGAAATTTTTTTTCCTCTCTTTTTTGAGCTCCGCCTCATCTCTATATTTGTCCATGATTAATTTCTTATATTTGCTTTTAAACTGTGTAATATTATTGCTTTGTCTGATGTCATCATCAAGGCTATTCCACAGGATCACCCCACAAAGTGATATGCACATGCTTTTTTGTGTCGTGTGGACACTAACTTGTTTCAGATTTAATTTCCCTCTTAGCTCATATCTCGCCCCTCTGTCACTGAATAATTTTTGAATGTTTCTTGGGAGTAGATTGTGTCTTGCTTTAACCTCTTAAACTCCAGGGTCCCCCAATTGGGGGACCCTGAGATTCACGGCAGCAAAATACCTACAACGCCACGCTAATTAAGTAGCAATATAGTCATATTACACATCAAATGAAACAGGAGAGCCTCTGCTACAAGCACATATAAGTCATTTTTACATACACCAAGCACAACTCAAACAGCAAGCATATTAATGTTCAAATATCAAAATCTGAGTAGCGTCAGAAAATCAACCCATTCTCCACATTTCCATGTCTCCCTCTCTGATACTTCATGCTACACAAACAGAGATATACTCTATTAATTTAGGGTATGTCATTTTCAAACAGAAACCTAAAAAAGAGGCTGGGGCTTAAGAGGTTAAATATGATTTGTAGAGTTTTAAATTTTATTAGATCCATGAATTTCAGAATGTTTGATTTTAAAAACAGTGCATTTGAGTGTTCTCGGTAACCCACATGATGCATTAACCTTACTGCCCTTTTTTGCATTGTGCATATTTTTTGTAAGTTGCTCCTGTACGTATTACCCCAGACTTCCACACAGTAGCTGAGATATGGTAGAATTAGAGTGTTATACAGCATGAACAGTGTTTTTTGTTTTAGCATATGTCTAGTTTTCCATAATATCCCGACACTTTTACAGATCTTGGAGCACAGATATTTAACATGAGATTTCCAAGAGAGCTTATAGTCTAACACAACTCCCAGAAACTTATATGCATAGACCCTTTCTATAATTTCCTTATTAATTTTGACTTGTACCTCTGTATTTATTTTACGCTTACGAAAGAACATGTATTTTGTTTTGTTCAAGTTTAAGGACAATTTGTTTCTATCGAACCAGTATTTAATTTTACCCATTTCTTTTGTGACCACCTCTAATAACTGATTTAAATCCATTCCAGAACAAAATATATTTGTATCATCAGCAAAAACACCAAATTTTAGCAAATCTGATACTTCGCAAATGTCATTGATATATAAAATAAACAATTTGGGACCCAGTACTGAGCCCTGTGGGACCCCACAAGTAATATTGAGGCACTTTCATTTGTGTTGGCCCATCTGGACTTTTCAACCAGTCCAAAGCTAAACCTCTGATACCATACCACTCCATTTTTTAAGCAGAATTTCATGGTCTTTTGTATCAAATGCTTTTTTAAGATCAATAAATATTCCCGCAGCATATTTTTTATTTTCGATACAACTCGTTAATTCCTCAACCAACTCCATTAAAGCCATTGAGGTTGATCTGGCTGATCTGAACCCATACTGACTGTCCATTAATAAATTGTTTTGTTCAATAAAATTGTCCAACCTTGCAACAAAAAGTTTTTCAAGTATTTCTGAGAATTGGGAAAGGAGTGATATCGGCCGATAATTAGTATAAAGATGTTTATCATTTGCTTTGTATACTGGGATAACCTTGGCAATTTTCATTTTATCTGGGAATGTACCGGTTTGGTATGATAAATTGCATATATGAGATAGTGGATCTATAATTTCTTCAATTGTTTTCTTTATCAAACTCATGTCAATGTCATTCCAATCTGTGGAAGTTTTATTTTTACATCCATTTACTATTTTCATAATTTAATTTTTTTCTATTTTTCCCAACAGGATTGAGTTTGGATTTCTTTCTCCGGAGTCCTCAATAATGTATTTATTTCCAGTATTATTTATTTCACTTGCCAGTATTGGACCCACATTCACAGAAAAGTTATTAAATCCTTCAACCGCCTCATTCATGTTGGTAATCGCTGTGTCGTTATCAGTAAAAAGGTCTGGATAGTTTGGTTTGATTTGTTTATTCCTAATAATTCCATTTAATGTATTCCATATTCCTTTAATGTTGTTTCTGTTATTCTCTAATATTTTGGTATGATAATCCCTTTTACATGTCCTTATTATACTAACCAGTTTGTTTTTATATTTCTTATATTTTAGCTCTGCCTCTTTCGTTCTGTGCATAATAAATTTCCTGTAAAGTGTTTTTTTTTTTACAAGCATTTTGCAGTCCTTTGGACATCCATGGTTTTCTGGAAAGTTACTCTTGTTACTATATTGTTTTGATGGGCAATTCCTTTCATATAAAGTTATGTATATATCTAAAAATAAATCATATGCTTTATTTATATTGGTTTCTTTAAATACATCACTCCAATTATAATTCCGTAAATCATTTCTAAATGCAGATATTGATTCTTCACTTCTCACTCTCCTGTATATGATTTCATTAGACTCCTTCTTTAGATAATTACAATCATATATTAAAGGAAAGGCAGGTGGTCACTAATGTCCTTCATTAATCATCCACTCACAGTGTTGTTATCCAAATTGTTAGTGAATATATTGTCTATCTGAGTGGCAGCGTGAGATGTTATTCTGGTAGGTTTTGTAATTGCAGGATATAGACCAATGCTATACATTGCTTCAGTGAATTCATCTATCTTCTGGTGTTTATTGGGATTTAATAAATCTATGTTAAAATCCCCACAGATAAAGCTGACCTTTTGCTTTGTTTTGGAAAACAACTTTTCCATATTTTCAGTAAATATTTCAATGCTAGATCCTGGTTTTCTGTACACACAGCTAACAATAACATTTTTCATTCTTTCCATACATATCTCAATTGTAATGCATTCCATCACATCATCAATGATTATAGATATGCAGCTGACAACTTTGTAGTTAAGTCCTTTGTCCACAAAGAGAGCCACACCACCTCCACTTTTGCTCGCTCTATTAACATAATTAAATACATAACCTTACAAATTGAAATCTGCTCCCTTGTCTGCATTTAACCATGTTTCCAAAACTGCTATAATATTAAAAGATTTTTTAAATTGTCCTAAAAACTCTTTTATATTCTGGAAGTTTGCATATAGACTTCTACTATTAAAGTGAATGATCGATATTCCATGCTCATATTTGATATTTTTGTTAAATTGTCCCTCTGTGTAATAGCAGCAGTTAGTATTTATGATATTGTAGAAGTTATATTCTGGATCTATATAATTTTCCACTTCCATTTTGGAGTATGAATGTACAATATACAGATATGGTATACAATATTATATTATATTATATTTCACATACTATAGCAGTATACAGAAACCATGTTCAATGCAGTTTGCAGACTTTACTTAGTATATTGGGCTTTAAGATCTCTCAGAACTTATCTAGTTGTGCAATGTTTCTGATGCACAGGACTTTAACTTGTTCTGGTGAGCCTTTTGTTTTAATATAGACCTTGCAGTTGGCAGACCAAGTAGATTGGATCTTGCCCTGTTTCCGTAAGAAGCGTGCTTTCCGTGCAATTTCTGCATTTTTCTTAGTGAGGTGTTCATTTATGTACACATTTGAGCCCTTTAGTTTCCTCCCCTACCTAAGTAGGTCAACCTTGCATTACCTATTTATAAAGCAGACAATTACAGCAAGTTTATCCTTCGGGTTCGTCATTGGAAGTGTGTGGCAGGCTTCAATATTATTTTTGTCGATAGTTATGTTCTTGCCAGAGAGGAATGTAGCCACCTGATCTTCTGTTGAGTCCTCATGGTCTGAACTGTCTGTCCCCCTGTCACCTGTCAGGGCTTGGGAGTACGACCGTGGTTTGATGGCTAATCCAGTTATGATGACATCATTTATTCTTGAGTACTGTTCCAGATCTGATACCTGGTTTTCCAAGAAGACAATCTTCTTCTCCTGTTCCTCATTCAGTTTTTTTAAGTTCCCAAATTTCCTGCACCAAGTTCATCATAGTACGTTGCTGGTTGGCTATGGTTGCCATTTCATCATGCATCATGTTCATTGCAGCCTTTAACTCCTCAATGTCTCTCTTGATTTCCTTTGTGCCCATCTCGGCTCCGAAAAAAAGGTAATCTCGTTCCGGCTGTAGAAAAGACTCCACTTCGGGTTTTCCTAGCTTCCACTGACTATTACGCAAGAGAGGAATCCGGTTCCCGCGACAAGACGGAAATAATAATAAAAAAAATAAGAAAAAATCCGTTCCGGATCTTCTATGCAACCTCCGTAAGTGCCCGACCAAGACCAGTCATAGCGTCAAGAGGTAAAAACAATTCTGAGATGTGGAAGTTTATTGCAAAGTGAAAGGCAGGAATAGCCACTACTATGAATTCCCAACTTCAAACTTTTATTAAGAACCACAAGAAGCTTGAACGCGAACAGTTGTCACGTCACTCACTCCCCTGCCAGACACCGATGCATACTCATTACACATACATTAGACGAAGAGTTGCCGTGGAACGCCGTACCTTCCAGGCTAACCCCGTCAGCAATGGGATGCAAGTGTTCCGAGATATTCGGCTACCCGAATTCTGAGCCACCCTGGGCGGGGTTTTAGTGAACATTCATTACGGAGGTTGTCGGCCTCGCTCGCGCGTTCAGCAGTCATTCAAGGCAAGTGAACCGAGAGGAGCTGAATATCCTGATGTAGCTCAGTTGTTAAACAACGGTGTAGCCTACTTATAAAGCGTTTTAGATGTGGATATGTGATAATGTGGGGAATGGTGACTGATTGGACAACAGCTGATGCGAGAGAAAGAGTAATATCAAGCAATTTGGCGACCGTGTTAACCTCTTGATCCATGGGAAGCTCATACCTGGTAAACAGTCATTTCAAACAACATAGAGCTATTTAGATAACATTACACAATTTAGCGAGCTTGTTGTCCTGGGCTACTACACCAACAACAATTTCTGTATAATGGAAGGCTCCATTTTGCATCCAAGTTTGTAATTTGAAATATTTCCATTGTATTGTGTGCTAATTTTGGTCAATTGAAGTCCTACATCATGGCCACCTGTGCTGCTGAAATGAAGTCTGCAACAAATAGCTTGGCTACTAGGCTGTAGCCGACATGAAACAACAAACACAAATGGGCTTGGTGGTAAAAATGTTTTATTACACTGGCTCTTCACAGCCTGGGCAAGTAAATGTTTTTTCAATGTCTGGCCAGTTCATGCATTCACAGTGGTACCAGCCATGGCAGCAGTCACATTGTATCTTGAAAGACAAAAGCTACAGGCTGGACATTAGTATTAACTCAAGCATGTAACCATTAAACAATGCATTTTATATTGTTAGGCTACTATTCATGCCCAGGTATCTATATGGTCTTCTGTTTAGGGATACACATCTCCACACAGTAGGCACACCTACCCTAGATCCTCTGAAAGGAACAAATATACTATCTCATGCCATCGTTTTTGTACTCCTATCTAAAAACATGCAGTGAAGTTGGTTTAAAATATGCTACCTGTGTGCTCCAGTAAAAAGATTGCTATATCTTTTCTATATTTGGCTGTCTTCCTCTGCACAGGGGAACTTCAGATCACCGCCTGTGACAACTGCCTCTGCAAACTAAGCCATAAATGTTAGATTCAACAGGGTTCTTAAAGTTATGAAGACAATTTAATCAACGTAAAACATTTTCATATGCCAGCTTGCTCACTTTATATGTAAACACACCAAAGGATGTCCCATCGGGCTGGAGGCTGTTGGGTACGGTTTTGCAGGTCCATTTCCCCGTGATGCCTTTACTGACCATAAAATTCCTTTGAGAGGGAGAAGTTATTAGCCTAAAATGTGAAAACATGAATATGTTTACGTGCAAAGCAGAATTTTGTCCATTTTTTTTTTACTCACTGTATGACTTTCTTGCAGTAAGCAAGCTTTTGTTGGCTCTCTCCACAAGAATTGAAATATAAAATGGATTTTGTTTGTGGGTATATAACCTGTAATGATAAACAAGAGTCAAGACCGTGCTGTGTATGGGAGAACATATGAAATGAGTGATACTGACCACAAGAGTCCAATGGTCTCCCTCATTTACTGCACCCATTATGAGGTTGTAGGCCTGTGGATTAAACTAAAGTGGGGGAAATAGATTTTGCTTTTTGTGATTAAGAATCCTAAAAATACTTTGAGCAAAGAATGTCTATTTGGAAGATGATGATTACCTGCTTCATTTTGCCAGGCTTTTTATTCCAGATGTTGTTAAGCTGGAATGTGCCCATTGCGTAGCCTTTATGGACGCTTGAGACCAGCTTGGTTAAAAAAGCATTAATAACCTGTGTGATAAATGTAATGTTTTAAATCACAGCAATAATATCAAGAAGTCCATTGGAACATTAAGATAATATCCAAGGCAACCTCGCTTTCAAGTCTTTCCCCAGGTTTCAACCGCTCCAGGTCCCATGTGAAAATCTTGTATGGGCCAATTTTGCTGCAAAGCTTTCCTCCCATCCTCTTTGCCCACATTTTTTCCAGCACTGTGAGAAAGGAGGAGAATATTGTTGTGTACCAGTGTGCTTTCCAGATTCAGAGAAAAACATAACTGACATGCACTGTATGGGCACCTGCAGCAGGGCTCTCGGGGGCAGGGACAGCAGTAGCAGCATCGGGGTCTTCGGTGGTAGGGGCCGCAGCAGGAGGAGCCGGAGCAGCAGCAGGGGCAGGAGGAGCAGGAGCAGGGGCAGCAGTAGGGGCAGGAGGAGCAGGAGCAGGGGCAGCAGTAGGGGCAGGAGGAGCAGGGGCAGCAGTTGGGGTGTCTGGGTTGGCTGTGGTCATTGGAGAGACAGGGGGAGCACTGGGGGACTGATTGAGTTTTATGCGTTTGGCTGGTGGTTCTTCAAAATGTATTAAATGGTCCAGATTGACTTTTGGACACAGTTTGCCCCTGTCATCCATTAAATCAATGCTCTTCCCCTCAACTTTCATGACAGTATATGGCCCTTAAAAGTTTGGGTCAAGCTTGCCACCCTTCCTCTGCTGACTGCGTATGTTCTGCCTCATGACTCTGTCCCCTACTTTCACATGAACATGTGCGCCCTGCTGCTGCTTCCTTTTTAGAATCTTCTGCTGCACCTTTTCCATGTCGGCAGGGACAATTTTATTTATTTCATCTTGCCTTTCAATGGCATAGAAGACAATCTCATCCTCTACTCGGTCCTCAATGGTTTCATTAATCTAAATATAAAGTAAAAATTGTATATGAATTGTAATTGGCAACCACCGGCACATATTAACTGTGTGTTACATCTTATCTGAGCACACCTCATGATGGTCAGGTATCTGGCTTGGATCCCTCGCCTCTCTCCCAAACATGAGGAAATCTGGGGAGAAGCAGGTGCTCAAGTGCTTTTTGGTTTGCAGGGCAAACATGGTTGATTCAAGATAATCCACCCATTTATCAGGCTTGTTGTTAACCAGTTTGCTGAGGCATCTGAAAAAGAATAATGTACATTATTAGTTTTTATCAAATGCCTAATCTGGCTGATTGAAATGTTTGTTAGAGATTTTTACCTCTGAATGGTGTCGTTCATTTTCTCCACCAATCCATTAGTTTGTGGGTGATGTGGAGCACAGAGGCTCCTTTTTATCCCCAGATAATCACACAGTGATTGATTGATCTATGTAAAGCCCCCACCCCACACAAAAAAGAAGAGAAAAAACTATTAGGAATAGGAAAAAAAATAGGAAACAGTTACTTCCATTAATGACTTCATGAAGAAACTAACCTGGTTCACAAATTCCTTGCCCTGGTCAGTCAGTATGCGTTTTGGTGCTCCAAACCTGTAAAATAGCTTCGAAATGCACCTGGTGACGTCCTCAGCAGTCTTCGACTTCAGAGGGAAAGCCTCTGACCACTTGGTAAATAGTCCACCATTACGCAGATGTATTCATACTTCTCCTCAGTTTGGCTGACCTTCCCTATAAGGTCCATGCCAACGATCTCCCACGGCTCAGACACCTAAAGAAAATTGTAAGGTGGGCCTGAGGAACACACACTCAGTTTGCATTAAACAATTATTTTTATCTTTAAACATACTTACCACAATGGGGGTGTATTGAGATTTATTTTTAATTGCCGTCTTTTTGCCCTGACATTCTGCGCACTGCTTTATCTGTGAGTCAGGGGATTGATAGAATTCATTGTGAAAAAGTAAAATACTCTGATTTTACCACAAAGGACCCAGGTTTCTGATACTCACCCATGTCTTGACATCTACAGACATGCCAGGCCAGTAAAATCTCACTCTGAGGGAATGCAGAGTTTTTTCCACCCCACAGTGGCCACCAGTTTTTTGGCTGTGGAATTCATGGAGGAGGTTCTCTACCTCCTCTCTCTCCTTTACCACCTTCACCCAATTGCCATCACGCCTGATGTCATGTAGTTCATTGTCTAAACATAAAGTTGGTCCAAAAAGTTAATTATGAAGTCATTCAGCTTTTTACTTGGTTTTCAATGTACTACATTTCACTCACCTTTGAGGCCAAACTTTTTTTGCTCGTCTCAGTATAGCGTGCCTCTGGGTCTTATTCAAATTATCAGGCAATACTCCATGCATTTTCAACTCCACCAGCTCCTGATATATGGAGGCCTCCATCTCTCCCTCTGTCCCTCACACACACACTCTCTCTCTCTCTCCCTCTCGCTTACTCTCAATATCTGTCTCGATCTCAATCTATATACCTCTATCTAATATATCGCCACACACACACACACACACTCTCTCTCGCTTACTCTCAATATCTGTCTCTATCTCAACCTATATACCTCTATCTAATATATCGCTATCTCAGTCTCAATCTAAATATCTCTATCTCAATCTATATGTCTCTAACTATCTCTATCTCAATCTGTATGTCTCTATCTCAATCTATATCTGTAACTGTCTCTACCTCAATCTATATATCTTTAACTATCTATGTCCATATCTCAATCTATATATCTCTAACTATCTCTATCTCAATCTCAATCTATATATCTCTAACTCTATCAGTATATCTCTGTCTCAATTTCAATCTCAGTGTCTCTATCTCTCTCCTTTACAAACCCACAATGGGTCTATCATGGTATGGGGATATTTGTAAGGTTGGTTACTCTAAGGATTGTGGGTTGTTTTGCATCACACGACTCATTTGGCTTTTGAAGGGCTATGCATCTTTACTATCCTATATTTCTTATCACATTCTAATTTAGAATTTAATCACTCCGTATAGGACAATTATTTACATCCATCTGATGTAAGCCGGCAATACTTTAGGTCACCATATCAATGGTCGACTGAATGATAGCCTTTCATCTCACCATCCAAGCACTTTATAGACAGTGCTTCTAAGGTACGCACTTTATAGACAGTGCTTCTAAGGCTCATTAGGCCCACATTAAGTGATGGCAATAGCCAGTAGGACTTAAGCCCATACTTCTTCCAAAATGAGAATTATGACAATGATTGTAAGAGTTTTATTTTTAGATAGTTTTATTCATGACCTCATACATGACGAGGCAAAATAAATATGTACACACATGAGCACATACAAGGAAGGAGCACAGACTGTTCACAACAATTCAGTTGGTACAACTAGGCCTATATGACAGACAACAGATAAAACTTTTGCAATTCAGTGAAAAGCATAATCAGCCATATGTGCCTTATGTCTCAGACAATTCAACAGGACTACGAAGGGGAAGAGATGTTCCAAGGTGTGTGCCAAGTGCTTTTAATTGCCTAATGGCCTACCAGTGGCATTAAATAGCAGGCAGAGAGTATGAATCTCAAGTGAATTCTCAAGTTAGCACAAGGACCACAGACACTACAGGATGTGCTTACAAAAAATATTGGGAGGTGGGTATATCCTATTTCAGAAATATGACAGGCAGGTGAACTGCATTGACTTTCGTTTAGCTACAGCCTAGTAGGCCTAATGGCGCAGCCACTTTAAGTTTATCAAAATAGCCTCAACAAGAGCAAGAGCAACAAGAGAAAAGAGATTTCTGACTTCCGCCAATCATAAAAATGTAATGGAGTCGTCCATGGACTAAGGTCTACCTATGGTGAAAATTTCCTGAAGATCCGTCCAGTAGTTTCCGAGAAATCCTGTCCACAGACAAACAAACTAACAAACAAACAGACGGACAAATAAATAAACCGACTCGATCGCATAACCTCCTGGGGCGGAGGTAATTATAGGCCACAGCTTAACACAGGGAGCTTTGTATGCAAAAAGAGAACAAGATAACCAAATTGCTTAATGTTACACTTGCCTACTCTCGCATCAGCTGTTGTCCAAACAGTCACCGTTCCCCACATTAACACATATCCACATCTAAAACGCTTTAAAAGTGGGCTACGCCGTTGTTTAACAACTAAGCGAGATCAGGATATTCAGCTCCTCTCGGTTCACTTGCCATGAATGACTGCTTAACGCACAAGCGCGGCCGACAACCTCCGTAATGAATATTCACTAAAACCCCTCCCAGGGTAGCTCAGAATTCGGGTAGCCGAATATCTCGGAACACCGGTTTGCGGAGACACAGCAAACAGCCAAACCACCACAGCTAAATCGACTGCACAGGAATAAGTGGAGACTTACCCAAGCGCAGGCAACCGCCTGGTGAGGAGTCACTGGATTTGATAGCACGTACAGTCCCCGGACTCAGTAGCACAGCTGATAAGTGCTAATTTTCCCGAATTTGCCAGCTATGGAGGGCGACTGGCCAGTCAAGCCTGATGCTTATGAGGCAACCACAGTGACCGGTCCTCAGAGCTGACAAGGCTTAGACCGATAGAGAGGTAACAATGAACGACCAGCCACACTCCGGTACGAGTAACGTGAACGAGCAGCGTGTACAAGCGGAAGCGGGAGATTTGGCGTACACCCATTTTTTTGGTGTGCGCAAGTTTGATAAATGAGGGCCATTAAATGTACTTAGGTACCAAAAGTATTTTATGAAAGAATATACTTAAGTTTCAAAAGTGCGAGTACAAGTACAAAGAATTTTTCATAGTACGCATAGAAAGAAGCAAAGCAACCGCTCTTTGTTCTCTCCTTGTGCTCTTTAATCAATTTTCAGGTGAATGAAAAATACAGTGTTCAAAAAAACAAACAGGCAGTCTCTCCTTTATTTTCTTCTTCTTTGAGTTTACTGGCAGTTTTAAGAACCACTATAATGGACATTAATTAATAGTAGAATTACTATTAATGGTACTACTCTAAGTAGTATCGATACCATGCTGAATTTTTGCTTCAGTAAACTGATTTTTCTTAACTACTAATTGGCATACCATTTGCTCACTGTAGCTGCAGTGGTTGCTAGACGACAACGATTTTTTCTGTAGCAAGAGATACATTTTTTTGAACTGCTGGATAGATACTATGAGCAAGTATATTGAGCAGTTTGCACATCAGGCTTAGCCGAGGAGTTTTATTCAGGCAACTCCTGAAAAACATGGATTGGAGTGAACTCGTCCATATTCTAAACCGTGTTCGAACTCGGCTTGCTTGTGAATATTCAATAACTGATCTGAGAGTGCCGTCTAGTGGTAGAATATTGTAACTGCGCACATAAATGTGCAGCTCCATGTCCGCTGGCGGACACATCTGCACAAAGACACCCTGCTGAGCACCGTTGTTCTTCTCAAACACGCCAAATCCAGATAATCCTAAAATGATGAATTCCATTCATCTTTTAATTTGTAACGAGTAAAAAAGTGGCCAGTGTCAAAGTAATGAAGTGAAAGTATACTTATTATTTTTTAAACGTAGTACAGTAAAAGTCCAGGTTTAAGGTATAAATCCTCAAACTATTCAAGTATTGTAACAAAATGCATGTACTTTGTTACTATACATCTCTGATGATAGTGTATCTCAAGTCCCTTCATTGTACCCGTCTTCTCGCCTATCAGTTGCGAGATTCAATAGGAAGATTAAGGAAATAATCCTGGTATCGGCTGCGAAATTCAAAAGGGTGATAGAGGAATGTAACACATCGTACCTATCTATCGTGAAAGAATCTTAACAATGGTCGGAATGAGATGTTAATTCCCCTATTCAGCCTTGCAAACGAAACTGTCCTCCATGCTTGTAACTGTCGTATCGGTTGCAAGATTGAATAGGGAAATTAAAAACACATTCTGACCATTGTTATGATTCTTAAACACTAGATTGGTATAATGTGTTACATTCCTCTATCTATATGGAATCTTGCAACCGGTACCAGAGAAAACAAGCATGGAGGACTGAATCAAACCAAACCAATCTAGCATGAAAGATTAGCATAATAATGGTCGGACTGTGCTCGTAATGGAACAAAATCGTACAGAACTTTTTAAAAGATGGGGATGCTAGCTAGAGCAAGCACATCATATGCATCCGCTATATGAATATTTAATCCAACTTTTGCTGTCCATTAGACAAATAAACATTCATTTTCGTAAATTGGCCACCAATATCGCCAAGAAAAATTCATTGGCGTCAAAAATTGCACATTATGAACATTCTATATGTACAAAATGTGTTTTAATTCAACAGTGGGCCTACATTTACCTGATTATTGCAGTCTGTTGCTAGACTGGATTCAGGTACTGGTTGTGTTACGTTGATGTAGTGGGTACAACAATGTAATGGAGAAGTAGCTACTTCAATGACCGGGTGGCAAATCCAGCTCGGCGTGATCTTTTAAGATTAATATTTTCTTAAATGTATTGTTTTCATTGGTGTCGGTTACAGTCGCTCTCATAGATACACCATAGAAGCGACCACCACAACTGCTTCTGTTCAAGTGAACCAACTCATGAATTCTTCCGGTATTCTTGAAAATAGTGAAACATAGTAGTGCTGGCGCCACTTCCACCGTGTATGTAAATAGTCCATCACACGCATAAATGAATGCGATGCGTTCAATTCCACTTTTTAATTTCCGTTTCTGCGGCAAACTCTCAAATCCAAGATCCAACAACAGCAAAGTATTCAGTTTCTGTTGCAATGTCTCAACGCCGAAATTCTGAGACCCATGTATTTATAATGCAAATACACAGACCAGTAAATGCAAGTGAGGTCAACGCCCATCCAGCCAGCCAGCCAATCGTCCGCCAGCCAATCGTTGAAGTGCGTCCCATCCAGCTGACCAATCGCTGAACGTCAATCTTCTTCCCCACCGGCCAACCAATCGCTAAACAGCCAGCCAGCCAATCGTCAGCAAACCAATCATTGAAGTGCGTCCCATCCAGCTGACCAATCGCTGAACGTCAATCATTGAACTTGATCACTCAGGCAGGCAGTCAGTCACTCACTCACTCATTCACTCAAAGACATTCGCATTTATAGGGGCCTGGCCGCTGCTCGGCCCAGCCCAAAAATCATCTAGAACAATGTAATACAATCCAACTATACAGTCCAAATATTATAAAAATAGAACTCGAACCACTTCCAATTCTGCTTGGCCCTCTCTTTCTAAATGGGAATTTCAGGAATGTGTGTCATAGAAAGCTGATGCTATGGACACTGAATATGCCTGTGGTTACGTTGTGACTATCATGCGATTCTTATCTTTGCAAGGAAATACAAGTGCAGTTTCCCTCCTTTGAAAGTTGAAAGGCCTTACAGAATCACTACCACAAGGCTTCATAACATGCACATTATTCGCTTATAATTTCATTAGTTCACCCTTACTTTTACCAATATACAAATTGAAACTCAACAGCTTTCGGAAGTGAACTGACATGGCCGGTTGCGATCTGAGAGTATCGGGGTTACCCCTGCTGCTCCGGTGACGTCACTTCGGCTGCTTTAAATTGAAGGCCAGTTCCACCGCAACCTATCACCACCCCACACGAGAACTTGAGCAGCGAATCAGCGGCAGGTAATGGCAGATCTACTTAGGTAGAAGACAACTCAGGACACAAAAACTCAGCACACACACACTGCAGGCACAGCCAGTTTGGGGCATCTACAAGGTACAATATACAATAACAAAATACCTTGCGACTGCAGTCATCACAACGTCCATATGTGCACTTCCAGCTTGGTATAAATTCAGCCCAAAAACTGCAGTTAATCATTTATTTTCCATTGCATGGTCATTCGTAATTATTAAAAGAATAGCAGATGTGCATGCTTGATGCTGTGACTTTTCAGCAAGTTTTAAGATAAGATACAAAACATGAAGTTTCTGTTATTTTGTGCATGCGCCTAACTTACATCACAGCACTGCACAAACACAGTATTTGTAGTTCAGCCTGTGATGTGAATGACACACTGTTCGAGAGGGGTATCAGTGTATAGACATGATGCTACAGATTCGCTGATGAGGCTGGACACCGTCTGCGCTGTTATGGCCCCCAATTTGTTATTACAATTTACAACGCAACAGCAACAGCAAGGGATGACAGACACAATTTAAAACTTAAACACATTTAATTAAACAGACAACTAAACAACTAACTACGCTACTGACCAAGATTGATTAACAAGACAAAAAACAGAAATATTTACAGTCCCTTTTGGTTGGGTTCGTTGGTGATGTCCTGGGTGAGGAAAATGCTCAAACACAGGCAAAAATCCACAAAAGAAACTTCACAGGTCTTGAACAGAAATGACAGGTCACATGTATCATTCTCCTTGCAATTTCTCCTACTACTTTACGGTCTCAATTCTACTCCTTATATACTCTTTTGCAGACCCCACCCACATTTAGACCTTTTTTTTAAAATTTTCGGGGACTTGCCCCAGACACGTCTGAAACATGTCCAAACATAGCTCCAGTCTGAGCTGAATAAAAAAAAGGTAAATACTGCCATCTAGTAGCCTATATTCACATTACAGCGCAGAGAAAATATGAGGATCCCCGAGGAAAGAAACAAATGAGAACAAAACGAAGATTGACTCTATGTATCTTCCATATCTGGGCTGCTGATCATGCGAGGATTTAGGAATTTGCTAATCCTGCATAAGGGGAAGGAAAATAATTCAGTATTCAAACCCCACTAATATCGAATAAAATCAGCACTTTTTCGGCTTACCTTGATGTTCGAGTACCCAGAGAATCATTCGGGTTGTAAAAACGCGAGCGTGAATATAGTCAAGAAAATTTAGAGTTTAATTTCTAGTGCTGAGAAACGTGGTAATAGCATCGGCAGTAGCTATGTTACGGATGACGCACCGGGTTGCGAGAGTATGCATTCACACTATTAAAATGAAATTCTAATAATGAACGTGTGTGCACCCTGCAAGTCAGCTGGGATGGGTTCGAGTTCCAGGTATAGAGAAAGTATGGGTTTAATGAGCTTTGAGCATTTGTACGCTAAAAGTAATTTCACTTGTCAGAATTGGCTAAATACTTTGATCAACGTCATCTACTATAAAACTTATCAAATCAATAAGCACGGGCAGTGCTATGTGCGGTTAGATTATTGTCTTGAATCCAGTAAAAATAGAAGCCGCAAGCTAACAAGCTCGAAACGTTTCACTTCCTACGAATACATTTCGCTTTTAACTGTGTGGAAAAGGAGATTGAAGGTCATCTTATATAGTTCATCAACATTTTATATTCCTATTAGGTATATAAATAGTTGTTCCAAACTATGAATTTAATCCGAGTGCTATGTTTGCCCATTCGGTACAGAGCTGTTGCATGGGTTTCACAGTGGATATAGTAAGCTACATTTCCGGAGAACATTGGTCGTGAACACGCGTCCTGTGTGGAATGCTTTGGGCGCGGACTGTTGTCACAGATACCTCAGGCATTGGCGCGTTCATGAGCCCCACACTACGCATGCGCGAACGAAAAGTCACACAGCGCATGTCCGCATGCCCCCAGAACTATGGCCTCATGTCGGTGTGCTGCGCCACTGAGCCATTTCCATTGAAACGAATGGGCGGCCATTTTCGGTTCAGTATCCAGTTCTTATAATACATCCATGGTGCATCTCAAACCCTAGGCTGCATTTTTAGGGGTCGTCACGCACTTCCATTCACCAAACTAACATTTAGGGTTAGAGGCTGACCTCTTGGCTGTGCTGTAGCGCTGTTTGTTGGTGATCACGCTGCTAGAGTTGAGAGAGGAAGTCGTATGGGATTGAAGCCGAGAATTACCTTTGTGTTTACTGGGTTTTCTTAAAATAATTTGTGTGTTAAGACTCAAACAATAATAGAGATTAGACGATTTGCTCCCGAGGTATAACCCTTGTCACAGTAGGGACAGGGAGAATCTTCCCCCCGTATCTTTCCCCTTTTTCCCCCTGTAACAACGGTGAGCAAACAGCCAAATTAATTTGCTAATCTGGTCAAATAAAAGCGACGGGGGCTTTTTTGGGGGGTTTCAGTCTCCTGGGAGCAAAGCAAAGTAAGGTAAAATAAAATAAATTTAAACGCTAAATTAAGAGAATAAATTAAATGCTAAATAATTGTGGAACTAAGTGAATTGTGCGGTATACAAAGTAAAACAGTTTTCAGGGACTGTGGTACTCGCCTGTTTTTTTTTCTGTAGCTGATTTAGCAAACGAACCCTTGCTAGTTCTCAGCGCCAAGAATATAATCGAATTACCTCGATATCTAACTATAGCCCGGCTTGGTTCATACTTGGTTGCTTGCCTTTCATACAGTCTTCTAGCCCATAAATATTGACGTTCACCAGGGTTTTTAGTCCCCATCGTTCTCTATCCTGACTGCATTGCCGCATAAACGCATTGCCAAGCTGAATATTAACTCGAACCGGGGTTTTTGCATTTTCTCGCATTTTATTATTACCGAAGGGCTCATCTGATTAAACTCATTGTAAATACCCTATCTTCGTATTTTCCTCCGGTTGCTCTGCCTTGATCAGCTGATTAAAGTTTAACTGCTTGTTTGAGTGCTTAGGACAGCTTGTTGGGGGAGGTACTGTGTTTATTTCACTCACATAGTGAAGGACTTGTCTATTCGGTCCGTTTTAAATAAAGGGAACCGCGGCTTTACTCTTTTCTCGGTTACCCTTGGTTGTATTTGCGGCGAGCTAGCTAGATAAGTACTGTTTGCATTCTTGGCTGGGGATCTGAGATTTAGTATTTTGTTAGTGGTGCAGCAGTCACTTGACTGGTTCGTTAGGTTAGGTTGGAATTTAAAAGGTAAGTTTTTATCGGAGTGCTCCGTCTCCTCCAGTTTCTCCTGGGTGCTGAAGCCAGTCTGTTTTATCTGGGCTCTCAGCTAAGCCCTGTGATATTTTTAGTTTAGTATATCAATACTATTGGGACTATATAAACTCAAGCCAGCTATTAGGAGTGCTTATTACATATAGAGTTTGGCTCAGTTTGGTATTTCATTTCTGTTAACTGAAACTAAGCCTCTGTTAAAAGAGGCTTATAATCAATTTACATTGTTTCCCCGGGGTTTCTATTGTAACTGCTGCTTAGGGCTTCATAGGTTAATAAATAAATTAATAAATTGTGGTTCCTCGGCTTCTATCTCGGCATTAGTAATTTTCTTTAATCTAGGGTGAGCAAAGTCATTAGGTAGGGGGTTCAAAATGTGGCCAAAACTATGTGACGGTTGCAGGATGATTGCACTTTTGGAAAGAGATTTACAGGGTAGGTTTGTCTGCCACCGGTGCCAGCTAATTGAGCATCTGGAGAGCAAGATCCTTGATCTTCAGGGCCAGTTGGCGGCACGACATAGTTCGCAATCAGTAGAGTTCCTAGAGGAACTAAGTAGTATGTTGTTTAGAGAAATGGTGTGTACCCCAAAGCAGGGTGGTACTGGGATCCCAGAACAGGCAGGGAGAGAAAGTTGGGTGACTGTAGATCGGCAGCGCAGGAAAGGGCTTGCACGCCGTACGGCGACAGCTTTTCCAGTGGTTGAGGTGTCCAACCGATTCCAGCCCTTGCAGGAACTCAACTTGGCCCCTGACCCTGAGAGTGAGGGGACTGATGAGCAGCAGGGCACCCTGTTGGCCTCTATCCCTCAGAAAAGAGAGTTATTGATAGTGGGGGACTCAATACTTAGAGGAATAGATAGCTTAGTCTGTTCGCGCGACAATGAGTCTCGTACGCTGTGTTGCCTGCCTGGTGCCCAGGTAGGAGACCTCCTGGAGCGTGCGGACAAGCTCCTGGCCAGAGCGGGGAGGGATCCAGTTGTCATGGGCCATGTTGGGACAAATGACATAGGTAAGGGTAGGTTTGAGGTTCTGTAAGGAAAATTTGTGGAATTAGCTGAGAAGCTTAGTAGCAGATCCTCAACGGTAGTGTTCTCCGGGATTCTACCGGTACTACGTGCAAGCAGAGGTAAGCAGAATTTTATCTGGAGGTTTAACACGTGGCTATGAACCTAGTGTAGGAAAGAGGGGTATAGGTTTATGGGGCACTGGAACTTTTTCTGGGACAGGGGTGACCTGTTCAAGCCTGACGGGCTGCACCTGAACCGGAGGGGTACCTTTGCACTGGGCCAGCGTATGTTGAGGGTAGCACAGGATTATTTAAACTAGGGACCTGGGGGACAGGGAGGTTAGTGAGTGTTACACATAGGAAAATGCAGACTGCCCTGATGGAAGCTGACGGCGTAACATGCACTAACAATGTTTTACTTTTAAAGCAACAAAGCGTAGTGGGCGGCTTGAGGCGGCGGCCGCATGGGAAATCAAGGGGGAAGAGCATTAGTAATAACCTGAAATGTTTTTATTTAAATGCAAGAAGCATAAAAAATAAATTTCCAGAATTTGAGGCTGTAGTGATCAGTGAGGGCTATGACATAGGTGGGATTACAGAGACATGGCTATGTGAAGAGGCTGGAGATGAATATAATATAGAAGGTTATAAGCTCTTTAGGAAAGATAGATGTAACAGGCGAGGAGGGGGCATAGCACTCTATGTGAACGAAAACATTAATGTACAGGAAATCCCCGAAATTGAACATTCCTTGTCCTGTGAAGATATCTAGGTCAGGCCCATTGGCAAACACGAGACAGGTTTAAATATAGGAGTATGCTATCGACCACCAGCTTTGGACAGTACAATCAATGAAATGCTTTTTAGGAGGATTACGCAAGCTTGTAGTGGTGGTGGGACTATTATCATGGGGTCATTCCATGTCAGATCACCCAATGGATGTCACCCCACCCCCTCAGATTTTGCTCAAATTTGGTTTTTAGGGTGATTTTTGCTGGCAAAGCTGAAATTCTAAATATTAGCTCAATTAGACCAGTGGTTTCTGAGTTATGGCCCACCCAATTTGGCAAAAATCGCCCAAAATGGGGGTTCTGGCTGATGTTTGACCACCCATATCTCAGCAACCGGTGGGGCTATCACAATAAAATTGGTGTCTTTGGACTGGAAATTCACCAGGGAATCCAGGGAATTACATTTGATGTAGGAAAAAAATAAAATATGATGACCTTTTGACCTTTACTTTGACCTTGACCATGTTGACCTCGCAACCTTGACACAAAACCCACACAAAATTGTAGCCTCATATGTTCCCTATATTATATACAAAAACTAGAGGTGTATTTTCCCCTCATTTTCCACAAATCCACATCATATATATCTTGTCTGTGCAGTTTTGCCTTAATCTACCTGAATTTACAGCGTTTGAGTGATAGTCCTTCAATATTCTAGTGTGGACCTCAAATAAGGCTATTTATCTGAAAGAATGAAGAAAGAAGAGGGGAGATTTTGGACTATTTTTGAGATTGTGAAGTGAATTTGAAGATGTAAGTATGCATTCATCATTCTCAGTGATCATCTACAACACATTAACTTTTGAAAGGTGCTGTGCTGTCTACCTCAATTTTTAAGTTCCATACTTCCATCCCAGTGCACCCCTGGCTCTGCATGACAACTATGACTGATTATAACTTTTCTAATAAACTTAAATTTTAAAAATTGATCAGAAGTATAATGGTTGCGGCATGAGGACATAGTTTGTGTAGTGGATGCCCCATCACTCTGTTCCTCTTCATCCCGAGGACACAGCATCAGTAGAAATGATGTGATGAATATTTCTAAGAATTGTAGCATGTGGCCCCTTGATAATAAGTAGATTTGGATGTACTCAGATGCGTGCTGTAACTGAAATGCAAGTTCTCAGCTCAAGGATAAGTAATGAATGTTAGATATTCAAGTAAAACAATCATTAAAATAGTTCAGAACATTATAGAAAAACCTTTACAAAGTTTGTAGTGAATAGTGTTGAAGCATTACATTGTTTTACAGGCATTGGTGTAAAAACCGAGCTAAAATTGCAGAGACAAGGGATATATGGTGTGGATTTGTGAAAACTGAGGGGAAAATACACCTCTGGTTTTTGTATATAATATAGGGAACATATGAGGCTACAATTTTGTGCAGGTTTTGTGTCAAGGTCGCGAGGTCAACAAGGTCAAGGTCAAAGTAAAGGTCAAAAGGCCATTATATTTTATTTTTACCCCACATCAAATCTAATGTTTCCTTGGTGAATTTCCAGTCTAGAGACACCAATTTAATTGTGATCGCCCCACTGGTTGCTGAGATATTGGTGGTCAAACTTCGGCCGGTAACCCTGTTTTGGGTGATTTTTGCCAAATTGGGTGGGCCATAACTCAGGAACCACTGGTTGGATTGAGCTAATATTTGGAATTTCAGCTTTGCCAGCAAAAATCACCCTAGAAACCAAATATGAGCAAAATCTGAGGGGGTGGGGTGACAATTTTGATTTTTTTTAGGTGATTTGATATGTAATGACCCCATGGGAGACTTAAATTATCCTGGTATCAATTGGAAAATGGTGAAAGGACAGGGTAGGGGGGAGGAAGAATTTCTAGATGTTATAAATGATAATTTCTTGGTGCAGTATTTTAATAAACCTACCAGAGAGAAGGCAATTTTAGACTTCGTGCTCTGTAATGACCCCGGAAGAATTAGCAATGTTGAGGTACTGGAGCCACTTGGGACAAGTGATCACTCTGCTGTTAATTTTGATGTTTCATGGGAAGTTAAAAAGGTGTATTCTAAAACAAAAAGTTTCAATTTTGGGCGAGCAAACTTTGACAGGATGCGCTCATATCAAGCTGAAATAAAATGGGAGACACTCCTGGACTGTAAGTCCGTAAATGAGATGTGGGAAAGATTTAAGGGGGTTTTACTTGAATCACAGTGCAGATTCATTCCGAAGGTGTCCAAAAGTAAGCTGAAAAAGCAGAATCCTCAGTGGATGACCAAAAGTATTTGTAGAATGTTGAGGGAAAAGAGGAATCTTTATAAGATGTACATAAAGGATAACAATGAGAATAATAGGGCTGAATACTGTAAAATGCGGGCTGTGGTCAAAAAAGAGCTGAGGAATGCTAGAAGACTGTATGAAAGACAAATTGCAGAGGGGGCAAAAACTAACCCTAAGCGCTTCTTTCAGTACTGTAGCAGAAAAAGGAAAGTTAAAGAGCAGGTTAAGTGCATAAAGAATAAAAATGGATTGCTGCTGTATGATAACAAGCTTATTGCGGATGCCTTAAACAGTTACTTTGTTGAGAATTTTACCTCAGAGGGGGTCTTTATTTGGCCAGAGGGCACGTCAAATCCTCAAGATTATTTAGTGCAAATTGAGGTTCGGGATAACGAAGTATTAGACCAGTTGCATAAACTAAAAGCAGATAAGGCGGCGGGTCCTGATGGCTTATATCCTAGAGTGCTCAGGGAAGCTGGTGAGTTCATCTTTAAGCCACTATCCGCCACCTTCAGACGGTCTTTAGAAACTGGAGAAATACCAAATGATTGGAACCGTACCGAGCCAGGAAACTACAGGCCAGTGAGTTTAACTTGCATTTCGTGCAAAATATTGGAATCTATCATTAAAGATGAGCTGGACTTATTTCTTGAACGTAACAGTATCTTGAGGGATAGTCAACATGGTTTTTCGAAGGGAAGGTCATGCCTAACAAACCCTCTGGAATTTTTTGAAGAGGCCACCAGGACTTACGACAAGAGCAGGGCTTATGACATCATATACTTGGACTTTCAGAAAGCATTCGATACAGTACCGCATAAGAGACTAATTTTTTAAATGAGCTCCATTGGAGTAACAGGAGGTATTCTGAAGTGGATTCAAAACTGGTTACAGGACAGAACACAAAGAGTAGTGGTCAGTGATATCTCATCTGAGCTGGGTATGGTGGGGAGTGGCATCCCCCAGGGATCGGTGTTGGGACCCCTGCTGTTCCTCATTTACATTAATGACCTTGATAGGAATATTGAGAGCAGATTGATTAAATTTGCAAATGATACTAAATTGGGGGGTTTGGCAAAAAGTTTAGGGTCCACTAAAGTGATTCAGGACGATTTGGATAGAATCCTGAATTGGGCAGAAATGTGGCAAATGAAATTTAATCTAGCAAAATGTAAAGTTGTACATGTAGGTAATAAAAACATTAGATGGGATTACTTCATGGGAGGTTTAAAACTGGAATGTGCTGCACAAGAGAAAGATCTGGGAGTGATTGTTAACCAAACCCTCACATTGTGCCGTAGCAGTTAAAAAACCTAATCGGATGCTAGGATACATTGCCAAAAGTATTGAGTACAAATCTAAGGTGATGCTTCTTTTGTACAACACGTTCGTTAGACCACATCTGGAGTACTGTGTACAGTTCTGGGGACCATACTTTAGCAGAGATATAGAGGCTCTAGAGAAAGTTCAGAGAAGAGCCACCAAGCTTATTCCAGGTATAAAAGATGAAAGCTACGAGAAGAGGCTGAAGACTCTTTAGTCTTAGGAAAAGGAGACTCAGGTGTGATTTGATTGAGGTCTTTAAATATGTTAAAGGGATTAACAAAGTAAATCATGTAGGATTCCTTCGACCAAGTGTTGTGAGTAGAACTCGGGGTCACAAATGGAAGTTGACCAAAGGTAAATTTAGCACTGATATTCAGAAATATTTCTTCACCCAAAGGGTAATTTCAATGTGCAATAGCTTACCTGACCATATTGTTGAGGCAGAGACCTTGGGGGTTTTCAAGAGCAGGCTTGACCTAAAGCTAGATACCATTGAGTCATTTAGTATCTGAAGGGATGTATTCACAATAGTATAAAGAAACTGGCGAGCTTAGTTGGGCTGAAAGGCCTGTTCTTGCCATTCATGTTATGCTATGTTTGTTATGTAAAAGTTTGGTGAAATGAGTGTTAATGTGCATGCGTTAGTAATAAATTTGATTTTCTATAACAATTACACACAAACTTATTTTCCAGTCTGTCTCTAATTCACTTGCGTTTCTTTTGTTGTTCAGTATATTTCAATGTCTTTTCACAAAGTTTTCCATTGCATATTTGCGCATTGTGCAAACTAACAAATATACATATACTCAAAGGCAATGAACACACAACACACTAAATTTTGTTTTATTTTTGCTCAGGACCTGAGTAGTCCAATCTGAGTTCTCAAGTGACCATTTGGGTCACAATGTGTACCTCATTACACATGAATGATCATCATGTAACTCAACAGTGCGAGTTGGACTGTCATCAATCCATATTGAGTACGACATATGGGATTAGGAGTTGTATAAGTACAGTGGTTGAAATGAAGGAGGGGCTGTCTCCCCTATATAAAGGCATGATAAAAGCCATACAAGAAACATTTTTAAGTGTCATAATGCCACGTCTATCAACTGAACAACAGAACAGGGCCCTGGGTATGCTAGAGAGGCGGAGTAAGTGCCCGGCAAGTGGCTCACCGTTTTGGGTGTAGTATGTCCAGCATCAGTACGTTTTGGGTGTAGTACGTCCAACTGGGACGAGCTCTTTCATCAAGAGTACCCAGACCTCAAACCAGGCAGCAACTCCAGAATGCACTATAGGCAGAGTGGCCACAACTTCCCCAAGGCAACCGAAGACGCTTAGTCAGGTCCATGCGGAGACGTTGTACTGCCTGTGTGGATGTTCGTGGGGGTCTCACCCAATACTGACTGTTCTTTTGAGTTCATTTTTAAATGTGTGTTCCGTTCAATCTCGTGATTTTTAATTTTCAACTTGTGCTTGTTATGTTTAATGCATCTGTTTATTATTGTCCAAATTGGCCTATAAACACATTTAATTCATCCAAGTCAAAAAAAATTTGAGTCACAAAATCATTTGAATCCAAACTGGTGTTGCGTTTTCATTGCCTCTGAGTGTGTGTGTGTATGTATATATATATATATATATATATATATATATATATATATATATATATATATATATATATATATATATATATATATATATATATATATATACACACACACACACACACACACACACACGTACAGGTGCATCTCAATAACTTACAAAATAATCAAAAAGTTGATTAATTTCAGTAATTTGATTCAAAAAGTGAAAGTAATTTTATACAGATTCATTACACACAGACTAATATATTTCAAGTGTTTATTTCTTTTAATTTTGATGATTATACCTGACAGCTAATGAAAACCCAAAATTCAGTATCTCAGAAATTTAGAATATCACTAAAGACTAATTAAAAAAAGTATTTTTAACACTGAAGTGTTGGACTATGGGCAGGTGGGTGGGTGCCAAGTCCTGCTGGAAAATGAAATCCGCATCTCCAAAAAGCTGGTCAGCAGAGGGAAGCATAAAGTGGTCTAAAACTTCCTGGTAGATGGCTGCTCTGACCTTGGACCTGAGAAAACACAGTGGACCAACACCAGCAGATGACCAGGCTCCCTAGACCACCACTGACTGAGGAAATTTTATTCTGGACGTCAAGCAACTTGGATTCTGCGCCTCGCCTCTCTTCCTCCAGACTCAAGGACCTTGATTTCCAAATTAAAAGTAAAATTTACCTTCATCTGAGAAGGGGACCTTGGACCATTGAACAGTCGTCCAGTCCTTTTTAGCCCACGTAAGACGCCTCTGACGTTGTCTCTTGTTCAAGAGAGGCTTGACACAAGGCGTAGGACAATTGAAGCCCATGTCCTGGATGTGTCTTTGAAGCACTGACTCCAGCTGTAGTCCACTCCTTGTGAATCTCCCCCAAATTCTTGAATGGGCTTCCGTTCACAATCCACTCAAGGCTGCGGTTATCCCTGTTGCTTGTGCACCTTTTTCAACCATATTTTTTCCTTCCATTCAACTTTGCATTTATGTGCTTGGATAAAGCACTCTGTGAAAGGCCAGCATCATTAGCAATGACCTCATGTGTCTTACCATCCTTGTGCAGGGTGTCAATGATTGTCTTTTGGGCGACTGTCAAGTCTGCAGTCTTCTCCATGACTGTGTAGCCTACTGAACCAGACTGACACCATTTATAGGCTCAGGTGTGAGTCTTGACCAAGACCATGAGTCTTCAATATTGAACTTCTTCACAATATTCTAATTTTCTGAGATACTAATTTTTGGGTTTTCATCAGCTGTCAGTAGTAAATAAAGACTTGAAATATATCAGTCTGTGTGTAATGAATCTATATGAGAGTTTCACTTTTTCAATCGAATTACTGAAATGAATCAACTTTTTGATGATATTCCAATTTATTGAGATGCACCTGTACATGGATGCAGTAAAAACAGTAACATAGCAGTTGTAAAAACTTGCAACAGATCTCTGATGGGGATCGGAGAGATACATGACTCGGTCCCTGTGGCGACAGAGTTATCTAGTTTCTGAATCTGCTTCTCCACACAACCTGAAGCAATGGTATATACACATTTTGTTAACCCCTTTCTGCAGATGTAGACGCCCGCATCTATAGACCTGCAAATTGGAAGCACGCTGTTACTGTACTCGATCACTAAATGGCACCCCCGGATCAGTTATTGAATGTTCACAAGCAAGCAGACTTCGAACGCGGTTCTGAATATGGGGAAGTTCACTCCACGCCCTGTTTTTCAAGAGCTGCATGAATTAAACTCCTCAGCTAAGCCTGATGTGCAAACTGGTCAGTATCCTTGCCTATAGTATCGATCCAGCAGTTTAAAAAAACGATATCTTGACACAGAAAAAAATCGCTATCCTCTGTAGCAACCAGATAAGCCACAGTGAGCCAACAGTATTCCAAGTAATGGTTCAGAAAAATCAGTTTTCTGAGGCAAAAAAATCGACATGGTATTGATTCTCTCACATTCTACTTTTAATTACTGTCGTCACGTACAAAAAAAAATCGTAGTTCCCTACCGTGGATTTACGCGCAGATCCATTCATTGACAAATCCAGCGCTTCCTTATATCCACCCGAGTACTGGCGTTGATAGCCAATCAATCAACCATACACTCAGGGTTTTCTGCGTAATTGTATAGTTGCACTTCATGCCCTCGCAAAGCTAACCCCGTAAAAATGTATTGATTGGCTCGTTTCTTATCCAAATCCCGAGTGTTTAAACATTTTAGAGTAAGTGAAACACATTGATTGGACAAACACAGAGCATACAAACCTATGCGTATCAGCATGTTCGGTTGTATCCTGTCTACGTTATGCACATTACGCGGTTAAAATAGACGCGATTTATAGAAAACACGTTCGCAAAACTGGCCTTGAAGTGTTCAGTTACATTTATAGGATCTAAATGAGATAAGGATATGGTCAATTGGAATTATGTAGAATGAAACAGGACCGGAGGGTCCCTGCTACTGGATACATCGGCCACTGGAGCAGGGATTCATGAAAAAGGTGAGGCTGATCCTTTGTTATTTTTTTGTTGTTGTTGTTGTTGTTTTGTTTTTGGAATGTATACGTACTCAACAAAGTCGAATGTCGAGGTTTTTTTTCCTGTTTAAAACGCGAACTGCCCGTGCATTTGGGTGGACCCCCTGGTACGTTCATTGCACGTTTCTTTTGAATCCAGGGAGGCAATGGATTGTTCCCTGAAAGTGGAGTGTCTGTTCTGTTAAAATAAGGTATATTTCAGAATTCAGATATTACGGAGTTAGTGAGTTGCACTTGTTCCTTATAAGTGTTGAAATGAGTTTGTGAGCTTAGAAGAGGGGACTGGTAGCTTCCATTACAGGGTGAATGTTCTAACCGTTTAATAAGAAGTTTATTTAATGCGTGTTTGTGCTGGCTTGGGGCACTTTAAAGTAAAATGGGCAAAACTCTAAACTTTATTATGGAGAAAAGGCATGTTTTGTGTTTGGAGTGGTTACTGGTGACCATTGATATTCAACTGCACTGAGATTGATAAATTCATACTAAACTCAACCAGAAAATCATTTGTTCATATTAAATTTCATGCCTTTAAACTTTATTTGTGTTATATACATGATTTTTTTATGATTTGACTGGACTTCATTTTGAGACTTCGGGGAGACACTTGGATAGCTGTATAATTTGGCTAAAAGCATGTAGGTAATCTAGAATGTAATGTTGAAGATGAATTGTACTTGTGGTCAAGGAGTTTATGATCCCAGAAATGTATAGTTTTAAGCCCCAGCAGTTTTTCAATCCTCAGAATTATTTTTTTTGCGATTTCAATGGTGAATTCTCATGAAGATTTTTTATGTTTGCAGCTCATTTTCTCTACCATAATCATGAAAATTAACTGAAATACTATGTAATTCTAAATGCTGTAAGTGTCTTTTCAGAATTGAGCCACATTTTTCCTCTTTATGAAGCTTTAATCTTGAATTATACAGCATTAAAGTGGGTAACCCAAAAATAGCCAAATTTGGCTTCTGCACAAAGGGGTTAAGCAACATGCTCAATTAATGAATAATTATAGTCACACACTGTTCATAAATGTGCCATCGCTTCAGGTGGTGCAACACCAGGGTGCATTTCATACAGTAACACATCTTAAATGGGGGTTATTAATAGTGACTGAGGTAGAACCAAGAGTGTAAATTACATGGTTTTAGTGACCATCGTCCTCACAGTGCTGTTGGGGTGTTCTGTTGGCATGACAGCACTATACTTTCATTAATATGAAAATACTGCACGCATCTCTCCCTGCTACACTTTTGCATTAGTACAAATGATATCATGAGCAAGACTTGCATTTACAATAATTTTTTCTCAAATAAAATGGCTTTAAATATGTAATTTCAGAAGTAAGAATAAATTGTTTATTTCCAAAGGAATAATTAAGTGAAAAGACTGCCGACAGATACTCAATCATGAGTAACGTCTGAAAAAAAAAAAATAAATAAATACAGCAGCTAATTTTCAGCCAAAATTTAACTCTCAATTTTTTCTGCTTTGTATGTAGTGTTACACTTGGTGCATTCTGCGCACAGGAAAGCAGATGTCTGTGCTAATTATGGCAGCCCCGCATCATTTCTGGGGTGTATAAGCACAGCACCACAGAAACAAGTGATCTTAGATAAACCAAATTATTGTGTTTGCATGCATTGTGGGAAAAAAGCATGAAAATGAGGCCAACTATGCAACGCCCACTGGGCCTGCCGGCCAATGAACACTGCAAGAACATTATGTGAATATAACTTTGATAACCTCTTTGAAACCTGGTGGTTTCAAGAATCTGAATCGCATGAATAAATATGGTCTTTCTGAATACATCCGCTCTGTTCCGTAGTGCCCAGGTACTTCAGGGTCTTCATTACTGGCACAACTTAGAAATAGTTACAGGACCAGGAGTTGAAGTACACACATTCAAGATCCCGTCAACTGAACTCTAGCATAACTTAGTGGATTGTTAATTGTCAACTTCTTGACCCAACCCATACATTCCCAGCCCGCGGTTTCAGAAACATGACTATTGATGATTCTATTCCACCCAAATTAATTTAGTGAAAATCACATTTCAAACTGCTTAAGCATGTTGCTGTGATCGCAATATTTGACTCCAAACGGTATTTTACCATCTAGAATAGAGATGACTTGAAGGCGACTAATAGTTTAAAAACAGCTCCACATACTAAGTACAAGCCATTACATCTTGCTTGCTATAAGGAAATTTGTTTTTATTGAACAAGCTACTTCTGAAAATATTTAATATTTCTCCATCAACTTTGTAAACAAAGAAAAGAAACATTTTTTGAATTAATAAAAAGACGGTCTGTTAGCTCTGCAATGATAATACTTTGAAAATTAGACAGTCTGGAGATTCTGTATGTTCCATTGAGACACAAACACAGTTTCCGGAGGGCAGAGGCAGCTTTGTCATCCTGTCCACCTGTCATGACAAATATACCTCCTGCTGCATTTTCACTTTTCATTATATTCTCATCACCTTCTTCTGGGCACCAATAATTCAAAACACTGAAATCCCTGCCCGATTGCTCCAGTAGTGTTTGATAATGTCTATTTTGGGTCCAGAGCAAAGCTTTATGACTCTTGTAGCACTTGGACGTAGTTTTTAGGCACCGCGCCCCGCATCCCATTCAGTTCTCCTGCAAACCACTCATCGTCTAAGGTCTCCAAACTGCAGATAATGTCCCCAGCCTGTAGTTCCACACAGAGACAAAACAGGTAGCCATTACGTTACCTCAAAACCATTTACTGTTTTATTACAAATGATACATGAATCACTTGACTGCTGCAAACGGATAATTGAAATTTCTCTCTATAGTGACAATTTTACCCTTTCAAACAGAGGGGAATATGTGCCTCCTGTTGATGATAAGTCTCTTAAAAAATAGGCGTGCAATGCACGGAATACCCCTCAGCCCGATGTCGAAGTTTTTGGACGCCCACCCGCCTGCCCGCCCAACCGCACGAAGGATAGCAATATCCCGTCAGCCTTTAGGGCTGAGGGGTAACAAAAATGGAAGCATTCAGGGAAGGGATTTTAAAAAACAATCAGGAACCCAGAGTCAGAGTCAAATTATTTGCCATTAGCGGTAGGACTGCACTGGAAAGCGATTGAAAGAGCTCACATAAGGACAGGATATAAAGGTGATAAGACAACATAAGAACAAAATACAGTATAAAAACATTTAAAACAAGAGCACTCAGAGAGTGCATACCTCCGCCAAGGCCCAGCAGTCCCCCCAGCTGCTAAGTCCCTTCTGGATCTAGCCCAAAATCAAATGGGATCTAAGTTGGACCAATTCCCGCCTACTGCGAAAATTTCATGTAAATCCGCCCATAAGTTTTTCCGTACTGTTGCCAACTAACTAACTAAAAAACAAACAGATTCCAATGACTACATAACCTCCTTGGTGGAGGTAATTATATGTTTTTAAAAAGTAATGACTGAAGCTGACAGTTGCCTGACACCATGAGGCAATAATTAAGTGCCTGACTTAGAGTTGTTCAGACTATACGTACAGCACACGGAAAGAAACTCTTTGCAAATCGTGAAGTTGTGCAATTTATAGAACAATATTTTCTGCCTGAAGGGAGAGCAACAAAAAGACTGGCAGCAGGATGACCTAATTCTTTAAAGGGTGTCTGTATGGCAGGGGTAAGGCAGCCTGCAGAGATAGACTGACCTTGACTGAAAGCTCATCCTCAGACTCTGCCTCGAAGTCAAACAGGGCTCTTCCGCTTACCCCTCCCCCACTGCGCGGGCTCGCTCTTTCTTCCAGTGGTGCTGCAAGGGGATTGGCCGATGTTGCATTATCCCATTTCACAGTGAAATCTTTTTGACAACATCATTCAGTGCAACTTCATTAAAACATAACCCTTGTGAAAAATTACCATAAAATACTACAGTAAAAACACTATAGTTTTCTATAGTAACTATGGCATTTTTGTGGAATTACCATAGCCACTTACCATAGACTTTTTTTTTTTTTTTTTTTTTTTAAAGATTTTTCTTTGGGGATTTTTAGCTATATTTGACAGTCACACAGTAGAGAGAGACGGGAAAGTTGGGGAGAAGAATGGGGATGACATGTGGCTAATGACCTGAGCCGGAATGGAACCCAGGTTGCCGCAAGAAGGACACAGCCTTTAAGGTGCGCACACTTAGACCGGTGTGCCACCGGGGCGCCCACTATAGACATTTACTATAGTTTACTATGGTAACTTACAGTAATCTGTAGTGAAATTATCACAAAATACAAGTTTCAAGACGGAAATCAGAAAAGTCTGTATTTGCATTCTATAAGGCTCAGTGAATAAAGTCAATATTTAATAGACAGCTATGTTTGATAAATAATTGTTGACCCAATGGCATATATTGCGTATTGATTCAATACACATCATGCTTACACGTGCATGATACATAATCCTCCAAATCCCCAATCCTTGAATAGACCTTGAATAGACTTTCATTTGAACTTAATTTCAGGTCAATCGGACAAATGGTTCTGAAGATATGGCCAAAATGGTAATTTCAATCGCAAAGTGCCATCTGGTGGCAAAATATTGAACCATACAGGTATGATGTCATCATGTGACACGTTGTGGGGTCATGACCTTGCAGTTGCACATAGTTTCATGTCAATTGGACAAATGGTTCCAAAGAAATGGCAAAAATGGTGAATTTCGTGTGACAAAGCCCCACCTTGTGTACCTTGTTTTTAACCAAACAGGTATACAGGTACTACTCGGAAAATTAGAATATCGTGTAAAAGTCGGTTTATTTTGGCAATTCTTTTCAACATAAAAGGTAAAACTAATATATTTTATTGACTCATTAAATGCAAAGTGAGATATCTCAAGCAATTGTTTGTTGTAATTTTGATGATTATGATTTACAGCTCATTAAAACCTCAAATACAAAAACTCAGAAAATTAGAATATTGTGAATATAACCAATATTGTGTGTGAAACAACACACAGGCGGATGCTGGACATGGGCTTTAAATGTCGAATTCCTGTTGTCAAGCCACTCCTCAACAGCAAGCAACGCCAGAGGCAGCTTCACTGGGCTAAAGAAAAGAAGAACTGGTCTGTTTCCCAGTGGTCCAAAGTCCTCTTTTCTAATGAGAGCAAATTTTGCATCTCATTTGGCAACAAAGGTCCAAGAGTCTGGAGGAAGACTGGTGACTCTCTGATGACTGGGGGAGCCATGTCAGCTGCTGGTGTTGGTTCCCTGTGCTTTCTCAAGTCCAGAGTAAACGCAGCAGTCTACCAGAACATTTTAGAGCACTTCATGCTTGCTTCAACGAACCAGCTTTATGGGGATACAGACTTCATCTTCCAGCAGGACTTGGCACCTGCTCACACTGCCAAAAGTACCAAATCCTGGTTCAACAACCACGGGATTACTGTGCTTGATTGGCCCGCAATCTCACCTGACCTGAACCGCATAGAAAATCTATGGGGCATTGTCAAGAGAAAGGTGAACGAAAAGAGACCAAACAATAAAGAAGAGTTCAAGGCCGTGATTGAAGCATGCTGGTCTTCGATAACAGCTGAGAAATGCCGCAGGCTGGTAGCATTCATGCCACGTCGGATTGAAGCAGTCATTCGTGCAAAAGGGGCCCCAACCAAGTACTAATTACAGATGCAAGATTTTCCTTTCAGAGGCCAGACATTTTTGTATTTAAAATCCTTTTTTATTTATCTATTTATTTATTTTAAATTGATTTCATGTAATATTCTAATTTTCTGAGTTTTTGACTTTGAGGTTTTCTTGAGCTGTAAGTCCTAATCAGCAAAATCAAAAGAAATAAAAGCTTGAAATATATTGATTTGCATGTTATTTGTCTATATAATATGTAGGTTTCACCTTTTAAGTTGAATTACAGAAATTCGTGAACTTTTGGAGAATATTCTAATTTTCTGGGTAGTACCTGTATTGTCAGGGTCAGGTCATGACCTTGCATTTGCACTTGATTTGAGGTCAATCGGACAAATACTTCCAGAGATATGATAAAAACTGTGATTTTTCAGTTTTTGGCCCCTGGTGGCTAATCTAGAAATGGTAAATTGTCCAAAATCAAATCAGTTCTTCCTCTTTGTGATACTTACCTATAGGCAAAACTTGACATTTCTAATTGAAATATTACTGAAGTTATCGCGTTAACACATAGGGCGGCGCGGCGGCGGTCGGACCAAAAACATAATATCCCTGAAACGCTGTTCGGCGTTCGGGGATATAATAATTACCACTCCCAGGAATATGTGTAAACAATCATTTGCCCTAAAGATTGGTAAGTAAAAACTTCTGAGTTGAAATGCTGAACTTCATTTTTTTTCCAAAACGTGAAAAAGTGACATAACTAGTTCTTGTATGGAGGGCCTGAATTACTATCGTATATTTGCAACAAACTATAATTTACTGTCGTAAAGTGTAGTTTAATAAACAAAATAGTTTACATCAATTTTACTGTAGAAAACTATAGTTAACTATATTAAATGTTTATAAGGGAAGCACCCAGGTGTAATAAAAGTGCTGACAATTCAGCCTACCTAGGTTCACCATTTACTTACAGATTTTTCCACATAAAATTTATTTTACTCCGCCCTTTACATTACTCTTATTTCAATTATCTTTTGAACAGCCAGTATTTATCAGAATTATAAGTCGTGCTGTAAAACTCAATTGCTTTCAACTACCAGTTGTGGCAAATCCAACAGTATCAGAACATTCCATTGAGGAAATTATAATTGTATCAGCTAAATACTTTTTACAGGTCTGACACAAAAATGCTTCAGATGATCATTTCCAGTCCAGCTAGCAAAAAAAAATAAGAAAAATAATAATAATTCAAGCAGAATGTATACCCTCCCCGTTTAATGGGACAGTGCCTGTATAGGAAAATGGGCAAGCTGTACGCTCATTGCCCAAAAGGGTCATTCCATGTCAATTCACACACCCTGCCTAATGACATCTCTCAGATTTGATTGAAACAAATTCTAAAATTAGTTTTTGACCCTAAATGAGGGAATCCCATTTCAGCTTGGGGTGCCAGGCCCACTTTTTTCCTGCACTTAATTTACAACCATATCTACAGATCCATCACTTCTCTCTTATATGAGCTACAGGGCTAAAAATTCCCAAAAATGGTCACAGGACAAATGGACCCTTCAGAACCCTCATTTTCGGCAATAATTTCACCATGGCTTCTCTCTACTGAAGGGACTGTATATCAACGACTGCATAGGGAACTATTTCATCAATTTAAAAATAACGTTTTCAACTTAAATTTGCAAAGAATTTGGATTTTATCCTTTACGGTACATATATCATTAAAAGTTTCCAAAAATCCAGAAAAATCTCTGTACACATCGGAAAAGGCCAAAATCCTATTTTGAGAGGCTGTGATTTTCAGGTCCTCAGGCGCCACTCCATTATAAACAGACAGGATTCTACAGTGAAAATCACTACATGGACTCAGGAATACTTCTGTACACTACTGTCAGTAAGGACAGTTTATCACTGCATCCACAAAATGCAAGTTAAATCTCCGCCATGTAGTTTAAGAGCCATTCCATGAGAGATATGGGTGTCTCACAGAAAAAGCCAAATTTTTAGGTCAGTATCTCACTTTGGTGGCCAGTGACGCCACCTGGAAGCCACTAAAATGGCTCAGTTTTCTTGTCCAAAAGCAGTTGACACCACATTTTACATCAACTATCATGACTCATGGCACACAGTTCCACATTGGTTATACTTTTATCATGACCTGTAACACTTCTCGTCCGGAGAGACACCAGCACCACCTGGTGGCCAAACTGGGTAACTACGTTATTGAGTCTAAATTCTTGCTTCCATCAATTTAGACGTTAGTCTGGGTTCTTTTGTGACCACCAGGATGAGTCGTCAATAAGCTCAAGGAGGAGTCTTGGTTGGCCAGCCACTCCAGGGAAGGCTCACCATTGCTTGAAGTTTTCTCCATTTATCGATAATGGCTCTTACTGTGATTCAGTGAAGTCTAAGAGCCTTAGAAATGTCTTTGTAATCCTTTCCAGACTGATAGATGTCAACGACTTCGTTTCATGTCTGCTCTTGAATTTCATTGATGGCAGAATCATGCACTGCTTTTTGCTTATTTCATGTAGCAACTTAGAAAGATATGTTCAATTTAAGAGGTGTTTAGATTTAACAGGGCAAGCAACAATCAGTAATGCCTGGACTTGTCTAGTGAAATAAAATAAAATTATCGATTAAATTTGTTTAATTTGTCAATTTACTTCCTAAGGGGGCAGTTACATTTTCTCATGGGGCCAGGTAGGATAAGATTGCTATTTTCCTTCAGTCATTGAAATCATCATTTGAAAACTACATTTGAAGGCCACAAAGGAAAAACGATCAGTCTCCAAATTTTGCCTTTTTGTATAGTTTATATATTATACATCATTGCATTATTATATATATATATATATATAATTTATTTATTTATTTATTTGGGGGGGGGGGGGGGGGCATATTTTTTCAGTACTCTGTTTCCAAGATTTTTAATTCATCATTTCTCCAAAATGTGACTGATCATTTTTCGACTGGGGTCTTCATCTCGTATTTACTTGGCAATGTCTGTTAAATATTAACATTAGTTTGATAATCAGAGACATTTAAGTGCATTGTATATGCAAAAATAAAAGCAATCAGGAAGGGGGCATATACTTTCCACTGCATTGTACATAATGAAAGGTGAATTCACAGTATTAATATAAAATAAATACATAGAAATACAAATAAATACAGTTTTAAAACTGCCTACCAAGAGACATTCTGAGCTACTAGTAAGAGCTGTTTTCCTATTAATGGAGTCTGTTCTGCTGAGCTAAATACCACATAGGCTCATAATAGCTGAAATGAATAACCAGAGAGCTCCCCCAGTGGTTACCTGGGGATGGTTCCACAAACGCCACCGGGAAAAGCCCCTCCCTGCCGTCGAGACGCCCGCGGTTCCACACTGCATCCACGTGCTCTGTGATAAGGATTACCGCCCCCTGCTGGAAGGACAGCTCCTCATCTGTCTCTGCGATAAAGTCATACTGGGCTCGAACCCACTCTGCCCTTGCTGGAGATGGCTGTAATTGCAAGAGCAGGAAACTGAAGTTATGGCTGCTAAAAATGGGACTCTGCAATTATAAAACTTGGACACCATCATGAAACATTGAATCCTGTACAGTAATATGATTAAATTAGTAAGAGCAGATGCTCTGATTACTACTGGCTAACAGAAAACACAATAGATGTATGCTCTTCAACCAAAGTATAAAGATATAATCAAGGTATTTACTGTGTAACATGGGAAAGTTGAATGTGACTTTAAATTTGATGAGCACGGAATGAGATTTGCTGATTAGTACAATGAAAGAGAATGCATCTGCAGATGCCAATTCTTTTGGCAGCAAGAAATTAGAAGAATTTCCAACAGAACTGTTTGTGACCGCAAGTTTCATATTTATAGCACACACTGCAGTATTGATTCCTTACAATCTTTGAGAGGTTTTTCTTTGCTCAATATTTCACTGAAAGTCCCACCGTTTACCCACACAATGCCAACTGTATTTAACTGCACACTGAAAAACATGCATTGATACAAAAGCCAATATTGATACAAAAGTGCAGTGGCATGCAGTTAGCCAACAGTAGTTGAGAATTAATGATGACTCATTGCCTCAGAATAATGCCATGTTGTGGTTGATACATTCTGTGCAAAACCTCAATTCCAAAACAGTTGGCACATCATGGAAAATGCAAATAAAATAAAACGACGGATTCGAAAAGTCCACTCATCCTCGACTACATTGAAAAAATACATGACTCCATCTTCAAGCATTCATTTAATTGCTTGTGAAAATGTACAATTTGATGCTGCAATGGAGTCCAAAAAGGTTGACAGTTTACCACCATGTAATATCATCATGTCTTTTAATTACACTCCGTTAGTGTTTGGGGAGTGATACTTCTTCAAGACTAGCAAGCAAAATTTTCCCCCTCTCCTCCATTATACTGGTATTCAGCAATACAATTGTGTGGGGCCCTTGATGCCATATATTTCACGTCATTATGTACCATACATTTTCAGCAGGAACCAGGTCAGGACTGCAGGTGGGCCAATCTATCACAGACACTCTGCTTATGCAGGCATGCACTGGTAAGCCATTTGGTTTAGCTTCGCCTTGCGATAAAAATGCAGGAATTTCCCTGCAACAGATGACTTCTAAATGGCTGCATGCAGCAAGTTACTCCATTCTACATTAATGGTGCTTGCGCAAATTTGCAAGTCACCCATGTTGTGCGCGCAGACACACCACCAATATCATGATAGACAATGGCTTCTGGACCTATCGCTAATGACACCTTGGTTTATCCTTGTCATATTTGGTGCGAAGAACATATTTAAAAAAAAAAAAAAACAACTTCAAACACTTTGCTACTGTCCATCTCAGGTGACACAGAGCCACAAGTTGGGACAGTGTTTCATATTGTCAAGTCCATTTCAGTCACATGACGGTTCTTAAGACAGTAACATCTGGTGGATTTGAGATTATGCGCATTCAGAAGTGGTTTTCAGCCCTGCCCTTTGCGCAGTGAGATTCAACCGGACCTTCAATTATCTTGCGCTCTGTACAGGGGAAATGGCCAAAATCCAACAGATGTGTCTTTGAGGACCATTGTTCTCAATCAGATGACTCAAAAGCTGGTGGCAAATTGGTGAGCCTCAACCCATCTTTGTTACTGAGGGACTGAGCCGTCTTTGGAGGCTTTCATACTATAATTATTAGCTCAGCTCTTTCACATCAACTTATTATTGTACCACAGCCATATCATTATTAGTCCTAAACTGCACTTGCACCAACTTGTTTGTGGTCATCAGATTTAAAATTAGCATCTAATTTTAACAATTGATTTCACAATTTAAAGCCTGGAACACTGTGTTACTTGTAGCGTAGTGTTTTTCAATGTAAAGTAATTCTCTGAATTACATTTAGAAAGAGATGCACCAAATGAATTTTTTAACGCACACTTGTGGTACTGTGAGGTCATAAAATAGAGGAAGAATAGCTCTGGAGCTCATCAGCCCAATAACTGAGCCAACTGTTCAGCATTTCTGAGAAAAGCTTTTCAGAAATTCAACGGTGAATGAATGCAGCATACTAAAATACAAACCCAAATTCCAATGAAGTTGGGATGTAGTGTAAAATGTGAATAAAAACAGAATACAATGATTTGCAAATCTTTTTTTGACCTATATTCAATTGAGTACACTACAAAGACAAAATATTTAATGTTCAAATTGATAAACTTCATTGTTTTTTTTTTTTTTTTTTTGGGAAATATTCCTTCATTTTGAACTTGATGCCTGCAACCCTTTGCAAAAAAGCTGGGACATGGGCATGTTTACCACTGTGTTACATCACCTGTCCTTTTAACAACACTCAATAAGCATTTGGGAACTGAGGACACTAATTGTAGAAGCTTTGTAGGTAGAATCCTCTCCCATTCTTGCTTGATGTACGACTTCAGTTGCTCATTAGTCCGGGGTCTCCGTTGTCATATTTAGCACTTCATAATACGCCACACATTTTCAATGGGAGGCAGATCTGGACAGCAGGCAGGCCAGTTTATTACCCAAACTCTTTTACTATGAAGCCACGCTGTTGTAACACCTGCAGACTGTGGCTTGGCATTGTCTAGCTGAAATAAGAAAAGATGTCCCTGAAAAAGATGTCACATGTTGCTCCAAAACCTGTATGTACCTTTCAATATTAATGGCGCCTTCACAGATGTGCAAGTTTCTGGGTGTTGTTGATATAAGGCTTTCGCCTTGCATGAAAGAGTTTTAACTTGCACTTGTAGATGTAGTGCCTAACTGTGATAACTGCCAGAGGGTTTCTGAAGTGTTCTTGAGTCCACATAATAATATCCTTTACAGATTGATGTCGGTTTTTAATGCAGTGCCGCCTGAGGGACCAACAAACACGGGCTTTCAATGTTGGTTTTCGGCCTTGCAGCTTACGTGTCGAGATTTCTCCATATTCTCAGAATCTTTTAATGATATTATGGACTGTAGATGATAAAATCCCTAAATTCCTTGCAATTGCACATAGAGAAACGTCGTTCTTAAACTGCTGGAGTATTTGCACATGCAGTTGTTCACAAGGCGGTGAACCCCACTCCATCCTTGCTTGTGAATGACTGAGCCTGTCGGGAATGCTTCTATTATACCTAATCATGACACTCACCTGTTTTCAATGAACCTGTTCACCTTTGGAATGTTCCAAACAGGTGATTTTTTTGAGCATTAACCAACTTTCCCAGTCTTACGTTGCCGCTGTCCCAGCTTTTTTGGAACTCGCTGCAGGCATCAAAATGAGTGAATATTTCCAAAGAAACAACACAGTTTATCAGTTTGAACATAAAATATCTTTGTTTATGTCTATGTCTAAATATGTCTTTGTAGCACACTCAACTGAATATACACTTAACACAACAAAAATATAAACGCCCCAAGAAAATTATTTATGTACCATGAAATGTGGTACCCTAAATGAGCTGATAATGTCTTAATTGCACAAAATGGTTATTTGTCTTGATTTGTATACGACATTTATGTTCATCTCTTCCAGAGAGCACTTGCTCAGTGATGCATTGATTCCACCCACAACGCAGGTGTGGCATGTGCAGGCACTGCTCAAACAGCGTGAACAGAGCTCAGAGACTCCCCAAAACTGGGGACGATAAAAGGCCATCCCAAAGTGTCAAATTTCATCAAAAGTCACCATGCCACAAATCATGCAGGAACGCGCCATAGGAATGCTGGATACAGGAATGTCCACCATAGCGGTTGCTGCACAGCTGAATGTTCACTATCGGACAATTGGTGGTTTAAGAGTTTGTTTTAAACAGACTTGCAGTACAGCAAATCAACCTCACTCTTGTCGTCCACGTGTGACTACGAGCACAAGATCACATCCAGCTTCTCCACTTGCGTTTCAGACCAGCAATACGCGCAGCAGATGAAACAGTTGGTCTGCACAACAGGCGCATCACACCTCATACTGTCCGGAACCGCCTGGGAGAAGCGAACCTACACGCTCGTCGTTCTCATCGTGATCCCAACCGTGTCTACAAGTATCCCTGATTGCCATACACCACTATCTTGCTTTAATGAACAGTAATCTGTTGCATATTGAACAATAAAATGAATTGTGTATAACTTAATATATTGTAAAACCCTTAATGCTAATTAAAGTTTAAAAGTGTCAAATGGGGCATTTATATTTTAGTTAAGAGTAGAATGAAAAGGATTCGCAAGTCACTGTATTCAGTTTTTATTCACATTTTACACACCATCCAAATTTAATTGAAATTGGGGTGTGTTAATTAAGTGAATCTGGCTACCGGTTTCATAGGGGATGATTGAGAAGGATTTTCCCATTATAAGCTAATGGGGGAAATTTAATTAGAAAATAATTTGTTTTAAAAAGATAATAAAAATTTTTTTAAATTGTGAACAATCTTGGTAGACATTCTCCGAAGGAAGCTACATACCCAATTTGAAGTAAATACGGCCAGTAATTTCAGGGCAGAAGATTTTTTAAAAGATTTTGCTAATGCATGACAATTATGATCACAATCACGATTACGATTACGGCGCTGGATGCTGCCTAATCACAATAACTCACAGCCTATTGGCCAGTGAGTTTTAAAAAAAAAAAATAAAAATAACTAGGCACCATTGGGCCTTCTTCACTGGAGTGAACATCAGCAAATATATTTCAACAGAAGTTCTCCATTTTAACAATCCATATGGTTAGGTACTACTTCAGATAAAAACATTTTATTTCTGGTAAACTGCCCCTTTAAGAACTACTGTTTATAGGCTACCATTGTCTACCTTAATTTTGAGAGAGTGTACTGACCCAAAGGGTTAATTTATCCATAGTTATCAACTGGGATCTAACGGGCAAAGTGACATTGGATTCTCACCTGGCTGAGCTTAGCAGACTCATAGTTCTTAGCAGCAGAAACCATTCCTGAGAGGGGAAAAAACAAAAAAAAAACATAAGGTCAGAGACGAGACATTTATGAGGAATCTTAAGATCTTGTCCAGGCCAGGTCTTAAAGAGATGTTTTAGTAACCAAGTTGATGGCTAGTTTGACATAAAATTCAAGGCTTAAAGGCAGTATCAGCGATATGACGTCACTAGAAACGCTCGCCCCTCCCCTTCAGAAGCTTGGAACACGAACGCGCTTTTCTTAAAGTGAACCTTTGCGTCTTTGCATTGACTTTGAAAGTAATCAGTCACGCGGAAAATTTGTTTCGCATCCAGTGTGAAAGCAGCTTGAGAATTAACAAACTCACTAGATTGCAATATCGATTGATTTATTCTGACCAGCATGATCTATGCAAGATAGCCTTACAAAAACAATACACGAGCTTCCGTTAATTCTGCTTGGGATGACAATTTACAATTCACACCCAACCGAGTTAGCACCAGCTCTACTCACCTCAAGTACAAACAAGGTGACCTGGGCATCAGAATCAAAACCATTCAACTCCCGGAATTCTCTCCAACATTGGTATGCTTTCCCTATGTTTATTCGGGACTTTGCATAGCTGCGATCGCGTTCCCTTTTTCCTCAACATGCACTTGTTTGAACGTCTCTTTTTCGATTTAGCTTCCACCATGCTTCACTCTGCCGCATCAGCGCCACAGCCAGTTCCTTTCGTCGCTCAGTCCCACCAACTTGTCGCGCATGAGCACGGAACTGGCACAGAAGACCCACCCCTGCCCTCCGATTCGTTGGAGCACTTTCGTTGATGTTTGGGGACGCGGGTAGGTCCTGATGAGTTTGTTTATCTTTCTCAGAGTCTACCTGGCTGTAACTGCCCTACAGAGACCAGAGTTTTTCACCACCCACTCATGAGAGGAGCTGCTAACAGTTCGTGAGGAAAAATCTCCTGTACGTGACAAATTATATTTTGGCTCAGAATCGCTGATACAACCTTTAAGACCATCAGATTCTGCAAAAACTCCAGGAGTTAATGATGAAGCACAGCTGTTATTTATTAAACATGGACAAATTAGTAAAAGCAGAACATTATGATGGGTGAAAGTGATACAGCCTCTGTGTGAAAGCGAAACATGAGAGGTAATGTGACTCAGTCAGCCATCATAGCACTAATGGTTTCTTTATCTCAGCATTTTCTAAATAGCAGGCAATATCATCACTACCAAATTAAGCCAAATTCCCTTCTGATAACAGGAGAAAGGACACATTCCTACAAACAGATGAAGAATCACAGAACAAAATATAATTGGAGGCAACTGGCACTGCTCAACTTAATGGAAATTCTAGGAATTAACATTTTTATAGTGATGAACAACTGTAGGAGGTAATGGCAGCAAAAAATAGCACTGGTAGTTCTTATGTTTACTCTGTTTTTAAGTTGTTATAAGGTGGTCAAAAATGGATTGAAATGAGGCTCAACATTAAAGCTGGGTTTCAAAGTTTTGCCTCATATTATGCCTTTTTCCACCCCCCAAATTATATTCCTGGATGTCCAAAAGCATTCACAATTATTAAAGAAATAAACCTCCAAAATATCCATATTTTCTTGGCCAGTTGGTGCCAATCATTCCCAGAACTGAGAAAAAGTATTTTCCATAATATGGATAATAATATTTGTTACTTCTCACTGGATGTTATGGTTGTTTACGCAGGTTAATATTATCCTTAATTAGAAGGTACCAGGACTGTTTTTTAAAGCATACAGCATATGCTGTGAGAATCTGTTGCCTTTCCTGTGATTGTTATCAGCTGTCATGTTTTTAAAGGGCTGTGAAAAAGGGGAATCTGTAGAAACACGCAGGAGGACCTTGTAATGAAACACTCATTAAATAGCCTTTGTCCAGCCAGATCCAAACATAGCCCTAATGAAAAATAAACATATCATCACATTCCTGGCCGGCCTCAGCCCACCAGGCCTTGAAAAGGGAGAGCTGTTCTCATTTTAAAGCAACTGCTGACATACACATATCCTAAAAAAAACTATTCAGAGATATTTCTTTGAATATAGTTACTTTGCACAACATAAGCCATTTCTATGCTTGGTATCTTTGTCCTACCAGGCAGTGGAATCTTTGTTTGCATGTTCTGCTGTGGTGGGGGTGGGAGGTCCTCCACGATTTCCACAAAGTTGAGGGGAAAGATCCCAACATTGCCGTTCAGCTCCCCCCGGGCCCAATCCTGCCCGATGTATTCCTTCAACTTAATTACATCTCCCTCTTGGAATGAGAGCTGGTCGCTGCTGCCTCCCTCAAAGTCAAACCGCACCACACATCTGGGCCCACTACAAAAAAAAACAAAAAACACCCTGAAAATTCTGTCTTGTGGACCATTTCGCAGACAGAGAGCTTTAGCAGGTTTACCATAACTACTGTCAATCTAATTGCTGTAATAGGTCATTTTGAGAAATTAACCTGATGGTTGCTGGTGCTGGAGTAGCTTTCTGTCCAACAGGCGGTGCCGGAATGGAGGACTAATCAGAAGGAAACAGAACACATGTAAGGGGATCTCATAACTGAGGCATGCATTGAAATATAGTGATAGGACTTTGTTTCAGGACTCTGAGTCCTCTACCAGTGGGAATGTCATGTGCGATGACAGTGTGGTTTAAGGGTGTTGCGGGCCTCACCAACATTCTGACAAAACTGATGGGGAAGATTCCTGTGTTCCCTCGGACGGTTCCACGGTACCATTCATTGTCCACTGCCTCCACCATGGACACCAGATCGCCAGATTTCAGGGCTAGTTCATCAGGACCCTCTGAAAACAGGTCACATTCATGGTGTTTTGTCCAAGCAACATTTATTCTCCAAACCCCTGCTTTATTCAAAAATGTAAGTGTCATAATCTAGAATGCTTTACCATACAAACCTTCAGTTCACGGAGGAAATTCAGGTTAATAACCATGGTCAAGGGAATAACAACTCAGCCAAAAAAAAGTCCCATAGCACATGCTCTACATACTGTTCACTCTGGAACTGCAGTACTAGTCCAAAGTTCAGACGCGAATATTTTCATGAAATCAGAGATCAAACAACATGACACATTTTCTTTTACGAAAAAAAAAAAATAAATCTGAATCTTAATTTCTGTCCAAAAAAAAAAAAAAAAGCAATTTTAATTGTTAAGCCTGCTTGTATATTTTGCCCGTTACTGTAGTCATATGGCTGTGAGTATGCATTCTAGTGGGGCTGTAGTTTCCAATAGATGTGCTGCAATTTTAGATTGCTTCCACCTGACTCTTCTGTAAGATAAGTCTCAGGGTTGCTTGACTTCAATTATGTTGTTGAAAAATTTAAAGAATTTGTCTCTTCATTGTTCCAAATATGATTTTTAAAAATTCCAATATTTTGGACGCAGTTCCTGCGGCATAAAAGATTGTTTTTTTGTATTGTATTTTCAATACAACATTGTATATTTTTTTTTATTGTATTACCTTGTGCCATTTGAGTTATATACACAAGTTAAAACACTAAATTTTCATTTAAAAACAGTCTACAATAACCCATGTTAAGAGTGCCCAAATTTTTTTCACGAACAGTTCAATATTATGACCAATATTTCTACTTAATGCTGATGGCAAAGGTGAGCAAAAATTAGCATTAACAGAGAAGCAACTACAACTGAAACAAATCAGTATCTTGGGATTTCCATCCAGAGGAGTGTTGATACATTACCTGGAACGAAGTCATGCAAAGCTTGTGCTTGTAGTCCACTGCTCCCTCTCTGAGCCTCTGGAGGGGGTTGGACCTGGGGAGAATCACACGAATGCAAAGGGGTGACATCGGAACAGGAAGTAAGATGACTTTCAGGTACTGTCATACTGATGACAAACTGGCAGTGCAAAAACATTCTGCTGCAAAATTACGACACTTGGAATGCAAGACGAGAGCCCAAGGACGTCAAGGAAAGCCCCGTGCCTCCAAGACATTACCTGTGGAGCCTGCACACCAGAAGCACTGCACAGGGGAGTGATGATCTTCATGTAGGACTTCTGAACTGGGCCCTTAGCATCTCCCACTTGGCATTCAAACGTGTTGCTGTCAGTCTGCGCAAGTAGCACGAGAACCTCGTTTTTCTTCAGAGGTAGAAAGAAGAGAGATCTATTACTTCAAACTCTTTCTGTCTATTATTGCATCAAAATCAAGCATTCCAGCAAAAAAGTCAATTGAAAGGTCTTGAATGTTGTAGTGACAGCACATGCACAATGACCCTATTATATACACTTACTCTACATCCTTTTGAATAAAATAGTCTTTCCAAATAAATTTCTGTAATGTAATGAAACAACACGCATCCCATTACACACCTTTAGACTAATTCACAAAGAACTGGTCACAACTATATACAGCTAGGTTTTTTGGATGGTAACTTTCAAACCCAACATAAAGAACACTCAGTTGAAATCAGACATTTAACAGCCCCGGATCACTACAAAAAGGTAGAGGTGCACAGCTCCAGAGGGCCAGAATGTATTTTTTTGGTCATGTTTTCAGTTTCTGACCAAATTACCTTAGTTTCAGTGTTCAAGCAGCTCTACAAAATATTCTGGTTCAGTTTTATACTCATACTTTGCAGCAGTACCTGGTACAAGCCTGAGGTAATTAAACGAGTAAGAACAGAAGTCAACACCAGATGCTGAAACTAATCAATCTTCGTAATAAACTGCTGAGATATGGAAATATCATCCATGACAATGGCCATTATCAAAGACTCGAGCCTTGCGATGCTGGCTATGACACACAAAATGGAATTTCTACAGAGTAAAAACTGACATATGCTAACAAATCGAGGCAGCATGTTCCTTCTTCCCATGATAGGCTGAAGCATTTAAATTCTCTAGCTAATCAATGTATTTTACCTGAAGTTTTTACAAAAGGCTATGTTCAAACTTCAGGTACATTGCAAAGCCCCGTACAAAATATACTACTCAAAATTTGATATTTTTTTGTGAGATGACATGCAAATTTGGTAACTGCCACTGGTGAACAATATATTGGATAAATGACATGCGGTCAAGTGCATTTAATGACATTAAATGACCGTGCAGCCTCACACTTTTGGCTTTCACGAACACTTTATGGTTTCACCTCTGACATGTAAAGTGAAAACAGACAATGTTCCTTTGATGTTTCATTACCACAGTTAATGTCAATAATGGGTATGGCCTCCCCTAGCTTGAATGACGGCTTGACAATGTCGGGTCATACTGTCAATCAGAACCCGGATGCTTGCAACTGGAATGTTGCTCCATTCTTCAACAAGGGCATTTCCGAGCTCTTCTAGTTGTGGGTTGTGCCCTACGACCGGAAATGGCGACCTGCAGCATGTTCCACACATGCTCGATAGGGTTTAGGTCCGGCGAACGCGAGGGCCAGTCCATGCGGACAATTATCTCCTGCTCTAGGAATTGATTCACCACCCTAGCACAAAAAGGACGAGCATTATCATCCATCAAGAGGAAATCAGGGCCAACAGCACCAGCGTATGGTCTTACGTACACATTGAGGATCTCATCCCTGTACCGTACCTCTACCTATGACATGACGGTTCATTCTGCCATTCCTGCCTATTCCTCCCCAGACCATAATTGATCCGCCACCATAACAGTCTTCTTCGTTGATGTAGACATCATTAAATCGCTCACGTTGTCTTCGCCACACCCGTTGCCTCCTGTCAGTCAAGTCCAAGCAATATTGGGACTCATCAGTAAAGAGAACTGGAGCCCAATTGTTGTGTGTCCATGTGACATGATTGTGAGCTAAATCCAATCGGTCACGCCTGTGACGCACAGTCAGTGGGATTCGAACACATGGCCTTGAGTTGAGGCCGGCAGTATGAAGACGATACCGTATCGTCTGAGTGGATACCCTGACCCCCGAGGCGTTATGAAGGTCATTTCGTAGGGTGGTAGTTGTCCAGAAAGGATGACATCGTGCCTGTAGTGTGAGAAAGTGGTCTTGTCATTGTGTAGTCTGACGACCACCCCCATGACGGTGTGCTGCTGTACCAAATGTTTGATGCCGGTTCCACGCTCTGTTCAAAACGTTGCATTAGCAACGTGACGTTGTGAGAAGCCAGAGTCAAGCATTCTGATGCATCTTCCCAATTGCTCTGAAGTCAATCGACGTCTAAGACGTTGAGGAGACATTGTTATTGCTAAATGTAATGCAAAAAATTTGGGAACTTCCAAATTTTCACCAACAAGCAACACGCAAATCTGAGTTGAAATGGTGATGTGTTATTCAAAGCCAAAATTTGAGGCTGCACGCTTATTTAATGTCATGAAATGCATGTGCAAATGTGTTTTGTTTCTGACTGCATGTCATTTGTCCAATATATTGCTCATCAGTGGCAGTTACCAAATTTGCATGTCATTTCACAAAAAAATTCTTATGATTTCTGTCAAATGTTGAGTAGTATATATCAGCTTATCATCCTTTTAATCTGAAAAACGTGATGTGGGCAGGGAAATACCAAAAAAAAAATTGGGTAACACTTTACTTGAAGGTAGCATCATAAGAGTGACATGACACAGTCATGAATGTGTCAAACATTATGTAAATGTCATAAAAGATGTCATTATGTGTCATTCGGTTTTTGAGATGACAAGTTGACATTGTTTGGGATGTCTTGATTATGACAACTTCGTCATGAGTGACATGACACTGTCATAACTGTTACATGACACATGTAACAGTTATGACAGTGTCATGTCTATCTTATGACGGTACTTTCAAGTAAAGTGTAACCAAAAATTGATGCAGCCAAGAATTCCAATACAAGCAGGGAAGAGAAAAAAATATTGGTTTATGGGGCCTAACTGAAGCGCAGATATTTTAGTCATTAGGCACTGCTGTAAAGGAGATCTGATGGTTAATTCAATAAATCATCCGAATAAAACTTCTGCCTCTTTATTTTTAAGTTCTCCATAAAATTCAAAAACTTTGTTGTGACTATAGCCAATTTTTTCCTTGACAAATACCCAGCCGTACTCATAACTGCAGTCGCAAATTGAGTCTGGAAAAGCATTTACCTGGAAGGAGAGCTCTCCGGAGTTCATGCCATTGTGGTCAAACTCTGCAATTGCATGTGGTATTCCAAGCTGGAGGAGGGCATGATAAAGTGATTTCAGTGTGGAACATTTGGTGACATGTTTTCAGGGACATATGAGTTTTCCCAATCTCTAATAAATACATTTATGGAAACCAACACTACACCTAAGAGGAAGCCAAACCGATCACCATTTTAGAGCAAGAAAGTATAATCCACCTACTCAATACTGTACATTTGGGTCAAACAGAGAGCGTTATAGGCAGACATGGAATCATGCAATTCCTAGTCCCATCCACATGAAAAGCCTTATATTTGGTTGGCGGGTGGTTGCCCTTTAGTAAGCATACTTCCCAGCCAACAGCCTTACCGTGTACTTGTTGTAGAGGGGGTGTCCAGGGTGGGGCCTGGGTGGCTGAATGGGTCCCCTCTTCATGACAGATCTGGAGCTCTGCAATTGCGTGGGTGGCGGTGCTGCCCTTGCAGCCTGGAAGGAGGGCCCCGGCAGGCCCTGAGTCCCAGGCAGGGGTGGCCTGCTGGGGGCTGATTTAGGCGGAGCAGGACGCGGGGGCAAGACCTTACCTGTGACAGGGCTGAACGACAAGAATATTTGGGGACATTAAGTTTGACAAATAGCTGACTTCTGCACAGACATTTAAGGGCTATGGCTTTAACCCCTTAAGCCCTGAGCCTCTTTTTTGAAAATGGCAAGCCCAAAATGAAATGAGTATATCTCTGCGACTGCTTGGTCCATTTGAATAATCTTGGTATCGTAATAAAGGTAAAACCATTTGGGATTTCAGCCCTGGTGTAAAAATCACTGTGTGTGTCACTGAGTCGTAGTAAATGGAGATGGAACACAGTGTAAATGAAAGATCTCATTTTGCATCTAACAAATTTTTGCTTCGATCCCTTGTAAATTTATTGAGTTGCAGCCTGAAACCTCTAAAAATTACAGCACAGAATGTCATTATTATCTGTGGCAAAGTTTATTCTGATCAGGTCAATCAGAACAAAATTAGAGAGGCATGTCTAGGTGGCTTCTCCATTTTGGCAATTTAGGTACCATGTGTTCCATTTCAGATTTCTTACATACCAAGCTGTAAAACCAATAAAATTTCACTTATATATCACTACAGGCATCCATTCCAACCAAAAACAACATTTTTAAAATTTTTTAGAATAAAAAAAATAATTATTTCTGCCAGTTTTGTTGCCAATACAATTTCCCCATCAAAGATAATACATACAATGAAAATTAAGTTTGACTCCACTGAAGCATATTTATAAAAAAACAAAACAAATGAGTAAAATGATATTTTCACATTGCCTTTGTATTTATGTAAAAGAAAAGTAAGAATAACAAAAACCCCAGCGATTATTTGTAGAAGGCAACTGCGATTATTTCCAAATAAATAAATAAAAAAAGGTACCCCGATCAGGAATCGTACCTTCACAATTTCCTTTCAGCAGCACAGCATTTTATCCAATAGGCTGCGCCAATCGACAACAGTCTATGGTGAAATTGCCCATTCAACGAATGGGCAAGGAAAATACGTAGGCTACTGTACAGTTGTAGGCTCAGTATTTGTGCGGAATAGTGCAAAGGTTCTGTCAGAAAACGACTTAAAAATGAATGTTGAATATTTAGCGGATAATTATTTGGACAATACCTCAAACAAACAAGTTATGCGTTTATATTGTCGCGCTATTCAAGAGCATTCATTATGTCCCATGGACTCAGTTTGACGCAGTCGGAACGCAAGGCTGTAGCTCAGGCTAGGTTTCTGCCATTAAGGTGGTTTAGAGTTTGTTAGAATCATCAGGAATCATACAATCAAATTCCTACAGGCATAGTCTTACTGACAGCATCGCAAGCCGAAAGCAGATTGGAAAGTACATTGCAAGGAGGCGGAATGCTACGGAGCAGAGATATTTGAAGCAACGCCCTGGGAAAGAACATGCTAGGATCCCGGCAGATCTAGTTTCGTTATAACACGAACACATTGGGCTAACAATAGCAAGCGCAGATTTACCCTCAGGCAGTTTATTTATTGCAAAATATCAAAGGTAAGAATTTTTTTCTGCTCATCTCTGTAGACTGTAAAGTGTATGCCTGCTGTTCTTTCAATGTGGTGTCGGTTTAAAATGACAGGGCTCATATCGTTGCATTCTGTGGACTTTCCATTTTTATTTGAGGTATCGTTTTAATGTATAGCACGAATTCAGCAGAAATCCTGGCGATTCAGCACTGATATGATTTTATCCCATGTTCTGCTGCATGCTTATTTACTTGCTTGGTGCTTGAATTGTGGTTGGTTGAGGTAAAAATGGTTTACATGAGCTTTTGGCCGAGTTTCTTCGCGAAATGTGGATATGCCGCTTGACAATGTCGCGATTTGAAAAAATGCTGTATTTATAATGCGTAATAACCATCCCCGGTACCAGGGTTCTTAAGGATCTCAGTTCTTAAGGGGTCAAGTACAAAGATGTAAAAAAGTACTGGCTAACCAACTGACTAATTCAATCATTTGCATATTTGTTGCAATAGATGGTTTCAAATTCTCATAAAAGGAGAACTAGGAGAAAAAAGTGCAGTTTTCAATGATCATTTCATTTATTTCAGAAAAAAGTAATTGAACAAAAACAGTATATAAAAACGCAAAAAACCGTTTGCCCCCGCAACATAACTCGCAGCAAAAAACAGCAATCTAGTGCACTTTAGGGGAACTTTGGCCCAGTCATTTCAATAATTCAGCCATATTGGCGGGTTTTTGCATATGAACCGATAGTTTAAGGTTCGGCTGCGACATTTCAATGTAGTTCAAGTCAGGACTCAAACAAGGCCACTCTAAATTCTTAATTTTGTCACTTGTGACCCATTCAAGGTTGGACGTGCTCTTGTGTTTTAGATCGCTCCTCGTATATAAACGGCATGTTGGCACAGAAAAGAGGCACACACACCTTTTTGTTGATTTCAGATTTATAGACTCAAACTTGACATTAAAAACATGCAAAATCAATAAGATTATAAACATACACAAAATTCCAAGTCAATCCTGCATAAACAACAGTGGTAAATTGCTTGGCCAGTACCCAAAGAGTAGCTGGCTCAAACCCTGCAATGGGGCTTGGGATTCTAGCTTGATCTGGGCAGATGAAGGTGGGAAGTACTCTGCGTTTGGGCCCTACAGCAAGATCCTTCACGCCAAAATTGCTCCCGCGCCTTTACTCTGTTTCAATTCTTCCTCACTTAAAATTGTTCAATCATTAATTTCCCCTAGGGTGTGCTTGAAAAAGAGGAATATGTTTTCAATGGTATTCCCCTGGCTAAATTAAGGTTTAAGAAAATAAAAACTGTCTGTAGTTTAGTGTTACCCACAATTACAGAGCAGAATTGGCAGTTTACCCACAGGTATAGAGCAGAATTCGCAGCTCCATCACTTAAATCTATTTCCTGAGACCCTGAAGCAACAAAGCACTCCCCAACCATTGAACTATTGCCATCATGTTTCACTGCTGCAATGATGCTCCAATAGTGGAATGCTGTATGAGCTTTACAACCGATGCAGCAGACTCGTGTCTAGCAAAAAGTTCCACTTCCCACACATGAATCCATGGAATGTTATCCTGTAAGGCTAGAGAGACATCAAGATGTTTTTAGCTAATGCGGGACACACTTTTATGTTGCCTTTGGTTAGCAGTGGCCTTGAAACCCTCCCATGGATACCATTTTTGGCTAATCTCTTTCAAATGGTGGCACTTATCTGACATGAGTGAGGCTTGCAGTTCCTGAGAAGTTTGTCAAGGCTTTTTTGTGACTTCTCAGATGAGTCTTCAAAACACTCTTGAAGGAATTTTAATAGGCTGGCCACTCCTGTGAAGATTCACTACTGTTCTAGGTTTCCTTAATTTAGAGATAATGCCACTCACTGTGATTCCCTGGAGTCCCAGACCCTTGGAAATTGGTCTGTTACCCTTTTCAGACGGATAACGGATTTTAAAATTAAATTTGCTTAACTGGCTGATTGTGGTACTGAGGGAGCAATCACTTTTTCATACAGGGTCCATTGGTGTTGGACAACTTTTTTCCTTTGATAAATGAAACAAGCACTAAAAAATGTATTTAAGTCTCCAACATATAAATTTAGCACAGGAAAATATACAGAGATTAAAAAGGAATGATGGGGCAATTCTTACTTCACCAATAGATATTCTGACTGAAGAAGAGAGCTATTTTACAGAGACCTTCTCCTTCCAGTCATCACCTGTTCCAATACAAAACATTTATTGTCATCCCTTTTTCCCTCGTAATCAAGTTAAATTATCGGAGGAACAGAAAGAAACTTGCAAGGGTCCAATTACGGAAACTGAACTCTATTATTCAATTACAGTGCCCTCCATAATTATTGGCACCCCTGGTAAAGATGTGTTAAAAGCCTTAAAATAAATTCCATTTTTATTGCAGAAGCATGCTCTCACACTGAAAATTGTAGAAAAATGTAAACTTCGATGCAAGTGAATTTTACTGGGACTTCAACTGGGACCGTGTGCTTTTGTCAGATGAGAGCAAGATAGAGCTTTTTGGCAACAAACACTCTTACTGGGTCTGGCGGAACACAAAAGATGAGTATGCAGAAAAGCACCTCATGCCCACTGTGATGTATGGGGGAGGATTGGTGATGCTGTGGGCCTGTTTCTCTTCCAGAGGTCCTGGGAATCTTGTTAGGGTGCATGGCATCATGAACGCTTTAAAATGTCCTGGTATTTCAATCTAGACGCAGTCCAGTCGGTCGCCCGCGACCGCGACTGGTGTCCCCCGGTGCACAGCTGTCAGATGAAATTGGGCAAAACCCCATGGGAATGTCCATTGCCCATCTAGTAGATAATGCTGTACTTGTAAATGTGAAAAATGGTGTGTGTGTATATATATATATATATATATATATACATACCTGGGGTTCAGGATTCCAAGGGAGCGGATTAAGTAGGCAATGGAATCAGTCAGGGTAAATTTGTTGAATTAGACCTCATTTTGAAAGTTTAGGTGCAATGGATATGCCAAAGCTGCAATGGCATCTTAGTGATGCCAGTAAAACATCTAAAGGTATATGGCTCTGGAATATTTATGCCAAATTTTGTACAAACTCACTGAATGGTTTTCGCTGTATGACTGGAATCGCACATGGAACATGATGGCAGATGTCCGTTGTACCATAGATCCAAATAGCGCATGCATGGTGTGGTGTGGTGTGCGTGCGTCTCTCACTGTCTCTCTCTCTCTCAAATACCATGATATACAACATATTGGGCCACTGGACGTTAATCGGGCTCCTGGAGGGAGAGGCTTACAAAAAATTCAAGATGGCCGCCATTGCAGCCATGTTGTTTTTCCGATTTGGCCGAAATTCAATAGCAACCTACCTCGGGACCAGATATGTGTGTATGAAAAGTTTCGTAATGATATCTTCATAAATGTTAATAAAAAGTGTGTGACGTTGTTTGGTACGGCGCATGATAACGATCACGATAACGATCAGGAATTGTCACAAACAATGTCCTCCAGGGGACATAATCAAAATCTGGTGGCCTCTGCCCAAAAGCTGAAGATAGTGTCGTCACTGGGTCTTTCAGCAAGACCCTAAACATGGGGCAAAACCTACCAGAAATGGTTCACCAGACACAGAATCAAGCTCCTCTCATGGCCATCTCAGTCCCCAGACCTCAACCCCATTGAAAACCTGTGGAGTGAGCTGAAGAGCAGAGTGCAGAGGAGAGGACCCAGGTCGCTGGATGATTTAGAGAGATTGTGCAAAGAGGAATGGTCAAAGATCCCTCTTTCAGTATTCTCCCATCTTGTGAAACAATATAGGAGAAGATTAGGTGCCATTTTGAAGAAAAAAGGGGGTTGTACAAAGGGGTGCTAATAAACATCAGGGGTGCTAATAATTGTGGCACACAAGATTTGGTGTAAAAGAATTATTCCTTAATGTGGGATATTTTTCCCACTGAATAAATGCACTTGAATTAAAGGTTGGATTTTCCTCTTTTTTTCATTGTGGTCCTATATCATTTAGAAAAAAATTGAATTTATTAGAAGCTAAAGAACACATCTTAGCCAGGGGTGCCAATAATTATGGATGGTGCTGTATGTCCTTTCAATGGGGGAAAGCACTAGGATTGGATGGTATTCCAATAGAAGTGTACCAAACTTTCAGATTAAAAAACCCCTACTTACAAGTTTAAATTTTTCATATGACAAAGGTATTCTTAGAGGGACTCAGCAGGAAAGTGTAATCTCTCTGCTCTTAAAAGAAGCTGCTAGTGGCCACTATAAAGATCCTGTTCACTTAAAAAGCTGGAGACCACTTACTCTTCATTGTTATGATGCTAAAATATTAGCTAAATGCATAGCATTGTGGAGTGAGCTGAAGAGGAGAATGCAGAGGAGAGGACCCAGGTCACTGGATGATTTAGAGAAATGGTCGAAGATCCCTCTTTCTGCATTCTCCCATCTTGTGAAACATTATAGGAGAAGATTAGGTGCTGTGTTGTTGGCAAAGGCGGTTTTAAAAAGTGTTAACATCCGGGGTGCTAATAATTGTGGTACACACGATTTGATGTAAAAGAATTATTTCTGAATGTAAGATGTTTTTCCCACTGAATAAATGCACTTGAATTAAAGGTTGGATTTTCCTTTTTTTCATTGTGGTCCTTTATTATTTAGAAAAAAAACTGAATTCATTAGAAGCTAAAGAACACATCTTAGCCAGGGGTGCCAATAATTATGGAGGGCGCTGTATATGGGTCATTCCATACTAAACCGTACAAATGTGTTACAATGGTGATGAAAATTCAAATACGCCTTTTCAAAAGTTTTTCATTGCAGTGGTGAAACCTCATCCATGGGCATCACAAAGAAGCAAGCTAAAGATAAACCGAGTGATCACTTCATTTCAGTGACCCCGTAATGTACTAAGGTGGCAGGCGTTGTGGGTGTAACGAGGACACAAAACAGATACTGAATTCCTGAAAATCAGATACATTTCAAAGTCAATTCTTTTGTATGATAAATGGTCTCAGTCCATCAGTAACATTTATGGACAATTACGGCGAGTCAATGTTTTTCATGTCTTTTGTCCTCATTGTTTGTATTCTGTTCACCTGACTTCAGTGCAAAGCATTGTAAAAATGGTGGCGGGATATTTAAAAAAAAACTAAAATTATTTTGTGTTTATTCAAGTCGTCTTAGTCTAATAATACTTTCATATTGCAATTTAGCCAGTCTAAAACAATTAACTGATGCGGAATAGGATTAATGCCTATGGATCACAGTGATGAATACGGTTTATACGGTTTTATAGTGGTTTATAAGGGATTTTTAGTTGCTGCAAACCGGTTAAGTTAAATAGAAGTGCATAAGAACAGCCATATGCAGTCATTTGCGGACATATCAACATGTCAGCTCATTCATAAGATATGACACACAGAATACTATAGCAGAAGCAGACACAGCTGAACTTGCCTAACCCCACCCGAGATTTCTGTTTGGGCAAGTCAACAGACCAAAACCGAGGGGGGGGTCTATAACAGGGGAGACGAGAAACACTTCAGGTATCCTCCAACCTCTCCAAAATCAAACAACAAGGTTAGCAGCGTACTCTTTCTACTTTAGAATCCATAACTGAGGCCCATATAATACAGTATTTAAATCACTCCCAAGAATAAGGCCTGATGTATCATTTCACTCTTACAGGCCAATGAAAATCCCAACAGTTTTATTGCATGGAAGGAGGGATATGGCCTCCCTAATAACACACAGTCAGTTCTAGAAGTTTGTGGATAGTGGCATAATTGATATCATATTTACTCCATGACAATGTATCTAAAATTACACAATGAGACGAGTTCATAGTGTAGACATTCAGCTTAAATTAAGGATTTTGTCAAAAATGTTGCATAAAGTATACAGGAATTCCAACTATTTTTATACATGCCCCTCACTGCAGCTTTAGGGGGGTTAAAATTGACAATAAAAACAAACAAAAAAAAATTCAAATGGTCGTTTTTACTGCTTGGTTGCAAATTTTTAGCAGTCAATAACATCCTGAAGTCTTGAATGCATAAACATTCACCAGATGCTATGTTTCTTCCCTGGTGATGCTCTGTCAGGCCTTCTCTGTTACAGTCTGCTTTGCTGCATGTTATTGAGGCGTTTCCATTCCAGTTAATTGTTTTAATAAAGTCTTGGGCTGCTTTGGCATGATGCTTTGTGGTTTGGTTATCTGGCCCAGTGAAGTGTTGTCCAATGATTTTTGATCCATTTGGCTGAATCTGAACCAATGATATAGCACAATACATTTCAGAATCTATCCAGCTGCTTATGTAATACAAGTGAGCCAATCCTGTTTGCAGCTATACATGCACACAAGCCCACGCTTCACCGAGGAGGTGGTTTACTTTAGATCACGAGCAGTTCCCTCCCTTCTCCATACTCTCTTCTTCTCATTATTCTGGTACAAGTTGATCTTTCGCATCTGCCCACAGTATGTTGTTTCAGAACGGTACAGGCTTTTAAACTTTTAGTTTTGGCAAAATTATTTTGAAGCTTACCAGTTGTTTATAGCTAGTAGTAAAACCTCTGCCATTACTCTGATGAAGTCTTGTCTTCGTTGCCCACTTTAACACCGATACGCTTACTTCCTGGGGGGTGGTCTTGATCTAGCCAATTGATGTTTCTCTTTACCCGCAAAAGAGTTCTTCTGTCAGTCATTAACCACGCTTGCTATCCTTTGTTTTCCAGCATTTTAGTGTTCCTGAGCTCACCAGTGCATTCTATCTTTTTTGAGAATGTACCAAATAAAAATGCTATACTTACAATCAACTCCAGACCTCTTTTTCTGCATACTTGGAAATGGAAAAATGAGGGAATAATATGCATCTGACCATGAAACAGTCGCAGAAAACAGCTCATTCACAGTTGGTTCCTTAAGAAAGGAGAAGCAGGTATATGCTCCAACTCGCTGAAATTCTCATGCTGTCACCTGATTTGGATATAGATGCCCTCCTTTCAAAGCTGAAGGTCTGCTGAGCTCATATTATTATTATTATTATTATTAAATTTCCAACTCCAATATGCGGTGGTTACTAGACACTTACTGGACAAAACTAGGCTTATGCCGTCGGAGGTGACGACTGGGGGTATATCCTCGAACGCCCCCAATCCTACAATTCCCCAATCCTTGAATAGACCTTGAATAGGCTTTCATTTGAACTGAATTTCAGGTCAATTGGTGAAATGGTACTGAAGATATGGCCCAAATGGTAATTTTCCTTCACAAAGCGCCACCTGGTGGCAAAATATTGAACCATACAGGTATGATGTCATCATGTGACACGTTGTGAGGTCATGACCTTGCAGTTGCACATAGTTTCATGTCAATTGGAGAAATAGTTCCAAAGATATAGCAAAAATGGTGAATTTTATGTGACAAAGCTCCACCTTGTGTCAAAATTTTGAACCAAACAGGTATAATGTCATCATGGGACACATCCTCAGGTCATGACCTTTCATTTGCACTTGATTTGAGGTCAATCGGACAAATATTTCCAGAGATGAGACAAAAACAGTGATTTTTTTTTCCGTTTTTGGCCCCTGGTGGCCAATCTAGAAATTGTAAATTGTCCGAAATCGAATCAGTTTTTCCTCTTTATGATTCTTACTTATATGCAAAACTTGGAATTTCTAATTGAAATATTACTGCAGTTATCGCGTTAACATGTAAATTAGTTTTTGGCCCCTGGTGGCCAATCTAGAGATCAGAAATTGTCCAAAATCGAATAATTTCTTCCTCTTTATGATACTTACTTATGTGCAAAACTTGAAATTTGTAATTGAAATATTACTGAAGTTATCACGGAACAGTGATTTTTTTCAGTTTTTGGCCCCTGGTGGCCAATCTAGAAATAGTAAATTGTCCAAAATCGAATCAGTTCTCCCTCTTTATGATACTTACTTATGTGCAAAATTTGGAATTTGTAATTGAAATATTACTGAAGTTATCGCGTTAACACGTAGTGCGGCGGTGGCGGTCGGACCAAAAACATAACATCCCTCGGATCGCCATTCGGCGTTAGGGGATATAATAATTATAACTTTGCCAATCTACAAATATTTATGGACCGGACTGCATGCAGCCCACTGTACAGTTTGACCAATATGAAAGATAATTTAGTAAAAAGAAACAGCATCAGACTGCCGTGAAGTTAGCATAATTGATTTAATAAACTAACAAGTTAGTTAATAACACTATAACACTCAAAATCAATAACACTCACCGCGTTGGAAGCAAGAATTCCTGCTTCGGTGCACTATACATCTCAGGGTTACTGGTCTCCTATTAAAAAGGTGATAGATGGTCATGTCCATATGCAAAAGATGAAAATATGAGCCCACAGTAATGACATTACATACAGTTGTGCTCAAAAGTTTGCATACCTCAGCTGAATTTGTGAAATGGGTAACAATTTTTTATTTTTTTTTTATAAATAAAACATGATTGGCCAGGCAAAACACGTTTCTTTTATTCCTTATTGGATTCCTGTCCAACTGCAGGTCATGTAGAATGGCACAAACATCAAATAAAAGATGGCAATAAGGGGGAAAAAAAAATGAAATGAACCCTGTTCAAAAGTGTGCATACCCTTAGCTCTTAATACTGTGTATTGCCCCCTTTAGCATGAATAACAGCGTGCAGTCTTTTGTGGTAATTGGCAATGAGACCCCTAATTCTCTCCGCTGATAAAGCTGCCCATTCTTCCTTGCTAAATGCCTCCAGCTCCAGCAAATTCCTTGGTCGTCTTGCACGAACTGCACGTTTCAGATCTCTCCAAAGTGGCTCGATGATATTGAGGTCAGGAGACTGTGATGGCCCCTCCAGAACCTTCACCTTTCTCTTCTTTAACCACTGGAGGGTCAGCTTGGCCTCGTGCTTGGCATCATTGTCATGCTGGAAAGTGCGTCCCATGCGCAGCTTTCGTGCTGGAGAATGCAAATTATCAGCCAGTATTTTCTGATAGCATGCTGTATTCATTTTACCATCAATTTTCATTAGATTCCCTGTGCCTTTAGAGCTCACACAGCCCCTAAACATCAGAGCCACCTCCATGCTTCACAGTGGGAATGGTAAGGGCCTCGTTGACTGCTCTCCAAACATGGCGCTTACGGTTGTGACCATTAAGTTTTATTTTGGTCTCGTCACTCCAAATTAAAGTGTTCCAGAATTTGCCAGGTGTGTCAAGGTGTTGTCTGGCATATTTTAGGCAAGTTTCTTTGTGGGATTGGCACAATAATGGCTTCCTTCAAGCAATTCAACCGTACACAGGCCTACCAAAGAAAAAGGCCAAGCTGTCACAAAAGTTTGTCAGATGTCTACCTTTTCAAATAACCAGCAACACAAAATCGAAAACATGCCATATTCCTGCCAAACTTCGCACCAGAACACTTCCAAGTCGATAAATTTTCACCAGAACCAAACTTAAAAAAAATAAATAAATAAAAATTGCGTCTCCTGTAACAAACCCAGAGACTAACTAAATAAGTTTTCAATTGTGTGTTGCTGGTTCTTTGAATCTGGCAAACTTTTGTTACAGCTTGGCCATTTTCTTTGGTAGGCCTGATACAGCTCATTGTTGTTGAATGTGCTCCATGAAATGACCACACCGTCTTTTCCCAGAGCATTCTGCGCTTCTTTTTTTTTTTTTTTTTTTTTCTATCCCGCCACCACCCCCCCACTTTGGAGGACAACTTTATTCATTTAATCAGTTATATAATTAAGTATGAATCCTCCTACCATCACCCAACAAAACACACACCCATGAAAAACAAAAAATAAAATAAAATAAAATAAAAAAAACTAAAATACAATACAATACAATACAATAAAGATTACATTCACAGAGTTTTATATTTTTGGCATTTGTAACTATTAGCTCATCCATTCCATCTCTTTGTTATTCCCAACCTTCAGCCTCCCGAATTTTATCCCATCTTTTGGCATAAATTACAAGACCCGTCTCATAGGCCATCGCACACTCAATTCTACTGTAATACATGACAAAATTCTTGAATCTCTCAAGTCTTAACTCCCCAACAGATGTCAACCTGAAAATAAATATTTTTGCAAGATATACAATTATATTACATATTTGATGTTTTTCTTTAGTTACATCACCCAGTAATACCTTAAATAAATCTAGTTGTATACTATTATACTGAGATATCCAATTTTGCACCTTTCTGCGCTTCTTTTGATGAAGATTGTGGATTTTTTTTGTGCCCCGAAGAATTCTCCAGGTAGTTTGGGCTGAAATCTTTCTTGGCCTACCTGACCTTTGCTTGGTATCAACATATCCCCTAATTTTCTCTTAATAAGGACTGAACAGTACTGACTGGCATTTCCAAGTCTTTAGGTATCTTTTTATATCCCTTCCCATCTTTAAAAAGTTGAACGCCCTTGTTATGAAGGTCCTTAAACAGTTCTTTTTCGCTCCCCATGGCTCAGTGTCTAGCCAGATCAGTGCAGCCACTCGGTAGCTAAAAAACTCAATGACTATTCACAGACGATAGTTACAACTTAAAAAGCCACAGGTGTGGAAAATTGACCCTTAATAGCCATTTAAACCTGAGTGGGTCACCTTTGTGTCTATACAACAATGTAAAACATTCAAGGGTATAAAAACTTATGATCAGGGCCGTTTGGGTGATTTCAATTATCATTATGATTTAATAAGGAGTCAAAAACTTATGTGATGATAAATGACTTCACATGATCACCATCCTTCAATCAAAGAGGTTTTTGCATGATGAGTCATATTTTCAAAATGGCAACATTTCACAAATTCAGCCAGGGTAAGCAAATTTTTGAGCACAACTGTAAAACATTCAATTTTAATTAAACTCTGATATATGCTGTTAAAATGTACTCTATAGGTTTACTGTGCGAGTCACGGAGTAATCAAAATACTATCCGAGAGTATTTACCCACTACACTACTTCATAAATATACTGCATACCAAGTATGACATTTAATATGAGCGCTGTTATTATTTGTGCCATGACATGAGGCGGTATTTGTTGCCAGGACATTGGGCAGTATAGTAAAATGCGAGCATAACACAGGTAAAAGGCTCATTTGTGGATCCCCAACTGGGACATTCTATGGTCCAGGTCCAAATGACAAAAGAGCAGTGTGATGCTGAAGTCTCAGCAGTGAATGGAAAGTGGCTTTGTTTATTTATTTAGAGACAAAGGCCTGTTGTGCCACGGACTAGACTGCCTGCCTCACACAGTACAATTGAGCTAATAAGAAAAGATGGCTTTGTGCTGCTTCCGCTTGTCACATACAATTTGCTGCCCACCCTGATAAAGAACAGCTGACACTGTATCCACAATTAGTTGAATTCCCTTGCTGTCATGGCCACATATGAAATCATTTGTCATTGTTAGCATTCTGCAAACTCATTTTTGCATTTGAAGCTTTAATAGTCAGTGACCTCAAATTAATCCAAGTTAAATTCCTTGTCATTTCCCTTTACCGAACAGTGTATTAGCTGCACTTTTGGGGACTGTGTGGGACTTACCACAGCAGGGGGTGGATAAGTGGGCCTAGAGATCGTAGGTTTCTGAATAATTGGGAGAGGCACTCCTCCAAAGGGCTTCTGCACTGGGAGAGGAGGTGGGGCCTCAGGTTCATCGACTAAAGACAAAATATCCACATCCAAGGAAAATTACAACATGTACAGAATATTTCTAGTCACTGTTGCCACATTTACCCAAAAATACACAGCAGTTGCACTTTTGTTGTGAGTCTCTGATGTAAGGAAAGCTTTCGTAAAATTTTAGAATAGGAATACATGAATAGATAAGCCAATGTGCTCATTTGGAGCGATGCACTTGTTGTAACACATAAAAAGCATTACATGCAGCTGCAAAAGGAATAAGTCGACATGGTCTACAACATCCTCCGCCAATCGTGCGCTTCTTATTTTCGAACTCGATCAAGGCCTTTATGGTCTGAAGCTACACACCAAATTTGGTTACTGTATCTGTAGTAGTTTCTGAGTAAAACTGTCCCCTTTATCTCGGACAGACGGAAGGACAGACGGAAGGATGGACTGACGGAGTTCAAACCTATATTCCACTCCCACTTCGTGTCGGCGGGGGATAATAAAATGACAGAACCACTGCCTCAACATCGAAAAAGGCTTAATTTAGTTTTAGGGCGCTTCTTCTGAAGATTGCCGGGTTGTTCCGAGTGGCAGTCCCGATGATGACTTATCCTAACCCAGTTTCACCAAAGATGTGAGATCAGCCAGGCTCACCTTTGCTTGGAACTCTGATCATTGTGGGCTTGCGAGATACTCCCGGAGGATTAGGTCCAAAATTAGAGAGCCTCTGTGGTTTGATCGTGACTTGTGCTGGCAGAATAAAGGAACAAAGTTGGTGTTTCTGAAAAGGCTATCACAGTGCAGTCAGTTAGGAGTGAATTGAAAATACAAAGGCACTCACCGTCAGGTCTGTCCATGCTCCCATTCTCCATGCTCGGCCTGAAGGGACCCTGAGATGTGTGGTTGACAAGCTCAACAGAGTCTGAGGCGGGTTTGAGTTTTGGAGGTCGAGTGGGCGGGGGAACCAAGGGTCTCTGAATTGTCTGGCTGACAGGGTTTGCGACAGGTTTAGATTTTGGTGGAGGTGTGGGCAGGATAATTGTAGGCTCATTATTGGTAAGGCTGACAGGTTCTGTGATAGGTTTGATTTTTGGTGGGGGAGTGGGCAGAGTAACGGTAGACACATGATTGGTCAAGTCAAAAGAGGCTGGGACCGGTTTTATTTTTGGTGGGAGAGTGGGTGGGGTAGTGACAGACCCCTCTTCCAGGGCAGCGAAGGTCTTTGCCCTGGCCAAAACAGAGGGGCGTGATTGGGGGATGAGTGGCACCTTTCCCGTTGCTGTGGCTGAGACATCCCCGATCTCCACCTCAGAGGAGGAATTGGGGATCTGAGGCCTTGGAGCAGGGGTCGGCGGGACGAGCGGCTCTTTCTGGATTCTTTCGTCGCTCGACTCTGACACATTTGGCTGCTCCCACAGGCTGAAAGCCCGACGTGCAAAGGGCTGTTGGGGTTTGGCGGCCACAGCAGGTGGTTTGCTTCGGGGGCGAGGCTCTGGCTTCACCACGGGCGACTCATCCTCTGCATCCACGGCAGCCTGCTTCTCAAAGGCGTGGATCTTTGCCTTTATACTCCTTGATCTGTGGGAAATGCTCATGGTGTTGTCCTCTTTACTCAGGTCTTCGTTGTCACTGGAGTCTGTATGGTCGCTGTAGTCAGACTGGTCACTATGGTCCGTCTGATCGTGGGGGTCAATGTCTTTGCTGGGGTCAGTATAGTCACAACAGTCTGTCTGGTTGAAGATATTACATTGGTAACACTGATCATCCGTGCTGAAAATGTCCAACAGCTCCTGCAGGTATTTACCCGAGGGAGGTACCCTCTGGTAGGCAGCTATTTGGGAGCCATCTCCGTCGTCCTTAATACGGACTAAAGTCTGAACTTTCACCTCCCTGCTAATGGGCTGCAAGTTGCGCTTGGAGCGAGGGAGTGGTATAGGTCGCTGCGTTTGTGAAGTGGCAGAGTCAGTGAAATTAACCTCGGCTGGTTGAGGCTGACTGGCTACAGATTCACAGCTGCGCTCGAACGGCTCGGCTGTCTCATCACACAGTAATGGTGGGGAAGGGTCACTGCGAGTCAAACAGCCAAGGTCCAGGAAGGTCTCGGATGCCTGCTGATTGGCCGCAGAGGACGTAACAGCCAAGACAGATGGGGGCTCTTCCTGGATTAGACGAGGCGGGACGACAGCACTGTCATCTGGCTCTGGTTTGGGTTTTGGCACTGAAAGTCTTGGTGGCTTTAGTGGTATTTTTCCTGACAGAATGCAAGCATAGCAAACACACACTGATGATGAAACTATTCCCAAGTACCAGAACGAAGAATTAAATTCATGGTGAAAATTAAAAAAAAATAATAAAAATAAGTGTTTCAACAAAAATACATAATTACAGGAGGTAATTATACAGAAGTATAAACATAAAACAAAAAATTGGCCGTCGGCTTCTCCATTGGAGTAAACATTCACCAGTCTAACAAGACCATTACCGTTCGACGATATAGATGATGAACAGCATAATTACCAGCAGATCTTGTCCTCTCAGCAGGCAGTGGAGCATCAGTACATTTCGGGTCAGCGTCAAATATGAAGTCTGTCTGTGTAGCGATAGTAGTGGAATGTTGTGGGGTGGCAGCCGGCGGCGTAATCTGCTCCCGGGTCTTCTCTCTGATCACCTGGTCATATGATGGTGGGGGCTGATTTGAGAGAGAGGATTGTATCTCAGACCACTGCACTGCACTGCACCTCAAGGATTAGGCAAGTACTGCTGTATGCACACAGACACACACACACACACACACACACACACCCACCATGTGTACACTACCTGAGGAGCTGCTGGTATGCTCCCACCCCAGATTGGTTGTGCAGGAGGTGGGGATGTTTGGAATCCCCCTGATGTCCCAGGGAACCAGTTGTTCCCAACTAAGGGCTCAGCAGACACAATGGTTATCTCTGGACGCCTGCAATATGAGTCATCGATTAGAAATGCTAATGGCAAAGGCAAATGAGAAGCTCGGTTCACCATGGTAATAGAACATACACGCTGAACATGACCTTTGACTCCAAATCTAACCGAAAACATAATTTACTGACCCAGAATTAATCACAATTTTATCACACATACCATGACACCAATTTGCCTGAGCAGGTGAAATCATCTCTTACTTGAAGTTTTATATATTCATTTACTAGCCACAGAATATTTTACCATGACATTGCATTATGAATTAAGTGAAAAGTCAGATCTGGACCTAAATAGTACCCAAAGCACCAGCTAAAACTGTTGGTACCTAGAATAAGCACAATTTATGAATGGCTGAAAGTTTAAAGGAGCTGAGTCACAATTACTGCGCATGCCAAGAACGTACACTCCAAGAAAGTGAATCTGCTTGACCGGAAGTCATACTCTGATTCCATTGTTGCCAACCTGTCTTCGTTTTGCATTGTATTTATGCATTTTAGTTAATCCGGGACTATGCTTTCTATATTAAGGAGCTTTCCATGGAAATTCAAGGATTCAAAGCTCTATTTTAAGCAGTAGTCAAGGGACACAAAGAATGAAAGCTGGTTTGCCATCCTCAAAAATCATAGAAGAAAAATGCCTTTTAGATTTTGACTTCAGTTGAATGCATTTACTTTGTTCAAAGTTGCGAATAAGCGCAATAATCTTGACACACCTCCTTTAATTAAAATTTTTTGAATTTATTACAACATATTTTCCAGCAGAATTTATTTATGTCATTTCACATTTATTTCATTGTATACTCAGCAACAAAAGTTTCTGTGACACCAATATTGTTAATTATTTTTCATAACGCAATTATGAAATTGTCATACATGGTGATATCAGACTGAAACAGTACACGTAAACACAACATTGAAATGGAAATCATGAAAATGCGAGAAAATGACTTTGCACGTGAAAATGTGCGTAAATCATGCTTTTGGATGGCAATAAAAGAGGAGAATTTTTGGAATGTTCACATTGTGCCTGATGAACGACGGAAGCATCACTTATCGAAAACACAGCCATTTCGGATCAGGAACTCTACCCTCTAAATGCAAAGACTGTCTGAAAATGATCGGTGGAGGGCCATTGGGATGATTGAATCCGGAACCTCGCAGAGGGAAGTTGCTCATCGCCTGAATGTCCATCGAAACACCATTTGGAACTTATGGCAGCGTCATCAGCAGACAAGACATGTCAGAGACCGTCCTCGCAGCGGCCGTCCACGAGTAACCACTCCCAGACAGGACAACTGGATTCGAACAACCCATCTCCGAAATCGATTCCAACCTGCAACCATAACTGCAAGAACGATACCTGGTTTGAGGCGACTGTCTGCACAGACAATTCGTCGCCGTCTCCGTCATTTTGGCATTGTCCCACGTCGGCCAGCAAGACGTCCAATACTCACAGTACAACACCGACGACTGCGGCTACAGTGGGCACAACAACATCGACGGTGGATCCAACGTCAGTGGGATCTTGTACTCTTCACTGATGAATCAAGATTCATGCTTAACCGATGTGATGGTCGTTTACGTGTATACCGTCGACGTGGAGAACGTTATGCCAACAACTGTGTTCAGGAATTTGATCGTTTTGGAGTTGGTAGTGTCATGATTTGGGGAGGGATCACGGCTAGAAACAGAACAGATTTGCTTGTTATTGATGGAAATCTGACAGGTCAAAGATATCGCGATGAAGTGCTACGGCCATTGGTGGTACCGTTTTTGATGCAACATGGTCCCGGAATAACGCTGCAACATGATAACGCCAGACCACACGTTGCAAGGATTGTACAGCAGTATCTGATGCAACAACATGTCAATGTCCTGCCATGGCCAGCCAGATCCCCAGACATGTCCCCAATCGAGCATCTTTGGGACGAGATGGATCGACGTTTGCGGCGGTTGGATAACCCGCCAGCTACACTCCAGGAATTGCGACAACGTCTACGTCAGATTTGGAATGACATCCCACAGCAATTTCTGGCACATCTGAGTCGGTCCATGCGCCGGAGATGCGTTGCTTGCATCATGGCACGAGGAAGTCACACCCGGTATTGAAGTGTGAAGGTCACAATTGGTTAGACGTCAGACAAGTGCTTCATGACGCATGAAAATGACATTTTTCGTTTTGAGTGACGTTGGCACTGAAAAGTCAGTGTTTCTCCTGTTAAATAAACATATTGATTGCATTGAGATCTTTGCGTGTCATTTATAACATACACATAAATGGTGTCACAGAAACTTTTGTTGCTGAGTATATTTACCCACATCAAGAGATAAGTTGAATTTCAAGATCAAACTAGAATATTGGAATTCTTCAGGGTGAACACCTACGGCTTATATCTTTATCAAACAATACAGCAGGTCACAGAGGGACCAAGCAAGCATTGAAACAGCGGCATACCTGCGATCTCGCGTGTGCTCAGCCTGGGAGCTACTTCTTGTCGATGTCGCTACAATAAAACAAAAACAAACTAAGGGTTTTCCTGACCCTTTCCCAAATGATACATTTTAGGCAATTTGCAATATTTCATTTGGAATCATGCATCTTTCTGTGAGTTAGTTAACAAATCAAACAAAATTCATTTAACAGAATGAATTCTTCAAACTTACTTCTTTTGATGGCAGCTCGTATAGAGGAAAGAGGCCCTTGACTAAAAGAGAGGGAAAGATAAAGGTCAATTGGGAGTTAAGTTACCACTTGCTACAACAAACACACGCAGACACAACTAAACCTGTAAACACTCCCAGAAAAATGAACAGATCTGCACATAGCACACAAACAAATAATAAAAACTGCACACTAATACGGACAAAATGGTGAACTAGAGACAAACTTTCAATTGGATCACACCAGCCGCTCCTACTAGCCCAGACCACACCCATTCATGAACCCAAGCTTCATTTTGATCTCAACTATACACTATTAAAGTTTTGTGACTGCATCTTGTACAGTTGTGGTGGCAAAATTAGTCCCAAGCCAGACAGGCAGACATATAAACCCCCGGCAGAATACTTGAAACTGCTTCTGCAGTACTTCCCACTACAATGGGTGTCTCCGGGACTACATTTTGCCATAATCACACACACACACACAGACACGCACACACCTCAACAAGTTTAATTAATACCAGCCGACGCTGTCACGGCTGGAAAACATAACCTGCTGCAGATTAAATATAATAGCTTAACTACTGGTTACCAGCCATAGGGCTCAAAAGCAACAGGTTCCACAAGTCTTAATTCCAAGTTCTCTAAGGAATGTAGCAAGACAATTGTTTTTCCAGCGAATCTCTGGGTGCCGACTTGGACATCATGGGAAGATGTATGCGTGTTCCACTTTTGAAAGACTAAAAAAGCCTTTTCCATCAGGAACACATTATTATTGAGCAATGCCGAAGCATTATCTATTGAAAGCATGATGTCAATTCCTGGTGGCAAGGGACCAACGCTGACTATTCAAACACACACATGCAAACATTTAGTTATAAACACCATGCATACCAATTCAGGTTTTTTGGTCCACAACGGGCAGAAAGAGATAAACTGCACTTCAAACCCAAATGATGAAGACACACAACAGTCCATCTGAAAAAGAAAAACACAGAACCCCACTCCTGCTGATCTGGCAGGGTGGATTTCCTGAATGCTACGGCCTGCCAGCGACATGTCTTTCCCTCCTAGGATCAGGGAACAGTTGGGGCCTGTTTATGCCCTGTGTCACAGGACACCCAACTACCTATGACCAGCAAGTCCCGTCAATACCACAGGAAAAGAACACCTCCTACCATATGCAAATATGTGGAATATACGGTCCCACAGGAGTTGAACTGACTACCCTACATAATCACATGACCACCAACTGGCCTTCAGATTCATATACTGAACAAACAATGTTATGGGTCCCAGTGTCAAATGCAACATCCAGTTGCACTTCACAGACGGATGTCATTTTACGAAATGCAAGACTGCTCTGCACTGGAACAAAGAGTTGCAGTTCATGATTAACAATAGTCGAGGAACCAAAATCACAACACAAAAGCCTTGCATAGCATGCTCTTTTAAAGACATCCTGATTAAAGATGCACTGCCCATGTTCTGTAAATACACCGTTTTGCCAGTGTTTCAGCAGTACAGCTAATGCAACCTTCAGGAGTAGAGAAAGAGGACAGATAGACAGCCTCCAGCAAACTTTCATGATTAGAAACCACAAAATAGGCGTGCAATGCACGCAATACCCTTCAGCCCGATGTCGAAGTTTTTGGAGACGCCCGCCCAACCGCACGAAGGATAGCAATACCCCGTCAGCCTTGAAGGCTGAGGGGTAACAAAACCGTTATAGTTCAAAACCCCAAGCAGGATAACATCTTATTTCACTGAGAAGAAGAAAAAAAAAAAAACACTTTTAGTTCGCAAACAAAAAATAAGTCACTTCTCTCACAGACAAAGTCAAAACAACTGCATCTCAGCTCAGAGATGTGAAGAGGTTAAAGACCTCAATGAGTCTGTACACACGGGCCAATGACATCACTCAAACAGCTTCAATCAAAGGCTAGGATCAAAACATTATTGTCCCTCATAAGCGGAGCTATTACTGAGTATGGTAGCAGCCTGGACAGAACTGCAATTATGTGGCCAGTTAGTGAGGTCATTCTCTGAGGAACTTCATATAAAACTACCATGGCCAGACAAAATAAACAGATATAAACAGCATATACTTTGGCCAAGATAAAGTGAGGTACACAAATATTTAGACATTGAGATAGCCATCACAGAAGTTATTGTAGCTACAGTCATCTACCACAGGATATTGAAGTTAAACAATGAATAACTGTATTGCTAAAATGAGCTGAAAGTGCAGACTTGTAGCATTAATTTGAGGGTATTTTCATTTCAGTGAGATTTTATATCAAGTACAAACTAGGCTTATGCCGTCGGAGGCGACGGCTGGGGGTATATCCCCGAAGGCCCCCAATCTTCCAATTCCCCTATCCTTGAATAGACCTTGAATAGAATTTCATTTGAACTTAATTTCAGGTCAATCGAACAAATGGTTCTGAAGATATGGCCAAAATGGTAATTTTCCTTCAGAAAGCGCCACCTGGTGGCAAAATATTGAACCATACCGGTATGATGTCATGTGACACGTTGTGAGGTCATGACCTTGCAGTTGCACATAGTTTCATTTGAATAGGACAAATGGTTCCAAAGATATGGCAAAAATGGTTAATTTTATGTGACAAAGCTCCACCTTGTGTCAAAATTTTGAATCAAACAGGTATGTCATCGTGGGACACATCCTCAGGTCATGACCTTTCATTTGCATCTGATTTGAGGTCAATCGGACAACTATTTCCAGAGATATGATAAAAACAGTGATTTTTTTCAGTTTTTGGCCCCTGGTGGCCAATCTAGAGACGTAAATTGTCCAAAATCGAATCAGTTCTTCCTCTTTATGATACTTACTCATATGCAAAAACTTGAAATTTCTAATTGGAATATTACTGAAGTTATCGCGTTAACACGTAGGGCGGTGCGGTGGCAGTCGGACCAAAAACATCATATCCCCGGAACGCCATTTGGCGTTCGGGGATATAATTACGCTACTTTTTATATATGGTTTTCACTTTTTTAACTCCTAAAACTCCAACTTTTCTCATGTGTCGTGGAGGGTAATGAAGGTGTAAGAGAATACACCACTCCCTTTATGTCAATTTACAGTATAGCCTTCTATCAGCAATAGCACCATTGAAATGCAAACAACCGTTTACAAAAAATTTGGGACGCTGTATGAAATGTGCATTAAAACAGAATGCAAGGGTTTGGAACTCAAATACCAAATTTAACTGAAAATAGCACATGGACAACATATCAAATGTTTAAACTGAGAAATTGAAGTTATTTGAAAACATCAGTTCATTTTGAATTTGATGCCAGCAAGACATTCCAACAAAGTTGGGACAGGGTAACAAAATGCAGGAAAAGTTGTGTGATGCTTTCAAAAAAAAAAAAATAAACCTGATGGAACATCTCACGGCTTATTAGCTTAATTGGTAACAGGTCACTAACATGATTTGGTACAAAAAGAGCATCCCAGGGAGGCTACGTCTATCAGAAGTAAAGATGACGAGGACTTTACCACTCTGTGAAAGACTGCATGGGAAAATAGTTCAACAATTTATGAATAATGTAATTCTATGTAAAATTGCAAAGAATATGGGAATTTAGTCATCTTTGGTACACAGAACTATGAAAGGATTCAGAGAATCCAGAGAAATCTCTGTATTCAAGGGACAAGACCAAAAACCAGTACTGAATGGCTGCGATCTTCAGACCCACAGGTAGCACTGCATTAAAAACAGACAGGATTTTGAAATGGAAATCAATGCATGGGCTAAGGAACACTTCTGTAAACCCTTGTTAGTCAGCACAGCTTGTTGCTGCATCCATACATGTAGGTTTAAGTGCTATCATGTAAACTTAAAACCATACATAAACAAGATCCAGAAACACTGAGGACTTCTCTGGGCGCAAGCACATTTAAGATGAACTGAGGTGAAGTGGAAAACTCTCCTTTGGTCTGACCAATCAAAATAGGAAATATTTTTGGAAATCATGCTGCCTCTGGGCTAAAGAGGAGAGAGACCACCTGGCTTGTTATCAGCACAATGTTCAGAAACCTGTATCCTGAATGGTATGAGGGTGCATTAGTGCACATGACATGAGTATATTGCCCATATGAGAAGATGCCATTAACATTGAATGATATATACTGATTTTGGAGCAACATGCCACTGTTCAGACATCTTTCTCAGGAAAGGCCTGGGTTATTTCAGCAAGACAATGTCAAACCACAATTTGCACATATTACAACAACAGAGCGCCATAGTAAATGAGCCTGAGTGCTAAACACTGGCCTGCCTGCAGTCCAGACCTGTAACCCTCCGAAAACATTTGCCGCATTATGAAAAAAAAAAACATATGACAGAGGCCACAAAGTGTTGCACAGCTGAAAATCCAACATCAAGCAAAAATGGGAGAACATTTCACATTCAAAACTACAGTAGTTAGTCTTCCAAGTTCCAAAAAACTCTTCTGGTTAAAAGAAGAGATAATGCAACACAGTGATAAACGGGGCCATCTTAACTTTTTTGAAATGTGTTGCAGGCATCAAAAATAAAACAAGCAGATCGTTTTTTTTTTTTTTTTAAACTTTCTCCATTTCAAAATTCAAGATGTTGTCTTTGTACTAGTTTTCATGAAATATAGGGTTTAAATGATGAATAAATAATTTCATTCTATTTTTATTTAAAATTTACACAGCGTTGCAACTTTTCTGGAAACAAGGTTGAGTAAACGTACACCAACTTTTTCCATAGTGGGAAAGACAGTATATCTAAGAGAGGATACCCACTCCTTCAAGGACCACTACACCTCTGATTTCATTTCAAGTCCACTGTGGAGGTGTACAGAGCTTATGAGCATTGTGTTACTGTCAGATTGGTTATGAACCAGACTGAACTTCTAGTTAGGACAGAGATGTTCTACTTTACGAAGATAAGTAAATGACACATAACAGAATGATATAAATTACAGATGATATCTCCATTTTTCTCCACCAAGGAGAAGATAGCAAGGAGGTATTTCTCCCATAGTGGAGGACAAGACATTGAAGTCTGAATCTTTCAAACAAATGTAGTGAAACAACTGGTATCAACTGAGTTCTCATACAAACCAAAATTCCAATAAAGTTGGGATGTTGTGTAAAACGTGAATAAAAACAGAATGCAATGATTTGCAAATTTCATCTTCCCACATTTTATTCACAGATAGAACATAGACAACACATCGAGAGTTGAAAGAGAGACATTTCACCATTTCATGAAAAATATTAGCTCATTTTGAATTTGATGGCAGCAACACATCTCAAAAACGTTGGGACAGGGGCAACATAAGGCTGGAAAAGTAAAATGTACCAATTAAAAACAGCTGGAGGAGCATTTTCCAACTAATTAGGTAAAGTGGCAACAGGTCAGTAACACGACTGGGTAGAAAAAGCATTTTAGAGAGGCAGAGGCTCACCAATCTACGAAAAACTGAGTCTACAAATAGCGGAACAATTTCCTCAATGTAAAATGCAAAGACTTTGAATGTCCCACCAGTTACAGTACATAATATCATCAAATGATTCAGAGAATCTGGAGCGATCTCTGTGCCCAAGGGACAAGTCTGAAGGTCAATATTGGATGCCTGTGATCTTTGGGCCCGCAGGCAGCATGGCATTAAAACAGGCGTAATACTGCACTGGAATTCACTGCAAGGGCTCAGAAACACTTCCAGAAATCACTATCTGTGAACACAGTTTGCCATGCAATCAACAAATGCCAGTTAAAGCTGCATCATGCAAAGAAACTGGCATACAGTACGAATCACATCAAAAAGGAATTCTATCGCGGTAGGGTCAAGAGAAGGTAACGATAACTTCAGAGCAACATGAGGGTAGAAACGCGGTAGGTTGTCTGAGAAAGCGCAGCGCAGAGATACAAAGTATTTCTAAATATAGTACCCAGTCAAAAAACCCTTCAAGGATAAGCATCACAGGAGGCCCAGCATGTGCTGAAGAATGTAATGGCTGGCTGAGCGGCCAGTGAGCATCTCCCAGCAGGGGTTGCTTTCACACGCAGTCACTGTAAATGGTGAAAACTTACCAACCCCACACTACCACGTAAGATTATTTCTTCCTATTCATATATTTATTTGCTTAAAATAGGTGCTTGCCGTTGTATTTTTATTTTCGTAGATAGCTTTAAGATCACAAGTTTCTAAATCGGTAAACCATTGCATGTAAAGGAACGATGTATGAGATATACCCAGAAGTATACTGCATGACGCGGCTTGATGTGTGGGGTTTGTTTATGAGGAGAAAAGTGGCGAAAAAGGGTGGTTCTTTTGGACAAAAATCATAAAGCTTTCTATATATTTTAACGCTATTTAGTGCAGACTGGGAAATTCTTTTGTTTTTGTTTTTTACTCTTAACGTTCTGTAAAAATGAATGATACATGTTACCGTACAGGACACATCTGCTGTCATAGTTCAGAGAAATTTTCACATTGTTTCTGTTATATTGTAGATTGCTGGACTTTGTGACCTCAAGAGAGAAGATTTTGGTTTCATTATGAACTCACACACACAGTTCACACATATCTTCAAAAGCAAATTTCTTCAGTGCCTTCACGTGCACTATAATGCAGTTTCTCGCAAGTTTTTAATTGAAAGTGCATGTTATGTTTTTGAAAGTAACTATTCGCCCCACAGCAAATAGGAAACCAGAGGCGGTAAGGAACTATATTTTCTTACCTGGCGCCACCTCACGATCACCGTCAGCAGTTAAAAGGCTTACAGCGTTAATCTTGTGAAACAACAAGTTAGTCTGGCGGTAGAGTAGCGATACAAAGACGGCAAGACAGTGGTAAGTTAGAGAGAGTTCTCACGATTTTTTCTGTTTTTCGGAGAGCAGTATGGTATGTGAACACGATCCCGAACACGTCTTCTCTGGGCTGTGGCTCATTTAAATGGAAATAGCTCTGTGGTCAGATGAATCAAAATTTGGAATTCTTTTTGGAAACCACAGACGCCATATCATACGTACTAAAGAGGAGAGGGAACATCCAGCCTGTTATCAGCACTCAGTTGAAAAGCTTGCACCTCCGATTGTATGAGGTTGCATTAGTGCCTATGGCTTACACATCTGGATTGCCATCATGAATGCTGAAAAGTAGGCTATATTAGTTGGGGCTGTTAGGAATTTCAGAGGAGGGCATTGTTCAGATTTGCCTAAAAGTGTGAAATTTGGCAGAAACGTAGATCTGGACATGATTAATCCATTTCTGGAGGGCACCAGAGTCGGCGATCACTGGGGCGACCATATTGGACAAATCCAATATGGCCACCCACAGAAATTAAGAAATTTAAGACAATTGAAGATTTGGTCTATCACAACACACAAATATGATTCAATATAGATTCCAAAGATAACATATTTGATTCTAAGATTAAATATAACAACTGTATTGAATTGAGCACATATGGGAAAGAAAGGCATTTTAAACAACAACAAAGTTACCGACAGCAGCTGAAAACAAATTTTGTTATCTCAGTGCCAAGCAGAGATATAATTTTACAATATTTTTATCCATTTTACAAAATGATAGTGATTCTATCTGAATATTTCTTTATTTTTTTCTTCATTAGGACTGCCAGTTACACAACCCAATAAAAAGAAAACTGATTGCAGACTCAAGATGACAATTTTGTGTTTTACGTCATACATACTGAGATTAAAAAAGTATATTTCACATAGGCATGTCTAACCTATAGCAATAACAATTCTGTGAAATTATACCAACAAACTTGATATCAACTGCCTTACCAAATGTGAATACATATATCATAATCACAACTACATTTGTAGAAGATTACAGAATTACTGACTCAGTAACATCTCTTTCCTTATATATAATAAATGATATACATTTTCAAAACAAATTTTAATCCAGTTGCATACTGGGGAACTCTCTCATCCATGTCATGCAGAACAATTTACATTACACAGTATAAAGTATGCATTTCTCAAATAAGATATCCAATCAAAATTCCACCAGTATTATACTGATTACACTTCAGTGTAAAGCTTAAGTATCATTGTTTGAACATCCACCTTCACATTTGCACAGGCTTGCGCAATGGATTCCAGCTTTGCTACACTTAGTTTCTCACACACCCACAGTGTAGCAGTATGGCACATGCCTTACTGGCATGATGGCATCATTTAGTGTGGTCCACAGTGGGGACCAGATCCCATCCTCTCTCTTCCATTCCCATTCAGAAAAGTCAGGCATGGCTTGATTTGGTAGGGTGGCCTGGTTCCATATCATTGTGTGAAGCAATGCTCCCCTTAGGTGCGGATATAAGGCAGCCGTAGTAGGTTTCAAGGTTTCCAGATCTTTCTTTCCATTCACAAACAGATGTTGCCTAGCCTCATTGACTTTTGACAAGCCACATCTTTTGCTGTACATGATAACCACAAATCTCTCCATCATCACCATATGTGGAGAATCGAGGTTTAATGATTGCAGATCACTAGTTAGAGACAACAGTGTGTCAGTAAGTGCTGGTGGGCTTTGCCATGATTGCCAGGCTGTCTTATTCCCACATGTTAGGAATTGGGAAGTTGTGTCACACCCGCTTATGGCATGGAATAGTGGCAAAGCTAGTGAGACAGATGGACCAAGACAGTTGTACACATCATGGATGGGGATCTCTCTTATGCTGCCCTCTGTGCCCATGCGTACCCATAGTTCTGTGAATCCTAGGGCTGCAAAGCAGCGGATGGCCAGAACAACCATATCACTGTCGACAGTACGAATCAGGGCTTTCTGGTACTGCGATGCAGCATGAAATAGATGGAGAAATATTTGTGTCCCTTTCAGTGCGATTGCGTGGTTCTAATTTCAAGCGATTGCATGCTCCATTTGCAACGACACTGACCACTAATTTTACACGAAAATCATACTTGAAAACCTCCTCACTTAGGAATGTGAATAGCTCCCTTTTGTTGTTCTCATTTTTTAGAAATCCACCGTTCCAGTCATGCGTGGGCATCCTTGTGTGTCCATCACCAACCTTTGTCCGGGGTCCTGTGCCACGTCTTTGATGTGTTATTGCTTTGAGACATTCAGATTCTTCAGGGTGTGTGTCCTATAGGACATCTACTCATTTCACTGTTGGGGTTACCAGCGACTCAATGAATGGAACCATCTTTTTCCTTGCATATTCAATTAATGTTGATGCTGTTCTGGGCTTCACCATATGCACTACAGCTGCCATATCAATTACAACAACTGAGGTTGTTCTTGCTGATGTGGACTCACCAGTCGGGCTTTTATGCACTGAAGACTGTCAGACTCTTTTTGTAAATGTTAAACTGTATACATTGAAAAAAATATTTAACATACGCTTAACACTGTACTTATGACTGAATGATTTTATATGCAAAGCCATATTGTACAAAATAATTGAACCAGATTTCATATATCTGGTACTCGCCAAATCAAGGATGGTGTCTGCATCATTGATTAAAATGAGAAATTGACTTCCAATCCAGAAAATGATTCCAGAAATGGATTCCTTGACCAAAAATTTACCATAACCGACTTCTCACACGTGTGTATGTTAAACGGTTAAAAAGTTAGAAATTACTGTCGGATGCCAATTAACATAATTTATGCAAATTAAGGGCTTAATAATTGGAATACTTCTTCCTGGGGATATATTTTGCATTAGTCTATCCTAAGAGAATAATCAAAACAAATACAATCATTTTAATTTGAAATGCAATGCAAATTTATGAAAAAATGAAATATCGTGAGGCAGCCATATTGTCCAAAGTGATCACTGACTCTGGCGCCCTCCAGAAATGGATGAAGCATGTCTAGATCTACATCTGAGCCAAATTTCTTTACTTTTTAAATTTTCATTACTCTTAATTACTTTTAGGCAAATCTGAAAAATCATATCCCCAACAGCTGCAACTATACAGAAGTTTTATAACATCATCTCTTTCAGGGAAGGCCTTACATATTGCATCAAGACTATGCTAACCCACTTACTGCATCCAAGACAACAGCATGGCTTCACTGTAGAGGAGTCTGGATGCTGAAATGGTCTGTCAGCAGTCCAGCAATTCATTGCGAAGCGCACTACGTCATTAAAATAAACCCCTTATAGTTTGAGTCCAAATGCCAAAGATTATCCCACCATGTTCCAAGGTTTAAGTCATTTTAATTGGGAGATTTTAATTTTGTTTCCTTCTTTTTCCATTTTTTGTTTCCTTTCCCAAAAAAATCTAATTCAGGCTCCTGTACGGTGGGAAATTATTAGATAGTAACACAGTTACGCCATAACCTTACCACTTGAAGGCGAACATTTGGCTTTCAATAAAAATGTTATATTTAATGTTTTTTCATATCTGCTATTTTCACAAAAAAAGTCTATTTACAAGAGATGCGGGATGATTTCGTAATAGTCCTTTTTTGCAAGGGGGCAATTTTAGACGAGTTAATTTCTGCATTGCATTCTGTTTTTATTCACATTTTACACAACTTTGAAGATCACATAGTACCCCAATAACTGAATGATGAGACAGTGGAGAGATGGCACCATTACGGTAAGGCTTTCAAAAAAATTATCAAGAGGCCTGACAACAATAGCTGACGAAGAGATGAACTAAAAGGACTCAGAGCAAACAAGTAACACATGGCAAGGGTAGAGGCACACAGAGGAGACAAAAAAGGTCTTAAGTCTTACCTGAGACGTCGGTCTGGTTTATTCCTCTCTGACCGATCTGATGAAAAAGGAGGAAGAGTTATATTTCGCCCCATGAGCCTCATACTGACTTTTCAAAGGTCAATAAAGGCCATGTGAGCAAGCAATGTCTCAAAACGCAAGAGAGTGCAACGTTTCCTACCTGCTTTCTTCCTACATTCACAACAGGTTCAGAGATTTTCCCTAATTAGCCAACAGGTAAGGTGCACTCAAAGAATCCTGAGTGCGGTCACAAAATTGATTTGACAAGGCCGACACACATTAGAAGATTCATCAGACCTAAATTTCAATGTACTAATGCAAACTAAAACCACGATTCAATTATCCTCATGAATCTGACATTTCACACCTTTGCTTGACTGAAATACACCACGGATTAGAATATAAATTACATTTACACTGACTATTTTGGCATTCCTTGCAACATCTACTTCATAAACAAATAACATTACAACAATGTATCTATATAAACATGCGACTTTTTAGATTTAAAACAAGTATTTGCCACTAACGTGTCTTTGTCCCCCGCCACTAGATGTGAAATCGTGTCAAAATGAGCAATCTCTCGGTGTGACCTTGAGAGTGACGCGAAGGTCACCAAAATCGACTGGAGCCGGGGTATCACCCTAATACATGTTGACATTTTGAAGGACATCTGTCAATTCGTTCTTTAGATATCTCACTGACAAGGATTCGGGACGTACGGACGGATGGACGGTCATGGATACTATGTCCCACCGCTTTGCGCGTTCAGCGCAGCGGGGGGACAATAAACCAACAGCTTTTTAACCACCAAAACTGAAGTTACTAAAGCCCGTTGTAACTTTTGGCTGATACTGTATGGTATAGTTCCTACACAAAGCAGAACCTGAGAAACTTGTCCCTACTCCTTGCTAAGCTATGAGGTCAGCTCCCGATTAACCAGTTTATATCAACTACATTACCCACATATTCAAGCTGACAGAACCAGCACAAAGGGTCAGACAATCAAAAATAAAAGAATCATAACTTATCACCATTTCATTAAAACATTTTTTTGATTGTTAATCATTTAATTAATATGATATATACCCAACCCAATTATCCCTAACAGAAAACCTCATTCTGGACTGGTAGAAAAGACTTGCTATTCTGGACTGGCAGTAAAGACTTGCATCAGACATAATTGTCCCCAGATTAAATTCCATTTCACATAGAAGTCTCTAGTTGTAAATTAATCCAAACTTCCAAATTCTAATGGCTGCCAAAGGATTATTAAAAACTGACATTTGTGAAGTCACATTTGAGAAAGAGGAGGAAGTTGTTGGGAAGTTGGAGGGAACAGGATAAGTATGTTTTAGATGTCTGCTTTAATTTGTTTCGATTCTTTCTGGAATTTTCTTTTGGACCGAAAGAACATACAAAAAGATTACACAGTAAGATATTTGTTTTTTTATTCCCCTCGAAACTCAAACTGTGTGTAGCTGCTCAAGCTTCAAGGTCGCAGTCCCGTACAGTATTCACCAGCCTCTCCGCAACTATGCTGTAATGATTTCCCTCCAAATACCATGAATGGTTTGTAATTCCAGACCCTTTTCATCTGGAAGCATGAATGGGCAACATTCCACTCAGCCACTCTCTATCACAGTTGCCTGACCTGATTTTGTTGGAATTTACTAGCAAAACATGGCAGTTTCGTCACAGCACAAGAGTGACACGCAAGATTGACTTTTACTTAACGCAGTAATATGTGCGCCGTCATCAAACTCCCTGCTTACAGTAAATACGTTTCCAAATGCTGCATCGGGCTTTTATCGAGACTTAGGACATAGTCAAGGAAATACAGCCTGATATTCTTATCCAAATATCTGAATATCCAGGTACCACACAATGAGACAGATACTGTACTCTTTTGAACGCTCTGTTGTACAAACTTGAACGCACCCATTATGAAAACAAACCAAAAAAAAAAAAACAGAAAAGTAGCAAAGACTGGGCCTGTTTCCTCCAAAGAAAAATGGTAAAAGAGGTAAAAACGTAACTCTCCCCTGGTAGGACGAGAAAACACTCAAACAAAGCGACAAGACCTGCTTTGAAACCACAGCAGCAGGTGGGGCTGTCACTGATGAGTGTCACACAATTCTCCCAGATAAAACTGAATATTCAATGCTGAAACTAGACCCGGGTATAATACTTGCAAACCAACCTAGGTTTTTCAAAGCTGCAGTCACAGCACTGCCAAGGAAGCTTTTGTCAAGCAGGATGGAACATTTTTGCATATTTTCTAGCAGTGCCGACCCAATTGGATCACTGCTCCACCTACAGCATGCATTTCAGTCTCACACCACACCTGCTTTAACTTCTACTGACGCTTATTTACTCAGAGAAGGAATAGAGAAAATGGCTTTAGGATTCTTCTCAGTCTACTCATTAACCGAGATATGAAATGCACAACGGCAGCAGCACTGCCAGCTCATGACAATAACAGGACAAGCCAATCTGAGAGCAAAAGGAGAAATTCCTTAAAAAAGAAATCACTTCCCTGTTTACATACTGATATTGTGAGTGTGACATGCCAACTCACTCCTGTGATCTCCCAAACAGTGTGAGAAATGAGAACCGTTTACACCTATTTTCAAGCGGATACCCTTTCTTTCACTGTTCTCCATTCCTCAACAGGCAGTTGATCTTGAAATAAATGGCAGCACCTACAAACTACATTTAATATTATTTTCATTGTCTAAAAACTGATTAATTGGCTGGCTCACTAAAGCTGACAGTGCATACCGTAAGTCATTGATGTTACAGTGAAACATACTCAATCACCACAGCTGAGAAAAGACATCCTACCTGGTAACTGAACTTAATATCCAAGCCATTTCCAAAGTCAATGTGGCTTTTACTCAAACCAATCTATCGTGTGAAATACAAAACCTCAGTCGCAGAAGACAACTGCATCTGGGAAGGGCCTGTCACACCAGCCTATCACATTCACTGGAATGTGACTATTCAGGAAGTTCTCACCTATTCATGGGCACACTCCTTTTCTTTGTCAGGTCTACCTGACATGACGGCAAACAGCGGTTGTTTACTCAACAGGATATTGCCATGACCCATACAATCTGTCGCAATCTGGAAGCAAGGAATATGTGAGATTTGAAGATGCATCAGTGTACCTTCATCTTCTTTCCTTTCACATGAAACTCTGATATAATATTATTAATAATAAAAATTTGCTCATCTTTCTTCTCAATTGTAGTCACTTTCATCACTATAGCCCTTGTCCCTGCTCCTCTTCGTTTAGATTATGAATTTTAAAGTTATTGCTTGACAGAGTTTATTTTGAGGGAATATGAGTGCACTTTTCAAGTTTAGATCATGTTGCACCACTGCATTAATTCCCACTACACCCAAATGGATCTTGTGAGCATGACCATAAATACAGTCGGCAACATCGGAAATGCCCACATACATCACATCTGGTTAGAGCCAAGGGGGAAAACAATCCATCTCCCCTGTCCGCTATACTGTAAAAACTGGGAATTTAAACTCGCCTTGCTAACGCTAAGAAGTTGGTCATGACGTACTTTGAGTCGCTATTGCCTGCTGACAAGGATCAATTTATATACTTTTTTTAAATTGAATATACTGGGGTTGGATTGATGTCCATACGTTTTAAAAGACTGGCCGAATGATCCGACTCAGTGGCCTGTAGACATACATGTTCTGTTTTGGTGTCCTGCCAAAATCTGCCAAACTCGTCCTCTCTTCTGATAGCTTGAAGCCATTGCTGATGGCAGAGACCGGTTCCTCCTCCTCCTCCCCCCTCCCCCGGCTCTACTTTTGTGGACGTTCCCTTTGTTGCAGACCGTATCTATACAAATTAACCTCAAATTTGCATTCAACACAGTCATGCCCAACTACAACTCACCACTCTCAGATCCACTGTCCCAGACAAACAAAAGATTTCCACAAAACTACAAACTCATTACACAACCTAAAGCAACCATCCCCCTGCACTATACCACTGAATTGCCTGATTGTACTGTACTGTTATCTCATATGCACATGAAGTATCACTTTCTAGCCACTGCACTACACAACCCAAGCCCTAACTAATGTGCAACTCAAACAGCATTGATTTACCCAGTTCAACCATAAGCTCCATCTACCCTGCACAGCATCCGTATATTCTCTCGTACGTCGCACAAACAAACCATTTTCTAGACTGCGAGCAGGCTCTCTTATTTGTAATGGGGGAGAGGGAGGGAAAAGAGAGCCTGCACGAAAGCCGGGGGTTTTTGAATTCCGCCCCTAACAAGCGGTCAGCGCGGTTAGACTAATTGACTAATTAGGTCTATGCATTAACACTCAGCAACGGAAATTTTTTTTTTTTTTCCAGCGAGAACGGCATTTCAGAACTCTTTTGCGAATGAGGGTAATTTCGGCTACAAGTACACAAGTACACCTGTTTTTGCAGCACGGTCACACGACTTGCTGTAAAAAATAGACAGCTGTCCGATTGGAAAACATAAACGGACGAAACCACATACTAGTCACCATAATTACCTTAATTCGCTGAAGAGTTCTGAAATGAGTGCCAGTACAAAGACCTAGTTATAATTAAATTATTTTTCTATACTGAATGTAGCCCATTATTTTGTCGCTTTTAGATCGCATGAGGGACAGAAGCCGCAACTTCAATTGCCACTTGATTATTCTTGAATTGGAAAATGTAATTAATATTAATTAACTAATAATAATTAGATAATAAAGGAAAACCATCTAGAATTACCCAGGACTAACTTCTGTCAATAATTGCCTCTGAATTTTCAGGTCTAACGTTGGCCCTGCGAGTGTTCAACTGTCAAATTTGAATTTGGGAACTATCAAATTCGACCAATCAGAATTCTGCATTTGTGGACGAACGTGGGGCACTCGCAAAACCCTGGCTTTCGCGCAGGCTCTTTTCACTCCCTCCCCCCCATCGCAAACAAGACAGCCTGCTCGTAGGCTAACGATTTTCACGCAGGAGCTCAAATTGGGAGTATTCACAATAACACTATCCCCTCGTCAGGCATGGCCAGGCTTCAAATTGTGGGGTGAGAGGGATTCCAAAGCTAACATATTAATGGACGTGGGGGGAAGGGTGGGGATATATCGGGGAGATACAGATGTTTCTGGTCAAGCCAAATCAAGGATTAAGGTGGTCTTCACTGAATATAGCCTGCTTTATACTTCTCACATGGAGTTAATTTAGCCAGCCAAAAAAACTTCAGCCTCAACAAGCCTGTCTGAACTCCAAACACTTGAATTCCATACACACAGCAACATGACCCGATTTTCACAAATGGGAAATAAACCATCTGAAGAAGCGCTACTTTGTATGATTGGTACAGCTAAAAGTCAGCTTTTATTGAAAAAAAAAAAAAAAAAGGCACAGAAGCCATTTTCTGCGTGCCCCACTGTGATTTTCTGTCTGTCTGAGTGATAAGATGGTCAATTTAAGGCTTAACTCATAAAACAAGGTTCAACTGCGGGTGATGATGATTCTGTAACAGAGATAGCTGTATGAAACACACAAATATATTTCCAAGATCATCCAGCAAGTCAGTAATCAATGACGATTAAGCGACATTTTAGATGAAAGCAAACTCACCGGGGTTTCTTTTCACTACATTAATAGCAAATCAAATCAAATTCAACTGTGAAACAAAATTGGGAACACATCCAATGGTAAAAAGATTGCAGCATTGCAGCTGGATGTTTATAAACTATTTAGGTGAAGCAGAATTTGTTATTCAAATTCAAACAATTGCATTTTAGTCGTAAAAAGTACTCACTTTTCATGTGAAATGAACCTACCAAAATACATATGACTAAATATTTATGTAAAAATGTGAATAAGAAAAACACTGAAAGATTGTCACCTTGAAAAGCCAAGCAAAAATAAATGGAACAGATAACATTGCCACAGTGACTGGTGGTAGACCATTGCTTCCAAATAAATTACTGTCCATTATCCACCAATAAGTTGTGCTCCAGCCTCCGAAAGCAAAAAATAAATAAATAAATAAATAAATAGAAAATACAAAAGAATAAAATTACACAAATTGGCAGCTTATATTACCAACGAGCATCAGGAGAGCAAAACCCTGACCGAGCCAATTACAAAACTTGTTAAATGCAAGCAGCGTGTTTATGTTGAGATCCAGGGAGAAACATTACTATTTTCAAATTAGGATTTTGTTTTGTAACTGAGAGCATATTATACATTCACTGAGTATGAAAGTATAATTACAACTACACTCTGAAATTTGATCAATTCCCGACAAAATTAGCATTAAAGAAGGATTAAATGAGCTTGATGATGGAAAAGGTAAAAAAAAAAAAACTAAATAAAAAACGGAACTACTCAGAGACGGAGCTGTGCTGCAGTGATTAAGCCCTGGCTCACCCGTCAGGTGGTGGCAGCAGGTGCAACAGCTGCATATGCAACACCTGTCTGATCCCATAGACTAAAACGGGCCCCAGCGCTTCCTCAAGCATTCAGAAGCATCACATTACGCCGAGATCAGAAGGGTTAACCAAAGCATTGGTGATTGGTGGCTACGGGAAAGAAAGTAGGGTGGATGGTTGTGTAAATAATTCTCAGCGCGACGAAACTGTTATGGGCGATTTGCACAGTTGAATGAACAGGCTGGCTATTCAGAAGAAATTAAGTTATTTAGCTCAAGTCTGGCTCTGTAGGACAGTTGAGCATGATAAAAAATGGGATCAGAAGCCAAATCGTCATGTTCAAAGGCTAACAGATGCGATTAGGTGTACGAATCACAATAACAAAGCGTGTGATAACTTGGACACTTTCAAAAGATTGATTGTAACAAATCGGCGCTCGCAAAGCGCAAATTGCAATAAATAGCAACACTGCGCTAGCCAAAGGGAGATACTGGGGTCGAAATCAGACTTTAAAAACTCTGCATGTTGTTCGCAAACTAGATTCCGTTTTCCTTTTTCCCATTTACCTGTTGCGGGGTTTGATTGTCTTCGGTTCCGCAGAACTGCGACTTCTCTGAACTCTCTTGGCTCCTCCTCCTCTTCATGCCGAGCTTCAGCCATCAGGAATTTAAAACACAGGCGAACCTGTGGCGTTAATAAACAGACACCAAATCTGTTGCTAACTAGAACTGTTCGCTCTTTCGCTGACCCAGCAACTAGATTCAGTCCCAAGCGCCGTGGAAACGCACTGTGCATACAGCCAGGCGGAGCTCCAACCACAAAAAAACTCCCCCCAGACTGATCAAACTTTATAAATACGACAAATATAGCATACTTCAGTGCGTATCTAGCCTATATTACGTTCTCTGCTGGCCAGCTATTTTGACAATTGCAAAAAAAGTCAAACTAATTGAGCGTAGTTATAGTCCAGTCGAGATATTCCGACGTCAACAGGAAACCCAGTTTGTGTTTAATAAGTGGAGGTGGTGCCTAGTCCGAACACAGAAACTTACTGGCCAAAAGGCAGCGAAAGGACGATGGTATGCGCCAATTCTAAAGAAGGGGGCAGTCCATTAATCAACCGGTCTTCATACATTCGGCTTGTGGGCAAGAGATACGACTTATTACTGAATTTAAGTTTTGTTTTCATTTAATGTAAACTATCGCCGCCATTTCATTTGATGTTGATAAAATTTGCCTAGTTGGTCCACCAATTCATCTCGACAATAAATTGAACTAGAAAAGGATACATTTTCTGAAGAAAATTTATGTGCTTGCTTCAGGGAGATAAGTTGAAGAGGCTGGCTTATAAAATTAGGATGCTTTGAAACTGAGAGGCAAATGAAATTGCTGAAGAAATGTTGAAAAACTGCTGAAATGTAAACACGAGACTTTGAAGCTGAAAGTAATTGGCCTAGTTTAAGGTATTCTGACTTTTCAGCTGCATCATGACCGAGTCTACTCCGCTTCAACGCAGCTGTTTAAAAAAAAATAAAGATGAATTGGAGTCAATGACATTGATGCATCTCTCTCTATGGCTTATCTACATCAACGCAGTGCATGGTGAGAAATTAGCTTTATGGCGGAGCAAACATGGCAGGCCACATTAGTAGGCTGCCGAAGCTGCCCACATGGAAAGAATCTATACGAACATATATGCAGCATATGTGCACATATATGCCACATATAGGCCAAATTCAGGTACATATATGTGTTTATAGAGAGCATATAGGTCTCCTATATTGCTTCTTTATTTCCACATATCGGCCCTATATGTACATAAAAGTTATGCGTCTCCTATATAGCTCATATACCCAGTGGCAGGTTCTGTTTGTCATACCTATTGCATAGCTCATATCTCACTTTTGCAACTATCATACATGATGCCTTGCTCATACTTTTATTCTCAGGGTAATATCTGTATATTAGTTCAAAGTCCCTTACAGAAATAACAAGAATTTCATGCAATAACTTATTAATTGCATGTGAACATGGGAAATTGGCATCACATTTGATCCTAAATACATGTTGACATGTGCCAACGGCATGTTATGTGTAAACCAATCATTATTAACTATGGCAAGTGAGAGGAGACAAAAAGCTATAATATCAACACAAATATATCATACTATTTGTGACATTTTTTTTTCCCTGAAACATTAACAATAACAAGGTCATCAGTTCTTTCTTGACCATACTTATTTCCATTCTATGAAGATTGAGTTGCGTATTGTGGAGGAGAAAGAAATGTATAAAAACAAAATAGTTTGATTATGTTAATTTCAGCAATTAAGCATTTTTTCAAGTTTAAGTCACGCCAGATTCACCACATTAGATAAAATTGGATTCACATCATTACAGCTCATACCCATCCACTGAAAGGTTATACACTACACTGTTACATCCACCAAATGCAATGTTTTCCATCTTGTCTGTAATGTTTCCCTAAGGGGGATGTTTCCCTTGCCTATCCCTAATTATCTTTGCTGCAAGTTTCTGTGGATTTCCACTTATACTTTGTGCTTTCCTTTCCTTTTATCTTGGCACTTTAGTTCTCCTTAACCGGAGCTGTTGTTTTGTACTTAGGTTTGTCTTGTGATCCCTGTCTGCGTTTTGGCTACAGACAAATTCATGTAATTAGTTTATTCCTCATGTGTCTCTCCCTGATCATTGTTACCATTGATTGCACCTGTTCTCCCTGGTCATGTGTTTACCCCGGGTGTGTATATAAGATGTCTGTTTGGTTCACTCTCTTGTCAGATCTTTCTCCCTAGTTTTCTTGTGCTACGTTTCTCGCCTCGATTTCGCAGTGTTTATCTTTCTGACTGGATTGCTCGACTTTTGATTTTTGCCTTTGTGATTTTGGATTACTGTTGCATCTGAGTGTTTTGACCATTTTTCTGCCCGACTACGAGATCTGTTTGCTGCCCTGGTAACGATTCGGATTACGTCCTGTGGATTCTGGCTTGTCTCTCTGATAGTACTATTCCTGTGTACCAGACCCATTTCTGTCCGACTGCGATTACTGTGATTGCTGCCCTGGTTTTTGATACCATTTTTGCTCAACTGAATTTTGACTTTTGGATTATGGACTTTGTACTGTTTTTCGCCCTGCGGGGGTCACCCCCCTTTACCAATAAAACAAGCTCCACTGCATTTCCTGATTCTCGCATCTGGTTCCTGGTCGCAACACAACATGTAATGCAGTTTCTAGATGCATATGGCTCAGACGTCCTTAGTCTAAATGTAGCAAAATAAAACAAAAATAACAAAATAAAAGTACACAGAAGAAAGTACATTCAAGTAAACATGCCTTTCAAGTCTTTTTCATCCCCACATCTATTTGAGCATTTCACTGTTAATGAATTTGAAGACAAAGTCTACGTTTCTGTTCACAGTTTTAATGAACAGACACTTGTCTTTTTTCTGAGATGCTTGTATAGGAACTAAAGGTCCCAGACTTTTTCCAACCGTGATGAAATAAGGATTCTTAAAGGAGCAGTATATAAGAAATGTATGTTGATTAATCATGAAATGGCCTGGAATAACAACAGTAGTCCAGCCTGAATATTCTCATTACAAAAGCGAAGTTGCAGCCCACAACTAATGTTGAGGTTATCATTTTGTGTTTTGGCCTGTTGCGCCGCCCTCCATCCATCTCCCAATCACAAAGTCAGTAGCATTTCAGCATCCAGATTGCCAGTTACCACTGAGCTGCAGCTACCAGCATTTCGGAGCACAAATGTCTGACGTTAGTAAACCAAAAAGGCCTCTTTATGATTCCGAAATACGTCGTGACAAAGTCAGAAACAAAACAAGGATCTGTATAGGACATGCCTTTGAAAGATGGAGACGGTTGAAAGCAGAGAAGAATTTGAAGACCGACGCCAAAGTTGCTCATTTTCTCCTGGGCAGGTAAAATTCAGCTAAGTTTGGCTAACTTAATTCTATTTAATGTAGGCAATAACATCATGCATGTTCATTCATGGTACGTTAGTGTGTATGCTGGTGGGTCATCGAATTGACTAGGTAACACATTGTTTGAGAAATAAAAACCATGGCTCTTCATTGATAACATTAGCAATAGAATTTTTGTCCATTTCTCTGGCTTTATGCTGAGATTCTGTGGAAACCGTTCCAACATTGGCACAGCCATTATGGCAATATGAAATGTAATTGAGACAGTACATCAAATGAGTCTTCGTTCATTCTTTACGCATATTACAGTACGGACTTTAGTGGGCTATCCACACAGAAGAGTGACGAGCAAGTTAACCAATATGACCATTGCTAAAGTTAGTAAGTCATTAGTCTCGATCTTTTCTGAACTGAACTGAACACAACCCTATCAGAGCAAATCATTGGTGATATTGAAACATAGCCATGGAAGCTCCGTGTAGTAGCCGTTCTTGCTGGATCCGGCAACCTAGCTGGCAACTTCTCGTCTGGGGGAGAGGAAAAGGGGATACTGTGCTCTGCACTATTTTGAATGTGATTGCACTACCAGTTTTGGCCACAAACTTCCATACTGCTCCTTTAAATTCCCACTCGGAAAGAACCTATATAAACATATAGGTTTTAATCACCGCCTTGTATCAACCAGCAGTGGTTGGCAGCTCTTTTCAGAAGTAGCGCGCAATTGGCCAATGCGCAACACGGATGCAAATTGTGAGGGGCCTGCTGGGAAGGGTTATGTAGATTAGAGTTCCCCTAGGCACATCCTGTTGGCAAGACGGGCACTCATAAATAAAATTCTGACCACTAAGTGTGATTTTCTTCCTCCCTCGTTCTGAGCTTGCAAAGTCTCGCCCAAAAAATTTATTGTCTCACAGTTGTATCAGTCTTAATCGTAACGATGATAATGCTGAGGCCAGGAAAAAGTCCAGCAGAAGGCAGAATTGAACTGCAATACCGCTATGCTACAATTTCCCTGAGCCATTTGAGTAAATGGTTAAAGTATTTGGTCCAATGGAGATTTTAGCTAAGGCACCTCTTACATGCTACTGCCTCTATACCTTAAAGATAGTAAGTCTGTAGCGATACGCTCACAGGAACCAATCGCAACTCAGGGATGATCCAAAAATTGTAAGCCTTTATTGCAAAAAGGGTCAAGACCAGAAGACACAAGAATTGCCAAGCCAAAAACAATGTCCAAAAAGCGAAGTTGACTTGACAGGCAGGGGTCAAAACCAGTAAGGCAGATGTATGATGATACATAGACAGCAAGCCAAAATTGTGGTCAAAATCCAGAACAGAGGGTCATACACAGGGCATCCAAAATGGTTATCGTGGTCGTACAAACAGGTCAAAATCCAACAAGACAAAACAGGAACAGAAGGGCAAAGGCAATCTCAAGGTCGGGCAAAACAGTCGTGAAGAAGCAATAGACAATAGACATACGAGGAGCTCTGCACAAATGAATATTGATCAACGTTCTGACAAGGAATGAACTGCAGTGAAGACTATAAATAGATAATAGGGAAGACATGCTATGTAGGGAACAGGTGAATTGGATAAGACTAATTACAGAGGTAAGCACACATGGGGAAGTCCTAAACCACAAACAACGGGCAAAAATCAAAACGTGGACAGGATCCACGCCGACAGCCTATGTCAGATAAACAGCTTCGGTCAAGGAGTTCTAAGTGCACAGTTAAGATCCCAGGACAGAGAGAGAAGCTCACCTGAGATGCGTGAGCTGTAATCAAAGCAGAGTACAGGGAAAGCAAAAGGGGTGGTGTTACAGAACAGAGCTGAGCAGGGCAGAATTAGTTATATTAGTAAACAGTGATATCTACACACCTTATCAAAATACGTGAAAGTTAGTTGGTTAGTTTATATACAGATAAAGAGATTAGTTAGTACTGGTAATTTTACTGTAGGCTAAACAGCCTAGCAGTTAATTAATGTGATAATTTCAGGAAAGGAAGGTAAAGGAAGGGAAGGAAGGTAAAACGAGACTTGAAGGAAGTTTGTGAAATACTGGAAAACTTCCGAAATGACCCGAAGCGTGTCTGCACGCAGACAGGGGAGATCACTGGCATGATAACACAAATTATATCAGACATTACAGGGGAGACAATGTGCAATGCAATAATGGAATGAATAAATAAACATGAAAAATAATAAAGACAAAACCAAGACAGATACAGAATCATAACAAAGTCCAATCTACGAAATGGGGTTATGGCACAAAAGAGGAGAGTCTGCCGAGCAAAATATGTCAAAATTGTGTAGAGCCAAAAATGTAGGAACAAGAGCAAGTTATAAAACTGTGTTTTTCAGCTTTACAACCGGAAGTTTTTGTCTCATTTAATATAGAAGTTAAGTTTTGGTTTGTGCCCCTATCGCTTTTCGGCTCATATTGCCAAAACCGTCTGTCCGATTGCTTGCATAGTTACATTTTAGTGACCAGCACAACTTTTGCCACAACTTGGATATAAAAATATTTATGGGAAAACTCTGGGAGTTAGAGCAAGTTTAGGAGAAGACTTCTTGATGATTTTACAGCTGTTCGCCACTCTAACAGCGACGTCACCACGCTGTAAGTTCCCAGAATGTATTGTAACAAAAATTATTTTTATAAATTTTAATGAAAAAGTTATAGAAGTTACGAAAAATTTGAACCATGAAGAAATTATACAAGCTTAACTTAACATTTTGCAGTTTGAATGACATTTCTAGCTAAAAAGTATGACACAAAAAACAAAATAGCCGAAAATAGCTGAATCAGCACCAAAATGGCTTGATTTAATAGGACCCCAAAAAATTAAATCTAAAATTAAATATCTCAAAAACTAAAAAGAAATCTAAAATTTGTACAGAGGCAATGTAATTTAGAACAAGCTGAATTTTTTAAAGTTTAAACGGACTCAATAGCTTAAATGGTGTAGGAGGAGTTAGTCGGCCAAATTTAGGCAGAAGAAGAAAAAGAATAAGAAGAAGTAAGAAAATAGAGTGTGCTGCTTCACTGAAGCAAGCACACATTGAGTAAATTACTTCCATACATAGTCCTTATTGGTCATTAATATTGACTGCATTGTAACTGCATGCTCCTTTCGCATTAATTTTAGTAATTTTGTTTATTGCATTTGTATAATTAACTATAGCATAAGCAACACAGATTTTTATTTTTTTTTCGAAAGTTGTACTATTTCACTTACTATGAAGGTTTTGGATTTTTGTCTGAATTCTAACAAGTCAGACTTTTGCTGAACAACATTTGTCTTGGCTGTCCTCACAATCAAATATTCTTTTACCTATGAGTAGGTAATTGTGGCAAGGACACAAAATAACATCTGCAGGCCTGAGCCAACGAACTACTGAGCTCTGGATTAAGTTCTTGGAATTCCAGATGACCTGGTGATGATACTTCAGCACAAGTGGAATCCTCTTGGGTTTTCAATGTAATCGAGAATCGAATACCGAAGTTGTTAATTTATGATGACATTTCATAATCTATATAAGCTTGTTAAGATGGTAACTTAGTCTCCTCTTCATTTTTGCTTCACGGAATCTATGCCTTAATCATCTCCTGAGATGCTTGTTACTCAAGAGACCCTCTATTAGGATCCCATTCCAAGCAAGCAGTTTCATTGCCTTGCCATAGTTGTGGTTCCCAATTCAGACATGTTTTCATATTTCTGAGGTCTACTTATCTTCAAATAATTGGAGAGAGGCAGAATCTTAAGACAATTATCAGGCTTTATTGCAGCTCAGGATGGCACAACGACCTAAAGCCAGGAGTATTCCTACATGCAATGAATACTACCACACTTTTTCACACTCATTTTTTATTTAAAAAAACAAAAACCTCTTATCTCTCTCCCTTGCCCTACTGGTTGGCATGTTCTCGATGGGATTTTCTGGAAAATATAGGTGGCGCACAGAGTTATTGTCCCCATAAACAAGAAGGAAAAATACATTTTTAAAGTAGGATACAAATGGATATGTAAATTGTAAGGGTTTGGCCTTGCAGTCATCCCCCTTGACCCATTCCTCACCTCCACTTCAAGGAGCTACAGGTGTGGCTCGTTGAGGTGAAGGTGAGGGCAGCGTATTTAAGGGTTGGCTGTGCCATTATTCTGTGCAGCAGCATTCTGATTTTTAAGCCCTGTTGTGTTTGTGCTGCCGCTCCCCTCATGTAATGTTTATTCATTCTAGTTTTATTAGAACTCTTTCAATTTTTACTCAGCCTGTGCGTGTGGGTCCCTTCCCCTGCTTTTGGGTCCATGGTCCCAGTGCCTGCCGGCTTGTAATCTTCAGCCGGGGGGACCAATCCATGACATAAATGGCTCACCTGATTGTGTTTCCAGTAAAAAAAAAAAAAAAAAAAAATATATATATATATATATATATATATATATATATATAATGAACAGATTGATTTATCAAAGCTACAGAAATCAACTGCTTGTGTTTTACTGCTGTCTACAAAATATGGTTACTGAATATGGCCATTGATTTACTGATGAATATGATGAGTAATACTGCGATATGTTCCTCAGCACCATCCCACAATTCTGAGGAACAGTTATTGCGAAGGCTGGAACACACAGAGTCATGGTTTCCGTAATGTTGTGTGTGCGGCGATGGTCTCAGCGTTCTGCTACCACCAGCCTTTAATACATCCTATAAGCCTGTGTGAATTACCCTAGCTGCAATGAAAAGTACCACCATGGTGAGTACTGAAGCACAAACTTGGAAGAGGACTCTCACTGAATCTCAGGAGTAATGGCCAAGTGCTGCACATGTCCTAACATAATAGATGCTATGGATTGACATGTTCTGGGTGCCATGGCAGGGATCACTTATTGAAAGCAAAAAAGGCTCCCTATTGTCACTTGGATGTTAGCCAAAACTTGCTCCCGTTTCTACAGCATGAACGTAGTCCTCCTGCCAGTGGTGTTAGCTTTGGTTCCCCCAAGGAGCACTGAGTAGACGTAGAGTATGTTACTGCATTGGAAAATCAACCATGTTCATTTGGTGTGGAGCAAGAATGACCACTAAGGCCTTGGATCAGAATCTGCTCGTATCAGTGCTGACTGTGGCCAACAGTCTCATGGTAGCTGCACATAATTGGCTTTATACTGCTCTGGGACATGGGAAGGACAAAGCTGACTTGGGTTAGACCTGCTTGTTGCTCAAGTGCCTCCTATTGGTCAACCAAGTGCCCATCATTTTCTCACTGGACAAGCGCACCTTCGAGTTTCCTTTGCCCTCATTCCATGCATGCTCGGAGAATGACTGTGAGAGAGAAGCATTAGCTTACAGGTGCATTTTGGAGGATAATCACGAACCGCGCCTTCCCGAGATGCCAGCATGAGTCACACATTAGCATGCTTGTTCATAATTTAATGATCAGATATTGCAGATTTGTGCGCTAAGGCACTTGCCGTTACCTGGTCAGGAATGTCAGGAATGCAAGGAAATAGACAGCTAATGTGACTGTGGTCCGATGACTCAGAGGAGGGCCAACCAAGAAACTGGCCAAGATCAGTGGTTCTTATCGTCGGCCCTGGGATCCCCTATATAAGCTGATTTTCATTGCATTTGCAATTGCAATTTTATTATTATTATTTTATTTTTTAATTAGGTCCATTTCATGTTTGTAAAGTTTGTTTACCTTCTTTTGCCACATCGTCCAAAACAGCTGTTGCTGTATGTCATGTAGGATGATTTACCTTTTTTTATACAATAAAGAATATTTGAAATATAGCATGATATGAATAGGGAGGGAACTCATCAGCAATGCATCTCTATTTCTGACATAATGTGGCATAAAAAGGTAAATAATCATTAAAAACATGAATTGACCAATTTAAAAATAATGTCTTTATTAAAATTCTGGGATTGCAATTGTGGTTCAAATAAAAAAACCAGCATATGCAAGGGGTCCCCAGGATTGACATTGAGAACCACCGGCCTAGATGATCTCTTAATGGGCTTATATACTCTGGTGACTATTTTCCTACTGGGGAAAAACAATGCATACCTGCCAACTTTTGAAAGTGAAAAACCATAATCCTAATAATCCTAGCATGCAATCACGCCCTTCTGTAAATGGGGATACGAGGGACCTCCCCTGGGAAAAAATTAGAAAAAATAGCTGCTAAATACTGCATTTCCAGCTCTTTGAGGCAGAAATTAGACTAAATTCAGCTTCAATTTGACACTTTCGTACACAGAAATCCTAGAAAGTAGAACTTTTCATAGCCCAGGTAACATGCCAGTGATTACTGTGATGAATATTGTTATTTAGTTATGTCTAAACCCCTTTAGTACACTTAGTGAAAGGACAAAGAAAAAGAAATTCACAACAATTAGACAGATGGTTCATATTTAATAGAAACTGGGTAACAAAATCTGAGAATGTGTCTTCAGTATGCAACAAGTTTGCAACTTATTCCACTGGCCAAACAAAAGATATCTGACGCATCTGTTAATTAAATACATCATCATTATGCATCACATTCAACTAAAGTAATCAACTAGTATCAAAATATATTTGTCACAGTGTCATTGGTAAATAATTTAAATTATGATTAAGACATATCAACATTAATTTGCCACAGTGTTACTTGTAAGCAACTTCAATAATGATCAACTGGTATCAACATAAATTCGCCAGGGTCACTGGCAAGTAACTTCCACAATGATCAACTGGTATCAAAATAAATTGTCAAAGTGTTACTGATAAGTCGCGTCAATAATAATGCAGTTACTGTCCCTTATTTTCCATTGCGCAGCGGTTCCGATTTTAGCCGAGAATGGTTCCAGTTGAAACGCCTCGGCCAATTCCGCGATTCCTTATGATCTTCATAACCAGCAAGGTGCACCGATTGTTTATGCAAACCAACAGATTCTCTGAGATTATTACAAAATGGTTGGCTTTGGTAAATATAAACTAGCGTTGAAGAAACGGGAATAAACGAACATGTTTCATGTTCTATTTTATCTTTATGTTTTAAAGGGGCAAAAAGCGAAATCGTTTCACCGCTAGGTTTGCTGTTGTGCACTGCCTGCAGACCGAAACAAAGTGCTTCATGAGCCACACCTCCCTCAACCTCTGCTATTCGGCTGAATGACGGGCCAGTTTAAGTTTCAGAGGCGTTACTACTCAGTACATCGAAACTGAAATGCTCATAAAACTGCAGATTTGCGCTAGTTGCAAATGTTAGCTGGCTGACGGGCAACTCACCTAACACAACTATAACACCTGGCCCATTGCTGGGACCGAGCCTCTAACAACTCAAGCTCAGGACATTAACCCATGCTACGATTGTAAAATTAAATTTAATTGAATCGCCATAGTGCTGTTTACGTCGCCCGGATTGGCGTCACCGGGACCCCACCCTGGAGCCAGGCCTGGGGTTGGAGTTGGCAGGCGAGTGCCTGGTGGTTGGGTCTCCACCCACAGGACCCGGCCGGGCACAGCCCGAACGAGCGACGTGGCCCCGCCTTCCCATAGGCCCATCACCCGTGGGAGGGTTCAGAAGGGGATGATGCAATGTGTTTTTGGTGGCAGTCGTGGGCGGGGGTCCCGACGACCCAATCCCTGGACATGGAATCTGGTTATGGGGACAAGGAATGTCACCTCGCTGGGGGGGAAGGAGCCTGAGCTTGTGCAGGAGGTCGAGCGGTACCGGCTAGAGATAGTCGGGCTCACCTTCACGCACAGCCTGGGCTCTGGAACCCAACTCCTCGAGAGAGGCTGGACTCTCTTCTATTCTGGAGTTGCCTGCAGTGAGATGCGGGGGGCTGGTGTGGGTTTGCTTATAGCCCCCCAGCTTAGCCGTCATGTGTTGAAGTTCTCCCCGGTGAACGAGAGGGTCGCTGCCTTGCGCCTTCGGGTCGGGGACAGGTGCCTCACTGTCATCTCGACTTATGGGCCGAATGGCAGTGCAGAGTACCCAACCTTCTTGGAGTCCATAGGAGGGATACTGGAAAGTGCTCCGACTGGGGACTCCATCGTTCTGCTGGGGGGCTTCAACGCTCACGTGGGCAGCGACAGTGTTACCTAGAGGTGCGTGACTGGGAGGAACAGCCTCCCCGGTCTGAACCCAAGTGGTATTCTGTCATTGGATTTCTGTGCTAGTCACAGTTTCTCCATAACGAACACCATGTTCAAACTTAAGGGCGTCCATCAGTGCAAGTGACACGAGGCATTTGACTTTTTGTTGTTACTTACCTGTCCAGGAGAAGAAAAGTTAGCTTTGAGTCAAACTGTTGCCCCTTTATCTCTCTTCGTGCTCTCCACCTTGGAAATGCAAGGCCAATATTAATCCGTATACTGTCCCTTTCTTTATCTGACAACTTTTTCGCCAACGACCGTTGTTTATTTAGAAGTAATTTCGGATCCTGCTCGTCTTCAGGTGAACGTTTCGTTCCACTCTCCGCCATTTAACTTTTTAAAAAATATGCGCTGCAACTGCTTACTAGCTATATAAATGCATTCTCAGGAAGGAGGAGGAGGCGATTCTGCTCACTGGCTGTATGAATGCATTCTCGGGTAGGAGGAGGCAGCGATTCACATGAACGTAGCCTACATGAACAAGCAGCCGGACCAGGCTTGTAAACAAGGGGCTGGAGATCAACACAGAAAGCAGGTGTGTGACGTCCTGCAACTCCAGATGAAATTACACCTCTCGTTCTTCACATAGCGATTTTTAATTCCTTCAATCTAGAAATGATGCATCCCCGCTTATTGCCCCTTTTTAATACTATTTGTTATTTTCTGAAAAACCGGAATTTGTTTTTGCTCAGCCGTAAAACGGACTGTGCTTTTGAAAACCGTAACCATTGACCACAGGTATCAGTCTGTGAGTAAATGGTGTGTGGTCCCTACATTGCTTTGTTGAGAGTATGGAGAGTGGCATGGTATGGCCCTCAAGAAAAGGTGAAGTGCCATTAAATATTTATTAAAAAATAACCACTTTGCTGCTCGAGGGTGAACTCAAGAGAGCTGTATTAAAGTGCTGTCATTAGAAGGCCTCTAAGCACTGCAGTCAGGTGAGTAACTAGTTCAGCAGAAGACTCTTCAGCCAATATTTTCAGTATTCCCTTGTTCTGCCATTGTGAAGCTACTTCTTTTATTTGTTTTACTTTTCTTTTCTGTCATGTGTGCCTGTCTGTTTCAGTAAATTAGTGATTGTCATTGTGCTCTCGTCTCCTCATGCCTGTGTTTACCTGCCCTCTTCCACATGTCTTTCCTTCCCTATTCTGTTTCCCTAATTGTTTCATTGCTGTGTGTGTTGCCATGCCCGTCTCCACTCTCTCCTGCCTTCAACTCCACCCGTGCATAGTTTTACTAATCACGTCTCACTCTATATAGTCCTTCTGTTTTCATTTCTTTGTTGTTAATTTGTCTTAGTATTGTTTCATTCTAGTCTTTCGTCTGAGTTGACTTCGTGTTCTGCTTTCCTTTCTCTTATGATTAACACATTTGGATTGGCTTCAGTTTCTTGTTGCCTTCTGGTTCCTCCATCTTTGCCTGTTTTTTTTTTTTTTTTTTTGACTTTGTCTCTGCCTTGCAATTTGTGTACAGCTTTTCCATCACTAGTTTTCAAAGTGTTATGTTGACCTTGATTTTGGCATATTAAACCATTTGTGCTGTTGGTACCGCTGTCTGCACCTGGGCCCCTTCACCACCCTGGCAAGTGTGCTTGTCTCTGTTCTCTGCTCCATTAGTATATGCAGCTAATAACTGTCTGAAATCAAATCAGCTTAAAGAAGAGTGAACCTCAATATGAACCCAAGCAGGTAGACTAGATAACATAACATGAGTGACAAGAACAGGCTGGCCAGCCCAACTAGGTTTTGTTTTCTTTTTACTAAAGTGAATCTAACACCTCAGATACTCTATGAATAAATGGTATCTAGCAATAAATCAAGCCTGCTCTTGAAAATTCCCAAGGTTTCTGCCTCAACAATATGGTCAGACGAGCTATTCCACACTGAGATTACTCTGTGTGAAAAAATATTTTCTCATATCAATGCTAAATTTACCCCTGGCCAACTTCCATTTGTGACTCTGAGTTCTGCAAACTGAACTTGGCCTTAGTAATCACACACAGTTAATGTTATTCATCCCTTTAACGTATTTACAGACGTTAGTCAAGTCATCCCTAAGTTTCCCTCTCAATTATATTGTAATTCCATTATGTATCTTAGCAAGCTATGTATTATTGAATGATTTATCCCTAAATGGCAGACAGTGATGTCAGTATGATGTCATAGACCAACTGCCTTCTTATACCTGTCTACTGGTCATGAAGGTCTTTTACCTGATGAAGACCCTGTTGGGTTGAAACGTTGCCCTACCAGTCAATAAAGTATTGGGAGCTACAACTGGGTGTGCGGACATCTATTGTCTTTTGCGTAAAATAAAACGTAAAAATCGATTCATTCACTTTTTATTTGCATTTTGAATTCTGTTCCAATTCTTGTGGAATAGTGGTTGTAACTGGAGTTTATCAATTTAAACAACTCATGGCAAGACAAATACTTTTCGGCCTATATGGACCTTCCACTCCCACAGAGCGAATTGAATTTCCGCTGAAGCCAAGCAGAGTTTATTTATTTTTCACAACACTAGATGTCACTGTGCACCTTCACATTTCCACTGCCGGCTCTGAAGTTGATAGCCAGCCATTCACAGTCCTACTTGTTTGTTTTTACCAGTGTACAATTTCTTGCAGTTACCATCTTAGGTGAATTATCCATCAGGGGGTTATTCCACAAAGCTGGGTAACTGAGTAAGCCTGGGTTTTTCACAAAGTAAACCCTGGAAACTTTTCAAAACTGGAAAGGGACTGAAATAAATACAGCTTTCTGGGTTTAACTTTGTGAAAAAGTAAAGGCTTACTCAGTTACCCAGCTTTGTGGAATACCCCCCAGGTTTCAAGATGAAAAAACACATTTTTTGAAAAGGTATTTCATCCACATCATCCGACATACTAGCACACTGAGTTGGATTTGACAAGGCAAACTGTATGTTTTCTGTGAATATCCCTGTTGGGCCATAAAAGTCAAGTTCTGATGAGAAGTGCGGGCAGCCTACTAGTTTAGTTTGCATTGTGAATTAGGCTATAGCCTATATAGTTAGAAATTTGTGCCAATTTAATTAAGACAGCCAGTCACTCAGAAAACAGCCACAGCTACTGGATCGCTGGGAATTGATCTGAAAAAAAAAAAAAAAATTATTTTCAGTCCTCAAAGACAATACAAAGCTACTTCATTTCACAGAATATTTATATTTTTGCTTGTTTACATTGCTCGAAACGGCAACAAAGCTTACATGCTGCTTGAGACTGAATTAGTTTTCTGATACAAAAAAGTATTCAGGCAAGAGAAAAAATGACCCCAATGAGAATATGATTACTTTTAAATTTAATTTTCTGCCATTCTAATTTTTTTTTGTAAATTGTGCTGTACTACATGATGAATGTATTTTTGAGAAAGCAAATGCACATGTTTATTTTTATTCACTCCCACAAATGCACTCTTGATAATGTCAAACAAATACCCTGAGTTATCAATTCACTGATCAGGTTTTAGTTTCAAAATAGACTGGACAAAGTTTTTCTAATGAAACTCAATGAGAATTCATTTTAGGCCTATGCTTCGCTCTCGCAACGACACACAGACCATCTAATTTTTACCCTTGAAGCCACAATTCTCATAATGATAATTACTCATAATGATATAAGGGACGAGCATTCAGTTAAGTGGGATGTGAGATGCAAGTATAGTAAATAATAACTTCGTGACTAGGCATTTGGTGCCATTACAAAATTTGTTTCCTCGCTCTCAATTGTTTTTTTCCTCTTTTTTAAGAGTCCTGCACGCCAGACAGTCAAACAGCGGGAGGAGCTAAGCCAGAATTTCGAGGCTCACCTTTCCTTCAGCGAAGTCCAGGTGGCTGCCTCTCGTTGGAAAAATGAAGCTCGTATAACAAGTAGGGTAGCCAAGCAAACGCGCAGTTTTTATTTACAGTTTAGGATCGGTGTATAATACTGAAGTTATGCGGAAATTTTAAGGGGGACATAAACGAACAATCGTTGTGGTTGAAGGAAGAATAACGTTTCTAATTTGAACGCGTGGAATATTTTAACTCCTCCTGTCCGTGGCAAATATCAAAGTCTTCATGGAAGCTTCATTTGAGAGTAAGAATATTTTTCCAAATGTTTTGGTCTTATACGTCGTGTTCTGTTTCGCTTGAATTTGTTTGTGTTTACTTTATATTTGCGCACAGTAGCTCTTGGCACGAAACGAGTTGATTTTTACGCAGTGGAAGACATTTGTCGCTGCTTTGACAGAATGCTGTCATTTTATTATATTCTTTATCGATTTTTTGACATAAGAAAATGTTGTTATTGCATTTCTCTGTGATGGCGCAGAGTTAAATATCACTATGGCATCCATGCAGGACTAGTCATATCCCTAATGTGGTTTAGTATGGGTAAGAGTGTGCACTAAAACTGGTCCTGGATTTCTAGGGAATGCATATGTCCCCTCGTGTAAGATTCAGAGTAGATTTCAGAAGCAGAGTGTAAAAACTATTGCACCCTGGTACTTTATTTTCATATTTTAGAACTTCTCTTGTTAACAAATCAGCGACTGTCGCCATACGTCTCTGAGCCGATGTCATAATTTTTATTTATTTTCTTACAATTTAAGAAGCGAATTGCAATGCACTTTTGACAAGTTGGAGGAATCATAAAAGTGCTGTAGCGTAATTATTCTCTCTATATAACTTATGGCCATCCAGGTGCGATCAGTAAAGATAACTTTCTTGAGCCGCTACCACGTAACGTTACAAGTATAGCCTGTTCCTGTTTTCTCCTACTCTGTTCTTCGAAACTGCATTTAAAAAAAAAAAAAACAAATATCACTATTGATTCTTCTGAAACTCATATTATTGTTTGCGTTTTCTTTTAAAGGTTAGATTTTATTCTAAAACATTCTATAGGCATACCCTTCCTTATGTTAATTAAAATATTGTACTGTTTTTTGCTGTGACTACTACTTATCTTGTACATACACTGACGCCTGCCACATTTGGATACATTCTATATCGCTGCACATCTTATCTTAGTTGATTGTAAGTGTAGTGTAGTTTTATGCAGCCTCTATGTTTGCCGCGCTCTCAATGACCTGTTAGGCTTTTCTGGGGATGACAAGGAAATAGGCCACTTTGTGACGTACAGCGAACTGCGTTCACAACTTAAAAAAAATCTGTTAGACAATGAACTCTGCATAATGGTCTTCATAACCATTTCTGATTTTATTGTACCTCTGACAGAAATATTGTGGAACCTTGCAGTTCATACCTTTAAGGTATTCCAGTTGGTAGCCTATGTAAAAGAAAGGCTGCATATGAATTTTCTAAAGCGTGAGGAACCTTTCTTGCCAATTGGACATGAACTGAAAATAGTTCGGGTGGTAACCCTGACAAGGAGCTTGGAATTGTCTACTTCTTGGAGGAAAGGAGGCAGATAGCTCCTTAGTTGCATCCTTCCAACAAGGAGACACAGGACCAATCTTGGAAGAAGGATTGAATATTGACTACAATTCTTTGCAGCTATGGTACTGGACAGGTCATTCAGTCCCGAACTTATCTGATAAATTGTGAAGACTATCTTTGCCATCGAGCTCATGACATATTGAACATCCAACTTTTCTCAAACATGCCCAAGGTGTGTGAATGCCAGTATTTGTGTATTCAAACACAAATGTAATTATTTATAAATTGAAAAAAATGCTGTTTTTTGTTTTGTACCAGAAAATGGCCCAATAAAAAGAAGTAAAAAAAAAAAAAACATGCCCAAGGTACCTTTACAATCTCCCTACAACCTTCCCTTGACCTAAGCGATGCTTTCTGGCGAGGTCAAGGAACAGTAGAGTGGAAAGGAAAAATGTCACCCATTTAAGAGAATTTGGATGCAGCCAAACTCTCGCAGGTGAATTCATTTTGCTCTTCCAAAAGTGTGCTAAAGCCTCTAATCCAAGAAGCCAAAATCATTAGATTACACACTGAAAACAAGCATGATATACTCTGATCCAATGCCATGGGATGGCTGATATCGGGCCTTGAAACAAAATGCGGTGGAGGGATGACAGATGGACCATAGGATGGACAGAAGTATGAAAAAGTGCATCTACATAATAAGACTTGTCCAGATATAAAAGTTTGCTGAGAAATATTTAGCGGTTTAGGAGTTCTGGCCCAGAAAAGAACAAGCTGGCTGATATCTGGCCTAAAAATAAAACCCAGTGGATGGACTGACTGACAGACAAATGGAAGGACTGAGAAGAGTATGAAAAGACACATCTACGCAACAGGATGTATTAATTAATTGAAATTCATTGAGAAGTATTGAATGGTGCTGGCCTGGAAATGAAGCTTCACGGACAGACGGACAGCACTCATTGCTGTATGCCCCCTTCACTTGTTGGGAGATAATAGCATTCAATATTAGATGCCAGTGACTGAAATCGTTAAAGTGGCATGTGTCTTAATTGGCATCAGTTTCAGGGCAGTACACTTGGGCTGCATCTGAATTCTTTAAAGAGCTAGGAACCTTCCTTGCTCACAGGGGTGATCTGGAAATTGTTTGGAAGGAAGCCACAGCATAATTGTCCTAAAGGAATGCCAAATTGTCTATTTCATGAATGAAAGGAGGCAATAAGGTCTTTGTTGTTTCCTTCCATCAAGAAAACACGGGACTAACCTTGGAGGAAAGTATAGATTGACTAGACATTCCAGTCGGCTGCGACACCATGGGTTTAGCCCCTGGTAGCCCACTTATCCCCTTGTTTGCGCATCATTCTGCCAATACTGTTGCCGTTGGCAACCGAAATTGGTAGGTGTTATAAGTGAAGTATATCACATGTCCGTACCAAATATGAAAGTTTTCGGTCCAAAATTGCAGCCTGTACTGCGTCCACAAGGAAATCCCTATGTTTTGCCACTAATATGCGCATAATACGACCAATACTGTTGTCATGGCAACCAAAATTGATAGATGTCATAAGTGAAGAGTAAAACATGTCCATACCAAATATGAAAGTAATCGGTCAAAAATTGCAGCCTGTACTGCGTCCAAAATGAAATCTTTACGTTTTGCCACTAATTTGCATATTATTTGGCTAATACTGTTGCCATGGCAACCAAAATCGATAGATGTCAGAAGTGACGTGTAACTCATGGCCAGACCAAATATGAAATTAATCGGTCAAAAAGTGCAGCCTGTACCGCATCCAAAAGGAAATCTGTTTTGCCACTACTTTGCATATTATGCAGCTAATACTGTTGCCATGGCAACCAAAATTGAGAAGCGTCATAAGTGAAGTGTAACACATGTCCATACCAAATATGAAAATAATAAATCAAAAATTGCAGCCTACACTGCATCCACGAATCTCTGTTTTGCCACTAATTTGCATATTATTCGGCCAATACTGTTGCCATGGTAACCGAAATCTATAGGTGTCATAAGTGAAGTGTAACGCATGTATGTTCCTAATATGAAAGTAATCGGTCAAAAATTGCAGCCTGTACTGCGTTCAGAAGGAAATCTCTATATTTTGCCACAAATTTGCATATTATTCGGCCAATAGTGTCGCCATGGCAACCAAAATCATTATGTGTCATAAATTAAGTTCAACACATGCCCATACCAAATATGACAAATCTGTCAAAAATTACTGCCTGTAGAGCGTCCACAAGAAAGTGTCTACGGACGCGGACGCAGCTGAGGCGGTGGAGACGAGGCACGCAAATCCATAGAAGCCGCCCGACTTCGTCTGGGGGGCTACAAATATGAACAAAAATTCTTTACAACTGTAGTGATTGAAGATAGCTTTCATGTCCCAAAATTTTCTGATGAATTGCAAAGGCTATCTTTGCAGTGAAGCTCACGACACATTGAAGGAAAGGACATCCGATTTTTCCCAAACGTGCTAAGGTACGTTTAAAGTCTAACTACACTATGTGACTATCGCACCTGAACTATGTGACGTCTCCTAGGGAGGTCAAGAAGAAGTGGAGAGGAAAATAAAAAGAAATTCGATTTTAGCCAGCTACTCATTCTAAAAATGCAGCTCGAAAGCTTTCAGAAGAAATTAATTTATCTTTGACTGTCCATAAGTGTCCTGCTTGTGGCAGCGTTATTGTGCACATGCACTTGCGTGCGCATTGTATCCGTGATTGTGCTTCGCGCTGGTTGTTATGTGGAACGAGAAGCGATTGAATTCCCTGAGCTCCTGGTGTAAACACCCCCTTCACCGCCGTATTGTGTGTTCAGATGGAGTGTGAGTGCACTTGGAGAAACATGGCGTGCTGCTGTGGGATACTGAGCCATGGTGATACATTACACCTCACCCAGGCTCGACCCTCATGCAGCTGAAGCTATTCGCTCGGTTAAGTAACAATCGAAGAGCCTAGTGCTAAAAGCACTTAAGTCACATTTTCAGACACCATGAGGTAATGATGGGAGAATGTCTTTCATTGTGATCCAAGTCTGCTGCCATTTTTTTCAAAATGGATATTTTGTGTCTTTCGTACTTTTGGCACCATAGTCCTCAATTGTTTTTCTCTTCCTGATAAACTACCCTTGAGCATATACAGTACAATCCCAAATTCCAGTTGTGGCGTTGTGTAAAACGTGAATAAAAACAGAATTCAATTATTTGCAAATACTTTTTGACCTTTATTCAATTGAGTACATTACAAAGACAATATATTTCATGTTTAAATTGATGAACTTTATTGTTTTCTTGGAAATATTCACTCATTTTGAACTTGATGCCAGCAACGTATTCCAAAAAAGCTGGGACATGGGCATGTTTACCACTGTGTTACATCACCTTTTCTTTTAACAACACTCAATAAGCATTTGGGAACTGAGGACACTTAAGAGCTTTGCAGGTGGAATTCTTTTCCATTCTTGCTTGACGGACGACTTCAGTTGCTCAACAGTCCCGGGTCTCTGTTGTCGTATTTTGCGCTTCGTAATGCGCCGCACATTTTCAATGGGAGACAGGTCTGGACTGCAGGGAGGCCAGTCTATTACCCGCACTCTTTCACTACGAAGCCACGCTGTTGTGATACATGTGGAATGTGGCTTGGCATTGTCTTGCTGAAATAAACTTGTCCGTGAAAAAGATGTCACTTGGATGGCAGCATATGTTGCTCCAAAACCTGTATGTACCTTTCAGCGTGAATGGTGCTTTCACAGATGTGCTAGTTACCTATGCCATGGGCACTAACACATCCCCATACCATCATAGATGCTAGCTTTTGAACTTTGCACTGGTTGGTCATTTTCCTCTTTAGCCCGGAGGACACAACGTCCATTTTTTCCAAAAACAATTTGAAATGTGGACTTGTCAGACCATAGCACACTTTTCCACTTTGTGTCAGTCAATCTAAGATGAGCTTGGGCCTAGAAAAGCCGGCGGAATTTCTGGGTGTTGTTAATGGCTTTCGCTTTGCATGGTAGAGTTTTAACTTGCACTTGTTGATGTAGTAATGAACTGTGTTAACTGACAATGGTTTTCCAAAGTGTTCCTGAGCCCACATGGTAATATCCTTTACAGAATGATGTCAGTTTTTAATGCAGTGCCGCCTGAGGGAACGACGGTCATGGGCGGTCAATGTTGGTTTTTTCGGCCTTGCTGATTACGTATAGAGATTTCTCCGGGTTCTTTGATGATATTATGGACTGTGGATGATGAAATCCTTAGATTCCTTGCAATTGCATGTTGAAAAACGTAAACTGTTGGACTATTTGCTCACACAGTTGTTCGCGAAGTGGTGAACTGAGCCTTTTGGGAATGCTTCTATTATACCTAATCATGACACTCACCTGTTTCCAATTAACCTGTTCAGGTGTGAAATGTTTCAAACAGGTGTTTTTTTAGCATTCCTCACCTTTCCCAGTCTTTTGTTACCCTTGTCCCAGCCTTTTTAAGACCTGTTGCTGGCATCAAATTCAAAATGAGTGAATATTTCTGGAAAAAAATAATGGAGTTTATCAGTTTGAACATTAAATATCTTGTCTTTGTAATGTACTCAATTGAATATAGGTCAAAATGTGCAAATCATTGTATTCTGGTTTTATACACTTTTTACACAACCTCCTAACTTCATTGGAATTGGGCTTTGTAGACTCCTGCTTTGATATTTGAACACTAATGCAGACAGACTGAAAGAATCATTTGCATAGGCTTTGGTTGGCAGGGCTCAGGTTTTGGAGATGAATCCAGCTCTTGTATTGCTTGTGAGATGATATACCAGCCTGACAAGAGTAATAGGCTTTACTGGCCTCTCCGTGCAATGACTGCTCAAAAAGCATTGAGTCACACTTGCATACTTCCACAGCAGGTACAGCATCACCTAAATTATGCAGTATTTGGCAAAATTGCCTGTTATCAACTCCTATAATGACATCTGAAGATGCAGCCTCCGCTAGAGCCTTTAGCTTAGTGCAAGGACAGAAAGCACGGCTGATTAGACTGTAACACTAATCCTCTCCTGTAATAAGAGCTCTTGCAATATTAGAACCATGATTCAACTGCTCGAATCTGTGAGAGCATGAAATCTTTAAGGACACCGCACATCTCTGTTTCAGTCTCTCACTGGTGCGGGAGGAGACGTTTGTCTCCAGTCCTCTTTGTGTTCCCTAATAAGGCCCTACATCCTCCTGGAAAATGATCACAGCTCCCGCCGACTGCCCCAGACCCTTTGAAGAAGGAAATTGCTGGAAACATTTAGTGAGACAATTATTTGCTGTCCTGCAATGAAGGCCACACACGTGGCATTGGGGTGAACTTAATGAAAGCGTCTCATTGGGCCCCACCCGTTTGGCTTGCTGTAATGCTAATGGATGCTCTCTGTGAATTCTTAATCGGCCAGTTCCTTGATGGGCAAGCAAAAGTTGCAGGAGTGTCGTATTTCCACGTATACAATGAATCTAAGGAGGAAAAGCAACAGGGAAGTCAATCAGGAGGGGCCAAAGGAACTCAATTCACTCTCGAGGAGTGATAGGTCAATTCCCTTTATGCTTTAACAATTTTAATTTAGTTAAGTCCTCTATGGTTCAAACAGTATGCCTTTATGGTCAGGTCTTTGCATTTTCATAAATGAAAAGAACAGAATTTGTTTCTGAGATTATTATGCTTAACACACTCAAGCGATATGTGACATTGGAATATGGATGGTTTGCAGCATGGTTCCCCAGCTGCAGTGGAATTGTACTTCTTCCCAGTTGGGCTTATTCTTTTCAAACTGCCACACAAAGGCCAACCATTTTCCTTGTACGGTTTATGCATTATGAATACAGTGTATTGTACACAGAAACAAAGCGTAAGCCCTTTGAAAATATGCATAACTATCACTTATTCTGTTTTCAGCGGGAGGTATGCCTGAGCTGTGGAGATGTAGACCTCCTCACCACCTCGTACTCGCTTTCAAAAATCAAATGGGGAAAATGTGAGACTGTGTCTGACCCCAGTTAGGCCCGCGGGCCTCTAGCTGAAAAGCCATAGTTCAAAAGGAACTGAATCGCTTTAAGGTGGTGCACCAGCCTCTGTGTAATGCCTGGCCTTTTGTGCGGCGTACCGAGAGGGATTACGGCTCCCTGAGAATGTGCCTTTGTTTTTTCCCAGAGTGGTTCTCGGTGGAAAAAAGGTCAGCACAGGCATTACGCACCTTGCATTCACAAGGGCCCGGCTGGCCTCTGTGGCAAACCGCACCACATGACTGCTCAGTGGGATGGTGCTGCGCCGCGTGACTGCATTCTGGCACGCAGAGGGACGAATAGCTTAATCAAATACTGTCGGCCCAGTGTGGCCCACAGCAGCAGCAAGTGTTCAGTGTAGGACATGCATTTCTCAGTAAACGCACTGACTATTCCGACTGAGACATGGCCAGCAGAGCCTGTTTGTTAGCATGAAGAGAGATTTATTCGACAGGTAATGGAAACAAGAGGAGATCTGTTGCATAACATGTATATCTGGTCAGTTTATGCAAGCATATAGTTTTCTTTAAATTGTTTCACAAAACACCTGTGTCTTTTGTGTTTCATCATCATCATCATCATCGTCGTCACTCTTCCTCTGCAGTCGAGATATTATGCATTTGAGTTGTGGACTGAATTGAAAATTTGTACGAATATTAGTATAGGTGGTTTGCAGATTTTAACAAATTAATTCCAATGTTATGTCACAGTATTTTGTATGGGGACAGTTGTAATGCATGACCATATAGGGAGGAACTTATGCCGGCCTTCCACCAAATGACTTTTCAAGTAATTTCACTGTTGCCGGAAAATTCCCAATGTTGGAATAAAATCAAGAGTTTTGCTTCAGTTGTGGCGCGAGTCAGGCTTGGCTCATGCAAATAGTGAACTTCAGTGATTTGAACTTTGTCAACAACCAATAGGTGCGCTTTGCAAGATCATCGATCTATGCAAAATCTTTTAGTCTGTGGATGAAAATTCTGTGGCACATTTGTCTTTAGATGTGAGAAGATGTAGAAAATCACTCTTTTAAAAAGTACTTTTAAAGTCTTTTCATAGTCTTTAAGTGTATGGTAGATGTTAGTTGAATTGTGAGATCACATGAAAGATTTGATTAAGTTTAAGATAGGAGTTGAGTTGAAATCCATCCATCCAATCATGATTTCACCTGGTTATCCCCAAGGAGGGTCGCAGGGGAGCTGGATATCTATCCCAGCATTCAAAAGACAAGAAGCAGGAGTACACCCTGCACAGATAGCCAGTCCATCGCAGGGATTGGGTCTATAATCAGGAAAGAGATACAACCCCTTTTTCCCCTCCCCCGAATTTGAGTCATGAGCGGTGCTTACACCGTTGTCTTAGGTATTGCTTGGTGTTTCCTTTTTTGTCGCACTGATACCTAGGAATACTTCTGTGATGGTGACGATGATTGCTGGTTTGATGCCCGCTTCGACCTTCTCGATTACAGGGCTGTCATGGAAACTTGGACACCTGAGACTGATTTCGCTGCTCAGGTTTCTTGCAGAGGGAGGAGAGAGTAACAAACTTCATTGTGGACACAATCCGTGCTCGTTTGAAGAACAGAATAGCTTCCTGGGTTGAAGTTTCAGTGCCACAGTATATAGGCTGTATTTTGCTTTTGTTTGCAAGATGAGAAAGGTCCTTAAGGCTGTAGGAGGACTGAGCGACAGGACTGTCAGGAATCATGGTTACTTTGATCCGTGTTTGAGTGACAGCTGCCGGCCCAGCCTGAACCCCGGGCATGGGAATGGAGGCGCTGCAACAGTACTCCGGTCATCCCTGGTGTCATTCAACCTGCGGGAAGTATGCGGTCTGGGGACAGGATTATTTGCAGATCATTCTCAGTGATACTCATCGTTTGCGTGATAATCATTACCCGGTGGAAGCACGGGAAGACTGCGTGTTGTGGTCGCAAAAGTCTGATTGGCAGCTGCCGTGGTGCAAGACGGACACTTACACTAACCATTGGGAATTCAAACACAGGTTCTGCCGGGTCACAGTGTCTGCAGGTTTGCCTCTCAGTCCAGGTCCAGGTTGGGCCTTGGAAACAAGATGATTTGCGGATCATTCTCAGTGATACTCATCGTTTGCGTGATAATCATTACCAGGTGGAAGCACGGGAAGACTGGGTGTTGTGGTCGCACAAGACTGATTGGCAGCTGCCGTGGTGCAAGGGGGACGCTTACACTAACCATTGGGAATTCAAACACCTTGGGCCTTGGAAACAAGATGTTTCGATGTTTTCACAAATTAATGAGATGAATTCAGCATTAAGAGCTGGAACATCAAAAACCTGTCTGGGCTGCGTTCCTCCTGGATTCGAGCCTGAGATCTCTGTCCAAATGTTGTTGTAATATACAAAACCCAAAACCAGTGAAGTTGGCACGTTGTGTAAATCATAAATAAAAACAGAATACAATGATTTGCAAATCCTTTTCAACCTATATTCAATTGAATACACTGCAAAGACAAGCTACTCAATGTTCGAACAGGTAAACTTTGTAATTTTTTGCAAATATTAGCTCATTTGGAATTTGATGCCTGCAACATTTTTCAAAAAAGCTGGCACAAGTGGCAAAAAAGACTGAGAGAGTTGAGGAATGCTCATCAAACACTTATTTGGAACATCCCACAGGTGAACGGGCTAATTGGGAACAGGTGGGTGCCATGATTGGGTATAAAAGCAGCTTCCCTGAAATGCTCAGTCATTCACAAACAAGGATGGGGCGAAGGTCACCACTTACTGAACAAATGCGTGAGCTGTTTGTCGAACAGTTAAAAAACAACATTCCTCAACGAGCAATTGCAAGAAATTTAGGGATTTCATCATCTACAGTCCGTAATATCTTCAAAAGGTTCAGAGAATCTGGAAAAATCACTGCACGTAAGCGACAAGGCCAAAAACCAACAATGAATGCCCGTGACCTTTGATCCCTGCATCAAAAACCAACATCAGTGTGTAAAGGACATCACCACATGGGCTCAGGAACACTTCAGAAAACCACTGTCAGTAACTACAGTTCGTCGCTACATTTGCAAGTGCAAGTTAAAACTACAATGCAAAGCGAAAGTCATTTATCAACAGCACCCAGAAACGCCGCCGGCTTCGCTGGGCCCAAGCTCATCTAAGATGGACTGATGCAAAGTGGAAAAGTGTTCTGTGGTCTGACGAGTCCACATTTCAAATTGTTTTTGGAAACTGTGGACGTCGTGTCCTCCGGACCAAAGAGGAAAAGAACCATCCGGACTGTTATAGGTGCAAAGTTCAAAAGCCAGCATCTGTGTTGGTATGGGGGTGTATTAGTGCCCAAGGCATGGGCAGCTTACTCATATGTGAAGGCACCATTAATGCTGAAAGGTACATACAGGTTTTGGAGCAACATACGTTGCCATCCAAGCAACGTCTTTTTCATGGACGCCCCTGCTTATTTCAGCAAGACAATGCCAAGCCATGTTCTGCACGTGTTACAACAGCATGGCTCCGTAGTAAAAGAGTGCGGGTACTAGACTGGCCTGCCTGTAGTCCAGACCTGTCTCCCATTGAAAATGTGTGGCGCATTATGAAGCGTAAAATACGACAACGGAGACCCTGGACTGTTGAACAAGTTAAGCTGTATATCAAGCAAGAATGGGAAAGAGTTCCACCTGAAAAGCTTCAAAAATTGGTCTCCTCAGTTCCCAAACGTTTACTGAGTGTCATTAAAAGGAAAGGCGATGTAACACAGTGGTAAAAAGGCCCCTGTGCCAACTTTTTTGCAATGTGTTGCTGCCTTTAAATTCTAACTCAATGATTATTTGCAAAAAAAAAATAAATAAAGTTTCTCAGTTTGAAGATTAAACATCTTGTCTTTGCAGTGTATTCAATTGAATATAAGTTGAAAAGGATTTGCAAATCATTGTATTCTGTTTTCATCTACGATTAACATAACATACCACCTTCACTGGTTTTGGGTTTTGTAGATGAAGGTGTTTATATTGTTGCTTAGCTTATAATGCTGGCATTTGACACAGAACGAATTGCCCAGAGCTTTGTTTTGGGCAGATATGCGTTTTATTATAAACTATGTAGTCCATTTGATATCATTTTCAGTCATTTAATAGTGCAGTATTTATTGAATATCCGTTATACATTTATCATCTTTTTTTGGATTTTGGGGAACTTTATGAAGTTGTCGGTGGAAAAAATCCTTTGCCACACCTAGCCACGCTGAGCATCGTCCGGTTCAAACACAGACCCATTGCAAAAAAAAGCTAAATTAGTCTTCTATTTATTTTGAAAGTAAACAAGGGAATAGGCAAATTCTGACCTGAGAACTCCATCTTTCAGATCACATAAGCAAGTCTTATATTGACGCATCCAGTCTTGCTTTGCCTTGAGGTATGTTACTGCTAGGGCAAAGAGTTCCTAGCTTATATCCTTATTGAATTTAACATTCATATTACAGACTGTCTATCTCACACGAGGAGAGCAGAGTGGCCTAATTTGATTTTGAATCCATATATTATAAAGGGTATATTTCAAATTTCTTAAATTGCCATTTATGGTTGGTAATCAAGAGTATCACACTGTCAATCAAAAAATTCTTCTAAAATGATATATTTGAAATTATGTGGTATACACAGAGAAAATAGCTCTGTACGTGGTTTAGACTATAAGCTAATTCACATAAATGATCCATTAAGGGGAAGATTAAGTTTTCTTAAATATGCAACGGACTGTCCATGGACAATAGGTATATTAGGTTGGCTTTTGGAGGCATGTGTTTGGAGAAGCTAAGTCTAGCTTAAGGAAAATGCTGTTGACGTCCTCACTTTGGGTCTCTTGATGTTTATATTTCTTTGTGGGAAGTACCTGAAACAACAACTCCGGACATTTGAGGTGATCTTTACAAGTGTTCCAAAACCACAAGCACATAGCATTCTTTCAAAAAAAGCCAAGGTTTGCTGTTGTGCCTCATAACAGGGTAACAGACTGCTAGTGTTCAGACTGATTTCAAGGAGGATTTGCACAGCCCTGTGCACAGGTTTCTGACACACTACATTCAGTCATGTTGGTAAAAACAAGGTGGACTGATCCGCAAACATAGGGCTCTGTACAACATTACTTTTCCGAGTTACAGGTAAGTCAATGAAATGCTTTAGTCCACTGCATATCAGAGACCTTTACTTGATTAAAACCTGTTTGCAGTTGCAATACTGAAATCAAACTCTATGGTTGTGATCTAAGACTACTTGAGAACATTGTAGTCTGAGTTACAGGTTGAGAAAATGCAGTGTTTATTCCTGGGTAGTTTCACCAAGGAAACATGAAGTCTGCAGATACAGATGACTGCTTTGCCAAAACTTGTTTTGTTTCATCTATTTTTTTGAGGGATAAAAGAATATTTAAAAAGTCCTAAAACAGATTGGACCTCATTTTGGTAATAATTACTACAGCAGGCCAGTAACTGTGGAGAGGTGGAATATTCAGGGTATGGAAATAATTGTCCTGTTAGGTGGGTACTTACACTCATGAGGTCAACTACACCTCACTGATAAGTTGAACCTCCAGGCTGAAGACTTATGCTAATGAGTAAATCAAGGTGAAGAGGACACAATACTAAGCAGTGCTTTCCTTTTCCCATTCTGGATATTCGTCAGGCTGTTAAGAGCACCGAGTGCGGCTGGTCAGTACGGCAATAATGCACTGCAGTGGCCATGCCTGCATAGTGACATTGCTTCCTACAGAGTTTCGCAATTACAGGGCAGTCCGCTAGGAAATGGACCCAAAGAAGCTCTTTATATGGCTATATTTGTGGCACTGTGGGGCATTCTGGAGGCAGCAAGCAGATTGTGGTGTGCTTTACCACTTCTAGAAACCCCCAAAAAGAGGACTAACTAGCTGAATGCAGTTGCGCTGAGATGTTTGCCTAGCCTCGCTGAATTCATGAAATGTTGCTATTTATTTTCAATATATGTCTCATCATGCAAAATACTTGTCTTTTATTTAAGGATAGTGATCATGTGAAGCCGATTATCATCACATTGGTGTTTGGCTCGACTTTTTAAATCATAATGATAACTGAAATCACCGAAACGGCCCTGATCATAAAGTGTAAATACCCTTGAATGTTTGATTTTGCTATATAGACACAAGGTGACACACTGACTCAGGTTTAAATGGCAATTAAAAGTTAATTTTCCACACTTTTTAAAATTGTGAATAATGCCCGTGTATAGTCATTGAGTTTGTTAGCTCCCGAGTGCCTGCACTGATCTGGCTAGACACTGAGCCATGGGGAGCAGAAAAGAACTGTCTAAGGACTTTCATAACAAGGGAGTTCAAATTTTCTTAGATGGGGAAAAAAAGGTTATCCAAAGACTTGAAAATGCCAGTCAGTGCTGTTCAGTCTGTGATTAAGAGGTGGAAAATGAGGGGATATGTTGATACCAAGCCAGGGTCAGGTAGGCTAAGAAAGATTTCAGCCCAAACTGCCAGGAGAATTGTTCAGTACACAAAGAAAAATCCACAAGCTACCTCAAGAGAAATACAGTATGCTCTGGAAAAAGATGGTGTGGTCCTTTCAAGGAGCACAATAAGGAGGTACTTATCAACAGTGGTCGGGTTGCCAGAAGGAAGCCATTATTGCGCCAATCCTACAAAAAAGCCCACGTTAAATATGCCGGACAAATGCCTCGACATACCTCACAACTTCTGGAGTACTGTCATTTGAAATAATGAGACCAAAATAGAACTTTATGGTCACAACCGTTAGCGCTATTATTGGAGAGGCCCATCGTGAAAAATACATCATTCCCACTGTAAAGCATGGTGGTGGCTCTCTGATGTTTTGTGGGTGTGTGAGCTCTAAAAGCACAGGGAATCTCATTAAAATTGATGGCTAGATGAATGCAGCATGCTGTCAGAAAATACTATCAGTCAATTTGCAATCTTCAGCACTAAATCTGTGCATGGGACGAATTAGGACTTTCCAGCATGACAATGATCCAAAGCACAAGGCCAAGTTGACCCTCCAGTGGTTACAGAAGAGAAAGGTGGAGGTTCTGGAGGGGCCATCACAGTCTCCTGACCTCAATATCATCGAGTCACTTTGGAGAGATCTGAAACGTGCAGTTCATGCAAGACGACCAAAGAATTTGCTGGAGCTTGAGGCATTTTGCAAGGAAGAATGGGCAGCTATACCAGCTGAGAGAATTAGGGGCCTCATTGACAACTATCGCTGCACTCTGTTATTGATGCTAAAGGGGGCAATGTACAGTATTAAGAGCTAAGGGTAAGCACACTTTTGAACGGGGTTCATTTTGTTTTTTCCCCTTATTACCATGTTTCATTTGATGATTGTGACATTATACATTACCTGAAGTTGGACATGAATCCAATAAGAAATAAAAGAAATATGTTTCCCCTGGCCATTCATATTTTCTTTAAAAAATGTTACCTATTTTACAAATTCAGCCAGGGTATGCAAACTTCTGAGCACAACTGTACATGAAAGAGAGAAGACAAGCTCTTTGCTTTCAGTTCTGTATGTTTGAATCTTCGTAGTTTGTTTTCAAACACATCCTCCTTAATTGACTTTAGGGGTGCGACAGTATGAGCTGTAGTTGGATAACCTTCATGTGGTATTATTATGCATTGCTTATATTAGTTGCAATTATTATTCTGTTTATTTATGAAATATGTTTCGTTGGCAAACTGCAATTTTATTCATAACCAATTTATTGTTTTGGATATAAACACACAAAAGATACAAAAATTTTCAGAAAAATAAAATGTGCGCACATGTGATCAACAACATATAGTGAAATAAATGGTAATGAAATTTGTTGGCTGCATGCAGTCTTGTGTCATATATTTGCAATCAGACAAAAATATAGATGAAGTGAAGATGTGTTCCTTGCTGTTTTTTTTTTTTTTTTTTTTAATTTTATGCCATACTGTGATGCATCTTTATTAAGTTAGTGGGATATTTTAAGATTCATTAAATTCAATTTGACTAAAAAGGACTTTTGTTGTAGTGGTCACTGTTCAGAATAAAAGGTCAGATATGTACTGAATTTGGTAATGCATTGCTTTTTAAAATTTCAAATTTAAACAATATTTACCAAAAACCAAAGAGCCTATAATGCTAACCTACCTAAATAATGTCTCATTACAAAACGTACAAAAGTCTGTTGGATCTGGTCGTTATTTATGAAAGGGGAGTCTAAACTTTATGAGCCCACATACCGCAGTGCCCTCCACTTATATTGGCACCCTTGGTAAATACGAACAAAAACATTTATGAATGAATGCCATTATTCTTTATCTTCTTGACATGTCAGTCAAAATAGTAACAAACATTGAAGTAACAAACATGTCGGTTTTTGATGCAGTACCGTCTGAGGGATCGAAGGTCACGGGCATTCAATGTTGGTTTTCGGCCTTGTCGCTTACGTGCAGTGATTTCTCCAGATTCTCTGAACCTTTTGACGATATTACGGACCGTAGATGATGAAATCCCTAAGTTTCTTGCAATAGCTCGTTGAGAAATGTTGTTTTTAAACTGTTCGACAATCAGCTCACGCATTTGTTCACTAAGTGGTCACCCTCGCCCCATCCTTGTTTGTGAATGACTGAGCATTTCAGGGAAGCTGCTTTTATACCCAATCATGGCACTCACCTGTTCCCAATTAGCCCGTTCACCTGTGGGATGTTCCAAATAAGTGTTTGATGAGCATTCCTCAACTCTCTCAGTCTTTTTTGCCACTTGTGCCAGCTTTTTTGAAACATGTTGCAGGCATCAAATTCCAAATGAGCTAATATTTGCAAAAAATTACAAAGTTTACCTGTTCGAACATTGAGTAGCTTGTCTTTGCAGTGTATTCAATTGAATATAGGTTGAAAAGGATTTGCAAATCATTGTATTCTGTTTTTATTTACGATTTACACAACGTGGCAACTTCACTGGTTTTGGGTTTTGTATTTGAGAGTAGTGAGATTGGGGAACCTGAGACCATTTCTTCATACAGAATCTCTCCTGATCGTTTAAATTACTCTGTCCACATTTCTAGACTCTCCTCTGCAGCTTGGCTCGCAGGTTTTCTATGGCTTTAGGTAAAAAAAAAAAAAAACTAGGGTGCTATAGGTGAAGGTCAAGGAACGGGGATGACTACAACTAAACATTAATTCTGCAATCAGTTTTCATGTTGATTTTTCATTGCTTTGAGCCATTAATCTGTTGGAAGACCCAAATTTAAACTTTCTGGCGGAGGCAGCTTAGTCGTCAATTAATTCCTGCTGGCACTTGATGGAAGTTGCTCAAGGCTTATAAAAGAAGAAAATATCTGGACATTAAAAATATGCCACCATACTTCATGGTTTCTTTCATACTTCCAGAATGGCTATTTTTGTTCTAATGCCAAGCCAGTCTTCAGTGTTTATTACTAAAGAGCACTGTTTTGGTCTCATCTGACCATAAAGCTTCGTCCTAAGGATTTCCCGGGTCACCAATGATTTCAGCACACTTTTGAGAAAATATTAGTGTATACTTGTGTGTGTGAGTAGATTTGGAGTATTAATTTTTCTTGCTTCTTTTGCTAATATTTGCCAAGGTTGCCAATATCAGTGGGGAGGGCGCTGTATATTTTTTATTACTTTTGTCTCACCAAATTCCTCACTGAGATGGAACCTGAGGTTTGAAATGTTTTTTGACACTTTTTTTCCAGCACTCTGTGGTATAACCATAAAAATTGATGGTGCCTCGTGGGTCTTTTAAATATCCTTGGTATTTGAAAACTGTGGACTTCAGCCACTTGGGTGGGAGAAGTGGGGGTTCTAACACAGCCCTTAGAAAGACCATTTACTCGTGTGGCCTTTTAAGTAAAGGCAGATTGAAAGTAGAGGAAGTATGAAGATATCATTTTTATCTTGTGCAGTTTAAATGTTGCTGGCTCTTATTTCAATTGATACTTCCAATGGGGAAGTGATTCAGAAGAATTAAGAGAAAAATCCTGACTTTCTATTGCCTACAATACATGCGATGCCATGAATGAGAAAATGAAGGATTTCAAACTGCCTGTTTTTATAGCAAAGGGCGACCATTTTATCCTGAAACAGTCACATCCATAGTTGACTCATTTCTTATTCTCAAGTTTTAGAATTTCCTCTGGCTCTGTCTATAATGTTTATGTATCATGTTAGACATCACAAAACGAGGGAGGGGACGAATATATGTAATAACGTAATAATACAACCAGGTTTGAAAGCACATTTTTCTTGTAAATAAAAAGGTCACACTAAGATTTGTATCTTGTGTCCAGCTGGCTCCAGTGGGCGGCGGGCTGAAGAATGCTTAAGGACCTCAGTGGTCTTATGTTGGCCCCAGTGTGGAAGAGTAATTACAGTAAGAGAGGAGGCAGCACTGAGGAGGTATCGCTGCCCGGAGATCTATGTCCTGCAATCGCACCTCTCCCAAACCCGTCGAGGTGAAATTGCATTACTCATGCAGGCCCCAGATGGCCTTTCATCTCTCCGGTGACTTGCGATTCGACCGTGAGATCAGGTCAGTGAGGAAGCAGTCATAGAGGGCTCTCTGCAGTGAATGTGTCCATTGTCTGTTGTTCAGGCTCCAGCACACAGCAGTCAGTATGCCACTCCAGTTTTCAAATGGCTCTTTTGTGTTTTGGTAGGTAGTGCAAGTATGAGCGCACATTACACTTCTTCTTTTGCAATCTTCCGTTTGCATGTATTCGCAGATTATTTTCACATACGCGTCTCAGAAGCAAAGAGCCTGACACAGTACCTGTCCTACTTAGTCATTCCCGGGTGATCGGTTGCCATGCACTAGTCGTTACTCCGCCTGTTATTGGGTCTATTGAAAGTCAACGATCATGTGGTTTCCTTGCTCCACCTGTTCAGGGTTTGTACACAAACACAAGGACGCACCCTCCCCATCGAGGCAGCACTGAACTGGTGGGAGCAGCAGGGAAGATAAACACATTTGCGGGATCACTGCAATTCCCTCCATCTATCAGTACTCAGAACAGCCTTCTATTAACAAACAACACTTATCTCTGGAGTCCAGGCCCTTGTCTGTAGCCCTTAGTTTCAATTACATCAAAGAAACTGATGACGTCATGGCTCTATTTGCATTGCATGCACACAAAGTGCTGATGACTTCTTTGTTGACATACGCAGAGACAATGAACAAGATGCAAGATATACAGGTTATATGGACACTCATTGGCATATTTGTGCCATATAGGTTGTTGTTGTATTTACATTAATCCCAGCCTTGTGCTTATATTCCCTTATATGACACTGGTGTTGCGTGGCCTTGAGTTTGCCATTGGCATAATAACAATAAATAAATAAATAAATAAATAAATAAAATGTCAGGGTTTGTGGGTAAGGCATTTAGAAAATACTAGAAGTTCTAAAGACAATTTATATGAGCAGTTACAGAATGTCTTAAAGTGGATGATACCTGTGTGATGGCATGATAATGAATGATGACCGTGTTTTATAATAATAATATAGCGGGAGTACTATTAAGATAATTTCTGTTAATGGCTCATAGTACAACCAGACATTCTGTAGTAAATTCAAAGAGCCTTCACTTTGGAAATATTGCTTCTAAGTTTATTTTGTTTATTCTGCGTAATAGCAAGTTAGGATATGCGTCTTGGCATTTCGGAATGGGCTAGACACTGCCAATCTGGTTCGTCTGGTTTGAGCGCAGCCCACACCTGTCCTGTCAGTCCTCCTGACAAGCAGAGAAGGCAGGTGGCTGTGTGCTTGTGTTGTGGGTGGGGTTCGAAGTACTTCACTGGCTGACTTGTTACCATGGGCGCCCCAAGGTCTCATGGTTCCCTGTAGTTAAAAAAGCATGGTTGTGTCTGAACATGCAAAACAGTCTAGTCATGGAAATAGTTGCAAATAGAGTGTGGTCTTGTGGGACAGAAATGGAATAAATGGCACTTGTAAATCTGAGGATTTATTTGAAAATATTTCAAATGTGTTTCATGGGTGTGTGAAAATACTGAAAATACTGCAGCATTAGAAAGTTGTGATAATGTATATTTCGCACAAGTAAGACAAAAACAAACCGATTATCTTTCCCAGTCCATTCCCTTTAGCAAGAGAGTCATAACTATATGACACGAGCAGAATTGAATATATTGAAACTCTAAAAATGTTATGCTACAAATGCAAGTGGTTTTTTTTTAAATTTTTTTACCTTTTCCATTCCCTTGCTTACATGCAAATGTATCTCTGTGTTCAAAGTAGACATAATGGGCTCTAATTTCGTAGACCAGGCGCAGGCGCGGCGAATGGAGGGTGCGCCGCGCCAACGGGGTGTGTCCAGGCGTATGTGGAAATTTCGTGCCCGGCGTAGCCCGCCGCAAGTACTCCTCTGTCCCGCCTCTGTCCCTCCTTCCAGCACAAGTTGGCCAAGAAGGCGTGTTTAGGTATAACACAGCCGAGTCAAATATTGCTCACTGGCAAGAGAAACGATGGATAGCGTGTTCTTATTATTACAAACTGTTGCTGCTTTAAATTTTGGGATTAATATGCATGGACAACAATGCAAGATACGTTACACATTTATTTTCAATATGTGATCTTAACTCAGTACGAGATCATAGCAATCAGGCTGTATTCCTTTCCCCCACTAAAGACGATAAAACCTAAGTGACAATAATAGTAGCCTAGTATTAAGCCGCTTGCACCCTGGACGCGAAACGAATTTTTCGCTCGACAGATTGCGTCTTGTGTCCTAAAGTCTGACAGGGTTTTAATACATCTCCGTGTCCGACAGTCTATTATTGTTTTTAATCTACTGACTCTTTTAGATATTAAACGTGAATGTTTTGATAAGAGGGCTCAGTTCTTCAAGATGAGTATTGAGAATTTCAATCATTGTTACTGTTTAAGCCCTGCTCAATAAAGTGAGTCGACACTGGCGCGACACAATGTACAATGCTTCCGTGTCTGACAGCCAAAAAAAAAAAAAAAAAGAGGACGATTAGAACAGATTGATAACGAAATAAAGAATACAAAGAAACATTTTAACAACAGAGCATCCAATGAACACTGCGGTTTATTTATTGGCGGGTCATCTTTGTTGGATATCCCGTTTGTTGCTGATATATTTTTATTCTTTATTTCGTTATAAATCTGTTCTCAAATCAATACTTTTATTTTTTGCTGGCTGGTGGACATGGAGAATTTTTGCATTTCCTGTCAGACAGTCTTGATCGTGCATGCGATAATTTCTTCACACTGTCGATGGTCATGAAATTGATTTGCTCACGCACTATTTTAGCTCTGCTGAGGAAATAAAGCGTGAATCTGTTCGATCCATCTGACTAATTTTCAAAAGAAAGACCGAATAAAGACTACTGTCTGTCTTCAAGGGAAGAAAACAGACGAATAGGCTAAAAAGACCAAGAAAAGTCGATAGCTTCAATTTGCATTTTGTGTAGGTCGAACACAAACATAGCCAAGTTTGCACGTCTAATAATTCCTGGAATACTCGGAAAAATTAGAACTTTTATGACTTTCGGACACGGAGCTATATTAAAACCCTGTCCGACTATCGCGTCTTTGCATTGACTTTGTCTGTAATCAGTCGTGCGAAAAATTCGTTTCGCGTCCAGTGTGCAAGCGGCTTTACTGAGCATAGAACGCAAGCATTCGATATATATACAGTTTGTGGTTGGCTGAGAAAGATGGGAAGTCGTTTCGTTAGCATCACAGATTCAGCTGCCTTGATTAAGCCAGGTCAAGTTTCCATTACGCGTGGCAACCGCCTTTAATCTGACATCAGGACAATCGATATAGATACTATAATTTATGTCCTTATTCAGATAGTTACATTAAATAGTGTTTCATGTAATTATTTCTTGCATTGAAATGTTCCTGACATTCTGTAAACCTGCCTGTGAGATTTCGGTGATGTGTGCGCACTCTGCGCCGGTCAGCCAAATTACCACTGCACAGAAATTAAACCAGGTTGGAGCTGGCGAGTTTTCTGCGCAACTCCAGCGGAGACTTTTTCTACGAAATTGTCACTGCGTCTTGATGAATATGGTACACCTCCCCCTACCACGCCGCCACACCCATCTCGGCGCACCTTCGTCCACCGAAGGCTGCGCACCTCACGAAATTACCACTACGCAGGCTGCGCCGTACGAAATTACCACTGCGCGGGCTGCGCCTCGCTACGCCACCTGCGCTGCGCCAGGAAATTAGAGCCCAATATCTGTGTGCAATACTGTATATCATCAGGTTATCGTGACATCTTTGCATTGTCACTAAAACGAAATTGCTTTGTCAATAATTTCACCTCCCTGTATGGAGTAATATTTCTGTTCTAGAAGAGTCTTGGTCTAATTTAGCATAGAAAGTTTTCAATCTACTACCCAAGATTTTCTTTACCACATTTCTTTCATTGGTGGCAGCTGGACTGAAAATTGAGTTGGCACGAATAAATTTCTCGATTAGAAATGTGTGAACTCTGAAAACACTCAACACTCTCTGGTGTCACTAGTTCCTCATGTTCTGGTAAGACAAGAAATAGATCTCCTGATTGGCATGTGAAATTGGGCACAAAATTCTCCGCATTGTCAATAATTCTGGATATATGAAGCCAATTATTGTTTTAATTAAAACAATGAAGAGCATGTTAGATAACCAACATTGCAGGATATGCCACAAATGTGGAAAATAAAAGTTGTTTATCATTCTTTGTAGAGCATATTTCATGAATAAATTGGATAGTTTTTAGAATTGCATTTATTTTCACATCAATCTTACAGTGTAAAGCTATGATTTTTCAGTCAATGGATTATTGTAATCATTGGAAATTTTAATTCGTAGAAGTAATTGCAATTTAAAGGGATTTTTTCTGCCCTACTGAGCAGCCATGACTGCATTTTTTCCCTTGTAACAGTCATGCCAGTCTGAGAATGACTTTCACTTCATGTATTGTGGTAGAATTCATGATTTCTTAGCTATGGTATTGTGACTGATGAGCTCAGCCCTTTTTGCATTATCTGGTTTTGTGAGGCATTTGTCTGAAGCCACCAGTTTATCTTCAGGTATTTTGGACTGTTTTTTGACCCTGACTTTAGGTTACACGTCTGGCTTGATTTTGAATCATTTTCATTTGATTATTGGTCATCAAATCATTTTTCAAAATGGGTTAAATGCTCTTTTTCCTGGCTAATTTTTTTCATATTAATGGAAATCAGAAGATATGGAACCACAGGACTCGCTGCGTATCCATAAACAGTTTAATAATCTTACGGATTATCAGTCCTTATGATATAGTGGACTTGCACTTATGTAGGATCCTGCATGAATCTAGCGTTACCTTCCTGAGAAAATGCTAAATAAACTGTTTTGCTCTGATGAATGATGCTATGAGTTCACTGAAACCACAGCCTACACTTGGTCCCACAAACAAACTCTCAGAAATATGAAAGTGATGGGAAGATTTGACCAGAAGCAAATAAATTTACAAGCCAGGTATCTGCCTGGTACATTGTAATACACATTTGCTTCATCAGTGTCTTTTAGTCCTTGATTCTTGTTGGCCTCTTTGGATTAAGGAGGCAGACTTATTTTCTAGAAGTTTCACTCATGCAAGGCCACTTGATGACACAGAAGAGGTGTAGGTAATGACTGAAGAAAAACAATCAATAGTTCTTGTGAGTTCATGCTTAGCAGTGGCTCAGGCCTTCAGAACTGTTATATATTTTCAGCGACGGAGGCTGGGAGTAACCGTTATTTATTGTTGATAGAAGTGATGACTGCAGATATTGCTGTAGTTGTGTTTGGCTTTGATTTTGCTGTAAATGTCAGTGTCATGGCCACCTGTAAATGGCTAAGGACAACTCGTCTCCCCTCACTGCACTTAGATATATTTCAGGGACTTTTTAATGGCCAGTGCATAACCCAGTCACCATGTTGACCCTCACTCTGACACCACTGATTCAGTGTGGAGCTAAACAGGCTGAAGCTGTGTGCTGAACTCTCTTTCAGTCATACTAAAGAAGAAGAAAAGCTGGCCAGTGCTGTTAATATTCAAACAGGTTTCCGCCTCGATTAAAAAAAAAGAAACAATATATTGGATTTTAAATGTAAACAGATGGAGGTGTGCTAAGTTTAGTTCCCGGTAGGCCTAAAGAACGTGACAATATTCTTTTCAGTTTTCTGACTTAAGTTTTGTTACATTCATATTAATTCATCACTTTATTAGGTATCTTTTGTCTGACAACATTAAAATGGTCATCATGAAGTGGATTTTAATATATTTTCATATATCATTCAACAGGTCCTCCCTTAGTCAGTAGAAGTTAATTTATTTCCAGTGTGCAGGTATGTTGTTGGTTTGCTGTGCATTTCAAGTGACATTTTCTTATTTTGCAAATCTTGTACACTTAACCTCTATCTAATTGGCATATCTGATAATTTAGTTTTCTATCAAAGTTGGATCATGCACCATAAACAAGGCAAATGAATACAGAAAGAAAAAGAATTCACCATATGATGTCAGCAAGTTATGGAATCACGGTGAACTAATGTGCTATTTGAATGGTTAGCTGATGGAATGGTGTGTTATTGGAATTGAGCTTTGAATGCAGTATGCAATTTCACTTGTGTGCGGTATGTGCACAACAAGTGTGAAACGCTGATGTGTGCATTAAGTACGGCATGCAATATGAGAATTGTGTGGCGTGTAGGGGGAGTGTAGACACTGCCTTGCCAAAAAGATAGTTAACACTCAAATATTTTGTTGGACCGCCTTTAGCGTTGATTACGGGAGTGCATTTGTTGTGTTTTTGTTTTGACAATCTTATACATTTATTTCCAACCAAAGTTGCATTGATCTTTGGCCAAGATCCTATGTTGATGATAGGAGAGTCAAACCACTCTGTAAAGCCTCCTCCAGCACATCCTAAAAACTTTCAATTGGTTAAGGTCGGGACTCTCTGGTGGCCAGTCGTGTTAAAATGGTTCCTCATGCACGCTGACCAACACTTTCGCAAATTGAGCCCGATCAATCTTAGAATTGTCACCCTGGAAAAGGCTGCGTCGGCAGGGATGTAAAAATCCATTGATGGGATAACCAGAGCATTCAGTACATGGAGGTTTTCTACCTATTATCCTTTGTAGCTCACATGATCCAATGAACCAAAGGCAGCTTATATGATCACCCGGCAGCTTCGGCATCTGCGTTAACTTTGATCTTCTCCTACCAAACTGCAATTGGTGTAAATCCATCCATAGGTGGTGGCGCTATAGCAAACAAATAGTCATAACTCCTAAACCATTTGTCTGATCAACTTGAAATTTTTAATGCTTCATTTTGGTCAGGGTTGCTACAAAAATGAATGAGAACAAAGTGATAAAAGAAATAGCATGGCCAACATCAGCCAATCTAATTTCAGTACTGTCACCTGTCATCATAGTTTATATTGTAGTTAAAGATGTGGAAAGAGCCATTTTCATTGAAATTACTTTGATTGGCCATATGGGGGCACTAAAGAGAGGTACAATATGTCTTGTGCAATAATTTATAAACTGTTGGTTGGAGGAACAAAATTCTTTTTTGTTTGATTTTGTTGGTCAAGATGAATGTAAGCCACACCCAGTTTTGTATTCGCAAACTTTGCACCATTTTGAATTGTTTGTGAAACTTTTAATTTCTGTCTCCTTTTAGACAATGAGATCAATTCGCAAAAAATTTAAATTAAGGGCATTCACTGCGTTGCTATGAAGAGCTGTAACTCAGTAATGCAATGTCCAATCATTATCAAACCTGAGATCACTCATCTACAGGCCATGCATCTTTGCATCACACTGAATTTGGTTTAAATCTGTTCATAGGTGGTGGTATAGCAAGCAAATGGTCATAACTCTTAAACCAATTGGGCGAGCAATGTAAAATTTTGCATGCTTCATAATATTGAGGGTTGCCATGGAAACCTATAAAAACAAAATGATAGTTCAAACAAGATGCCTAACATCAGCCAATTAAATTTCATTAGCCACTGTACTCAATTTAACTGTCAATCATGCAACTTTGTACTATTAATAAGGATGTGTAAATACAAATTACTTAGTTTGAACAGAAAGTGGTGCCATAGAGAGATACGACAAATTTGATCCTAACTGGTCAATATGTGGCGCTGTAGTAAGAAAAGCAATGTAAAATTGCACGAGTTTTCAACCATTTGACTCAATGGTTCTATCTTTGTGTATTGCATCTCTGTATGATGATCAAATAGTATTTCCAATGAGCAAAATAAATCTTTAAATATCTGGCTGTTATTTGTCAGTCAGATAACAGCTGCTATTTCAAAGACATGGCAATGATTAATCGACCTGAAATTTGCAAGGCAAAGTATACCATGCACAGTTATGTGCCATGAACTGGAAATTGTTTGAACAACCTATACAATTTGTTTCCCCACTGCCTCAGAACTGATGATTACCTCATGTTGCTTGGACCCCGTAGTTACCGCTTGCAGTTATATTTGTTTTCTGTTTTTTTTCATTTTTTTTCTTACACAATTTACAAAAGGTATCTTCATTGTCCCAATATTGGTCCCAAGAATAAAACATACTACCACTTGTAAGCTTACGAAACACTAGAGCCCGAAATAAACCCAGTGAGCTACATGGCGCATGACACTTTTTTAGATAGTAATTGAGTGAGTTGCTGAGTTTTGGAGATATCAGCAATGGAGACATCTGCCCAGAAAATCTGCTTCTATTCACAGACGAGAGCACAAACCTCTTGTGCTGTGATATTCTTGGCGGATGTAGTTCGGTAGAAAGAAAAGAGTTCATACAATAAACTGCTCCCAATAGGGTCTGTGGATTTTATTGAGTAACCAGACCATGATTTCTAGGAAGAGGCCTTGGTATGAATTTGTCAAATGTATTCTTTTTGCCACTTTGAGCACTACAAGCCGAGCACCATTTTGTTCCATTATGTTCAGGAGAGGGGAGACATCTTTTTGGCTGATATCTCCAAAGCCCAACAAGACACATCAAAACAAAAACATGCACAACAGGTAAGAGGAAAATCGGCATTTTTGATTTGGGGTTAACTGTCACTTAAAAGAGGCAAGCATGGTAAACCTGTAAGCCAAGTTAGCCTCGCTCAAGGGAGTGATATTCTCAGGGTGGTGCTTGGAATAACATAGGTTATCAGGCCAGTGATGTTTGCTCTTCTCCAAAAACAGATTCATACAAACACATCCTTAAAGGCTTTTCTTCTTCTGTCAGAGGTCTTTTCTCTCCATTGCCCCTGGGGATTGTGCTTTCCGCCCACAACTGTTCTGCTTTCTGCTAAAGATAATGCAAGATATCTCTCTCTCTCTCTTCATGATGTGATGTCATGGTGCAATGTGTTTTGAGTGCAGGGAGACTGGAGTGTGGAGAGTAGAGGCTTTTTTCTGTTTCCACATGGTGCATTTAAACCTGTGCCATCCTATGGCCAAACTCACAGACGGCCATTATCGTGTTGCCATGCCTACTGGTGAATCATAGAGCTAGCAGCTTGGTTGTGGGATTAAAAAGGATCCATCCTTGCCAAAAAACAAAAAAAAAAACACCTTATTTGTCACTATATACACTACAGGCCAAAAGTTTGGAAGCAAGATCAAATCTGAAAAAATGAAAAAATCAGTTTCATTGGCATACTTTGCAACAAAAAAAAAAAAAAAACATGATTATTACATAAAGAGTCACTTATCAGAGTACATTTTTATTCAAATTATCAGGCCCATATTACTAGGCCCATGGTCCTAGTGCCCACCGTATTGCCGTTTGCTTCCGTTGGGCTCTAAACCATGACATAAAGTGAATAATGCAAACTGTGATTTGTTTTTTACTTTTTCACTGAAGTTGTGACTCTTTCAAATCTTCTCAACCCAAAAACTAAGCCCCTCCTTTCTTTTGTTTACATTTATTCAGCAATGGTCTGGTAACATCAATGTATGCAGTACCTGAAGGTAAATAGAGGACAATGGTGCATATCAATGAAAGAACAGTCTAATCATGCAGTGAATACATCCCAAAATCCATAGATTTCTTACTGACTTTTAAGAAAGGCATTGTGAACTCCAAATTTTTGACCTGTATTGGCCTTGCTTCCAAACTTCTGGCCTGTAGTGTAACTTACCAGATATTAATGTCACTATCAGGCAAAGACGCAAGCAACTAAGTCAACCTGCCGTCAGTGTCAGATTGAACTCTCTTTCTACAACAAGGATAAAGGGCGACTTCTTTTACTCAAATCTAGAATAACATCAATGGTTGCAATACTGTGCTCCCGAAAATAGTTTTTCTTTATTTTTAAAGGAAGCTTTTGGAATTTAAATAAATATGACCTATTTTACTCGTCAGACTAGCTAGCTGGCCCGTCTCACTTATGAGTGCTTCTCACAGCTGCGTTTTATGTGGTCACACAACCAGATGACATCACACTGCCAAAATGCTTTGCAACTAACAAATGTGGCGGGCCCCAGAAAATTCAAAATATGATGTGGCCTTGCAGTCACAGTAAAAAAAAACAAAAAAAAAAACAAAACTAAAGGCCGGAAAGCAAAGACTTTGCTTGAAAGTATTAATTAATAGTCTGACAAGTACAACAGACCTGTAAGATTTATCTAAATTCCAAAGCTTTCTTTCAAGGCCACTTGAGCAGCTAAGAATGGACTCGTGTGCATACGCACACATCACTGCAGAAACAGACATACTGACATTCTCAGCACCTGAAGACCTCGTGCTCAACTGTAATATTAAAAGTAATTTATATCTGGCATGATGCAGGAGTATCATTACTACAATGAAAATATGAAGCTATCCTCACGTATATTTTTTATACATACTGTAGAAAATGACAGCATTGGCCGCTCTAATAAGACAGGATGGAAATGGATTTTTTGGACTGCATTGCCACTGGTTCCTCAGGAGATAAGGTCTCCATACAGCACTCGCCCCACTTTGAGCATCGCTGAGGTCTATTTTGAGGAAGTAGAGCACCTCTCCTCTAGCCGGGTCTCTGATAATTTACCCTAAAGAAGATCTTTAACATCCCACGCCGTATACTATGTGTTAGATCTATGTTTTAATGGAGAGCAATAAAGCCCCGCCCTTATTAATACACAGCTGTTTTGCTGTGTAAATAAATGGAAAGTCTTTTTTTTTCTTGCACAACCTTTTGGCCACATTGAGTGTAAATGGTAAATGGAAGAATGGGGCATTACAGCAGAGGATGTTCTGTTGGTCACTCAAGGCTCTGTTATTTCTGTCCATGGTAACATGGTTTTTAAATGAGTAATTATTTGGTCATTTATTTATATCCAAGATCCACCCTCTCCTTTTTTCATATGAATCATTTTAGAATTAAAGGCAGAACGATTAGTCTGCTCAGATTCAGCAACTGAAGTGGTGCATCCTACAATTTTTCTTTCATGCAATAGATCTGCTGAATGCTAATCATCTAACCTGGAATTTGTTTATCATGTAATCAAGAAAGCAGTCAGGTGTAACTCTATTAACAAAATGGACAGGGTGTGTGCCTTCCATTGGCATATTGTATGCCTGAATAGGCTCCAGTAAACATCCCCACCCCTACACCAGCTGCCCCACCCCAACTGCAAACCAGGAATAGGCAGGTTAGGCAATGGTTGAATAAATGGAAAAAGCAGGGGCACTTGTCTGTTGCCTCAGTTTTGCTGTCATGGGAGGTTGTTTTCATCTCCTGGACCAGTGATGAGGACACATACTGTTATGATTTAAGAGATGCCGGCCAAGAGATGCCTGTCAGATCAAGCTGCCTGTCTCTCCACTGGTGCATTGTGGGAATACTGAGCTGTGTTCAGCTATTGCAAAGGAATTATAGGTCTGACACTCAGTGGTGAACCCTGCGTTTGGATTTCAATGGTATTTACATTTTTTTTCTTTTTTATTATGATTTTACAACAATAATCACAGGACATTAGGGTGTGGCAGTATTGTATTTTAGGGCTGTTTTCATGACAAAAACATTACTGTGAGGGGATAATAACTTCAGCTTTCATCATATAAAGTGCTAGACTTTTTCATTTTTGAGCACAGATGGTACCACCCCACTGTCTAAATTTTAGTTTACAGTGTCTTAAGCTCACATAAGCTGCGCTCTTGGTAGCAGCCGAGGCACAAAACAAGCATTCAGAGATGGCGCGGCCAAGTTTTTATTTAATGTTGCCCTTACACAGTTTCCCTGGCCTGTTTTACTTGATGTGCACTGCGCATAGTGAATGGTATCATAGATCTGTTTGTGACTGTGGGCTGTATTCTCAGCCACTCTGGAGAATTCTGACCCCCTTACTCATGTTCCCCTGCCGAATACATTCATTTCCTTTCCAAAATACTTGTGCGGCACACCCCCTTAACTTCACGCTGTAGCCCCTCAGAGTGTGTGCAGATGCCTCTCTGACGCACAGCGAGCATGACTCGCGCTCGGACTGCCTGGACAGTGTTTTGCTACACAGCTTTGAGGAGGGCCTCTCTACCTCTTACACGTGGAACTGTTGGAGAAGGTATCCTTTACTGACTTGGTGAAACAGTGCCTGGAAACTGTGACCAAACAGTGGCTGTGATCCCACAGAGGTAGGAATTTGATCCTCAGGAGCACATTCTCGCAGTTGTCTGAGGTTTCACGTGGTTTCAAAACCAAAAACAGATGCGAATGGCGCGAAAATATTTATTTTTCATCCCGAGATACTGTTACATCCCCCAGCATGTAATGTGGGAGGATACAGCTATCGCTTGGTCCTTCTGGTCTGTTCATCTGTATTGTTTTTTGTCAGTCTGTAAACATGTTTTATTCAGAACATTTCTTGAAAACCATTTGATATTTTGTCGTAAAACTTGGCACACACGTGAACCATATGCTAAAGTAGTGCCCTTTGCCATTTCGGAATTTTTGACATTTTTGCGCGGGTCGGGGGGATGTGCTGTCTCCTGATGACTCTTGTTTCATATTGCCATCTGTGCTGCTAGCAGTGCCTGTTCTTGCGACATGTACAGGACGCTTATGATTGGTGGAGAGATGTTACTCATGGGATGAGTCACGAGGCAAAATTCTTATTTTGTCCTTTCATATGCAGCTGCCGTGATGTCATAAGCACGTGTAATGTATCGATGGTATGGTAAAAAAAAGTTCTAAAAAGTTTCATTAGTATATTGCTCTAAATGATACATAATTTAATACATTATATTTTTCATATATTTTTTGGTTAACAGGCGTCCTGACCTGTTAATATCGCGTTCACCCTTGAGAAGTTTGATGAAATTTTTACCAAAACACTATCTTTATTGATCATAGAGCCTATTCGTAGAATCAGTTTGTTGTAGTTCAGGTTTTTGTAGCATTATTATTTAAGTTAGCCAACGTCGATTGTTATGTTGTCCCATGGCGGCAGTAGAACTGGAAGCGGTCGAAAAAGAATCTACAACAGGCTGCATGTCAGACAAAACGTTGCAATAAACAGGTTCTATGAACATTAAAGACAGTCGCTTGATAAAAAATTTGTCCAAACTTCTTAAGGATGCACGCGATGCAAACAGATTGAAACTTCAACATGAATTCACTGGTTTACCTTACCTTACACTTTCAATGTGTTTTCGCCCAAAGAAATATGCATGGATAGTATAATTTATTCTTTGTGGGTTTCGGGAAAGATAAATGCGGCCACTCTAGCAACTCGGCGTTTGCAGGCCATTTTCTGTCTTTAAAACAGCGATGACCGCACGCTTTACACACGTACCTAATAAGCTTGAGGTTTGTATTTCTGCTCCCTTGATCTGTGATTTCTCATGTCTTGTTTAAGTTCTGTGCCTGGCTTTGCCATGTTTATGGATTTCTAAGTTTAGTGACCATTGCTTTGACTGACCATTCTTAGGATTGTGTATTTTGTTTTGGTTATTTAGATTTCTTGTTTATTTTCATGTTTAGATCATTCAGTTTTTCCATGCCATGTTTTCATTTCCATGCTTTGCACTTTGTCTCCCCTGTCTTGTCAGGTGTGTATCTTTGCTCACGGTCCCTTGTCTTGCGTGCCACTCATTCGGGTGATTTATTGGTTTCTGGGTTTCAATCTTCTTTCATTATCTCGTGTTCTTCCTTCTTCTCTCTTTTACTGTCTTACTAACACATACTAACAGTTTATTGTTTTTGCTAATTACTAACCACACTAATCTTGTATATTTTTACTAACTTTCTAACATGCACTCGGGATTGTATAGCTGCACATAATAATTGACTAACGATCTCTCAGCAGTCGCTCAATTCTAATCTCAGCCTCCTTGCCTATCCCTAATTATCTCTGCTGCAAGTTTCTGTGGATTTCCACTTATACCAGTGCTTCTCAAACCTCTCCTGGAGGACCACCTGTCCTGCAGGTTTTAGATCTTTCCCTGTTTTAGCACAGGTGACTCAAATGATCAGCTCGTTACTGACCCTCTAAAGCTGATTGATAACATCCTGATTATTTGAATCACCTGTGCTGGGGCAGGGAAAGACCTAAAACAGGCAGGGCAGGTGGTCCTCCAGGAGAGGTTTGAGAAACACTGACTTATACTTTGTGCTTTCCATTTCTTTTATCTTGGCAATTATTACTCCTTAACCGGAGTTGTAGTTTGGTACTTAGGTTTGTCTTGTGATCCTTGTCTGTGTTTTGGCTACAGCCAAATTCATGTAATTAGTTTATTCCTCGTGTGTATCTCCCTGATCATTGTTACCATTGATTGCACCTGTTTTCCCTGGTCATGTGTTTACCCCAGGTGTGTATATAAGATGTCTGTTTGGTACACTTTCTTGTCAGATCGTTCTCCCGCCACGTTTCTCGCCTTGATTTCTCAGTGTTTATCTCTCTGACTGGACCGTCCTTGATATCGAGCTTTGCCTACTCCCTGTACTTTTGCCGCATTCTTGTTTTTTGACCTCTTTTGTCTGACTTCGATTTTTGTTATTGGTGCCCTGTGTATGACTCTGGATTTCGCCCTTTGGATTCTGATTTTGGATTGCGGACTTTGTACTGTTGCCAGCTCTGTTGGGGGGTTTCCCCCTTCAGAAATAAAGCCTCCTTTTTGTATTCTACTGGTTCTCGCACTTGGTTCATTTTGTAAATTCCAACACTCTGGGCCAAATTCCCATCCATACATCCTCTACAGTGCGTCCATTTTCTAAGTTTGAATCCCACATTAATACCACGAGCGCTCCCACAAATATGACATTTTTGTTGCTGGTGATGCAGATGACTTATGCAAAAAATGTATCAATGTGTGCATACCTGCTGTTTCAGAGAGCTGATACATTTGCTTCATAGGCGCAGGTCACCCCTAATTATGGACGTGAACCATGAGTATAGGAAAATCTGAGGGAAAAAAAAAAATCAGGATTGAACCAATAGGCTTGTAATGTGTATGTAGAGTTAGATGAACTAGAGGCACTCCAAGAGTGCAAACCTCCGCCAAGACTGCAAGATTTAGACTGTGGTGAGTGGGAGCAAAGTTCAATTATCCATTCCATTTTTCCGTGTCATAGGATTTCAAGATGGCTGCCATGGCCGCCATATTGTTTGACTGATGAATCAGTAGGGTCCATCCCTGATGTCCCTGCAAAAAATGTTCCTTAGAATTTCTGTAGAACTGAATGGAACTCTAGAGAACTTCTATGTAATTTCTTCAAAACTTCAGGTTCTAGAGAAAGGCTGTAGAAATTCTACAGATTTTTTTTCTTATCCACAATAAATTCTTCAGACTGGTCAACAGAACTGGAAACCCTTGAGCATTCTATAGAAGGCTAAAGGGATTTCTATAGAAATTCAAAAGAGCTGTGTCCACTGTTAATTCTGTAGACTGGTCTACAGAACTGGGAACTCATTAACCTATCTAAATTATATAGAAATATCTCCATGTGCAAAATGGCTCCACAGAAGTAGTTCTCAACTTCTAGTTCAGATATTGATCAAACACTTCAGAACTCCTGTAGGACAAGGATTCATATGAGAGTGGTGTCAAGATAGAAACCATTCACTCTAGGACTGAAGTTCTATAGAATAAGGTTGTATAGAACTGCATTCTACAGAACCTTATTCTATGGAACTTCAGTCCTAAAGCTCTACGGAATTTCTGTAGATTTTCCTCAATAGAAATTCTACAGATAATTTTTTGCAAGGGAAATAGCGACCCACCCACAAAATTTCAGATATTCGTTCATTACTTTTTGAGTTATCTTGTTCACAAACAGACAAACAAACAAACAGCACCGATCACATGACCTCCTGCCAACTTACAAGTCATGACCTTGATTAGGTTTGATAATGGGATTCTATGGTGGGGGAGGATATTGATTGCATTTCCTTTTTGTTTAATCAAATTCTGGGAATGACAAGAGACTACCTCTTTCCTTTGCACTATTAATCTGTGTTTCCCTGATGAATCTTTTAAGGTAACAATGACGACTGTTTTGTGGGAAGTGAATCAGCATTTTCTTGATGAGTATATTGTATGTACTCAATCAGTGATCTCCAGATAAAGCTTTTGCATGAAGTGAATCAGTCTACTATTGAAGCAGGGAATGTGATGCAGTAATAAGTCTTCATTTCATTGTTACGTCTTTGTGTGGAGCAAATCACTTATCTCGGTCCTCTGGACCTATACCTTGTGATGAGCTAAGTCAGTGGTGCCCAATCATGTGCCATGGAGGGCAAAGAGTGTGCAAGGTTACATTCCCACCGCTCGCTGAGGATTCCAACTACTGGCTGATTACTCTGATTAGCACAAGCTGAGAGAAAGGAACTAATTGGTGTAATTAGCCAGCGTACTATTGGCTGGAATGAAAACGTGTATACTTTTGGCCCTCCTTAGCATCAGGCAATGCTAAATTAAGTTGTGAAATATACCTCACCTCGATTTCTATCAAATAGACTAGTCACTCTGTTGTGTTGACTTCCTGTGTAGTGTTGCGGTTTCTTATGATATATTATTGCGTGCATGTTACTTATTTAATCGAACACCAAGACTTTCGTGCATGAGGTCTGAACAGTGTTTCTAAAAGAGCAAAAAGCATACCTATATATAGACAGTGTGAACAATGGATTAAGGAAATGAGCAAATAATGCTAACAACCTCCATTTTTGTACTCATATGCCCTCAATTATCTGCAAATGAGCCAAATTACATCCAGTATTTTTGCTCTGGTTGATGGTGAAAAGTGGTTTTAACAAATAAGCCACGTAAAATATGCATGTTTTTTTTTCTAGTCATATTAACAAATTCAGATTAAGAGGAATATATGATTGAAGATAGATAAATAGAATGTGAGGACTGAGGCAAATATCCACTTACTCATTCAAACTCTTGAAATCGGTTACTTCCAGATCGTAAAATTTTTAGATTCCGCAAGTACGTTTGCTTTCTTTTTCGATTATGCCTCGGAAGCAATTGCTTGGTTCCAGTTGAATTCTGATGCATCCATTTTCTTAAACTTAAGTTGTGTATTAATTAGTTTGATTCTAACATGCATTTAAATGGATTTGAATTAAACAGTCTTATGACAAAAGCAAATATTTGTGCAACATTGAGCTGTTGGGCCAGTATGCCTTAATGCCTCTGGGACATTTCTACCTGAACTCTTGGAACTCTACCTGAAGTGTTTCCATCGGAAAATCAAGCTGCTTTTCTGATTAACCCTGTCATTATGTTAAAATGAATAAACACTTTTGGTTTCAGGCCAGTTTGATCCCCCCAATGTAAGACTACATAAATTGTTTGTAAATGTTTAAAAGTGTTACCCAATCTTCCCTGAGGTCATTTATGCTTTTCCACTGACCATTAAATAGCCAAGTAAATAAAACAGGACTCCCCCATCCCCTTCTTATACTTTTGTACATCGAGCATTGATTTTACACGATTAAAGTGAAATGAATGAGACTGAGTGTGAATTGAATGTGAAATTAATTAATCATTTCTGCAGTATTAGGCAACACTACAAAAACAAGATCAAAATGTTGGTTTTATATAAAAATAGATCATGGAGTCAAAATGACCCAAATAAACCAATGCTTGCAACATGTGATCAGGACATTTTTTTTTTTTTTTGACCTCCGCTTAGGAGTTTGTATTTTCACCCGTTTGTTTGTCTGTCCATTTGTTATATTATGAATGGTTTGGCATGAAATTTGGTAGAATGGTAGGTGGCAGTCCAAGGATGAGTTGACTCGGTTTTGGAAGTGATCCGGAACATATTCTGAAACCATAAGAACAGACATGTGGCAAGGTGGGAGTATTCTCTCTACCGAGTTTCCACTAGTTTCTTTTTTTGTTAAGATAATTTCATGTTTTACCCTTAAAATTAGGAAAAGGCTGAAAAAGGTATGTAAACCATGTATTTAGAGATGGTGAGCAATGAATCGAGTCAAACTGACCACAAAAGTAATGGTAGGGTTAAATGCAGTTGGTCACTCTGAGTACAGTATATTACAGGTTTGGTGCTGGAAAAAGCAAACATGGTGGTGCAATGGATGGCACTGCTGCCTCACAAGGTTATGAATCTGAATCTGGTGTGGGAGGGCATGTGGTAATTATTCTTTTCCTAATGACTCTGGTATCTGCCTTCATTCAAAAGACAGGCTAATTGGAAGCTGTAAAATTTCCTATAGGAATGGCTGAATCTTGCATGATCCCTGCGATGTGTCCCCTTTTTATCTGGTCCTGACTAGGAATCAGCAATTTTCATAATGGACAGATGGACTCAACAGGTTTATCTCTCTGATTATGTGTGTTCACAGGTCCATGGTGCTCAGACACGCCCCTGCATGATCTGTGACCAGTAGCAGCCCAGAGAGGATTGTCCCCTCCCACCTCTCACAGGGCTATGCTCTAGCCAATCAGCAGTCAGGATGATGGCCTCCATGCTTGCCAGTGGAAACGATAATGTGTCGTCCGTGAATCTCAGAGGGGTGGATCCAGAAACATGCATGATTGTGTTTAAAAACCACTGGGCCCAGGTAAACTATTATTTTTGGTGACGCCTGTTTGGGTTCAATTTTCCATCCTCGTAATCTCTCTCACATTGTGTTATGCTGCTTGAGCGATGAGCCAGCTATTAGCATCTGTCCTCTCTTCCCCCTGCAAAATTTGGCAGGCAGGCTGTTATCATATTGGTTGCTTACAGCAAAAAAAAAACAAAAAAAACTTGGCATTAGAGTGAGTGGCATTTGAGTTCATCCTTGAAACGGGCACACGCACACACAGGCTTTGTTCCGGCACCGAACAGTAGATTCGAGGCCAGAATTGAATGCTGGGTCCTGTTAACCTGCCAAAATAGACATAATGACAAAATATATCTCAGAGCAGTGCACTAAAGGTTTGCTGGGATATATAAGCTAAGCTAAGATATACAGTAAGCTGTCTTTTGTTCATGACATTTAGCCGGGACTCAAGGCTGAAGAACTCACGCAGTATACTTGTCTGTACGTATGTGGTAAAACGCTTTCCTCAGAAACACTGAGTGAAATGCTGGAGATAAAGCCTTAGCCGTTTTGTGCCTTAGCTCTTTAGCATACCGAAAGCAGTCACCGAAGGGCGCAGGTTGTTTACCTGTCTCTCTGTAGACTTTGTTACCATAACGACAGGCCATCCCATGACTCTGAGCAGCTAGGGTAATTAAGAAAGGGAACCTGATACCCAGAGTTTACAAAGAGATTATTTTATCTGAGCGTAAAGATGGAAAACGGGAGATGTAAAAATCATAAATGAATTCCCTGTTACGCTGACTGTCTAACATCATAATACACTATCGGAATAAAATATGTTTTGCCTCTTTTCATGAAGTGATTGTGACAATGTGATTTTTTTCTTGATTGGTAAAATGTCTGAATACGAAATTATTCCAACTTCATGGGCAACAGTGTAAATTGAAGAATTGTTTTTGCAACTATAGGTTTCAAAATGTATTGTAACTCAAATGAGTATTCTTTATACAGAGATGTTTTTGTAGAGAATTCATTCAACTGTTGCAGGTTGGACTGGCAAACAGAATAACATAAGCGGACAGCATGCCATCTTTTCCTACAGTATATTACAAGCATTTTACTGACACACTGGCCCAGAGCAGTACTCAATTCCAAGTGCATAAGTTGTCTAAGAAATGCTGAGATTACTGGAGGGAGGTAAAGTCCCAATGATCACATAGGTACCTTAACTCAGTTGGGTAAACTGTTGAAACAAAAGTATCAATAAAACAGTATTAGCGTGATAATAGAACTTTTTATGCCCCGTCACGAAGTGGTGGGTTGATATAGGAATGAGTGTTGTCCTTTCACGTGTCTGTCCGTCATGCTTCTTTTCTGGGCAAGAACTTCTAAAACATTCAACATTTTCCCACAAAATCTAACATGTAGATACGATGCACATCCCATTGTGTAGATGCGCATTTACATACTTCAGTTCGTCCCCCCGTCTGTCCATCCCTCCGTCACATTTTGTTTCCAGGTCAGAAGGCCAAAACCATTCTATATTTTCCTACGGAATTTATTATATAGAAACATCTTATTGTACAAATGTGCCTTTTTATTAATCTGTTCTTCCTCCGTTGTCAGAAAATGCTTTCTGCGGTTTCCTGAATTATTTCCTGGTGGTGGATCTGAGTATTTCATGCTTGTTTGATGTTTGAAAGTGCCCACACTTAACACACATGCCTGTGAATGTTTCCCTTCCTCTATCCATTGCATCATTGTGTTTGCCCCTCCTCTTGTCCAAGGTGGCGAAGATCCTGGAGAAGCATGACCCCCTGCGGAGCGGCGGGAGCGGGGTGGGGCTGCTCGGCGGCGGGGCCTTGACGACGGGGTCGCGTTTCGTGCCCATCCCGGGGGACGAGGCCAGCGCGGTGCAGAACTACGTGGAGCACATGCTGCTCCTGCTGATGGAGGAGGACTGCGGCCAGGAGGGCGCCATGGGCCCCATCCTGGAGTTTGTGGTGACGGAGAACGTCATGGAGCAGCTCTTCCTCTGGAGCCTGAGGAGGCAGTTCACCGACGAGATGAAGGTGGAGCAGCTTAAGATGTACGAGATGCTGGTGGGCCAGTCCAGGCAGCCCATCCTCCACCACAAGCCCGTCCTGCGACCCCTCATGATGCTGCTGGGCTCCTGCTCGGGGGCCCGGGCCCTCGCCGTGGAGACCGAGCTGGTGCTCCTTCTCAACCAGCTCTGCTCCATCCTGGTCAAGGACCCCTCCATCCTGGAGCTCTTCTTCCACACCAGCGAGGATCAGGGAGCCGCAAACTTCCTCATCTTCTCCTTACTCATTCCCTTCATCCACCGCGAGGGCCTGGTGGGGCAGCAGGCCCGGGACGCCCTGATGCTCATCATGGCTCTGTCGGCCGAAAACCAAAGTGTGGCCGACCACATCGTTCACAATACCTATTTCTGCCCGGTGAGTTTCCCTCTCTCACTCTCACGCTCACTCTCTCTCTGGAGCCATAGGGATAACTTAGCAGCTAGAGCTAGCAAGCACAAGCTACTCACTGGGACCCCTAGGTGTGATGTTTTTTCACTCTCCTCAGCTACTTTCATTCCCATTTGTTTCTTATGGAGGGATATATCAACTAGGAGGTTATTTCATCCCAAAGCAGCCCTCTCATTACCACAATTATTTATTTCTTTGGGTCATCGTGCATCATTTGTTTTTCCGCTCAAAAATTATGTATGGATTTCTTATTTTTTCAGGAACTCACTATGTACGCTACCAGTCAAAAGTTTTTGCACACCTTAATATTTTCTGTAATTGTTACAATTTTATATATTTTGTTCTTGTGTAATAGTATATAAATGCACAAGCTGGCTTCACTCCCAGACTTTAACAGTGCAGGACCAAAATCAGTAATAATGAAATGATAAAAAAGGTCACACTTTGCATAAACACATCTATTGTAACAAGCGTCTCCGTACAAACGCGTTTCGGCGTAGTGCCTTCTTCAGTGTGCTTACAAACATAGTCAATCCACAGGTTATGTACCCACGCCAATACACTGACACACCCTCATCGATTAGGTGATAGTGCAATTAGGTAAACTGCATGAAAATTACCAATATATACAATCATACCAGCATGCATAATTAGGCGTCATAGTAGTACCTTGTACATAGTGCACAAATACTTATTGGAGCCACTGTATATTTCATACAGAATTGTTCATAAGAAATTGCCATTCGTGTCCATCAAGTCAACGATAGACCATATATTCCTCTCATACCAATCTTCAAAAAATAAGGATTTACAGTGGCTCCAATGAGTATTTGTATACTACTGTACTTCATGGAGCTGGTTACGGATGGCCTGGGCACAAACATATTGATTATCAAATATTTTAATCACTTTTACACACAATAGCAAGCATTTAGCCGAATATACAAAAGCTGTTATGTAGTTGAATTTTCAAGTAGTGTACAAATACTTATTGGAGCCACTGTATTAATTGCTTTTTCAAGCCTTTTTTGCCTGTGTCCCAACTCCTTTGAGACCATTTGCAGCCACAGAATTTGAAATAAGCTCATTTTGTGGATAAAAATGTTAAATGTCTCAGTTTCATCATTTGAAATGTTATCTATGTTCTATTGTAAGTAACATATTGGCTCATGTGATCTGAAAATCCTTGCATTTTGATTTTATTCACAATTTACCCTTTGTCCCAACTATTTTGGAATTGGGGTTGTATTTGTAATAAACAAGTGTTTGGTTCCATTGATTTCTTTGTTGTAAACACACAAGTAAGATAAAGGCTTAACAAGATCTTAGGGTGTGCAAAAACCTTTGACGGGTAGTGTACGTGACTATGTAAATTTACAAATTTTTTTGTTTATTTTAATCTGGATGCAGGCCATGTGGGGGTACACAACTGCAAAAGTCGAGACTTGTATTAATGCGTTTATTTTGCCTCAGTGGAATAGAATTTCATTTTAATCAAATAATGACTCATGAGACAATGTTTTTATTTCTATAGAAACTATGCATGAATTTCATATGCTTCGAAGGGGTAAAACTGTCCGATGTGTACGCACTTTGAATAAATCCAAATTTTACTGTCTCATTAAAGCCCGAGCACAGTGCAAGGACAATGTAGGCCCACTAAACCAGCCTTGAAAAATGGGAAAATAAATTTCACAGTTAATCACTGTGGTTAATTGCTAATTGAGCTGTGAAGGTTAATTCTCAATCATTTTTGGCTGTCAGGAATTTTACTACCTTGGCTCAATTAGAAATACTCTCTCAGAGTTTATGGGCTGTATTAAAGACAAACAGGGAATTACATTTAAATGGTTGGCGTAAAGTTGACATAAAGCTCTGGCATGTGGTGGCTATAGAGAGTGCCTGTGGGTCAGATGAGGCTTCTGTTTTATTCAGTAGCCATTTTACAGCCTCTTATCTTATTTCTTACCACTGAATTAAAAAAATATATATTTTATTATTGGTGAAAATGTTTTATTACTTGATAATAAATTATAAGCATTTAGTACATACTCATATACAGAATGTTCAGTGCATAGTGTATTAGCAGGCACAGAGATGTTGGAAACCAAATAGGCGAATAAGGTTCCGAGCTTCAGTGTGGTATATAACGTATAGCAGGTTCAGCATTAGCCGGGCTATCTTTGTGCGATGTGGTGCGACAGACCGAAAACTCTCGATCAGAGTTACTAGAAAGTTATCACGGTAGGTTAACCCTTGCCCTGCCTCAAGGCGAATGCTTATCAACGATCGGCACGCAGGGAAACGCAGGGAAAGTGTGGGTCCTCTAGTGGGTGACTGGCATGACTTGGGTTAAAAGAAAGTCACCTTTGTGACACTGAAAACCTTTGCTTTAGATTCAATATACCCTGGGGGCCCCTTTTATCTTGCTTCATTGTACACCTCCCAGAAGGGTCCCATAGATAAAACTTGGCCCTGTAGAATAACCAATCAAACCCCATTAAAAAATTGTCAAAATATCTAGCTATTGTAAAAAAAAAAAAAAACCGAATATAAATTAAATTTTTTTCCTGTTAGGTAATAGAATTGATTAATGCTTAATCTCACACTAGTCAGGAGCAGAAAAAATATTCCAGCGTTTATTTATGTCATGAAGCAGCAGTAGATTCATGACAATATACAGTTAATAAGATGAGCCACCAGATAAAGCCCACAGATTAGTGATGACTGTGCATCACTTGCGGTCGGATAGAGATGAGATAATTATGGTGTGTGTGCAGCTGATGAAATTACTGAACAGAGAGGCACTGTCTGATGTGCTAATGCAAATGAGTTGCAAAAATATGGCAACCTCCCAATGGCGCAGGGTTTTCCCACATCACTGTGAATCAATCATTTGCATAATTTGCAAATGCGATGTATGGAAGACGGATTTGTTCATTAGTCTGCTTGCAGGATTTTTTTTGCAAAGTCACCACTGTCAGGTTCCTTAAGAGGAAAAAATATGCAAAAATACAAGCCATTAAAGGCATGAATCAACACAACCTATTGTCTTTTGTGCGCCTGAACAAGTATAAATTTTATATTCAGAATCAGTCACAAGTTTTGGCACATGCACATTTTCCACATGAGCAGAGATTAGAAAAAGAAACAAAATACCTCACATTTTACTCAAAAAACATCCAGATCTTGAATTTGTCAAAATATCCACCATTTCCAAAGACTATTGCTGTGGATAGTCAAATATGATTTAGTTCACCACCAGCTGAAGGGTAGGTCAGGGGACTATTGATTAAGGCGGAGTCCGTCCATGCATGCAAGGGTGCATGCATTTGTGCTCAGCCATTACTCTCAAACTATATGCAGGAGCCTAAACATTTTACGGCAACTCTATCACCTCTACCAAGGCTTCCATCAGCTTTTTTGTGACCTTTGGGCAATGACCTTCATCACTGTTTTTACCTCTGCCAAGGAGGTTATGTTTTTGCCTGGGTTTGTTTGTTTGTGTGTCTGTCTGTTTGTTTGTTTGTCTGTTGGTTTCCAAAATAACTCAAAAACTTATAAACAGATTTTGATGAAATTTTCAGAGAAGGTGGGTATTAAGTCAAGGAACAGGAACAAGGAACATTTTGGCATATCTAGGCCAAAGTACTGCTGAGATATACGCCAAAGTTCAAGATTTCAAGTCTTTCCAATGAGCCGGAGTTCAAATCGCCGTGCTTTTGGGTTTTGCTGCCCCCTGGCGGAGGTCTGCGCTCTCTGAATGCTTTTCTAGTTTATTACTGCAGCAAATCTCCGACACTTGACAGTGGCATTTTGAAATTGCTTGAGGTGGTTGGCCATATGCTCTAGTCGTGACTCTTGAATGTTTCATTGACCTGTGACCTTTGAATTTTTTCCCTGTGAACTTGACCTTTTTTTAGCTTTATGATGAATCATCTGACTTTCTAATATTGCACATCAAAAACTACCAAGTTTTGTTGAAGGAAACCAGTGCTAGTATTAAAATTGGCCGATGGCCTCTACAGGACATTTTTATGTGACCAGTGACCATGACCACGACCCGTTTGTGGAGAATATCTCCTAAACTACCAGCAGAGACCATTCAAAATTGTTTTTTAGTCCCCCACCACCTGACGGGTAGGTCGGAGGACTGCCGATTTTGGCCGCATTCCACTGTCCACCCATCTGTCCAATGGTCTGTCCACACGTCCGTCTGTCTGTCCAATGGTTTGTCTGTGCGTTCTTTGGCGGGGGACGTTTGCGGTTGCTGACGGGCTTATTTGCTTTGGAGGCAATTGTTTGGTTCTAAGAGTTCATACCAGCAGGAGAGTAGAAGTTCCACAGCTGTGCTGCAATCGTCATTTGCTTTTCTGTGACCAGAAAATTTTCTGTCCAGAAAATTAGCTGGATGACATTTGGAAACAAACTGGAAATAATTTGTTGGTTCACTAATTTTTCCCAATTTTTGTTTATCAATTCCAAAACTTTGGGCAGACCTCTGAAATAAATTATTTTTGTAAACTTAGATTATTTACTCCTTATCGGTGCCATTCAAGGTCATTACAAAGGATTAACCACTTCAATTTATGAAAAAAGACAGAGTACTAAAAAATAAGCAAAGCATGTCCAAATTTTTAGTGGTACTATGCACCGATCAGAGTTGGGTCTAAGTACTTTGAACTACTTTTGAGAATTGTATGCAAGCATTTTTTTTACAGACCATAGTGCTTGAATTAGTATCTGAGTACTACCTAATAATGCCTAATATTGGGCATTAGGCCTAAATATATTATTAGGTCTCATGCCTAATAATGCCTTATAATTAGTATATGAACTTGTATCCAAGTACTTTTCAAATACTTGACCAATCTCTGTCAGCACTTTGGAGACAGATTAGTCAAGAACTTTGAAAAGTACTTGAATACAAGTACAAGTACTTTAGGCATTAATAGGAAGTACTCCGATACAAGTGCAAGCATTTGGTATTTAAAAAAATATATTTTTCGTCCAATTCTTGAAAGTACTTGGACCCAACTCTGATACCTGTAGTTGTTCCACATCGCTGTAAACCACACAAACAATCTGATAGACTTAATATTACATGTTGCTTGCTCTCATCTTGTGTCTGTTTATTTGTATTGTTCACAGTGCAGGCCGCTTTGTTAACTTTATATCAGATCACAGATAGGGTTCAGATTCACATAAGTGGTTTTATTGTCTTTGCTCGAGGACAGCAGTATTGCGTTGGCCTTTGGGTACTTCTGCAATACAGCACCATTAAAGCCCACATCATTTTGCTGTTCAGTAGCCGGAATGATATTAGATGTTAAGCATTTAAAGTGAGTAAACATCTTTAATTTCCATCAACCTATTCAACTTTTTAAAAAAAATATTCATTATACAGTTTGCTAAATTAAGAGATATTATGACAGTGCCTTGTATGCGTACGCAGAGAGGCTTTAGTAAGAATAGAGGAGTGCAGAAAATCTCTTCTTTTACGTTTGAAACAAATTGTTTAATTCAAGGTTAACTTCAGGATGGAAGTAACTTGAAGAAAGATTCAAATGGTATGATAACACATGTAAAGCACTGTATTACCAATTTGGTTTGCAATGGAACACGGTCCTGTTCACAGATTAAGAGATCACGTGCTGAACCAAGACACAGTTTGTGTATTGTAAGATTGTGACAAATAACATCCCACTGCACAGTCTATCCCTATTTGGGCCATCCCAAGAAGATGGCTCTCCATTTACGATACTCATTGGTTACTAAAATCTACATGCTTCCTGGACAGGACATCCGGACCCTCTTGAACATTGAGAACAAAATGGCTCCTCTCAGGATATCTGGGCCTAACTTGGGGGGGGTGTAGATTTAGATGTAAATCCTCAGGTGCCCTATTGATTTACATGATCTTCCCAGGGAAAGCTATTAGATGACCATCAACATTTTGGCCAAAGCCAACCACTGATGGTCTTTAGTTAAGCCTACCCATATAAAGCAGAATTAAAGTTCTATGGAATCATGTATGTAGTGGGCTATTGTGGAACACCATGAAAAATCCTGTAGTCTTACAAGAGGCTGAGTAGGAGTTTAATTCAATAAATACCTGTGTCAAGGTCTTACTCCACCCCTCTCGGTGGTGGTGGTCGTGGTGGAGAATACAAAAGGCAGCAATTCTGCCAAATTAAGAGTTAAGATTTGGAAGTTGGATTTGAGAATTCACAAATAAACCCAATCTTTGCGCATTCCAGTTCAAACCAGTATTAACATCAGTTCAGACCAAATAGTTTAAAAAATCTGCAAGGACACCAAGAGCCTTTCTTCTTAGAAACTGAGTAGTCTCTTCTCATTTTGGAAATGACAGAAACGAGCCGCATCCACTTCAGGGTGCCACTCTATTGCCTTCAAGGCTTCTCACATGTCTATTTTTAACTTCAGCTGCATGTTGTTATTCGCTGTTAGCTACTAGCTAATTAAAATGTCTCATGCCCGTGCAAAGTTACAACTGGGACTGCCTGTAGTGAGCCGCTAAGCGTTGCAGTGAATGTCTTTTTGTGTTCTCCAGGTGCTGGCGACAGGGCTAAGCGGCCTGTACTCTTCCTTGCCCACCCGGTTAGAGGTACAGAGCGAGGAGTGGCACTGCTTACAAAGGGAGGACTGGCAGCAGGTGCCCACGCTTGTGCAGTTCCTCAACTCTCTGGACTTCTGCAGCGCCGTCATCCAGGTCAGGCGTCCAACACGATGAAACCTTGCTAGTCATTTTTCGTGTTTGGCATGTATTGTCACTTTTGACAGTTTGACGTGCACCTGTTTTTGTGACCTGCAAACCTGCAATTCAGGCACAAACTACTTTCCCCTTAGGAAGTTATACCTCCCATCATGCTTTTGGGACCTAGCAAAGGTCTGGTGTTTGGACCTCTTTTTAGCAAATAACTGCTACTTTTGTACGTTTACTTTAATAGGACTAAATTATTTAATTATAATAATTAATAATTGTATAATGATAAAATTTAATGACCTTTTCAGACTCTTGTGGTTCAGAGACTTCAAAGTTAAAGCTATTTTTTCAGGACTGCTGGTGATGTTGTGTCTACCTTAGCTAGTTTACCCAAAAATCACTGTTGTTTGGTCGCTGGTATCTGAAGCCACCTTTCCTTCAAAAGAATGTATGGATTTTTAATATTTGGGTAATCTGTCGGAGTTGATTTACCACTTTGAATTGGATGTTTTACTGTGTAGTAAATTTAAGTTGGCCTACATGCTGACTGACAACTTAAATGATTAATTCAGCTAAAATATTAGTGTTTACCCAAAAAATGATCCATTATGAATAGTCAGTTTGATTTATTATTGTAAGACAGATGCTGAAGACTCTTTTTTCAGTGCTTCGGCACTGGGAATACAATCATTATCTGAGATTCTATTCTTTGTTAATCACTGACATCAGGCCTTCACCAAACTACTGCCTCACCACGAGCATTTTACTGCCAAGTGTCACTCAGCCAGAAGTATTCCTCACAGCTGTGGAGGGCTCTCCTCATTAAGGGGGGGGGTTAAATACACATGCAATCAGTGGGCGACACTTGCCTCCATCCACTGGGGAATGTAAGGAGCCAGTATCATGGCTGCAGATAGACGCTTTGTTTTGAATACGGTATCTCTTCTGTCGTCCTGTTACTGCAAAGGAGAGTGAGATGGGAAAGCCAGCATCGATGCAGACCTGCCGTGACTCAGCGCTAAGAAGGTTGAGATAGGCTTCAGCATAGCGGGATTCGGGATTGCGTTGTAATGTACAGAAAACAAATCAAAAGATTTCGGTCCAAGAAGAATGATGATAACACTTAGAGCCCGATTGATCTTTTGCTGATGTGAAACCGTCCAGCAAAAACAAACAAAAAAAATAAAAATAGAGTCAAAGCCACTGCGCCCGCTTGGCCAAACATGGCCGAAATCGAACTTGGCTTAGATTTTCATCCCATATACACGCATATAAAATATGAAAAAGGATCCGTGAAAAACTGAAGGCCCTAGAGCAGGGGTTCCCAAACTTTTCCAAATCAGGGCCCACTTGACAATCTAAAAAATGTCCGCGGCCCACCTTTGTCCTATAAACAGTACATAGACAAAATTATGCATTCTCAGAACACTTAACAGCAACAATAATTGTTGTTAAGAAAATAAAATAAATTAAAAACAACAGCAATATTTGTTGTTGTGTTTTATTTATTATTATTATTATAAAGATTTAGGATTGAAATGAAAGCAGGGGGATAAAGGAAGCCCAAACTTTTAATCTGTGGTGTACACACAAGACAGAATTAATTATCGAACACAGTATGTGCTCCTCCGATTATGACCCCCGGTCATGATGACCAGAAAGCTACGTTCCGATCATAAACTATATAAGGTTCCTAAAATATTGTGAGGTCAATAACACTCAATAGGTTATTACTTCTAAATATTTTTTAAAATCGTACAATAAATATTTTACTATAAAAATAATAAAAATCATATTTGCAAAAATGAATAATATTTTTAATGACCTCTCACGGCCCACCTGCAGTACCACCACGGCCCGCACTTTGGGAATCACTGCCCTAGAGTGCTAACAAGGCAAAAAGTTTACGGATGCACAGACACACAATAGACCACCATGAAGGCGTTGAACCACAGCATAAGCCGATTGGCCAAGCCAAGCAGGCTAACCAGTGTCAGAGTACATCAGTGGTCTGGTTTATTACTCCAGTACTCTGCTGTATTGTTAGTTTTGTGTTTTCCAAACTGGTATTTGTAAATCAGGCCTGTGCAGGCCAGTGAGTACAGGGCATATTTAGGATTTCATGAGTTCCCACTCTTTCCTCAGGTAGCTCATCCCACCATCAAAGACCAGCTGGTTGGATACATCTACAATGGCTTTCTAGTGCCTGTGCTCGCCCCTGCACTGCATAAAGTGAGTGAGACACACGTATCACGTCCTCACACCCTCACCTTTGATTTTAAACACTGGTTCCCACCTGAAGTCCTCAGGACCCCCTGTGTATGCTGGGTTTTGTTCTAACCAAAAACACAATCTGAGAATTTTCTGCTAATATTTCTTAGTTAAGTACTTTCATGCTCAGAAGGATTATTTAACCTCCTGTGCTACTCTATGTCAGAAATAACTATGCATGTGTTTTTAACTAAACCTCTTATCTCTTTGTGATGTCGTTACTGGCTTCCATTCAGAAATTTGAAAATTGTCTGACTGATCACAATGAAGGCTGATGTTGATGAGTTGGAGAAATATGTAGAAACAATGATAGCAGTGGTTTGATAGGTGGTGACAAATTCTAGAAGAAAGCTCATGATATCAAGTGAAATATCAAGCCATTGTGTTACTGTGGGAAAAATATCACATTGTACAACCTAACATATTGGGACCCTGTTTACTCAGCAAAGTCCATGAGACTTTGTAATTATTAATAGAGCACAATTTTGATTGTTGTTGTTGCATTTTTTTAACAATATGGCTGAAGAGGGGAAATAATCCTTCTCAACATGAAGAAAACCTAATCAAGAAAAATGAACCACTGTAGAAAATTACGTGCTGACAGCAGCAGTCTGAAAAACCAGCGTATTCATGAGTTCCCAACCTCCAAGGATGGAGGTTGGGAACTCAGACTTAATATCTAACTGAAGTCAAACCATAATCAATAGCTGCTGTTGTACAAAGGGAAATCAATTTTAGATCGTTGCCAGACATCCCTCTCATCTATTTTCTGAAAAATGGAACGTAAACAATAAAGCCAGAGAAAGGACTCGACTTCCTGTAATCATTCACTTTCCAATTGTGCATGCTACAAATCAGTATGGGAGTTGCCCAGGCGTCGACCCAGCAACTCAGCTGAGCAGATAACTCCCATCTTAGTTGATGTTAGGTGTGAGCAGTCAGTTTTCTTCCACAATGGCTACTGTACCTTACCCAGATGGGTGTTACTCATGAGTGGGTGCTCTAATGGGCCTCGGTTTCGGCAGGGTTTAGTGGTTGCCTTGGAAGCCACAGCCAATAAAGGAACCCCTCCCCCCCCCAAAAAAAAACACATGCCAGGCCTTCATGGTTTTAAATGAAGCTCTTATGCTCTTTATACATGGCAAAAATTAGCAGTAGAGGTGGCTCTTAAGGTAAGGACTGGAGTTGCAGATCCCTGTTGCGCAGTGCATAAGCCCAAACTGTGATCATCCTTAGCTGACCATAGAAGAGGTGATGACCACCACAGCTTACCTGGATCTCTTCTTGAGGAGCGTGAGAGAGCCGGCATTGCTACAGACCTTGCTCAGCTTCATCCTGATGCACCAGTACGAGAAGGTTCACATCCTGGACACGCTGGTCAGCCGCATTAACACCCCCTTCCAGGTTAGCAGCGCTTCGGTGCTGATATAGCCTCTCTTATGCACAGACGTGTCTCGTGTGACACCGTATAAATAATTAGGTGCATTTTCGCTGCCATTCAGGGGTGCATTTCCCAAGAGCATAGTTGCTAACTAAGTTAACTAAGTTAGGAACTAGCACAGATCGTCCATTCACAGTCAGTGGGTCCAACTGTGCAAGTTAGCAACTGTGATTTTGGGAAACGCACCCCTGAATGGTAACGGAAAGCTTTGCAGGCGACTTCAAATGTATTCACTTTGTGAGCTGATTTGAGGATAGTGCACTATACTACTAATACAGCTATATCTCAGAGGTCTGTAAGGTTTGAATACAAATTTTTAGGGTAATGTCATTGTCAAGATTGCACAAAATGAAAAAAGTGGCTGGAATGACAGTATTATACATTTTAGCACTTGTAAACAGGACTGTACTGCCATATTTATAGTCAGTATGCTGAAATCACACATAAAAGTTAACTTTCTTTGCCTTAGAAAATGAAATAATCTGTCAATGCCAAAAACAATTGTTGTCCTGGAAAACACTGGTACAATTCAACAAAGGTTTTGCAGATACCAATGTATATATATTGCATCATCCTCTCTTCATACGGTTTCAGAGCTATCAGACGAGTTAAATCAACACCAAAAAGAGGCCAATGACAAACATTTTATTGTCTAAGTATATTTCCCTCAGGCCAGATTTGAAGTGCTGCTGGATACTTACTGCCTGGGAGCGTATGTCACCATTTTGAACACATCTTTAGTGTCACTGTAGAGTAGGAGTCTCAGCCCAGTGTAAAATGTTATCGGTAAATAAACCAGAGTACCCCTCCCATAACTTACATATTTAAGATGGCACATATTCACATTATTTTTTCACACTGTATTAAGGTACACATAATCCAAACGAGCCAGCAGATTCCCTGTAGATGTGTTGGCTGATCTGTAATGGTTGCATACCCCTCTAGTGTAGCTTGCTGGAAGGACTAAGCTGTATAGCAAAAGTGTGCATGGAATGTGACTTATTTTTATGTTGTTGCGACCTAAGTGAGCCAATTAAATGCTGCTGTAGGAATTCCCTCCTCTCATAATCTCCGATATGAGGGATTCTGTAAATAACGGTACGCCACACCCAGAAGTATCTGCAACTAACACAGGAAGACTCAAAGTGGTCATTACAAAACATCCTGCTCATCAGCAGACACTTAGAGCATGGTACATCCAGACAGATATTTCCAGCTGCTCAACTGTTCGTCCTTTCAGTGGATACAGATCTATGTATATTATAAGCTTTTGAGTTTAATTTATCTGCTGTAGGTAAAGGGGAACAAAGAGGGGGAATTTTACCATACTTTTGATGGCAGACTGAACTCATTGACCAGTGACTTTGTAAACAAAGTAGGCATTTTCATCCAAAAAATCTGAAAATCTTCCAGATAAATATCCTGTTCTGAAAAAATTGCCCCACTGTGTGATTCTACATCAGCAGAGCAGTCGTGTTGACTCTTGATGTAATAGTAATGAGTAATTGAAGTTCATCAGCACGATGAGGTGCTGATTATGTCAAGGAAATCATGACCTTATCAGGTTACCGCAATTTATAAAGAGGAGTAAAAGTGCCTGTTCAGTTGCTGGTGCAGTATAGTGCAGTGGCTGTTCAATTGCTGCCAGCATGGTATTGGTGCCAGCAGCTTTCTCGATTTCCTGAGAAATGCACTGCCAGACAACTTAAAACTTGGTGTGTGTGTGTATGGGTGTTGCTGAGGACCCAAGGAAAGGCATTGGAAAGTTAGTTGATCAGATGAGTGGTTCTCGAGATATGGGAAGAACATGCGCACACATTTCTTACTTTATAGTATGATGATACCATCTTTTTAAGATTTCAGTGGTTGACAAACCCAAAAAATAAACCACTGCATTTCTGTGAAGTTTCCCAAGACTGTTGGATGTTCTTGTGAAGCCCTCATATTGCCCTCTCACCCACTGTTCCAGCTGGGCACTGTTTCCCTGGCACTGTTCCGCACACTGATTGGTTTACACTGTGAGGACGTCATGCTCCAGCTAATCCTAAGGTGATTACCTCCTCATTCCCGATGGGATTACTACAAGAGCAATGAAAGAGAATGTGACCTTTCACATTCTGGTGTTGGACATTGAGAGTGTAGATTTGCACAATATTGACAAATGGAGCTCCTTAGTACATGATGGATACCACCTTACTTTTGTTTTGTTGTTACCCTAGTTTACTAGAACTGCATTCCCTGGCATTTTTTAATTCATTAAGTACAGAAGCACTGATAGAATTTCTATCTCATTTAACATTGTTGTATTGAACAGGTATACTTCTCAGTAAGTGATGAGGAAAGTATTGTCCGACACCTTAGTACAAAAAAACCTGTCAGAGTTCCCAGTAAACCCTACCCTCCCTCTTCTCATGCAGCCCCTCCTTTACATGATTGGCTATTCTGTCTCACCAGGTACCTGATTCCCTGCAATCACATGATGTTGAGCCAGCGCTGGGTGGTTCGAGAGAGAGACTGCTACTCGGTCTCTGCCGCTAAGCTCCTGTCTCTCACCCCGTCCTGCTGCTCAGCTGAGCCTATGCCACCTCCCCTCAGGCAGCAGCTGGACTGCATCCTGTGGTCTAAGGTCACGGACAGGCCACAACCAGGTATAGGCAACGTGTTTTCAGAAGCCGATTTAAAACGGAGTTGTCAGTGAAAATATGGGAATAACTGCTGTTAGTACAGCTGTTTTCAATCAATCAGCAGATAAGGAAGGAGATTGGTTTTTTTTTAAAGCTTTCGTATGAAACAGACATGCTTATGAAACAGACATGCTGACTTATGCAAACTGCAGGCTTAGAGGCTAAATGTTGCCAAATTCTCTACGGAGCTGCTTGCTGGCCCTTGACTTGTTGGGGAGGGTAAAATGTACAAAACATTCTGCACATTTGCAGGTCTGATGTTCACATCCGCCAACCTCTTACCAAGTTTAAAAATGTTATAGTACATTTTAAGACGGAATGCACACTCCTGAGTATTTTTAATGAACATTATCCTGGCAACTGATGGGTCAAATACCCTGTTGTAGATAAAATATAACGGACTTTAATTTGCCATGATTACTTTAACCAAAAAATAAACTAAATGACCTCCAGTAGTTTGATGCATCAACTCTTCAGACATGGAGAGGACGAGATGAGGGTTATTTATGGTGTAGTTTGTGAAACCGTGGAATAAAAAGATGTTTCACATCTTACACTGAAGGTCTCACAGTCGCTTCGTTCCTTTTCATGCAGAAACGGGCGGGTCTCTGTCAGAGGTGGGTGGCGCTGAGCGCTCTCGCATCATAGGCTCTGAGTTGGTGATGGACATTAGCTACGTCCAGTACCTGTCAGACGCCCGCCGCAGGATAACCCTCAGTATACAGGCTTGCCGGGTGTGGTCAGCCCCCTATGACGGCGAGAACCCTTCCCCGGTGCCATACCATCCCAGTGTTCTTGCGCAGGAGCCTGGGAAGTTAAAAATGAACCACCCTCACCCTAGGATGCCGCGACAGTCTCGGCAATCCGTGGACCTGGGGCCTGGAGGGGAACGAGCCAATCAGCCGGAGCTCGAGTGGGATAACAGCTACGACACCGCCCTGTCGCCTGATAAGGGCGATGAAGACGACTGTCAAACCCCCACCCCCGTCCCGGACGAGCCCCCTCCACACATCCAGGAGATGAAGAAGAACGCGACCTTGCTCATCAAAGGTTCCTATGTCGAGGAGTCAGACTTTCAGGATGATGGCATAGTCTACAACCTTGTTGCGAAGAAGGATGCCAAGGGAGTAGCTGAAAACCCTCAGGGGAAGACTGGGAAGAATGATAGGGGGGTAACGTCACCTGGTCCAGACACTGCCCCTAATGTACAGCAGGAACCACAGCCAGAGACTTGCAATGGCCTCAGCCCGACCCCGCAGCCAGTCACTGCAGACGGGCCAAGCAGGACGGAGGACAGCAGCAACGGGGTCGAGCCAAAACAGGGTGAGGATGACCTGGCGGCCCAGTATGAGGAGCTGATCCGAACGTTATCTGCACAGTCGCAGAGCCCCGCGAAACCTGTTCCGGTGTTTCGGAGTCCCGTCACCCCAGTGGAAGAGGAAGAGGTCGATTTTGCTGCCTTTTCAGCTGAAACTCCAGAAACAGAGAAGCCGATTTCGCCACCTGGGTCAAAAGCCCCTGCGATAACCAGACTCCATGAGATTCCCTTCACAGGTGAGACCAAAGTAGATGCTCTGTCATCACTGAATGTTTACTCATGATGGTTTTGTCCTGTTATGTCTCTTTTATGACCGTTTTATTCTTGCTTTAATTGTACATTGTCCTTGGGTGACTTGAAAGGTGCTTTAAATTATGATTTTTATTATCATTATTGTGCACAGTTTTATTGCTTTGACAAGACTTAGCTGTGCTATATGGCCATTTTTCTAACATCATAGTCCTTAAGCCCTGAAAACTGCTTGTTTTCCCCCCTGCCTGCACCATGGAGTCAGGTGTGATGACAGGTTGGCCAATCATAACAATCCTGGAAGGAAAGAAAACCAGGGCTGGAATTAAATTTGAGGGCAAGATTTGGAGATCCCTGGTATATACTGCCTTGTTAGCGAAGATCAACTTAGTCATAGAACTGCAGTGTTTGAATACTAAGAGATATGACCCATTAACAAATTGCTTTAGCTAGAATGGTTTCATTTTCTTGTTTCATTGAAGCTTGCGCATTAAAATTTAAATCATCATCATCGCCATATTAATCATATTGGTGTATACTCACATTGTTTTGTCAGTGCTTGAAGTTGATGGTCATATTTATGTTTGCAAACTACATTGGCTGTCATATGTTGGCTAGGTCAGTAGCATTGCATTGGTGATGATGTGGAGGGTAATGCTGACCTCCTGCTCCACAGGGCCTTTCATTAGCGTGCTGCTATCACGACTGGGGAACATGCTGGAAAATTCCCTCCACACAAACCTTCTCCTAACGGAAATCCTGGCCCTAATGGCGTCTTATCCCCAGCCACTGTTACGTTCCTTCTTGCTCAACACCAACATGATCTTCCAGCCCAGCGTGCGCTCCCTCTACCAGGTATGGCTCTGTGCAGTTCTGTGCGTGACTAGCAGTGTCTCCTCTACCTAATACAGCACTGTACTACCGTACAGGCCAGCAGACCGTGCCATTTCTACGCAAGATTATCGGGAGAAATACGTGAGACATACACGAGAATATCGCGACACAGCATAAATGTACGAGTCACATATAGGCTATCGTGCGTAGGAAAAGTAATAGGCCTAGTGCCGGTGACAAGTATACATGTGTATCGCGATAAGTCTCGCATGATACTGGTGTCGGTAAATAGCATTGTTGATGAACGAGATTCCGAATGTCTAACATCCAGTTTTGAGGTCTACGGTCTCACACGCTTTTAAAATAAGTCTCCTGGACAGTGTCATTTATGTTTTTGATTTTCTTATGTATTGCTGATACACTCAAAATATTATTTTATTAAAATTTAAGAAAAATCAAATTTGATTCGCCTTTGTAACAAATTAATTTGTTGATGCAACAGAACCCAATTTGTTAGTCTAACAAAAATCTTAAATTTTGTCCAGTCGTCTTAACAAAAGAGTTGGCAGTTGCAACAAAATAGATTAGTTACATTTCCACACGGCCCCAGCGAATTTTCTGTTGTCACTTTTCACTGACTGCGATGGATCTTGAAATGATCAGGGACACAACGGGAAGACAAGTTTTAACCTAAGCCATCTTTTCTCTGTATAGGCTACTAGCTATATGTCATCGTTTTTCAATTTTTAATATTTAGCGACATACACCGACAATGTTATTCTATCTTTATTTTTGTGTTGCAATCTAGATGTTTGTGCGCGCAGATGATCTTAATCTTTTATCTTCCGCAAACCAGGTCATTAAACAGAGGAGACTGCCTCTGATTCCTGTTTTTGTTCCTTTAACAGCTGATTTGTCAACAACTTATTGGCACTGGTTAAAAACTCACCTTACTGTTCATTTCTTGCATTACCACTTCACTGCGAAGAAATAAAAGTAGGTCTACGCACTTAAATTATTTCATCTGCATGTTGCTACATCGGCTACATAATCAATTTGTGCAGATTTATTTTAACAAATATCCTAACAAAATAATTTATGGTCCAATCGTGTTTGCAAAACACATTTGTGACCCAATTGTTAGTCTAACGCAATAGGCCTATTTTGTTAATACAGCAACAATTTTACTTTGCTAATAAAACTAACTAATGTGTTACTTCCTGAACAAATACATTTTTTAGGATTGATTTTAACAAATTCATTTGTCATCTCTCATGGAACAAATTAATTTGTTAAACATTTTGTTAAAAGTAAGAAATTCATATTTTGAGTGAAACAGTCATCAGATTATTATAACTGGTCAAAAAAAGATTTATTAGTCTGTGATTATTGTATTCATCCGATTGAGAGGTTTACCGGCCCTGTCAAGTTTCGAATTTCGGACCGATCGATTGGGACGTGGGGTGTGTTTAAGGATTGCTATATCATCACAAATACAGAAAGGAAAAACCAAATTCTTCTGTTAATAATGCAACCTTGCATGGCACTATTTTTATAATCCTATACTTGATTAATGAGTAGATGTCCCTTTGCACTCAAGTGTTTCATGCCACCTGTGAAAGAAGCCACGGCTTAGATAATACAAAGGCCACGAGTTTCAGATGTCAAAATGGAAAATGAGTCTTTTTTTTTAATCCACAGCTTGAGGCCCGTTCATCAGTCCTTAAATGCATTCGTAATGAGCAAAATTGTCATTCAGTAGGCAAAATGCCAGTAGAGAAGATGCGTTGCATTTCCCCTAATTTAGGAGCGTGTATAATGTCTGCATTAAATTCAAGAAGCGCCGTCACACATAAGAGACTGTCTGATCGCAAAGGAAGGGATATCCATTCAAACTTAATCCATCAAACTGTATGTACGGAGTCGAAAACTATACGCCAAACAAATATCAAACTAATAATTACTGTACACTTAACCAATTCCAATTCAAGGAAAAAAGACATGGAATGTGAGCTCTGTCATTTTCAGGATATTGCAACAAGGCGTCGGTTTAAATATGATTAGACTTGTGAATTGATAGATTAGTTGCTTTATTTATGACACAATGAGACGTGCATTTACTGTATAAATGTATGTGCAATATAAACCAACATTGTCAAACAGAAGGCTATTAAACAGCAAAAACAATGAGTTAATAGTAAACAGGCTGAAATAAATGCAAAATTACAATCTACATGTATGTGGCACATTATGTTTCATTCAGACCAGCAATACACGTATATTGAAATTTTCAAAGTGATTCTTCAACTGCTGCTGGATATCATATAGGCCTACTCATCTTCAGCCCACCCTCGATTTTCACGGATTAATGATTAGCGATTACCAACAACAACGCAGAAATGCAACAATGTATTACATCTATTAAATCCGCATATAAAAAGTAATTCTCAGTAACAACTGTCCATAGGCCTAATTCGGACTAAATTACGTCGCGTATTTGGCAGGCTCTAGGCATAAATGTGTAGGTCGGCAGCCGGCCTACTGTGAAGCTCGTCTCGGCAGAGTATGAGGTCGATAATAGCACGCGACAAAAAGAGGAGATTATCGCGAGAAAGCCACGATAGATGTGAGAGACATTTCGTGGGAATTAGGCAGTATCTGCTGGCCTGTACGGTATATGATTCAAATTCGTTGGTCTCTGGACCAATCATCTGAGTTCACTTCACACTTTGCATCCCAAGAAATTGAACTATACAATTCAAAACTTCATAGGTTAAACATTATTGACCCTGAAAATGACTCAGGTGTGCTTTTCACAAGTCAGCCAGACTGAACAATGTTCCAGACCTGCAGTAACCAGGCAACTACATTTACCTGATCAACTTTCCCTCGTCCCACTTTGGAGTGTCTCAAAGCATACAAGATCCTGGAGGGATACAAATGGATTACATCTGGCTCAGTGATAAATGGGGCTGTGTTCATAGGACGCTTTTTTTTTTGCGCTGGGGGTGTCAGTTTTTAATGCAAATACTATGAAGCTAAGCATTGACTGCACTCTGCATCCTCGGCGCCAAACACCTTCTGCACACAGCTTTTTCACGTGGCGCTCTCGACTGCATAGAGTTCAACTTTTGGAACACCGCTGGGCTCATCAGTGTCACTTCTCTCTCACAGACAAATCAAAATCAAAAATTGGGAGGGACTTAAAATATTAGCAGCAATCAGAGAAACTTTTCCCGCTGCCACAGTCATGTTACTAATCAATTAGCTAGCGACAATTTAGGTTTGCTTGCTGTTCTCTATTTAAGGACACTTGGTTTGCTGTCAAGTTGGTCAGTATTAGTGTTTATTACAACCATAGTGTCCGACAGCTGTAGCTAGGTATTCAATAATGGCTTAGGTTTCCAATTATTTTGATCTAGGTCGCTACGTTTCCCAAAGCATGATTGCGAGCTACTTTAGCAACTTGGCTACATAGTTCAAACCATTGGCTTTACTCGGTTCCAATTTTGCTTTTGGGAAATGAACATTCATTAGCTTAGTCCCTAAGATTATTCGCAATTTCTTTTCATTGTATTAGCAAATCTTGACAACTAAAAGGATGCATGGCAGAAATGCTAAGCTAGATTTTTTAACTTGGCAAAAATCAGCACTAGAGGAGTACTCTGAAAATGATGTCATGGGCACTTCCAGCCCTACAAGTGCTGCCTTCAGTGTCTCTTCATTACAGTTACATTAGCATTAGCAACGATATTCATAACTAGTATTCACTGTACTTAACCTGTGTGTTAACTAGCTTGTGTCACCACATTATCGCGGCTTGAATGAATGTCTAAAGGTTTCATCGCATACATAAAATGACTTACTTTTCCTAAAAATAGTTGTTAAAGTTAGTCGCTTGCAATTATGCCAGGCAGTGCTTTTAACTTTGAACTTTCCTGCCAATATGGCGGTGCTGGGATCACATGCCGTCAGCAACTGGAGCTCTGTTCTGTGTCTGGAGCAATTCACACACTGAGTACTCAACTGAATTGCGATTTTCATTTGTACTCCCAAACTAGCAAATTACTTAGGTAATTTTGGAAAGTCAAGTCTGATTTGGACAGTTATTATGGTGACACTATCCTGGTTGTTTGAAGTGTGTACAAATAAAGCTCTTGTTCACTCTTACTTTCACTGATAGGATTTGTAAATATTAAGGCTGAAAACTCAAAAGTTTGTTTTCCCATTATCCTACTAAACTGTGAAACTCCTGTGAGAGCCATGAAATGATGAGTTAACTATCAGATATGATAGTAATTCCATATGGAGGTATGCTGCTCTGCAAACATGAAGCAAAGCAGAATTCTTCACTGACAATAAACAATTCTCCAGTGAGCATTACAAAGCAGCGCTCCTCATAGTGTTCATGCATAATTCAACAGGAAGCAGGTAAACAAGTGAATTGAATTGAGTGAGCAGAAACTTAATTTCAGAGCGCTTGGTGCCCCAGTATTGTCTCTGGGTGTTGTATGCTAAATCTCATAGAGACAGCTGTATCGGTCGCAAGCCTAACTGGCCAAGTCCCTGTCTGCCATCACGAGCAATGAGAAATATAAGAAAATTGCTTAACAGTCAAGACACTTTTACAATTATTGTACATATAAATATGTAGACCTATTGGCTGCAGAAGAGCAAAAGGAAGAGGTAATGTTAGCAGGGTCAGTCACAGTCTTCTCCAACTCTACACACACTCTCACTCTTGCTCTCACATTCTGAAAGGATATTTCAGTCAATTCCTTGCAGACTCACTGACTCTGATGGGGGAGCCTCTCCATTATACAGTCCTTGCATGTATATCTCAGCATAAGAGATACAAACATCAGTAAAACATATCAGAGCATAAATGGTTGTGCGTAAGAAGCACGGAGATGAGAAAATGATTTCGTAGGTGTGGATACGCATTACCGCTAAAATTAACGGGCTTTTACTGAACAGAAAAATGTACTCTCAGCATATTTTCCCAGAGCTTGCAGTAAATTACGGTAAAGGTGCCAGTCAAAAAAAAAAAAAAAAGCCTCTAAAACATTTAAAGGTTACTGCAATAACAGTGTTCTGCCTTTATCGAGGGGGGCAGATTTATAGGGGGACAGGACTTATGAGGCCATTACTTTTTTGCCTCAATTAATTTTCTGTCGAATTATGCCACTGAATATTGCTTCATTAGGTTTTTTAGCACATATGACTTGAAGGCAGGTCATTATTAGGTTGATAGAGAAGGCTACTGGCAGAAATGGAACAGATTTTCCCAAATTTGCAGGGTTGTGTATCGCTGAATGTCATAGCAGATGGGTAGCTAAATGCACTGCTCCATCTTTTGAGGGGTAATTACTCCTGATAACATCTGTCTTTAATCGTTAGGTGTTGGCGTCAGTGAAGAATCAGATTGAGCGACAGGTCGCAGTCAAGAAGGACTTCCCAGAGCTGCTCAGGGAGGCACAATACAGCCTGTTGTCCAGGGAGGCCGTCCAGATGGCTCAGGGTAAGACAAAGCAGAGGCCTGGAGCACTGTTCCCACTGGCAATGACTGTTCTGCCAACAACACTGTAGGCATAAAAGCTATTAAGCTAAAATCTCACCTGAAATTAGTCTACATAATGATTACAGCCCTTAAACGGTTTTATGAATAATGGAGTGATTACCTTGCGGCATAACTGAACTCTCAAAACAGAGTTTTCGGGAATATTATGGATTCATTACAGTATTTGGTTAATATGTTATAACTAAGGTAAAATACTCAAGATACAATAACCAAAAAAGTTTTTTATGGGAATTCGGTCAAATCTGCTGTCAACATTTCTAATGCATACACGAGGAACCTCATTGATTTTGATGGCTCGATCACCTTAACTGTAGCGCCACCATCAGGTGAAACTACATTTCCAAATAAAACAAGTCAAACTTCTGTTAATGGGCATTTAATCGATTTCGCTGTGAACATCTTTGTACATACAAGAGCCACCCTATTGTTCTAGTGAGGCCATGTCGGCTCCTGTAGCTCTACCTACAGGTAAAACTTAACTTTTTCCAAAATTCAACAAACAGCTGGGAATTGGATAAAATTTACCTTGTACATTCTTGGAGCCAAAAAAAGTTCCCCTCTTAATGTTCTTGGGCCTTATACCCAATCATGTAACACCACTAGTCCGCCACTCGGCCAAACTATGAATTTTGCCCATGGGGAGAATACTACTGCTTCGAAGACTTAGCCTGCTGCCGTCCACTGATAAGATTTGTGCGGCTCATCCAAGTTAAAAAATAAATAAGTAAATAAAAGTATCACGTTTGGCAAACTCAAATGTAATTGCTCAATTCAATCTTATTGCAGATCTTTCTCTGTAAGTGCACATTTGCATTTATGTGGGGATGTGATTATTCTGCATCTGTTATTCAAACCAATGTTTATTGAGACCCAGGCTAATTTTTGTGTGAATACTCTCGCAAATTTATTCATTTTTATTTAGATTACTTCATCTTTTGCCTGTAAGATCCAAGCTGAAGCTAATGACGCACTTGACAATTGTGTTTCTTTTTTAATTGAAGTGATTTTGCCGCATTGAGCTCAATCTTACAATTTAAATTGACCAACACTGCTGACTAATTCAAGCAGATACTATTATGTGAAATGGAATTATGTGCCTGGAGTTACAGATTTCCGAGACAATTTCCTCAATTAGTCTAGCTGAATAAAACATAAGTTGAAAGCTGTGATTTCAGTCTGAGGTCTCATGGTCTAGTACTACTTAACCGCATTGCCTTTCGCATCTTCCAGCGTTGGATATATAGGGTTGAAAGAAGCCTCATCAGCCATTTTGATGGTTTCGTGCATACAGTTTAGTATAAGGGCCAACTGCTGGTGCTAACATTCTGCCCACATGATTTGAGAGGTACGTATAGATATGGGCAGTGGTTAACGCACTCTATCAACTGTATTAATTGTCCTTGTATAGGCATGTATTTGTGTTGGAGAAAAAGGGCAAGTTGAGTTGATCAATATTTGCTAAAATCAGGGCAGCCCAATAGTCCTGGAGATTCGTGTCCCCAGCATTTTCATTTCAAAATTTTTTGCGACCTCAAATTCCACTACCTAGCAGCTTAATGAGCCGAATGTTGAATGAAGAGTATGTAGTTACAGTAAGGTCAAATTGTAAGAGGCAGTCGATCTCCAGGAACTGAGTTGAGTAGCCCTGACGTTCAAAATCAAGGCGTTGCTGACTAGCAGCTCCTTACCAGTTTGTCTTAATATTTTTCAGATTCACTCACTGACTTCCATGATGGGGAAAATGGGGACTGGACTTTAAGTACAGAGGTGGCCAGAAATCACCTGATTCCTGAGAGGCTCCCCAAAAACCCAGCAGCCAATCCCAAGCTGACACCGGAAAACAGGAACATGGTCCTGGCCACCATTCTCTTCTCAGAGTTCCTCAAAGAACTGGCGGCCATTTCACAGGAACACTCCATCTTATCACACGCTCCAAGCGAGGAGTAGCCTTATCATCCCCTACAAGAAGGCTAATCCATAATTTCACAAATGACTGCAGCGCTATCCTCATTGTCAGCAATATTTTAAAAACACTTAAGACTCTTTCTGGAGTCAACAGTTTTGAATCTCTTCTTCCTGGTACTGAGTGATGAATAAGATACCTCGATTTACTGGACCCAGGCCTTTTTTTGGGCCCTTTTTTTCCAAGATATTCAGGTTGCAAGTTTTTAGCTGTTACCATTCCTTCAAGGCTTGACATGACAGATCTGATTGTATGCAAGCACAACTCTTCCCAAATCTCCAAGCCAGCTATGATGGCTCAAACTGCTATAACAGGATATAAGGTTTTTTTTTTTTTGGAAAGTGAACCAACGTGGACTTAATTCAACCCAGTCAATAACCCTTTAGATCAGGATATCATACAGCGCCACTGGCACACTGACCAAAGAATAGAGGAAACGGGAGCACGGAAAGTTAACTGATGTAGTTCATAATGCCCTCATCATACTGTATAAATAAGCACATCTATGGACCTGATTAACCTTTCACAAATCCCAGCAGTGCTCAACTTCTCTAGTGATGGACACCGGGTTCTGACTGAGCCCAATGTTGCGGCCTTATATTGTATGAATGTTGATGCGTAAGGAATCTCTGGCATCTGACCTACATACACGTCACCCCGGGGTTGCTGATCTAAATTCGAGGAATATCGGCAAAAACTACATGGTGACGCTCCCAGCTTCATCACCTACACGACATCATCATCAAAAAAAAAGCTAATTTTTCACCTGGTGTGAAGGGGTGATTTCCCCCTCGCATTTTCAATTTGATGTTGTGGGCTACACTAAAACAAAATTTGATAACTAAAGTTAATTATTAAAATAAAATACCATTCATATATATTGCTTTACCCACTCTGAGTTCACAGAACTGATGACGGCAGGGCTCCCATTATTATTGGGTAAAATCTGACAACAAGTCTACCTGCCCCCTGCTGGATACGGTCTATAAGGATTCCAGTAGGATTTAAAAAAAAAAAAAAAAAAAAAAAAAAAGAGGCCCCAGAATTCCAGGCTCCACGCTGTCTGCTTAAAATCTTGACCTTGGGTTCATGCTAATGTATCCTGAGGCAGTTCTATGATCAATAAAGTTACCAGTTCTGTGGATTCTAGATCTGGGTTGTAATACTCCAATCATGCCTTACTTCAGTGCGGTTTGCACTAAAATGGACATAAAAGTTCAAAACAACTGGAATTATATTCATATTATCAATATATTATATTATATTATATTATTGGGGGAGAAAAACGTCTATTTTCTTTTTTTTCCAAATGGGGGAGGGTATTTAAACTGAATGTAATATTCTATAGAGAGAAATTTTGTCATATTTTTACACGTTTTTACTTGAGAGGCTATGTTACAATATTTCTATCCAGCGATTGGATGACGCAGAGCATGTACTCTAGGTGAAGAACAGTGGTCAGTCGTGGATGAACCTTAAGCGGGTCTGTCGACTTCTTCCCTTCATGTAAACAGCAGCTGTTTATGCAAAGCTCATTAAGAAAAGCTCTCCGGTGATGCAAAACAGTTCTTTGCTTTCCACCTATCTTTCTAAAAAGGTCACTCTTTGGAACATAGGCTACCTATTTCGCATGAGATAATGTTGCTGCATTTCTCAATACATTTGGTGTAAAAGTGGCTCTACGAAAAATGCAGTTGATTAAAAAACATGAAAAAAAAAAAAAAAAACTGTGCCTGTAATTAATTTTATTTCTTGATTCATTCCTGCTGCGTCTGGCCGATAAATATGCATGCGCTCGCGCGGTAACCCAAATTATTTGGCACCTTGGAGCGGGAGAAGGTACCGCGAATAGATAAGCAAGACTGAAAAACTGATGTTACCGGCGCATCCGGAAGTTAACTACTTTTTAATTGCTTTTCTCTTTTGCCGTTAATGACGAGACAATGCCTGTATGTTGGCCCACCGACTTTGAAGATAACTGTTACCATATTGGCCTTGGCTTCGATGGTTTATTTGGTCATCAACTTTTCTAACTCCCACAGCAATTGGCAAGTAAAATACCAGCCAGTTTCCAAATGAGTGTTCCTAATGTTCAAGCATCAAAATGCAGTGTGCGCTTCGTCAGTAACATTCTACATCAATAAGTGTGCTGGCAATGCAAGTTTTCGTTTCCCCTAGAGACAACAGAACCACAGCTACAGCAGCGGCAAATACTTTTTATAATCTCGGAGAAGTCAAATGCAAAATGACGAACTGTAAGAAACACTTTGTCATTCAGTAAGAATACATGCAGATCATATCAGAGCCAGAAATTGGCCTTGTCCAAACTTAATTTTTTATTTACCTGTGCACTTTCATTTCTGGATTTCTTGTTAACTGAAATCAGGTTATGAGAGGAAGGCATTTGATAATGCTGTATTAGGACACAACAAAAGATTCCAGTTTCTGTCTGGCCCCAATCATTCCATAGCTGTGCATTCAGGATAGCTGTAATGCCTCTTTACCTTGCAATTTTGCTAGGAGTTAAGGTGTTGGGTTCATTAAGAAACAGGTTGGTGGGCAGGAACAAAGATGATTAATTTCACTGAGAACAAGGTCACTGCGCAAAGGTACTGTACCCCACCCCACCTAATGAAAGGAATAAGTCATTATCTGGGATGGAGGAGGGGGTGGCGGAGAGCCAAAAATAAATTACCTGAAAAATAATGTTCATAGTGCGTGATTGCTGTAATGAACCGAGCGGAGTGTGATGAAACACAGAAGATGCAAAAATAAAAAAAACTGCTGTGTCTTCAGCCAGGTAAAACCTCAGCAATATGTAATTGAAACCATAATAGTATGCCTACGATTCCTCAATGAAGATTTACAAAAGCACAAAGTAAGCTCTAAGCTACAGTATTACAAGGTAGCAATAACAAATTAGGCTTGCTTTCTTTCAGGAAATTGCTTGTGTTCAAATTTGCATCCTAATGCGAAACAGTCTCTAATTATGTTGCCATTGGACTGTTCAGAAAATGGTGAAGGAGAGTCCCGGCCGATCAGTGGTCGACTCCCTCAGTGTGATAATAAACACTGTGGTATGAACACTATGTCTGCACAGACACTACTTACACAAATCACTACATTATATAACACACAGCTCTGACAGATTTTGTCATAACATGAGCTGAAGCATTGTTATTGTCAGATGAGACGAAGACCTGGGCCAAACACTTATTTGAAACACTTATCATGCTTTGGTGAATGATGTTTTTTGCCAGAAGATTCTCGAGGCAGGCACAAAAACTCCACCCACCCAAAATGCAGTAACTCATTCTTGCCACAAGAGGGCACATTCTGCTCAGTAACACGAAAGGCAGAAAAATAATTGTTCATTAGGAGGAAAAAAAAAAACCTTTTAAGATGCATTGCATGCTTGTCTTGAGCCCATTTATCATTTCGTTGATGGACTCCTGAAGCAGAACGGACCAATAACATCGCTGGAACAAGCCATCAGGAATGCAAAAGGGTCTGTAGTATTTTAAAAGGGGCGATTTGCTCAGCGATGTCCAAACTGTTCAGGACACCTGGCACCTCCCCAAAACACTAATTACCAGGTTGCCCAGGACAACACAGGCCTCTGCACCAACGGGTTTGATTCATGAGGAAGAGGGGGTTACACTCCATTGGGAAGCTTTGGCATAACGGAATACTACAACCCTCCTTCATCTCACAGTATTCAACTGTTATATTTACTCAGACAGTGAAGGGCATCGCGTGCTAGTCTACTGGCACACTGGCCACAGCCCACATTACACACCATTTTGGTAAGGAATGCGCTATGGGAATTCATAAAGTAATATGGCATTAATTTGGCAATAAATTCCAAGACCACAAATTAATGAGTCGAAGTGAGGAATTTTGCTGAACCAGATTTTGCAGCAGAAACGTCCATTTTTAAATTGTAATCACATTGCATACACTGACTATCATTGAAAAGCTGAACAGTAGGAGCGAAAACCACATCGAAGGGGCCTTGCTAAGCCACTGAACCGTGAATTGTAGTAAAGCCCTGTGATTGGCAGTACAATGGCCTGCTGGTAAGAAGTCACAATGGGTTGAGCCTACAGTTTAATTCAGACTTGAAAGGATAATTTTCTTTGCTGCTAATGGAGCACTTTGTTGTTAATATTCTCCACAAACACCACCGAAGTACTGGGCTAGTAGAGCCCACTGACAAGATCCCATTTAACCCCTTTGCACAGATATAGATTCTGGCGTCCGTAAATTCCGAAATTTAATTCCTAAATAATTCTGAAACAAAATTTCCAAATGTCTTGCTTCACTGCAGTAATTTTCCCACAGTCTCTGTGACACAAATACAGAGTTATAAAGCCTAAATAGGCTCATGCACAACAGGAAAAATCAGCATAATTTGTATTCTGCACAAAGGGGTTTAGCGTCCCACTCGCACAGTGTCGAAGCAACCTGGCATAAATCGCAAAGCAGCCCAGTACACTGCATAAAAACAAATTGTAAATGTTCGTAAAATGTTCACTTCAAAATCCTCTCAGAGTAAATTTTACTCTTAAAAACGTACATGTGGCCCCTTCTGAACCCATATAACTCATTTTGATTCACTGCTGGGAAATTTGTTGTTCATGAGCTGAAAATATAGCCGCTTGACACATCGAGCACCAGTCCTGGCTCCCGCTCCCTCTGTGGTTCCTATAGCTGCCCATCAACGTTTCCTGCTCCAATCACTCAGCTCCATTCATGTAGTCCCCTCCTCCAGGATGGCTCTGACCTTCTTGGGGTCGGCTCGCCCTTTGGTCTCCTTTTGCACCAGGCCAACCAGCTTGTTCAGAACCTTCCGGTTGCCCTCGCGGATCGCTCGCACCTGTGGGGCACAAGGACCGCAGAAGATTAACCAATGAGCGGTTTAGGTCTGGCAGTGGGCTGGCAGTCATTTCCACGCGTTCTTCAGCAGTACTGAAAGGACGCACATACCCATTAATCACTCTGATCCCCAATTATTTCTGCTGCCACCACTTCTCATACTGATTATTCATAGCGGGAGCCAATAAAAAGTATCCATCTCACAGAGTGCAAATTAATGAAACACTGTGACTGTGTTCATTCCAAATAATTCTGAATTAGCTGCACTAGTTTCCAACTCCATTATCTTTGACAGTAATGTGATGGTACGGAGTGAATGACAGTCACAGACTTTGGACCGCGTGACCATCTTAAGTGATGTACAGTCTGGCCAAGATAGTATTTGGACTGTAGAGACATTTTTTTTTTCTTTGCCCTCTACTGCAGTACATTAGATTCGAGAACAATGCTCAGTCAGTTCCCTAAATATTTGGACACTGGCAGTTATTTTAACTGTCCATCAGGGCATACTGAAGTTAAAATTAAATAATGAGCTTGACTGCAGACTTTGAGCTTGATTTTTGATTTTGATGGTACTTCAATAGAGAAATAAGGAGAACGATGTAGGAATATAACCACTTTGAATGTCTATCTCCCTTATTAACCCTTAAAACCAGCACCCCATTTTGAGCCACGATTGACCCAAAATAAAGTGCTAACTGCATTCAAACCACTTTGAACACAAGCACAATTATGATCTCTTTTCTGAAATGAGCACCTCATGATACTGCTCTCGGACAGTCAGAAGTACTCAGGATATTACCCAAACTGAGTCACAACACAGGAAGCCACAAGTAAAAATTCTTCAACTGTTCGAAAAAGATCACGCACAGTCACCAGCCTCATCAACTGAAGGTTCAAATATAATGATGGTCGAACAAAAAATGTCTAATTTACAGACATTTCTTTTCCATTGTAATGCCCTTGAAAGTAAAATTTTGGGGACTCTAAATTTGCCAGGCTTCCCCATTGCTGTCACACATGGTCAAAATTTCTGCAACTTCCGGTGAAAATATTGGCATGGTGTTTCTCTCCTTCTCCAAATGAATGCTCACTCCCCAATCACTCTTATGGATTCCCAGCACGCGAGCGTGCTCTAGCATGTGTAATGCCAATCAGATCCGGCACCCCTTCTCTCAGTTGCACCGTAGCTCCTTTAGCAAAAACCATTCACACAGCACACTGCTGAAAGCAATCATCTATTGGCTGTCATTAATGATCATTTCCATCTGTTTTCAAGAAGTTCCACATCAATGGCTGTACATGTCAACTCAAAGAAGTCAATGAGTCTCATTGGCTAAGGAGTTCAGACTGCTAAGTAAAATCAACAATGAATAGTTAGTGGGTGGGCTTATTTTGTTCCTGAAGGACGACTGTACAATCCACAGCCTTGTACGTGCGTTAGCAGAGTTCAGCATCATTGCCAAAGTAGGCTTGTTTGGTTGATTAAAAACTAGAATAGATTTTGACGACTTGAACTTTCCCGAGCTGACGACACTGACAGCTCCTTATTTTAAGGAACCTCTGCAATGCTAGACAAGCAAACCATGATTGTTTTGTTTCAAATCACTTATATGATTTACAGATCCATCATGACTCAAATACTTAAGGATATCATTTTACATGATGTGGTTGAAGTAGGTGGCCAGGTTAAATATCTGTGCATTTATATAAATACCAAGTGGTCTATGTAAGAATTGTACACAGCAATGCTTCTGCCACAAACATCATCCACTCAGTGAAAATAAAACTATCCAGGGAGTCCAAGAACAGTAAGCTAGTACATCAAGCGCCTGTCACCCAAACAAGGTCACCAAACCATATTTGTGATCAAGGAAAGCAAGACTCTTTTGCAGTACCACAAGCACAAAGTGACCAGCAATGAAGACGTTGCAGTCAGATTTTATTTCACCCCTGGGTCCGCATCAAAATACGAGCTATATTAGTATGAGGTTATTGTTGGAACTCATTACAATAACGGCAATCTTGCCTCTGCAGCAACCTCCAGCTCCACACAGAGAGCAGCTGGAGCATTTACTACCAGCACTCACACGCCTACCTATCAAGCCGTTCCCTTTATAAACTGAGCTCAGCTATGACCGCGTCAGTTCAGCCGTCCCATCTTAACCTCCTGGTGGTCGTGTTTGTAGTTCTCTTCCTCCATGTTCCATTGTCAGCGCTACTTTGACGCATCTGGAATGGTTTGTGCATAAAATGGAAGTTTCTTCGGTGCTCGCGGTCTTCCTCTCTGCCTACATAGCGACTCGTTAGGGTCTTCTGTGTTAGTTCCTGCTTTGCACTTTACAGCATGTCTGCCAAACATACTCGACTGCACCCACGGACTTACATTACCGAGACACCTACGCACACTCATAAATAAGAGCTAAGTATTCTATTAATTGTAGCTCCCGTACGAAGTGGGACGGCTACTATGGATTCCTGCTTGTCGTCTCCACTGCCGCCACCGCGTCCACATTCACGGACACTTCTTTGTGGGCGCTGTACAGGCTGTAAATTTTGACAGATTACTTTCATATTTGGTAGGGACATGTGTTATACTTAAATGAAGACATTATATATTTTGGTTACCATGGCAACGGCATTGGCTGAATAACGCGCAAATTTGTGCTGAAACATAGATTTCCTTGTGGACGCAGTACTGGCTGGAGAAGTGGGCTTTCGGGGCCTACGCCCATGCGGTCATGGGCGACTGGACTGTCTAGTTATTTAATTAAATTTCAGTGGTCACCGAATCCTTTATTTCTGGCGTCTCCCTGAGCTCCTTGCTCCAATCACTCAGCATCAGAGTGATAACTTGGTCAATAACCTACCCCCCCCCCACAAGGGGTGGACGTCTTCTCAGTGCGAATGTGGTTCCTTCCAATGTTTCCTCTGATTCTGCCACCAGGGAAGTATTCCTTGCTGCTGTCAAACTAGGCTCGTTCCTTTGGGAGTTTTTGGCAGAGATGTCTGAGAAGAGGTTGGAGCGGGTCTGTAATTAATTATTCACATTAGAAGTCATGCTTGTAACATTTTCATTGTAGTTGTAAAAAAGGGTGTGTGATCTCATTTCTGATGTTAGCTTTTAATGTCTTCGGATTATAGAGTTTTACCCAGTTATGTTACCGTCAGGGGAATATCTGCTGAGTTACAAGCAGTAAAACGCAAAAGGCCGTAAAACCAAAATGTTGGACCGCATTATGAGGAAGAGCCCACCAACTCAGCAAATCTTTTATTGGAATACTTGCATAAGCCAATGAATAGCGCGTGTCCATGAGCAAAGCATGAGAGGACACGTTTAGCTGCATGAGGCGAGACCCCATAAATACCTGCACGAGTCCAGCCTTCAGCCAAGTGTACAACCGGACCCGTCAGGGCTCCAGAGTGAGTGACCTGCGTCAACTAGACCAAATAAGCGCCTATGTGAATGCAGCCGTAGAGAGCTATCCAAAACCCGTTCTTGCCGTTCCGTAATTTTCCCACATCTGGTCTATTTTTTCCACATCTGCTTGCGTTTGACGAGCGTGAAATGCAATTTGTAGACTTGTGACACATAAATATATGTATAGATCACAATCATGGTTACATGTCAGGTAGGTCAAATATCACATGCAGAATTTGGCACGGCCAATGCTAAACCTGCCTACAGCCGGACAGTCTCTTCAGATGTACTTGATCAGGGAAAGCATATTACATTTGTATAAACAATAGAAACACAAAATGAACAAGCATAAAATACCCAGATCGCCCCGCATATATATGGCTGATATCTGTGCTGAAAAATAAAACACAGCAGAGGGACGGACAGAAAGACACTGGGACAAATGGAAGTATGAAAAGGCACATCTAAACAATAAGACGTGTCCATTTTTTAAAATTCGTTGCGAAATATTGCACAATTTAAGAAGTTCTGGCCAAGAAACTAAGCATGGCAGACGGACAAGCACTCAGAAGGCCAACACTCATTCCTATATCCCCATCCACTCTGTGGTGATAATAAATTATGAGGGAGATAGTCTACTGACGTATTACAGATAAACATTTATCATTATCGTGTCATAGATTACTCTCCCAGCTAATCGCCAGAAATCACTGATTGGCTGTACCTCCACGTCACTTTGGAACAGAACTGTTGCAAAGTAGTGGCATGTGGAGTGTGCGCATTGCTTCCTGTACCGGAGTCAATCAGATCCCAGGCCCCCAGCCTGTCCATTTCTGTACTGCAACTGGTGTATATTGGGCCTCAGACCACTTTACTACCTGCACATGCTCAGATGTGAGCTCTCACCTCTTCTGGGTGTGAGTCAATGACACTCTGACAGATCTGCTGGATTTCCGTTCGGTCGTCAACCAGACCCAAGTCCTGCTCCTCCACAATGTCTGAAGGACTTCTCCCCGTTCCCTTCCACAATTCCTGGAACACCTGCAGACACGGACGCACACGCACACGCGCACATACACACACATACACACATGCACCGCAGCTTTTCTTAAAAGTGCAGTCTGACGACAGGCATATGCAATCAGTAATCTTCCATATTGGGCAGAATAATTCAATATAAGACAAAGCTACAGAAATTTCTTTGTTAATGGAGCAGACACAAAGCCACATCAGTGCAGAGCCTTCGGTGCTCAGAGCCTAATGGGAAGTTTTCAATTGTGAGATAAGAGGGTAAATGAGGGACACGACTGAATGAGCGTGCGCACGCCTCCTACCGTCTTGGCAGCGGAGGAAGAAACCCGGCCGTCCTTGAGGAGATCAAGCAGCTCCGCCAGAGCTCGGGGAGAAACGGGGCTGAAAGAGAGGGCATCGAGGGGCCCATTAGAGGCGACAGACTTGACCTGACCAAACCCCTAACAGCCAGACAGGCCCATTTCTAACACCTGTTCAGTGTTGATGCACGGAGTGAAAAAGCGCTAATATGCTGTGCTAGCATGCCAAGACCAACAGAATATCCATCTCCCTCATAGCAGGTAGCAATGAATGCAACTCATATGTGCATTAGAATGTTTATGAATGTTAATTGTGCTTGTGCTTTACACCACAAAATTTTTAAAATCCATTAATGGGTTCCCAGAAAACTGAAAAATTGAAACAGGCAAAGTTCTAAATTCATCTGATGAGCTGTACACGTCAGCTGCCTTAAAATGACACGAACATCGATTTTAAGCACCTATGTAATATCAGGGTTTTATTTCAAGTGCAATTTAAAAGCAAACTACAGAACTCACTTCACAATTATGCATAATCATACCTCACCGAATCAAGCAATAAAGACTAACTGAATTACCTTTGTATTTCAATGGCTTCAGTATCAGTGAGGAGTACTGAAGATGAAAATTGTGAACTGAAATAAGTTTCAGCTAAAACTGCAACTATGGTTCCAACACAACATTATGAAACATTCATGAATGCCAGGCTGTTCCCGGTAAATTATGAAAGGTTTCACTACGCGATGGATGCCATTTCATAAAATAATTTATTTTGACATCTGCTAGTTGGAAGCTGAAGGAGAAGCTGAAAAACACACCGGCGCGAGTCATCATCTCCGCAGTAATTACAGCGTTTAAGTAAACATCCAGGTGGAGGTTCACCAGTTTCCATTACCATCAAGGTTAAAAAAACCTAAATAGCCAAATATATATATATATATATATATATATATATATATATATATATATATATAAATAAATTTATAGCCTATACACACATTTATGTATTGACTTTTTTTTACCCATTTGTGAGGCACTTCATGCTGCATTCCTTGAAAGGTGCTCTCTAAGTAAAATGTATTATTACTGTAAGCCCCCAGACGAAGTCGAGCAGCTACCATGAATTCATGCTTGTTGTCTCTGCGTCCGCGTCTGTAGACACTTCCTTATGGACGCTGTACCGGCTGTAATTTTTGATCAATTACTTTCCATGTGTTATACCTTAGTTATGACACCTATCAATTTTGTTTGCCACGGCGACAGTATTGGAGGAATAATGTGCAAAAAAGGGAAGAAGCGGGCATTCGGGGGCTACACCCATGCGGTTGCTGGCGAGCGAACCATCTATATCATTTATACAAATGGTGGAACCGAATTTCAGATAAAGACCGCATACAAACTCCCCACCCAAGATGCCTTTAAAGACCCTTCAGACACTGTACTTCCAGATGTACCATACCCATCACTCCTCCCAGGCTGCAGAGTGGAAAAGGTAAATGTGAAACAACAGCGAGTCAATATCGGTCCTTAGTGTAATATGTAATAGCCATAATGTAATCCCTCGTCCTCCAGACCAGTATCGGTGATGCTGAGAAGACCTTATGAGTGGAGTGACTGGGGAATGGGGGAAGGGGGTTCTCGAGGTGATGAAAGGCTTGTGTTGCTTTGAAACGCTCACCTTTGGCTCACATTCAACCCCTGTTGATTCAGCAGGCCCAAGACATCCTTGATCACCCAGCCAATTACTTTCTTTGGCTCCGCCCTGGTCATTCTGGCCACGCTTTCAAAGTAGTCGGTCAGCCCGTCTTCATTCTGAAATAGGAAGCATTTGGTCAAGATGATATTTCACATTGGCACATAACATCCCAAGATTTACGTTCATTAACATGTCCATTCTGCCTGAATTGCACAAATGGTTCTCTGGAGTACATTTTTGTATGTATGCTGCCTTCAAGTGATAACAGACAAAAACACTGTTATACTTCAATAATGCAATGGTTCCAAGTTACTGATGGCATTGCAACATGCCTAAGCAAGAGGGTCTCATGTTTCTTTGTAAGTGTTAATCATTCAAGCATCTCCCATCACAGGACAGAAGTTCCCCCCCAAGAACGGAGACAGACAGATAACAGATCAAATAGAGTTGGGGGCGGGGGGAGGTAATCATACTTTCTCCTTCAACGAAGTAGAATGTTCAAAACTAAAAAGGCTTCTTCTAATGGATGCAGGTACAGCTTGCATTCTTTCTGGGGATGCTATTCAAAGCCACTCATTGGCAGACCTTCACCTATGACCTCTACTGCCCTCTGCAGGATTAAGGTAGAAGTGCAGCAGATTAGTGCATTCCCCTCCTCATGACCCCCAAATAACCTGTCAGAGTCCTCACAGTGGCAGGATAATGGGAGAGGGGCCCTCCCATGTAGCCAATATAAAGCCTGTACTTCACCTACACGGTCAACTACTCTGACAGCAACTCAGTTTACGGGTTCTCACACTTACAGGTGCCGATACAGTCCTCTGTCAGAAGAGGGCAGGCATTAACCCAAAAGAGGAATCTCGAGAAGTCTGTAGCATTATGTAGCATTTTTCCAGAACTGCGCAGCAAAAATAAGACTTAACAAAAATGTCTATATATGCATTTTTACTTTTTATTTTTATCTCTTAGAACACTTAGCTAACAGTACTAACACTAATCAACATACAGGACATTGCAGTGTTAAAACTACTTGGACTTATCAACTGGGATCCACTTATAGCTAACATGTAGTAACTTGGTAACTGAAAAGGAATCACTAGGTTTTAGTTGGTTCTACCCAAGCCACTTACCTGGCTCAGGCTGTGAATGAGTGAATAATTAGGACAGATTTTTATCATACATTATATTTTTAATGTGAAAGAAATAAATAGCTAATGGAAATTATTATGAACAAAGATGAATATTTAAATATTAAAATAAAAATGGCCATAATCTAGAATAAAGAGCACAGTAGGAATTCAAGGTTTAAATGCATGTGTTCAAAGCATGAAAACATCATTCCTCAGACATATGTATGCCACTCTCTTTTGTATATCAGGGAGAGAATTTTTTTTTTTATCTAGACATACAGACTAGTAATGACCCAGGTTTACTAGGCCTCCCCATCTTTTACTAGAGCCTTTTTTCCTTTTAATTTACAGCACCAATGAGATATCTGCATCTCAAATGTTTTTTATTTGGTTTTTTACAACTGCAAGTCATATCTATGCCAATTTAGCCATGTTCTAATACTGCTTAATAACCAGTCATGCCAATCAATGCAAGACAAGGATGACATAAGCCCCTCAGTAAAACAAAGTAACTTTTTCTTCATAATTAATAGCAAATGATAAAGGCCCTTCCGTACTTTGCACAAAGAGAAATCCCTAACCAAGTATTTACATGATCTAAAATGCAGGTTTGTCAACTTGTTGGGTTAGAATCAATGTTGTCCGTGCTCACATGCTTGACCGCTGCCCAATATTTACAAAACGGTAAACTATACAGCGATACAAAAATACAACAAAGTGCCAAAATCCCTTCGTAATAACGGATTAATGTCCATACATCGCTTAAGAAATGATACCATTCTCTTAGGCCTCATTTAAATTGTCAGTGTAATGTGACCCAATTCTGATTTTTTGCTCTTATGTGGCACAGATCGGATATGCTCATTGACAGTGTAAACAGGAAAAAGACACATGCATTCGGATATTTTGAGATCGGATACAGGCCTCATTCATACACAGCCCGGCCAAAAAAAAGTCACCGTTTGGAAATTATTGAACAAATTCTACAATTGGATAATTATTGCGGTTATTAATATGTTTCAGCTGGCAATAATCATTTTAACCCTGAATGATGAAGCACGTCGCTAGTTATTTCTTAAAAAAATCACGTCGGAAGACACATCCTTTGATGGTGGAAAAGATGTTACATAATTTCAGAACGGGCAAGTTATTGGCCTGTATTTAGCAAAGAAAACCATGAAAGACAAAAATAAGTATGAGGAATCATTTTCACAAACAAATTTGCCACCACAAATTCCTGACCTTAAACACATTAAAAGTTATTGGGATGTGCTCAAGAAAGACCACCGAGTGGTTCAACCACTATGTCGAGAAGACAAGATCTCAGCCAAAAATTATGGCATTTCTGATCAAAAATAAATGTTCTGGCATTGCATATAGTTGTCAAAACAATGGCAAGACGAATATGTACTCTAATCAAAGCTACAGGGGTTCCAACTAAATATTTGAGTCTGCGGCTTTTTTTTGGCCGGGCAGTGTATGTGGAAATAAATCAGTTATGTTTTGGATATGTGCCAATGTGACTGCCATGTAAACAGGCTGATCGGATTTTCTTACACATTGCGTCTCTAACGTCATCATATCTGCGACCATTTAGCATATTTTGTCGCATAAACAGTGAACGCACGGTAAATGAACGAGGTTTTATATTTGAGAAGCTGGCAGACTGAACATGGAGGCTGTCTCGCACCCAGACATTCCTACGAACGACTGAAGAGGCGGTAATTGCAGCATATTCACAAGATGCAGTTGTGGCCCTTTTCCTTCTTCTCTGCTCAAAAATCCAGGCAATGTTTGGTGAAGTTTTCATAAGGCGCAACATTATCATCAAACATATCGTCGGCCTGCTGATAAAACCTGGTATCTTCAAAATGATAAACTTTAGGAAGATAAAAAATAAACATAAAATTTAAAAAATAAAAAAATAATATAAGTTAAAATATAAATAAAAAAAATGTTTGATTTTGCATGCAAGAAAAGTGGACATACGAGTTTTTGTTTTTTATCAATTTGGAGATACGAGGTTTTATCAGCAGGCCGACGATATGACAGCATCATCCATTTTTTTTTTTTTTTTTTTTTTGGCTTAGCTGGCTAGCAGTTAGCGCTTGGTGCAGAAGTAGGCGTGGCCTAAAGTTTAGTAAAAACTATACATAGGCATGCGCAATGTTTCAGATGTTGTAGGCAAGTGCAATCGTGTCAATCAGATGTGGGTCACTTGATTAAATAGACTACATGCAACCGCAAGGTTAAATAGAAAAAATCGGATTCAGGCATCAAATCCGATCCGGGCATCAAGACTAGCAATGTAAATACGGCCCAACTTACTCTGAATCACTCATTCTTTTTAGATTCTGTAAGCGTTGGCTATATTCTGGTCGTTCTGTCTAACGTCAGCCAGTCCTCGAATTCCAACGCGGAACGATCCGGATCTCGACGATCACACAATAATTCGCAGTTTTTTATGCAATTAGCTCATAATAGGCTACCTGTGTTAGCGGACACCTAGCTAGGTGATCGAGTGATAACAAAACTAACATCGGACACGCAAGTATACGGTGACAAAGTGATTTAAAATTACGCCATGTATTATATTATCTCACCAGAAATTAACCGTTGTCGCAATGCGAGCAGAAGTATATTCGCAATTACTTTCGGAAAGAATTTCGTGTTCGAACTCCAGCAGTAGGCCTATGGAATGAAATCAGCACTTTTTCGGCTTACCTTGGTGTTTGGGTACCCAGAGAAACATTTGTGTAAAAACATCATGCGTAAGCTACATCTGGTCAAGAAAATGTAGCTTAATTTCTAATGCTTCTCTACGTGGTGGCATATACCGGCGACAGCCATATTACTGATAGCCTAATACACCGGGTTGCTGGGGCATGCACAGCATATGCATTCGTGATATTAAATATTTATGTTAAATCATGAAGCCCCTTCCCACTAATGAACTCCCATAAAATATATTGGCACCTCCTCGTTCTGAATAATAAATAGCCAGAAAAAAATGGAGATCGGAAATATAAATGAGTAGCCTAGTTGACAATACGTTACTGGACACTCGGACTAATTTGAAGACGAGTTTTACGAGTTTGAGTCCTATATATAGGCTATATTTTCAGTTAAAATAATTAATTTAAATTCATTTATTTTATTATTGATTAAGAATTTCTTGACAACAAACATCCGAAAACAAAATGATAATGCATTAAATAAAGGATGTGCTTGTAGGCTGATGTGTGTCACCAGTCCAGTGTTTTTCATTTCATTTTATCTAGTCGCATACACGCGCAGCGTTTGATTGCGCAGTTCCCCCGACGATTCTTTACAAAGGGAGGCTGTCTCAGGTTTTGCAGTTGGTTCAGCCAATGACGTTACCCACTCCAGTGTTTTCTTTCGCTCTGTGGGCGGGAGTGGCGCGGAGGTAGGAAAATGGGGTCATTCCACTCGATACTATGGTAAGGTTTCGTTATCCATAGTGCGTTTGCGGTGGCTAATCGGAACTATATTTAAGAGACTATTATAGAGGCCGTTTTTGTTCAAAACTGCTCTAAAACTTTTAACGTTACTCACATTATCCGAAGACCGTATCGCAAAATATGCGATGGGGATTTTAAAAGATCTTATTGTGTCACCAGTCGTACTCTTCTAAACGTACAGAGGAATCAAATCTAGATTCACTCAATGATTCATATCTACGGACAATTTAGAGTCCGTAATTAGTTTGACATCCATGTCTTTGGACAGTGGGAGGAAACTGGAGTACCACGTTGTAAACTCCACACAGAAAGGCCCCAGTCCAGATTCAAACCCACAACCATTTGCTGTAAGGCAACAGTGGTACCCACAATAGGTTGATCATGGGTTCTCACCCTTCCAGGGCACCTCCCTGGTTCCCATACTCACCACCACAGAATTTTGCATCTGGTCTTAATGGGTTAAAATGAGGCATATTGATTTAATGCACCAAGGTAAACCCACAATTTTAATTTGAAGGAAACTTGAGACAAAACTATGGAACTCCAACATTCACCACACAATAGTGCATAATCACACCTAAGTAAATCACGCAATGAAGACTAACTAAATTACCCTTATATTTTGACAACTTCACAGCAGTATCATCAATGCAGAAAACGGAAGATGCAAATTGTGAACTCAAATATGTTTGAGTGCTAATAATGCAAGCATGTTTCCAAAAAAACCCTCAATGAAACATTCAAGAATGCCGAGCTGTTCCCAGTAAATTATGAAAGGTTTCACTACAAGATTGATGCCATTCCATATAATAATTTATTTTGGTTATCTGTCGGTCGGCAGATTAAGGAGGAACAATCCAGGGTACCTCCTCCTTAGCTCCTACACTCACCACCAGGGTCAAGCAGTGCTCGGGAAGGATCCCGTAAGAGTCCTTCAGCCGAGCTCTCCGGGCGCTGGGCAGCTCAGGGATACGGTCTCGCACGGCGTCGATGAGCACCACCTGCTCCGGGTCTGTGCCCGCAGGCGGCAGGGCTGACTTACTGTCGTACAGCACCAAGGGAGGCAGGTTAGGCTCCGGCATAAACCTTCACAGAAACGGGGAGGGAGACCCGACAGTGAGAGTGAGAGAGAGACTTTGAAAGCTCATTACACAGAAATTCTAGTATAAAAATACAGCTGGTAAAAGCACTCATTTAAACAGCCAGTCAAAAGCAATTTTCTACAGCGCTCCGAGAATCGGGACCTGTATGAGGCAATTTCAGGAATCTCACTACAGTATGCAGTGGAGGCTTCTCTTTATTGGCCACTTCTTTGGTTCGTAAGTGCTCTCACTTGCTAGCCCTCACTCAATAAAAACCATGTTTATGTATCAAACTTTCCAGCATCACTGTCCTGAGACTTGGTTATAGTAGAATCCTGCCAAAGATCACTTTATAATAGGATTATTTTACCCATTAATTATCTCGCTTCTGAGAGATGAATGTTCCTCCCCCAAAACAGAACGCCACAATAATTGAACAGTCCACAGAAATGCTTTTATTAACTTATTTACTAGCAAGTAATGCACAAATTCATAATAAATTGAAGACAGTATAAATTCTAGTGCGATATAGTAAACTCAACAAGAAGAGTTGGTCGGCCACATCGGCAGTTGTATCCCCTTGTATATCTGGAACTTTACTTCATGGCACTCATATCAGTAAACAACTGAAGGGGTGCGTGGTAGAGTGCATACCTCCACCTGCACCATTATTTATTTATTTTTGTCTTCTGTCATTTTCGGTCATTTTGACCTTTGACTTGTAAAATCTAATTATCTTTCACAGTTGTGATTTAAAACATTCCAACAAAGTTTCACTAACACTAGTTCAGAACTTCTTCCCTAATCTTAATAATGAAACGTACAACTTACTTGAGGTCTTTCAGTTTTCAGTAACAACCTTACGTTATGCCCACAGACAGCAGACTCATGCTAAGACATTATACAGCCAGGCCCAAAAACTTTTTCTATTGGGCCAGAATTCCTACATTTTGAAGTGTAAAAACAAAGTCTGATCTATACTAATGGATCATGGCAGGCTCCAGTGTCACAATTACCCATCATTAATGGAATGTTCAACATTGAATTTGAAATTGCCAGGAGAAAAAGGTTAGCTTTAAAGGAACTGAGTAAAATCTCTGCATCAGCGGCGACCAAACGACCACTGACGCCCATACAACATTTAACTGTATCCCCATATGAAAGTGAATTAAAGGGATACTTCACCGATTTTCAACCAACTTTGTATAATTACGATGTTGATAAAATATGCAAATGAACAAAGTTTAACTTTGATCAATGTTGCCTGGACTGAGAGCTCAATGTTTATTTGCCAGATATTGTCGACCAGATGGCTCGTTTTACGTCATCTGGCAGAAAATTTCCGGCTTTCAGGCGGTTGATCAAACTACAAGTTGCACTACAGCATTTATGCATTCAGCAAGATCCCAACTAGAAAGTAGAAAAAACAACCTTAAGCCAGTGGGCCCAAGTTGACGTCTCTGGTAGAGTTAGTGCAATAGCAACAGTGGCTGGTTACTATTATGGTAGTGTTACAGCAAGAAATCATGCGCCAAGTACATTCTGGTTATTGCAGGTTTTCTACCATTGAAGCAAAATAAAATATTGCAGCCTTTTTTCTTGGGTCGTGCAGCACCAGTTTCAAAATTTTTTTTACCATAGTACTGCATACACAACAAAGTTTTACAAAAAGACCATTCTTTCCAGGTGGAATATAAAAACTAAATGGTTCATATTTATTTTACAGTTGTGCTCATAAGTTGACATACCCTGGCAGAATTTATTATTTTTTGGCCAATGTTCAGAGAATATGAATGATAAGAGAAAAACTTTTCTTTCACACATGGTTAGTGGTCGGGTGAAGCAGTTTATTTTTGAAACAACTGTGTTTGTTCTTTTCAAATCATAATGACAACAGAGACTCCCAAAATGACCCCGATCAAAAGTTTACATGCCCCACTTGTTAATACCGTGTATTTCCCCCTTTAACATCAATGACAGCTTGAAGTCTTCTGTTGTAGTTATGGATGAGGCTCTGTATTCTCTCAGATGGTAAAGCTGCCCATTCTTCTTGGCAAAAAGCCTCCTGTTCCTGTAGATTCTTAGGCTGTCTTGCATGAACTGCACGTTTGAGATCTCCCCGGAGTAGCTGATTGATACTGAGGTCAGGAGACTGAGATGGCCACTCCAGAACCTTCACTTTATTCTGCTGAAGCCAGTGACAGGTCAACTTGGTCTTGTGTTTTGGATCGTTGTCATGTTGGAACATCCAAGCACGTCCCATGCGCAGCTTCCTGGCTGATGAATGCAGTTTTCCTCCAGTATTTTCTGATAACATGCTGCATTCATCCTGCCATCAACTTTGACCAAGTTTCTTGTGCCTTTGAAGCTCACACATCCCCAAAACATCAGCGATCCACCTCTGTGTTTCTCAGTAGGAATGGTGTACCGTTCATCATGGGCCTTGTTGACTCCTCTCCAAATGTAGCGTTTATGGTTATGGCCAAAAAGTTCAAATTTGGTCTCATCACTCCAAATAACTTTGTTCCAGAAGTTTTGAGGTTTGTCTCTGCGCTGTTTGGCATATTGTGAGCGGGATGCTTTGTGACATTTGCGTAGGAATGCCTTTCTTCTGGCAACTCGACCCATGCAACCCATTTTTCTTCACGTGCCTCCTTATTGTGCATCTTGAAACAGCCACACCACTTTTTTTCAGAGAGTCCTGTACTTCAGCTGAAGTTATTTGGGGTTTTTTCTTAGCATCCCAAACAATTTTCCTGGCAGTTGTGGCTGAAATTTTTGTTGGTCTACCTGATCGTGGTTTGGTTTCAACAGAACCCCTCATTTTCCACTTCTTAATTAGAGTTTGAACACTGCTGATTGGCATTCTCAATTCCTTGGATATCTTTTTAAATCCCTTTCCTATTTTATACAGTTCAGTTACCTTTTCCCGCAGATGCTTTGACAATTCTTTTGCTTTCCCCATGACTCAGAATCCAGAAGCGTCAGTGCAGCAATGGATGAAAGATGTAAGGATCTGTCAAGAGCCCAGAAACTCATTGACCTTTTATATACACACACACACACTGATTACAAGCCAACAGGTCACAAGTGAGGATGGTTACCTTAAGTACCCATTCAAACCTGTTTGTGTCAACTTGTGTGCGTGTTATCAGGCCTAAATCTCCAGGGTATGTAAACTTTTGATCGGGGTCATTTGGGTAGTTTCTCTTGTCATTATGATTTAAAAAGAGCAAACACAGTTGTTTAAAAAAAATAAATAAATAAATAAAAAAATTAAAAAAAAAAATTCCTTCACCCGACCACTAACCATGTGTGAAAGAAAAGTTTTTCTCATCATTCATACTCTCTGAAAATTGGTCAAAAAAATCATAAATTCTGCCAGGGTATGTAAGCTTATGAGCACAACTGTATATTAAATATAAACTAAACATAATAAGTAAAGTATACTCAGCAACAAAAGTTTCTGTGAAACCATTTATGTGTATGTTATAAATGACACGCAAAGATCTCAATGCAATCAATATGTTTATTTAACAGGAGAAACACTGACTTTTCAGTGCCAACGTCACTCAAAACGAAAAATGTCATTTTCATGCGTCATGAAGCACTTGTCTGACGTCTAACCAATTGTGACCTTCACACTTCAATACCGGGTGTGACTTCCTCGTGCCATGATGCAAGCAACGCATCTCCGGCGCATGGACCGAATCAGATGTGCCAGAAATTGCTGTGGGATGTCATTCCAAATCTGACGTAGACGTTGTCGCAATTCCTGGAGTGTAGCTGGCGGGTTATCCAACCGCCGCAAACGTCGATCCATCTCGTCCCAAAGATGCTCGATTGGGGACATGTCTGGGGATCTGGCTGGCCATGGCAGGACATTGACATGTTGTTGCATCAGATACTGCTGTACAATCCTTGCAACGTGTGGTCTGGCGTTATCATGTTGCAGTGTTATTCCGGGACCATGTTGCATCAAAAACGGTACCACCAATGGCCGTAGCACTTCATCGCGATATCTTTGACCTGTCAGATTTCCATCAATAACAAGCAAATCTGTTCTGTTTCTAGCCGTGATCCCTCCCCAAATCATGACACTACCACCTCCAAAACGATCAAATTCCTGAACACAGTTGTTGGCATAACGTTCTCCACGTCGACGGTATACACGTAAACGACCATCACATCGGTTAAGCATGAATCTTGATTCATCAGTGAAGAGTACAAGATCCCACTGACGTTGGATCCACCGTCGATGTTGTTGTGCCCACTGTAGACGCAGTCGTCGGTGTTGTACTGTGAGTATTGGACGTCTTGCTGGCCGACGTGGGACAATGCCAAAATGACGGAGACGGCGACGGATTGTCTGTGCAGACAGTCGCCTCAAACCAGGTACCGTTCTTGCAGTTATGGTTGCAGGTTGGAATCGATTTCGGAGATGGGTTGTTCGAATCCAGTTGTCCTGTCTGGGAGTGGTTACTCGTGGACGGCCGCTGCGAGGACGGTCTCTGACATGTCTTGTCTGCTGATGACGCTGCCATAAGTTCCAAATGGTGTTTCGGTGGACATTCAGGCGATGAGCAACTTCCCTCTGCGAGGTTCCGGATTTAATCATCCCAATGGCCCTCCACCGATCATTTTCAGACAGTCTTGGCATTTAGAGGGTAGAGTTCCTGATCCGAAATGGCTGTGTTTTCGATAAGTGATGCTTCCGTCGTTCATCAGGCACAATGTGAACATTCCAAAAATTCTCCTCTTTTATTGCCATCCACAAGCATGATTTACGCACATTTTCACGTGCAAAGTCATTTTCTCGCATTTTCATGATTTCCATTTCAATGTTGTGTTTACGTGTACTGTTTCAGTCTGATATCACCATGTATGACAATTTCATAATTGCGTTATGAAAAATAATTAACAATATTGGTGTCACAGAAACTTTTGTTGCTGAGTATAATAAAACCAGGGATCACAAGCATTTTTTAAAGGGACGCAGAACCTTATGTTATTTGTTCAACTGTTGTTTTTATCTCTTGAATTCCAAAAGTAACCAGCTGTCAAATATGCTGGCAATAGGCAACAATTCCCTGATGTTATGACTTTGGGAGCAGCTGAACTGCAACTGGAAGCTCACCTGTAGTCCTGTAGACCCTCCTTATCTCTCATTGGAATCGTTAGCCTGTGAGCAAAAACAGTATAAGACAACATTTAAAAAGCTGAAAGTGTAGTATGGAGAGTAGAGAAACAAGCTTCCATCTCTGAAATTTTCTGGACTGAAAGTTTTGGTTCAACGAGTTCTAGTGTGGGTTTCTCTTGAATGAATGGGAACTGCTCCTGAAGAATACATCAATAAATATCATCCCCCATGCTCAACAGGCCAGAGGCATAGTTCAAGAGAAGTTCTGAACTCTTGGAGTACTGCAGGGTACTTGGTGCTGAATACATAGTCCACAGCCACTCACACAGAATAACACTGCAGCTACAAAGACCTAGCCTGAGCTGTGAAGTATAGATGGCAGTTTTGCCAACAGAGCACAAAAACTTTGTAAAGCACGGTTGCTATGGTTTTATCATGTCAATGAAAGCATTATTTACTCACTGCACGGGCACAGGGCACGGATAATGGAGGAGGCATCGTTTAAGTTCATAATGAAAAAGGTTTTAAGGAAACTTGATGAAGCCTGATCTAATAACTGCCCTCCAACTCCAAGATGCTTTATAAATACAGGCCTATTAACTAAGCTCCAAAAGAGCTACCACAACTGTTCAGGCAGTGCTTACACTCTGGCTATAAATTAGATTACTTGGCGCTAATTATCTTCCAAGTTATTTTGCTTACGGAAGCACTATAACACTTCCCTCTTCAGAGCCTACCAACACATACCCTGCAGGAGGATACAGTCTACCAACACATGCCTATACCTCTCATTAAGTTCCAGTGCTTAGTGCAATGATAGCGCCAATAATGGTTCACTCAATATTAGGACGTATACACATAGTTTCAATATATTAGAACACATACAGACTTGAATGAGCCTAATTTGTTGTTTAGCTCCATTTATAAGTCACCACCATCTGGCTTTCTATTTTCGAAGGCAATATGATCCCCGTCCGCATTTATCTTCAATTCGATTACCATGTTCACAGAAGCAAATATTTGGAGCGGACTGTATTTAATTTTTCATGAAGACAACAACTGTAAAAAGCAACAAAAATAATTTAATGTAGGTGCCCTTTTTCTGCATTTATATTGAGAAATACGGAGATTAAATTCTGCTCAAACAACTGAAATCGGTGCACTCAGTGTAATTTTGGAGTGCTTTTATTTAATCTATAAACCTCTCTCCCCCTCATGTTCTCTCGGTTTGTGTATTTAAGCAGACTCACACATACACACCCACACATGCGCACACACAAGATGACCTGGAGAAACGGAAGCAAGCAAGACAGCCAGTCTGAAGAAATCTCCAATATGCTAAGACTGACGCATCAGCTGATTTTTCTGATGGAATTATAAAATGTATTTATATAGCTATAAAAATTTCTAGGAAAAGGAGGTCACACCAAATAGTGCCATGATTTATTTTTCAACAGTTTAAGGGTTTTAGCATGTTACTGATGTAAAGAAACTTAACATTTAATCGTCACTGCTAAAATAAATTGCTTATGGACAGAACTGCGTCAGTGAGCACCAGAACTCATTGGACGGTGACACTTACTTTGGCTCTGTTGGCGGAGTAAATCACCAGGGTGCATTTCTCAAAATCACATATGCTAACCTACATTGATGGGTCCACTGACTGTGAATGGACGAACTATGTCAGTTGCTAACTTAGTAAGCAACTATGCTTTCGGGAAACACGCCCTAGATCAGAATCCAACTGAAGATGCATTTTATAAGCTGAAGAGGATACTGAAGACTAAAATACCCTGAAAAAGCAGTAACTGAAGACTGCCTCAGCTAAGGCCAAGCAGAGCTTCACCATGGAAGGTAACCAGCATGGTGATGTTCATGGATCGCAGACCTCAGTCATTGCAAATGAAGGATATGTGACCAAATAAAAACAATGATTCCTCTATTCTACATGATGTTACTCTGTCCAATACTCATTTAAGAGCATGAAAATGGGGGAAAATATGAACCATGTTATTCCTATATGGTTAACACAAAATGGACAAAAACATCCTAAAATTAAAACGGATAGTCAGCACAGTCAACCTCACAGTCATTGTAGACTTTCAAACTCAAAGTGCAAAGTACAAAATCAAAATAAACCGGACAACAGTGTCATCAATATTGCCCCCCACTTTGGAATCCTGTTTTCAAACCCAATCAAGGTCATGACCTGTTGCAGACACACATAGAATTTCATTCATCAAGTAGCTTCTGAGAAAATTTCTCCCCACAGATGGTCACCAGGACCACTGCAATATTCCCTGCTCCACTTTTTATTGTGGTGGGGGATGAAAATATCAATGTCCAATGAATTATGGTGCTCACAGCATACAACACTTCTTTTTTCCCCCCTCTCCCAAAGACATTAAAATCTGCTAAGTAACAGTCTTACACATCCTCCAAAGCGCAATACGTGTGCCATTAGGAAGTCATAATCCATTTCATGCTTTATTGGGGCTGCATGTCAGACACAATTCATTTGGGGTCAAACAAAAGCTGTATGATGTCACTAAAAAGCTGTATTGTTAAAGCAAGTGGGCAAAACTGCACCTCAGGTCAGACTAGCCAATTTCATGGGCTACTGAACTTCTTAACGCAGGGAACAGTCATGTTAAGAACTGTGTCCATGTATGGGTGGGCAGGTCAAAACCACAGTTCATGAAGCAGACCTTTTCATTCAAAAGAGCTTGCAGATGCTGTGGTAAGCAGAGGATGTTTTAAGGCTCGTGGCGCTTACCCAGATTTGAAATCAAAGGCCCGGGTCTCGTTCACCACCGTCCCACCATTTCCGATTACCTCCATCTGTCTCTCGATTTCGTAGTCTGCAGAAAAGATCCCGCCATCAGTGTCGCAGGTGACCTTCTGGTAAATGAGCATATAGCTAGAGTGCTAAGAGGCTACCATCTGTTACATCACTTCCAAGGTCCACTTTTTAATTAGTGTGGAAATTTTGGATACCCATGCCAAGGAAGGGGAATATTAAATTACAGCAGTTTCCATCATTGCAGTCAAATAATCACCACATTCTGCTCTGATAAAATGAATGTTTTAAAAAATAATAATAATCATTTTAATCCAAATCTTCCAGCCTTCAAATTCAGCTGAACTGGCTGCAGATATCAGGAGCCCAGGAACAGCACATCGCTCCTCAAATTGGCGTGATGCCAATGTAGTTCCTGCCCCATGTAGGCGCCAGGTGAGGCCGCTGTTGAGCGATGAGATCACAGAACGCTCACTCTCCCCGTCATTCCCTGGCGAAACTGAGCCAGTTGTTGCCTTGCCAACAGAGATCTCTGGCCTGTTGCCTGGTGCAAACTAGAGCAGTGCCTCTCAATGTCAGTCCTGAGGACCCCCAGTGTATACTGGTTTTCAATCCAATTGGATCTCTGTCCACAATTTTAAGCACCTGCTCATTTGTTCTAATTGAGCTCCATGTTATGTTTGAAAGGATTATTTACCCTTTTTAGCCAAATTTCCATAAGCAGCTAATTGCCATATAAAAATTGCAAAATGGGATGCACATTTTTAAGTGACCAAATTAAAGATGATAACAATCGGGTCCTAATTACATTACTGCCACACTAGTGACTTTTTTCCCCCATTTTACACAGTGCAGGCTCAGCTTATAATCATTAGCGTCATTTGTAAAAACATCATTATCTACCAAATTGCCAGTTTTCAGTGGCCATGTCTCCACGCTTTCATCGATGCGGGACCCATTTATCCAAGTCAAATGCAATCAGTCATATTTTTTCCTCTTTTAATGAAAGTCTTTGCAATAAATTAAAATGTGAACACAGAAGGGTTTAATTTACCCATTTCTGACATAATGTGTCTTAAGAGGGTAAATAATCCCTCAGAGTGCTAAACGCATCAAATTAAGAAAAAATTAACAGCTTGTCAAAGTTCCAGGATTGCAAATGAAGTTGGAACAAAAACCCAGCATAAACAGGGTTGTCCTGAACAGAGAATTACTGCAATAAAGCATTTTCAAATATTATCGGCTTTTAAGAATGTAGCAAACCACAGACATAATGACAAATTTAACCAATTTTTCATTCTCAAAATCATAAGAATGCACAAACCAGAGGGCTCAGTCATGAACTAGGACCACATACTCAACGTTTATAAAAAAGGACGTCAGAGAGACAATTCCTGGGTCCAGGGATGTCACTGAAACGGGTGATCAAACATGATTTCAGAGCAAATTTTGGAGCAAAGATGTTAGTGTATATGAGGCAGAACGTCAGCTGGTTTATGCTTTTCGCTTATATGAGCTATGCTCTGGACCTGAAAATCAAAAAGACATTGGTTGGAAATGGTAAATGACTTTATGTGAAAATAAAGTTGTTTTTTTTTGTAAACTCCAACGGTACTTGTGAAAGCTACTGCTACAAGCTAATGTTATTGCAACTGGATTTTCTACCCAAGTGGAAAACAACGGCCAGTCCTGCATGGCCAGGTGCATGTAGCTGCAGGAAGGAGTTCCACTCTAACTGCATTATCCACCGACACCATATGCAGTGTGAGATTGGCGGTGCGATGGCATGGTGTAAAAGAAGCAGGGCTTCTCATCACTACTCAGTGGAATATAATGCAATGGCATCTCCCTCCTGAATCGATAGGAAAAGGTCCCTGAGGGGGAATAACCAGGTGCGTTTCCTGAAAGCACAGATGATGACTTGCATAGTAAGAACCATTGACTGTGAATGGAGGAACTATGCAATTTTCTACCTTAGTTAGCAACTATGCTTTTGGGAAACGCATCCCAGGTCACCTGCATTCAGAGTGGAGGAACTCCAGTGTGGCAGGGTGCATTATCCTGTTGAAAGAGGCCACTGCCATCAGGGAATATCATTTCCATGAAAGAATGTGCTTAGTCTATAACAATATTTTGGTAGGTGGTACATGTCTAAGTAACATCCATGTGAACTGCACAACCCAAGGTTTCCCAGCAGAACATTGCCCAAACGATCACACTGCCTCCATTGGCTTTCCTTCTTCCCATAGAGCACCCTGGTGTCATGTCTTCTTTAGGTAAGCAATGCACAGGCAGCTGGCCATCCACATGATGCGGCAGAAAATGTGATTCATCAGACCAGACCACCTTCTTCCATTGCTCCTTGGTCCAGTTGTGATGCTCAAGCACCCGTTGTGGGCACCTTCGGAAGTGGACAGGGGTGAGCATGGGCACGTTGACTGGTCAGCGGCTACGGAGCCCGACACACAACAAACATCAATGAGCCTTAGTCGCCCATGACCCTGTCGCCGGTTCACAGCTTTTCATTCCTTGGACTACATTTGGTAGGTACTGACCACGGCAGACTGGGAACACCCCACAAAAACTACAGTTTTTTGAGATGCGAGATGTGCTGACCCAGTCGTGGAGCTATCACAATTTGGCCCTGTTCAAAGCTGCCCAATGAGTGTAAAATAAACCCATCTAACTACAGAACCATTCTGGCAGATAATTTATTACAATTCGAGCCCACAATAGTCAATAGGGGCGAATCGGGCCTAAAATCGGCCTGATTATCCTCCAAGGTGGGGCCAGCATTTGCCAGCAATGGCACAACTGTAACTAAACCTCTTGCGCTCTGCTCAGAATGATTCATAGTTACACACATAGGTGCACCACTTAGTAATTACAGAATACACAGTTTTCATGATTATGCTATGCGTTTGGTCTGCCCAAAGCTGAGCCCTTGGGCAAGTTGTTTTCTAGTTTGAAATTCAAAGTATGAGCTCACACGTGAACATAATAACAAAAATTTCACATACAATTTCTTTCCCCTTATCTAACAAACGAAAAAAAAAACTTAACTGTCACTTTATTTTTGAATTAACACGTAAATTCAAGGCAACTCGGCAAAGAATAAATCTTATGCTGGCAAACTACTTAGCCCCAGTCACAAGAGACACTTAAGATTTCAGGACTTTCTCTGCTTAAAACTCAGTCAAGCGAGACGGAGATTAATTTCCACAGTGGCTGAAATGCTTCAATGTGCACAGGTCTTATCTTAAAGTTACAGCTGAACTTGAGGCCCATGGATAATCACACATCAGCAGGCAGGTTTGCTGAATCTTTCTGGACGATTGTTTAAGAAACCAAATGACAACCTGAGAAAAGGGAAAGCGTGTGTGTGTCAAAGTTTATAAATCCGTGTTCTTCCATATCTCTCTGAACACTCCAGAGCTGTCAGCCTTTTCCCAATACACTCCCCACTTCAGTGCTCGCACAATCCACTTCAGCGCTGAGGCATGTCAATGATGTCATTTCACTGTGATCATTTCTGGTGAAAGTGGCGAGTCTCAAAATGGCTCTGCCACTAGGGGGCGCCCTCACCTATGGCCCTGGCCAGGAAGCGAGCGCTGTTAATGTTCTTCACCTCAGTCCTCACGCCTAATGGCTCTCCGGGTCGATGGACGGAGACATTGGCATCAACCCTCAGCTGACCCTCTGTTTTGGGAAAAGACACAGAAATTAATGCCAAACTACATCCAATTATGTCGACTAATTTTGAAATACATTTTTAAGTTGGCTTCAAGTGAGCTATGATATGTAGTTCAGGTACACAAAAGGCTGGAAAATCCACTCATCCTTAATCACGAAAAGGATCTTTTTTGACCCTTCCCATGCTAGGTGCTTGTGTTATGAGTGAATGATTTTTTAGGATTTTTTTTCTAACTCTACAATGGCTACAAAACTACTTGATCAAAAGTCTACACTAACATTACTTCAAAAAGCACTCGTGCGCTCAAAATTTTAGAGGACGCTAATGTATTCCAATGGGAAGCACTCATTAGCTGATAATCAGTTAGCAATTAGACCTTGAATTACTTTTCCAACCAGTACATGACAATTTTATGGCATGCGTGTAACTCAAAGGTAAGTACTGTCAATGCCTTACAAATTGAATCAGTGAATGTCACTCCCTTTAGTTTTTTTTTTTTTTCCAGTCGTCTGTTTTGATTGGTAACCAAATCACAAATGACAGATGTGTGCCCCCCCCCATTTCCATGCCACACAACTCCCTACCTCTGCTCTGAATACGAACTGAACCTGGCGTCAAAAAATTACCCAGGGATTATGCCATTTGTGCCCAAGTCAGATCGTCCCCCAAACACCAGTCCTAGAGCTCTTTCAGCATTTTTACTGTACTTTTTTTGGCCAAAACACTCTGTAGCCAAATAAATACAGCACAATTCTGTTTTTAATCTCTCTACAGAAGCAAATCGTAAAGCCTCTAACATTATATTGTGATATGCACTCAACAAAAATATAAACGCAACACTTTTGTTTTTGCTCCCATTTGTCATGAGATGGACTCAAAGATCTAAAATTCATTCCAGATGCACAATATTACCATTTCTCTCAAACATTGTTCACAAATCTGTCTAAATGTGTGATAGTGAGCACTTTTGCTTTGCTGAGACAATCCATCCCACCTCACAGGTGTGCCACATCAAGATGCTCATCAGACACCATGATTAGTGCACAGGTGTACCTTAGACTGCCCACAATAAAAGGCCACTCTGAAATGTGCAGTTTTGTCTCACAGCAAAATGCCACAGATGGCGCAAGCATTGAGGGAGCGTGCAATTGGCATGCTGACAGCAGGAATGTCAACCAGATCTGTTGCTTGGGCATTGAATGTTCATTTCTCCGCCAAAAGCCGTCTCCAAAGGCGTTTCAGAGAATATGGCAGTACATCCAACCGGCCTCACAACCGCAGACCACGTGTAACCACACCAGCCCAGGACCTCCACATCCAGCAGGTTCACCTCCAAGATAGTCTTGAGACCAGCTACTCAGACAGCTGCTGAAACAATTGGTTGGCATAACCAAAGAATTTCTGCACAAACTGTAAGAAACCGTCTCAGGGAAGCTCAACTGCATGCTTGTTGTCCTCATCTGGGTCTTAACCTGACTCCAGATCGTCGCCGTAACAGACTTGAGTAGGCAAAAGCTCACATTCGATGGCGTCTGGCACATTGGAGAGGTGTTCTCTTCACGGATGAATCTCGGTTTACATTGTTCAGGGCAGATGGCAGACAGCGTGTGTGGCGTCGTGTGGGTGAGCGCTTTGCTGATGTCAATGTTGTGGATCGAGTTACCCATGGTGGTGGTGGGGTTATGGTATGGGCAGGCATCTGTTATGGACGAAGAACACAGGTGCATTTTATTGATGGCATTTTGAATGCACAGAGATACCGTGATGAGATCCTGAGGCCCATTGTTGTGCCATACATCCATGAACATCACCTCATGTTTCAGCAAGATAATGCACGGCCCCATGTTGCAAGGATCTGTACACAATTCTTGGAAGCTGAAAATGTCCCAGTTCCTGCATGGCCAGCATACTCACCGGACATGTCACCCATTGAGCATGTTTGGGATGTGCTTGACCGGCGTATACAACAGCGCGTACCAGTTCCCACTAATATCCAGCAACTTTGCACAGCCATTGAAGAGGAATGGACCAACATTCCACAGGCCACAATTGACAATCTGAAAAACTCTATGCGAAGAAGATGTGTTGCTCTGCATGAGGCAAATGGTGGTCACACCAGATACTGACTGGTTCTGAGTCCCCAGACCCCCAATAAAGCAAAAACTGCACATTTCAGGGTGGAATTTTATTGTGGACAGTCTGAGGTACACCTGTGCACTAATCATGGTGTCTGATGAGCATCTTGATGTGGCACAGCAAAACAAAAGTGCTCACTATCACACATTTAGACAGATTTGTGAACAATGTTTGAGAGAAATGGTAATATTGTGTATCTGGAATGAATTTTAGATTTAGATCTGTTGAGTGTATTTGCTGGCCTTTAAACCTCTGATAGGTTTGAGGGTTGCGTTGCGGTGCGCAGTTGGGAGAATGTTGGTGCTATAGGGCTAATGCTCACGGGGTGCAGTAGTGTGAGCTCTAATGAAGCTGAGCAGTTTGCCATTCATCAGGCCGCCACTCACCCGCCATGTTGCCCAAGCAGGTGCCCAGAGTCTGCAGTATGAGCTGGAGCTCTCGCACTGCCGCGGCTGCCTCCTCTCCACACTGCATGTCCGGCTCCATCACCAACTCCATCAGCCCCACGCCTACACACGCACATTCATGTCATTTATGCACCTACACACTCTGAGCACCATAATTCATTGGACAGTGACACATTTTTTGTCATTTTGGCCAAGTCAAATGTCGGATCTGGGCCCAACTGTACGTGCCAGCGCATGCCCATACATGTAATTAATTTACCTACAAAGTCTAGGCACCATAATTCTTTGGACAGCGACACATTTTTCATCATTCGTCAAATGCCGTTGTACGAAAACAGCTAAACGAACGTTTAAACACTATTTCACAAGATGGGATCAGTGCACGTGTGACTGCACGCGGATAACCTTGTGTTTAGCCCTCAGACTAAACAGGTGCGGTCAAATTATGACAACCTGCCATTGCATAATGGGCATTTCCAATTGTCGTTACCGGTTAATAAACCCGTATGTAAGGGTAGTTGTGTTGTGGACACGCATTTTGCACAGAGATGACGGCAAAGAAAACGTGGCGAGAATTTCACTTCGCTTCAAAGAGTGTCAAACTTTCTTTGCGTGTCCTGTGGACGTGAGCAAGATGCTGACGTCTGACGCATCCTTCACCAAAAGCGTTTCGTCCTCGGCATTTGTGGTGATTTCACACACTCACACTTGTGCTTTCATTATCGGTGAAGAGTAAAAATGCAGTTCGGACTTCACTCAAGTTAGCCTTTTTAGAAAATGTAAACGTAGATGTAAACGAAAAACGTGGCCTTGCAAAACCCCTCTATTAAGTGAATAAGAAACTGAAGAGAGCAACTAATTTATGCATTCATATTTTATTTATGCATTTCTTTTCCAGAAAAGGTGCGAGTCATGCTCAAAATCTACCAGGCAACCAGATGAAGGCAGGCCGGCGTCACTTATTTAGGTGCAAATCAATCTGTGGTAATGCTTTTTGCTAGTTAATGTATCTTCACAAGCATTTAAAGGGGACCCATTTTGCTGATCCTGCTTTTAATACATATTAGTAATGTTATAATGTTGGTTGTCCATACTCAACCTCTGAAAAATTTGTAAACATAAGATGCAGAGGTTTTGCCGTAATCCAAGAACTCGATTTTGTGAATGTGATTTCCTTTCAGAACAGCTCCTCTTGAGATCTCCGCGAGATCTGGGCAAAACCTTACATCAGTCTGTGCCGTCCAATTAGTACAGACCTAGCCAGAGTCAATCACGGTGCTGGACCAGCCCACCTCGGAAACTATTCTAGCAGGCACTAACAACGGCAGATCATGCTATGCCTTAGTGGCGTCTACACTTTTGGAAATACAAAAGAAGAACCGCAGATCATTTGAGGTGCAGTTTTGTCAGTATCTTACCAAAAGCTGTTTGTCCGTTTACTTTTAGACGCGAAGAAAAACACCAATTTCTCTTCCAAAAGACGATGCCACCAGAAATCAGTGGGTAGCCTGACCTGATAGCCAGTTGATTGTTGCTGTAGCACAGCGGCTAACGTCGCTAAGTTACTGTTGCTAATGTTTGTGTCGTAAATATGCAAGAGTAATATCAGGGGAAATTCTACAGAAGCTGTGTGAACATGAACCTCATTTGAAACAAGCTAAATACTTGTTTGTAATTTGGATGCTTGGTACAACTGTCCACGGTAATGGACCTTGCGGTTTGTAAAACCTGTATTACAAGGGTTTGTCTCTGTGATTATGACCACTCGGTTACCAGCTAATGCATGTTAGTTTGCGCGCTGCCGTGCTAATTAAAAATGCCCCTGGTTAACTTATATGCAGTAATTCTGATCAGTATGCATCAATGTGGCAGTTTCATCATAGCGTTACCCGATTGTAGCCACTACAGTAGAAGCGGCTGCATGTGATCGCATCACTTATCCATGACCGGGATCAGCCGGATCCCTATCACAAATATCTGGGCTAGCTCTCCGATTCTACCGTGAAAGCAATCGCGAAACGCAGAAGCTCTATTGTGTCTGGTATAACAAAGGATTTCACTGCACTACCGTGACATAATTTCATCTCCCTTTAGAAATTGTTGTGGGCAATCAAAAGGCAGAGATTAAATAGGAAATTTTTTCCTGTAGAAGTGATCGATTCGCTAGCTCCACATAAGGAACTTGTCCACGCTAACAGAACGTATGGTCTGCAAAACCTGTATTATGTTCATAACATAGCCAAGGTCTCTCTAGCTGTCGAGTACTATCCATAAAGCTGCTTTCACATCGGACGCAAAACGAATTTTTCGCAGAATAGATTACATTCAAAGTCAATGCAAAGACTTGAATACACGTGTTATGGGCGTGTTAAGCAGAGCTTTTACACCGGACGCGAAACAAATTTTTCACGCGAGAGATTACCTTCAAAGTAAATGCAAAGACAATGCATTGACTTTGAATGTAATCTGTCACGCGAAAAATTTGTTTTGCGTCCAGTGTGAAATCGGCTCATCACGCCCATTTTCTGTGAGCGAACGCAGGTCATTTCGATACAACAAGTAACCATGACCAAGGGCAATTTCCGAAAAGGCCGTTTAGCCTGGAGCTTTCGCCCCTTCATCATACACCAGCGCGGAAGCTGTTTGTTACTCCACGCTAACGACACACCACAGCTATGCACACGAACCAGCAGGTCCTTAGAATACACATCTAAGCAGTCCATAAGCTGTTGGTCCACTTTTTACTGCTCCTCATTGTTGATGTTTCCTTCTAAACTCAGACCCACCGGATTCCTACCGTCTCCGGTCAAGACTTGAGTATGTTGACCTGTTCTACAAATGTGTCTACATGGGGTGGATTCTAGCTTTCCCTAAATCCTAGCTATAGAGTAGAAACATTGGTGTACTGTACTCACCATAGTAGCCATAGGTAGACAGCAAATTCGAGCTTGAGCTGCCATAGATTTGCACTGCGTCCTCCACTTTTGCCATTGCGTTTATTAGAACAAGTTAATTTCATTAGATCTATACACATGTACTGCGTTTGATTGCGGAATACACCCGTCGATTCCTTCGAGAGATGCGTCTCAGTTTCACTCGGAGGAGACGGACCCGAAAAACTGTGTTCTGCTGCCTCGTCCTGCCTAGATCCGCCCTTCACAGAGCTGGCCAGTCAGAATAAAGTGGGCACACGAGGAGCTGGGGCCATAGCGGAAGAGCCACCTCAATGAGGTGATTCAGGCAGAGACTACAATGGACTACAAATGGGGTTTTTTGAGGATGGCAGTATGAGCTAAATAAGGACCCTGTTTAGGACTTTAAACAATCAGGAGTACTCTAGGGGAGTCCAAGATCAAAATTTAACCTTGGAAATATAGTAAAATAGGTCCCCTTTAAGTTTTATTTTATTTGATAGCAGGTGTTCAAAATATTTAGATGCATGTGGACAGTTGCTCCTTGTGAAACTGTGATTAAAATTAAACTCATGTTATACGCGCGATTAAGAAAGTTACCCGCGTGTAAACCTAAAAAGCCTTTTGTGTAATCAGCCCAATGTATCATTTTTCATGGGAAAAATGAGGTGTGTCCCTGGGACGCATGGATAGAGAGATTACTGCGTCCTTTCAGATTTTAATGCGTCAGGGACGCAGGACACGTACCGAGCTACATCACTGCATGCTGATAACTCCAATCCAACCACGTAAACATGAACAAACATACCACTTACACACAAGCGCCACAGCACACACACACAGACAGGTACAGTACTGTGCAAAAGTCTACGGCACCCTGACCTTTTTTTAATTTAAATCTGTATTATATGTTTACTTTTTTATTCCATATTAAGACTTCCTGAAGATAAAAAGTGAGTTTGAAATTCCAAATGCTAATTTAAAGAACAGTTTCACAAATAAATGTTTGTATTCCATTAAAAATAGTCGATACAGATATTATAGTCTTGACAGAGCCGTGATGTCAACTTCATCATGGCTGTTAGTAATTTCTTGGAGGGATAGCCGCAAGTGAGACAGTCAGTCTGAAGTAGAATGGTGGCAAGTTTTCCACTCTGCTTAGACCAAGCAAACGGCAATCATCTTGTAAAACTACAGCGCAACAGCACGGCGTCCCAAATTTTTTGGCAAAGGGTGGTTGCGCCAAACATTGATCTGATTTAGGTTTTAACAGGTTACAAAGCTCTCTGTATAGTACTTTCTCAGTTATTAGAACCTTTTTATTTTATCATTTTTGCAAGCATATTTTCCCAATGAAATTGCTTTAAATGTGCCAAAGACTTATGCACAGTACTGTACATGTACAGACGCACAAAGACATAAATGTGTCCCAGCACATACATGTGCGTGGAAACAGACACGCTGACACACACCTACGCACACACTGACCGGCTCGGTTGAGGTCGATGAAGGTCTGGCTCCGGCTCTCGTCATGCAGGCTCTTCCCGCTGTCCTGCTCCAGCTGGATCTGCTTGATCCGAACGCTCTTACTCACCACCTGACCCTGCTTTCGTCCAATCAGATGGCTGTAGTGGAGAACCCCATCCACTGCGATGGGCACCCGTTGCTGTGTGATCTGGTAGCCGGCCTGGCGCAAACACAATTCACAGATTGCCGTTTAAACAGCTTCTCTTTATGTTGAAATGCACCATTTCATTTGCACCGTCTCTGACGGTGGGCTTAACACACTTGCCACAGAAAACTTTTGACCAAGACAGGGCCAGAGAACACAACCCACAGCATTCTTAGAAAAACCCTCGAATCTATATCACTGCACATGATACCAGAATCATCTGATGGTTACAGGGTCATAAACATGCATTTCAAATCACCACCAATAAAATTTCTTCAACATGACCTGTTTAGCAGCCAGAAAGAAGAAAAGGAAAGGGCCATTCCATGCCAATACCAGGAAGTAACACACCACTGCATTTGGATTTTTTATTTATATTTTATGGTTTGCTTGTCAATTATTTTGGGGAATCAAATTCCTAAACATTTGAGCTTCATACTCAACGGTAGGCCCATTTTTTCCCAGTATAGTCAGTTCAAATCTGCCAGGCATGGTGATGACAAATGTACTGTGGCATGAAATTTCATTTTTAGAAGTTTGTTACTTACTTATACTTGTTTTTAAGAGTCACTAATTGTAAAAGAATCAAAGAGCTTTTCCCTTTGTCAAAAGATAGTTACATTACCAACAACATTTGCCAAAATAAAGACCTACAGTGCTGTGAAAGCGCATGTGCCCCTTCCCAATTTTTTCTATTTTTGCATCAAGATGATCAAACTAATTTTAATATTAGACACTGATAACCCACATCAACATAAAGTGCAGTTTTTAAATGAATAATTCATTCATTGGAAGAAAAAAGCTATTCAACCCCTGCTGGTCCTATGTGAAAAGGTAATTGACCCCCAAGTTATTAAATCAACCAATTAAACAAATTTGATTGATAATGGTTTAATATCTATAGACACCCCCATGCATGACTACTGCCATCGCTGTTGAATTTTAACATCACTTACATAAAACCTGTCTGGCAAGGTGAAGTAGGCAAAAGCAGCACATGAGGTCACAATCTAAAAAATATTTAATTGAAGAACAGATGGGAATCTGACCAATTTCAAAAGTCTGAAAAGGGTGACAAAGCCATTTCTAAGGCCCTGGGACTCCTCCGAACCAGAGTGCAGGCCATTATCTACAGATGGAGAAAACCTGGAACATTAACAAACCTTCCCATGAGTGGCAGGCCTACCAAAATTCCTCCAAGAGCAAAACTGAAGACTCATCCAGGAGGTCACAAGAGAACCCAGGCAAAGATTAGAAGAAATGCTGGCCTCACTTGCTTCAGATAAGGTTAGTATTTGTGACTCCACTATCAGAAAGAAACTGGGCAAAAATGGCATCCAAGGGAAGCTCTATGTAAAAACCACAGCAGACCAAAAATAACACAAAGGTTTGTCAAACATTTGCCAAAAAGTCTTGACAACCCCCAAGACTTTTGGGACAATATTCCGTAAACTGATTAGTGAAAAGTGGAACTTTTTAGAATACTTGGGTCTCGGTACATCTGGCGCAAACCATTCCACAATAAGAACATCATCCCAAAAGTCAAACATGATGATGGTAGTGTGATGATATGGGGCTGCATTTCTACTTCAGGATCTGAGCAACTCGTCATAATCGATGGCACCATGAATTCTGCTCTCTACCAGAAAATCCTGAAAGAGAATTCATTCATAAGCGAAAGCTCAAGCATATTTGGGTTACGCAGCAGGACAATAATCCAAAGCACACAAGTAATTCCACCTCTGAATGGCTCAAAAGAAACAAAATGATGGTTTTTCAGTGGCCTGACTTGAATCCAACTGTGATGCTGTGGCATGACCTTCAACAGGCAGTTCATGCTCAAAACCCTCAAATGAATTAAAACAATTCTGCAAAGAAGAATGGGCCATAAGTCATCCACATTCATCAAAAAAGGCTCAATGCCAGTTATAGCAAATGTTTGACTGCAGCTGTTTCTGCCATGAATGGCACAACCAGACACTAGGTTTAGGGGGGCAATTATTTTTTCACATGGGTGAAATATGTAATGCTTTACTTTCAATTAGTGAAATTATTATTTAAAAGCTGAATTGTGTTCACTCACATGGTCTTTGTTTCATTTTAAAGTAAGGAGGATAATCTGAAACATTTGAAAACAACAAAAAACCAAAAGAAAAAATTCACAAATGGGGCATATACTTTTTCATACCACTGTATGGAAAATTTCAATATCAGCACGGAAAATCAACATAAGAAATTTAAATCTCAGGATATCTTGGATATGTTGAAATTACAACCTTGACCACCTTTGAATGGGACATTACATGGCTCTGTCGGCAAAACAAAGCAGAGTAAAAATCTCAATTTCTAAGAAATCTAATATTTCCTCATTATCTGCCAATAAACTAAAAGCGAAAAAAAATCCAGTAGATGCCATTTTGCACCCTCCTCAAACTGACATGAAATGGCTCCAAAATATTTAAGAGAATAAAAATGACACTTAATTTATTTTCAGGGGAAAATCAATTAGTTTGCAGTAATTCATTTACCATTATAATACTGACATTTCTTTGCAGTTAAAAATTTCACAGGCGAGACAAACACATCTCATCACTGCAGCACTCACTCAAAGCACGCTCAGGTAGCCTGAAAACTTTGTGTGTTGCCATGGTAATGGAAAACCAAGGGAGAATAAACATTAATCAAAGTAACTGGCATGGCATGCGAAGAAAAATGCAATTAAACGTAGCCATCTGTGTGTTGTACTTAACCAACTAATTCACCACCGGCATGAAAACAAATACAACTTAACTCTGGAGACGGCTCATTTTAGTGGAGGTCACAGACAACCTTCCAATATGCGGTGCCCATCTCTCAGCTTCGGTTAGTTTCAGGGGTGTGAGAACAGTCTAAAGCCAAAACATAATTGTGACAAAGCCCTACTACTAACGAAAGATAACAATGTTAATAAAATTCCATCACAACAAAAAACTGTTTTCCGCAACCAATCCACTCCTTGTTGAGGGTGGCAGATGCACCATTTGCCAAGTAAATTTGCCCCTTTCCTCAAGAGGACATCTCTGGCTTCTGGGGAATAGAAAAAAAAAAAAACTATGGTGCCTCTGAAAAATCAACACTACCATCACAGATTGGACTCTCACGGCTGCCTGCTGAAAATCCCATTTCTGTAACCGAGTCTCATAGCAAGCCGCCGGTTTCAGATTAGCTCAGAGTTGGCTCGGCATGGCATTCAACAATCCTACTACTGAGGGCGATCATCATTTTCATTCAGAAGAAAAATGCTGGCCGGGGTGATAGCGTGAAGTATTGAATTAGCTAATGAGGTGTTAATTCAACAGGATGATCGCAACAGGATGAAATTGGAGGGTTTTTTTTATAGAGCGTTGATAATGGAAAAATACATTTCTGATCTGGCATGTGCCTTTTCTTTGCCCGAGGCCTGAAAGAACCTTAACAGGCCCTATAGGAAATCCAAAATTAATGTTCAGGACCTGGCAGCTCATGAACAAAATCTTGCCAAGCTCCAGTTCTCTCGGGGCCATGAAGACCTATTCAAATTCCTGAGATGTCTGCAGATTGCGCAGAATGTTCTGGTACTAGCCATTCCACTATTAAATTCGCGACCCAGTCTCAACTAATGCCTGATCGCCTACAGGCATTTCCTTTTATGGCTTATTTATGGCCCTCATTTAATAAATATGCAGGGAAAATGCCAATTCTCTACTCTCAGCTTTTCAAAAAAGCACAACATTAAGTCAGACATTATAAACAGATTATAAATAACGAAAGTCACTGTGTACAAACATCATATTAACATCTTGGTGATGTTATTACCCTGAAATTAAAATCAACAGTTTGCATGCTAACCTCATCTTCGTGTCCATTTGCTCAAGTACAGAGCAAAAACCAAAAACAAAACAAAACAAAAAAAACAGTTCCACTGTCGAAATAATTACACTATGCCGCATTAGGTTTAATGTTGTACTTCCAGAGCCCATCAACAGTGAGACTGTCCACTGGTTATTAATCCTATTATACCACAGTTAGCTGCAATTCACCAGGAGGGTGTTTGTGAGATGGTCCTCAATTAATGGGAGTGAGTGGCGCCAAACAGCTAAATTAATTATTTACATCTCCTTCAAAACAAAAAAGCCTAAATTTTAATTCAGTTTTAGCAAAGATAGTATAGATAATATATCAGAATTGAAATGAAAAAATACCAGTCTTTTCAGTTTTTCTTACAGGGTAGGTGACTTTGCCAATAAAATGCCAGCATTCTGCAAATGTTTTACTTTACGACTGATTGCTACTGAACACCCTCCCTTGACTGCACCAGAGGTCATCAATTAGAAAGGAATATTATCTTAGTCTACACTTTGAGGCCTGCTCCTATCGAGAGACTGGGTGAATGCCATGACAAGGCTCATGGTGCTTGATGTCACTTATACTTACAAAATCGTATTTCACAAGAATTGAAAGCCCGTTAAAAATCTAGAAATAGAACTGCATCCATATTCTTGACTGCTTATACAAAAAACAATGAAAATTGCCAAAAAATTCCCCCCCATATGAAGGTTCGAATTTTGGAGCAACGACTCCATAGGTTCTTCATTCTGGACTGTCTCGTGAGCGAGCGCCCGTGACAAAACAGGAAGTTCTGAGAGCGGGACCTCTCCAAGAAACTATATGATACTACCTTGAAAGACCTGAAAATAGTGAGCAAGAGACTGAGAAATTTGGGAGTGCGCACTGCCCCTAGTGGCCTCAGTGAGTAGCATCTAGATACTAAGCCAGCTCAAACACCATAGTAATCCATCTGCTGGCAGCAGGGATTTTGCGGACATCCAATTTCTGCATTACACAAAAAATTCTCATCCATCATGGAGAGTAATTCACCTGACGGGATCCCAGGAAACCCACACCATGCAGGCAGGCGGTTAAAAGCAATCAGATATCCATCGAGCCAAACAGTTAGCCCGCAGCACAGAGCATTTAAGATGAACCCAGACTGCCGAGGGGTTACAGCCTTGCTTTTAGCCACCCCAGCTGAAAGCTAAAAGTTGCCAAGAGGTAATTGAGAAAAAAGCAGTATTAGAAATGGCCGCCACATCGCTGCGTTTTCTGCATTGCCACCCATCCCATTTGTGGCTCCCTACCAATACCTATCCACAATGATGACAGGTCAAGTCATAAGTGGGAACCATTCATTCAGGTGTCACATTGACATACATAATGTGTTGGAGGGGGATCTACACCCCACCCTGGATGCCTAAAATAAAACCCAACCATAAAGAACAAGAGCAACGCAGAGCGTGGCATATGCCCCCGCCTGTGTGTTGATCAAGGGCATATTGACATGGCTGCTGTGGCGGCCATATTATATATCGCACGACGCTGGTTTTCGAAGGGAACCTTCCTCTAGCCACTCCCAACACGCCATTAAGAAATGGCATCAATCCAACCAGGGATTCTATAGTTATCCCACGGAAATGAAAAGTTAATGGAAGACGGACAGACGACGGACGGACACGGTGTCGACATAATCCCCCCTTTCCTCTTTGGAGGGCAGGGGCATAAATATGAGAAGCCAGTATGCCAACTTGGCAAGCAAAGCTCTACCACTCTGCCTCTCTTTCTCTATTCTGAAAAATTATGGAAGGGATAGAAAAAATTTGTAACATAATTTAAATGTGCTTTGTTCTGGGCTTTTTTTCCCATTTTAACTTCCTTTAATAAAATTGTATGGCTCGCATCACACTTACTGAATGACGGTTACAGACATTCCTGATCGGTGCCTTTTTTGATGATATCATCAAGTAGATCTGTGTAAGTAACCAAACCAACCCTATTATTTACTTTACAAGCTACTCTGGATGAGACGTGCAGGAAAGAGACTGTAGTGTAAAAATCTTTTTTGAAGAGGTCTCCAATTAGTGAAGGATTGGCAAGCCTGTTGGATTCTTGGCCCAACTAGCGAGTCTGTTTTCAGTATATCTATTCATCACAGAGAAAAAGCCATATTTGACTGCCATAAATTAACCCGGGAGCATGGAGCATGGGCAAATGGAGACAGAGCGACATTCCATTACGGGCAACCTCTCCACATCAGGGTGAAAATGACTTAGCCTTAATTTGGCAGTAAGTGGCACTTACAAGCAAGCCTGTCATTCGACTGCCACTGGTACCAGCGAGGGTACCATTATTAAGCAATATGAATGCATGTCTGCCTGGTCAACAAGATTTGTAATCACAGCTCAATTACTGCTTCGCAAAAGAAAGACATTTATCTTTCATAAATTGATGGAATGTGAGCTACAATATATCGACAAGCCGAAGGCAAACAACTGCAAACAGTAGCAAGAATGGTTTTTGGTGATGGTATGCTGGAGATATAAGGCTGCCGACTCACGGGTAGATCAGCATAGAAGTAGTGCTTCCTGTCGAACAGCGACTTCCTGTTGATGGTGCAGTTGAGGGCCAGCCCGGTCATCACTGCCGCCTCCACACATCTTTTGTTCAGCACCTGAGGAGAATCGAATCAAGTCATCAGATCCAACCAAAGTTGAGTACTAAACTGTCACATCAGCACACCAGCAGTTTTTGGCGAACTGCACAAGTTTGAAAGCTTCAAAGCATAACGACACGAGTGAAATTGTTGCCTGCAAACCCATCACTTCTGAGGCAATGTCAGTACAAATTACAACAGGACAGTGATAAAAAAAAAAAAAAAGTTATCACTTGGGCGTAGGTGGGGTGTGGAAGGTACAAAAGAATGGATCTTTTTTAGGGTATGGGTCATTTATGGCGGAATATCTCAACACTTGCTTTCAATTTAAATTCTGTAATGAAAAATAATTTCAGGGATATTGAAGGGCCGTGGGAACCATGCACTTTGAAATTACTAGAGAGCGCTTTACAATCTAATTTGTGACAATAGAGTACAGGCTTTACTGGAAAAGGCACAGAGGTTTCTCTCAAAGGCGTATGAAGAGGGCAAGGCTACCCTGTGTCCTGTTAATAATAATAAGGAGCAACACATGTGGCTTCAGTCAGGCTAACAGCTAATTTTGGTTTTTGTTTTAAAATATGAACAGTCACTTACCAGCAAATAAGCATTTAATGTGCAGAATTAAACTGGTATGTGACACTTATGAAATGGTATGCATGCTTATCTATCCCACAAAATAAATAAATACATCTACAAAAATTGTGGAAACATGTTGTAAAATGGCACATACATGTCTAATAGATGGTTGAAAATAAACATGATCTGTGTTTGTAGCCTTCACTGTGTGGGAGAGTAAGAGTTTGCCATAATGAGGAGTTTACAGTGATTGCAGTTTACAGTAATTGCTGCATAGAGTCTGAAAGTTATTTTTGATACATAGTGTCAAAGCAGAGATTGCAAATACACTCAACAAAAATATAAACGCAACACTTCTGTTTTTGCTCCCATTTGTCATGAGATAGACTCAGAGATCTAAAATTCATTCCAGATTCACAATATTACCATTTCTCTCTAACATTGTTCACAAATCTGTTTAAATGTGTGATAGTGAGCACTTTTGCTTTGCTGAGACAATCCATCCCACCTCACAGGTGTGCCACATCAAGATGCTCATCAGACACCATGATTAGTGCACAGGTGTACCTTATACTGCCCACAATAAAAGGCCACTCTGTTTGGATATAACACAGCCGAGTCAAATTTTCACCAATCAAATGAGCTCCTCTCCTCACCTTTAATGTGTTGGAATATAGAAGCCTCGGTCCTATATGTGCATGATGCGTTAATGTTGCATTTTCCTTTGCTGCTTCAGCCATATTTTCTGCACCGCTTACGTCTATATTAAGCATTACGAATATGAGTTAGCTGGCTAGCTAGGGCATTCGCGAATTATTACCATTAGCGAACTTGAATGGAATTTCAAAACGAAACTACGTCAGATCATTCAAACTTATGAAGTTGGAATTAAATACAACAGTTGCTCATTTATTTCTTCTGCCTGCATCACTGGGAAGAGAATCGATGGATAGCGTGTTCCTATTATTACACTCTGTTGCTGCTTAAAATTTTGAGATTGACATGCATGGACAACAATGCAAGATACGTTACACATTTATTTTTAATATGTGATCTTCACTCAGTACGAGATCATAGCAATCAAGCTTTATTCCTTTCTCCCACTAAAAACAATAAAACCTAAGTGACAATAATAGTAGCCTAGTATTAAGCTGCTTGCACGCTGGACGGAAACAAATTTTTTGCACGACAGATTGCGTTGAACGCAGTGTCTACGTGTCTGAAAGTCTGGCAGGGTTTTAATATATCTCTGTGTCCGACAGTCAAATGGTTTCAATATAACTCCATGTCCGACAGTCGATTATTGTTTTTAATTTCTTCAAATCTACTGACTCTTTTCGATATTAAACGTGAATGTTTTGATAAGAGGGCTCAATTCTTCAAGATGTGTACCGAGAAGTTAAGTCAAGTTAAGAAGTTAAGTTTCTGTTTAAAGCTCTGTTCAATAAAGTGAGTTGACATTGGCGCGGGACAATGTACAATGCCTCAGTGTCTGACAGCCAAAAAAAAAAAAAAGAGGACAATAAGAACAGATTGATAACGAAATAAAGAATAAAAAGACATATTTTAACAACAGCACATCCGATGAACACTGCGATGCATTTATTTGCGGGTCATCTTTTTTTGGATGTTCTGTTTGTTAGTGAAATATTTTTATTCTTTATTTCGTTATAAATCTGTTCTCATATCAATATTTTTACCATTTGCTGGCTGCCGGATATGGAGTATTTTGCATTTCGCGTCGGACAGTCTTGATCATGTATGTGATAATTTATTCACACTGTCAGTGGTCATGGAATTGATTTGCTCACTGACTACAAGCACTATTTTATCTCAGCTATGGAAATAAAGCGTGAACCTGTTCGATCCATCTGGCCCCATTTACATGGGTCCAAAAATCCTATTTACAATCAGATTGAAAGGTCAATCAGATTCAAAATGTCTCATATAAACACCTTAGCCAATCTGATTCACCCAGATCTGATTGTATTTCGGATCGGATTGTAAGAGGTAGTCTACGACGATTGATAATCCGCTCCATGCTCTATGTAAACGACTGAGTGGAGCGGATTGTGTTGATAAAGAGGATTGTTCGGTCCGCGCATGCGCTCCTAGTACGCAAGAGGCTCGTAAGTGAAGTGACGTACGCAGAGCCAAACGCGGCCAAACTAAATATCCAAATATCGCTTCAGGACGATTAACTGCTGCGACTTCAGAACCGCAAATAAATATAACCACGACACAATAAGCTTCCCCAACAAAACACGGCGTTGATCCATCTTTACAGAGGTAAACAGGAAGCAGGAAGTACAGCTCTTCTTCTCTTACACATTTAAAGGTAGTGGCAGAGTGACGTAATGCGCAGGTAAAAAAACGCAATACAATCGGATTCAGCTGGGGCCATGTCAACGCGGATCGAACGTGGATCTCTTTACTTAAACTTCATGTATACAGATCAAATCAGATTCACTAATTCCGATCGATTTCAATCAGATTGAGGAAAACCATCCATGTAAACGCAGCCACCGACTAATTTTCAAAAGAAAGACCGAATAAAGACTGTTGTCCATCTTCAACGGAAGATAACCGATGAATAGGCTAAAAAGACCAAGAAAAGTCAATAGCTATCAATTTGCATTTTGTGAAGGACGAACACAAACATGGCCAAGTTTGCACATCTAATAATTCCTGGAATACTCGAAACATTAGAACATTTATGACATTCGGACACGGAGCTATATTAAAACCCTGTCCGACCATCGCGTCTTTGCGATGACTTTGACTGTAATCAGTCTTGCGAAAATTTGTTTCGCACCCACTCCGTCGAGTGTGCAAGCTTCACTGAGCATAGAACGCAAGCATTCTATGCAGTTTGTGGTTGGCTGAGAAAGATGTGAAGTCGTTAGTTTGCATTACAGATTCAGCTGCATTGATTAAGCCAGGTCAAGTTTCCATTACGCGTGCCAACCGCCTTTAATCTGACATCAGGACAATCAATATAGATACTATAATTTATGTCCTGATTCAGATAGTTGCATTAAATAGTGGTTGCTATAATCATTAATTGCATTGAAATGTGCCTGACATTTTGTAAACCTGCCTGTGAGGTTTTGGTGACGTGTGCGCAGGTCAGCCAAATTACCACTGCACAGAAAGTAAACCAGGTTGGAGCTGGCGAGCTTTCTGCGCAACTTCAGCGGAGACTTTTTCTACGAAATTGTCACTGAGTCTTGATGAATATGGGACACCTCCCCCTACTATGCCGCCACACCCATTTCGGCGCACGTCCGTCTACCAAATTGCCAAAGTGGCTGTGCATGGTGTTGCACCATACGAAATTACCACTGCGCGGGCTGCGCCGGACGAAATTACCACTGCGCGGGCGGTGCAACGCTATCCCACCCTGCGCTGCACCAAGAAATTAGAGCCCTTTGTATCATTGAGTTCTGAAAATGCAGCGCGAGCCTCTCACTCAGTCACAAGAGTGCAGAGTTCCGAAACGTAGAACCTCATTCAGCGAATCCTCCTTTTCTCATGTGGCCATAAATCAGTGGAATTCCCTAAAAACACAACTACTAACATGCACAAACTTACATGTTTTCTCACGTTCAACAAAAAACTGGATACTCTCAAGCAAGTGTGCACACATTTGCAAATTAATGTATATTTCAGACTGTATTTAAATGCCATGATGTAATTTTTTTTTACATATTTGTACCTTATGGATAGGGCTTTTGTTTAGGTTTCAGAATATGAGATGTGGGTTTTATTTCAATAGTTTTATTATCTGTCATTACGGGATGGGGTGGTGGTTTTTTTTTTTCCCCTCATTTTTCCATCTACCTGCCCTGGGACTACAGATGGAAAATAGCAGCTTTGCTAAACCAGGCACAATGCATCTGTCCTGGTTTTATACAAGGTTAATGTTCTTAATTGTGCACTGTCCCTGTTTAAATAAATCAATTACAAATTTTATTAAATCGTATTCATTCAGCATTAGGGCACTGAAGACAGTAGTTTTTTGAGGTCTTATCGAGCAGAATTTTCCCCACACTCCTCCATGATGCAGGGCTTCAGCTGCATAAGTGTGGGAAATTTATTACTGCATATTTTGCTTCATAAAGTGCCATACATTATCAATTGGAGACTAATCAGGGCAGCAAGCGGGCCAATAGCATCTGCTCGCTCTGCTAATGCAGCCATGCACTTACTTATTTGTGGTCAACAAACAAAATCCTGATTGCAACATATGTCGCTCCAAAATTCATGAATGTCTTTCCACAGTGATCGTGTCATCGCAAAATAGTGTTACCCATTCAACACACACTGACACACCTCAATACCATGACAGACGCTGGCTTTAGGTCCTGATGCTGATTAATAGCTTGAATTATCCTTGTCGTCTCAAGTCCAGAGGACATCCAGGTTCTTTTTTTTTTTTCAAATACAACTTGAAATGACTCCTCAGTCCAGAAATCACATTACCATTGTGCAACAGTCTATCGCAGATGACTCAGAGCCAGGAGAAGTTGGTGGCTTATTTGGGTAAAGTTAATGCATGGCTTTGGCTTTACATAGTACAGCCATATCTTGCATCATTGGATGCAACAGCAGATGGTGTTGATCGACAAACGTTTACCAGAATACTCCTGAGCCCATGTCCTGATAGCCTTTCTGGTTGCTTGACGGGTTCTTTGACAGTGACATCTGATGACTTCGGCAATCAAACACATTGAAAAAGTAGTCTTTGGCCTTGCCCCTTATGCTGCAAGACATGACCGGATAACGTCCATCTTTTCATTATTTTACGCCCTGTAGAGGGTGAAATGCCCAAAAAAATCGTCCCGACTTCTCTCCGGAGAACATCGATCACATATTGATGGATTATCAGCTTGCACATCTGTTGGCAAACAGCTGAGCCTTGACCCATTATTTTTTCCATCATTACTCTGGCCGGTAGGCCGCGAGTCTAAGTTTCGGCTCCATTCTTTTTTTTTTTTTTTTGGGGTCGCGATTGTCCTGCTCATGCGAGCGCACGGTTTCGTGACTGGCCCAGGCCTAGACCCGGCCCGAGTACAGGCTCTGAGGAGCCTCTTGTTCTTTGAGGGACTATGCCTTTTATTGAGACTCCTTTTATATAACAAAACGATAAAGTCACCTATTTAATGTCACCTTAGTACTGCAACTTGTGACATCAACATTAGACCTCAGTTGCCCCAGCACCAACTGTTTTGATGTCTGCTGCACATATCAGATTTTAAATAACCATATTTTCAATAAAAAATTGAATTCAAGAGTTAAATCATGCATTTATCTGTTGCATTGTTTTCAATATTGGAGATGCTGAATGAACTTTTCAAATCACTCCTTTTTCCTTTTTTTGTTCATTTTCAATAATGACCCAGTTCTTTCCAATTTAGGTTTGCAAAATAAAGTCTGTGTTTGACACTTAGATGTTTAATACTATATTTTAGAGTAACAAATATAGACTTATTGTTGACTTTATAGCCTGCATATGAACACCTGTTCAGTTGACAAATAAATAATTTATGTGGTAACAACTTAATGTGCAAAAGCAAGCAGACATGGTCAGGAATTTCAGTAGATGTTCAGGAAAAACACTGGAATGAAGAAGAAATGCGATCCAAGCTACTTTGACCATGTCATAATAGTTGGCGCCAGTCAACATGATGAGAACATCTCAAACTACTGATCTCCAGGGATTTCCATTCACAACAGCCTCTGGAGTTTACAGAGAATAATGCAAAAAAAAAACAAGAGAGACCCAGTGAGTAGCAATTATAAGGTTATGAATGCCTGGTTAATGAGCAAAGTCAGAAAAGAGCGGCAGCACTAGAATTCCAGCCGAGATAGTATTGTTACAAACCACTAATTGTAAAAAAAAAAAAAAAAAATTTTTAAATAAATAAATAAATAAAAAAAGCTTCCACTGCAGTGCATTTTAGTATGGTCCCCTAAACACCATACTAAAATAAGCAGATTAACCTCCACCATGATGGAACTTTATATTTTCACAGTGAGTTTACAATGCATTTAAGAACCCAATTACAACAAATAAAGTGTCCAGACCAATGTTTTAAGGGTCAGCGTACATAATAGACATATTAACATAGTAATATTTTAAAAATACTTGCATATTATGCAAATTAGCTTCTGCCATAAATTCTTTTTTCTGTAATTATATTCAGCGTATTCTAATTTTTTGTTCCAACTTTGCATTTAAGTAATCGCTAGAAACAAATTAAGGGTCCATTTGATGTTTTCAAGGTTGGAATTCACCATTCGTGAGCTAGTTACCTACTTTAAATATCCTGGCATTTCTTTTTCCGTATTCCATTATTAGCAAAAAATTTTGTACATTGTTGAGCTTTTAGTGCCTCTTAGTATGTGAATATTCGCTTAAGGCTGAAGCTTATTTGCATAGTATGCAAATTGGAACACTTTCCCATGCTAGGATTTTGTGGGACTTTTAGTATGGTGATTAGGGGACCTTGCTGAAATGCACTGCAGTGGAAACAACACTTTTGCAATTAATGGTTGGTTACCCCTTCAGATTTTCTGGATCACCTGTACTATAGTTCAAGGTGACAGGAAGGAAGGCAACTAAACTGGTATCTGAAAGGCAGGTGTCAGAAAACTTGGCTGAAAACTGTTCCCATCCACATCTTGGCCCCTGCGAGGTTCCAACCTTGATTATTTGTGGCTTCGGACAGTATCTCAAATAATTAACAAATCCTGAAAAATAGGCAGATGCAACAATCAGTCTTCATTTTACATCATCTTAAAAGTGAAGGAAAAAATGTGGGCAATTTGAGTGTACAAGCCCCATTTTTCAAATGGCCACACAATGTGGACAGATGGAAATAATAATCTGAATTACACTGCTCTCCTCATTGGGCATACAGTACAAAGCAGGTGGCGCCAGACACATCTTATCCCATCCGAGGAATAGGTTTTGGATCTTTGGGTATTGAATAATCTGGGACTCCCTTGACATTCAACCACTACGGCAAACAAGCCTAATGACGTTCTGCAATAGTGTAGCATTGGGTTGGAAGCTGAATTTAAAAATGCATGTTTTGAATCCAATTTAAAAACTAATCATAACAGATTCAATGAAGCTTTGGTGAAAAAAAATGTTTTCAATTTTTCAGAGACCTTGAATTAGATCAAAAATTGAATCGTGTTATCCTTGGATGATTTTCTGAAAAAAAAAAAAAGTGTAATGTGATCAAACTGTTTTTTTTTTTTTTTAACTAAACTTCAAACAGATACTCAAAGAAACAAACAATTATACAAACAAACGCCAAAGGAAACAGTATCCCTCCCCCTTCAGCCACAATAACAATACCAATAATATACTGGGCATTCGCTTTTAATATTTTTGTGGTTTTGTGAGTGATTGATTGTGTTCAGACGCAGTGAAGAAAAAGTGAAGGCAAACATATCAGAAGACGATTCAAAGAAAAACCTACGCACAAATAAAAATTCTATATCAGCCCTTCCAACCTATATTTTAACCCGTATAACTGGAGGAGGACACAACTTACCGGCAAAGTGCCTGGCAAAGATGCATCAAAGAAGGACACCTGGGAGTTTGGTGGAGCAGAGAACCCGACTTGGGAAGCCGAGAACAACTTGGAGTTCGAATTTATTTGCGCGTGGATTTCCAAACCAACAACCCCAACCAGCTCCTGAACAGCACTACAGACACAGAAAGCACACAAAGACACAGACACACACCACGCAAACCAACATTCAGACAACAGTGAGACTGTTAGCAATTGCAACAATTACACCGGCGCACCGGACTAAGTAGCACAATATTTGTGATCTTACTAAGTTTTCAAACTGCATGACATTCAGCACATCACCGTATGCTAATTAAACACGAACCTTTTCTTCCGTATTTGTGGCTGACTGTAGTAACGTGAAGCTGAAGTCCATAAACTCCAAGGGCAAGTGGCACTGCATACATGTTGAGTATTTATCTTGCGAAAAATAACTGTAAGTTGTCTATTCAGACTCCAAACGGCAGTACAAATTCCGGCTGAGGAGGCAGCCATGACTGTTGCATTCCACGGCATTGAGGGAGTTGTAGTTCAGATCTACAGATTTTTGCCTGAATATTATTCGAGATTGAAATATATAAACTACAAGTCCCGGCGTACGCAGCACTCTGTGTGAAAATATCAGCGCTGATTTCCGGGGTGTGAAACTTCTGTGGCGGGAGTTATTCGCGTGTATAGACGCAGTCTTTCAAAGTGAACCAAGTTCTACGGAGGATCACGCTCCTTTTTTTGTGGTTATCTGCGTAAAATGATGGCTGAAAGCAGGGAGGAAATAGGAGATTCGTGCAATAGTCAGACATCCCCAGCCAGTGTGGCTAATGGTACTCTCAAAAGCGCACCGACTACACATGGAGCCCTCGACACATGTCCTCTGCAAAACGGTCTGAAATCTCCTCAGAGATTCGCGTTCAGCGCGGAACCGACCATGGAAGACATCCGACGCCTGCAGGCGGAGTTTACGGACGAGAGAGACTGGAATCAGTTCCATCAGCCACGGAACTTGCTTTTAGCCTTGGTGGGAGAAGTCGGAGAGGTGTCCGAATTGTTCCAGTGGCGAGGGGAGGTGGCTGAAGGTCTTCCCGGCTGGACTGAAGCAGAGCGTGAACAGCTGTCTCATGAACTTAGCGATGTATTGATTTACCTGCTGGAGCTGGCGGAGAAGTGCCACGTTGACCTCCCGCGAGCAGTACTGAAGAAAATGGCCATCAACCGGCTCAAGTACCCGGCCAGCAAAGTGCATGGTTCGGCTAAGAAATACACGGAATACCAGGACGAATGAACGCAGAACTCTGCACGTAGCGTTAGCCTGCGTTTTATTTGCCAAGTTTATGGTTTCCCACGGACGGCTGAGGTTTAATTCGACATTCGTTCTTTGACATACCATTATTTTGAACTCCATAGTTAAAATCTTAACGTTTTTACGGCAAATTGCACACCTTTTTAATTTTTTTATTGTTTTCCCCAGCGAGAGCACTCGGAGGCCTATTTATTTTTTGGACTGCATCGGCCTTTTCATGACTCTTGTTCGCCTGTTTTTAAGGGAAGTTGCATTTCTCGAGGAATCTGTTCTGTCTACTTGGCAAGACAGACTTTAATTCTACAGATTCTAGTCCATTTATTTGTGGTTCTTTTTCTAGCTTTAGCTAAATGTTTCAATCAGGACTTGGTGCACGTGGTAGAATGTTAACTTGTTTCTTTGCCAGTACCAAAACAGAAACCATGTTTTAGAGCAGTCAAATTTGCTTGCATTATTTCATTTTATTAACCTTTTGATTTGTCTTAGTGGTGATGCATGCAAATTTTACATAAAGAGATGCCTTCGAATTTGCTTATCCTGTGTCATTTTGGAGGATTTGGGCCATCTGGGTTAACCATACACTCCATCTGCAGTGGGTAGGACTTAACCTACCCACTGCAGATGGAGTGTAGGTTAACCACAGATTAAGTGTGGGACGAAAAATAGTACCATGTGATGGGAGGGGCAGTAAATATGTCTGCCTGATTGTTGAGGCTCTGTTATGGATTAGCTTAATGAATCTGGGAATAAATCTACCCTTCACAAAAATGTAGATGCCCATTTTTACACTTTTAAACTTTAATTAGCAATAAGGTTTTTAAAATAATGTCGTACACAATTCATTTTACTGTTCAATATGCAACAGATTACTTTAATTAAAGCAAGATGGTGATGTATGGAAGGCAGGGATACTTGTAGACACCGTTGGGATCACGATGAGGATGAGGAGCGTGTAGGTTCGCATCTCAGTCGGTTCCGCACAGTTTGAGGTGTGATGCGCCTGTTCTACAGACCAACTGTTTCATCTGCTGTGCTTATTGCTGGTCTGAGGCGATCTCGCAAGTGGAAAAGCTGGATGTGATCTTGTGCTCGTAGTCACACGTGGATGACGAGGGTGAGGTTGATTTGCTGTACTGCCAGTCTGTCTAAAACAAACTCTTAAACCACCAATTGTCCGATAGTGAACATTCAGCTGTGCAGCGACCGCTATGGTGGACATTCCTGCATCCAGCATTCCTATGGTGCGTTCCTGCATGATTTGTGACATTTGTGGCATGGTGACTTTTGATGAAATTTGACACTTTTGGGTGGCCTTTTATTGTCCCCAGTTTTTGGGAGTCTCTGAGCTCTGTTCACGCTGTTTGAGCAGTGCCTGCACATGCCACACCTGCGTTGTGGGTGGAATCAATGCTTCACTGGGCAAGTGCTCCCTGGCAGAGATTAACACAAATGTTGTATACAAATCAAGACAAAAAACCATTTTGTGCGATTAAGATATTATCAGCTCATTTAGGGCAACACATTTCATGTTGCATAAATAATTAACATGTGGCATTTATATTTTTGTTAAGTGTAGTTTACTCTCCCAGTAAGATCCTGTTGAATTTATTTTTCTTCAGGTAAATGGGTAAAAATTGTGATTATTTTACATTTTCTTTTGTTAGACTAAAATACATAGACTTTTAAATATGAAAGTGTTCATTAGCCAGAGAGCTTTTTTTAAGAATAAAGGGGTGTGTGCCAATTTGAAATGCTGCTTGTAAACTACCCTGAAAAATACAAATGCAACAGTTGGAAATTTCAAAAATGTCAAGGAGTTCAAGTGTAATTATTCTAAATCAGTCGACTGAAATGGATTAATTTTTAATTTAATATGATTGGAGATGCAGAAGTTTATTTGCTGGAAACATTCCTCAAAAAAGAAGGTTACCAGAGAGTATCAAACTGAGTATTTTGTTTGAGAAACGTTTGTTATGCAATGTGACATCTCATGGAATTGATTGTTTATTGCAGCCTTTTGTAGTGTTATCCCACTCCTCTTCAATAGCTGTTTGAAGTTGATGGGTACTGGCAGGAACTGGCACTCCCAGTCATGGGCACCGATCCAGGGCATCGCACCATGACCCTCAATGTTTCACCTATGGGTCATTCCATATGAAATTATCCAAGCTCCCATCTTGATGGTCTCAGAAATGCTTCATTTGGTAATATTTTGTTGCCTGTGATGAGCAAATTAAATTGCAGGTGGTTTCAAGTTGATATCTCATTCCGTTCTCATTTTATGGGCCCCCGAAAAAGGGGGCGTGGCCCACGTTAACCCTCTGGTCACAGTTTACCATTTTCAAAGGGTTATGACCAATGAACTAATAAGGATACAGATTTCATTCTTTCAGGATATGTTTATTCTGTTTAATAGTCTGGAACAAACCTTTTAATATAGTGATTAACCCTTTGAGTGCTTTGCAATTAACCCCTAAACATTGAAATTTGGTGCCAAACATGTCGATTTCAAATGAAATATTATGCAAGTATCCTTAGAATGTCCCCTTTGCCATTTACATTGTTGATAGTATACCCGACAGAGTTTCAAATGAAGGTAAAAACATCTTTCTATCTTCATCCAATTTGGAGAAACATTAACCCCTTTTCTGCTAATTACTGAAACGGTGCACCTTTTGACCCTCATTTTGACCATGAGGGCCTGTTTTGATTTTCAAAAACTTGGCCATGTTGGCATCATGGCTCCAGATTTTTTTTTTTTTTTTTCAAAGAATTATCTTGAAATACCTGGTAGATATGTAATTGACATCCAAAAGTTTCTGAAAAGTTGGCCAGAAAGTTTAAATTATTTCTACAGAAGCTGAATTCTGAAAATAAGAATTATGTGCTCCGGAGGGGGGACATATAGCGTTTGTGACAATTCATGTGCGCCGTTATCGTGATCGTTATCGTGCGCCGTACCAAACGACGTCACACACTTTTTAAGAACATTTATGAAGATATCATTACGAAACTTTTCATACACACATCTGGTCCCGAGGTAGGTTGCTATTGAATTTCGGCCAAATCGGAAAAACAACATGGCCGTAATGGCGGCCATCTTGAATTTTTTGTAAGCCTCTCCCTTCAGGAGCCCGATTAACATCCAGTGGTCCAGTATGTTGTACATCCTGGTATTTAAGAGAGAGAGAGACAGTGAGAGACGCACGCACACCATGCATGCGCTATTTGGATCTATGGTACAACGGACTTCTGCCATCATGTTCCATGTGCCATTCCAGTCATACAGCGAAAACCATTCAGTGAGTTTGTACAAAATTTGGCATAAATATTCCAGAGCCATATACCTTTAGATGTTTTACTGGCATCACTAAGATGCTGTCGCAGCTTTGGCATATCCATTGCACGTAAACATTCAAAATGAGGTCTAATTCAACAAAAAATGCCCTGACTGATTCCATTGCCTACTTAAGCCGCTCCCTTGGAATCCTGAACCCCACGTATATAATTTTATATATATATATATATATATATATATACACACACACCATTTTTCACATTTACAAGTACAGCATTATCTACTAGATGGGCAATGGACATTCCCATGGGGTTTTGCCCAATTTCATCTGACAGCTGCGCACTGGGGGACACCAGTCGCGGTCGCGGGCGACCGACTGGACTGCGTCCAGTTATTTCCCTCTTACTAGAGGTCTAAACTCTCCATGAAAACCTACATGAAAAAAATTGGATCATTCCCATGATGGGAAATGTGTTTTTTGTTACAGGACAAAATGTTACGGACAAGACTTTCAGTACAGAAAATGGATAATATTTAATTATTAACATGATTTTTTTTTTTCTGGATTAAGTTTCATGTGTGGGGTCTTAACATTTTTTTCTGGACCTAATATGATTACCCGAAGTCAACAATATTTTTTGGAATGATTGAAATGCATGAAAAAATGCATGCTACATTACCCTATCCCTGCCCTCCCCAAATTGTTTGTAAAAGCTGGTCTTCAAGGCTAAGATAACTTATCCTAAGAAAAGCTTATGTATTAAAGCCTTCGGGTTAAAATTAACAGACATCATCCCGGGATAAAATTAATAGAGCCACCAAACTAGCATACTTGTTGCGGTGTCAATCCAGATTGACAGTTTACTTAGCTTGGGCTGCAATGTAGGAATTTAAGGGTTTAGGTTTGCCCCTCATACCTGGAAGTCACAAAGACCTGAAGTTAGGGCATCAAGTGAGAAGTGTGTCACTCCATCTGACCAAGGAAATGAGTACAAATTAAAATTATCATTTTGAATATTTCCATTGCTTTGTATACTTTGTTTTTGGGGACCTACTGTGTATGCTGGTTTTTATTCCAACCTCAGTTGTAATCACAGGCAGGATTTTTACAAGCTGTTAATTTGTCTCAAGTGCATTTAGTGTTTAGAGCAGTTATTTGCTTTCTTGACTCACAAATGAACAAAAATATTTCATGACTGTGACTGGCATCAAAATGGAATTTTGTTTAAATTTACATTTTTCAAGTTAGTCATGCCAGGCATAAGACTTGGATGCAATTTTGTTCATGCTTATAGATATGAGGCTGTAAGTCTTGATACTTGATATAAAAATAACTTATTTCTTATTAAAGGATATGTAGCTGTCTCTCACACAAAGCAAATAAATTAATTGAGATTTTTACAGAGTGACAAAAGTGTCCTGTCTGACATTTTGCTCTGTCCTGTCTGTAAAGCACATTGACACCCCTGTCGAATTCATCTGCTCAGATTTTTTTTTGAATTCCTGAATTATATTCCTTTAATATAAGGGAACATCATTAATGGCTGAATTTGAAGAATACCACCTAAATGAAGAGAACTTTTGATTTCATCACTTTACGAAAGAACCCATGTCGCAATCAGTCCTGTCCCTAACAGTTTTTCATTCATGCAATTAAGTGCATTAATTACCATCGATGACATTCATTTTTATATCACCTGAAGTAAATTCACCCATTCAAACAATTCAGAGGACCAACACAGTAGCTGCAATGGAATTGCTTGGCTAAATGTCCTGTCTGGAACAAAATGAATGCCACGGAATGCCCCCATGTTAAAACATGATGTCGGCGGATGAATGACATATCATCAGGTTTCAAGATTCAAGGTATAGCTGCTTTTGAATTTCCATGGATAAAATGCACTCGACTTTGCAGCCAGTAGGCTACACCTTCCCAGACTTACATCCAGCCACTGCCAGGGGCCACTTGGCTCAGAACGTTGGCAGCGAATTGGTCACCCACGCACTGCCATACATGCTGTCTGCCATCTGTCCTGTACAGGTGAAACTTCACTGAACAAAAATATTAAACCCCCCATGTCAAATTTTGATGCCACATGGAGTTAACTCTAAGTGAGCATATGCTGACTTTTACTTGTACAATAGAGATATTTCTCTTGATTTGTGTACCATTTTTTAATCCATCTCTCTGTCAGTGAGCATTTGCTCAGTAAAGCAGTGAATTCACTCAGTACATGGGTGTGGCATTTCCAGACGGTGATTATACAGAATGAGCAGTACCCAGACACTCCTTATATTGGGGACATTAAAAAGCCTTCCCAATGTCAAATTTTGTCAAAAGTCCTCATGCCTCAGATGTCTCAGGTCATGCGGGAATGTGCCATTGGCATGCTGGATGCAGGGATGTCCACCAGAGTGGTCTGCATGCAGTTCCTTAAAGCAGAGCACATTCCAGTTCTAGACTGCCCTGCATATTCGCCAGACATGTCGCCCATAGAGCATCTTTGGGATGTTCTGGATCAACATGCCCGCGACTGTGTTCCAGTTCCGGAAAATGTGTGCCAGCTCCGCGTGGCCCTCCAGGAAAAATGGAATAACATTCCACAGGCCAGGATAGACAACCTGATCAACTCCATGCGAAGGACATGTGTTGCTCTGAGAGATACAAATGGTGGACACACAAGATATTGAACATTCAATTTCTTCAACCTGACCTCCATCGTGTTCAAAGGATTGTCACTCCTTTGCAGATGCCAATATCAAAATGTAATGGACGGTGATCTGAAGATTAATCATTAAAAAAGATTAATTCTGATTCGCTTCATATATTGCATAACCCTAATTTTAATAAAAACTCAAAAATTTTACATGGGGCGTTTATATTTTTGTTCAGTGTAATTCAGTTGAAGAGGAGAGTTCTCTTGCGTGCCAATGGCCATTGAGGGTGAACTCTTGCCCAATCACAGACAACTAAGGACGTAAGTTCATTATCATTGTAATTTCTTCAACAAAATTGAGTTTGGCAGTCTCATAAAAGCAGCAAGACACAAGACTGAAAGATTTAAAGTACACTGCGACAAATAACTAAACCTGGATAAGAAGTAACATGCTGGCAAAAAAAGGACAACAGTAATACATTGAATAAACAAAAAATAAGACCTTGTAAAGACGTTCAGCGTGCAAATGAGCTTCCCTGAGGCGATTTCTGACAGACAGCACCGCAGGTCTTCGGCTGTGTAAACCAACTGCTTTGTTTGCTGTCTGTGTGGCTGATCTCAGACAATCGCACAGATGAAGGGGTCAGATGTGCTGGTCCAATGCTGGCATGAGTACACATGGTCTGCAGTTGAGAGGGTAGCTGGATGAAATTCCAGAACAACGCAGAAGGCGGCTTCTGGTGTTGAAATGAACTTATATTATTCTGGCATCAGCTATTGAGCACATTGCTGTCGTCATCATGCCCACTGCACAATCTCGTAAATCTGCTGTGGCGTGGTGTTGTGCAACGGAAACTCTGTATTTTCAGCCTTTTATTGACCCCTTCAGGAGGAAACACCTCCATTGCGACTTTTTATCAACATCATGATGTGCCATACTTGTGCCGGAGGTTAATTATCTGGACCAAGGAGAAATGCTAACAATGATGTCTGGGAAAAATTTGAAATAAGATTACCTTGTGTTCAAAAAAAAAAAAACCTATTATTTCAATGCATAAAATTGCAGCAAAAATTTACATTTTTCAAATTTATATTTTTGTTCAATGTAGTTTGCAAAAACTTGGCTTGAATACAGATTAAATTTGTTCTGTGCAGAAGACATCATTCGAAGTGCAGGTTAATTGGTCTCTGCTTAATATATTATGGTTTTAATTTTTTTGAAAATTGGCTGTTGAATTCTCACTCACTCAGTAATGGTAAGATTTTTAATTATGCTGCTTTGACTTTCCAAATAATGAAAATAGGTTTATCTCTGGCATTAACAGCTTGCAACACTAACAACTGTAATACACTTTTTGGTGTATTAAATTGTGATGCACCTTTCAAATATTAGTATTCCTTTGGGATATGATCTTAGGATGTTTTTGTTTCATAGAACTGAAACTGGGGATGTGTGGTAGTGTTTTAAGGCATGTCTGTTGCTACATATCCTGAGAGGCATTAAGAACGTCAAGTGTTTTTAATCATCTAATTTAAAAACAGATAGTTTTTCCTTTTGCTGATTGACATGATGACCATCAGGTATGGTAAGCATTGCAAAATGTCAAGTGTCTGGGTTCAAATCCTTTCTTGGTTTAACACCTCATTACGATTGTCTAAATGCAGCACAGTTCCCTGGATCATGGTCATGAATCACATTGGGAGAAATCATTTTGCACATGAAAAGTTGAAGATCAGGACCAATAAAAATAACACATAAACAAAGTCACATCATTCCTACTTCAAATGCCACAAACAAATGAATCTTGGAAGAATCAAACATTTTGAATGTTGAATGATGGCCAGTCTCAAAGAAAAGATTCTGGACGCAATAACGTCCATTAAATGACTATCCAGACTGCAGGGATGACAGAATGACCAGATGAGTCAGCTGTCATCCCCGACAAAGTACGTCATCTGTGACGCCACAAAAACACATTCCATAAAACGTTTTCTGCCATGTTAGATAATGCATAAGAACTGCTGAATTGACTGCCAATGTAACAATAACAGTGAGGGCAAGTATCACCACCAAAAGCACGGTTTCCCGAGACCATGTATTGCAACTACAAAAGAAACCATTTACCACCACTTAAAACAGTGTACTTCATTATGTGTTTTTAATGCCTCTCAATATATGTAGCCGGGGAGGGGAGGACACTGAAGTGCTAGAGATGTAAAAGTCCAAGTCACCAATACTTCACGTACCTGGGTCATAACATTGAAGTTCAACATCTTAATCCTAAAGGAGAACTACCAATAAATCAAGCCTTCATTCGCTACTCAGTTCTGATATTCAAATAACCAGGTTATGTTAAAGGATGGGTTATGATGTAGGTTAAACTGGGTAAATAATAAAAAAAAAAAAACAAGAACAAAAAATATATATATATATATATATATATATATATATATATATCAGGAAATAAAGGCCATTTAGGAACAGTCACTTGATTTGCAAAAAAGATTGCCTTATTTTCTCCGGTTGGATTATCCGAGGCTTAGATTTACCCAGTATCAGGTGATTGTGGCAGTTGCCGTAGGTTTATCTCTTGTTTTGTGACTTAATCCTACTCACAAAGGGGATTAATTGCATAAATGTCATGTAATATTGGGTTCAGGTTTTAAAAGCACTTTCTAAGCCGTGTTCTGAAGTCACAGTAGGGCTTGGCTGCAATTCTCCATTTTTGTATATATTGTACAGCAAGATGTATAAACTAGTTGACCACTGTTAGGGATCCTACTGACAACATGTTTCATAACCATTCTGATAACACGGACTCCAGGGATGAACTCGGGCTCCACAGCTATCTTACTCAATACCGCTGGAGTGGTTGCCAGATTCGGACCTGGTTACTGGTGCCTGTGCTGCTGACGATGCTAAGCGCTAATAGGAGACTCAGCAGGCCTGGAAACATCGAGTCATTATGGGAAACTGCTGAAGTCAGAAGAGATAGGAGAGGCACTTGCTGTTTGGAGCTGGAGAATTGCACAACTGTGCTTGTGATGATATAGAGAGATGGAGTTAGCAGCTATGATGAAGGTGCATCTGTGCCTATAGTGCTAATGTGGCACTATGATTTTAAAACATCAATATCCTGCAATGAAAAAAATGAGAAATTTGATAGCCCTCCGTCTCAGTATTTGACTGTTTCTCTCTCTCCTCCCTCCCCCCTTTTTATATTTATAATTTTATATTTTATATTTGATACTTACCACATACTCAGAGGAATATTTTCTGAAAACTTGCTCCCTGATAGTTTTCTTGAATCAGAGACTGATTGGCCATCACTCAGGAGTTCTTACCGCATTCCAGAAAATCAGAAAATTAAATTGTGATGAAGATCACCTTAAAATACACTGCCAATTTTAAATTGATTGTACACAGGTCAAGGGATGGAGTTAAATTCTGAGCAAGTTTAATATTCTTTTCAGTGGAGGAAATGAGTGGAATAAGTTGCAAGGATGTGGGCCTTGTGTTGTAAAGCTCCTCTTCGATGGTTATGGAACATCAGTGTCGCAATGCTGACCCCTGCAAATTAAAATGACCTTTAAAAATGTGCGGGCTGAGGTTACACTGAATTACATGCGCACCAATCAGGGCATTCTCTGCATTATGACTGTATCTCTCTCTAGCAGGCACTCATTCTTCCTTGTAAACCATCCTTCCAGAGACCTAGTCTAGTGATGTCAGAGCCTGAGGTGCGTTAATTAGCCCATGAATGCGGCACCACCAGGCCTATCAAGGGAATACATTAACAAAAAGGTCAGGTTTGCTTTACCGTCTGTGAAATTAACATCTTGGCATAATTATTGTAAGAGTTCAGGAGAAATTAGCAATGGTGTGTCACTCAAATTTGTGCAATGAATTAAAAAAATAATTCATGGCTTCATTCATGACAACAGCCCCTGTTCAAATGTTCAAACCCCATCCACTCCTCTCCACCTCTGTCTCAGTCTCCCAGGCACCCCTCCCAGAATGTAAAGGTTTGTTCCTAAATGTCTTGACTAATGCCCCAGAATCGATCTTAGCTAGTTTTCCTGGCATTCGGGTAGTCACTAGTTATTTTTTTCATGTGTTATTTTCATTTCAGCACATCTCACTAAATGGATGCTATGTGAAACTGACATCCTTTATTCTTGTTATACACGACCAGCTTAAGTCCTCATTTGAATGCCCATGCTGAGCCACTCCAACAAACAAAACAAATTTTATTTGCAAATACCCCAGAGGAATGTGGAATCAATCTTTCACAGCTGAATGACAGCTAGTGTCATGGCTGATTAGAAAAAGACATTCTGCCAACCAAATGAGGTTCATTGCTATTCAGACAAGCAATGCGGCAGACTTGGTACCTGAAACGTAAAAAATTATTATTTTTTTATAAATTAAAATTACCTGTCTGTAGGATAACGTTTTTTATATACTGCTGTAGTCCAGGTCTTCGTTCTCATGAATTTTCACTCATTTGTAATTAAGTAAAGCGTATTAAGTAACACTACCACCTTGAGTCTTCTCGAGAATTGACAAAACGCCGAGCCAACATCTTATTAGTAGACTTTTTGTCAATTTTGTACCATTTACTCTGGTTTCCTTGAAGTCCCCAAAGTACACACTGATGCCCTCCTCTGTTTGGTGACTGCAGTGCCGTTTGAACCTGTTGGAATGAAAGCTCTTCTTGAAGATGCTTGGGTGAATTTAATTGGCCCATTTCGATTTTAGGCCGTATTTAAGGTCGTATTTACACTGTAAGTCTTGATGCGATAGAAAGAATCGTTTTCAAAGCCAAATTCTCCATTTGCATATAAAGGAAGTGCACAAACGCAGGGAAATGTCTCCGTTTTTTAAAATAACCGTGTGCGTGTAAACGGGGCCTTCGATTTTTACTAAACTTTAGGCCTCTTTACTGCTGCACCAAGCGCTAATCAGAACGGTTGATAACTCAGAGTGGCCACATTCATTGACTTCGTTGTTCGAGTGGTCACGTAGTTTGTGGGAAAGCGCTATAGATTCAATTAAATGCCACGCTGTTATTGTCTCCTATGGGCAGATAGCAGCGATTGCATTACTGAAGGTTAAATAATAAATTAAACCTTACACAATTGCCGCACATTTCTCTTAATGAATTACATTATTTACATACATGTCGCGCTTTTACTACTAAGCTCATGTCATAGCTTTTGGAGGGAAAGATTCATGCTAGCATCAGTGAGCTAGTAGGCCTACTTATACGTACCATTGATGCACTATAATTTCTAAGTAAATTTAACCCTGTATTTACACTGTCATGGGGATGGATAAGTTCCCATATTTTAGCTTTATTAAGTTTACCTTCTGGATTTACCCACAATTTAACAATTTACCACGTTAAAGTTCTGCTGACCTGTAATATCATTTACTGTCACGCCAGTTCTGCCTTAAAGCAAAGGTGCACCACCATGCTCATTTCAGAGCCCTTGATATTTTCAATTCTAATGTTGATAAAATGAACAAAATACGTGTCACCTACAGCTGGTGAGACCAGGAGACTGAATTAGATTAAATACAATGACTGATGCAAGGAAAGATTTTCAACAATAAGATTTTTATTGGACAGTGGACAACAGAATGGGACAGAAATTGAGGTTGATTAACAAATTAAACAAGGAGGGGTGCAAGTGTGAGTGGGTGAACCTTGAACAACAAGCAACAAAAGAAATATTACATTGTACACAGTGATGTGGCAGGGAGGTGGTGGGTTCTAATGTGATGAGAGGGGACGATCAGTGTCAAACTAATAAACCTTCTCGATGTGTGGAACTACTAAGTGTGTGTGTGCGTGTGTGTGTGTGTGTGTGTGTGTGTGTGTATGTATGTACGCGCGCATGTGTGTTTTCAGAACAGGGCAGGGTTCTGAATAGAACTATAACAACTAAATGGATTTAACAGGAATGTGCTGAATAGGACAGACAAGTGAACTCTTGGAACAAGAATGATACTGTGAAGCATGAACATTTGTGGAATTACAAATAATTAAATAAGGGAGTTGGGGACATTACAAATACAAGGGCCAGTAATGAAGGAAGAGGTTTGCAAATGTTATACATCTCAGAACTTCCCACGAATCCTGTAGCCTCCATCGCCAACAACAGCCTCTGCCAGCGCCTGCCTCCACCACTGCTAGCAGCACAGGGTACCGGCAGGTTTTTCGTCAGTTAAATTTAAGACCTTTTCAAAGTCCCCCATAATTGACATGTAAGACACTCATGCAAATACAAAAGTTAACAAAATCATTGCATTATTTTAAAAATGAGTTTTACATTTAATTTGGGATTAAAATAAATGTGTGATTTGCAAAGTTCATACATCTCAGAATCTCTCACGAACCCTATAGCCTCCATCGCCAACAGCAGCCTCTGCCCGTATGAACGGTAGATTAATGGTAAGCCTACATGGCACAATAAAATGAGCACAGAAAAGTAATAAAGACTAACCACAGCCACCACATCTCCTCAAGAGCAAATCATTAAAAAAGACCATCTTTTTGCGAAATACAACATGGCATATATGCTAGAAAGCTAACAGCGCTTGGCATGAAAAATGCAAATTGACAGATGCAATTACATCATAGCTAGCTAAAACATGATGGGTGACAGTTAGGTCGTCAACATCCTAACTTGTGGTTTCATTCCATTTTATGAATAACAGGTGGTGTGGTTTTCATTTCAAATGGTTCTTGAGAGCTAAAGTGAGTAAGAAACTGCGCCACCATTTGTGACTAAACTTAAAACAGCCGATCAAGCTAGGCTAGGTAAGAGCATGTCAAAATTGTCAAAGCTAACTTTAAAATAAAATTTAAAAAAACTTTACCGAAACCAGTCACAGGCACCTCATCCCATCTTTTACCATCGTGTTTTATATCGGTTTTGTGAGAAATAGAAACTCCATAGAGTTAAAGGAACTCTCTTTTGCTGGGTACTTTGACTCTAATTCCATAGTTCTGTACTTGTAAACTATGTCTGCGCCAAAAATTCTCATGAAAATACACACAGAAATAATTTTAGGCTTGTTTTCTGATGGCAGACCTTGATTTTCAGCCAGTTTCTGCCCCGTCCACAATTAGGTCCAACTTCCGTGGGACTGACACATCAACCTGCTGATGTCATATAAAGAACGAGACGAGCTCAGTGGAGCTTGTTTTTCTATTACTGCCTATGGGAGATGGAACTGCGGTAGGTTTATAAAATTGTTATTTTCTCCCGAAATTTCGGGAAACGGCAGAGCAAATGCCTACCAGATGCATTGTAGCAGGTTGTAGTAATGTATCCAAAGAAGGAGTCAGCTTCATCGATTTCCAAAAGATTAAATAATAAGTAAAATTTGGGCGTCTCGGGTGAAACTGACTCGGGCAAAATGGCAAGGACTAAGCAACAATAGTGTGATTTGTAGCGACCACTTCAACGATTCTGACTTCGAGGATAAAGGGTTTTGGTCTGAGTTCGCGATGAAAAAGAAAAGAAAAATCAAGCCAGATGCTATCCCGAAAATCAAAAGTCCACTGGAGGAGAGATACACCAAGGGAAAGAAGAGAAAGAATAGCAGACCAGGCACTGAAAAATGGAAGAAAATGAAGGTAGGCTGCTAATGAACAATTATAACGCGTTAGCTACGCCAGCGCTTCAGCAGGGCTTTCATTTTAGACACTATAGAGCTTAATAAAGCACTGGCTGCGGCTAGCACTCAGCAGGCATTGGCTTGCATTCCACACGTTTAACGCCCTCTCTTCGCCAGCGCTCTATTAAGCTGCTTTCACACCGGACGCGAAACGCGTGTATTCGCGTCTTTGCATTGATTTTGAATGTAATCTGTTGTCCTGAAAATTCGTTTCGCGTCCAGTGTGAAAGTGCTTCCCCTAGCTTCTGCTGTGCGTCTAGTTGCATGCTGCTGCTGTGTCTTGACTTGTTTCGTGTTCCAATCTTTTTCTCTTCGTCAGATCATATTATTGTTTTACTCTAGCCTGACAAAGTGCCGTACATAATCTTATGAGCTTGTTGGATGTCAGCTCAGGAGAGCGCAACGAACAAAGTCAAATCGACATCAAAGTGTAGCCCGCAGTTTGGCAAACTCGCGAACAGCTGATCGAAGAATTAAATTTTCATAACAAAAATCTGGGTCATACGCTTTTAAAATGCAGTACTTATGTTGTTATAAATGGAGAACCAAACACATGGATAATGCGTTTAGCAATAGATTTCGCAGACGGCTAACGCAAGTGAACCATGGCTCTCTAGCCCAGTTAGCGCATCTCTGATTGCCCCTTAAGAAAACCAGTGTAAGATTAAATAAAAAATATACGTATTGCCAATTTTTCTTTAGCTCATAATGTAAATCATATCAGATTTGAAGTTACTAAGCACTGGGGCGACAAAAATAGGTAATGAAGTGATCAAAATAATATTTTTACATACAGTTTTACATACCAGGTATGCAGCGAATTGGTCCTGAGTTCTTTATATGATGTCACGCTAAGAAAGGGCGGCATTATCGATTGTAGCGATTAAAAAGGGGCGTTCCCAGGGCAAGTAGAAAGTTACTAATTTCTCCAAAACGGTTTGAAATTATGGGAAATGACTGCCATGTTTTTTTTCTTGATGAAAAATTACATAATATTACATTACATTATTTATGAAATTTCACCCTCTAGATGCTGTAGTTCCTTTAATGACTGAATTCCCACAGCTGACCAATGTAACTACGAAGCAAAGAACATAAGCTTAAATTATCACAACCTCTTCAGACTTAAAATAAATATATCGTCATGCCGATCATACACAATTGGAGATTATAAATGATACTTGACCTCTGATATGATATATACATTTCGTGAATCATAAGACTTCAATATTTTATCACTTACCGTCAATGTTGTCTAAATGGAAGTGAATTGGTCTGAAGCTGCGAGAATCCTCTTTTGGAACTATAGGAAGTTCCCAGTACCTGGAAATTCACCACCATATTTTGTACACGAAAGTCAATGGGAGTTTCGCAAGAATATCAATGGCTCTGGTGCAAACTGCTCAGCCAAAAAAAATGGATGATGCTGACATATCATCAGCCTGCTGATAAAACCTTGTATATCCAAATTGATATGAAACTAAAACTCGTATGTCCACTATTCTTATGCAAAATCAAATATTTTTTCTTTTATTTATATTTTAACTTATATTCATATTATTTTATTATTTTTTTTATTTTATATTTATTTTTTATTTTCCTAAAGTTTATCATTTTGAAGATACAAGGTTTTATCAGCAGGCCGACAATATGTTTGATGATAATGTTGCGGCGTATGAAAACTTCGCCTAACATTGCCAGGATTTTTGAGCAGAGAAGAAGGACAAGGGCCACAATTGCATCTTGTGCATCTGCTGCAATTATTGCCTCTTCAGTCGTTCGTAGGAATGTCTGGGTGCGCGACAGCCTCCATGTTCAGTCTGCCAGCTTCTCAAATATAAAACCTTGTTCATTTGCAGTGCGTTCACTATTTATGTGACAAAATAAGCTAAACGGTCCCAGATATGACGACATTAGAGACACAATGTGTAAGAAAATCCGATCAGCCTGTTTACACGGTGGTCGCATTGGCACATATCCAATACATATCTGATTTATTTCCACATATGAATGAGGCCTGTATCCGATATCAAAATATCCGAATGCATTTTTTTTTTTCCTGCTTACACTGTCAACGAGCATGTCCAATCTGTGCCACATAAGAGCAAAAAATCAGAATTGGGTCACATTACACTGACAGTGTAAATGAGGCCTTTCTCTCTTGCTCTCAGAATATCTTACAAAACCCCTTTCTGCGGTTTCAGTTTAGTTTCCAGCAATTTGCCATGATTTCCCACTGAACATCTATTTCGATGCAGTTTTGTTGGTTAATAGCTTTAAAATGGCTTGCAGAAAAAGTGAAAAATTTGTTTCGTAATGTGCAAACATATTTCAGTGTTATATTTGTATAAATCTGCTATACTGGCAGATGTGTTGTTGGATTTAGAATTATTGGTGCGTAGGGCCAACTTGCTTGACTGTGCTTCTGTTTCCACAAATCTGTTAATTATCCGCTATAAAAATAGCTGTTGATTGTGGCTTTTGAGTGGTAATCATAGTAAATCAGATCAGATGTGTGCCTACATCAGTCTAGAGCAGCTACCTGAATGCTGAGGTAGTTCAAAACTATGAACACAAGACTAGTGTGAATTATTGCAGAAGGCCTCTCACAGACAAGAGAAATATAAACAGACCTAACTATGTGAGATATTTCACACCCTGGAAATGTTAGTAGTGAGTGCTGGCACAGAACAGAGGTCCAGACATACAGGTTTACACCATGAGACCAATGCCATGATGCAGTGCATTGTGGTCTCCCCTCACGAAGCACAATATCAGCGATCACTCACTATTGACGAATATTGCTCAAGTTATATTAGTGATTATGATCGTGATGTTAATTTTTAACCTTATAAAGTATTAAAGCATATGCCACAGTATGGGAGAAAGGAGAATAAATGAACATATAGTTGAAAAATAGTCTAGTTCTGTAAATAATGCAAACTTCCTGTGCACATTTAAAATATCCTGCCGGAAAGTGGAAAAGGCTGAAATAGAAGGAATTAAAGTGATGATCTTAATTTTTGTTAAAAGGTAGAAAGGTAATTAAAAGGTAGAAGAGCTACTTGGATATTTTACTTCCGCTGGTTTCATAAGTAAATTGAGGATGACACCAACTGGGAAATGAGAATTGAGACTATCATGCCGAGGTCCGCTAGACAGAATCAAAATCCACTGGGGAGAAGAGAGAAATTGTTTTGAAACACCTGCTGTGACACGTATGTCATTATAGAGATTGTTTTGTTTTACCGTTTGCCATTATAATGGGAATTGAAATGTGTGTGATGGAAGGTTTAATTCAGAGCCTGAGGCATTGATCTACAACCTTGGTCCTGGAGAGGCACATGGTTTTGGTTGCCACTCAGCTATTAAATTTTCCATAGAAACAGTTGATTATGCAGTTAACTTTCCTCAGTTGGTCTCTTGGATCTGACATAGTGTCTAATTTTTTTGTGGGAATACAGAAACTAGCAAAAACTTTGGCTGTGCTATAGTCCATGGTTTTGACCAAGGGTGACCAAACCAGGTCCTGAAGAGCTGCAGTGTCTTTTTTATCATTATGCAGTACTTAATTGAAGAATTAAAGCAGTTTCTCACAGTTAACTCACCTCACCTGGTGAGGCCCTGCGGCCCTCCAGGATTGGTCGTCCCTGTCTTAAACCTTGACCAATTATCTGTCTTTGTCTCTCAAGGATTTCTTGGGTGGGCGGCACGGTGGCACAGTGGTTAGCATTGCACAGCAAGAAGGTCGTGGGTTCGAATCCGGCCTGGGGCCTTTCTGTGTGGAGTTTGCATGTTCTCCCCGTGTTGCGTGGGTTTTCGCCGGGTCCTCCGGTTTCCTCCCACAGTCCAAAGACATGCATATCAGGCTAATTGGAGACACTAAATTGCCCATAGGTATGAGTGTGAGAGTGAATGGTGTGTGAATGGTGTGTGCGCCCTGCGATGGATTGGCAAGCTGTTCAGGGTGGGTCCCTGCCTTTGCCCGTAGTCAGCTGGGATAGGCTCCAGCTCGCCCCGTGACCCTAGTGAGGAATAAGCGGGAATAGAAAATGGATGGATGGATGGTTTTCTTGGGCTTACTCAGTCACATGCTTGAAAACCAGGGTGCTCATCTTGGAACTGAGGGGCTACAGCATGAAACAGAATCAGCCACCAGTTTCCGTGTCAGCCCATTGACTTACTAAAATTCTTCAATGCATCTATATGCATGAAACTCTGAAACTGAGATGAAACTCAACAGAACTAACAGCCACTGCAGTCCTTCATAGCAGAGGACCAACAGTGCAAACTAGAAACATTCAAACTGCATAGTATGCAGTTATTTAGTAGTATTTAGATTTTTTTATTTTTTTATTTTAATGCCATTACATAAGTTCTCAATGAAAATTGATGGTCCTGCAGGGCAGGACCATCACAGGACCCTCCCCCCAAGGCACGCCTCCTGGCGTGCCAAGAGCCCTACTCCTCCGGACACACACTGGGGCGCCACCTCTCCAGACCACACTGAGGCGTCCCGCACCGGACACACGCCCTCCTCCGGAACACACCTCCGGGCTACTGGGCGAAGACACCTCTGGCCTACTGGGCGCCAACCCAGAACTGCTTCCCCCGACTGGAGCCCTGGAGAATAAAAAAAAGCTGCCGCTGCTCCCCTCACTCAGCCTGGCTGGGTCCTGAACTGGCAGCTGCATTCTGTCATGGTTTAGTCCCTGGTTAGAGTCTAAAATATAAAACTGTTGTAATAAATAAACATCAGAAGGGGAGCAGCAGCACAGAAATAACAGGGCTCCAAGAACAAAGAGTAAAACCAGAATAAAAACAGAATGCAGCTGCACTCCCAGTTTGGGAGTGCAGCTTTTTTATACTCTTTATAGCACCTCCACCTCAACGAGCAGCAGCAGGAGGAGGGAGGGCCTGCAGGGCAGGACCATCACAATGAGAAGCACTCAAGTACAAAATAAAATCAGCAGTGAATTGGAAATTCCCCTAGAAGCTACCGAGTCCAGTTGAAAACTTCTACAAGTACGCAAGTCCAGTTAGCCAATCAAAACATCGCTTAGAAATTTTGTTGGCCAATAGCAGCCACTGTAGCCTTCTTACCTGACCAAAATGGCTGACTCTACAGGCCAGGATGTGTGTGTGGACTCAGCCCAAAAGAGATTAAAAAAAATCCCAGGCAGCCAGAAACATGGACTAAAAACAACTGAAAAAGTCTGGCAAGAGGTTATTAAAGGTTATTTTGTTAGCTGCTCTTCGGCTGAACTGTCTTATTACCATGCAACATCCTATCGATGACAAATGAAGTGTTTAAACCTGTTTGGATGATGGTACTGCCCATTCATAATTTATGGAGATTGTTGTTATTGTGACCTTTGCTCAGCTGCATTTACCTTCCATTTCACTGCATATATCTTACATTCATTTTCTTCAGGAAGATTTTTGACATCCATGACTACAGTATAACAGTATGACAGTATTTGCTGTTCATTTTAATTAGAAAGTGGTGTGTTTTGTTTTCAAAAAGATGCTCTGTTTTAGTATACTGAAATAATGAAATTTAACTCTGTCAATTTTTTTTAAAGAGTTCAATTTTTGTTTTCTTGAGGCATTTGCTTCTAAAAGTACTAAAGTCCGCAGACTGGTGTTTAAAATATCTGGGTCAAGAATCAAGATAGAGGCTAGAAGGTCTAATATGTTTTAAGACATCTCTTCTGTTATTTCATTACGCTTATATCAGCTTAACACGTGTAACATGATCCCCACAAGTTGTCGAATTCTTAAAATCTCGTTTCTCTAAAAAAACGAAAAAGGACTTTCGCACTTCGGGAAATCAGCCCTTCAAATGGACATCCATGTCCTGTTTCCGCAGTCATTTTCTAAAGAGAACTCTTTGTATGATTGTGGAAACATAACTCAAAGCAGTCATTGCTAAACTACAGAGCAAGTAAAAAAATAAACTATGCACTCTTTAAATGTCCAATTCCAGCATATTATATTCTGTAGCAATGTATACAACATCTTTTAACGTGTACATTTTCAGTAGCTCTTTCTGCTTCTATAGATACCAGTTTGCACCCTGTTAAATTAAACCCATGACTGCTGTGGAACAATTTAAAGAGTTAAGTGAAATTTCACTTGTGCCAGCTGATCAGGCTCTGATACAAAGCAAACAAAACAGATTCCCTCTGTGAAGTTTCAATTCAACATAAACATTTATGGCACGTGAGGAAACTGACGCCGAAAACTCCGCAGCACATTTGTAACGTTCTGTGTCTTATGATATTCAGTGACCAAGAAGGCCGTCTGCCTGGGAGTAAACTGTGGACGCACCATGCTTGGCAGTGCCAGGTTATTACGACCAATGCACAGGCAAGATTCATATGCCTGTTTAAGTTCAAATGACTATGCCACCCATACTGACATGAATGGTCAATTTCATATCCAGCCCTGGTCAACTGGCACAAGTCAAATTTCACTTGAGTCCCTTAATTGTCCTCTGTGCAGTCATGCCTAAAACCTAATGAGGTGTAACTGGTACCAATCTCAGCAGAAACATCTGAGGCAAAAGTACGAAATATGTTTTAGATAATTGATTGATTAATAAATCTATTCATTTATAAATATGTGCGTACACAGTCTTTTTCGTGCATCGTGAGAACTATTTGAACAGCGTAGTAAGCTATTTCACTGGAGGAAAATATTGCATATAGTATCTCCCCTTTTAGAACAACTTAGTTGCTTCTAGTTTAAAAGAGATACAAGATAAACATGAAAAAACCAGCAGTGTCTTCCTTGTTTTATATCAGCTTTCACCAAATTGCCTCTCCATGCAAGCCCAGGGGCTGCCCAAATGAGTATCTATCCACGGAAAAATCTACAGCATGATCAGTATTTGGATGTATCAGGCTGACAAGGGTAATGCACCCTTTGTTACAGTGTTCCCTCAGCTCATTTGGAATTTGAGTCCTGCCCGATTCTTCTCTGAGAAAGCACAAGGTGGGAATCCGCGCTCAGAACAGTCTGTAGAATTGTGCTTTTGGGGGTGGATTATTGATTTGCTCTGCAGTTAGAAATACAATATGCTCTGTAAGACACTCCGTTGTGTTAAGAGATTTCCCCCCATTCCCCCATGTATTACTACTACCCCCCCCCCCCCCTCCCCCATTTCTGTCTTAGACAATTATTTTGTAGGAAGAGCAGAACAGAATCTTCCTCACAAACCAGTAAGGACAATACTGCAAAAACGTCTTGAAATGTCCGTACAAAAAAATGTTAAATGGAGTCTTTTAGTAATTATTTTTACACGTGATATTTCGTCAAGAAAGGCATACACCAATATTTGTTGGAAAAAAGGCAAGCCATAGATAAGCAACCTTGTATGCAAAGATTTGTTGCTATGTAGACACGTTGCTATGGAAGAGGCTGGCAGCAGAGTACAGCACCTCTGCTGCGAGCCTTCCCGATGTCACCACAAGGAGGAGCTCTATCCCCCTTCAGTGCACACACTGTATTTCTTCACTATTCCAAGGAGAATTATCACAGAAAATCAGAATAGATGGATATCAGTAATGCCAGGGACTATTTTGGAACAAATTTTCATAGTATTTGGCATCTATTGGACTCCAAATACTGGTATGGATACCAAGTAACTAGCAAAATCGCGTTGTTGTTGTGGAAAGGAGCGAGAGAAAGAGAGAGAGAGAGAGTGAGAGAAACAGCTGTCACAACCATTTGAAATACTCCCTCTGGAATATGAGATTGCTTCCCATTGCCTTGTAATGTGAATGATTCACACAAAAAATTATGAAACCACACATTTGGATCGGGGCACGATCTTCTAGAGAGACATTCCTCCCAATAGCAATGAAATGAAAATTAAGGTGATCAGTTCATCTTGAAGAACTCATTTGCACTAACCTTTCCTGCTAAGGGTGACTGAACTCAATACCATGCCAGAAAATGCTCCCAATACCATCACCTGAAGGACATCTCACTGTCAGAATCAAGTGTCCAGATCTGTAGATTTGTTTACATATTCCACAGTACGCATGTAGTCATAAATTTATTAAAACCATTGTGATGGATGGCCACATCACATTTCTCCTGTGATTAACTATCCATTGTGATCTTCACACTTGTGTACAAAAGTGCATCGCCAGGTGTAATGAGCGGTTCGTATACTGAAACCTCACAATGCCAACCTTCTCCATTGAGTTTGTACCTTCTGGTCGTTTAGGACACTACCTTCTCACATCCTAGATAGAAATTTGCAGTCAGAACATAGCAGATATTTGGAGTTGCTCACCAGTTTAGGCTGAAGCTCAAACTGCCGTGAGGAAATTCTCATCCAGGAGTTTGAGGGTCCAACCGCAGCTACCCTTTATTTATGATCCATAGCAACATCACCATCAGATACTGCCTCTTACTGAACCAAAATATAACCCAGCAATTATTATCTAACAATTTTATCCATAGTCATGGGCAACAGGCCTGATAGCCCTGCTCATGACCTTGAGCATGCTTGAATGATTACCACTTAATTACCTCAGGAACCACACTTTTGCGGAGGCACCTGATTTCAGTACTTTTGCTTTGTTTCAGCTAGCAGTTTAGTATCTATTGTTTTTCACATATGTGGTATGTTCCCCGTCTTTTTCCTGTGGTCTAAACAGAAAACAATCATTCAAAATTCCATTTTATCAGCAACAATATGTACCACATTCCCACAGGAATTTGAATTTTTGACCTTTGCTGGTTATAGAGATGCAAAATAGTGGCAGGTCGAATTCTGCTAGATCAAGGCAATCAGGGACATGCTTAATGCTTAGGATTACGTTGCTGAAAAGCTGTTTTTTTCTTTGCTTTAATTTTGTTTTCAATCTGCTGTTTTAATGAATTTTTTTTTTTTTATCGAAGTCACTGTAAAGAAAAAGTTCCCTCATCTTTCTCAGACAGCTTGTCAGTTTGTGCAGTCACCCAACTTGCTAAAGCAAAGACTCCAAGTCAGATAATTCACAATCTTCCTATACCTGTCAATTCTGTTTAACCCAGGGGGTATCGCACAGCATTAACACTAAGGAGAGAAAAGAAACACGCTTACGTAAACCTCCGGCTGATCTCAGCATTCAAGCCAGGTGCATAAGCCCATTTAACCAGCCCTGGATTTCCGAAGTTCAGCAAACATTTTTATCCATTATGAATATTTCAAGGTAATCTCTAGGTGAGTTGACAGTATTAACAGAAATTATTCAAACGCGACTGATTACTTGGGATTGTTGTGGATTTTCCTCTGGCAGTGAATGTGGTATTATACAAAGATATGGATTACTCTGCTACGTAGTTGGTGTAAACACCACACCGGTGTTGGTATTGTGAGCTGACAGCTGTGTGTACAACAGTTCATTCCTTCACCCCTGGTGAAGATTCCAGCTAAGCCCCAATGTAGCAGGAAAACACAATGGCAAGAGAAATAACCAGACAAAAGCTCCAGCCGCAGAACTTCAGATTTATCTTAATGCCTTTCTGCTCCTTTCCTGCTTCGATAGAACATCTGTCGTGCAGTCCCACTGATTTGGCATTTATTTTGGACAAACAACACAATTTTATTGCACATTTATCTGGGAGAATAAACAAAAAAGTCCATGAATACCAAAACAAATTAATACATTTTATAATATAATAAAGTATTTGGTCGCAGTAGTTCTCTGCTTTCAGACAGAACTTTCGCCGCTCCACACAGAGCCTTTCTTCAGAATGAATTAAGGTAGTTCTTCAGAAAACCGCCCAAGGCCACCACTCTTTATCACCACTTTCTTCCGAAAAAAGATTAGAGGTCAGCATTTTCAGTTTGAGTCATGAGCAAAATTCTTGAACCAACATATTGGACAAATCTAATCGTAAGACAACACGTTTACTTACAAATTCCTGCCAATCATTGTTTATCTTAGGGATGATCCGTTCCTCCTTAAATGTATTGTGTTTCCTCAACCGTCACCCATCTCAGCCATCCAGATGACCCAAAGTTACAGCTGTCAGCAAAAGATGGTAAAATGCTCTGCTGATCACTCAACATCACCATGAGGGCAACCTCCACGGTCTCATCATTAAAGCCCAACTGTCTGAAACAGATGCATTCATTCACTTTGAGACCATCTAATATATGCAATTTATAGGGAGATGCTCCTTGGCTGTTCGCAGAACACAGGTAGTATATGCTGTCCCAGGTGAAGCTGAATTCTCAATAGTACAGCATTTGTAGCCTTGCAATGTGATTTTTACCCCCACTGGTGTGCAGGGATCTTGCCATTGGTCAGGCACTGTCTTGGTACCCCACATCAGATATTTCCTGAGTGAAAGATAGGGGCACCCGTTTACATAATGTGCAATTCATTTTTCATGCATCCTCATATCTACCCCAGTAAGGACCCCTGCCCTGTTCTTTGTTTTGCCTTCAGATATAATGTATACCTTCATGACATCATAAAATGTCAGCTGTGCATATCTGCCCTGTCCAAGCACACATCTCCCTGACCTCTCCACGGTGTCACTGGGCACAGGGGCTAATTGGGATAAAAGACCTTGAGACAGCTGACTGGCTCCACAGATCTGCAAAATGCTGCAAGATGCCAATTCATAAAGGCTGCCATGTGTGACAATGGGGGTTGCTGGCACTATATTCAGTGCATTGGGTTGTTCTTCTACACTATAGCATGCGGGCTGGGTTCCTATGTGTAAAAAGATGCATTGGCAATTTGGCATGAAAATTTAATCGGAATCTTCATTTGTTTGGCACAGAAAAGATTCCCTGGAGAGTAATTAGGTAGGTGGGCGGAAATTTTTGAGTTTAAAAATATTGGCCAAAATGGAATGTTTCCTCAGTAAACTCATAGGTTTAAATGGACTTCAGTGGAAAATAAACTTAATAAACTGTAATATCACTGGTAATCTCTGGAGCTTGCGGGCCTCCAAAAGAACGACTCCTGTATATGAGCGGGCAGCTCACCTGCTCATCTGAGAGAATGCCTTTCAACCCTTGTGATGCTTACGTCCTCACCAGCTTTTTCGCTGTGGGTAGCGTGACCTGGGTCGCAAGGTTACCGCCTCAAACACACCGCCGAGGTGACCTGGGCAGAGGCGATGCAGATTTTCCTGAAAATAGAGGAGCATGTGTTCTCTCATGAATTATGCATTGTAGGTTGCGGTATCGGATATGCTCTGTAAGACATTTCATACAAGGACAACACCTTTTTCAGAGCAATATGATGTTTAGAAGCTAATCACATTAAATTATAATGTCTGTGGGCTCAGGCAAAATTATGCAGATGCATTGTAAATTATGCCAGTATGCAGTTTGATTTTCTGACTCTCAATCAACCCTTGGATGAAATACCCTAGTGGTTTAAAATGTTACTGCAGCCATTTGATCCTTAAAAAGAATGACTTTACACTACCAACATAACAGTCACTATTGTAACATGGCAATAGAGAGAATTCTAGGAAAAAAGAAAGAAGTACAGCTTTATTTAAGTCAGCATATGTGACCAATTACCTAATCACATCAAAAATTATAAACTGTTGTGACAACAGACTATTTTATACTCAGCCGTTCATAAACAAAAATAGTATTCCTCCAGGAGAGCTCTGTTCACACTAGAAGCAAGATTCCTTGCCTACACTGTTATAAATTGACTGAATTTAACAGTTAATGTCATGGTTTGGTCCTGCTGGCAGAAGGCAATAAGATGGCGGGCACTGGGGCCATGTACCCAAACCAAACAGAAGGGACTCAAATGCACAGGCTGAGTAAAAATATAAATTAATATTTAATCTAAAACAAAAATGAGGAGAGCAGCAGCAAAACAGGGCTCCATTCACAAAGAGTAAAAACAGAATAAAAACAGAATGCAGCTGCACTCCATGTTTGGGAGTGCAGCTCTTTTATACTCTTAATAGCACCTCCACCTCAGCCAGCAGCAGCTGTGGCTTGTTGAGGTGGAGGTGCAAACAGCAGGAGGGGGGAGGGCCTGCAATGCAGGACCATCACAGTTAAATTAATGTATTGGGCTCTAAATCCATAGACCAGACGCAGGTGTTGCGAATGGGGGAGCACCGCGCCAACAGGGTGTATCCAGGCGTATTTTGCAATTTTGTGCCTGGTGCAGACCAGCGCAAGTACTCTTCTGCCCCGCCTTTGCCCCTCCTGCTGGCACAAGTGGCAAAGAAGGAGGAGATAAGGCTTAAGTGGGTTTAACACAGCTGAGTCAAATCTTCACCAATCAAATGAGCTCCTCTCCTCACCTTTAAAATTGGAATAAAATTGGCTCTGTCCCATATCTGCGTGATGCGTTAATGTTGCATTTTACTTTTGTGATTCTGGCATGTTTTCTGCTCTGCTTACATCTATATTAGGCATTACCAATATGAGTTAACTGGCCAGCTAGGGAATTCGCGAATTATTACCATTAGCGAACTTGAATGGAATTTCAAAACGTAACTACGTCAGATCATTCAAACTTTTGAAGTTGGAATGAAATATGACGGTTGCTCATTTATTTCTTCTGCCTGCATCATTGGGAAGAGAAACGATGGATAGCGTCTTCCTATTATTACACCTGGTTGCTGCTTAAAATTTTGGGATTAACATGCCTGGACAACAAGATACGTTACATTACGTCACATACGTCAGATACGTCACATTTTCAATATGTGATCTTAACTCAGTACAAGATCATAGCAAACAGGCTGTATTCCTTTCCCCCACTAAAAACGATAAAACCTAAGTGACAATAATAGTATTAAGCCGCTTGCACACTGGACGCGAAACGAATTTTTCGCATGACAGATTATATTCAAAGTCAATGCAAAGATCTTTACATTGACTTTGAATGTAATCAGTCGTGCGAAATATTTGTTTCGTGCCTGGTGTGAAAGCAGCTGAAAGGCACATACCCTACAGACGCACACATCTCTCTCTCTAATCTAACATCAGGACAATCAATTTAGATACTTTAACTTATGTGCTGATTCAGATAGTTACATTAAATAGTGGTTGCTGTAATTATTTATTGCATTGAAATGAGCCTGACATTCTGGAAACCTGCCTGTGAGGTTTTCGGTGACGTGTGCGCACTGTGCGCCGGTCAGCCAAATTACCACTGCGCAGAAAGTAAACCATGTTGGAGGTGGCGAGCTTACTGCGCAACTTCAGTGGAGACTTTTGCTACGAAATTGTCACTGCGGCTTGATGAATGTGTGACACCTCCCCCTACTACGCCGCCACACCCATCTCGGCGCACGTCCGTCTACCAAATTGCCAAAGTGGCTGCGTACAGTGTTGCACCGCATGAAATTACCACTGCGTGTGCTGCACCAGATGAAACTACCACTGCGCGGGCTGCATTACGCTACGCCACACCGTGCCACCCTGCGCTGTGCTAAGAAATTAGAGCCCATTGTCTCCTTGTTACTGTAACTAAGTAGAGTCCATACACGGAACCTCTGTTATAAACTGATTGTGAAATTATAGTTAAAATAACTGACCAAAAAAAAAAAAAAGTCTGTTAAGGAGAGGTCAGGTGGACACCAGACGCAGGATCCAAAGGGCTTATTTAAACACAACACGAGGGAAAAGATGGCAGACAGGCCAGAAACAAAACACCGTGCACATGCACTGCACAGCCGGGAGAACTAAGGTACACTACCCAAGGCAGGGGTAGTCCCTTGAGTAGTCCCTCCTAGAGTGGCTAGACAAACAAACAAAAACTGAAACTAACAGGAACACTGGGAGACTTAGACAAAGGGCAGACAAGACGTGGGCGCAGCAACACACGAGGCTCAGGAAAACCAAAGGAGAAACTCAGGAAACACAACAAAGTCCCGTCTGACGGTCTCTTCATCTTCCCCACTGGTATACACATGGGAGGAGGCGGGGATACGGAAGGCAATCTGAGGTAGAAACCGAAACACATGGGATTACTGTACAAATTAACGAGGACCAGGTTAACAATGATGACTCGAGACAAGACGCTGAGACAGTCCATCAAACTAGACCATTTAAACTGAGGTAATCTATACGTGACGAGTAAAAAGCACCACTAGAACAGCAAAAGGAAAGTATAGCTTGAAACGCAGTTAATCAGGGAAAGCTTAGGAAGGAATTTACAAAAGCTAGAAACACTCACACTCGCTAATGAGTTAATTAGGTTAATACTATGTGACAAAATATATACACACACCCTTAAATAAGTGCTGGTTAGTACGGTAAGTAATGACCCTATCAGAGAATGCATTCACTCAGAGTTTTGTGAGACCCAGAATTACGCACAGGTGGAAGCAAGGAATGAAATACCGAAGCCGAAACCGAAAGAGGGAACGTGATTGGACAACGAGACTCAGGTATGCTGAAGGCTGTCACACGACATCACAGGACTCAGGGCAAGAGTGAGTTGATGGTCAGACCACGGGACTGGAGCTGAAAAGCAAAATCAAGAGGCACGGGGGGGAAAACGTACAAGTGCAAGAGGCAGAACCATGACAGAGTCAGTTAAAATAACTGGCAAAAAAGGTGCCAGTTTATAACAGTGAGGGTTCTAGGCAGTTGAATTTTGCCATATCATCAGAAGAACAGAACATGACAAAAGCATTATTCGGCCAGCGTTTTTTCTGCAGGAAGCAAAGCTCGGAGGGGTTGGCTGGTGTATGGTCCACTTTGGTGCAGATCTCTGGTGGTGAATGAAAGTTAGCTGTGTGATGCCAGGCTTAAGCAGTGAACGATTCAAGTAATCTCCTGAGATTTGTCTGTGTCTCTAGTTTTCTTGTTCTTTGCCTGCTTAGTTCAGTGTTTCCCAACCCTGTTCCTGGAGTACCTCTGCCCTGCATATTTCAGATGTCTCCTTGTAACACACCCAGATCAGGTCATTAGGCACTCCACTCCAATTTTAAAGCTGATCAGCTTAATCAGGTGTGTTGAATTAGGGAGACCTATAAAATGTGCCTGACAGGGGTACTGCAGGAGCAGGGTTGGGCCTCACTGATTTAACACACCTGATTCAGCTGATCAGCTCATTAGTGGAGTACCTAATGACCTAATCTGGGTGTGTTAAATCAAGGAGACATCTGAAATATGAATACTCGAGTCGTGCCAGTGCGCAAACTAGTCGTAAACTGGAGTGAAGTGTGCGTAAACCCGTCGTGACTGCGTGCCATGTCACGACAAAATTTTGGTCACGACAAAATTTCGCGACCGGGTCGTGAACTATGCCCAAACTGTTTGTGAACTCGTCGTGACCTCGTCGAGACGATGCGGGAGGATGCGTGCCAGTGCGCGCCATGCCACGACTGTCACAAACAGCTCACGTCGAGTTCACGAGTAGTTCACGACATGATAACGAATTGGTGCGCGTCGCAGCGTGGCCGTGCCTTCCCACTGACACAGTCACGTGTACTTCATGCATTGATGGCACAAGCAGTTCACGACTAGTTTACGCACTTCACGAACAGTTTGCGCATGGCACGAGCAGTTCACGACTACTGCGCGACAGTAGCGCTCGCTTCGGTGCGGGGGTATATATAGGGCTTCCTGGACACTGCTCGCCATTCCAGAGATCGCCAGCGAAGAGACAACTTATATCACAGAGACAACATGCCAAGTATAGGCATCTTCTCTTCTCTGCAATGATTGTGTCTCTGGAATTCAGCATGTTGTCTCTTCCGCAGCCAATCCAAAAATGACCAGGGGTTGGGGAGGCCCCCTTTTTATATGGCGTGCCCAAGTCGGCACGACACAGTCCGAATTGCGCAAACTCCTCGTGCCAATGCGGGAAGTGCGTAAACTATGCGCAAACTATGCGCAACCTATGCGAGAACTTGTCGTGCCAGTTCGTGTCAATGTGGACACTGATGGGCACGCATTCGTGAACTATTCGTGAACTAGCCGTGAACAGTGCGGGAGCCTCCCAGTCCGTGCCCCAAAATGGCAAGACTTGCCACGACAAAATCGTGGCCAAAAGTCATGCAAGTGTCAGCCTTGCATTAGTTTACCGATTGGAAATCAGCGGGTTTCGCTGCTCAGGAGAGCTGCGTTAAGAGTTGTTCCCACCAGTTGCTACAGCTGATTTGTGAGACTGCGACCAGTGGCGCTAGCTACACGATGAATTACCATTCGAACAACTCACTAACGTAGTAACCAGAGGCCTTTACGACAAAGGAGAACACTGTGCAATCAGTGATCTGATCAAGGATATGTTTTTTTTTAATACAAGTGCTGCTTTTAAGTAATAGTTACTGTGACATTTAAAGACATACACTGAACAAAAATATAAACGCAACACTCCTTATTGTGAGAAATATGACCATGTTCAGAGGCTCATTGAGCGTTGACGGATTGTATGACCATATTGCAATACATTTGGATCAATGCTTTAAAAAGACAAACAAGAAACTTGCGATGGCGTGGTGATAAAGGGGATGGGGTCTATTGTCCAAATTTCTCAAATCAACATCGGGCATGTCCACCTTTAGCCTGCTGCATTGCTACACATCTCTGCTGTGTGGACTGTAACAAATGGTCAATAGTGACTTGGTGAACATGTTCCCACTTCTCTTCAAGAGCTGTGTGGAGTTGGCGGCTATTGGCTGAAAATGGGAACCAATGACGCACTTGTTGCTTGTGGACATCCCAAAGATCCTGGAAGGGTGACGAATCTGAGGAATAAGCCAGCCATTCAAGCACACAAATGTTTTCAGGCTCAAGGAATTCTGTGCATACACAGGTGACTTGGGTCTGGCATGGTCATGCTGGATGGTTATTGTTTTGATGGATGAATGGTAGGACGATAGGCAGCAGCATCTCATCGTGAAATCACACTGCATTCAACTTGCTGTTCATCAATGGCAGTTGGGTGCAATGTCCTTGGAATATTCCCACTCAAACCAGCATTCCACCACCATGTGCCACGCTGTGCACCACAATGATGTCAGCATAACAATTCTCCGTCCATCCGCTCTGTGAGGTTCGAAACGTGACTTTTCTGTAAAGAAAACAGTCCTCCATTGTGCCATTGGCCATCCAACTTGTCTATTCACTCACTGTCGAACCAATTTTTTTTTTCGAGGTGAGGAGAGGTCCAATCCACAAAGGGCAAAAGACGTAAAGAGATGGACTTCCTGGAGATTATTTTTCATGGTTTCAGCAAAAATGGGGTGATGATGGGGACCAGCTGTCTCATCTACAGTGGGAGTTACTGGTCTCAGACGATCACAGAGATAAAGAGTCCAAATATGGCGGATTTGGGTGGGGGTTGTCACACACGGTCCTCATGCATGCGGGCGGTCTGCTGTCTTGCCTCATTCCTCAAAAGGTGTTTTTTGCGACTCATTGTTAAAACTTGGACATTTAGAGCCTTTTCAACATACCTGAGAAACATTCCTGCATTGAGCGTGCCAATGGTACGCTCACTGATGGATCGAGTCATTTATGGCATTTTGAGCAATGGCAGATCTGGGACTTTTGGAGTGGGCTTTTATTGACCAGAGTACAGGATGTACTTTCAATAGCTCTGGATCATGCCCCACCTGTCTGACAGGCCAATTTTGACAAAGGGCATGAACTTGACAATGATATGGAGAAGGTGACTGAAATGCACACTGACCAGTGGCAACCAATCTTGGTCACATAAATAAACCCAACTAAGTCAACCTCAGAAATAATTACGTGTAATATTGAAATGACTAAACTGTTGCATTTATATTTTTGTTCAGTATACAAGCAGTTTACATCAGGTCTATAGATGAACAACGGAAAGAAATTCCACTGAGCTACAATGCCCTTCGATGGTCGTGTCTGTAAATGGGGCTGGTCAAGCGGTAACAGACAGACAGTTCCACTACTTCTTAAGGTCTAATTGGAGAAATAATTACAACAGAACAAAAAGCTATACATCATATGAAAGGTATTAATGCCGTTTAAAACAATATCCAAAAAATAGATTTTGGAAAAAAAAATTCATGTTGATCTTTACCAAAAACCTCCTAGTAACGAACGGAGACAAAATTAGTGTCAACTTTTTTGTGTTTTCTTAAGATATCCTAAATGTGTGGTTCCCATCCACCAAACTTAACCAAATTTCTTCAGGATATCCTAAATATTGTCTTTTTTGATGTCCTAGAATATGATAGGGCTACAGGTAACTTAAGTTATATTTTAGGGTCAGAGTTTTAAAAGTAGGAATGTAACGGACAGACATTTATTATTTGGTAACGGACGGACAATAACAAGTTAATGTTTTGTTCATCTATTTATTCAGTGTAAATCATGCAAGATACATATATATTTACAATTCAAATATGCTATAAGTAATTAACAATCAATACAGTATACATATAAGCACTGTTTGTGATAGGTTTGGGTGATGACAGAATCACTTGTAAAAGTCACAGACAAGTTACTTGACCAAGTCACAGACAAGTTTCCAGTCTGACTTACTAAGCTTGAGGGACTGCCCTCTGCTGGATGATGAACGCATAGGAGCTTCAACCTCAATGAGAACAGCATCCAGGCTGATGGTATCCTAATCTTCCAACTACTAGGTGGTTAACTCAGGAACAACTCAGAATGAATGATGCTGTTGACTGAAATCACTGCCTTATATAGTGGCCCTAATTTGTCACGCCTTTCTTCAAAGGGGAAGTGTGAGTCTATGATGAGTCATTCACACCTTCTGAAGTGTGCTCATCACTCAGAGGTGTCATGCAGGTCACTCTCAGCTGACTGGTATATCTGCCAGGATTAACACTTCACACATCAAGAAAAAGAGTGTCTTTGATATGAATGCTTGAGCAACACCTATAATCATATTTAAGAATAATGAAATAACAAGAGACTGTATAGTCAGTTGATCAAAGCAGCTTTCAGTTCTTTGAAATGAATTCACTATCTATTGTTATCACCCCTCAGAAAGCTAACAAACATAAAAAAATCAATTAAAATACGAACAATATAAATAGAATTTTTTTTTATTTTATTTGAAATGAAAAAGTTGTTGATTAATGCAATTTTTATAGAAAAGTATCTGATTTAATGTCTAATCATAAAGCTAACTCTTATTTCAGGGAGTATCGATGGTAACAGAAGGACAATATTTGATGGATCAATATTTGCAAGAAAAATAATGAATTTCCAAAAAATGATAACAGGATATTAAAATAGGTAAAAATAAATTTTTTGGGTACAGATGCGGCAAAAATAAAATCAGTTCTGGAAACTAGAGGTAATAACCTTTCTAAAAATATAAGGTATGAAGAGTTCAGAAGAAATTTATTTTTCATGACAGATGAAGATGATAACAGGCCTTTGACCAGGCTCAAATGTGAGCACTCAGGCACAGAGAACTGCAATCAATTAATTTTGTTGAATTTTAACCTGAAAAAATAGATTCCATGAGTAAATGTTTTAACAGGTCTGCTACATAAATGCTAATGCATTGCTCAAGAAATCCTCCTGATCACGAAGTTAAAGGATAAGATCGCTATAAGATCCAGTATTTAACTCTCCAATGAGGGAGATGAGTCGATAGACTGTCAGTTTCATCAGTGCATGTGATGCACAGGCTCAGATGTCTTGTAAAGAGAGAGCTGCTGAATTAAAACAGAGTGTAATTAAACAGACTCTGCATTAGGAAGAGCATTTCCATTCTGTACACATTACTGGGCTCTTCCCCAGAATATGTCATATTATATGCTGCTACACCAGGTTTCAATTTCACAATCACAGGGTTGAATATGCAGCACAGTCGTGGGTATAACCTTTAAAAATGAAAAGGTATGAATCATTTTTTAAATTAAAAAATCAGATAATAACATTGAGTTTCATTTGTTAGGTTTAAAGAAATATCATTGTAATTGCCAGGTGCAAATGAAGCAGTAAGTGAAACAAATTTGCCGCCTTTAAAAAGTGTACTGTTGTTTGGCTTTTGGATGCTGATAATTTTTTAACTTACGCTGTATAGAATTTACAAATGTGAATGTGGATTTACAATTGACCAATCCAAAATGTGTATGAAACTCGCCAGGGTTAAACTTCTACAATCAAGACTGGAATAGCATTTAACAGGCTGTTTTTGATTCAAATCAAATAGGGTACCCTCTCATTCATAACTTCAATAACTTTACCTTTGAAGTCTAACCAACGGCACTGATTGCAATGAACAGGCTGAAGAAAATTTCGGATAAACATTTTAAATGTCAGTCATATTGATTTCTGCTGCCGACAAATAATTCTCTGTGGCCAAGCCTGTCTCAGGCTCAGCTGTCCTGAACCAGGACAGTTCAACGGAGAACACGTAATCGCAGGTAAGCTGGCAGGCAATTACTACAATTACATAACGTTTGATCAAATTCTTCGAAAATTGATATTGCAGCACTTCAAAGAGAATGAAACATGCGGAGTGGTTCTACTCAGTAGAGAACCACAAAGTCTATCGTTCAAAACAGACATCCGCAGAATGAAAAATGCATTAATATAGTCACATTTCGCCCAGTTATAACATTATATCTCAATACCTATTTCACAGATTTTATGCAGCTGTACAGTACTTGTTTATTTGTATCAAAGGTTTGAATAATTTTGGAGGACGCTGCCCCTATCACTTCATTGGTGAAATTGAGAGGAAAAAAAAGCCTGTAATGTCTCAGTGGACAGCTCTGTTTCTATATTAGCCACCATTAAGCTGCTTTCACACCGGACGCAAAACAAATTTTTCGCACGACAGATAACATTCAAAGTCAATGCATGTATTCACGCCTTTGCATTGACTTTGAATGTAATCTGTCGTGCAAAGAATTTGAATCATGGAGTTACAAAAGGGCCCAACTCCAAGATTTTTGAGAAATCCAGGTTATCTGCCTATCTTGTACATTGAGTTAAGACCTATGAAAATGGATTGAAGAAAGGCCCAACACCAGTGCATAAAGCTGTTAACTGAGGTGAGTTCTGTTAAATAAACCTCTGTTTGGCCTTAACACGTTAAACTTGGCTGTGCAAACAGAAAAAATGCTCCCCTGATAAAAAATACCTTGGTGGAGTTGGGCCCTTTTGTATCTCCATGATTAATTTGTTTCGCATCCAGTGTAAAAGCGGCTTCAGGTTGGCTGACACACTGGTTGAGCCGTCTACTGTCCAGAAGTCTCCAGGCTGTATGTCCTTTTTGCAATCACATTAATTAGATGACACTCCAAAGCAACTGATTTGCCCTTTAGACATATGGGCCTGGTCAAGGGGAAGTGAACATTTGTCCGTCCGTTACCAAGTTTATTTTGCTCATTATGTGTATTGCACACGATAGCAGATTAGGGAAATTATTAAGCAAGGCCAACTTACTGAATTGAAACAAAAAGCATACCATAAATGATGTACATTGTTAAGTAACAGTGTCCGTCCGTTATTTCCCTTTGACCGGCCCCATATCTTAGTTACAAACATAATATCTTGGCAGGTTGAGTGGTCGCCAGAACAGTGTACAGGTGTTTCTGATGGTTCTGTTCCTTAATTTGACAGTTTTTGAGACATACACGCTGTCAACTCACTGAAAGTTTTTGGATTCCACTAACTGCATAACTTGGAGTTGAGGGAGAGAAGTGTCAGGTGTGAGAAGTGGCTTCCACATTTCTTTTGGCTGTTTCCTGACATGTTTCATATCCTCTGATAAGGTACTCTCCCAATCGAACTCAATGTAATTCTGCTCTTTTATTGGAGGCATTCTAGGTACAGTTCAACAAAGGAGCAAGCAGCAGTGCAATAATGATTTCAGTTATGACACTTGTATATTCTGTATAATTTAAGTTTTTGCTGCATTCCAGCCTAGTTTTCGCCCATTTTTCTGGGTCGCCATTCCTTAAGTTCACCCATCCCTTATCTAAACTGCTTAATTCCTGGTTGGGGGGGGGTGTTCTGGATTCTAGGCCCAGCACACAATAGCTAAGCGGCTGGAACACACCTTAGACAGTCTGCCGATCCATGGCAAAGATCACACTCACCATTCAGTCACACTCGCACTTACAGACACTTCAGAGTCCCATTGTGTTTGGAACCAGGAGAACCCACAGGAACCCTTGTCAAAACCAGGAGAACATGCAAACTCCACAGGGACAGACACCTGACCGGATTCAAACTCACAGCCCTCTAGAGAGGTAACGATGCAACAGAACAACAATCCTGTCAAAACTGTCCACTGAAACACAACAGACATATTTTGTCTCATTTTACTTAATTTGCTCCATTGACAATCACAGCCGAGCCTTTGACAGCAATATGTGGAGTGTGATATAATACTATTCACATGACTGATAAACGGGCAAATACTGAGGGGCAGTACGAAACAAGTGAAATTGATGATGGGATAATGAGATCTGGATATCAGATTATGTGGATGCACTGTGCTGACCCATTCCATATAGATCACCAAAATGGAATATATCTCCTTATCTATAGCATATTACTCATCATAACAGCTTTAGGCCTTTGCCACGATGGCATGTAGTTTTTACCTTTCTACATATGTCTCCTAACCTACACCACTTACCACTGCAACAACTAATAAAATTCACTCGTCATTATAACGGCAAAGGTAACTATTCACTTCATATACCTCACACTTCTGTAGCTCCCAACCTTTACCATTTTACCCCTGTATCTCCTCAGTGAAAACAGCCAGTACTGCTATCTAGAGGGATTGGTATTATATCACATTATTTTAACTGTAAAATAGTTTTGCACTAACATTCGCATTACAGAATTATTAACTAGGAATATCTAAGTTGAGATGATACTGCATTGCCACATGGTAAATTATTTGAGAACTTGACAGTAAACATCCATTTACTGGCTTGCTTTCAGTTCAAAAGATTTAGTTTGCAGAGGTCCAAAAGTCTAATTAGGACAAGATAAAGGTGCGCGCTGCTCCAATGAAATGATGGTCTAATCGTGGCGCACCAATTAGAGCAAGCAAATAAAAAAAAAAAATAGGGTAGTATTATGGTAGTATGTTCTTCATAGTATGAAGAACAGAAACAGCTCGAAGAAGACTGAGGGGTAAATTCAGTCATGTTAATACTCTGGATATCATGGCCTATGCTGCAGTGCTGATGGTGGCTAACTGCTCCGCATTTTACCCCATGAGACTGATCAGCTCACTTGGTTACTTCAGTTTGATCAATTAAATATAGACCTATAGGCCAAAATTCTCTAAAGCTAAGAAAATGTAGTATCTCTTCATTGATTGCCTCTGTGCAGGTAAAAACCTGAAACATAATTCCAATTTTGGAATATATCCAAACCTTTTAGCACCACTGCAGATGTTCTATTGTTCAATATTCCACTGGGCAAGGGTGGTCAGATGTTAAAACATCACCAAAGTCTTGTTCCAGGGGAGAAAATGTGAAAAAAGTGACTGGTACTACATGGGCAAAATATTGAATCCACCCTGTCTCTACTACCTTATGGCCACTAGTCTGCATCATATGAATGCTAAATATTGCTAAATGAGTGTTTCTTTCAAGCCACTCTCTTTTGTTTACCATTAGTCATGGTAGAATGTTTCCTTGGGGCACAAAAAAAATTATTCACTTGATAAGCATAAGATTGCTACTTTATAGTTTGTTACTAACAACCACTGTAAAATTATTGCTTTTCCGATTGGAGTTATTTCGTTCAAAATAGCTTTCATTTTCAGCTCGAGAAGCCTAAAACAACTGGGTGTAAATATTAAAGAAAAATAGTGGGTTTATCCAAAAAAGCTATTTTCTAGTGTGAGCCATTCCCCATTATTAATGCGTTGATATTATTTTGTAGTTGCTCAAGGTTTCTTAGCACAGGAAGACTACAGGAAGTGCCGGGGCCCCATATCAAGCAAATAGGTCTAGCCCTCTCTTCTGGGTGCAATGCATCCAAATCAGGCCCGTTGGACTCCTGACCCCAGTCCCATGGGCAAAATCAGGATTCAGAGCATGGAGCTTGTCACTGGAATGAGAGCAAATGGTTCCCTCTACGCTCAAATACCTAGTGAGCCATGACCTTCATCTTTAAAAGATTAAGAAAAATGTGTGTGCAATACTGTGCATACATTATCCTTCGAATGAGCGTTTAGTGCTGAGCTATTCTTTGGGAGAGCAACGTGCTGCTGATTGCTGCCATCCCACACTGCGGCCCAAGGAACAAGGTATTATACAGTGGCTCGGTCAAATGACAGTGCATTCCATTACAGTCATTTAGACTGATCCAGAGTCACTTACAGCACAAGAAAAAATCTGCGCCTCTACCAGAGTGATATAAGCAGCAGTGCCTGTAATACTCATATGTAACTCAGTGATTAGTGTGCAAGTCAGCTAGAACCTTGAGTATTACCCACTTATCCAACTGGGCATTTTGTGTACACAAACATTGCTTTGCAGAATACAACAGTTATTTAGCAGACGCTTTTATCCAAAGCAACTTGCAATTAATTTGACTGACCTGTGGCTAATGCCCTCTAGAACAATATGAGGTTTAAAGCCTCACTCAAGGGCTTAACAGTAGGAAGAGGTGGAAAGTCCAGCAATAAAAAGTCAGTCCTCCCCTTCCTTGCTTCCACCCAGTAATGGAACCAGCTTATTTAATTAGTTCTACCTCTTGGTTGGACACAGGTGCCAATGGGGAATGTCTGGTGGTACAAACACAATATTGTATCTGAATGCGGATTGTAGCAACAATGGGGCTTGGACCACCACCATTCAAGGTCCCAGACTAGCGTCTTAGGCTAAATGTAGGCTGCCCCTGCAAACGTTTCAAGACTGGTGACAAGTCCAAAGAAAAAATGTGACATTTAGAGCTAACATTCATGACACTGGCAGGGGTCCGTTATTGAACTTCCAATAAGATCCCATTTCGATAAACGAGGACGACTAAGGATTGGTCACTGAGGTCAATCATTCAGGGAGATTGGATTTCTTGTTTTGTTTCTCTGCTCTTGGGTCTATTCACAGTCCATGCTGAGCCTTATGTTTTCCAAACAGTGGCTGCCCACTGCTGGAATTGAGATTAAATGGAAAAAGAAGTGAGAAATAGGGCCTGTGTACAGGCCCTCTGAGAGAGGAGAGGATAAAGTGTGGCAGCTCCTATTCTGCAGTTTCTGTTATTTTTATGGTGTAGATCTAAAGGTTCATGCAAGCGCAGATTCACTCTCGTAAGGCATTATGAATCATAGAACTTGATGTGAAGTGCCTCAGTGGCAGATAGACCCATATTGCCACACCATGTAAAAAGACTAATGTAGACTATCCAAATCCAGCTGAGCTGTAATTCATCTTGAAGCCATCCCAGCTAATAGTTCTACAAGCATAAAATAATAGGAGGTAGCATTTGCTTGGATGCCAGCAGTCACTGCAGTGCAACCCTAGCCATATTACTAACCCTAACACTTATCTAAAACAGAAATAGCACAAATAATGTGTTACACAACACAAACCAGCAACACAGTGCAAATGAAAGGCTGTTACTGGGCGATTCGGAAAATGTGTGGGTGTAAAATGACACACTAGGAAGCGAATGCCGAACAGACATTGTTTGGCCGTCAAAGCGCATGCCAAAACGTGCTTCTGCAAACAAAGACATGCCTTTGATGCACAAAATGTTTCAAATGATTTTTATCTGTAAAAAGACAAGTGCTGCTGCCAGCTGGTCACAATGCCAGCACTCCCTGGTACTACCCACCTGTTCTTTCCTCCTCTCACCTGTTCATACCTCCTCTCACTTAGTCATGGACATCCCCGCTGCCACTTTGAAAACTACGCTTCAAAAGATCAGCCACCCCTTAAACCTGCTGTTAGTAAGTCCATGCCTGTCGTTTTCAAAGAATGCCTTCAGTTATTGATATCCTCTCATTCAAGTGTCAGAATGGTCAGAATGCTGGCTCTTGAACAACTCTTCAGGGATACCAGTGCTGAAAGGAGAATGACTACCCATTCATCCAGATTGCCAACAAACACTTCCTGTGTGCCAGTCACTGGTCCAAAGTTCCTCATATTTGGCAAGCAAGGTAATGTTTGTTTCAGGGATTTCAACTTAAGTATGGCCCTCAACACATAACCTTTTACACCTTTTTACCTTTTTACTTGTATATGCTATGTCTCATGTAATCTGAGACTGTATTCCCTGATGGTGATATTATGGTTGGTAAATGAATTTGCGTGTGTATTCCAAGACTTGTATTCCCCAAGGCGCCAGGTGGCCACAAGGGAAAAACACAATTGACCAGAAATGACATGAACTTAAAGTTGCAGGTGCATGATGATTCTTTTTTTCCTTTTGGACTTTAATCCAAAGCAATAAATAGGGGCTGGACACCTAAAATAGATGTCGGAATAACAATCAAAAATATTGTGTCTGAACTTAAGTATTGCCACTAAACAATATAATTAGTTGAGTATGCTTATGGGTATATTAAAAAAAAAAAAAAAAAAAAAAAGGCCGAGCAGTAGACTATCCAGGTTTAGAAAGTGAAAATCCTCCCCAGTATTTAGATCCAACCTCCTAGATTTGCCAAATAAAACAGCCCATTAGACCAGAGGTTGGACTAGTCAAGAAAATCAGCTGGTTGAGTTGATGGGTGAAAGTAATGGTGGGACTTTTACTCTCTGACCCCTGGAATGTCCACCTCTGCTGAGCAGGTACCTCAGATCAGCTTAGAGGAAGAGGTTTCACAGTTTACATTTGAATCTTGTAGAGAATATTTAGTCTCACTGTTATGGCTAGGGGGGTGGACTCAAAGGCAGAGGAAAAAAGGCTGAGAGGCAGGAGTATAGTTCAAAAGGTATAGTTTATTTCTTTGGTCAGGACAGGCAGGGGCAGGCACTAGATCCTGAGGGGTGCAGTTGACGACTGCAGCCTGGGCTGGATTGCAGGTCGGGACTGCAGGCGGTGCAGGGTTCCAGGTTGGGCTGCAGACTGGGCTGCACTGCAGGCCGGGACTGCAGGCGGTGCAGGGTTGCAGGTTGAGCCTGGGTTGCAGGCTGGGACTGCAGGCAGTGCAGGGTTGCAGGTTGAGGTCAGGGCTGCAGCCTGGGCTGGATTGCTGGTCGGGACTGCAGGCGGTGCAGGGTTGCAGGTTGGGCTACAAACTGGGCTGCAGGCCAGGACAGCAGCCGGAGAAGGGTTGCAGGTTGAGCCTGGGCTGGGTTGCAGGCCGGGACTATAGGCGGTGCCGGGTTGCAGGTTTGGCTGCAGACTGGGCTGGGTTGCAGGCCATGACTGCAGGCTTTGTAGGGTTGCAGGATGGGACTGAGAGCTGAACAGGTTGCCGGACACAGGCAGTCTGAGGAGCAAGGAACATACAATTAATAAACTCTGAATACAGGTGGACCTGTAATCTTAGAAAGCTGAAAATTGACTAACAGTGTAAACTGAGTCTACAATCTGGCAAAGACTCGTAGCAAGTGCTGGGTCTTTATAGAGACCACTGATGGGGAATAATTAGGCGCAGCTGCGGAAAGTGGCCAGCACTCAATGACCCAAGCCATGCACACCAGCCTTCAATCCTGTAATCAGACCACAGACACACAAACACAAAGGGAAAAGGGGAATGGAGAGAGAGAGGCTACTGGCAGGACTTAACACTCACATTAAACACAGACTAACTGGGAAACTACTGATAAACTATTTTAAGCCATCAGCATTGAATTGAATAGCGTTGACTTTTCTGTCTGTAAAAAACATCCACAAATTTTCCTACGGAGCTCAAACATTTAACGGAATCAAGGAAGAATACAATTCCATGATGTTATCGATTTGCTCAACTCTTGCAAACTGCCTGATGAATGATTTGTTGTTATGACTGTTGAAAACTTAATATTTTGCCATTTGGGGTTGGTACATATTTTTTGCCAAGCAATGTACAATGCAGCCACATTTTTTATTTTATATGGCTTCCTTTGCGCACATTTTTTATCAAGGGCATGAGTATTTGGAGGGCACTGTTCATAAAAAAGGAATAATTCCCTCTGCTGGATTGTTGCAGTCCTGTATATAAGTGCGTGAGTGTGAAAGGAAACGTTCAAAAACAGTGAATTTATGAGTGCTGACTCTCTGTTCTATTTCCCTCACACAATTCCCCCTTGGCTTCTAAATCCTCCATCACATTAAGGTCGTTGTTTGCTCAAGGAGGTACCTTCGCTTTTTATCTTTTTTTATTTTTGTCTTGCTTTCCCTCCAGAAGGGTAATTGCCACCCTTCCTCACTTGAGCACGGAGGAGAAAGTGGGTGATCATGGCAGCTGCGGAGGCTCCGACTGAGGCACGTGCTGCTGGGAACGGGCAGGGCATATGGAGGACCCATGTTGTGCCCTTGGGGAACACCGAAAGCTGCAAGCACTTCAGGGTATGGCTTCAATTCCTTATGTTCAATAGACACACCACCCCTTCTGATCTTTGAGCAGATGGATCAATGGGTCCAGGCTAGTATTATTGACTGTGACCAAATGATCTTTCAGGCTCCCTTGATGACAGATACATTACTTGTGTTTTTGTTCCCAGTTCTTGTAAAGCAGTTTTAAGTCATGTAAATAACCTCAAATTACACAAGGCAACACAGAGGCAGTTAAAAAGAATCTGTCATTTCACTGGATAAGTACCAACATTTCTGAGTTACAAAAAGAAAATTATCGGGCAAAATTGACTGGTAAATTAGTCACTTACATTTAAGAGCAATCGATGTATAAAATTGACCAAGATTGACACAAATTGGAAAGGAAAATAAACAAGGGGCCTGTCGGCCAAGAGAGCTCCTCTGAGGATGACTGCAATGTCCATGTCATGATTTCAGAAATCCTTGAAAACTATTGCAATATAAACACATATGATACATCAATGAAAGACTGAAAATAATGATATTTCAGAACAGAAAAAAGAAAGGCGCACAGCAAAGTAGACAAAAAATTATCAGACAGTTTTTTGAGAAATTAATGAAAGCATAAACGCTGATTTTTTTTAAGTCCAAAATGCTGAGTTTCTCAAAAACAGGGAGGTGGAGTTATTCATTTTAGCTGGAGATAATCAGAACATCATAAGGAAGGCTCAGCAAATTAGAGAAAAAGTTATCGGACGGTTTTAGAGATTTTAATGAAAGACTGAAAAAATGAGCACAAACGCTGATTTTCTAGGTCAAAAATGCTGAATTTCTCAAAAACCGGATGGTAGAATTTTCTTCTTTTCACAGTGAATATTCATAATATCACAAAGAAGGCTAACACAAAATTTGAAAAAAAATTATCAGACAATTTTTGAGATATTCAGATTTGAATTGAGAAGTTGACACCAGACAGACAGACAGATAGACGGACCTACGGACAGACGGACGCCGGACGATTCGGCATCAGAAAAGCTGCGCTGACTGTGACTGTTGTCACTGCGGAGCTAAAAAGTAAACAACAAATACAGCACATGCTCAGAAACTTCCAACAAAAAAAAATAAATAAATAAAAGTTTCATTAATTTGCAAAAGTTATTATGGCAAAAGGTGGCCACTGCGATCAATTTAAGTTTCAGATAGCTTTTTGCAAAACTAAAAAAAGCATTTACATTTCATTCTTCCATCTTTGACTGCTTAAAAATGACAAGCTACGAAAACTTTTGACAGGTGATGCACTTCTGTTGGGATCCATCTCATCAAAGTGAATACACGATAACCAAGCAAAGCCACAAATGTAGGAACTAGCAATAATTTAATGCTTTGCGCTGCATAGCTCTGTTCAGGAGGTCCCTGCATGAACTTCCCAGGGACAGAGCAGAGCTGCACAACAATGGCATTGATATCAAAGACGTGGAGCGCTGCATGGATCACTCAAGTACTAAACAGGAACAGGTGCTCTTGGGGAAGGGTAAAGGCAATGGAGAAGAAAAATCTATTTAAATGTGTTAAATGTGTTGTCCTTCTTAAAAAATGTATGTAAAAAAATGAACGGCACACAGAGAGTGGATCCAAGGCACACTGTTCCAAGTAAAAAAGTTTAAAAGCCTTTATTAAAGACATGGCTAGATATAAAAAATACAACCAACGCGTTTCAGCACTGGGCCTTCAATTTTTAAGAAGGACAACACACTTAAAAAAGATTTTTCTTCTCCAATGGTATTGATATAGTGGGTTATATTGCCCAGCAGCCATACCAGTACTCAATCTGCTCCAGCTATGTGGCTCAAGCTAAGCAACTGTGGGCTTGGTAAGAACTTGGATGGGAGACCACCTGGAAAAACCAAGTTGCTGCTGGAAGAGGCATTGGTGGGCCAGTAGGTTGCCATTCCCCTGCTGGTGGAATCAACCCCAATGCCCCAGTGCATGAGGACACTATGCAGAAACAGATGCCATCTTTAAGATGAGACGTTAAACCGCTGTCCTGACTCACTGTGGTCATTAAAGATCCTGCGACACTTTGCGACAAGAGCAGGGGGTTCAGCCTAAACGGGACTTCCCTGGTTAAATAAGACTTTAAAAAAAGTAAATGAATTATGTTCCAGAATGGAGAATCCAATGCGGAGACAGAGTACAATCCAATGCCTAGGTTTATTGACTGCAGTACTGTAATATTTGGGGATGGAGCCTCAGAAGACGAGGGCACAGTTTGGCGCAGATGTAATAGGCAAAGCTGGGCTGCCAATCGCTGGCCAGTGGCTTCCGGGTTACAGCCATGTGGAGTGCAAACTCTGCGGGAGCTGAACTATCCTGGAAGATGATGTATTAACTTGAGGCAAAGTTGCATCCAATCCTGAAGACAGTAGAAGGACTGTGAGTTTGTTCGTAACAAATTGGACAGAGGAAAAGATTGGAAGAATTATGTAGAATGCAGTGCCAATGCTTGACTCTGATTAGGCTTGGGAACTTGTTCAAGTTAACTGAGCAAATTTGTTCAATTACCGGGTAAATCACTGAAAATTCATAATTAATGAATTGCTGTAATAAATGGTTACATTTCACTTAAAAAAGACAAAGAATTTTAACTGGGAATACTGACTGGTTTTAAGTACAAAAAGCAAACTTTGTTCCAGCATCCTGCAACTTACAGCAGGGGGTCTAAATATACGTCACAAAGCCATGAGGAAATAACCATGAAATGAGCACAGCCTGGAAAGGGAAAACGCGCAAGAAGTAAAACCAATTAAAGGAAACATACTTCTAATAGACATGCCAGTTGCTGAAGAGCAAGAGAAACTAAGGCATTAACACAAGGGTAGTGACAGTAATGACATTGCTATTGCATGCCAAGACAGTTCTAGAATTCAGTGACCAAGTAAAAACAAGCAGTTACTGAATGGAGTACAGAAAACAAAACTTAAGTGGTTCTGGGGTGCCCGTGATGTCGCAATAAAGGCACTGAAGAGTAATGGTGAATTGTATTTGGAGCTTAGATTGAATGATTTAGCAATGAGCAAATGGCAGTCAGAACTTGGGCAGGCAGAGTTAGGTCAGCAGCCAGCTGAGTATTGTGTGGTTTAAGTGGCTGGGAGTCAGCACCTTAGTGAAGCTAATTGTGTGTCCTGTCACAACTACGCTTGCTGTGTGACTACCTCCATGTGTCGATTGCGGTTGGGAGGTTATATTGATATTACAGTCAGGTGACATGATCCAATGAAAGATCAGGTATCCATGGTTTCCTTCAAATAGAGCGTAGTTTTCCTTAATTTTCAATCTTATAAATTCTGAGAAATTGCTGGGCGGCAAAGGTCCCAAAGGCCGATTTGTCGCTCCAAACGCTCGGTAAGCACGTATTCAGTGAGCAGGGGTACTGCGGGAAATCAGTTAAAGCAACAAAAAAAAAATCACAACCATAAAAAATATTAATAATAGAACACTTCAAGGTTAGCACCATGGCAACAGTGACTGTATTTTCCTTCTGTGACTGCTGTTTGATAAAATGAAGAACAGAGAAACCTGAATTCTACCCAAATACGAATAAAGACGCAGATTCACAAATGCATACCTGCGCTAATAATGTGTGTATCTTTGTACGTTTGTTACGCCTGCGTCTTCTTCAAAAGTCGTCTTGAATTGAGTGATCTGCATCTCAAATGTTTACTGAATGTGCAGATTCAGACATACCTCATAGGTTTAAAGAGAACACTGCGTAAGGTTTCTTAAAAAAAAAAGAATTTTTAGCAGGGAAGGGGCTCTCCATATGAAATGTGGTAGCTGGGGTGGGATGGTGGAGCATCCATGCGGTCCCAGATACGTTTGTTTGTTCGCTGTTCCTTGAGTCATGTAAGATGATTGTCCTGCGTGTGAAATTTGAGAAGTCTTGTATGAAGCAGTGAGATCTGGCCCCAGTGCTTAAGTCTCAAGCATGCATGAGATTAGGGCAAGATCTATAGTCCCATGCATGACTTTCCGAAACTTGAGAGGTACAGTATGTACAGAGCATGCGTCCTTTCGCACTGCTACAAGTCACAGTGAAAGAGTGCCTCTGACCTTAGCATATAGCCCAACACTCATTCTGCAATGTGCGCGGAATAATAATATGACAAAATATTTCAAAACTGAGCATGCAGCACTCTGTCCGAACATGTTTGGCTCTTAGCACGAATACATGGATGGCATGCATTTACTTTGCGCTGAAAGATTGTTTAACGCCTCCCGTGTTCGTTGTGAATAGCTGTGTGTGGGAGCAAACATTCTTTAAAAGGTCTTCACTTGGATTTCTGAGACACTCGCTGTTACAATCTTCACAATTACTCACAACCACGCTGCAGCGAGAAAAATACCCAGCAATTATGTTATGAAGCTTCAAACCCCTTGACTGATTCCACAGGGAGAAAATATGTTCTGTTAATGGACACATGCTTTGGCAGATTTGTAAACCAGCAGGCGGAAAGATGTATTATATCTTAAGAGTGTGAACAGTGATGAAAGCCCTTTGAAATATTAATAGTGAAATCAACCTTTAGTTAGTTTCAGGAGAAGCAACATGTTGTGGCTATAATGAGGGAGAATATGAGATTTAAGCAGAATTTTTCATGTGGGGCTTTTTTAGTATAAAGGGCTGTAAAAATATATTAGCCTTCTTCCTAATTTTTTCTATTTTTGACGCAATTGGTTCAGGTCCTGAAAAAAATTGAAATTATGACAAAGACAACAGTAAGTGAACACTACATGAATACTTGAAATTATCATTCCATTCCAGTTGGTGTTGGAAAAACCTTTTCTGTCATTAAATTAAGCGATCATTTAAAGGGGACCTATTATGCTGATCCTTATATTACATATTAGTAATGTTATAATGTTCATTGTCCATACTCAGCCTCTGAAAAGTTTCTGAACATAAGATAGAGGTTTTGCCGTAATCCAAGAACATAATTTCGTGAACGTAATTTCCTCTCTGAACAGCTCGTCCCGAGATCTTCGCGAGATCTGGGCAAAACCTGACGTCAGGTTGTGCCGTCCAATTAGTACAGACCTAGCCAAAGCCATTCACGGCACTGGACCTGCCCACAGAAGAGCCACAGGTCATTTGAGGTTCAGTTTTGTCTGAATCTCTCCCAAAGCTGCTTGTCCGTTTACTTTTGGAAGTGAAGAAAAGCACCTATTTCTCTTCTGAAAGAAGATGCAACCAGAAATCGGTGGGTAGCTTTTATGTTTGCCGGCAGCAAATAGCCACAGCCAAAGGATATGTTAGCTGTTTGTGCTCAGCATTTCACCAAAGACAGCTTTGTCAATAAAGGATAATTCGACGCAGGATAAGCGTTTCAGCTGCTTCTCAAACCTGAAGCAGTTGCATCAATCAAGCGCTCGGAGCCACAAGCTGTAAGTAATGATATAACAGCAAATAATGTAAGTTTAATGTAAGTGAAGTTACCGTGTTCGGGTGGCTCGCAGGACCGCTAGCGATAGTTAGCACTAACATCTGGCCTCAAACGCAGGCTTTGTAAAATATCTGAAGATAAAGCTTGTCTTGGGCGCGACTGTCCGTGACTCAGACACAGAAGCTCTAAGTTACTTTTACTGCATAAGCCAACCTAATGTGATAGCCAGTTGATTGTGGCTGTAGCACACCGGCTTACGAAGCCAAGTTACTGTTGCTAATGTTTGTGTCCTAAATATGCAAGAGTAATATCAGGGCAAATTCTACAGAAAGTTTGTGAACATAAACCTCATTTGAAGTTAACTTTTAATACTTGTTTGTAATTTGAATGCTTAGTACAACTGTCCACGGTAATGGAACTTGCTGCTGTAAAACCTGTATTGCAAGGGTTTGTCTCTGTGGTTGTTATGACCGCTCGGTTACCAGCCACTGCATGTTAGTTTTTGTGCTGCCGTGCTAGTTAAAAATGCTCCTGGTTAACTTATATGCAGTAATTCTGATCGGTATGCTTGCGTTACTTCAGTGAACATCAATCTGGCAGTTTATAACGTTGCCCGATTAACATTATAACGTTGCCCGATTGTTGCCACTACAGTTGAAGCTAAATTGAGAGGTGCTGTATGTGTCCGCAAGGTTGGGCTGAAAAGGCTGCATTTCGACCAGATGTAGGTTTTGAAGAGCTTGGGATACCTGTTTGGGTTTGTTTACGGCTGCTTGTGTTCGCTTCACTTATCCATGACCGGGATCAGCCGAATACCTCACAAATATCTGGGCTAGCTCTCTGATTCTACCGTGAAAGCAATTGCGAAATGCAGCAGCTCTAACGTGGCTGGTGTAACAAACGATTTCTCTGCACTACCACAACATAATTTCATCCCCCTTTAGAATTTGTTGCGGCTAATAAAATGCAGAAAAAGGCGGAGATTAAATAGGAAATTCTTTCCTGTAGATGTGATCGATTCGCTTGCTCCACATAAGCAACTTGTACACGCTAACGGAACTTATGGTCTGTAAATCCTGTATTATGTTCATAACATAACCAAGCTCTCTCTAGCTGTCAGGTACAATCCATAAAGCTACTTTCACATCGGACGCGAAAATCATTTTTCGAGGAACAGATTACATTCAAAGTTAATGCAAAGACGTAAATACACGCGTAATGGGCGCGTTAAGCAGCTTTCACACTGGACGCAAAACTAATTTTTCGTGCAACAGATTACATTCAAAATCAATGCAAAGGCTCTAATACATGCGTTATGGGTGCGTTAAGCAGTTTTCACACCGGACGCGAACTTGCGACAGATTACATTGAAAGGCAATGCAAAGACGCAAATACATGTGTCATGTGCAAATGCAAATGCAAAGACAATGTATTGACTTTGAATGTAATCTGTGGTGCAAAAAATTTGTTTCGCGTCCGGTGTGAAAGCAAGCTTTTGCGCCCATTTTCTGCAAGCAAACGCTGGTCATTCTGACGTAATAAGAAAACCATTACCACGGGCATATTTCCGAAAAGGCCATTTAGCCTGGAACTTTCACCCCTTCGTCATATACCAGGGCAGAAGCTGTTCATTACTCCACGCTAATGACACACCACAGCTATGCACACAAACCAGCGGGTCCTTATAATACACACCTAAGCAGTCCATTTTGTTGGTCCACTTTTTGCTGCTCCTCACTGTCCATGTTTCCCTCTAAACTCAGATCCACCGGATTTCCACGGTCTCCGGTCCACACTTGGGCATGTCGACCCGTTCTACAAATGTGTCTTTATGGGGTGGAATCTAGCTTTCCCTCAATCCTAGCTAGAGTATAAACACCGGTGTACTCACCATAGTAGCCGTAGGTAGACAGCAAATTCAAGCTTGAGCTCCCTGACTTTCGCACTCGGTCCTCCACTTTCGCGATTGCGTTTATAATAACAAGTTCATTTAATTAGATCTAATTACATGTACTGCGTTTGATTGCGGAATTTGCCCGTTAATTCCTTCTCAGACAGCAGACGTGTCTCAGTTTCACTTTGGGGAGACGGACCCAGAAAACTGCGTGCTGTTGCCTAGTTCCGCCTCGATCCGCCCTCCATAGAGCTGGCCAGTCAGAATAAATTGGGCACATGGGGAGTGGGGCCCATAGCGAAAGAGCTGCCCCAACGAGGCGTTTCAGGTGGAGACTACAATGGACTACAAATGGTGTTTTTTGAGGATGGCAGTATGAGCTAAATAAGAACCCTGTTTTGGACTTTGAATGACCAGGAGTACTCAAGGGGAGTCCAAGATCAAAATGTAACCTTGGAAATATCGTAAAATAGGTCCCCTTTAAAAAGTGAATTTTGGGTTTCCTAATGTTCTCTTTCTCTTGCATCAAATGTAGTCAGGAGATCAGAAACTATTAAGAGTTTTAAATATGAAAAACTTGAGGAAGAGGCAAATACTTTTTCATGGCAATACATATTTATCATTTCGACTTCAGTGTTTGATGTCAGTTGGCCCTTACAAATCAGTGAGTGAAGGGATTTTTACATGTTAGCTGTAGTTCCTAATAAACTGCATGTTTTTCAGTGACAAGTGTACATATGGAATATTTATTCATTAGTGGTTTCAGTAAAAAAAAAAAAAAAGCAATAATAGAATGTTTACTTCACCTGGCTCCAAAATGTCATCTATAGTACCAATCCCCCTCTTGGGGCTAATGTATTACAGAACTCAACTATGTCCTATGGTAGGGGAGACAGGAGCATAACCTTACCCAGGGCATAGTGATACATGGCAAATTTGCTTTGTTGCATTGATCAAGAATGATTTGTGGTTTTTTCCCCACAGGCAACAATAACTCTACACGTATAATTATCCTCCGCCGCGCGATTAGCGCGAAGCGGGGGATATAGGATTGGGCTCTGTCCGTCCGTTCATCCGTCTGTACGGACACATAAAATTGAGGCGGCAGGGGATATTGCCATGTTAGCGGCAAACACTTGTTTTGCATCCCGTGTACACTTTATGCTGTTATATTCTGTGCAATACAGGCAACAATATAGAGGAGGACACACCCTTATCCATGTTTTCCAAGGCATTTCAAAGCAAACAAGTGTTTGTCACTAACATGGTAATATCCCCCGCCACCTCAATTTTATGTGTCTATATGGACATACGGACGGACGGAGCCCAATCCCATATCCCCCGCTTCGTGCTAATCGCGTGGTGGGGGATAATTAATAGTGTCACATCCGGTCAGACATTACATTGACAATTTCTACAAAACAAGTATCAAAGATGAAAATATAAATGATAAAAAAATTGGATCTACCAACCTCGGACTCACATTCAAGCAAATCATTTTCTTTTTTCTGAACTTCATATCACCAGCCCAAGAGCTGTTATACCCTTGAGTTGGCACACGTTCTCAAAACTGCACTTTTGTCGCTTTCGGTTGAAATCTATTTACCAAGAAAGTCCAAGAACTGCAATGATAGTCCTCAGTCATAGAAGATGCATTGTTTTTAAGTGAGAAATATATTTACTTGAACCCTGCATGTGAAGTGAGTGCCAAAATATGTTACATTGTGCCACTGTATCCCCCACATGCAACCTGAGACTGCTGTGCTCAACGACAGACTAATTACTGTACATTCTGAATGAACACAATAAAATGTATCATTACATGCTCCATTGGTCAAAAGTGTTTGCACACTTTAGTCCTTATGTGTTCATGTTTTTGATGAAACATATAGCGTTTTATCTTATTTGAACAACCTTAAATGGCACAATGTAAGATATATAATAGGATCTTTAATTTCGTGGGAAATAGTTACCCAAAATTTCCAAATTAAAACAGAAGCCATAACTCATCAATAAACAGGTCAATAATTTTTTTCCATTTTTTCCAAGGCACCATGGCAATAAAATGAAAAAAAATGTAGGACATATTGAACTGAACGATCAAGAGGGAGCAATCCTCGAGTGCAGCACATCCACAAGTGTAACATCACTGAGTTAGGTATCAGCTTCCAGAAACCCACGACTTTCCTCAGAGAAAAAAATTCTTTTGAGCAACATAAGTTTATTTCTGACCAGTAGTATATGTACAAGCTCTGGAAACACAGTTTCAAGCTACCCTGGAGTTACTATGAGAGTTACCATGATTCCACGATTCAGTGGGATATTATTTTTATACTTATCATTAATATTTTATGCAATTAATAATTTGCAATTTAATTTGTGGCACTAAGCCAATAACTACCTGTCCTCAAGAAGTCCAATTCCCTAGACTGAAGGCACCATATGGGAAAAAACGCATCGTATTATTCACTGAAATGCAAGTCATCCTGGATAGTACAGAATAGGTGGTAACCATACTCTACATTGCCATAAACCTGGTTTTATTGTAGTATACATTAAACGCCCTTTCCGCTGGGCCAGTAAAGTCTCAAGTTTAGCTTTTACATTCAGGTCTTGAAGGCAACTTGTAAGGTCAAAGCTGCAATTTCAGGCAAATATTATCAGCAGTGGCAGTCCATCGGCAGAAACACAGAGCCAGTTTCACCTTTCACTGTTTAAAGGGGAATTCCGGTGTGAAATTGACTTGGGGTGTATTGAAACATGATAACGAGTAGAATACCCCACCTCCGTACGCACGCAACATTTCAAATTTAAGGGCTTTTTAGCCAAAGCTCCCAACAGGCTTACAATGGTAGCGAATTGGGCGTAGCGTTGCCATGCAAAGAAATCACTTTTTTTTTCATCATTAACAAGGCTCAAAGTAGCTCCACACTTCATCGGTAGAATTCTGAGGGCCCTGACATTTAAAACGAGGCACTGAGAAAATGCACAGGTAGTTTATTAAAAAACACTATTTATGCAAACAGTACCTCGAGGTAGTTTTCAGTCGCCTCCATCTTGAAAGTCACAATAAGTCCATTGACGAGCACAAACAAATAGTTTGCAATCTGTTCCCCTATCCTTCCTATTTGTTCATGCTCGTCAGTCGACTTATTGTGACTCTCGGTAAAACTCTCGGAGTTTACCTATCCCGATTAGCAACAGTTGCTCAGACTAATTGGTAGAACCGACGAGAGTCTAATTTTTAAAGCTATGTTATACACTGCACTACGAAATTATACACCATTTTCTACCACACATCAATGACTATGAAAAATATCAATATGTTTTCATAATGTCTGCACTAGTGTAGCTCGTGAAACAGCATTTGCGTAAATTAGTCTGCGAGGCTTATTGAGCAATAAGCCACGAGAATCTGTTCTAAAGTCTGAATGTAGTGACAGCTAAAAGGTATTGTTAGGTACAATGTCTAGCTGAGTGATGGCGAAAATAACTGCTGCAAACTCAGCGAAAGTTTCGGATTTTTTGCATTTGTGTTTCCATCTAACAATGTTGTATCAATTATATAAATGTTGGCAATAGGTATTTGTTTTTTCATCATCATTTCTAATTATGGAGAATGGATTGGTCTTGTTCGTTCAGTCAATAAATTGTTTGATTGTTAATCAGGCAAACTTGAATGAGAACAGCGAGAGGACAGTCAAGCGGTAAAGGGTAAGGTTACTGTAGCCCCTCTGAACATGCGACCGCACGGCGCTGATTATCAGACATATCCTCACCAACAGTCAGCACACAGCTCAGCAAAGCATGAAAGGAGAGAATCAGAACTGACCATTAGGGTAAGGGTTAATTCCAGAATTGGAATTAGGAATAGAATTGATCAATCGGGGATGGAATTGAAATTGGAACATATTATTTGGAATTGAAATGGGATTGGAATTGATTAAATGGAATTGACCCCAACCCTGCTGACCATCACCATCAGAAACCCCTTACTGAGTCACTGTATAATATACCATCAATTTGTGAATTGCGCACTCCATACAAAAGAGTATTAACATTTTTTCACGGTGAACATCGAAGGGGTTTTGCAGAGTAGGTTCTTAGGTTGCTGGCAATGTAATGCAATGTATTTTGGATTTCATTGAACTCCTTGGGTCCATCCAAGTTTTCCAAAGAGTGAGGAACCTTCCCTGATAACGGACATGAACTGGAAATCGTTTGGCTTGTAGTCATGACACAGTTTGTCTGCATTGTCTATTTCATGTAAGAACGAAGGCAATTAGTGTCTCTGCTGCTTCCCTTCACCAAGGAAACCACTCGGATCAACCCTGGAAGGAGGCGATCATACACGAGGAACCACAATCCTTCGCAGCTACGGCAAGTGGATATGTCATTCATCCTAATTTTAATGTAGGATTAGTCAGGTCACTGGGTGCACTTTATTTACCACACAGTTTACCCCGCTTTAATGTAGGCAGGACAGGGAGTGGCAAGCTCCAAAATTGAGTATGGGCCGTCGACAACTTAACCTTAATGTGGAAACGGCACGAATGGAGCATGACCTGGACGATTTTGGCGTCTAAATCAAATGCTTACTCAGCCCAACCGCTGCGCCACCAAGGCATTTGATGTCCAAGTAGAGTGCACCCATTATCAATTGCCATTGAGTTATGATATCTTGAAGGAAAGGACAAGGGAGTTTTCTAAACGCGTCCCAAGGCAACATCAAAATCTTCCCTCAGCCTTCCCCAGTCCGATGTGACATTTTCTAGCCAGGTCAAGAGAAAGTGAAGAAGAGCAAAAAGGCTACCTGTTTAAGAGACTCTGGATGCACCCCAAGCTGGGGACGTTCACCTTCATCTTGGAATTCAGTCAGCGTACGCAGCGTGTGAATCTCAACTTACACCTTAACAAAAACAGGGCCATTGTTAGAGCCAGGTTTCTTCCCATAATTCTGTCTGATTTAATGCAGCAATTATCCTCAGGGCTATAAGCAGTAATTTACAGGAAGGTGTTTCTCGACTAAATTATAAGCATTCCATTATCATGCAGACTGAAGTCTTCATCCTTCACTGAACCATGTTTTTCTCAGAGGCTAAGATGTGTAAGAAAGACTCTCTTCAGGGCAGTGCCACAGCCCTGTCTGTGCCTTGCACTCAATCCAAAGGCAATAATTATGAAATTAACATTCATTAGCAAATTGCAAATGGTGTAGATGTGATTAAATCACTGTTAAATATTTTCTAATCGTGCCCTTTTGAGATAAACACAACACTAATATGCCTGTCTCCAGCATTACTTACAAATGTATTGGCATTCTTTGTTCATTTAATTATCAGTGTCGGATTTGAATAAGCAGATAGATCAGTTTACATTTACAATGTAAAAAGTGTTAATTAGGCCTAAAAAGAGAAGTAACCCCTTTTATTTGTCTATTAATGATTTGAGTGTGTACAAGGGATGTAGATATTTCCCTCTCTGTAACATTAAACCCCCTTTTTTATCGAGAGTCATAATGCATATGGAACAAAGAGGAAATGCTTTTAGAAGTCATGGGATTATGAGTAAGAAAACTAATCTTTCCTATGCTGCCTTCGGAGATGGAAAATGACACTGCAATAAAAATGAATGCATCACCTACAACAAAATCATAAAACTCACAAAGCTTTACCTTCAATTTTCCAGAGTCGTTCAGTCCCGGTGTGGACTGTCTGGCTTCGCCTCCTGTTATTGTCGTGACTTGACCTTGTCCCAGGGTAACAAAACTGAATGTCAGAACACATAACAATGTAAGAGAAAACCAAAAATGCTCACCGTCGACGCAAATAACTTGAATATTGAACTCTCTTCACAATCAGCAGGTACAACTATATATATGACCATCACGGGCTAATAGCTATTGTGTTGCTAAATCTTATCAAAACAGGCTGCCAACGAAATGGGTATTTAATGAGAAATTCTGGAGATCTTGATGTCTAATTTTTTCAAATAGCCTCCCTCAGCGCAATTTACTTTGGTGTCACTTTCCAGTTGAAAATGTGTCACTTATCATTGCCTTTTTTTGCACTGCAGTCTGAATGCTGAAATTTGGAATTGATTTTGACTAAGAAGGACTTTTGAGTGAGATTCAACAAGTCTGGAGCTTAGTGATGCTTGTGCTGCCTGTTGCTTGGATAGAGCACCACTGCTTTTTACAGACCTTTCAAATACTGTATGTACACAGATGAAGGAAGTGATAGTCTCCGGCTCATCAGATGGAGAGGTACCAGATGCAAGTTCACAGTGCAATAACGAGTTATAAATATTATTTTACAACTCAAAGCATTCTTGATAACAGTCTTGCTAACTAAATTTGGAGACAATAAACAGAACATGCCCGCAAAGAAATTTATGTTATATACCAATCCACTGTTAGTGCACACTTAATTGAAGGAGAAAATACCATGTACCTCCAGTTATGGGTTACCGTGGAGACCTCCCATGACATGAGTGGGTGTGACCCTCTCTGCAACCACTGTGTAAGCTATCTATTCCCTGCTGCTGTTGGAGCAGAGGAGTTACTGCGAAAATGTCACCTGCTTACTCCTTTATAATAACAGCCAAAATGCTTTAATTAAAGTAGATGCTTCTATGTAAATAATTTTTGAAATGTCATTCAAAAGTTGATGTACTCTTAATAGTGAGGGCAGCAGTATCACTCGACTGTTTAAGCATTTAAGGTTTTGGCAATGTATATGAGCCACCATCACATCATTAAATTTTGCCACATTGTCATTGATGTGAAGAAGTATGCGATGTGCGTGCTTGTTAATGTTTGTGTGCTCTGAGAGGTTAATGCATTGCACTCTGACGACAGTGAGACAGGATAAGCTGCTAACAGTATGTTAGGCGGTGCAGTCCTGTTTTGCAGATGATATCCTTCCAGTGAGGAAACTGAACTGAACCTGAGTGCATCAATCGGTACCTCAATCACACACCTCCGTCTTATCAAAGGCCAAGCGGACAGCGAACAGTGAGTCAGTCAGAAAGCGGTGGATGTAGAGTTATTTCAAAGAAGAGGGGCAGCATGTCAGGGGATTTTGTCAGTGTTTGAGTGGGTCTGGAGATTGGGAGGTCTGGAAAGGTTTATCAGATAGCAAACAATGGCCATCCTCATCAATGATCTGGAAACCTCATCACGACACTTGCCGAAGGCTCTGTAATGTTTTAGTCTGCTTTCAGAACACAATCTCTGAATATTCCCATTTGTGGGAGCGCCATGTAACCAGGGGCCTGTCCATTTCTAGTTTCCTTGGTTTCCGCTCCCTTCCTGAGCCTGAATTAAGCCTACTGCAGAAAGATGCTTCTGGCTGCATTCGCCTGGGAGCCAAGGACGTGCATATCAGCGTCTGCAGAGTTGTTTCTTGGGCTGTTATCAGCCAAGCAACGTGGACTGGCTTCTACGTTCCCAGACGGCCCATCTTTAGAACGAGCAGACATGATGATGTCTCTCCCAAAATGAGATACTAATTAGACATTCAATCTTGGCTCGCAGCAATGTATCAACTCCGGTATGTCCAAAAAAAGAGACGTGTACCATGCATTTTAATGCCTCTGCAGTTTGATTTATATGCCTGGCTTTGCATAAGAATTTATGCAGAGCAAATCGATGCAGCGCTGAAGATGCATGCATGTTGAGAATGCACACATTAAAAGAATGAAGCCTACCTGAATGTTTGGTGAGGGAGAAGTCTTCTCAGGGAGAAGGAAAGATGCACTAAAGATGGTTGACTGGGGGACTATGGGAGTCATGGTTTGGGGGGGCGGTGTTGGTGTCTTTGTTAATTGGAACTGTGGAGACCACCACGAGAGGGCAAGAGCCCTGTCTATACTGCATTACACTGCCATCTATTGAATATATCTCTTGAAAAAAAATTGAGAGAATTTTCTTTCAATGCAATAGTATATGCAGTATTCAGGGAGCATCATAATTCATTGGATAATGACTCATTTCATTATAGGCTATCTGAATCAAGCAAAATATGATTTTGGACATGCTGAAGAGGAAACTGAAGGCCAAAAGTCCCCCTAAACAAGAATGAACTTAAGGTGGTTGCATTACAGGTCTTATAGAGCATTACCATGGAAGAGATCCAACATGTGGTGATGCCAATATGTTGCAGATTTCAAGCAGCCATTGAATCTAGAGGACATGTGACGAAATGTTTGCCGGCAGCCATACCACTATTCAATCTTCTGCTCCAGCTGCGTAGCTGAAGCTAAGCAGGTGTGGGCTTGGTTAGTACTTGGATGGGAGATCACCTGGGAAAACCAAGTTGCTGTTAGAAGAGGTGTTGGTGGGCCAGTAGGTTGCGATCTTCCCTCTGGGGGAATTATCCCCAATGCCCCAGTGCAGTGACGGGAACACTGTACTGAAGGAGAAGCCGTCTTTCAGATCAGACATTAAGACAAGGTCTGACTCGCTGTGGTCATTAAAGATCCTATGACACTCTTTGATAAAAAGTGGGGGGTTCCCCAGTGCCATGGGTAAATTCCCAACCTGGCCCTTTGACCTGCCACCTAATCATCCCCTGATCTAATTGGCTGTGCAAATTTCGCTCTCTCAACCCCCAGGGCTCCCTTGAAAAAGAGATTTCAATCTCAACGGGACTTCCCTTGTTAAATATAAAAAAAAGAAAGTTAAAAATGATCACTTCATTCGACATCACATTCAATTGTTAAACACATTTTGATGCACACAAAATCTGTGATGGTGGGAACGAACAGAATATGCACAAAATGTGCTGTTATTTATCAACTGTTCATCTGATTAGAGTAACACCCTCACATGGTTGGTCCTTTCCTCATCCTCACTATCTCTCAGAATGTTTACATGCATACTAATTTTCTACTATTTTTCTTAAAATGACTTTTTTCCTTCTTTGATAAGGATCATGCAAAGAGCATAATCTGATTGTATTTTCCAAATTATGCCTCATTCTGTATGAAGAATTTTCTCATCAAGTAGTGGGATATATCATTCTGATTTGAGGAGCACTGCAGCAAAAAACAGCGTAGTTTTTGCATGTGCAGTGCTGTGAAAAAGTGTTTGCCTCTTTCCTGTTTTCCACAATATTTTCATGTCTGTCACGCTTAAATGTTTCAGATCATCAAATTAAATTTAATATTAGAGAAAGACAACCAGAGTAAAGACAAAATCCAGCTTTTCAATGATTTAATTTATAGTACAAGTGATCCAATCCTACATGGCTCTGTGTGAACAAGTAATTGCCCTCTTAGTTGATAAATTTTTTGATTTATTTAATTAATTTATTTAACAATTTCAATTGATGATTGGGTTCTACTTCACTAAACACACTTTGGTATGATTACTGCCAGCCCCATTGATGCTATTCATCACATTTATGTGATTTATTTATTAATAAATGAAACCTGTCTGTCACTGTGAGGTAGATGAAAAACAGCAAATAGTGCTGCAAACTAAAGAAATACAAAAATAGATGATAAATAAAATCACTGATATATATCAGTCAGGAAAGGGTGCAAAGCCACTGTAGCAAATTACAGAGATTAGAATTTCCATCAAATACCCATAAAAACCTTCACAGTTAAAATGTAAGTGTGTAAAATGTAAATAAAAACAGATTGCATGATGAATGTTTGACTCTAAACATAGTTCCGAGGTCAGAAGGAGGATGTCATGTGACTGTTCCATTTAGTGTTCCATTATGCCACCAATCAATACGAAACGTCACTGTTTCATATCACCATAGCAGTTCATATCAAGTGAATAGGCTACTCGGTGGTTACGTAATACTGTTCCAAAAATAAAACTACTTTTGTATAATACAGCATCTAACAACATGAAAATGCATATTAAATGTCATGTATACATAACCACATATGCAAAACAATTATAGGACCCTTGTCTGAATGGCTGCTGATTATTATCCAATTAATACATTTACAATTTGCGAGAAACATTTAAAAGGGCATGGAAATAAGTTTTTTGTGAAGTCTTGCCTCTCAGAGTGTATTGTACCGAGTGTTTAAAGATGAGTGCTACTACGAGAAAGCGTCCCAGATCTCCTGTTTGGGAACATTTTGAACTACAGGGAGACAATATTGGTAAATATATGCCTTGCATGCAACAACTGGCATTTTGCAACAAGACCACAACTATGTGGAGACACCTTCGGACAAAGCATCCTGAAGCCTGCAACCCTTGCACAGCACAACCAAGTGCTGAAACAAGCCATGGCCAGCATTCTGTTCATGGTATGTATTTATTCATGGTATCATAGTACACATGTGATTTGACACATTTATTATTTACAATATTCATAAATTATGCTCTTGAGCAGTGACATTTGCCCATAGTTACATTTATTCACAACACAATAACATGCTTGGAGACTTCACTCTTAACTCAGTATTTCTGTTCCTTGATAGGAAGGTAAAAAGAACTGGATGAGGCTCTGATTGACCTCATTGTTAAAGACTCACAATCCTTCTCAATTGTGGAGGATGAGGGTTTCAGGATGTTTGTCAAGACACTTGACCCCAATTACATTCTTCCATCCAGAAACGCACTGAAAACAATGCTGAAGTCAAGATACACAGAGAGCAAGGAGAAGGCTATGTTGGAGGTGAAAAAGGCCAAAACAGTGAGTTTGACTGCAGACGTGGACTTCCATCAATATGGATGCCTACCTTGCAGTTACCTGCCACTTCATTGGTGAAAATAACAAGCTGTCCACCACCGTTCTTGGGGTAACTAAATTTGCACACACACACACACACTAGACCATCTAAAGAAGGCTAAGAGTGCTCTTCTGCATTCATGGGGGATAGAGAGGAGTGTCACTTGTTTGGTCACAGATAATGCAGCCAATATGATTGCATGCGCACAGTTGTTACAAGTGCGACATGTGTCTTGTTTTGCTCACACCCTGAACTTGGCTGTGAAAAAAGCCATAGAGCAAACCCCTGAATCGCATGCCTTGCACCTGTAAACAAGGCAAATAGTGGGCTTTTTCAGATCTAGTTCCGAGGCAAAGCAGAAGCTCTCTGACATCCAGCAGCAAATGGGAAAACCACAGATGAAGCTAATACAAGAAATCGAGACAAGATGGAACAACACATTTTTAATGTTTCAGCGGCTGCTGGAGCAGCGTGAAGCAGTAGCAGCAGCCTTGTCCTCTTTAAACACCTCACTGAATCCCCTCAATAGTGCTGACCAGGAGACAGTCACTGAATGTCTTAAGCTACTTGCAGTATTTTTATGAAGCAACTGTGGAGCTGTCAACTAAAAAGAGAGAGTTTCTGCATTCAAGATCATTCCACTAGTTAGACTTCTTCACAACAAGGTTCAAGAACATCATGAGGGGTTAACAAGCTCTAATGCCGGACAGTTGGGCAGCAATCTTGAGGGAGCGATGTGGGGTGGAGCTTGTAAGGGTCCTTGGAATGGCTACTGTCCTTGATCCAAGATTCTTGGGTTTGGAAGTTCAGAATGCAGACGGATAAAGCCGTGAGAGCTTTGACAGTTGAGTGCTCTGCTGTCATCCGAGCAGCCTTGGAAACACAAGCAAGCTGTGTGCCATCAGCATCACCATCAGGACCACAGGCCAGCCTCGGGGATGGTTTTGGCAGCATGGTAGGCGAGACCTCTCAAAGACAGGGTGCCACTGCCGATGCTGCTGTTGAGGTAAGCCCACCAAACACTCACGCTATAGTCTGAGTGATTGAACGAAGTGGTAATTGCATTGATTGATTTGTCATTTTCTACCTATTTCGGTTCAACGCTATCTCTCTGCACCATATCTTCACAGGAAGGAGGACCCTCTTGCTTACTGGAACCAACACAAAGCCATATTCCCTCATCTGTCCGAGCTGGCTAAGACTTACCTCTCCATTCCTACCACATCAGTGCCTTGTGAGAGAATCTTCTCAAAAGCAGGAGAAATACTGAGCAAAAGAAGGAACCGTCTCAGTCCGAGCACTGTTGAGCAGATTAAGTAATTTTATTTAGAAAAACAAATGAACAAGCTTCCCTTACTGACTGATGTCTATTTTGTGCACAAGCACCCCCTAAGAATTAAATGTCAGCTTTGTTCATAAGCACCCGCTACTGAACAAAAACATAATGTCATGTGAAAAAAGCACACAATAAACTTGACTATTTGAGTATGTCTTCTCGTTTATTTGGACACCAGATGTCGCTGTGGAGACATGTTTCGACCATTCCATAAGATCAAGTCATTTTCCGAATCATTCGCTCCAAATGATTGGATCACCCGAACGTTCCATTTCTGCTGTCACTAGGAGCAGCTTCTACCTGAGTGCACATGACTGTCATCTGACCGAGCTGCCTAATTGCTTGGCTGGTGATATGCTACTCTACTTCAGCTCGCCTTGGGAAGATGCTCCTCAGTACGCTCGCTCAACAAAGATGCGTGGTGTTCATTATCGCTGCAGACTTCTATAACAATGTTTATATTGGCTACCGCACTTTGGTGGGGTTCATGTTGCTCTGGTGTATGATGTCATGTTTGCCCTAGCTATTCTACTACGCTGGGAGCGCTCGGTTATGAAAACCAGCACACGCAAGCTTATCTGTCTTACAATGTTTCAAAACCTTGTCCTTTGTGTTTGCGGAAGGAATCTTTTGTGTAATTGGTGTCATTTGTCAATCCGTAAATTTAGAGCAGCACATGCTAATACGGATGCAGCCACGAATGCTCGTCAATTCCAGTTATCGCTTGGCAAGGCAACACTCAGTGTTGGTAGCTAAATAATTATCCCCCGCCGCGCGTTTAGCGCGACGCGGGGGATATAGTATTCAGCTCCGTCCGTACGTCCGTCCATCCGTCCCAAACATTGTCAGCACGATATCTCAAGAAAAACTCAACCTATTTTAATTCTTTTTGGTACCAACCTTCCTACTGGGAATGTGCAGACACCAGTCGGTTTTGGTGACCTAACAGCGGGGGATATAGTCACTTTAGTGACAAACTCTTGTTTTTCTACGGCAACAATTGCGATCTGCTTGCCTATTGCAAATCGCCACTGTTCGAAAGCAGTCTTTTCCGGGTGTCGAAACCATGTGGATGCTTTTAAAATGCAGTAAGTGACCGTGCAAACATTTCATAGAAGTCACGCCACTGCTTGCGCTTCAGTGCAGCAATATCGCATTTTGTGAAATTACCCGAGCTGCTAGTACCTTTTTACTCCTGGATAAGTGAAGCTTAGGAAAGAGTTTTTGTGATGAGACTCGAGTGTCATGCACCAATCAATTCACTGTTAGCACGACCACGGCCAGGAAGAAATATTTTCTCAGCACGGATGACCAGTCCCGAATTAACAACGGCTTATCTTACCGCGGCGCTGAACCTGCTTATGACTTCTATCGGAATGCTTATATCGAGTCGTGTTTATGCCTATTATTACCATTGAAATATTCAATTGTGGTAGAAGGAGGCACTCTTCTCCTCTCCCTTACCCATCATTCTGTCTGAACCGGTCTATTCAACCAATCCACTCCCATTGTTATCTTTTGAATGTCCCTCCTCCCCACCTCTGTTGATTATTCATTGGTTTTCTCCATGCCATTTGTCCTATTGTATCCAATCAGTTCTATCCTTACAGTAAAGAACAGCCCATCTTGTTTCAATATAAATCTCTGGCTCTCCATCTTTAGAGCCTCTTGCTTCCTGGTACCAGACAGAGCTGCAGATTTCAGCAGTTGGGTTTCATTTGTATTATTCAACCATTTATCAAAATTCATCTGTACAATTAATTTGATAAAAGACTTTTGGCTGTAGTTACTCGGCTTCTACGACACAATGTATGTACTTTGTGCGTTGCTTTATATATTTTTGCATGGCTTTGATTTACTTCATGCGTTTAAATATCAGCTACGGTATGTTCGGCACTGGAAATTGTTCATGTTGTGATATTCATAATTTGAATTGGGTGAAATGGATTAAGCATTATTCAGATGGTGGTTGCCTAACTGCTGTTAAATGACTGGACCAAATGTGATTGCCATGAATGCTTAAATTGATTTCTGCTGTGCTGCTTCAATTGTACTTGTTTCCAATAGTCATGCCGTAACTACACTTTTGTTAGTTATTGTCTATCCCTAGCAGGTGCTGCCATTGGTGGCAGAGTTCAATTGAGGTAGCAGTTTGCAAATTGCATCGCATACACTGCGTGACAAACCCACAATAAATGCTAGCAAATGAAGTGTTCAGCAATTGTTAAAAAACATATATAAGTGAATAAAATAAATAAAGTGGATGTGGCTCCAACCAAAAATTCCACCTAATGCTGTGGAATGATCAGGACTTCAAGTAGTCATTCCAGTTGGCACTGGAATTTCTGATATCAAGCAGGTCATACTCATCCTTGTTTGTAAATGAATAGCTATCATATTTGCATTACCTTTCCTATTGCCAAAGCTCTGGTTTTTTCCCCTAATTTGGCAGTAATTTTTTTTTTTTGCAGCTTTGTACACGCACTTGTACCCTAGTGGGTAGAATTATGATTGCTGTGCAAGTTATCACTTGCTTGGGAAATAAGCCTTCGGTTGCTTGACAATATCAAGCTCACTTCCTCACATGTGGCTGATCTTGCGCACGCTCAGCAATGCCATGGTGCGGCGATATTTTGCTGATACCTCACCAATATTTTTCCGATGTCAGCCAGCTAGCTTGCGCTTTGGTCTTCTTGCCCATCATTTCACTCAAAATGGCTTTGTTTCGATCTGCTCAGAATATACTATAGCCTTTAAGTTTCCTAGTTATTTAACCAAAAAAGACCACATGGTCTCTGGTTGGTCTTTAGTTTATGCCAGCATCATTGGGTTTTTTTTTTGTGGGGGGGGATTTTAGCAGCTTTCAGATTCATGAATGATCTTCATATTTTGCAATCATTGTAATCTATTTTTATATCAACTTTGAGTACACAACATTATTTCATGGTATATTCCTAGCACTGCTTTCACCTCCTGCTCTACACCAATTGCCTGGTTTGTGTTCCCTGCATGTCCGTAGTGGGCCCCTGCCCTGACCATGCTGCTGCCGGTCTTTGCCATCATCGCCATCTGACCCTCTGCCAAGTGCTGCCCAGTCTCCACCATCGGAACAGTCTGCTCCATTGAGTATATCCAGCGAACTACATCTGTTCCTCAAGGAAGAGGAGAGACCCATCTCTCAGTCCTGGTTGGCTGCACAACTTCACCTAGTTTGCTAGCTGTGGCCTCTCGCTTCAACTCCACACACTCCACTCCTTCCATTTTGGAGTAGCACAGCTGCCGCTTTCGTTGCGTCTGTCTTGCATTTTTCTTGTATTGGCATCAAGAGAATTGTGCCAGCCGCCGGGCTGTCAAGACACATAATACACTTCATATAGAATATTTCTCTTGTATCAGCATCAAAAGAAATTGTGCCAGCCGCCGGGCTGTCACAACACATCGTTTTTGCGTATAGTATATTTTTTTGCATTGGCATCAAGAGAAATTGTGGCATCCGCCGGGCTGTCACAACACATAGCACCCTCATATAGTGTATTTCTCTTGTATTGGCTTCAAGAGAAATTGTCAGCTGCTGAGCTGCTACTATGCTTCTACTGCTTCTTAACTTTCTGAATTTCAGTTGGCAAGCAAAATGATGTAAGATTTGTGTGTGCATTTAACTGTAACGATGTTTGCATGTCCAAACACAACACACTAATCTCACTCCTACACACATTCCTGCTCAACTGTCGTCGTCTCGCATTCACATATTCAGAGTATCAACGTCACAACACCATCTACGCCATCTCAATCATCACCACTGTCACCTTCATGTCACACCAGATTGGATTGTAGCATATTTCTCCTGAAATGGCTCAAGAGAAATTAAGGTAGCCTTCGGGCTATCTCTACGCATAGTGTACTTCATATAGTATCTTTCTCTTGTATTGCCATCAAGAGAAATTGTGCCAGCCGCCGAGCTGTCACTACACATCGTACTCTCATAGTGCATTCCTCTTATATTGGCTTCAAGAGAAATTGTGCCAGCCGCCAGGCTGTCATGACACATCGTACTCTCATAGTGTATTTCTCTTGCATTGGCTTCAAGAGAAATTCCCAGCCGCCGGGCGACCACTATGCATCTACTGCTTAACTTTTCTGCATTTCAGCTGGCCTTGCTGGCATGGTTCTGTTGAGCAGCTCCCAGTCTTTGGTTCCTCGTTCGCATGGGCAGGGATCTCTTATAACAGAGCCATGTCACCAAACTCAATGTATGATTGAATGCCCGTATGTTGCAATAAATATTTTCTTTTTTGACGAAGTAGTCCTATCAGAAATGAGCTGATTTCTCAATCGACGAAAGATCAGGACTGCAGGGAGGCCAGTTCAGCACACGGGCTCTTTTACTATGAAGCCATGCTGTCGTAATAGCTGGAGTATATGGTTTTGAATTGTCCTGCTGAAATACACAAGGCCTTCCTTGGAATAGATGTCGTCTGGAGTGGAGCATATGTTGCTCTAAAACCTTTATATCCCTTCCTGCATTCAAGGGGCTTTTTAAGACATAACATGACATAACATAACATGAATGGCAAGAACAGGCCTTTCAGCCCAACTAAGCTCGCCAGTTTCTTTATACTATTATGAATATATCCCTTCAGATACTGAATGACTCAATGGTATCTAGCTTTAGGTCAAGCCTGCTCTTGAAAACCCCCAAGGTCTCTGCCTCAACAATATGGTCAGGTAAGCTATTCCACATAGAAATTACTCTTTGGGTGAATAAATATTTCTGAATATCAGTGCTAAATTTACCTTTGGTCAACTTCCACTCGTGACCCCGAGTTCTACTCACAACACTTGGTTGAAGGAATCCTACATGATTCACTTTGTTAATCCCTTTAACATATTTAAAGACCTCAATCAAATCACCCCCAAGTCTCCTTTTCCTAAGACTAAAGAGATTAAGGATCTTCAGCCTCTTCTTGTAGCTTTCATCTTTTATACCTGGAATAAGCTTGGTGGCTCTTCTCTGAACTTTCTCTAGAGCCTCTATATCTGTCTTAAAGTATGGTCCCCTGAACTGTACACAATACTCCTGGTGTGGTCTAACGAACGTGTAGTACAAAAGAAGCGTCACCTTCTTAGATTTGTACTCAATACTTTTGGCAATGTATCCTAGCATCTGATTAGCTTTTTCAACTACCACGGCACAATGGCTAGAACCTGCGAGGGTTCGGTTAACAATCACTCCCAGATCTTTCTCTTGTGCAGCACATTCCAGTTTTAAAACTCTCATGAAGTAATCCCGTCTAATGTTTTTATTACCTACATGTACAACTTTACATTTTGCTAGATTAAATTTCATTTGCCACATTTCTGCCCAATTCTGGATTCTATCCAAATCGTCCTGAATCACTTTAGTGGACCCTAGACTATTTGCCAAACCCTTCAATTTAGTATCATCTGCAAATTTAACCAATCTGCTCTCAATATTCCTTTCAATGTCATTAATATAAATGAGGAACAGCAGGGGTCCCAACACCGATCCCTGGAGGACGCCACTCCCACCATACCCAGCTCAGATGAGATATCACTGACCACCAATCTTTGTGTTCTGTCCTGTAACCAGTTTTGAATCCACTTCAGAATACCTCCTGTAACTCCAATGGAGCTCATTTTTAAAATTAGTCTCTTATGCGGTACTGTATCGAATGCTTTCTGAAAATCCAAGCGTATGATGTCATAAGCCCTGCTCTGGTCGTAAGTCCTGGTGGCCTCTTCAAAAAATTCCAGAAGGTTTGTTAGGCATGACCTTCCCTTCTGAAAACCATTTTGGCTATCCCTTAAGATACTGCTACGTTCAGGCAACGCAAGACATGCAAGTGTCCCACACTATATGCTATAATGCATCCCCATACCATCAGAGATGCTGGCTTTTAAATTGAACCCTGATAACAGGAGGGGTGGTCTTTCTCTTTGGCCCGGAGGACACAACGCCCATGATTTCCGAAAAAATGTCAAATTTGGACTCGTCTGATCACAGGACACTTTTCCACTTTGCCACAGTCCATTTTAAATGAGTCTTGGCCCTAGGAACACGGCGGCACTTCTGGATCATGCTCAACAATGCCGTCCTTTTTGCATGATAGTGTTTTAGATGCCATCTGTGGATGGCACGGTGGACTGTGTTTACAGACAGTGGTTTCTTGAAGTATTCCTAGGCCCATATAGTAATGTCAATGACAGAATCAAATCAGTGAGTGATGCAGTGGCGTCTGAGGGCCCGACGATCACAGGCATCCACTAAAGGTCAGTCAGTCTTGTCTCTTACGCACAGAGATTTTTCCAGTTTCTGTGAATCTTTTGATGACGTTATGCACTGTCGATGATGAGACCTTCATAGCCTTTGCAATTTGACGTTGAGGAACATTGTTTTTAAAGCATTCCACAACTTTTTTTTTTTTTATGCAAGCCTTCACGGGTTGGGCAGCCTCTGGCCATGTTTACTTCTGAGAGACTCAGCTGTTCTAAGACATCCCTTTTATAGCCAATAATAATTCACACCTGATGCCAGTTAATGGAATTGCTTGCTTAATGTTCCTTCAGCTGATTCTCCTATATATCAATTTGCTTTTTCAGCCCTTTTTTATGTCCCAACTTTTTTGAGACCTATTGCAGCCAGAAACTTTGAAATGAGCTTATTTTGTCGATAAAAATGTAAAATGTCTGTTTCAACATTTGAAATGTTATCTGTGTTCTGTCATAAGTAACATATTGGCTCATGTGATGTGAAAGTAATTGCATGAAAAAATATGCGCTCATTTTGAAATTGATGCCTGCAAAATGTTTCGAAAAAGTTGGCAAGGGGACATGTTTACCACTGTGTGGCATTACGTCTTCCTCAATCAACACTCTGTAAGCGTTTTGGGACTAAGGAGACCACCTTTTGAAAGTAGAATTTTTTTCCCATTCTTGTTTTAAGCAGGATTTCAGCTGCTCAATATTTTTCTGTCTCATTTGTCAAATTTTTCATTTTATAATGTGCCAAATATTGCCAGTGGGTGACAGGTCTGGACTGCAGGCAGACCACTTTAGCACCAGGACTCTTTTACAACAGAGTTGATATTATTCCAAAATGAGAACAAAAAAAAAAACAATAAAATGTATCAGTTTCAACATCTGATATATTGTCTCTGTGCTATTTTCATATACTTATGAAGTTCAGATGATTTAAAAATCACTGCATTCTGTTTTCGTTGTACATTTTACACAGCATCCCAACTTTTTTGGAAATGGAGTTGTAGTTCAACAATTTAAAATGACTTTTCTCAACTGTAAAACTGCAATGAATTTTGGGATTTCACCATTTACAGTATACAATATTATCAAAATATTCAGACCATACAGAGAAATCTCTGTGCACAAAAACCAATATTGTATAGCCATGATCTTCAGGCCCTAAGGCAGCACTGCCTGGAAAACAGACAGGATTCTGTAGTGGAAATTACTGCATTGGCTCAGTGGCACTTCTGTAAACCCTCATTAGTGAATACCATTTGTCGCTGCATTCACAAATGCCAGTTAAAACTCTGCCATGCAAGTATTAAACCGAGATCCAGAAATGCTACGGCATTCGTTGGGCCCGAGCTCATTTAAGATGTACTGAGGCAAAGTGAGAAACTTTCCTGTGGTCTGATGGATCAAAACTGTGAAATTTTTAGCCTCTAGGCTAAAGAGGAGAAGGACCATCCAGTTTATTACCAGTGCACAGTTCAAAAGCCATGGGGGTGCATTTTTGCACATCATGGCATGGGTAACTTGCACATCTGTGAAGACATAATTAATGCCAAACTGTATATATATATATATATATATATATATATATATATATACAGTGCCGTGAAAAAGTATTTGCCCCCTTCCTGATTTCTTATTTTTTGCATATTTGTCACACTTAAATGTTTCAGATCAGCAAGTAAATTTTAATATTAGATATAGACAACCTAAGTAAATACAAAATGCAGTTTTTAAATGATGATTTAATTTATTAAGGGGAAAAACCTATCCAAACCTACCTGGCCTGGTGTGAAAAAGTAATTGCCCCCTAAACCTAATAACTGGTCGTGCCACCCTCTGTAACAACAACTGCAATCAAGTGTTTGCGACAACTGGCAATGAGTCTTTCACCTCGCTGTGGAGGAATTGTGGCCCACTGTTCTTTGCAGAATGTTTTAATTCAGCCACATTGGAGGGTTTTTGAGCATAAACGGCCTGTTTAAGGTCATGCCACAGCATCACAATCGGATTTAAGTCCGGACTTTGCTTAGGCTGCTCCAAAACCTTCAGTTTGTTTTTTTTAAGCCATTCAGAGGTGAACTTGCTCGTGTGTTTCGGATCATTGTCCTGCTGCATTACCCAAGCGCGCTTGATCTTGAGCTCACGAACTGACGGTTGGACATTCTCCTTCAGGATTTTCTGGTAGAGAGCAGAATTCATAGTTCCATCAATTACGACAAGTCGTCCAGGTCCTGAATCAGCAAAGCAGCCCCAAACAATCACACTACCACCACCATGTTTGACTTTTGGTATGATGTTCTTCTTATGAAATGATATGTTAGTTTTACACCTGATGTAACGGGATGCACACCTTCCAAAAAGTTCAACTTTTGTCTCGTCAGTCCACAGAATATTTTCCCAAAAGTCTTGGGGATCATCAAGATGTATTTTGGCAAGTGTGAGATGAGCCCTGGTGTTCTTTTTGTTCAGCAGTAGTTTTTGCCATGGGACCCTCCCATGGATGCCATTTTTGCCCGGTCTCTTTCTTATTGTTGAATCATGAATACTGACTTTAAATGAGGCAATTGAGGCGTAAAGTTCTTTAGATGTTGTTCTTGGTTTTGTGTGACCTTATGGATGAGTCTTCGATGCACTTTTGGAGTAATTCTGGTTGGCCAGCCACTCCTGGGAAGGTTCACAACTGTTCCAAGTTTTCTCCATTTGTGGATAATGGCTTTCACCGTGATTCGCCGGAGTCCAAAAGCCTTAGAAATGGCTTTGCCACCCTTTCCAGACTGATAGATGTCAATTTCTTTGTTTCTCATCTGTTCTTGAATTTCTTTAGTTTGCAGCATGACATGTTGCTTTTTGAGATCTTTTAGCCTAGTTCACTTTGTCAAGCAGGTTCTATTTTCTTGATTTCTTGATTCAACAGGTCAGGCAGTAATCAGGCCTGGGTGTGGCTAGTGAAATTGGACTCAAAAAATGTGGTTAATCACAGTTAATTCAGGATTTAACAAGGGGGACCATTACATTTTCATATAGGGCCAGGTAGGTTTGGATAGCTTTTTTCCCTAAATAAATGAAACCATCATTTCAAAACTGCATTTTGTATTTACTCGGGTTATCTTTGTCTTATATTAAAATTTGTTTGATGATCTGAAACATTTAAGTGTGAAAAATGTGCAAAAAAGTAAGAAATCAGGAAGGGGGCAAATACTTTTTCACGGCACTGTATATATATATATGTTTGAGAGCTTCATATGCTGCCATCCAGTCATCTTTGACAGGGAAGGCCTTGCTTATTTGGGGAACAAAAATGCCAAACACAACACTCTGCACGTATGACAATGACTTGGATAAAAGAGGCTGTGTGCTAAACTGGCCTACTTCAGGCCAGACCTGTCACTCACAGAAAATACTTGCTGCATGATGGGAAAAAAATTAAATGATCTACAAATCACTGCATTCTGTTTCTATTTACATTTTACACAGTGTCAGCGTGTGTGTGTGTGTGTGTGTGTGTGTGTGTGTGTATGTGTGTTTATATATATATATATATATATATATATATATATATATATATATTTTCATAGTACTTCTTGGGAATCATTGACATGGAAAATAAACCAACAAGCAGAGCATCTAAGAACACTTGCTTCACGTTTAAGCACATTAGTACACTGCCTGGTCAAAAAAAAAGTCACCGTTTGGAAATTAATGAACAAATTCTATAATTGGATCATTATTGCGGATATTAATATGTTTTAGCTGGCAATAATCACTTTTACCCTGACTGATGAAGCGCGTAGTTCTCATTTCTTAAAAAATCATGTCGGAAGACACATCCCTTGATGTTGGAAAAGATGTTACAGTATTTCAGAACCGGCAAGTTATCGCCCTGTATTTAGCAAAGAAAACCATGAATGACAAAAACAAGTATGAGGAATCATTTTCACAAACAAATTTGCCACCACAAAGGCCTGACCTTAAGCACATTAAAAGTTATTGGGATGTGCTCAGGAAAGACCACCAGGTGGTTCAACCATTATGTCGAGAAGACAAGATCTCGGCCAAAAATGATGGCATTTCTGATCGAAAATAAATGCTCTGGTATTGCATATAGTTGTCAAAACAATGACAAGACGAATATGCACTGTAATCAAAGCTAAAGGGGTTCCAACTAAATATTTATGTGTGTGACTTCTTTTTTGGCCGGGCAGTGTATATTCTGATGCAAATCTTGCAACATTCACCCTGTCTTTAACGTAACTTCTTGAAATTCTTTTTGCATTCCTTTTTTGCAGCTTCAACAATCCCTTCCAGCAATTTAATTTATACATTGGAAAGGAGATGCACTTTGCAATTTAATTTCTTAAACCACAAGGTTTTCTACTGCATTTAAAAATGTATTACAAAAGCCAGCTTTATGTTCTGTGAAATGAAATTGGCAGTGCATATATATATATATATATGCAACCCCAATTTCGCAGAAAGTAGGCACATCATAGAGTGTGCTAATAAAATGCTAAAGGACTGATTTGAAAAGTCCATTCACCCTCTGATATACGAAAATAGACTTGGATGACTGCAGCAGAGTCCAAAAAAGTAGGCACAATGAGTTGCTTCCCACTGTGCCACATCAATGGGTCCCTAATGACCTGAACTCAAATACCAGTGACAACAGTATCGCAGATCAAAACTTGGCATGTTCAACTCTATTTTGGTAATTTCATGATACAAGGCAATGGGGCATCTGTTGTGCTGTCATCATAAGAGCTGGTCAAAGACAGATTTATCACCTGAAGGGTGTGGTTGGAGTTTATTTCCATTAAAACCATTCAGATCATCTGATGTCATTTACTTTATAACTAATAATAATAACATATTTTATTTATAGACGCCTTTCTAACACTGAAGTTTCCAAGCAGCAGAGTCGAAATTGATGACAGGCAATGCAACACAAACAACAATTATTAAAATGTCTACAACATCTGAATGGATGGGATTGGGAGGAGATAATTGACTTTCAGACACAATATGCCACTTTGAACAGATGAGTTTTGAGCTGGGTTTTGAACATGGGAAAAGAGTCAATATTCTGGAGGTCAGGAGGGAGGGAGTTCCAGAGGTGAGGAGCAGTGCGACTGAAGGCTCTGGACCCCATGGTGGTCAGATGAGCTGGGAGGACGGTGATGTGGATGGATGAGGAGGACCTGAGGGAGCGAGTGGGTGTGTTGATTTGAAAGAGTCAGATATGGAGGAGCAAGGTTGTGGAGGGCCTTGAAGGCGAGAAGGAGAATTTTGTAGTTCGTCCAATATTTGACTGGAAGCCAGTGAAGCTATTGAAGTACCATAATGATGTGACTGGTGGAGGGAGTTCTGGTGATGATTCGGTTCTGAACCAGTTTGTGAATGGACATTTTAGGGAGACCAAAGAGCAGGGAATTAGAATAATCACGGCAAGATGTGACCAGAGAATGAACTAAGATGGCAGTGCTGTTGGGTGTGGGGGACGGACGGAGGTGGTTAATATTGCAAAGATGGAAGAAGGCTGACTTGGTGATGTTACTGATGTGGGCTTGAAATGATAGAGCAATGTCTAGGATGACACCAAAGCTTTTGACCTGAAGGAAAGGGGAAACGATGGCGTTGCCAATGGTAATATTGAAACTGTCTATTGGACGGTTTCTGGCTCTGACTACTGGTGGATTTTTAGCCAACAAAAAGAACCTCGGTTTTGTCACTGTTGAACTTGAGAAAATTGGAGGAAAACCAGGATTTGATTTGAAACCAGACAGATGACAGTGGGAGGATGGAGGTGGGTTTGGAGGAGACATAGAGCTAGGTGTCATCTGCGTAACAATGGAAATGGACATTAAACTTTTTGAAGATATGGCCAAGGGGGAAGAGATAGATAATGAATAGAAGTGGGCCCAAAACAGAGCCTTAGGGAACACCTGTAGGAAGTGGAGATGGCTGGGATGTGACTGTTTTGAGTTGAAAAAACTGAGTGTCATTGGAGAGATACACTGCCCGGCCAAAAAAAGTCACACTCAAATATTTAGTCGGAGCCCCTGTAGGTTTGATTACAGTGCACATTCATCTTGTCATTGTTTTGACAACTATATGAAATGCCAAAACATTAATTTCCGATCAGAAATGCCATAATTTTTGGCTAAGATCTTGTCTTCTCGATATAGTGGTTGCACCACTCGGTGGTCTTTCTTGAGCCCATTCTAATAACTTTTTATGTGTTTAAGGTCAGGACTTTGTGCTGGCCAATTTGTTTGTGAAAATGATTCCTCATACTTGTTTTTGTCAGTCATGGTTTCTTTGCTAAATACAGGCCAATAACTTGCCCGTTCTGAAATACTGTAACATCTTTTCCACCATCAAGGAATGTGTCTTTCGACATGATTTTTTAGGAAATGAGTAGTGACATGCTTCATCAGTCACAGTTAAAATGATTATTGCCAGCTGAAACATATTAATAACCCTAATAATGATCCAATTATAGAATTTGTTCATTAATTTCCAAACGGTGACTTTTTTTTTGGCCGGGCAGTGTATGATTTAAACCAGTGTCAGGGAGTATTGGTGATTCCAAATGGATGCAAGTCTGTCAAGGAGGATGTTGTGGGAAATGGTGTCAAAGGCTACACTCAGATCAAGCAAGATGAGTATGGATAACAGTCCAGAGTCAGCTGCAACAAGGAGGTCATTTTTTATTTTTACCAGGGCAGTTTCTGTGCTGTGGAGGGGATGGAAGCCAGAATGGAACTGTTCATAAAGATTATTGTCAGATAGATGATAGTATGGACCTGAGATACAACAGTTTTTTCAAGAATTTTGGACAGAAAGAGGAGGTTAGAAATAGAATAGATGTTATTGAAATTGTTGGGATCTGCACTGGTTTCTTCAGGACAGGAGTTACTGCGGAAAATCGGAGTGGAGAGGGAACCAGACCAGTGGAGGGGAGGAGTGAATGATGGTGGTTATCAGGGGAGACAGAGAGGGAAGGCAGGCTTTAACCAGAGGAGTTGGGAGAGGTTCCAGATGACAGGTGGATGGCTTGGATTTCCTGATGAGGTCAGATATTTCAAAAATGTAGGGAAGCTTGAAGAAAGTAAGTGGATGCAAGAGAGGTGTAGGGTAAACCAATGGAGAGATAGAGTTGGAGATGATGGGAATGAGCTGCTGGCGAAGGGTGTTGATTTTGGTGTTAAAAAATGACACTAAAGAATTGCATGAGACTGATATATACAGGTATGGAGGCAGAGAGTCTGGTGGGTGGGTGCAAAATTTTGTCCATTATGGAGGACAGGGTCTTAGTGTTCCCTTCATTAGAGCTGATCAGATCTGCATAATAACTGGGTTTGGTTGTTGAAAGTGTCCTTATAATGACGAATATGGTTATTGTATAGTTCTTTGTGAATGACAAGTCCAGTTTTCCTGTAGAGATGTTCGAGTTGGCGGCCGTTCCTTTTGAGCTGGCTGAGTTCAGGCGTGTACCATGGGGCGCAGTGGATGAAGGAGTCAGTATGAGTTTTTAGTGGAGCCAGGCCATCAAGAAGACTGAGAAGATTGTCATTGTAGTGAGCAACTACTTCGTCTGGGGTGGATGAAGAGTTAATGCTGGGAAGATTGGTAATGTCATTATGGAGAGCCGGTAAATTAATGTTCTTGATATTACAGAATGTGATAACATGGGACAGCCTTGTTTTGGATCATGTTAAGTTGACTTTAAAAGTTATTAGTTTATGATCAGAAATGGGAAGATGCAACACATTCAAATGGGGTGACACCAGAGCTGCACAACAGATCTAGAACATATCCTTTGGAGAGAGTTGGGAAACCAATATGTTGTTGAAGACCAAAGCTATCCAAGCAGGATGAGAAGTCATTTGTGAGGGCACTTTTGAGGTTGTTCACATATTAAAATCTCAAAGTACTATTATAATGCCACCTCGGAGAGCTGGTAAATTAATGTTGTTGATATTTTGGAATGTGATAGCACGGGACAGTTTAGTTTTGGATAATGTTAAATTGACTTTAAAAGTTATTAGTTTATGATCAGAACTGGGAAGATCAAATGCAGCATATTCAAATGGAGTCACACCAGAGAGGCACAGCAGATCTAGTACATGTCCTTTGGAGTGATTTGGGAAACCAATACCTTGTTGAAGACCAAAACTATCCAACCAGGATGAGAAGTCCTTTGTGAGGGCACTATTGAGGTTGTTCACATGAATATTAAAATCTCAAAGTACTATTATAATGGGAAATAGTGGGTAGAGATGGATGAGAAAAGCAGAGAATTCATTTATGAAATCATTGTTAGGCTTTGGTGGGCGAAAAACAGGTGCTATAATGGTCAGTGTGGGTCCATTTAGCTGTAGGGCACTGGATTCAAGTGAGCTGTGAGCGGGCAGAGAAACAGGCGACATTTTCCAATGCTTGCGGTAAAACATTGCGAGACCTTTGCCTCTGCCGGTGACATGAGGTTGAGAGATGTAAACAAAGCCTGGAGGTGCGGCTTCATTCAGCTGACAGTAGTCATTAAAGGAGCTATATGTAAGTCTGTGGCCAAAACTGGTAGTGCAGTCAAATTCAAAATAGTGCAGAGCGCAGTATCCCCTCCTGCTCTCCCCCAGACGAGAGGTTGCCAGCTAGGTTGATGGATCCAGCTAGAACATCTACTACACGGAGCTACCATGGCTACGTTTCAATATCATCAATGATTTGCTTTGACAGGGTTGTGTTCAGTTCAGTTCAGAAAAGATCGAGACTTACTAACTTTAGCGATGGTCATATTGGTCAACTTGCTCGTCACACTTCTGTGTGGATAGCCCACTAAAGTCCATACTGTAAAATGCGTAAAGAATGAACGAGAACTCATTTGACCGATGTACTGTCTCAATTACATTTCATATTGCCATAATGGCTGTGCTAATGTTGGAACGGTTTCCACAGCGTCTCAGCATAAAGCCAGAGAAACAAACTCTAATAATGCATTGCTAATGTCAGCAATGACGAGTGGTGGTTTTTATTTCTCAAACAATTTGTTACCTAGTCAATTCGATGACCCACCTGCATACGCACTAACGTACTATGAACGAACAAACATAATGTTACTCAACTGTAGAGAATATTTGAAATGTCCGTGCCAACATTAAATAGAATTACGTAAGCCAAGCTGAGCTGAATCTTACCTGCCCAGGAGAATTAGCAACTTCGGTGTCAGTCTTCCAATTTTTCTCTGCTTTCAGCCGTCTCCATCTTTCAAAGGCATGTCCTGTACAGATCCTTGTTTTGTTTCTGACTTTGTCACGAGGTGTTTCGGAATCATAACGAGATGTTTTAGGTATAGTAACATCAGACATTTGCACTCCAAAACGCTGGTAGCTGCAGCTCAGAGGTAACTGGCAACCTGGATGCCGAAACGCGACTGAGTTTGTGATTGGGAGATTGTTGGAGGGTGGCGCAACCGGCAAAAACACAAAATGAAAACATAAACATTAGTTGTAGGCTGCAACTTCGGTTTTTTGAATGAGAATATTCTGGCTGGACTACTGTTGTCAGTGATATAAGTATTTGAAATTAACATCATTTCTTAATATCTGGCGATATATCAGGAATATACATTTCTTACACACTGCTCCTTTAAGTAGTTGCCACGTTGCAGTCAGACCCAAGAAGTCAAACTTAAGGTCAGTCAGGATATCCTGGTGGAGATGCCCCTTATTCGTCAAAGAGCGGACGTTGAACAACTCAAAGTTGACAACGTTCTGCTGGTGAATGATACCACCGCTACCCGACCTGGGTAGGTTGGCTAGGGCACTGTGGTCTACTCTATGGCTGGAGTTTCTTGGAGAATGATGGGCTGATGACCAGATGGAGTTGAGTGAACTGGAGTCCTAAATGTAGACCTGGAAACTCTGACGAGATCCTCGATGGATATATTTCCGATGAGGATAATAAGCGATGTGTGGGTTGGAGCGCAGCACCGGTGGCAGAGTGGACTGGAGGGAATGCACTTACAGCAGTTCAGCAGCCGTGTATTGAAGTAATGCTGCCGATGGATTTATTATGAAGTGCAGGGCTGACCAGATGAGTATGGCCCATAGAAACAGTTTGTTAACCCACATTCTTGGCAGTGGTGATTCAGATGTGGACTCCAGGCAGTAGAAGCAGCCAGGTGAGGAGAGGGAGAGCAGCACTACTGGTAATGTGAGACCAAACGTCAATCACAAAGAATCTGATAGTAGGGGAGCTTATTGCAACATATAATTAACCCTTTCCCTCTCACAGCCTAAAGATAACACAGCAGTGCATACTCTGTGGGGAGCTGGCTGCTGCAACCTTATCTCCACACAGAGCTGCTGATAACACTCATTTACTCAGGCGATTTCAGAAATTAACAAAGAAATGATGGACCATTCATTTTTGTTATTACAAATAAATAATTACAGAATGAAAGTATATAAAAGTACATATTTTCTTTTTCAGGATAACCTCACCTTCAAGACAATATTTTTTATATCCCAATATTCCAGTTAGAGAAATTTCACCATAAATATCAATTCATTTTATAAACACAAAGAGTCGTTATATTTACAGGTCTAATAAAGTTCAATTTATGCTAATGTTTTTTTTATTTTTATTCACCAGTCATATGCTTTCAATTATGCATCTACCCTGAAACTGTTGACGTCGTAGTTTCAATCTCAAAAGTTTAAAATAGAGAGTCGTCCACAGACGCTTATGGGGAAATCTCGGTGAGACGTTGAGAGGCGCTTGTGTGGTGATCGAGACCGGGCCTTGAGAGGCGCTTGTGGGGAAATGAGGGATAGGCGTCGGAGGCGCTAGTGAGGAGCAAAGAGTTAAAAATGGAGGCCAATGCACGGATGAATATCGGTAAAAACAGCAGAAGAGGATAAATGAGCCAGAGAGCAGTGGCAGCCAAACGTGCCAGAGGTCACTCCTGAGAAAGTCCTGTAGAGGCTCTGAACTCATGCATCAACACTACAGCAAACTGGCAATTTCATTGTGGCAGGTGAAGTAAAGGCACCAAGCTTTTACAGGCTCTGCCAGGAACACTTCTCTCGATAAGAAACAGATCTGCTTGTCCAGAAGGTGCAGACCCGCCAACGAGAGTTTATGGAACATCAAACAAGCCTCCCAGGACAGGTGCAGTGAAGACCATTTGGGAGGAGTTGACTGTTTGCATCACTGCATCCTCCTTTGGTCCCTTGAGATCCGAGCTCCAATGCAGGAAGGGGTACAATGATATGCAACGAACATTAAAGGGAAAACTAGCATCAAGCAAGTTGGGGGGGGGGGGGGGGTATTCCAGTGGCGAGTCCCACATTGCTGCCGAGGACAGAGCATCTTTCTTTATGTAGCATCTGAGGATGCAGCGGCAGATTCTGTTAACTGACAAAGCTTTACTGGAGTATTTCCAAGTCCATATCATGATATCCATCTTAGTCACTTGATGATTTTGAAGAAAGTTACATCTTAGAGATTAAAGATCATAAGCGCTAAGAGCCGGTTTTTGGCTTCGTCTTTTATGACCACAGATTTGAGCAGATCCCTTCCGACCTTTTGTTACATTTTTCACTATATAAAGAAAAAAGCCAAAATCCATCCAGTCTGTCATTGGGGAACGTTGTCCACAAGGTAATTGATTTTTAGCTCAGGAATCTGTTGACAAAGTAGTGGGCCTCGACCCATCATTGCCCTTGAGGGATAAGGCATTTTTTAAAACCTCCTTTTTATAGTATAACATGATTAGTTTACCTGTTTAATACCAGCAGTTTCCCATCACTTTATTATTGCAACTTGTCAGATAATCATGAGACTTAATTAACCTCTGCACCAATTTATTTGGAGTCTGTTGTATTCATCACATTTGAAATAAACATACATTTTCAATCAGCAATTGAAGTTAAAGCACCTATTTATGTGTGATTGTTTTCGAGAGTGAATTGACTTTTCAAAGCACTCTTTTTTTTAATCTTATTTGCATTTTCAACAATGTGCCAACATTTCTGTAACTGGGGTTCTGAATATTTTGAGTCATTTAATTCACATTTTATCTACAAAATGTTTAGCATACATTTATAATTAAATTTTCAGTTATCTTCAGTGAAATCCTGCAATTATATTTCCACTATATTCTTTAATTGAATTGAGAGTAAGTTTGCGGATCCTGAAGTATTGAAAATTGTCAGTTACCTTGAGATACAACGGCCGCAAAGAGTCATAATGACGAAATGAACTTTTCCTCTTCCCTGCATAAGGATACCACGATGGAAGTGAAGTAATGGATCCATTACTCTTCCCACAATGCTTTTGGCCTTGTTCCAAGTTGTTTGCATTCTACTAAGAACAGCCAGAAGTGCAGATCTTCTGTGGCTGATATAGCAGGTACATTTATCAAAGAGTGTACTGCCATGCGCATGTATAGTTATGTTGTAGAAGGTACTGTTCGTTTTTGAAATACTGCAGTCACTGGAATCAATGGACTCATCATCAGTAACACTTTTTGAAGTGATGTGAGCATTCATGTACAATACATGGCAGTACTTGTAAGTTACAACTGATTGCTAATATACAGTATGTATTCAGCACTCAAGGTCATGGAACCTCAATTCCACTGACGTTATGCATGAGAAAACTAATACCAAACAAATGCTATGATCCAAAACACATGAATGGATTCTACCTAAAATGCAGAGAAGTACAGAGGTTTCTGCGAGTCCTTTTTGATTCTGTGCCAAATCTCCAGCAGCATATGACTTTGAATACAAATAGAAATTCTAAAAGAATATCTATTTTAATGGTAGGGATAAAAAAAAAATCCCAGCATGCACTGTGTCTTATCCTTACTTGCTATTCATAGTTGTCCTTACTACTGGATGCAAAGGACAGAAATGCAAGGAGAATAAGACATCGACACCATGAATTGATAAGTGTGTGTACTGAGTTAGGATAGCAAGAGTGATGTGTCTTTTTTTGATTTTTTTTTTTTTAAGAATATTCTCTTGAATACTACAAATCTATTCAACATGTCAACAATGGAAACAATTTTGCCATGGTTTTGGCTTAAAAGTTGGGTGGAAATCTAACCAGGCTTGTGCATGGTAAAACTTCACTAATGTGCTAGGTGGAACATGCTACCAGGTGAATTATGTAAACACGTTTTGGAACACAATCGCATGGGGCTGTATTCAGCCAGCATAAGTAAACAGTGTTAAATAATAGATGCCTAATTAAAAATACAATTGTTCCAAAAAAAAGTCACTTATTCTTAAATGAAATATAGTCCTAAAGTAAGAACATGTGCAGATATCCAGCTAAGTATCATTTAAAATCTGTCTTTTAATCTCACTTCATTCTCCAAGACTAGGGGAAATTAAGTTACTGATGGCACCTTTGTTCCCTCCGTATTTACCATTTACAAAACCCAAAACCAGTGAAGTTGGCACGTTATGTAAATCGTAGATAAAAACAGAATACAATGATTTGCAAATCCTTTTCAACTTATATTCAATTGAATACACTGCAAAGACAAGATTTTTAATGTTCAAACTGAGAAACTTTATTTTTTTTTGCAAATAATCATTAACTTAGAATTTAAAGGCAGCAGCACATTGCAAAAAAGTTGGCACAGGGGCCTTTTTACCACTATGTTACATCGCCTTTCCTTTTAACGACACTCAGTAAACGTTTGGGAACTGAGGAGACCAATTTTTGAAGCTTTTCAGGTGGAACTCTTTCCCATTCTTGCTTGATATACAGCTTAAGTTGTTCAATAGTCCGGGGTCTCCATTGTCGTATTTTACGCTTCATAATGCGCCACACATTTTCAATGGGAGACAGGTCTGGACTACAGGCAGGCCAGTCTAGTACCCGCACTCTTTTACTACGGAGCCCTGCTGTTGTAACACGTGCAGAATGTGGCTTGGCATTGTCTTGCTGAAATAAGCAGGGGCATCCATGAAAAAGACGTTGCTTGGATGGCAACATATGTTGCTCCAAAACCTGTATGTACCTTTCAGCATTAATGGTGCCTTCACATATGTGTAAGTTGCCCATGCCTTGGGCACTAATACACCCCCATACCATCACAGATGCTGGCTTTTGAACTTTGCGCCTATGACAGTCCGGATGGTTCTTTTCCTCTTTGGTCCGGAGGACACAACGTCCACAGTTTCCAAAAACAATTTGAAATGTGGACTCGTCAGACCACAGAACATTTTTCCACTTTGCATCAGTCCATCTTAGGTGAGCTTGGGCCCAGCGAAGCCGGCGGCGTTTCTGGGTGCTGTTGATAAATGGCTTTCGCTTTGCATTGTAGAATTTTAACTTGCACTTGCAGATGTAGCGACGAACTGTCGTTACAGACAGTGGTTTTCTGAAGTGTTCCTGAACCCATGTGGTGATGTCCTTTAGACACTGATGTCGGTTTTTGATGCAGTACCGCCTGAGGGATCGAAGGTCACGGGCATTCAATGTTGGTTTTCGGCCTTGTTGCTTACGTGCAGTGATTTCTCCAGATTCTCTGAACCTTTTGATGATGTTATGGACCATAGATGATGAAATCCCTAAATTTCTTGCAATAGCTCGTTGAGGAATGTTGTTTTTAAACTGTTCGACAATCAGCTCACGCATTTGTTCACTAAGTGGTGACCCTCGCCCCATCCTTGTTTGTGAATGACTGAGCATTTCAGGGAAGCTGCTTTATACCCAATCATGGCACCCACCTGTTCCCAATTAGCCCGTTCACCTGTGGGATGTTCCAAATGAGTGTTTGATGAGCATTCCTCAACTCTGTCTTTTTTGCCACTTGTGCCACCTTTTTTGGAACATGTTGCAGGCATCAAATTCCAAATCAGCTAATATTTGCAAAAAATTTCAAAGTTTACCTGTTCAAACATTAAGTAACTTGTATTTGCAGTGTATTCAATTGAATATAGGTTGAAAAGGATTTGCAAATCATTGTATTCTGTTTTTATTTACGATTTACACAACGTGCCAACTTCACTGGTTTTGGGTTTGTACATGTGAAGAAAATTTCAGCATGTATTGGGGAAAAGGTATACACTTCTATGAGCAGAGAACAATGTCATCAGAGTTAGGCAGTTATCCCTCCTGATGGCGACCTTATTTGCCCACATGGCGTAATGTCACTGCGGTTCAATGTTGGTAGGTGAAAGAATCAGCTGTAAAATGAATGGGAAATGATTACCTTCAGCATCTTGGGTTACTTTTACTTTAAATAAACATACACTTTGTTAATTTCGCCAACATTGTTCATGGCGTAAATTAAATTATGAACTGATGTTTAGGACAAAACAAGCTGCATATGAAAAGAAACCTGTGTGAGACAGTGTGAGGATTTTACGAAATGAACCAAGGGCAAACTCCAGTAAAATGCAAAAGGAGGCTTTATTTCTGAAGGGGGAAACCCCCCAACAGAGCTGGCAACAGTACACAGTCCGCAATCCAAAATCAGGATCCAAAGGGCGAAATCCAGAGTCATACACAGGGCACCAATAACAAGAATCGAAGTCAGACAAAAGAGGTCAAAAAACAAGAATGCGGCAAAAGTTCAGGGAATAGGCAAAGCTCGATATCAAGGACGGTCTAGTCAGAAAGATAAACACTGAGAAATCAAGGCAAGAAATGTAGCACGAGAAAACTAGGGAGAACGATCTGACAAGAAAGTGAACCAAACAGACATCTTATATACACACCCGGGGTAAACACATGACCAGGGAGAACAGGTGCAATCAATGGTAACAATGATCAGGGAGAGACACATGAGGAATAAACTAATTACATGAATTTGGCTGTAGCCAAAACGCTGACAGGGATCACAAGACAATCCTATGAACGAACAACAGCTCCAATTAAGGAGTACTAAAGTGTACAGTCTAAAGAAAAGGGAAAGCCTGAGATATACGTGGAAACTGCAGTAGAGATAATTAGTGATATGCAAGGAGGGCGGAGATACCGATTGGGCGAATGCTGAGAGATCGTTAGTCTATTAGTATGTGCAGCTATACAATCCCGAGTGCAAGTTAGTCAGTTAGTAGAAATATACAATGTTAATCTTGGTAAGTAATCTATCAAAAATAATAAACTGTTAGTAGGGTTAGTAGATAGTAAAAGAGAGAGGAAGGAAGCACACGAGATAATGAAGGAAGATTGAAAACCCAGAAACCAATAAATCACCTGAATGAGTGGCACGCAAGACTAGGGACCGTGAGCAAAGACCTACACAAGACAAGACAGGGGAGACAAAGTGCAATGCATGGAAATGAAAACATGGCGTGAAAACTGAGGCATGAAAAAATAATAAAACATGAAATCTAAATTACCAAAAACACAATACATGATCCTAAGAATAGTCAAAGGGCAGGCTGTGGTCACTAAACACAGAAATCCTAAACATGGCCAGGCCGGGCACAGAACTTAACACATGACATGAGCATAATGCAGAATTGCAACAGACAGGCTTCAAATCCCATTCTTATGCCATTACTGCTCAAAGATTTTTTATTATTTTTGAAAATCACCTATGATTCTGGGGGATGCATTAGGTTGGAAATGAAACTAATGGTTTTGCTCACGATATCTTTAATAATTGGGTTATATAAGCATCTCTTGTTAATCTTGATATGAGATAAAACCATCTTTCCTGATGCTTGGATACTTCTGAAACAGCATTATGTTGTTTTAAATATCCAACATTCCCCGCTCTTGGGATGTTGTTTATATTTTGATTGAGGGAGGCCCCTAAGTTCCACTGAAGGAAAGTCTTGATGTTCTAACAAGCAATGACACCTAGCAGCTTTGGGAAGGTCTTTTACAGTTTCAGCATAAAAATGACATGCATAGACTGCAGTGTCTGACTGAAAATGGTATGTAAAGATTGTCATTGGAGCTGGGCTTATAAACATGAGCTGCAAATACTGATTAATTACAATAAATAAAATTTCCTCAATAGGAACATTATTCTCAAGAGACCATTTAAGGAATGCCCAAGAAGAACTGCACATTGAAGTCTAAACTGGATGTATTAAAAATGCCATTTAAGAAAATATAGGGGTTATATGCGAAGAGGTCTGGGGTCCAATTCTGGCATGCCATGTTGATCTCACGAGGAGTTTTGACCTGTGAATGAAATATTGGGCTGGGGAGAAGTGGGTAGAGTCCTTCTCTCAAAAAAAGGAGACCTGTGACAGCATGATAATTGAGCTGTCAGTCATAGTTCAATCCGCAATAAAGAAATAGGTATAATAAATGCCTAATACAGACAAGAATCTCTCATGTCATCCTTTGTAATAATGGCATCCAGTCAACCTAATTGACGGACTGAAGAAGAATGAGCAAGCCATTACATTGTACACCCAGGACAGGAATCCAACCTATTATTTGAAATGGCATGATTTGTTCACTCGATCTAACACTGCAGTGCATTAGATACCACAAACGTATGTCTTTCATCATATATAATTGATATGGCTCCATGGTAATATACAACAAAAGATCTGCAAGAGATCGTACTGAAAGATTTTACTTGAAATGTACTCCTTAATTTACAAATGGGCTTAATAGCAAATGGTCATTGCAGAACTCTTACCAACCAGGTAAAAAGTTCACTAAACCAGGAGTTGAGCATTATAGGAAGATGCTGCATGGTTAATTATGGAACAAAGCAGGTGGTCATAAACTTAAGTTATGGATCAAAGAGGAACACACTCAAGGTTTAACATTTCTGCTTTAGTCTCTTTTTTCCCCCTGATGAAATGGGGGAAAAAAAAAAATAATAATAAAAAATTGTTCTCCGTTAGGAGCCTTGCTATTCTTATGCCCTGTTCACACCCAAAATATGACTGAAATGGCGACTGCTGCGACTTGAGATCATAAGGATTTGATGAACTCGCACAAGTCTTGTATACTCTCCAATCTAAATCAGCAATTTGTGTTCACACCAAGCTTCCAGTGAGACCACATTTGAGATATGTTGGAGTTTACGAAATGAACCAAGTGCGACAACCAGTAGAATACAAAAAGGAGGCTTTATTTCTGAAGGGGGAAACCCCCCAACAGAGCTGGCAACAGTACAAAGTCCGCAATCCAAAATCAGAATCCAAAGGGCGAAATCCAGAGTCATACACGGGGCACCAATAACAAAAATCGTAGTCAGACAAAAGAGGTCAAAAAACAAGAATGCGGCAAAAGTACAGGGAATAGGCAAAGCTCGATATCAAGGACGGTCCAGTCAGAAACACTGAGAAATCAAGGCGGGAAACGTGGCACGAGAAAACTAGGGAGAACAATCTGACAAGAAAGTGTACCAAACAGACATCTTATATACACACCCGGGGTAAACACATGACCAGGCAGAACAGGTGCAATCAATGGTAACAATGATCAGGGAGAGACACATGAGGAATAAACTAATTACATGAATTTGGCTGTAGCCAAAACGCAGACAGGGATCACAAGACAAACCAAAGTACAAAACAACAGCTCCAGTTAAGGAGTACTAAGTGCCAAGATAAAAGAAAAGGAAAGCACAAAGTATAAGTGGAAATCCACAGAAACTTGCAGCAGAGATGATTAGGGATAGGCAATGAGGCGGAGATTAGAATTGAGCGACTGCTGAGAGATCGTTAGTCAATTAGTATGTGCAGCTATACAATCCCGAGTGCATGTTAGAAAGTCAGTAAAAATATACAAGATTAGTGTGGTTAGTAATTAGCAAAGACAATAAACTGTTAGTATGTGTTAGTAAGACAGTAAAAGAGAGAAGAAGGAAGAACACGAGATAATGAAAGAAGATTGAAACCCAGAAACCAATAAATCACCTGAATGAGTGGCACGCAAGACAAGGGACCGTGAGCAAAGATACACACATGACAAGACAGGGGAGACAAAGTGCAAAGCATGGAAATGAAAACATGGCATGGTAACTAAAATGATCTAAACATGAAAAATAATAAACAAGATATCTAAATTACCAAAACACAAAACACAATCCTAAGAATAGTCAGACATATGCAGTGGTTACTAAGCACAGAATCAAACAACATGGCATAGCCAGGCACAGAACTTAAACATGACATGCAGAATGCACAGAATCACAACAATATATTAACAAAAATTAGGCGATCCATGCGACATAATCTACGATGACTCTCCTTTCTCTTGTTTGCTCTCTCTTGGTCTTGTGTTGTTGATGCGATCGTTGCAGCAAGTGATGAACCGATTAAAACAATGGCTTTATATCGGAAACCCACTCTCAAAAAGAGTCGCATGGAAGCTCGCCATTGGTCACAATTTCACTCTCACTGATCGCCATTGGTCAAATTTTGATCCCATCCATCACTGATGCTCTTGCAATTTCACTCGCCATGACTTTTTTGCTCTTGAAGGCATTGCAGTGGGCTCTTGTTCAGCTCGCAAAAACGATCGCCATAGTCGCATAATGAAAAATATTCCGATATTTGGAGATTATTTATGCAACCTGTTTGAGAGTCCATCAAGACCTGTGAGACTGAGTTAAGAGTGACTTGAGAGTTATGAGAGCTCATTACGATTATTTTTGAGCTCTGCATTTATTTCTGACCACTCGCACACACTCGCAAAAGTCATGCGATTTTTTTGAACAGCTCAAAACAATCTTAAACCCCTTCAAGATCGATAGAGAGTGAAAGATTGAATTTGAGACCATTGAGAGTTTATTGAGAATTACTTGCAACCTCATCAAGAGTCAGTGAGAGTGATGGTGATTTTTGTCCATTTTTCGGTCGCAACCTGCTCGCAAGTCCGGTGTAAACAGGGTTTTACTTTCATATCTCAAGGAGTCGAAAATGTTCATAAATAAGTGAATGGACCAAGTTGCACTTGTAGCGGGAAAATTCTCTGGCTACATCAGTTTGTGTAACGGGCTTGTCCTTATCTCAACTGGTTCAACGATCTACAGAACTATCAGGACATTAGACTCCTAGAGGGCCAGAGAATGCTTACCACCAGTTTTCACTACCCCAGCAAAATAGAATTTTATTTCAATGTGCTGGTAGTGTACTTCTCAAAATAAAAATAATAAAAAAGATAGTATGCTTTTAGTTCACTTTTTATGTAGTACTCATCAGAGATATGCTTAAAGCTGTACGGTCTTTCATTTTTTTCTCATCATTTCAGTCATAAAAAGAATTTTCCTTGAAACCACTGTAATTTTATTTCTCAGTATTCTAATAAAGGATTCATGATATTACGTTGCCAATTTGATCAGAATTTGCACTGTGTAGAGGAACTTTATCTTTTAAACACGGGTGGAAAAACAACCGGCCTGAAGAACGTGATCCATATCATATGGCAACATTATAAATCGCGTGGAGGACTTCCCCAATTTGCTCTACATTCTGGGAACAAAATTCAAACCGGACTGACAGAATGTACGAGTGAGTCTACGGAGAATTTCAATAAAGATGCCAAATTACAGTGTAGCATGTTGTAGGCAGTACTATATATTTATTTTAAAACCAACATACCTTGGTCTGTTGTGTCAAATCCATCAGTTCAGCAATAATTCAAGGCTATAGTTTCAAGATTATGTAGATCATGTTTGCTGAATGAGCAGAAATTGGTCTGCTCAAAGGTCAGCTTCGAACTTCACACATGCACCCGCGTCTCCCTCTGCAGTTCGTCTGCATGTTATGAACCGAGGGAGACCTACAATTATATTCTCCCCAGCTATATATGTTATCAACACTAAAAAGGGTTGTAATTTTGCAGAATGTTACAAAAAAATTGCACATTATAATGCCTGTATTTCAAGAAGAACAAAATTATGTCACTTTTATAAAATGTGAAAGGCCATACAGCTTTAAATTGCTGTATACTTGACTTATACTGAATATATTCAAAAGTCTAAGTAGCTTTCACCTGTACTTAATCTTTTGATTGAGATACACTTAAGAAAAACAAATGTCTGCCACTAACATGGCAATATCACCCCGCCGCCTCCATTTTATGTGTCGGTACGAACGGACGGAACCCAATGTTATATCCCCCGCTGCACGCTAATCGCGTGGCGGGGGATAAAAAGTATAATGATGTAGTTTTTTCTTATAAGTTAAAGTCAGCTCTTTTGATAGAATAGCCTATTAAATACTTTAAAGGCTTAAATGCTTTTTTCACATATTCACTGACATGTAAGCTTCGGGGTCGAATAACAGAGAACACTCAATTGCCCATGGCTGGAACCCAAACGGCTTTTTATGTCCTCTTCTATGAAGCCAAATTGAAACCAATGAACAATTTATTGATTTTATTTGAAAATACGATAGACAATTACTCAAAATTGTGACAGCATGACAATAGGCTTGATTCATACTATACACAATTATAAGCATTGACCAAAATATATACAGGCGTGCTTTTTGGTAATGGTATGTAAGAATCAGATGTCTCATGTCATTATGATGTAATGCATCATTAGCCAATGAACATCCCACAGTGTGCAATATTATTGGAATGTCAACTAAACCAATTCAGCTGAACAATTACTCCATGTTATATCCCTGAAGAAAAAATAATTTCAGCATTCCCGTTTAATGCCTCCAGCTAAAATCCAGGGTGCAAAGTTGGCAATAAGTACAGTTGGCAATCGAGAAAAAAAAAGAAAAATTCCCTGCATAGAAATTATGATAATGAAAAAATAAACAGTATAATTGCCTAATACTGATGTGCACTGAGTAAAGGATGTATACAGAGCAGAAATATTTTTTCTTCATTTTTGCCAACAAATCGAAATAAATTTGAATAAGGTGGAAAAATGTTCTAAATAATACATTTGTATATATTTAATCAGCTCAGGGACTAAGCGGTGACGGACATCAAAGGGCGGTTCTGTGGAAAGGAAATAAAACGTTTTCCCATGGAAGGACATTCAGTCATAACAATATACTGTCAGTTTGTGATGGTGGTAATATATGAGGGTGGGACCATGCCAAAAAAGTGCTCCATCGAGACATCTAGTGGACTGTAAGCAGCACATACCCTTTATGATGAGGATCGAACTTGGAATTATTTCAAAATAAAATGTAGCACTGTTTTTGCGAAAAAGACAAATGCCAAAGCATGCCTTTGGTATTTTAAAATGGCAGCTGACAAACTAATGTGCAAATTAGAGTTTCTCCTTCAAGCTGAAAAATTATCTTTGTAAAGTTTTTCCTCAAAAAGTTTCCTTGCAGTGTCTGTATAGGAGGTCATGGTGAGATATCGTGCGATGCAGCTCGGCAAAGTACAGAATGTCTGTTTTTACCAAAACTACTCCCTCAACACTCAAACCTTGCTTTTCTTGCATCACGTCACGGCTCTCTGTTGATGCCGCAGGATATTGGTCTAAAGCTGAGTCACACCTCCTACTTTGGAGCAGTTTCAGCATCTCATGCACATTGCTAAATAATCTAACATTTTTTATGGTAAAGGAATAAAAAGCTGACATTTCTATAGGCAATGTGCAGAAGAGGAAATGGCAACCAGACCTTGGGTATTTCTCTCAATTACCAGCAGTTTTATAAAGAAACTAGTGAGAAAGCAAAGGTTTGAGCCGAGTGGCTGAAGGAGACCAGTCCAGAGATTAAGTTGTGTGTGTTGACACATCGGAGAAACAGAGTGACAGACAATTTTATCGCTGCGAGGGGGAAAAAAAAGGAGATTAACCGCCAAAAACAAGACAACATCAACTTTTTACATCCTTGCATCGCACAGTGGTAAAAATCATTGTTCGCTCAGTTCATATTATCAAAATAAATCAAAGAGATCATTATCCAAACAGCCTGCAGTCAACGTGTATCTGAACCGCTGTATCGAGGAGGCATTCTGTTTCGGTCTCTCTTTATGCACCGCACTCTCATCTGCATGAGAGTGAAATGTGATGTTTGCTCTGGGATGGTAATGTTAGCAGTGAGCAAGATTTGTTTGCCTGTCATTGCATTTTCGACTTTTTTAATGTGACAACCGATAAAACAATGAGTGATATTTTATACCGGTCCATCATCTGAGGAGACCAGTTAAGGAGAAGAAGCTCTTTTTCCATGATTTATGTGAAAATGCTGCTGCTCTCTGTGTAATTGATGCACCTTTGATTGATCAGGCCATTAGCAGAACCCGTAGGATTCTTTTCTTCTCCCTCCTCTTGTTGTGTTCACCCCTGCTGGTAATTGCCTGTGTCTGTAATCAGGCTCCGCGGTGCAACTGCGGCACAGCCATGGAGACCGGCTATAATAAGGCACGTCTCCGTATACGTGCTGAATGATGCACGCTCAAAGCAGTGAGAGACAGAAAGTAGCCCTTCAAATAAAGGCAGGGTGTGGTAAGCTGGCTGCCATGGTGAGAGGGAGGTCCGCACCTGCATGAGTCCACTACGATAAAATGTGTCGGTAAGAAAATGGCTCCCTAACAGGGCCATACCTACGGATTCTGGCCCACTGAAAGGGAATCATCCCCCCCCCCTCCCCCTTGTTTTACTGAAGCTTTTCAACTCCGTCACACTGTAGGAAACCCAAAGTAATGAGCACATACGTGAACATATCAAGTACAAATCGACATTTTGTGAATTTATGTTTTGAGATAAAGGCACACTGAAAAAAGAAAACAGTACTGTTGTTCATTGAATGTGTTTTTTTTTGTCATTACATGAGTTGAAAATTATAAGGTTACTAATTTAAACTAAACCCTCTAGTTTATGGCTCAACTGATTTTTTTTAAATTTGAGTATAATTAATGAATTAATTATTTACATTGAGCAAATGCTCAAAATTAGGTGTGATTGATTACTTCAATTTTTTTAAGTTTACCCAAGGTTTTCTTTTTTCAGTGCTGTTAAAGTTGGGCACTTCTTACTTGATCTGCAATAGCAGTTTACTTCTTACCCGATTCCACAGAAACTAAGAGATGAATCATGCTAATGTTTTTTACGTCAAATACTTTATAGGTACATACAACAAACTATGGCAAAAAGTAAAAAAAGTCCAAGTGTCATGAAATGTCAAATTTTGCATTATGTGTTCATGTATTTGCCTTTGCCTTTCACTGTACTGGTGAAGGCCCAGTGTTATGGACCCAGGACTTAAATAGAATGAGCCAATGTGTCCATCGCTCTTGGATTGCGCTGTAGGTTTGAGGGCCTTGTTTCTTTTATTCCCAGGTCATAATTTGACAGCCTGGACACTATTACTGCTGTCGATTGTGAGGCTGACAGAAAGTCAGCGAGTGATGCGAGAATATAAACCTGCTGCAACACAACACCTCCATCCCACTACTTCCAAATCCAGACAGCTGGGTAATGGCATCTTGAAATCTCTCATGATCTGAGTTGGTCTCAGTGCTCTAATGATGAGCCCAGTATGCCCATCCAAGAAAGAATGAAAATCCGAGTAGGTGGTAAGTAGAAGTGTCACGCATTGAACTCACATCTAATCTCATTATCAAAATGGATCCCACTGTCTCGTAATTCATGTTTGAATTGCTGGTTTAGATCACTGCTTCACCAACTTTCCCGAAGACCAGAGGTAACCCAGGGAATTTGGAGGGTAGGCGGGATGCAACAACCCCTCCCCCTTTCAAATATGCAATTCTGCCCACTCGACTTTTTGAAAGGTACAAAAGTAAATGTTAGGAAGCAATGTATGTTTCAAATGCATAACCACAGACTCCCACATCACTCAACTCTCCCCCATTTTCAAAACCACTTCTGCACTCGTGGGTAATCAATCCTATTCCTGGAATCTACCATCCATTTAAACCCCAAATTTGCACATATGATTTATTTATTAGCAATGTAAAGAGATCTAAAGTTGTTGAATGAGCTTCAAGGTCCTCAAAATGATATTAAGGTCTGAGAGAAAACTTATGGAATAGTAGCGCAGCAGGAACGAGGTTGGTTATGATTACTCTAAACCCCCTGTCACGGGACCGATGCTATCACTTAGAAAATTGGTCATCAATACAAAAGTGGATTTTCTCTGTGGTGCCCAGTTTGCATCAGGAAAATGAAAGACGTGTCAGGCCTGGAGTGCGAGGCTAATGTCTCAGGCACAGTAATCCTAGCATCCCGTCCACAGTGCAAGCTGCTTGTGATTCCCTGCCCTGTGTCGCACTGCGACTGTGACCTCACTCAGTCATGCAGTGACTCGCGGCCATCGACTGACAGGCTGCCACTTTCTCTCTCTCTCTCTCTTTCTCTCTCTGTCTCTGATCTAGTGCAGCTCAGTCATGTGAGGTCTAACCCCAGTGAAGTCCAAAGTCAGACCACTGTTCAAAGACCAGGTCCGAAAACCCATAAACTGTGACCTGTTTTCTCTGTGTGTCTGGCAGTCAGTATCTGTTTCCTGTCCTCAGTAGAATGAGGGATGTGCAGTGTGTGTGTGTGTGTGTGTGTGTGTGCGTGTGTGTGTGTGTCTGGGTTTGTAGTGCAGATGAACACCACTAATGTCACTGAATAGCTGTATTATCCATGCATGTGACTCATTTATGACCTACTACTGTAGCCTGCAATATTGTATCCATCCACATCTGTGCAAAGAAAGAAGACTTTGATGTGTCTGCATCCTGCATGTGCTGGGCAGAAATGTTGTCAGGTTATTCATTTTAGTTCGTACTTGTACATAATTGGCGACATGCCGGGGAATAAGGTGTTTTTGTTATTTTTCTTCAGTATGATGGTTATTCAGTATGAGGTGGTGCATCTTTAGGACTGAGTTAATGTAAAGATCCATTTCTGGAATGGTGTCCAGACGTGACTAACTATAGAGACTTTGGACGGCACTTTCAAAAGACTTGAGTCGAGTCTGGTCACATGAGCATCTTTCCTGCAGCCATTTGGTTCATGCAAACCCAATGTCCTCAGACCATCGATACGGCATTTAATTTAGCATTATTTAACTGGGAGGACAGTGTCCCTCTGGGGAAACAAAGATTATGTCAGCTGGTAAACAATACACCCAGTCACATGGAGCACTAATCCTATAACAAACTCATATAATCGGATTTGTCATAAATGAGACAAATGACAAATATGACCTTAAATGATGCAATGTCCTCATGAGCCGCCAGCTATTTTCATGGTACAGAGTTTCTGTGTCTATAACAAGAATTCCTCCCGAAGTACATTGAGTGAATGCATACATTACCTCCATTTTGCTGTCTGCTCATAGGCAGGTGTGTAACAGAATCATTAAAACCGGGACATCTTCATCTGTGGCCGCCCATCTGCTGTCACAGTGAATGATATGCACAGCAGTGCCAGCCAAACCCAGGAATTAATTTACAGTTACAAAACTATTATCATTATCATCATAGACCAGACTAAGTGTTTGCCGATGTTAATTCAGTGCGCAGCACATCCTAGCTCAAGCGTGTATCTCAAACAGCGGAAATAACTGAATTGTGAAAATTCCACTGAAAACTGAGTGACTAAACTTATTAAGAAGCACAAGAGGCCTCCTTTCATAGATTAGACTCCATCATTAATGGTTGATATAAATGAGTTAAGTAATGCTCATTAAGGCCGTCTAATAAAAATATGTGCTCTTTTTTATATTAATTAGTCTATTAGTGCAGACATGTGGATGCCTAGAATTTCTGAGGAGTAAGGTGACAGAAAGCATTTGCCATGATTTAGAGCATACGTTTTTTCTTTTTTCCTACACTCACTGTTTACTGTGAAACCTTTTTTATAAAAACAGGTTCTGATTACCTGTAACTAGTGTCATTCCCTTGCACTGCCATCTGAGTATCTTAAACAATTTGTAGCAGTTCAAACATAATTTTAAAAAAAAGCTCCTTTCAAAGAATAATTCTAAAAGGAGGTCTTATGATCTGGTACAGTGTCACAGAAAGGCATTAAAGTTTCTTGTAAACAAGTAGAGAGATATTTTAGCATACATTTGGAATATTGTCTCTGGTCAGCACTTGAATAAAAATGTCCGCTTGTCGCATTAGTGTATTTATGTATTTCAAACTCCCATTCAGATACCCTTCAAAACTAATGCAGATTACTCAACCGTTCTTGACAGCCTCAGCGTGTTGCATTTCTCAGAGTGCATGTACGCAAAGGATTCTGCCATCAGTCGTAATTTCAGTGGTTAGGCAATTTGCTTCCCTTTATCGTAATCTCTCTGCAAAGTCCCTGAGACTGGTGTTTTTTAACACCTTTTCATTCCTACCTCACAAACACAATAATGACTTTACTCAACTCAGCACTATCTGTCACATAAATGCTAAATTATTACCATTTTCCAAGTTCAGTATTTCATGATCACACCAGAGTCTTTTGTAGGCTAATTATATCTGTGAACAAAGCTTCAAAAATACTGATTTAATGGCGTCTGGGTAAGATTTTATGGCTGTTTGCTCAGATTCAGAGGCTTCAGCTCAGTGGTAGCCAAGCAACTATTAGCCCCCTCGCTTTTCCCCTTCCCTATACCTCCGATAAATCCCAAACATCGCAACACTTATGGCAAAAACATACTGAATGCATTCAGGTACACACTAGATATTTTAGAAAATAATATATAAACACAGAAAAATTATAGAAGAGTTTCCATATCAATTAATTCAATGAATTGTAGAAAATTGTTCTATTGTTTTGCAGTATTGGTTAGTTTGAGCCAAACTTGGCATAGGCTGATTGTAATAATGTGCTTCTGCAACACAATCAAAAGAACCGGTTTATAAAGCCGCTTTCACACTGGACGCGAGACAAATTTTTAGCACGACAGATTACGTTCAAAGTCAATGCAAAGACGCGAATACTCGCGCCTTCGCATTGACTTTGAATGTAATCTATCAAGCAACAAATTTGTTTCGCGTCCGGTGTGAAAGCAGCTTTAGAAAGCTGAGTCAAAACAAATCTACAAAACCAAATTTAAGTCAGCCTGAAGAGTCAGTAAGTGGTTTTAAGCCTATTTTTCAAGAAAACTGAGTGGTGCTCAAAAATACAGCTGCTCAAAATCTCAACAAACTAAAGCAGAAATCCCTGAATTTCTGTCATTATTCCAACCAATTAAAAGCAGCAAAACATTCGTATTGACAGATGAAAAGCACTGACAGGTAGGCTGCAGGTTACTTTTGCTGTAGCAGTCAGTATAACCTGGTATCTCAGGCAAATAAAGCCTACCTCTTTCTGTGACTCATGAGGTCAGAAGATAAGAGTAAGGAGCAATTAAAGTTCTCGCTGAACTTCTAAATTTAAAGCACAGTTCATTCTGCCCAGTTTTCTGACATTGCTGCTGTTTTTAATCATTTTTTTAAGTCCTACAATTGTAGTTCTAGCAGAGAGAACATTTTCAACACTGAGTCTAACTGAGAGCTAGGCTATAGCCTACCTCTTTAGTACAATGCCTCAAGTTACCCTGCTCTGTTTTGTATGTGATTTACAATGACATGCCAGTCATTATACGAAAATAACTTTTTGTAAGTAGTGTGTTACAGCCTGGCGCAAAACGTATCGTCCAGACATACATGCTTTTCTGAAGATGTGCAAAAATTTCATTTATATATAAACAATTTCCTCTCTGCCACCATTAACTTATTGCTTGGTTCTGCCAAAACTTAGGTACTTAAGTGAAAAGTGAAAATGTACATTTATTATACTGACCAAAAAAGGAATGCAATTTCTATTCCTTGATTTTATTGAGTGTAATTGTTATTAATAAACACTTCATTGGTATCAAATGAAAGAGAGAATAGATATAACGGAAAATCGGGTTGGAATATCGCCATGTTGGCTTTTATTTAACAAGGTGAAATTCGACATTGCGAAACACAAATGACACTATCAGTATCTCGAATGTCCCCTGTTAGCGTCGCACACGGCGGTACACCTGCGTCTCATAGACATCACCAGACGTCTGATTGTTGCTTGTGGACCGCTGTTCCACTCTTCGAGTCAGTGCTCGTCTTAGCTGCCATACTGTAGCTGGCGGTGATTGACGTCTCCGGATCGCTCTATCCAGATTGTCCCACAAGCATTCTATAGGTGAAAGATCTGGAGAAAACGCTGGCCAGAGAAGGATTTGCACATTTTCGGCCCGAAGGAACTCCATACAGTTACATGCCACGTGCAGACATGCCTTGTCCTGTTGGAAAGTCAGTCGGTGACGTCGGACAAACAGAAGGATGACTGGACGGAGAATTTTATCGCAGTAACAGATGCCGTTGAGGTTTCCTTCAAAAGAATGGTTGGTTCGGTGTGTAGCAGACAGTCGGTCGTGATACGACGGTCAGACACTGGAGTCATAACACATGGCCTACCGGATCTCGTGCAATCGGCCGTGTGTTCAGTGGCATTAAACCTGGTTCTTAGGTGACTATTTGTCGCAGAATGCATGCCGAATTGACGGGAAACTACCCGACTTCCGGCCTGTAGCATCCCAATTGCGCATACTCGTTGAACTTCCGTTAGTCGTGGCATTATAAACCGTCAGATTTTTACTAATTTTTGGTCGGTCTTTTATAGGCCCCGGTGTCTACTGTTATGACTTGGAAAAATCACAACAAAAAAACTGGCAAGTACAACTAAAACAAATTTATTCTTTACAAAAAAAAAGTTTAACAAAAGAATATCCACTATTTAAATTCTCTAATAACACTCTGCCACTATTTAACTGTTGCCAAAACAAAACTCTGGTCTGCTCTCTTCTGCTGTCTGCTCTCTTTGTTGTCTGTAACTCTCGTGCTTAAAATTACAGCCTTTATATAGTCTAGCAACCTTCCAGAAAGCTCCACAGGACTCTAGGGAAATCCCGCCCCCTCCAAGCATGAAAGTGCCAGAAGCGTCTAGAAATTACTAGACTTTTCTTAATGATTTTACAAATACGCCACCAGATGGTGCCAATGAACAAAATAAATATAGTTGACCAGCAAGGCAGCAAAACAGCATGTAACAAACTTCATTTACAAATGGAATATAATGCTGTACAAAATTATCATACATAACACTACGAGGAACTCAAAACAAAAATAGGAGTGTTAGGACAATGGTAGTACACAAACCCCAGCACTGCCGATCAAGAGCTGCAGTCACAAGTTCCACGGTATCATAGTTCCACTCAAGCACTTGCTGTGGCATTGCGCTTTCTCACAGTTGTCATACTCGCAGTCGCCAAAAATATTGAGCATTATAATGGAAAATTCATATTGTCTGTGTCCAATTATAGCCTTGACTACGGACATTAAGAACTTCTTAACTCAACGTGACTTCTTAACTTGGAATTCAGACATGATGAACTTATCGGTGAAAGACTAACATTCTTATAGCTGTTTGATTCTTCCTTAAAGAGGCACATCTTTTGATCGTCTTTGAAACAATCACAGCTGAGGACTACACAGAGCTGTGGTATTAATTAATTTAACAGTGGCCAGTCTTGGGACTTGAACACAAAATGATCCACAGAGAAGGCGATATTCATTATTTAGTCATTCCATGTGTCCTCTGTGTCGCATTGACCTCGTTAATCCAGCAATTAGCAGCCATTATAAAACATGTTGAAATAATAAACTGTATATGAATTACAGATGGCAGATGCCAGCATGGTCGTTTGAATAAAAAAACGGATATGAAAGACTAACAATCCAAAAATAATCTCAAAAAAAGCACATAAAATTTGGAGGACTGGCTCCTGGGCAGCATGTATAGTTAAGCTCTTCTCTACACTTTTTCTTCAATATTCCAGAGGCTGAACTGCTTAAAGACCTTGCCACCGAAAAGTGGTTTTCCTTCATATTGATGTTTCTCCTCTTTAACAGTTGGTGCGTTTTCCCATTCTTCCTCATGACTGGTTTCTTTGGCTTAAAGTTGTTTACCACTGCTCCAAAAATGATGTTCTTAGGTATTACGGCAAGAAGTATGATTCCAGTTTTATTCCTTACCAAATGTTGATCAGTGTGGCCAAAACATTCCTAATTTAAAACAAACATATGTTTTCTGAGGCAAAAGCAGTAGCTTTAATCCAATCTGATGGTTCAGTTGTTTTTCTGCACTGTAATTCTTACGCAGAACCATGAATTAAGGCATAATTGTGATTGCTTTAGTGAGTCAGGGTTTTAGTGAGCTGATATTCCAGCCTAAACATCACTTACTGATTGGGTGTCTTCAATGCTCAGTACCTGCAGTGACCAAAGATGTGCAGGGTTTCAGTACAGCCCAACTAGCAGATTGCTGAGAGAGGGAGAGAAAAAAGCAAGAAATAAACCAAAATGATGGAGGACCAGTGGGACAGAGGGGACCAGCTTTCAGTTTTGATTTTAGCTCTCATAATTGGGGCATAAACAGAAGGGGAAACAGAAAAATGAAAACTTGTTTAAACACTTGATGGGAAATTAATGAATATTCCGTCCCCAAAGACACTCTTATTACTTTGAAGCTGTCTTTATGCTCTAAATTCAAAAATAAGTTTTCTCCATCATTTGAAAGTGTTTGCAATCCCCCCATCTGTTGTTGAGACCTCCTGTCCTGAGATGAGTCTTGTGTTTGTCCAATCATGGCTCTTAACAGCTGGCCTGAAGGACCAATTTTATTTTTGGACTTGAACAGCACTCATCTTGAAGTGAGGCGGTGCATAGAGCACATAGACAGAAAGATAAGTGTGGTAAAAAGAGGAACTGATTGAGGTAGCTGACAAAAAAAAAAGCCCACGCTTGTTAAAACTGGCATCTCATTCACCAGCATTAACACGTTATTATCAATCCAAGGACACAAAGGACCTGTCTGAACTTGACATCTTTAACGCCCTCTTAAAAAAGACAAGAGCCCTGATTGCCTTCCTATCAGCTTTAGCAATGTTTTAAGGAGATTAGAGAATGAATCAATCAACTGTAAGAAACAAAGAAGTGTGCACACATCCCTTCGGCCCATGAAACCCCTACTGACGATACACAGCTTCCATAATTGGAGACTAAAATATCCTGGGTGGAAATCCTCTAATTGCTGCAATGGCATGGCCATACATTTCATTCTAGCTGTAACTTAAGGTGGATTGAAGCACAATAATGGCACCTGTTATGACAACATATGTACAAACAAGAAACACAACTATTTCTGCTCCTGTTTAATCATTGGGAACTTCTATTGAGGACGTCTACTTAATGTAAAGATCTCTTTGTCAATCAACTCACATGAAATCAGTAATTACAGCATTAATGAATGGATGAAAGGATTGTTTGGTGTCTCGGCTCTGACCCCAACTCACCATGTGACCTTCTGAGCTTGAAGGGAAGAATGCTGAACGGATCAGGAATTCAGCCCCGACAGGTGGATGCTGAGCTGAAGATTGGATCTTAACTAACAGCAGGCGAGAGCGATGCAGCGCAGCAGCAGGCAAGAGTCATGCTGCAGCAGAAAGTTATGGAGTCCAGCAGCAGGCAGAGGCATGTTTTGCCAGAGAGGCAGAGCAGGAAAGTTGCTTGAAAGGCTCACCTAACAGAGGTATGGAGCAGTGTCCACTATGCATGAAGGATGTGCACTGTTATACACTCGCACCTTTCTTTCCCAGTTATTTTAACTGCAATTTTACAATCAGTTTATAACAGAGGGTCTGTGTATGTTAACTGGAAGCCACAGTTCAATGCACGCAGGACGCCACTTACAGTTAAAATAACAAAGAGACAGTGAAATAATTTAAGTGTAAAATTCAGTCAATTTATACCAGTGTGTATGAGAATGTGGACATGTCTGGAGTTCATTCCCAGATCCAGCACCACGAGTTCACCTCATAATTCACACAGCTTTGAGGGGCTAATGATAAACCTCTAGGTTTCAAGGGAAATTACCAGCCCTGATGAAGAACATTGGCTGTCAACAGACAGGCTTTAACTATAAACCCTACCAGAGAAGCTGTGGGCTTATGATCAAACTGTGCCTCCACACGATAATTTTAGGCAGCATTGAAACATTGTATTCTAAAGTTAAAGGGTTCATACTCCCAGCAGATTGTGGACACTCATATACAGTATTGCCCTCAACCCCAGGGCTTCTAATACTTTTAATTTATCCCCATAAATCAAAACTGATTCAAAGTTAGGACACCATGTGAGTTCAATATTTGACTAATGGCATTCATGATAAATTATACATTATACAAACTAGTAAACTCACTCCTGGCCTTGCTGGCCTAATTTCAGAATTCCATTAATAGATGCTTGAACAAAACATAGCTCAGCAGATTTTTTGAAATGGGTGACGAATATTAAGAGAATTGTCTCTAGTTATCAGATTAATTAAGCATCTAAAGTTGACTTTGAGGTGAACTTTAGAGCCAATATGACACCATAACATTTCATTGCATTAAAGAGATCTACTGAGGCCTGTTAAGCTGTTTCACAGCCACATGCCAATGTGAGGTATTCTGCCCTACAAAGTTAAGTGTAGTAACTACAAAATAATTCACGAAGCAAAAAATGGCTTCAGTCTGTTTGCTGTCCCATCAAATGAGTAGGTCATGTATTTATGATAGATTATGGTTAACTGACTTGCCATGATATTAGTCCTAACCCTCAAACTTCATGTCATTATGAGACTACAAAACTCACATTTTACCCAATAAGTAGTTACTGCACTTAGGCTTCGTAGGCAGTATTCTTGTAATGATAGTATCGAGAACAAAAGTTCAAAGACCCCATAATCACCAGAAGGCTTTGGGTCTCAAAGCAGCATTCCTATGTACCATGCTGACGTTTGCATGAGGAGATGAACAACCATGTATTAAGGTAAGAGCACCATTTTCCACTGCCTGTTATCATGGATCTTTTGCTGTGCCGATCAACACGTCAGCATTCTCTTTGTAACACACACCTCCTTCCTGTTTGCCCCTCACCATGTGCATCATCAGGAGCTCTGCTTTATGAAAAGGAGTTTTGTCAACAATGACACTGACAAGCGGGCGACAGAAACTTTTATCGCTAGGGAGGGGGACACTGCTGCTGATGTCTGCCCTGGTTAAGATCTGTGAGAGAGTACACACCATGCCATCAGGGTTGAAGAGTGGCTGTGACAGGAGAGAACATTTCCACAAAAATTCTCTCCCTCTTCCTTCTTCTTCTATTTCCTTGTGCACAATGTTCTAAAGTCCTGAGATTGATTCGTTAGACACTTGAAGCAGAATGTTTGTTTGAGTCCATACTCATAAGACAGAGTGTGAGAAAGACAGCAAGACAGAGAGAAACAAGAATACAATATATTGACACAGAATGTTTGTGTTGTAGTTTCTGTTCGGCTAACGGCCAGTTTTGGCTCTGGGACTCTTAAGCCCATCAATGACTTCAATTAATCACTTGACTGTTAAAACACATCAGAAACACTGCTACCTCTGCCATGAATTCAGAGCGTATTTAAGGTGATTTTTTTCCTCATCTTCTTTCTATTCTCTCACTGCAAAAAAATGAAAAAAAGCTAAGTAAGATGAATTTACTTATTTAAAAATTTAAAACACTTATTTCTATCACCATTTTTCTTAGTAAGACAAAAAAGTTGTCCTTGATTTGAGGTTATTTTGACTAGCTCGCCAATGGGGTAAGTAAATTTTCATTAATTTTCACTTGTCAAGTCAAGCAAATAGTGGCTTAGTTACTATTTGCTTGACAAGTGGAAATGTACTTATCCCACTGGCAAGATAATCAAAATAACCTCAAATCAAGGACTGTCTTTTTTCTACAGGCAGCAAAAACCAGTATGGGAAGCTAACGAAAAATACTCACACGTGATATATGGGCCCTCTAATATTCCGCCAGTTCCATGAGCAAATACAACATTTCTATACATATTTTTTAAAATGGCATACAGTGACACAAATTATTTTTTTTGAGTTGTGAATGTGTATCGACTTATACAGTAAGCACCACAATACATTGGACCGTGACACATTTTTCATGTTGGAGGTGTACTCTCGCACTTCAAGTTTGAAAGAATTCTTGATTATGAGGCTGAAGGGCAGACTGTCTGCATTGATATGAGTATGTTTACATCCATATTGGATTAAGCGTTTAGAAATGGCAGCATCTTTCAAACATCTTTGTAGAGTAATCATTTTTCATCACAGATTCTTTGCATACATGGGTATCCCTCTTGTGATGCTCTGCCTGGTTGTATTGGAAACTTTATTCCTTCCCTCTTTAACTAGTAAATTGCAAGTATATTTGAAATCTGGCCTGGTGATTATGTTGAAAAAAAAATGTCAACGTCCAATGAAATATGGAGCTAATTGTTTATCCCTCTGACACCAAAGTAAAACTATTTCAATTTTTTAAGAGTGCGTTTAGGGTGAGGTTTTATGGAACTGAGTAAAATAAAAGACCATATTTTAACCATCACTCAGTTGATGAAATGTAATCTTAAGATGAGTCTTGGGTGAAACTATATATTTGCAAATAGAGTGCTTTCAAAAAATATTTTGCATTTATGTGCTGTATTTTTATTAACTATCTCTTGTTGTGCAGGTTTCTGAATTGAAATATTCATTTTTTGAGAGACATGACAGACTCCTGTGTCTTACAGGGAAATAGATCATTTCCTGGGGTTTGAGGGGTTGTTGAGTTTGAAACTTGATCCAGAAAAGTAGAAGGTGACAGCAGCGATATCTGAACAACATCTCAAAAAAGGGTCCTTTCATCAACTGCCGACCAACCCAACCACTTGGCTGATTGGAATCATGTTCATGCCTGCAACACCTTCGGGCACAGTTCAAATTGCAAGCAGATTGTGTTCGGCAGTGTATTTTGTAAAAACAGCAATTACACTAGCCTGACAGGTAGGTCTCCCCCATTGCATTCTCTGTCTGTCCAGAGGCATAGATCTCTGGAAAGATTAAGGATCAGTTTCATAATTATAAAGTTGCTCTGAATCATCTTGCTACAAAGACCCATGAGTAAAGGCTTAGAACTGGCAGGGGAGTATCATTCAGTGGTGTAAATGAACTGAGTGTTGATTGAACAGAGTTGATTAAATGACCCCATTTCCTGACAAATCCCCCGTTATTCAGTTGATGTAACTTAATCTTAATGTAAATCTAAGCCCTGATTAGAGCACCGGCTTTTCAAAGTCACTTTAAGTGTCAAACATGTTATATTTGCATTTCCTTATCTTAATTACAATGCAGTTGAAGAACAGCATTTTCACGTGAGATAGGGAGCAGCAGTCATAGATTAGGAGTGAGCCATTGTCTTTTATCCTCACAGTCATGAAAATTGAAGCTCAAAAGTTAAACACCTAACTTTTTTTTTATTTTATCTAGGACTTATTTCAGTAAATTCACACAAAATAAGAAAACGGACACCCGTTCAAATTGGTTTTGGACTTGAGCCTTAGTTTAAAAAAATTTGCACTCTTTTGATAAGTTCATGTCAAGGACTCATCATGTCATCATCCCCATGTTTTGTTGAAATTGTTTTTCATGATTGCACACTTCTGGGAGTCTTGAAAAATCATCAATACTTACCAGTTGCAATTCAGAAGTTTCATTCAGAGTACTTATTTTTTATACATCATCTGCCATTATAAGCAGAGCAGCAGTGTGTCATTGCCAATAAGGAAAAATACATACCAGGGTCAGCACTGCGGAGCATAATTAATTCTTGGAGAAAGTGTCTAGGTCTTATTATCTGTCTTTTTCACTGTACCTTCTCTCCTCTGTGGCTCACCCTTTTCTATCTGTGGGCATGCTACAGGCATAAATTGGCTCATAAAAAAATGAAAACTATAGTACCAATAGACAAGGGCACTGACTCATGCACACACCACATTTCTGGGAAGAACCAGGGAAGGACACATGAATGCCTAACACTTCCAATTTTTCTTCGTTTCCGTCCGATCACAATTAACTTTTTTTGGAATCAATGTTGCACAATAGTTTTGCCATGGCAGAAAAATTACTCTGCAGCACTTCCTAAAATGGTTGGCATATCAAGATAAAATACTAATGGCTGTTTATATGATGCCATAGATTTGGCTCAGCATCTTGTATCCAGCAATGCTAGTCGTTTCATTTTGAGAGGTACAAAAATTTGTCAGAAACAGTTCACCATCTCAGAATTGTTTTATCTCCTGAAAGAACTACTTTTAGAGGGAAACTACTCTCTTCAAAAAGCATACTTCATGTAGAATTACAGTATTTATGTCACATTTCAGTAAAACAGAATATTACAAAAGACTCAAAATTTTATAAATAAGGCTAATAGTCTATACTTTAACCCCATATTTATTGATTAATTTCAAATCAAATGTGATGCGAGATCAGTGAGACACCAAAAGCGAGATTCCGGGAAACTGCACTCAGAAATAAGGGTACAGCAGGAGTCCATTTCTGTTCCCCAAGGTATTATGTACCCTTTAGGGCTAATTATAGGTATAAGACCTCAAGGTACCTGTGTGAACCTTTTTTTTTTTAGGGTCTAAAAGGTACTTTTATGTTCCAAAACAAATGAAAACCCACTTCTAAGGTGCAACAGCAGTACCTTTGAGGGTACAGTCCCAATGACAACTAAGGCTTGTCACTGGGGCAGTACCCTGAAGTGGGTTTTCATTTGTTAAAAAATGGTTCACACAGGTACCTTGAGGTCCTATAATTAGCCCTGAAGGATACATAAATGCTGAATGTACCTTGGGGGAACAAATGGACTCCTGCTGTACCCCCATTTCTGAGAGTGTGAGAGTTTATTGAAACAAGAAAACAGGCACAAGGGCCAATAGAAAACTTGGCCCAAAGGGTAGTAGAAATTCAACTAAGGTAAGCTTCGCAGAGCTAAATAATAAAGAGTCCAAACGATAAAAAAACAAAAGCCACTGGAACCTCCAGGGAAAAAAACCACGAACAGAAAAGAATGATCAGGCTTAGCATGCAAACAACAAAAACTTGACTTGGCTATAAAGAGGACGTAAATACCGCACTGATATTCGAGACTCTGTCTGCCAACCAACTTCCACCGACTCCAGATAAAGGGAGGAAAATCAGCACACATGAGGGGCAACACCTGGAGAAGGAGAAACAAGAGGCAAGGCAAGATCATGAGACAAGGACAATGATAGGCTGACATGACTTGCTCATTAAGAAAATGAGCGTGCTCAGCTTAAGTACCAATGAAGTATGCAGATTGGAAGGAAGAATGAATGTTAGAACAGAAAAGCACAGCAAGATCTTGAAATAGCAAAGCAGGAATCATGACAATAAACTCCCTACCTAAATTAGTAGTATTGGTAATGTGCCTATCTAAGAATTACACCCCCTGTGACTGTTAGTAAATGTTAGTAACTTAAAGACAGTTAATTGTCAATTAAGCTTAGGCAGCCCTGAATCCAGCACAGAAGGAAAGGGGAAATACCAAAAGCCAACCAGAGCTCTGAAGTGTGCAAAAACGAAGACATGGGGCGGAACGCAGACAAGCAGTGGAGTGGCTGGGCAGACCTGGTAAAACACAAAGCATGGAAAAGTAAAAACACGAACAATAAACATGAACTATGAAATGTGAAATCCTGATACAGAGACTGTTAAAACTGTGACATGAGTAATGACTATGAACTATAAAACCTGGCACAAGAAACTGTTAAAACCCAAAATACTGTCCTGGCCAAAGGCCCAGGACCCTGGAACACAACAGATGGAGTTACCCACATAGGTAAAACAAAAGTCTCACTGTCTAATTATGCGCAGACTACACTGCACATGCAATGTATTGCCTCTAAGATTGCCATACATTATTCAAATTGAGGTATTTTTCTCTTGCATGTATTGCACTATATCATTTTGCATAACAGTCCCATTTTAAATCGAAAAAAAAAAATATTTTTACTGTTTAAGTCCAGTCACTCATAATACTAAGCATCAATTTAAGAAAGGCATGAATACAAGATGAATCTCATCTTCAGAATAAGTGTTTCAAAAGTCCAATCAATTTTACTGTTGACGATGCAGATAAGAGTAATGGAATACGGAGCTGTAATTCTCTCCTGATCAGTTGTATTGTTTAGCTATGAACCAAATTTTTCTATTTAATGACATTGCTGTGAGTAAGATTTAGCCTGTCACGTGATAATTGGAAAAGGGGTAGTTGACTTTCTGAAGAAAGGTGCGTGTTTCAGTATATCTTGCCATGATTGGCTGCTTCAATGCATGCCTCAATCCTTGGCGTTAAATCTTAGCGCACAAAGTCTTATCACATTTAGCGTTCAAAGAGCTCTGAGAAATTTAAGAGGTTTCCTGGACATTACCCTTTTCACACAACAGTTCTCACAAAGCCAGCCTGCGTGAGATATAGGAGTACCTGAGGTTATTCAACAAATAAGTTGAGTTTAATTTATTTTAGGACCTGGTGTCAGCAAACCCCCAAAACACTATGCAAAGGTTTGTCCTGCAGAAAAAATGTGAGGAAATATAATTGTTTTATGAGTACTGTTCTTATGACACAGAGAGGTTAAACTGAGGAGCTGATGAAAAGCAGCCCTCTCGTGAGAACAGTAATCTCTTTCAATAGATGTGACCTGTCACATCGATTGATGTGGTATTGGTGGATGATAATAATTGAAGTGAACATAAACTTTGAAAGCTGAGCCTATTTCAGGATTTTTTTTAAAAGGGATTTAAAATTTGTGCTCTATAACTAGGAATACCCCAACAAGAGTAAATGAACTGGCTATTGGCACCCTTTCCTCGATAACTTACAGGCCCAGCCGTAAAGGCCGCAAATATAATGGAGCTGTAATTATTTTGTGATTTCCTTGTAAAAAATTTAAGGCAATATTCACACTGCCGGCCTTACTTTTCGACTCAACGTTTTTTTTTTAGATCATTTTTTCATGTGGAATCGTCACAGCCCTTGTGTGAATTCCTTGGGTCACCTCCTGTCCACCCCCTCGTGTATCAATTAGAAGTATTTTCTCTTTTGATTGTTTTACATCCTCCATGCTCTCCTCTCAAGCTGTGCTCTATTCTGTCTCCCTTTCCTCATTTGTGTGTTGTCATATGTATAACACTTACTTTGAGCTTGCAAGTTGCTGGATTGTCACCCGCTATATGCCCTTTAGCAGTCAGTATTTGCTAGTGAAAGCTCTTTGTCTTTGGAAATTATTCATGACCCTGAATGATAGTAATTTACAGACATTTCAATTAATAGAAATTCCCGAGCCTTCTAGAGTCAGCAGGATTGGGACCACATTCCTGCTAATTCTGCTGTCCTGCCAACAGACAGTTCGGCTCTGGCAAAGTGTGCAGTCCTTCTTGAGGCTGGGCCAGAAAGCCACCGGCCAGGCACAGAATACGTCCACGCACCCTTGGCTGTTACATACATCTGAACTGAACTATGTCATTCCGCTCTGGGCTCTGTCCCTCTGTCTTACTGTATTACTATCAATAAATCCAACTTTGGATTGTTATCTGCCTCTGCATTTGGTTCCTCGTCTGGATCATAGCGCAGAGTCAGTTTATGAGTTTTTGAAGGCAACCCAACAGTAAGCCCTGCCAACTTCTCTGGGCTTGGTGTCATCGTAGATGGACAGCTGCTCAGTGGAGGCATGTTTTGTGATCTAATGATGCAAAATTTCAAGTGGTTATTGGAATAAACAGCCACTGTGGTCTCCAGACCAAAGAAAACAACACCAACCCAAGCTGTTATCTATGTCTGGTTCAAAAGTCAGCATCTCTCATGTTATGGGGGAGTGTCAGTGTACATGGCATGTGTGACTTGCACATTTGCAACTTGCAAGTTCACCATTATTGCAGAAAGATTTACTAATTTTCCAGCCACTAAATGCCTCCATCTAGCTGTGGTCAGTACCGTGGACATCCCCCCAGTTTTCAGCAAGACAACACCAAACTACATGCAGCATGGATTAAAAGTGCATGTGTAACGGAGTTGATTCCACTTAGCACCGAACAGGCAATCAGATTTGCCGTTACATAAAGCAGTTTATGCATCAGGGACACCTACTGTTTGGCACGACTCTCCTCAGGTTATAAATACTGGCTGCAACGTTACGTCAGCACAAGTAGAAGAGGATTGAGCCCATGGTAGGTCGCGCAACGCACAGCATTGCACTAAAAAAATGTGAAAATAATAAAATATAATAACACAGCTAATGTGATGTTATGCTCAAGAAGGTGCTGAATACATAGTACGGAACTGAATGAGTTAAAATAGTTGTGTTTTGTTATTACACGATAGTAAGCGACTTAGCTCAAATGCTAAGCTAACATGCGCTAACTCCTTTTCCATAAAGCTGTGCCGAGTGACTGATGAATGTGACCATGAGCGACAAGTGCGTGTTTCCTCGCTGTTTTTACAGGACATATATTTTTGGTTAGGGTTAAGTTTACGTTTATTAATTATTTTTTATGAATAACGCACAAGTAGGAGAGGATTGAGCCCATGCTGTGCCGAGTGACTGATGAATGTGACCGTGAACGACCAGTGCGTGTTTCCTCGCTGTTTTTAAAGAGACAATAAAGTATGTTCAAATACTAAGAGAGTGTCGGCCTTCATCCAAAAAAAATCACAACACAACGCAGACAGCGGTTACACATGGCTGCATAAGAAAAGAGTGCAGGTGCCAGATTGCACTGCCTGCAGTCCTGATCACTCTCCAATTGAGAAAGTGTGGTGCATTACGAAGAAAAATATATGACAACAAAGGCTCTGTGCAAGTACGCAGCTGAACAATTACATCATTGAGGAATGGAGGAGAATTTTGCTTGTGTAACTTGGCCAACTGGTGTCTTCAGTGCCCAAATGCTAAATGAGCGTGATTAAAAGACACAATGTTGTGACACAGTGGTAAACAATCCACTGTGCCAACTATTTTGTACTCTGTTGCAGTCATTAAATTTTATAATCTCAATTAGCAATTAAATTCATATGTTGGAACATCAAATTATGTGTTGTTCCACAGTTTTCAGTATATTATGGCGTGAATTGTCTGCTCAAATCAGTCGTTTTTGACTTTATTTGCATTTTCCACAATTCTTTTTTGGAATTGGGATAAAAGATCTTCAGGAGCAGGGTTGGGAACCAGTGGTTTCTGTGATGATCTTTGGGAATTGGAGTCTTTGGATGCATATAAATAATGTATTCTCCGACCACCAAAAGTACTGTCACTTCTATTAAGTTTTTTTTTAATAGTTTCCAGTTTTTAACCATCCATCTGATTTGCCACAGCTCTCCCACACCCATGCTGATCTCAGACACTACTTAAAATACACTGGCAATACGACACCAACTCGCTGGCTGTTATTCTTCAGCGCTGTGACCTCCACCGGCTCAGTCCGGAAACATTCCTACAAACTATGATGCATTTGCTGCTCAGGTGAAAATTGTTCACTCCTGGACCTCTGTGGCTGGCTCTGTCTGTATTTGCTTGTGTGAAAACTTATTTTCATTTTCAAGGAGGGAAAGTGTCTGAGCGACTGTTTCTTTAGTGCCGGTGAGCCCAGAAAACAATACAACGGCAAATCATACTGTGTGAATGGATGTGATGAGAATGTACACTACAAGAACAATTTTACAGCAAACCAAGAGAGGCAACTATATTTCATTGTTTCTACAACTCTGCACTCGGATGTTCGGTCTTTTTTATCAAAAAGGACATGAATCAAAATTGAGACAGATATGACTTTGCCATAGAATGAGAGAAAACTTCACAGGCAACCATCTGAAAACTACTTGAATCCATTTTGAAAAATCAGCCACCCATAATGCCAAGCTATCTGGCGAAAGCCAGACACCAACAAAAAACCACCCACCAACTGCTCAGGCAGAGCTGAGTTTCCTCAGCTGAGCAGACAGAGGCAGATTCATATGCAGCCCACCAGATCGGCCCAGGCAGGGTGTTAGATCCGGCCAGAATTTCCATCCAGTGTCCATAAAATACAGGCCTGTCAGACTGCGACATGTTCCACAAAAATTTTGTGAATTTTCTTCATTTTGGACCCTTGTTTTTGGCGGTCTATCATGCCGTAGGAGGCCCAGAAATGCAGGGATGAGCTGTAACGACAGGAAAGGTAGGCAGTCACAAAATCGCAAAGGCATCACTCATTCAGTGCATAGAAAATATTAGCACACGTATTGCAATGGACTAAAATCCTGTGGTATAAGGTGATTGATGGGCACAGGACTTGATTACATTTGGGGATTGATCTTGTCAGACCCTGTTAAACACACTTCCTTTAATGTTATGTCATGATCATAAATGAGTGAAAGAATATCATGGTATTTAGGCTAAGTCTATGGCAAAATACTGTTTACAAGACTCCGTCCCTGGACTTTTCATCCCCGAATTTTGCCTTCCCAGATTTTTTGTCCCCAGAATTTTCGGGCTCTAATTTCTTCGCGCAGCACAGGGTGGTGCAGCGTGGCTTAGCCCACGTAGTGGTAATTTCATCCAGTGCAGACCGTGCAGTGTTCATTTTGTGCAATGCAACACTGTGCGCAGCCACTTTGGCAATTTGGTAGACGGACATGCGCCGAGATGGGTGTGGCGGCGTAGTAGGGGGAGGTGTCACATATTCATCAAGAGGCAGTGACAATTTTGTGGATAAAGGCCCCGCTGAATGTGCGCAGAGGGCTTGCCAGCTCCAACCTGGTTTACTTTCTGTGCAGTGGTAATTTTGCTGGCCGACGCACACACATCACCAAAACCTCACAAGCAGGTTTCCAGAATGTCAGGCACATTTCAATGCAATAAATAATTACAGCAACCACTATTTAATGTAACTATCTGAATCAGGACATAAATTATAGTATCTATATAGATTGTCCTGATGTCAGACCAGAGAGAGAGAGACAGAGAGAGAGATGTGCAGTGTGTAGGCTATATGGGTAGGTGTCCTTCAGCTGCTTTCAAACCGGACACGAACAGATGTGTTTGCATTGACTTTGAATGTAATCTTTTGTGCAAAAAATTTGTTTCTCGTCCAGTGTGCAAGCGGCTTAATACCATTATTGTCACTTAGGTTTTATCGTTTTTAGTGGGGGAAAAGAATACAGCCTGATTGCTATGATCTCGAACTGAGTTAAGAGTGAAAATAAATGTATAACGCATCTTGCATTGTTGTCCATGCATGTTAATCCCCGAAAATTTTAAGCAGCAACAGGATGTAATAATAAGAACACGCTATCCACTGTTTCTCTTCCCAATGATGCAGGCAGAAGAAATAAATGAGCAACCGTCGTATTTCATTCCAACTTCATAAGTTTGAATGATCTGACGTAGTTTCGTTTTGAAATTCCATTCATGTTCGCAATGGTAATAATCATATTGGTAACGCTTAATGTAGACGTAAGCGGAGCAGAAACATGCCTGAAGCAGCAAAGTAAAATGCAACATTAACGCATCATGCAGATAAAGGACAGAAGCTTCTATATTTCAATTTTAAAGGTGAGGAGAGGAGCTCATTTGATTGGTGAAGTATTGACTCAGCTGTGTTAAACCCACTCAGGCCTTCTCTCCTCCCTCTTTGCCACTTGCGCAGGCAGAAGGGACAGAAGCGGGACAGAGGAGTACTTGCGCCGGGCTGCACCGGGCACGAAATTGTAAAATACGGCTGGATACACCCCGTTGGCGCGGCGCTCCGCCCATTCGCCGCACCCTGGACTGTTTGACGCCACTGGCTCAGTCCGGAAAAAAAAGGACTCCTCCTCCCCAAGGACATTCATTCATCATTCTTCAGCCCTGGACTCTGTTTCCCCGAGGTCTTTCATCCCTGGACTTTTCACCCCCGGGGACTCTTCCTCCCCAGATTTTTTGTCCCCAGACTTCTAATTTTTGGACCTTGGACTTTACGTCTCTGGACTTTTCCTACCAGGATTTTTAGTCCCCTAATGAGAAAGAAACGTGTTACCATTGTTGACAGAAGGATGGACTGACGGACGATGAACAGATCATTGTGATGTAAGGATTAGGGTTAGGGATAGTGTTATACTGCAGGAAGGCAAAGCATTACTGGGGACGAACAATCCAAAGACAAAGTGTCCGGGGATGAAAAGTTCATGGGCACGAAAAGTCCGGGGATGAAAACTCCACGAGGACAAAAAGTCCGGGAACAAAAATTCCTTGGGGACAAAGTGTCCAGGGACAAAAAATTAGGAGATGAAAAAGTCCAGGGACAGAAAGTCTGGGGCTGAAGAGTCGAACAGCCCACAATACTTCTGTTCTATTCAGAAAATGAGCTGAGAAAATTAATCATATTCTAGATCAGTCATACTTCATTAATTTTTGTTTTATTCTCTTTTTGCAAGTTCAGCCATGCATGCCATGCCTACCTCTAATTCACCTGCCTGATGGGACATTGAAAGTACAGATGTTTAAAATGCAGAGCTTTAAGAGTTGGCTGTGAGCACTTTTTTGATCCTCCCCTTGGAAATAACTCCTCATTTTAGGAACTTTCCTGTAAGTATTGAATCTCCACAATCTTTCTCCACGCGGTTTAACCTTAACCTATGTCTAGTGATTCAAATTCTCCAATCTGAACTAGGTATTTCATAAATTGCTATTGGCGCCTGATGCATTTCCCTTGTATACAGCCAGTATACCTTTTGAGTATGTCTTAAGTGTGTCTGAATACATTTTACAGCTCGTAATTCAGTTTTCTCACTCATTCCTGGTGCCCCCTCTGTATGTTGGTTTTTGTTCCAAACACAATTGCAATCAAGGGTTTTCTAATAAGCTGTTAATTTTTCCTAATTAGGTGCATTTCATTTTTGGAGTAGTTATTTGCCTTCTAAAGCCACATTTTGACAGACATATCCATGTGTGCCATGAAGAATAGACCTTTTCACACTGTGTTTATTTTGCAAGCAATTTCAGGTAATTACATTTTTAAACAGTTCAAATTAGATTCAGAAAAAAATCAGTAAGCTCCAAATTAGGTTGCTGAACACAGGTGTTTAGAGTTCATTCAAGATAATTTGCTTGAACTTAATAAAGTAAATATGAACCTGAACATGGTCGATTTTTATCATCTGCTTTCCTGATAAATTGTTAGTTCAACTACTTTAAACATGAAACGCACCTAATCACCACCATTGCCAGCTATGAGGTCGCCGAGGTCTGGAACTTGGTAATTTTTTTGCCTCCCAGGCTGATGTTTGGATAATGCATGTGCGCGTTTGTGTGAGAGTGAGGAAATGAGTTTGGGAGCGAAAGGGTTTTGACAAACTCCCCCTGCCGTTGACAAATTTTGACAAATCTCTGTAGATCTTGTATCAATCCACCAAACGAGATGTGCTTTCAGCCAACTTACTCCTCAGGGAAAAGCCACCGTGTTTCGGTCAGAGCCTAATGTCACCTGGAGTGATATGAACAAAGAACCAGTGTGTAGCCTAACATTTTAGAATGTGATGAGGAAAGAATTCCAAATCCAACCTCCACCTTTGTTGGCTTTTTATTTTAAAAAGGGTCGTCAATATATTTTGGGTTTTTTTGTGAGAAGGGGGTTTAGAATTGAATATCAATATTTCATATTGTGAATGCATATGCTGCGCATGCCCTAGCAACCCAGTGTCACCAGGAACATGGCTGCCGCCATTATATGCCATTATCACATTTAGCAGAACCAGAAATAAAACTCAAAGTTTCCTTGACTGGAAGTATGATTGATGTTTCCATGCATCACAATGTTTCTTTAGGTACCGACACATCAAGGTAAACCGAAAAAGTGCTGATTTCATTCAATATTGGTGGAGGTTGAATACGGAATTCTTTCTCATTTACAATGATAAGGTTGAACTGGTCAGTGATTGTCTGTTTGCTACCTGTAGGGCACCAGTGCTCCAAAATTATGTTTTAGGCTCGCTAGCAACCCATTCTTAGGGAACATAGCTTACTGAGTGATTTTTTGTCTTGGAGGTAACTTTTGGCTGCATGTGGCTACTTCTTAATGTTCGACTATGAACAACTGCAGAGGATAGCAAGCTACTTGTTCTAATGCAACCCAACAAGGATCGCCACTATGACAACATGGATTGAAAGTTAAAATGAGCTGATAATGCCAAGACGAGTTTGGGGGAGATGCCAATTAATTAGCCTAACTCTTCAAACCTGCCTGACAATCTGAAAAAAATTGTGCATCATCTTCAGTTAAATAAGTAATCAAAAACATGGGCAGACACAACAATATAGGCTCATTATCACCACACACACACACAGACACGCACACACACACACACACACACACACACACACACACACGCACACACACTCACCACAGCGAAAGTGAAGGATAATCTCCACTTGTCAAAGTAAAATTGTCTGTCATAAAATTCATTTGAAACATGATGAAAATATCAGTCCATGTCATTTTAAGATATCGCGTGATAAAATCCTATCTTCTTGTTAGTTTCATCACCTGTGGCCAGTTTTTTATACACAAAGTAATCCAAAGTCATTGTCATGGTTTCAGCCAACTCTTTTTGACGTGCCCGGTGTAACCGAGGAGCCATCGCCACACCTAATTTCTATTAGAGGAGGTCAGACCACTTGACCTCAGGTCATTAGATCGGCCTTAAAGCAGTATGGGTACTTGAGTCCACATTTCTCCCATAACAGGAGAACACAAAAACTTGATTATGCTTGGGAAAAAGAAAAGAAAAATGGCACATGAAGAGGATTTAGTGTAATCTGTTACAGAATATTAGGTGGAAATTCCAGAGGAATGTGAAAATGAAGCATTTGACAGTTTTCATTGACTAAATCCAATGAGGTTTCACTAACTAAAAATCCTGTGATATTTAGTTGCCTAAAAATAAAAAATTGGTTAGTCCATTGTGTTTTACCTCCATTTCATCATAATGATAATTAGTAGGCTACAATGAGACAGTTGCCTTGTCTCACATTGTGCCAAAACACAAATAATAGATGTGGTCATTAATAAAAACTGAAGCAAAATATAAAAGTAATGCCAACGTTATTTTTCCAAGCAACTAATTATGGCCTACTAGCCATACCCGTGCTCCACAGGAAGTTGATCGTGACCAATAATCCTAACGAATAGTGACGTCACTCGTTGTCATGGTAATCAAAAGCAACAACAGATAAAATGGAGCAAACTTCAGTAACGGGGCGAGTTGGTTCGACCCCACATGCCGGAACACAGAGTCAGGCTCGTCTGGAACGCATATGCTAGAGCAAAGGTGGGCAACGAGGGCCGTATCTGTCCCTAGTTTTAACACCAACTTCTGGCCTTTAAATAGTTTATTATCTAAATTAGCCAAACCATTTATGAAATCTGACATTTCTGTAGCATTAAGTTATCATGAACGGCCACCAAAGACTGTTCTTGTCTCCCTTCATAAAACATTCTTCTTTGATTTAATCATTGCACAAATATTGGTGTATGCAATCAGTTAACTAAAATAGTCAGGGTAATTGATAGCAATAAAAACCTGCATACACTGCGGCCCCCCAGGACCGGAATGGCCCACCCCTGTGCCAGAGGATCCGTCGGGCGGTTAGGGAGGAGATACATGGCAAAGGCCAGGCAAACTGAGAATTTATATATAGATACAGGAATTTGTAAGGTAATTCAATTACTTTTAAGATAATTAAGAAGCAATTCATTTGCCCTAACTTGCACAATATTACAGGTACATAAATTATTAATTTGCTCTTCACTTTAATTGACACAGCATAGGCAGTCATAACATGTCAAAGAGGTACAGGCAGAGCAAAACCACCAGTTTTTTGCCAGTGTTATTCTTCTTCTTCTTCTTCTTCCAAACATCACCAGAACATTTACAGTAGAAACGTACAGTTATAAAATGAACCTCCTGTACTAGCTTCTAGTCCTTGGTTGAAATTTTGTCCTGGCTTAGGCCCTGCCCCTAATTAGGACAAATTAACAGCCTATCAAAATCCAACAATTGCAATTGTTGTAGGAACGTATTAATTTTCATATTTTAATGAATCTACAGCGTAACCTCTGAATTGTATAATGTGTTACCTACAAATGACTTTGGAGACTAATAGTAATGCCAGTATTCTTGAGTACTTTATAAGTAGCCTATTGCCTCGTATGTTTCCACTTACCAGGTGTGTCAGGTGTAAATAAGTCCCTAATAAGAGAGGAAAGAAAACAGACATGCCACTGTGCTCCAGGGTGAGATTTGAGTATTCCCCAGGGTTTGACATATGAATCTAAATGAGTTTTAAACAGGCTGTCGCACATTGGTGTGGCTTTTAACTTTAAAATCTGAGCGCAGTCTGTTTGTAATAAAATATGTAACGACTTTCTTCCACTATCAGCCAGCTGTGTCCTCCCTAGACACCTGAAGAACAGGAGCACGCAAACCGCCCACTACATTATACACCTAGAGCTGCGCCGCTCTACAAAAGTACATGAAAAAATAATATTGTTCTCAACTAATGTACTTTCCCAAGGCTGCTGAAGAAACAGGCTTGCATTCTCCATCTACATCAAAATACGCCATCTCTGCCAATCTCTCCAGACGATTCACGCTCCCAAACTACTCATACAAGCAATGCAAACCCACAATACATTTCCACAGGTAAAAAAAAAAGGCAGTGAAATCGTCCTCAGCTTAAACTCATAAACTACCTTTTCCGTCTGCTCTGGGTCTCCCCACTCACTTATTTTTATTTCGCAGTCGCTTCAAATCCACTCTAGTCTCAACTCTGAGAGACTGCTTTCAACTTTAATAGTATATATGCTGTCCTTATCTCACTCCGTTAAACTCCGTACAAGAGGATTTATAACAAATCATTTTTTGTGCACCTTCTCCCTCCCAGTCCACAGGCAAGGCAACCTGTTGCCAAATTCCTCTTTTACTAAGACCAATTCACCTTTAAAGTAAAGTGCTGTTGTTTTTAGGTTTTCAATTTCTGTGCAAATTTGTAGCTGTTTACCGGGCCCAGAGGGGTGGTCAGTAGTACAGATCACACCGAAGCTAGGTTTTAGGATGATTCCTTATCCAGAAAGAAGGAGAGGTGTCACGTTTTGATCAATCCCAAGGGTTGACACTGATGCACTCTGAAGGAACTGCTCTAAAGGAAATGCGCAAGTATGTTTGTTTGTGTGTGTGTGTGTGTGTGTGTGTGTGTGTGTGTGTGTGTGTGTATGTTTGGAGGAGGGGGTGGTACACACACAGAAACGGGCACACACACGCAGGCGCGTACATACCCGGACGCCAGCGTATTTACTCTTTACCGATCTCTTGACAGGATTTTAGGTTAGAGCCACATGGCACTTCAATGAACATTAGTTGCTTCAGATTTGCTCTGCGACAATGGAAGTCAAAACAAAATGGAGGAAAGCACATTACTATATGACCTGCAGTGTAGAGTAACTTGCTGCCATGACTGAATGACGCTTCCGACCACCAACTCGACAAGCTGCGCCTCGGGTTTGCATCATCATGATTATACAGCAAAGGGTGCTGTGCTGCCATTTACATCTCCCTTAAGAAGCTTCCATTTTGTAACTGCCCACACCATACCCACGTCTTCTTTGCACGGCACCTTGAGGACGGCTTCCTGTTCTCCTGCCCACCCGCAACTTCCACACACCCTCTCCCTCTCCAGCAGCAGACGTGAAATGTTTTTAAAGACTGAGCTTTGCATGGAATCTGCCCGTTGCCCTGGAAACCCCAGCCACTCTAGCGCACAGTAGGGCTCTCAGCTCTTTGGACTGGAGAGGACTCTATTTACAGCCCCCGAAAAGGAAAATAGTTTTTTTTTTTTTTTAATTCCTCTCAAGGCATTCAACAGATACATAGGAGGTTACACTGCGACAAAATTTTTCAGCTTCTGATCACATCTTCATTAAGGGTGAGTACAATTAAATTATGTACTCACACAGCACATTTTATTTTCATCAAAATTTGAACAGGTTCAACAAAGCTCTCTCAAGTAAATATATTAGAGAAGTGATTAATTAGGCCGAGAATCTTAAGTTTTAAAGAACTCCCAAAATTAATTTATTCAACTGGCATACTGTATGAAATTAAAACCAACATTTCTCAAATGAGTTGGTTTCTACCTCAGTGTCATATGTAGGGTTTTTCAAAAAGTGATAACTGGCAGGCATTCTATTTTTTATCAGAATAGATTTGTTGGTTGCTCTCTGAAAATACATCACAGAACTGCCCCAGGTTAGTCATTATAAAACAGTGTTTGCTGTATAACCATTTTGAAGTTGCATTTGTGGACCACCTTTGTTGACTAATCAATTTTATTATTTTAAAGGAGTCAAAAGTTATGCTATTTTGTAAATTGCACATATTGCAGTATTGAAAAATGTGCACCGATCAGCCACATGATTAAAACCACCTGGCTAATACAGTGAATGTCTCCCTGGTGCTGCCAAAAGAGCTCCAACAAACTGGTGTCACTTGAATTTCCAAATGCAGGGTTTCCCAGCAGGACATTTCCGACAGTATCACACTCCCCCCACCAGCTTTTTTCTTCCCACAGTTCATCCTGATGCCATCCCTTCCCAGGTAAATGTTGCACACGTCCCCAGCCAAAAGACATGATGTAAGAGAAAGTGGGACTCACAGGACCAGGCTACCTTCTTCAACTGCTCGAAGGTCCACCTCTGAAGCTCAGGTGCCCACTGTGGACGCTTTTAGTGGTGAACAAGGGCTAGAGTGGGCACTTTGGCTGAGCACCCCAGAAGTCTTGCTGCTTTGAAGATGCTCTGACCCACTCATCAGGGCATAAAGATTTGGCTCTTGACATTCAGTTCCCATTTCTTCCACATCCATCAGCTTGAATAGGAGAACTAATTGTTCACTTACCGTCCAAGATCTGTCACCTTGATATGCTGTTTTAATGTGATAATGAACATTATTCACTGCATCTGCGAGTGGTTTTAATGCTTTGGCTCATCGCGCATGATTAATGCTTCATTTCATTTAAGGCCATTATTTAATCAAACACAATGATAACCCAGCTCTCAAAAGGTATTCATGGAGGACAAAGTGGTAAACTAATAAACAGAGTGAAACTTTTGAAAGTTTCAAAACTCAGATTGTGTCTTAACGCCAACTCCAAAATGAATAATAATTTCTTTTCCTGTAATTTCAAACTACTGGTGAAGTGCCCGTTCAAAACTAGCTTGGCTTCCGCCATTGCTGCTCGCAGCTATCTTGAGAACCACTCAGCCGAAAAACATCACACTCGATAATGCTCTTGTTTTCGTACTCAGCAATACACCCTCTACGTGTGAACTCGATGCTATGAACAGTAGTGGAGAAAATCTGAGGACAGTCACATGCACGAACATACATACATACATACATTCAGAGGGACCTTCTGTTTTAGTTCGATCCTGAAAAGGAAAAAACATTGATCACACGCCAAGACTTCCGTACCATTGTTAAGGGGTTACGCGGCGCTAATAAAAACGTAATTCACATCAAGCTCTTTTATTTACCGCAAATTTCACGCTCGTGGTTCCCCTCCAGATTTCCTCTCTGAATGGGATGCATCAGCGGGCCAGCTGGAACGCGCCAGACTCCGACTGAGAAACACATTGTCAACAAGTCATTAAAAAGTATTCACAGTTGTAAGAACACTCCTTACGTGCGCGGGGTAATGGCATCAAAAAGCAGGTTTTAGATTGTGAGACTTCATTTGGAGCTCTCAGCAGCCGCCTGATATGTTTGTGTCTGCTTTCTTCTTGGCGGATTGCTTGGAAGCTGTGCGAGCCACCCACCTGAGACGAGTGTGTCCTCACAACTGCTGGGGAGCCGTTTCTGACATTTCAGCTATCATTAGCTCCTCTTAACAGGTTTGAATGGCTTTGATGCCATTTAAATTCATTTGTAAACCCGATTAAACAGAATGTACCGTTTTTTTTTTTTTTGTAGAGGTGTTAAAGCTTAGCCTGCAAGTCTGAATCCACTTTGATGTAGAATTGGCTAAATGGACGGAACGATCAGTTCTCATCTAAATTACAAAAACCGTCACTTCATGCACTTTATGCGTGTATTTTGAATACAAATAAAGATTGCTGATAATTAATTATGGTGAATTGATACTTAAGAGGAAATGCATGAAATATTAATTTCCAAGCAAACATGAGCCAATGCAGGTGGACAAATTTGGAAAATTCAACGAAAATCGGTACTTTTACTGTATTTTGGGATATGTATGCATTGAAAATTAAACATACTGTATATGCAAAATACAAACAAAAAATCAGAGTAATTACCCATATAGAAAAGGGTTTGATAGCACGGTACTGTACACTTAGCCTAACTGACACATCAGTTTCGTATTAAGAATTTACATAAGTATGTCTCATTTACAAGGCTAATATGGCTATAGATGTAACATAAACATTTTTTTCTCTGTTTTTCTTATATTCTCTGAATGAGATTAGTGATGTTTGATGCACATGACACAGATGGTGGTAGATTATAACAATTAGCAAAATAAAAATAAATCAAAGATATAAAACTAAAAATATGCTCAACAGATAATGCACATACCTAGTTTATTTTCTCAGAGTTAAATTTGGACTGTTTTTCAGTCGTAGGTTTCAGGCCTACGAGTATATGGTACTCAGTCAGAGATATTATCACATTGAGTACAAGCATATTGTTCCCCATGCACAGGATATTCTTTTCCATTATCGCCCTGTTAGTCTGTGAATGTTAAGTGAAACAGAATACAATTGCAGGAATGAACAGATGTAGTAAAGTGGGACTGGTGCTACAAAATGCTGAGAAAGAGGGTTTCACTGAGCGCCTGTGCTGTCCTGTTTATCTAGGCATGGTCCATAAACCCTGTGCCATGATACTGATGTTTTTTGTCGTTTCTGATGTTTTAACTGAGTGCTTATCTCACTCAGACTCCTGTATTTGCACAGTTTGAAGCAAATCGCACTTATTCTTATCACCACAGGCAGCTGGGCCAGCAGGCAAGAACCATGAGGTCACTGTTGTCATCTCAGCACACTGACAGAGATAAGTAGCTCATCTTAATTAGAGAGCACTGGTTAGTCCAGCTGGCCCCCAGCAGCCAGCACATCAGCTCTCTGAAACAGTGCAGTGCTGCAGAACTCTTTCAGAAGCCAGCTACACACTCTGTTCGTCATCATCTTGGGACTGGTTGTTGCTAAACTAAACTTAAAGTTTCATCATGTTTCTCCGCTCCCATTCGCTTTGATGGCAAGATAAAATAATCCCTTTAGACGGAGTTCCACCTTTATTGTTATTTATACTGACATTCAGCATTGCCCTGTTTGCTCTACAGATACTTCAAAGTTGATTAAGAGGCTGTCAATGGCGTGCTCAACTGCTTACTGCCTGAATTTAAATTCATTCTCCTCTATCTTGGCTGCCAGCAAAGAAAAACTGAGATGGTGAAAATTTGTCTTTGTACAATAATGCAACAGATAGATTTTTGCTTTCGTCTATGTGAATTGTGGACAAACAAATACTGCTGACCCCTATTCATCTTCCAGGAAGTTTGAATATTATATTCGCCCTTTTTGATGAGGTAATTTGTCTTTTTAAATAAAGAGTGAAACTTATTTCTGGATCCAAATACGTTGAAAAACATAAATCATGGGACACTTACCTAACATGGAATACCAAACGCTTAAATATACAAAAAAGCAGTTTTAAGTTTCAAAATCACTGAAATTAAGTGTATGCATATCAGTGAAACAGTGTAGGACTTACGGCACTTTTTAAATGTGATCCCCTATTTTTAAGGTACCAAAAGTAATTAGACAACCAGCTGCTCAGCTGTTACATGGCCAGATGTGTCTCTCATTGTTTCACCTACAAGTAAGCAGATTGTTTTGGGTTTATTTCTGATATGAAATCTGTATTTGGTATCTGTTGCTGTTAACTCACAACATGAGATTCAAAGAGCTGCAACTACCACTGAAGCGAGCCATAATTGGGCTGAAAAATGTAAACAAACCCATGAGAGGAATAGCAAAACATTGCACATCTAAGGAATAACAAGAGGAATAGAGGACCATGGATGACAACTGAGGTGCTTTTTTCAGAGAAGGGAAGAAAATTCCCATGATTTGAAGCACATCACTTCATCTATGATGCATGGTCAAAATACTGTTATGGTTTGGACATGCATGGCTGCCAGTTTTGCTGGCATTTATTGATGATGTGAAGGCAGACAAAGGCAGTAAGATGAACTCTGAATTTTAAAGGGCTATATCATCAGCTCAGATTCAGCCAAATTCTTCAAAACTCATTGGGCTGCATTTCACAGTGCAGATGGACAATGCCCAATAGCATACTGAAAAAGCAGGCCAAGACTTTTCTTTTGAAGAAAAGAAGAGTTATTTTGTGCAAAGGACTAGTCAGTCACCTCTCCTGAATGCAAACGAGCATGCATTTGACTTTCAAAAGGCAAAACTGAGGTAAAAAAGTTTTCATAATTCTTGAAGAAATCAATACTGAGCGCCCTTGATATTTGGTCCTCCAGATGGCTGTAATTGATTCATGCCCATATGGATATAAGCACATGCTTACTTCAACAAGACACTGGAAAGTCGCCTACTGCCGGCATTTCAACAGCATGGCTTTTTTTAGGGTGAGGCTGCTAGACTAGCTTACCTGTCGACCGGACCGGTCTCTCAATGACAATATGCAGTTCTTTAAGAAGTGCCAAATGCAATAATGAAGACTTGGAAGGTTTGAGCAGCTGAAGACATATATCAAGCAAGAATGGGAAAAACTTTTTCAATGCTGGAACAGCTGGTGTCCTTCATTCCCCAATCATTTACTTGAAGGACGGTTAAAAGGTGATTAAATGTGGTGGTCAATGCACCTCAATGCTGCTTGATCGGACACTTGCATTGGTGAGGCAATAATTGGCCCAGCCTTCCCGGTGATTATGGCGTTAGACGCATTGTCTCACCGCTGTCTAGCAGCCACTCCTGGTTGCCTTGGCGCTCGCAGGCACCAGATTCAAACCCACATTGATGACATAAGCAGTGTGTGATTGAGGATGCACCTGCATTTTATACAGAATCCAGGGCTAGCTGCCACACGAGTCAGAGAAATCACGTGTCACGGCCACCTCCTCTGGATTTTTTGGGTGGAGGTTGCTGCATGGACTACAAATTTTGGCTCAGTTTAGGGCAGGAAGGAGTGAATGTTTATTGAGTGTTGAGTGGTTATTAGCAATAAATAATATAAATACATAAATAAATAGTTGATGGTAAGTAAATAATAAATATCTTTTACTTGCAGTTCAGTACATTTCAACCCTGATTTACAAACAAGAGGGTCTGGTCGACCGTGACCGCATGGGTGTAGCCCCCAAATGGCCACTTCTCCCGTTTGTTGCGCATTATTCGGCCAATACTGTCGCCATGGCAACCGAAATCGATAGGTGTCATAACTGGAGCATAACACATGTCCATACCAAATATGAAAATACTCGGTGAAATATTGTAGCCTGCACAGCGTCCACAAGGACCTCTCTACGTTGCAGGACAAATTTGTGCGTTATTCGGCCAATAATGTTGCTATGGCAACCAAAATCGATAGGTGTCATAACTTGAGTATAATACATGTCCATACCAAATATGAAAGTGGTTCAAAAATTGCAGCCTGTACAGCGTTCACAAGGAAGTGTCTACAGACGCAGTGGCAGAGACGACAAGCATTTTTCAAGCAAAGACATTTTCTTTTCTTATTGGCATTTTACATTCCATCCCAATTTTTTTCCATCCCAAGTGTTAAAATGTTTGCAATCCTTCCATGGCTCTGCTGTACAAAATTTTTTGATAAAACCTTCAAATTACAACTAAGATTCTGCTCCATTATTCTGTTTTAAATTCTCTGTGGTGGCATACACAGGCAAAATTATGAGAACTGTGTCACTGTCCAATCACCTATGGACCTGACCATATATTCCTCTGTGTTCATCTCTGCTCTTGAGAAGCAGTAGTCCATTTTGAACCCATTGAATCAGATACAAAGAATGTATTTTTGAACATTGGAATAATACACAATGAAAGTTGTTTTTTAATGTGTTTCGCCAGTTTGCTGAATAATATGTGACACTGTTGTTTTAATGATATTTTAATTATGATATTAATCAAATTTTCAATCCATTTCCTCAGATTTCAAGAGGTTCAATTTTCTGCTGGAAACATAAACAGAAAACAGGAAATCTAATTAGCACACTATTCCTGATTTTGCATGATCATGAAAAGCAGTAGAATACTATCAGAATTCCAGGCACATGTCAGTGAAGAAGCCTTCCTGCATGACCAATAAAAAGTCAGTATTTTACCGACCGATGGAACCCATTTTCAGAGACAGCTGCACTATATCTGATATGTACAATTTTTCAGGATTTCTGAAGAGACTGATAATATTTACTAGTAGGCAAGGAATGGTGAAGTAAAAGTAACAGTCTGAAATGGGACTTCAGGCTAAAGCAGTTCCATGGAACAGTGAATTCAGGGTTTATGGGAAAATCTGATGCCTCGTATGGGCTTATGCCTTGAAAAATATCTTTTTGTTTAATTTACTCCTACTGGCAGATCTTAAACAGCAAAACTGGGAAATACACTTCACATAATATCAGGCTGAATTAATGGGCGAAATTTACTAAAGTATGCCCTTATCATCACGAGTGGTGTAATAATACATGCTTGGACATTCCTCGGCTGCATTATGTGTTGTTATAAAGTATAAAAATAAATGCCCAGTGATTCAAGGAAGTTTTTTTTTCATTTTATTCTTACAGTTTGTCAGATCGAGTCCACTTTGAACAAACTGAATTAGAGTTGAAATTCCACAGGGAATTTGGCTGCGTACTTCAGATCAAACTAAAAAGCTAGGTGACTCACCCGCGCAATTCAGTGCAATTCACATCCTATAACCTGCACTTGAGTAAGTTACTGGAAGTGTAGTATGTTTCCGAATACAAAACAGCAATCAAAAAGTAACTGATGAATTCAAACGGTTATACTTATGAAAAAAAAAAAATCATCAAGACTCGGAAATAAATGCTTAAGCATCGACACTCGATTGCAGACCACAGGACATTATAAATCATACAAATTGTGGAATGACATGCTGTTTGCAGTCTCTGGTTTTTGTGCTTCAGTGTTGTACTCGCATATACAACGTATTACTGCACTGGTAGCTTGCGCTTCATGATTGTGTGATGAATGAGATCCCCAGTGATCTTTGAAGAAATGTACATTTGTTGAGCAGGTTACATTTAATTACAGGCAGAAGGGTGTTTGTTTCCTGAAATGCAAATAATCTGCTCTTCCATTTTAGATGTTAACACACCGTTTGCACTCTTTTTTCACCTCGGCCTTGGAATGAGGTTATATTCGACTCATTCCCCTTGGTTGACGTGGAAACAATACACAGTACAACATGATTTCAATCATTAATATCTGACTTATAATACAAAAAGCCCACTTTATAATGTCAACTAAGCCATCTACTGATGCTAGACGACTTGGTAAAATGACCTTATAAATAACCATGAGAGAAGCTCATGCAAAACAAATGTTGCTGCATTTGATAATAGCCTGGATTACATGATTGTTATCACTTTGTACATGTTACGAATTTATTAATGCCGGTTCATGGAGTCTAATTGAAAATCACCTTGCAAGTCATTAAACACACAAATAATAATGATTCAATTATTGTTCAATGACATATTTAACGTTATTGCTGTCACTGGCTGTCGATTATTTGACAGCCTGGGGGATGGAGAGGGAAGTTGTGTTTGCTGCTGAGGTGTGTTCAGATTCAAGCAATTTCAAGCTTATGCCCATCTTCCTACACCATGCATTAGATTTGCTAATTTCACAATAAAAGACTTGATATTGATCCATCAGTCTTTCTCAGTCTCAAAAAAATCATCCAGTGTTTGGATGCACTTACAATTACAGCAGCTGAACGCGAGGCATGAATTTCTCAGTGGATTGCTTCGGCAATCACAACAATTATAGTTGTGTCACTGTTTTTCTCCGCAACATGCAAAATTGATGCCGTGGCTGATGACTTGCTAATTGTGTTCACTCATCACTTGTTCACAGACATTTAATTCGGACATCTGTGAATAACACGGCATTGGTCCGTGTGGTTTTGTGCTGTTTAAAGTAATCTGATGCTTCAGTAACTTTTAAATGTAATATATCAGTAATATAACACTTCTTTCATCCACCTGGGTTCTAAATACAGTGGATTATATATTACATACAGTACACACTTATTAAACTGTTTGTTGCAGAGTTGTAAATGCCCCATATATACAACTGTAATATTTGACCGTGTTTCTTCAAATACTAAACCAGTGTCTCAAATTCTGGAACAAGGAAAATCTGGGCTTCTCTCTCACAAAGAGCTTATTTTCAAGTTGGTCCGTAGAGCTTGCCCACATTTCCATTTGTATCTAAATGTCAAATTGATTTCCACAGGTCCTTCACTCACTCAAAGGCTTACAGTAACAGGGAGATTAGGCACGCTTCCTAACCTATTCATATCTTTCACAGACTATTGGATCACCCACAGATGCTTCAACTTCCACAAGGTTGCATCAGGATTGCATGTCCTATCTTCAGGCGGGTAGCGTCCGCTTGTCATGCAATATTCACAAGGTATTTTTCCTGATAGAGCATGGTACAATATATCTGGACAGGAGAGTGAGTATCAATGTCAGACTGTAAAAATGACAAAAGCAGACATGTCCTGAGGACGCCCTGTGTACGCTGCTTTTTGTTCTAACCAAAACTGCCATGAAGTTTAAACAATTGTTAATTTTTTAAAATTAGATCCTTTTAATGTTGGATTTTTTACCCTCTTTTGCCACATTTTCAAAAAAAAAGCTACAGCTGTCATTTAGCATGAAAATCATGCTTCACTGCAAACTTTCAAAAGAGGATACTCATTTTTAACTGACAACTTTACAGAAAATGGTAAATTGAGTCCCTATTACATTGCTGAGTTTTTTTTTTTTTAACTCACTTGGTCCAACTGACCGAAGGGAGGTTATGGGATTACGTGGCGGCGTCTGCTTGAACTTTGATCTTCTTCTGCCCAATCACTGAATGGATCAATGTGAAATTTGGTGGGGAGGTACATATGGATGCACAGATTAAAATTTGTTTGAGGCATCCAAACTGGACCTCAAACATGGCCACCAGTTGGCCATATTTAAAATTGCACTCTATCATGCTGGAGAGCATTTGAAAGCTGCTAGAATGCTGAAACTTTGTACACACATACTTTTGAGGACCTAAAAATGAAAAGCTTAGCTCTTAATTTGCCACAATACTACTTCCCTCAGCAACACAATTAAGCAAAATTGCCAACTGGTTAACTTTTTAGTATGTAATGCTGGGTACAATGATCTGGTGTTTGGGCTTGATATTTCAGTGGAACTGCTCTATGAAAAGAGCAATGAGCTGCAAAAAATAACTTGATGAAACATCAAACCATTATGCTGAATTTTGCTTGAAATTTTTGTTTTTCTTTCCCACATAAATTACAAAGTGTGTCTTTATTTTCCTAATGTTGGACCCAGGCATAAAAAATACTACTGCTTGTGCACACTAAGAAAAAGGGTTAATTTTAGCACCTTTTTTGCTACATTTAGCTCCTTTTGCTACAATAGCAGCACCGTTTAAGGTGCTCGTGAGTACCCTTTTCAAAGGTCACAATCACCCTAAAAGGGGGAAGACACACGCACCCTAAACGGTGCTCATGAACATGCTGAAAAGGGGTGAACATAATTACCCCAAAAAGGTGTTAATGAGCACCCCTCACAAACCTTTTTTTCTTGGGTGTATTCACACTTGGCTCGTTTGGAGCAATTGTTTGTTGCGATTCGGTCTTTGCCATGCCATGTTCCATGTTTCATGCCCATGCACAAGTTCATGTTCTGTGCCTGGCCTTGTGCCATGTTTTGTCTGACTCATGTGTTTAGTGACCTATGCTTTTGTCTGACCATTCCTAGACTATGTATTGTGTTTTAGTAACTTAGATTTCATGTTTTATTATTTTTCATGTTTTAGTTTATTCATAGTTTCCATGCCATGTTTCATTTCATAGCCATGTTTCCTTTTCCATGCATTGCACTTCGTCTCCCCCGTCCTGTCTTGAGTGTAGTATTTGCTCACGGTCCCTTTTTTAGCGTGCCACTCATTTGGGTGATTTATTGGTTTCTGGGTTTCAATCTTCTTTCATTATCTCGTGTTCTTCCGTCCTCTTACTTTTGCTTTCTTACTAACACATACTAACAGTTTGTTATTTTGATAATTACTAACCAACTCTAACCCTGTATATTTTGACAAACTTACTAGCAAGCACTCGGGATTGTATAGCTGCACTTTACTAATTGACTAACGATCTCTCAGCCTTCGCCCTATTCTAGTCTCCGCCTCTTGCCTTTCCCTAATTATCTCTGCTGTACTTTCTGTGGGTCTTCCACAAATGCTTTGTGCTTTCCTTTCTCTAATCTATGCACTTTGGTACTCCGTGACTGGAGCTGTTAGTCTCTCCACAGGTTTGTCTTGTGATCCCTGTCTGCGTTTTGGCTACGGCCAAAGTCATGTAGTTTGTTCCTAATGTGTCTCTCCATGATTATTGTTTCCATTGATTGCACCTGTGTTCCCTAGTCATGTGGTTACCCGAAAATGTATATTAGATGTTTGTTTGTTACACTTTCTTTGTCAGATCGTTCTTCCTTGCTACCTATGCCACGCTTCTCTCGCCTTGTATCATTGTGATTTATCTTTCTGACTGGACTGTCCTAGACCTCGAGCTTTGCCTGATCCCTGTACTTTGCCGCATTCTTGTATATTGACCCATTTTTGTCTGACTACGATTTTTGTGATTGGTGCCCTGTTTATGATTCTGGATTTCGCCCCTTGGACTCTGATTTTGGATTGCGGACTTTGTACTGTAGCCAGCTCTGTTGGGAGGTTATCCCCCTCAGAAATAAAGCCTCCTTTTTGTATTTTACTGGTTGTCGCTATTGGTTCATTTCGTTAATCCTCACATTGTTCCGACACAGGGAGTGTTTTCCCCCAGAGATCAGTTGGTTTGGGCTGGTGTGAACACAACAAACACTCTCTGATGCGGAACAAAATCAAGCTGGCCGAGATCGCCAAATAAGGGTGGTGTCAGCTCACTTCCATTTGAACCCTGGAGCGGTACGTTTGCAGTGAGAACACAATCGTCTCTGCAATCAACACAACTGACTCATAGCTGTAGTAAAGACCATCTTCAGCAATTTCTGTCTGGATACCCCATAGAACTGGGTACATGGTCCAATTATCAAACACTGGTACATTAACCAGAGAAATGCAAAAAAAAAAAACTAGTCACACACGCTGCTGATATTCCATGGCTGTTGTTTGGGTTGTTTCCTGGGGAAAGAAGAAGAAACGCCCCTTCCTTTCCGGGTAAGATTTCTGACCAATGAGAGAACAGTTCGTTCGCACATGGCATTCATTTACAACTTTGGACCAGTAGACACTGTTGCCGTGTGAACACAAACTCATTGAACGAGCCAAATGCAAATGGGACAAATTTTTGCCCCTGAATCGGAACAAAGCAAGCGAACCATGTGTGTGAATACACCCTTGTGAAGTTACATGACACAAAAGCCTGAAATAAACAAAGAGAGCCTCGGTGCTCATGGCACTATTTTTTTCCTATTTTGGCTTGTTATCATGTGCTTTGTGTTTTAATTTGTCATGATCTACCAAATGGCTGTTTTTAAATGACCACATGTCCACACTTTCATCAATTCAAAGGCAATCTATTCTTTAATTTCCTCACTCATAATTTTACCTCCTTTCTATGCAAAAAAAAAAAAAAAACATTTAAAATGCAGTTGAATATTAATACGGAACTTTTCAGTGCATGCATGGCTGTTTCTGACATAATGTTGCTTATAAGGGTAAATAACACTTTTAAACATGACTAAGCGCAATTAAGAAAAATTAATTCCTTGTTAAAATTCCGGGATTGCTACAGAGGCTAAAACAACTCATAATGAACCAATTTATAACTGCATTGGGTTCTGGCAAACATAAAATGGGAAAATGGGGATAACTTTGAAGTCATTTGAATGCTAATTAGCTGCAAATGTTTTCTTAAAAGGGGTCCAACCAGGAGCAAAAGTTTCTGTACTGTACTTTGCTATTGCTGAAAATGTGTTTTAACTTTTGCAAATAACTTCAAGTGGCACAAGATAAAAATAAATGGTTTTTAATAAAAGAAAAATGATGATTTAAGTCACAAAATAGTGTCCCACATTTTGGAAATGACAAAAAAAAACATTATTGGAAAAATACACAGATGTACAAATTTAACATTTTCCAAAAACAAGCTAATTTGGGAATTATTGGACAGAAAATTATGAGATTGTGATGGAAGCAATCTAAAAATCTAAAAGTGTTGACAAAATTACTGGAAACCGTACAGCTACACCAGAATGAATGCTCAGCCACTTATATATATATATATATATGTGTAATGGATAATTAACAAGAAGGTGTGCATTCCATTTTGATGGCAAAAAAAGTACTGTCACTAAAACTGTTCAACAGGGACAGATGGGCACTTGGTGGCATAGTTGCTAATAACCACAGAACCTCAACCCTAAAAATCACCAGAACTGAATCAGTCTCAACAAAAAAAGTATGTTGTCACTTTTGCAAAGCTGGTATTTAAGGCAGCGTTTCAGATGATTTGACCACCCCTCGGCAAACCTGCCTTTGGAAAACTTGTTGTTTTAGGTCCATGCATCTTTGCCACTCTCATTTCAACTGATTTGGTGCTGGATTAGTATGTTTATAACAGTGCTGAATATACATATCTTCCTATGAGAGCCATCATGCAGCAATGATGCACTGAATGTAATACCTAGTTCCCTGGTGATTTTAGCGGAATTCTAACGCCATGTTATACTCAATATGCTTTTATGCAGTATAAAATTTTCTTTAAAAGGTTTATCACTGGCTCATCTCCATGTTTCTGACCAACAAAGCAATCCAAGCCTATTCATCTAGAATGAATTGCAGCATTGTCACTGGCAATGCCAGGAAAGTGTTAATACCCTTCTTTGAAACTGTTTAATCTGGGTACAATGCATTCAACTGTGACTGAACACAAGTGACATATCCATTTGAAACTATCAGCGGCATGAGACAGTCTTAGTGATCATCAAAACGTCAAACTTGCAGCTCGCTCAGCAGTTTACAGCTTACGGCTTACAGCTTGAGGCTTATAGCGTACAGCTTGTGTTTAACGGCTTGCTCAAAACTCAGCTGCCGACCCACGTACGCCTCCCACCTACCACTCCCACCCCCCCCAAAACACACACACAGACACACACACACAACTGTCAAAGGAATACATTAGTATCATCTTGCTCAGCCTGCACCACTGGCAACCCATTCCACACAGTCAACTTCAGGATCTGTGCATTTACCTTATGTGTATCTAATCTCCCGTCTCCGGCTTACAAATACTTCTGTTCGAGAAAAGCAGGATTGCTTGTTGTCTCCAGTACATACATCATTTTGCTTTTATCTGTACTATACCAGCCCGTTTTAATGGAGCACAGTCTTTCCTTCAAGACACATTTAAAGCAAGCCTGGTTTAGATTCACGACGGGCCAAAGGGAAATAAATTCATTCAACATTTTTTTTCATGAGTTTTAAAGCATAGCATACTTCACAATTCCATATGTACTGTAAGTACTCCTTATTTAATCCATTTCAAAGTTCACATTTCACTGTTTTTCCTGGGGATGCTGGCACAAAACGGGTATGAATCTTTGTATACTTTGCGCCAAATTTGGGAAACTTTTCTTCATTATGTCCAATTGCGCAAACAAGCCTGCCTGAAAAAACTATGGGAGAGCTACGTATTACATGGGCTGCGATACAAATGCTGTTCACTTAATATGGATGAAAATAACTTGATGACAGTCTGGGCTTTAAATTCATATTCATTATTTCATTTAATTTCCTCTGGAACAAAGGTTCTTAAACTAGGCCCTGGAGGACCCCACTGAATTAACTTTTTTATTACAGCCAATATCTTACTCACTTGTGGACCCTTAAAATTGTTAACCTAATCCAGATTGGCCAGATATTGTTTGCTTTACTTTGAACTCTTTATTACCAAACAAAAGATTAGTTTTAGCGACTAGGTCTTCACACTTTCACCAACTTCTGGCCTATGTATTAACAGTAGTCTTAAATTTGGTAATTTATTTTTTACCAACTATAAAAATAGCATTTTTGTTGTTGTTGTTGTGGTCATTGTCCTTGTCCTCTGCTGCAGCGCAGGGCACAGTATCTAGGACCATCCTTCCGTCCATCCCGTCTGTCCGCCAGTCGACTTGTTGGCACGATATCTCAAGAACCACAGATCTAAACTTGATCAAATTTCACATCAAGGTCTAGCATGAGGATCCCCCTACACCATTTGATTTTGGTGACCTTGACCTCATTTTCAAGGTCACAGTGTGGTCCCCAGTGAGGGACATTGTCACTTTGTGACAAATACTTGTTTTAACGGTGTTCTCAACATCTAATGAACAGAGCAAGTTACAGTCATATACAAGGTTTAAACTGGGTCTTACATTTGACCTCTCTGATGTTTTTTGCCAAACAAGGGAAAGCATGGAGTCTGGCAGCACAAGATCAACTCAGCGCAGTAAATTCATACCTTTTCCACTGCATCAAAGAAAAGACTGTGAGGCAGATATCGTGAGAATCATAACTCATTGAATAGTGACATATTTAATTATTTTGATTCTATTGGCTGGGTCAAACATTGGATCTGAATCCAAATGAACACGTACTTTACGTTCTGAAGCAACAATCGAAGGAAAAAGTCCCTGAAACAAACAAGCACCAAAGATGGTGGCAGAAAAAGCCTGGCAAAGCATCATTAGGAAAGATAACCAGAGTCTGGTAACGTCCATGTCATAAATGTCAAGTAGTCATTGCATGCAAATAATTTGCAATCAAATATAAAAAATGATTACTTCTTTGTACATAACGTGAGCTGATGTACCCAAAACTGGGAGGGAACTATGTACAAAAGGTGCAGTCATTTCTGCATGGTTGATTTGATATGGATGGAAAGAACCTTAAATTAAAGCAGCTTGACAGCCTGTATTCTCAGATCATTGTTGTTGTATCCTGTCAAAGTCTGAGCGTTAGGGTACCAAGAATAAAACCAAAGTAAAAAATGTGTCCCTCTCCAATGAGTGCTCACTGTAGACAAGAAACCATAAATTTGGTTACGTTATATTTTTTCCCATCATAGCAGGGTTTTGCAGGCATATCAAGCATACCGTCTTTGCATGTGCACTCTCTGGTTTGTCTGGAGGTGGACTGTTATTTTGGGTTCTCATGCCACAATTTTGAAAGGGATGACTCTGCACATAAGCTGGAGTGTATTCAGAGTGATATAACTGTTTTTAAATACCTATCGTTAAACTGAATTTAAAGTGTCACGGCATTACTATGCTATGAGTTGAAAACAACTACTTTTTCTTGTATCTTTAAGAACAATCAAGTACCCTTCCATAGCAGAAGGCAGTACTATCTGTCGATCTAGAAGTTAACTGGACAAGACTGTCACCACTTATGATTACAGCACATTAACTGTATTGACTACTCCAAGCAATAAATCCAAATTGTATTTCTTTTAGAGGCAATTAAAGATGCCTCTCTCTCTAAGTGAATTTATTCACTGCACAGACACTCTTTGGCATTAGGTAATTTGTAGTAGACTGTAAAAATAACAAGAGGGTAGGCCTGCATATTAGCTGTCTTAAGTTTTCTAATATTTTCCATTGGCGAGCACACTATAATACAGCCTAATGCTCAGCAGTACTCTGTTCTGTTTTTTTCTGTTTCAATAATCATGCATCTATGCTATGGGCGAGTCAAGAAAATAAAATTTGTGACACCTTTCAATTGTTATAAAAAATTGATGTTTCAGTTTTTTTTGTTTATCACCCATATTTTTACCTCAATATACTTCTGGGGGTAATTTTTTTTTTTTTTGCTCTCATTGACTGTAATAGAATTTTTCAAACATTTTCACCAAAAAATTATAGAGAAGTAATATACAGTATTAGGACCCCTTTTAGATAAAAGCGGTGGTGTATATCATCTCTGCTGTAAGGTTTGTGCTTCATGCAAAGTTCAGGTGCACCGAGGACAGGAAGTTGAGGACTGGACTCAGGTGCAAGGGTGGACCTGGTAGTTTATTATGCCTGCTGTGCAACAGAAGGCACGAACGAAGCAGTAAAAAACAAAGAGGAAACAAGGTTAAGTGATAGAGACTGTTAGTAATACAAACTCTGGGCTTTAGCTGCAGTAACAATGTATTACAAATAAGAAAGCAAAATAAATAAGAATTCCATCAAGGCCTTTATGGTCTGAAGCAACACACCAAATTTGGTTACTGTATCTGCAGTAGTTTCTGAATAAAGCTGTCTCCTTTAACTCAGATGGACGGACGGAAGGACGGACGGAGGTCAAACCTATATCCCCCTCCCACTTTGTGTTTGCGGGGGATAATAACAGCTCTTAGTTTAAAGAGTTTAGAATATGTTAATGAGATACGCGGAGAAAACCTCTATACAAGACCAATAATGCCACACAGGCATGTATTTATGAGTGAGTGTGAGTCTTGGTCACACTGCTGCCATCCAGTGGCAATTACACACAGGGGCAAACAATGATGAGTGAAATGAAAAATGCATTCCGGGCCTTAATAGACCGGTGAGCTGGATGGCTGGAGGCATGGTCTGAAAACTGCACACTACTGTGAATCTTCTGAAGTGCTAAGAACTACTTTTATTAATTAAAACAATACTTGATCAATTTTAGTGTAATGTAATGTAACCCACACATGCAAATTTTCAAAATAGATTAGCACAAATCAAATCTCAAGGCAGAAACTGAATTTGCTTTCCAAACTGAAGAAATATATTATTCATTATTGTTATTGTGAACCTAACATAATACACGCAATAAAGTAACTGAAGTAACCCTTGATTCACCACACGTTCAGACAGTCCTGACCTCCTGGTGTCCACTGAAACATTCAAAGGAAATTGACTGGGCCCCGACCAGGGTCTGGCTCATTCACTGATACGTGCCACAGGAAGGGGGGGGGGTTATATTTCAGAGCTCTTTTTTGGGGAGAATGAAACAGTCCAGTTTCTATAAATGTGCCAACATTTTAATTGGTCTCCTATTAGGTTACAGTCCAACTCAGACAAGCAGAACAGACACTCAGACATTCATTAAAAAGTCATGGAAAGACTGTGGAGCACATACTGAAATACATTGTACACTATAAGTTTTAAGGTCGAGGTCCTTTGATTTCAGTACATTTTCATGTTTTCATGCCATTAGACCCAGTGACTCCAAACTGTAAAGGAAACCATACAGTCCAACAGGTAACTGTACAGCAAATGGAATTCTTTTTAATTCAGTAGATCACTAATGCCAAGAAAGTTTGCCATGGCAAAATAAGAAAAATGTATAATACTGCTGTGTTTGTAATTGTTACATCTACAGCCTGCTATTGTCAATTTAATAAGACTGCGAGATTGCAACATTTAATTGGTTTGAAAATACTTTTTATACATTCTTTTTCTACTCGTGGACTCATTTAATTTGCTGGGGTTTTTTTTTCATATGAAGTTACTGGCTTTTTCCTGTTAGGAGGAAAGATGGAATCGGAATGGAAATCTGTTGATGTGTCCAGCTATCATTCATCATTAGCTTGCAGATGCATCAATTTGTCTTCGTCTTCATGTTTCTTCCACAAGTTTCAAGCACACCTCTGTAGCTTTTGAGTCCCTCTGTAATTTTCCTCATGCCATGATATCAGAGTGGGACTGTGTTTTTATGGGCGTAAACAACATTTTGTGTCATCCTGTCAGCACTACCTCAGAGCGGCAATGAAACGGCAAACAATGGCCCCAGCTGCTCGGTATACCTGACGCTGACCTGGGACTTAAGGTTCTGCTGTTTTAAACCATTTCTCTTCTCTGTCTCCCATATTGCCTCAATGGGCTTTCTATTGTTTCTTATGGATTATATTTATACATACTGGCCTGCTGGTGAGGTTATTAGTCATAACCACAAAATACAAGTTGCTCTGAACTTTTCATTTGTTTCTCCATAGTTATTCCACTGCATATTACTTCAGGTAGCAACGTGAAATGGTATGATTCGTGATATTCTGAGATGATATTATATCGCACAGGCACGATAAATATTATAATGAAGGAAAAAGTAAATAGCAAGAGTGGTTAGCAATGAGAATTACATAAGCAACATTTCCTCTATTTCGATAGGGTAGTGAAATGATGCAGGCTTGCAAAGCTCTTTTCTGGAATATGTGGACCATTGTACAGGTAAGCACAGACCACCACACATTAAAGCTCAGGCATAATGTTGTTAAACATTAACACGTAATGACAATGATAAACAACCCCAATGGTGCAAATATGTTGCTCTACAACCATGTTGAAATCTCACTGGTTGATTCTTGCAAATAAATTTACAATCACTGAGTTTTCTTCACCAAAAAAAAAAAAAAACCAAAAAAACATATCCTCAGAAGCTCCCGCCATTAAGAGAAACAAAATGTGGAAATTTTGTTGACAGACACACGCATGGACGGACCCATGCACAGATTAAATAGTTGATGAGATAAAACAAAATGTCAAAGTTTATGGTGATATTTTTAAGCAGGGACCTTGAAAAAAAAGGCCAAGGTCACCTTTAGGCACATAATTTGAAGGCCTTTATGAGATGCATGTCCAGTAAAAATTAAGAGTCTGTAACTGAAATAGTTGATGAGATAAAGCAAAATGTAGAAGTTTTTAGTGATATTTTTAGGCCAGTGACCTTGAAAAAAATGGGCCAGGGTCACCCTCAGGCACGTCATTTGTAGGCCTTTATGAGATGCTGTCCAGTAAAAATTAAGAGTCTGTAACTGAAATAGTTGATGAGATAAAGCAAAATGTGTTGACGGACGCACGCATGCACGCACGAACGGACAGAGCCCGATACCATAGCTCCCCCACCACGAGCGGTGGGAGCTTGAAAGAATTCTGCAAAAACACAGCAGCTCCGTGAACCAACCTTGGTGCCCACCATCAAACATTGCCAACTTTTCCGTACTGAATGATGTAGCAACAGCATCAGATTCATTAGGATTATCAAATATTTAAAACGCCTTATTGATAAAAATTATGTATAATACATTTTAAGTTGCTTTTAGTTTACTGTCGTGTCCCTACCCCTTGGCAGGCTACCTGACTTCACACAATTATGCAATTATCCCTTCTGCTCTTTTAGTTAATTATCCCACCTGTTTCTCCCAAGTCAGTTGTCATCTCCTTGTTTATTTAAACCTCAAGGCTTGATTCTACCGGAAGCGTCTTGGACACATTACTGCCTCGACGCAGTTGCCGGAGTTGATCGGCGGCCATTCTAGACAATGGCTGTGATTCCACCAGCTGCGCCACGACACATCTCGGCAGCGTCCCAGAAGCGGCTCTCCCTGCTGCTCCGCAGAAAATACGCGCAGAGTCCATTTCTGCCGCTGGCGAGCCGCAGTCGCGCTGATCTGAATATAGCAGGGATACGTTTCCCATAGCTCAACCATATACAGCCATTGGATCCAACAATAGCTATTTGTGCTAATGGGAAACGCTCACCAGATCGTGCCAGGCAGGAAGTAACTATCAAGGGGAATACGCTCTTAACTAAAAGAAACCAGCCACAAATCTTTGATATAAAATTTGTTTATCACTTACTTTTCAAAGTTGTGATTTTGTTTTAACTAAAACACGGGCGCAGTTTTTTTAAAATCTACGGTGCTCACGGCTGGACTGTAGTTGGCTGTACAGCACAACAAAGACGGAAATGACATTAAATGTAATTAAAGCAGTAAAAATAACAGAAAGCATTAAAAGTCGTCGCACAACTATGCCGGTAAAAATTACGAAATATGCTAAATCTGAGCAGGTTGATTGTATCGGCTGGCAGGACGGTGCGCTGACGTTCCGCGTCGTACAGACGCAGCAAAATAGCGTCGCTCACGTCATTCTGCAAACACGGGTTTGCTGGAATCCAGACCTTAGACCGTATTCAGACACGACACTCACACTCACCCTCCACTCACCATACAGTGAGTACGATTGAAATGTAACTGGAGTGTGAGAAAGGTCCCACTCCTCGCCAATTGCCATTCATAGACGCCACTCGAGCATAACTGACAGTAGTGGGCACTGGGTACCAGAGACGGTGCGTCGGCTGCTACAAAGGGACGCTCAATCCTCACCCTTCAGTGCTGAATGACCTAAACCTGACGCAGTTTCCTTTCCTGATTAGAAGGTTACTCAGACAAATTGGAAAAACGACATTCAAATTTATTTTAAATAAAGTTGTTATACATTGCTTCACAAAATTGAGGCGTTTCTTTCGCACATAAATGACGACGTAAAATATCAGAATTTCTTCATAAATTCTGTGGTCGACTGGCTCGCGAAAGGCGCAGGAGAGCCCGCGAGGCTCACTAAGCAACAAGCTGGGAAACTTGCGAGACATTTCCCTCTACATTCAGCAATTAATGTAGAAAAGAATGGAGTCTCGTGACTTACAGCTACATGAGCCTCGCAGACCGATCCACACGCGCCAGCTGAGCGCAGAATTTTCCAACCCATCAGTAAAGAAAAGCAGGAGAAATCCGAATCCGAGAGAGTTGACAGATATGCGTCATTAATGAAAACTGGCCACGCCTGATAATGTTGAGAGTTTTTGCAATGGTAATTTAAATGAACTGACAACAGTTCATGTCCAATCATTATCTTTAAGGGATAGTTTTGAGCCTCCCCTATTGCCAGTTCACCAGTAGTCACTGGTGGGTACACAAATGCTAACCTTCAGTTCATCACAGTGCAGTTCGTAAACACTGAAACCCGATGGTCAGTTAGTAAGTTACCGGCATCGTTATCATCATTGTACAAAACCCAAAACCAGTGAAGTTGGCACGTTATGTAAATCGTCGATAAAAACAGAATACAATGATTTGCAAATCCTTTTCAACTTATATTCAATTGAATACTCTGCAAAGACGAGATGTTTAATGTTCAAACTGAGAAACTTTTTTTTTAATTTTTGCAAATAACCATTAACTTAGAATTTAAAGGTAGCAACACATTGCAAAAAAGTTGGCACAGGGGCCTTTTTACCACTGTGTTACATTGCCTTTCCTTTTAACGACACTCAGTAAACGTTTGGGAACTGAGGATACCAATTTTTGAAGCTTTTCAGGTGGAACTCTTTCCCATTCTTGCTTGATGTACAGCTTAAGTTGTTCAAAAGTCCAGAGTCTCCGTTGTCGTATTTTACGCTTCATAATGGGCCACATATTTTCAATGGGAGACAGGTCTGGACTACATGCAGGCCAGTTTAGTACCCGCACTCTTTTACTACGGAGCCATGCTGTTGTAACACGAGCAGAATGTGGCTGGGCATTGTCTTGCTGAAATAAGCAGGGGCGTCCATGAAAAAGACGTTGCTTGGATGGCAACATATGTTGCTCCAAAACCTATATGTACCTTTCAGCATTAATGGTGCCTTCATATATGAGTAAGTTGCCCATGCCTTGGGCACTAATACACCCCCATACCATCACAGATGCTGGCTTTTGCGCCTATAACAGTTCGGATGGTTCTTTTCCTCTTTGGTCCGGAGGACACGACGTCCACAGTTTCCAAAAATAATTTGAAATGTGGACTCGTCAGACCACAGAACACTTTTCCAGTTTGCATCAGTCCATCTTAGATGAGCTTGGGCCCAGCAAAGCCGGCAGCGTTTCTGGGTGCTGTTGATAAATGGCTTTCGCTTTGCATTGTAGAGTTTTAACTTGCACTTGCAGATGTAGCGACGAACTATAGTTACTGACAGTGGTTTTCTGAATTGTCCCTGAGCCCATGTGGTGATGTCCTTTACACACTGATGTCGGTTTTTGATGCACTACCGCCTGAGGGATCGAAGGTCACGGGCATTCAATGTTGGTTTTCGGCCTTGTCGCTTACGTGCAGTGATTTCTCCAGATTCTCTGAACCTTTTGATGATATTACGGACCGAAGATGCCTAAATTTCTTGCAATAGCTTGTTGAGGAATGTTGTTTTTAAACTGTTCGACAATCAGCTCACGCATTTGTTCACTAAGTGGTGACCCTCGCCCCATTTTTGTTTATGAATGACTGAGCATTTCAGGGAAGCTGCTTTTATACCCAATCATGGCACCCACCTGTTCCCAATTAGCCCGTTCACCTGTGGGATGTTCCAAATAAGTGTTTGATGAGCATTCCTCAACTCTCTCAGTCTTTTTTGCCACTTGTGCCAGCTTTTTTGAAACATGTTGCAGGCATCAAATTCCAAATCAGCTAATATTTTTAAAAGTTACAAAGTTTACCTGTTCGAACATTTAGTAACTTGTCTTTGCAGTGTATTCAACTGAATATAGGTTGAAAAGGATTTGCAAGTTATTGTATTCCATTTTTATTTACGATTTACACAACGTGCCAACTTCACTGGTTTTGGGTTTTGTAGTTAAAATTTGCGTAGTTGGGACTGCGTCAGGCTCATGGCTGTAAATGATTCAGAGTTTCCAATGTAAGTAACCAACTGAAAGCCATGACAACGAAATACCGGTGCAGGTTAGTGCAGCTCAAGGGAGGTGTTCCCTGCACTCAGCCTTCACTCAGAAAGAGACGCTATTTCCAGTGTGAGTGAGGTCTCTGAAAGCAAATGAGTGTTGGGGCAACCTCTGACTCATTTAGTATAACCTGACACTAACTAAGTTTTAGTACGCGCTCATGCTCAATTAGTGTGAGTGTCGTTTCTGAATACGGGCCTTAGTCTTCCCCCTCACAGACAGGTAGCCTTAATGTGTGATACCCTTGTGTTAAGTGCACTCCCTTGTTCGTTGTCCGTGCAGTTTTGTATTAGTTTTGTGATGTCACCTTTCTTTATTTATTAAAATCGCATCCCTGCATTTGTGTCATCATGTCCCATCACTCTCCTGCCCCCCATAACACATTTCAGCACCAGGGCATCACATTTACATCAGACAGTAGACAATTATATCCATTACTAATATTTGTACTTGTCTCGCTATGTTGGTTTCTTTCCCTTTGTTGTGGCCTTAAATCTCTGACCTAGTTTTTTTTTTTTACTTAACCCAAATCTTAATAAGTGCTTGGAAATAACACAGATAAACCATACATTCAAAGTTAAGCAGGAGTTTTTATCAGCTGCCCTGCAGCCATTTTCTATGTGGAAATGAGGTCAAAAATCAGGCAGTGCAGAACTGCACTCTTGAGGGAACCTGTGCATATAATATTGATTCCAAGTATTCCTAGCTCAAGTTTTCAATAATAGCTGTAAAAAAAACCTTTATAGCCATAATTCAAGATGGAAGCGTGGTGCACATTTTCAATTTGCAAATTAATCCCAAATATGGGGGTACAACTAAATCCTGGGTGAAACCTGCATTCCAAAGTTGACAAAAAAAGAATGATAATAATAATAATTGTAAATAAAAAAAATTAACTGGAATAGGCTAAACAAATTATTTTAATGAGGCAGGCAGAAGGAGAGCCCAGACAGGGGATTGAACCCCAGACTCCCAGATAAGAGTCAAATGCATTGACCACATCACCAAAGAGCCAGGCTCATTGGCTGAGTAGCCAGGGCGCGTACTTATTCGGAGGTATTTCTAGTGACAGGACCCTTCAACTGTCACATTAATATGGCAATCTGGCAGTCATGTTAATTTAAGGTTAAAAACAACATGGTGTACATGGTACCTTTCGGGGAATTCATATACAACATTTGAGATATATATCAGGGGGTTTTAGGTAACAAACTTCAGGGTTAAAATTCAAAATTGAGGCCTGCCAACAATTTTGAATTTTCAAATGAAACAAAACAAAACAAAAAAAATGTCCTTGGACCACAACTAGACAGTAGTGGGAACTTGATTTGGTGAATATCCACTGAGTAGTTTTCTTGGGACAGTGAAAAGAAATTAATTTAACATGGTGAGCTGGCATTTATATTGAATATGCAGATCTGGCTAAAAACCTCACAGTGCTCAATTTTACCTCAGGGAGAATCTGTATACAAAATTTGAAAAAGATCCTCTGAGCATTTTTATAGGAATGGCGATAACAAATTTTAGAGTCCAAAATTCAAAATAGAGGCCAGGTGGCCATTCTGAGTTCGCAAATGAGGCCACAATTTCACAAATTTACCACAAGGAGGACCTGCATGTAAGGCGTGGCGATGGGAAACACCAGATGTGAGACATAAATCCAAAATAAAGGGGTTTAATTAAATAACACACAAATGAAACAAGGCACAAGGGCCAACAAAAAGCATCACTCGAGCTGAAAATTTGAACAGAAATGACTAAATCGGGGAACTAAAGAGAACACAAAGGCCAACGAAAAACTACACACATAGAGCTGATAAAAATGGAGGGAAAAACAAAGCAATAATAAAATGGCGAGGACTAGACATAGAGACTATGAACAAAGAACGAGAACTAGATAAGCGCTGAACAACACATGGGCTAAACAGGACTGTAGTGAAACAAGGATCCATCTGTCATGGTTTGTGAGGTGTGCGTGTTGTTCGGACTTTTCTTCACGGCTCTTGTTCCGGGACGAAATCGAATTCCTGGGCCATCGAATTCTTTACCCAGCTGGTTGATTGAACTGGGACGGCGTTTTCCCAGAATCTTTATAAGTTGGAAGTCCAGCACGCCTCCTTCGCTAGAGTATCTGTGTCTAGCTTCGCACTGTAGCCGAAGATATCTGTACTCAGGTTTAGTATGACTTTCTATCTTCTAACTGTTGGAGTTTCTTCTCCCTTTTTCTATCTCGCCTTGCTTCCTTGGTTCGGACTATTATAAATCCTTTGGAAGCGAGAGTACTTTCGTTTGTTCTATGTTATCCCCCGCCGCACTATTAGTGCGAAGCGGGGGATATAGCATTGGGCTCCATCCATCCGTACGTACGGCCGTACAGACACATAAAATTGAGGCAGCGGGGGATATTGCCATGATAGTGGCAAACACTTGTTATTCTCTGTGTTTGTACTGTGTTTCTGCTACTCTGTTTCTGTCTGTCGTTGCGCCTGCCCTCCATATTCTACTGGTTATTACACTGTCTGCCTGATTGGAGCTCCACCCCTGAATATATGGGCTCGGGGCAGGATAAGGGAAACAAGGAACACCTAGGCAAAATGAAAGGGGCAAGTCACAGAAGCATGAGACATGGGACAAGCAGTAAGACGTAACAAGCCCATTACAAGAATGGGCATGTGAAGCTTAAGTACCAATGTAAGATGCAGCAGAGAAGGAAGAGTGAGACTGTTAACAGAGAAGCAAATGAGTCTAGAAAGTAGCAAATGTGGGAAATAATGCCAATCGATACCATATCTAAATAAGAGGCTCCTCAGAGCCTGTACTCGGGCCGGTCTAAGCCCGGGACAATCTATAGATGTATATATATTTAGGACACTAGGTTGCTGATGATGTCATATTTACATTATCCAAAGTGAAGCACCTGGCCGCCATATTGATACACTCAACGGCTTCATAAAAATGAATGGTTTTTTTAGGAGGCCAATTTCAAATAAGTCAATATAAGCCTTTTGCAGCAATAGTCATTTTAAGGGCTGTAATAAAACGTTTAATGTGTAAGTTAACGTAGAAATGCAAATTTGTCATTTTAATAGAAAAAATTGTGTTTGCTTGCAAGCTAGCTAATTAGCCATGCCATTGACTTGAATAGACCGCTGACTAAAGCAAACACTAGCGATTGATAATGGTCTCCAGCAAGGTACCTTGGTATCCATACCGTTGTGGGGACTGCATTGACTAAGCAGTCAATAAAATAAACAAGGCGGCTAACTAGCTTGCTCCTTGTAATTGAAATTCAAGGACAACATTTCTTGCCTGCATAATATTTATAACAATGGACAACTCGCTTTGCCTGTTTATACAGAGTTCCAAAAGATAAGGAGGGGAGAAAGGCCTAGCTGTTAGAAATCAGGACAAAAAAAACCTTTCTCTATCCCCTCAATCCATGCTGTGCAGTGATTATTTTTTGAGAGCAGTGCTTTAACGGGACACAGGCAAAGATGAAGCTTAGTAAAGGAGTATCCAGAGTGAACTAGCGCTTCCTTTTAACAACATTGGCTTTAGCCATATGATTCAGCACGAACAATTCGGTCAGCGGCAAATATGCTCAATCAGGGTACAATGAAGTGAGGAAACCAGAGAGTAATTTGATAACATATACAGACTTTCATCAACATTGCTTATAACAGCGAAAACTTATCATATCAGAGGGTCATTAAAAGCCTCTGACACCTTAACTGAACTTTTCTGCTCGTACTTGGATGTTGACACTGAGTAACATTTCAATCTTCCTTTTAGTAAGTGCGCCGCTTTCCATCCTTCAAGAAAGCATATATTTAGGGAGAGAAAATATTGCTCTGCACAGCGGTACCAAAATCACCCTGACTTGCACGCAAGTGTTTTTGAAAATATAATTTCACAGTAGGCGAAAATGAATGGGAGTGTACATGCAAATTTTACTTCCTGGTGTACACGCACCCGGAACAGATGCTTCACTTGAGTGTGCCCTATCAGCAATGTAATGTTCTATCTACATATGGACCAATCGTGAAACCGCGCGCGCGCATGAGCAGGACAATCGTGACCCCGAGAAAATAAAAGAAGATCCGGAGCCGAAACCTAGACTCGTGGCCTACTGGCCCGAGTAATTAGCAAGGATAGTGTGTGCCTGTCTAAAGAAACACCTACCGTGTGAGTTCGCAAATGTTTGTAATGAGTAAAAACAATCAAGAGGCAATCAAGCTTAGAACAGCTCTGGATTCAGAACAGCTGTGAAGGAAGTAGAAACATCACCAGCCAAACCAAAGCAATGAAAGGTGCAAACACACAGGAACAAAACATGTTATGGAACGCGGACTGGAGATGTGGATCCCAACAGGCAACCGGGCCAGTGCTAGAAATTAGAAAGACACACGAATAAACAAGGACACATGGCAGGAACTGTGGGCATGGCTCAGGCAGAAACATGGCAGGAACTAAAAACGCACTAGACAGGCAGACACACAGAGCGAAAACACAGCACTGTATGCATACTTTCCTCAAGATCCACTGAGTTGTTTTCTTGGAATGGTAATAACAAATTAATTCATCATGATGACCTGGAAGCCATTGTGAATAAGCAAATGGAGTTGAAAACTGCATGATGCACCGTTAGCCTACCCCTCAGGGAAAAGTGTTCTCAAAATTTGTGAAAGATCCATCTGGCAGTTTGGCAATGGTGGCCTGGTGGCCATTTTGTTCATGCAGTTGAGGCAAAAATTACATGGTGCACAATAAAACAGAAAGTGGAACCTGTGTGCGGGATTTAGTAAAGATCCGCAGGGTAGTTGTACTGTAACAGCGATAACAACTTAATTCAACATAGTCACCTGGCAGTCGTTATGAAAATGCAAATGCAGCAAAAAATAGCAAAATGCAGAGACAATTGGGGAGACCTGAAAGTAAGATTTTGTTGAAGATTCTTGCAGTAGTTTTCAAGGCAAAGCACAAACAAGAACTATTAATGTGTACAGTTGATGGATGAAGAGCGGTTTGATCAACGCAGCCTTGGTGATGCCTTGGCTAAAAGAAAAAAAGTGAACTCTGAAATTCAAGAAAAGCAGTTGTGAATGATGTCAAATCACTCTAATGCGAGTACTGACAAACACAGTTACAGCTGAAAGCACATATTCCCTGAAAATAAGAATACTTTATTTACTAATGGATGCTATTTACAGCTTGGTACAGATAAAAACTCTTAAAAATCCAGGTGTCCATAAATATTGATAAGCCTACTTCAATCAGAAGCTGCTGAAGACTGGGGCACTGGTACAAGAAAGAAGCATATAACCTTTTCCGAGGCTGACTCTGGTCTATGCCCTTCTTCAGCCAACCCGCTTAAGCCATTTCATTTCATGTTGATCCCTTTTTACACTATTGCTACATCCAATCCACCAGTACATAACACCAGGCCTCCCTGTAGAGAAATCTTTCTTTGACTGTGGGGTGGGACTCAAAATGGGTCCTGGAATGAATCTGTCAATCACTATGAAACACTAGTGCATATGTATATTTGATGGGGTCCTTGAAAGGTACAAAATTTCTTATTCAGGTCTCAATACTAGAAATATATCTAATTTTTGTCTTAATATTAAAATGCTTAGGAACCAGTGCTGTAGAGGACGGACTCCCATCTCAAAGGTAGGGGTACTGCCATGATGCCTACTCAATGTGGAGTTTTTTTCTCTCTCTCTCTCACTACCATTCAGGTGTTTTTCTTCTCATCAGATTTTCTTTCTCAACCCTAGAAAGCTTTTGAGGGATCTGAATCAGGCTCGATTTTTGCTGTTTCCTTCCGCTAATCTGGATACTCAAGGCAGAACTAGGCAGGAGTTGACTGAGATGGACCAGGTTTGCTGCCTGACTGGGCTGAGTTGTGTAGCCACGCTATCATCTCCTAGATAGAAGAGAAGTTATTTATAAACTTGACGGAGGAATCCATTGAGCAATACATTATTCCTGCTGGATGCTGCTGAGACTCTCCATCTCTTTCGATTTTTAGTTTTATCAAGAATCTTAAACAAATGCCTGGATCCTGAAAAATCTAGGCTCATAAATACTGTCCACACCTTTCTAGAAGAGCAGTCACTACTATATGGCTTACCTACTGTGAATGTTCCATATGTATCCCCTTGAATATTTGAAGGTCTCATCTCATCTCATCTCATCTTATCATCTTCCGCTTAATCCGGGGCCGGGTCGCAGGGGCAGCAGCACCCCAGTACATGCTGAAGGTACTGGTTCGGAGGAGCCAACAGGACGACATCATCTACAAAAAGCAGAGATGAGATCCGCTGGTCCCCGAACCGGACTCCCTCCGGCCCCTAAGGTTTGACTTACTGCCGGCAATGCGAACCAAGCTCCTGCTCCGGTCATACAGAGACCACACGGCCCATAGTAAAGGGCCCCGGACTCCATACTCCCGAAGCACCTCCCACAGAATGCTACGAGGGACATGGTTGAATGCCTTCTCCAAGTCCAAAAAACAAATGTGAATTGGTTGGGCAAACTCCCATGAACCCGCAAGCACCCTTTGGAGGGTATAGAGCTGGTCCAGTGTTCCACGACCAGGACGAAAACCGCATTGTTCCTCCTGAATCTGAGATTCGACTATTGGTCGAATTCTCCTCTCCAGCACCCTGGAATAGACTTTACCCGGGAGGCTGAGGAGTGTGATCCCCCTATAGTTGGAGCACACCCTCTGGTCCCCCTTCTTAAAAAGAGGGACCACCACCCTGGTCTGCCAGTCCAGAGGCACTGTCCCCGACTGCCACGTGATGCTGCAAAGGTGTGTCAACCAAGACAGCCCTACAACATCCAGGGACTTGAGGTACTCAGGGCGGATCTCATCCACCCCCGGTGCCTTGCCACTAAGGAGCTTCCGAGCTACCTCAGTGATTTCAGCCCGAGTGATGGATGAATCAGCCTCTGAGTCCCCAACCTCTGCTTCCTCTATGGAAGGCGTGTCATTGGGATTGAGGAGATCCTCGAAGTATTCCTTCCACCGGCCGACAATATGCCCAGTCGAAGTCAACAGCTCCCCACCTCCACTGTAAACAGTGTTGGCAGGGCACTGCTTTCCCCTTCTGAGGCGCCGAACGGTTTGCCAGAACCTCTTCGGGGCCGACCAATAATCCTCCCCCAAGTTTTTGCTTCCGCCACCGCCCGGGCCGCAGCACGCTTAGCCTGCCGGTATCTGTCAGCTGCCTCAGGAGTCCCACGAGCCAACCAAGCTCGATAGGACTCCTTCTTCAGCTTGACGGCATCTCTTACTTCCGGTGTCCACCACCGGGTTCGGGGATTGCCGACGCGACAGGCGCCGGAAACCTTACAGCCACAGCTGCGAACGGCCGCATCAACAATGGAGGTGGAGAACAAGGTCCATTCAGACTCAATGTCTCCAGCCTCCCTTGGGATCTGGTCAAAGCTCTCCCGGACATGAGAGTTGAAAACCCCTCTGACAGAGGGTTCCGCCAGTCGTTCCCAACAAACCCTCACAACACGTTTGGGCCTGCCAAGTCTGTCCAGCTTCCTCCTCCACCAGCGGATCCAAGTCACCACCAGGTGGTGATCAATGGACAGCTCTGCCCCTCTCTTCACCCGAGTGTCCAAGACATACGGCCGAAGATCAGATGACATGACCACAAAGTCGATCATTGACCTACGGTCTCGGGCGTCCTCGTGCCACGTGCACTGATGGACGCCCTTATGTTTGAACATGGTGTTCGTTATGGACGAACTGTGACTAGCACAGAAATCCAATAACTGAACGCCACTCGGGTTCAGATCAGGGAGGCCATTCCTCCCAATCACGCCCCTCCAGGTAACACTGTCGCTGCCCACGTGGAGACGTGAAGTCTCCCAGCAGAACGAAGGAGTCTCCCATTGAGTTTAATTGAAATGGCGGCAAATTCCAAATCTAGCAGTCATAACACCTGACACCCTTGCTTCATGTCTGGCTCGCCAAATCCTGATCAATGGTGCAACAAATTTTAAAACCCCTCACTTTTCTAACATGCAAAATAATTGCATTCAATTTAATTTATTAACTACACAGTTCGGTCGCCCGCGAATGCATGGATGTAGCCCCCGAAAACCTGCATCATCAGCCTGTACTGCGTCCACAAGGAAATCTCTGTTTCAGCAGAAATTTGCACATGATTTGGCCAGTACTTTTTCCATGACAACCAAAATGGATAGGTGTCATACGTGAGGTATAATAGATGTTCATACCAAATATCAAAACGATCAGTCAAAATTGCAGTCTGTACAGCTTCCACAAGGAAATATATGTTTCAGCACAAATTTGCAAATTATTTGGCCAATACTGTCACCATGGCAACAAAAATTGATTGATGTCATAAGTGAGATATAAGGCATGTCCATATCGAATATGAAAGTAATCGGTCCAAAATTGCAGACTGTGCTGCATCCACAAGGAAGTGTGTATGTTTCAGCATAAATTTGTGCATTTTACAGCCAATACTCTCACCATGGCAACCAAAATCGATAGGTTTCATAACATTAGTATAACACATTTACCAAATATGAAAGTAATCAATCAAATATATATAATTATTAATCTTTAATCTACAGGGAAACACTGGAACCAATATTGAGGGAAGTATTTTTTCCCTGTTAAGTACACCTGTTCAGTGAGTCTCCTCAATATGTAACAGGCCAGAGTTATTTAACTTTGAAAACCCCCCAGTTTAGCCATGGGACCTCCCTCTCTACTCAAGCCTTTGAAACATATTATTTGAAACTTCTGCTGTTCTGTACATCAAAAACAGACCTGCTCTGCCGAGTTCAGGCCTGCCGGCTCTGGCTGTATATCCTGCTCCCACCCACAGCTTTGTTCATCTGCCCCACCTCTCACTTCCTTGTAGCAGTAAGGTTACTGTTTTTGTGCTCATCCCTGAGGGAAAGACTTTGTAAACCTCCATTTTTGAGATCCAAAAATAAAATTTTTTGAAAACAAAACTAGGTGCAACCTAGTATATTGCTGGGTCGCCAAGTGCTGTATGAGAATTTGGGCCCAAGAAAAGGGTGGTAAGTGAGGCAAAGCTGACGCAATTATATTAAGTGCAAGTTTGGTAATGAAATGGAGCTGATAAATTATTTACAAAGTGGGTGGGGAGAGTGCAATAATGTGGGAGTGGGAGAGTGACAGTGTGGGAGTGTGCAAGAGTGAGAGTGTGAGTGAGAGTGTGTGAGTGAGGGAGTGAGTGTGTGAGGGAGTGGGGGGGGAGGGGCGGGGGGTCTTGAGTCAGGAAAACATATGAAAAGCATGCTATACATTTGACTAGTTTACTGGCGGTTTAAAAACCACTATGATTGACTATAATTAATAGTAGAATTACATAATATCAATAACATGGCGAAGTTTTGCTTCAGAAAACTGATTTTTCTTAACTACTAATTGGGATACCATTGGCTTACTGTAGCTGAAGTGGTTGCTGCAGAGGACAATGATAATTTCTGTTGCAAGAGATGATTTTGTTTGAACTGCTGTAGAGACACTATGGTCAAGTGTATAGAGCAGTTTGCACATTAGGATTGGCTGAGGAGTTTTATTCAGGTAACTCCTGAAAAACAGGGACTGGAGTAAACTTGTCCATATTCTAAACCGCAAGCTCGGCTTGCTTGTGAATATTCAATAACTGATCCTGGTGTGCAATTTAGTGATAGAATATTGTATCTGTGTGCATAAATTTGCAGCTGCATGTCCGCTGGCGGACGCATCTGCACAAAGATACCCTGCCTTGCGCCGTTGTTCTTCTTACACACACCAAATCAAGATAATCCTTAACATATGAATGTAATTCATCATTTAATTTGTAATTAATTTGTTAATTTGTAAGTGGCCAGTGTGAAAGTAACAGTGTGAAAGTAGACTTTTTTTCTTTTGAATGTAATACAGTAAAAGTAAAAGTACCCGTAAAAAAAAAACAACACTCAAGTAAAGTACACATCCTCAAAAAAAAAAAACTACTTAAGTAATGTAACAAAGTACATGTGCACCTCTGTATGATAATGTATCCCAAGTCCCTTCATTGTACCCGATTTCTCTTGTATAGGAAGATTAAGGAAATAATCTTGGTACCTGCTGCAAAATTCAAAACGGAGATAGGGGAATGTAACATATCGTACCAATGTATCGTGAAAGAATTTTCACAATGGTTGGAACGTGCTTTTAATGCCCTTATTCAACCTCGCAACCGATACTGTCCTCCGAGCTTGTTAACTGTTGTATCGGTTGCGAGATTGAAAAGGGAAATTGAAAAACACATTCCGACCATCGTTATGATTCTCTCACGCTAGATAGGTACGATATGTTACATTCCTCTATCTCTATGGAAATCGCAACCTTTACCAGAGAAAACAAGCATGGAGGACTGACACAAACTGAACCAATCTAGCATGAGAAAAGATTAGCCTAATAATGGTCGGATTGTGCTCGTAATGCAACAAAATCAAATGGAACTTTTTAAACAACCTGGATGCTAGCTAGGGCAAGGGCAGAATATGCATCCGCTATATTAATATTTAATCCACCTTTTGCAGGCCATTAGAAGAAAATATGCGTCAATTACTTGGGCCGGTAGGCCATGAGTCTAAGTTTCAGCTCTGGATCTCCTTTTTTTTTTTTTCGGGGTCGCGATTGTCCTGCTCATGCGCGCGCCTGGTTTCGTGATTGGCCCATAGATATATATATAAAACACAACATACCTGATGGGGTACGCGCAAGTGAAGCATCTGTTCCATGAGCGTATACACCGGGAAGTTAAATTCGCACGTACACTCCCATTCATTTTCACCTTCTGTAAAATTATATTTTCAAAAACACTTGCTTGCGAATCTGGGTGATTTTAATATCGCTGTGCAGAGCAACATTTTCTCTCCCTAAATATGTGCTTTCTTGGAGGATGGAAAGCGGTGCACTTACTAAAGGGATGATCAAAATGTTACTCAGTGTCAACATTTAAGTGCAAGCAGAAAAGTTCAGTTAAGGTCACCGAGGCCTTAATGACCCTCTGATAAGATAATTGCTTGGCAGTTTTCACCGTTCAATGTCAATGAATGTCCGTATACATTATCAAATTACTCTCTGGTTTCCTCACTTCATTGTACCCTGATTGAGCATATCTGCCTTTAACCAAATTGTTCATACTGAATCATATGGCTACTGCCAACATTGTATTGTTGTTAAAAGGAAGCACGATTTAACCCTGGCTACTCCTTTACAAAGTGTCATCTTCGCCCCTGTCCCATAATAACACTGCTCTCAAAAAATTCTCGCTGCACAGCATAGATCGAGGGGATAGAGAAAGGTTTTTTCTCCCGATTTCTGATAGCCAAGCCTTTCTCCTCTCCTTCTCTTTTGGAACTCTGTGTAAACGGACAAAGCGACTTGTCCATTATTTTAAATTTTATGCAGGTAAGAAATTTTGTCTTTGAATGTCAATTACAAGTAGCTAGCTAGTTAGCCACCTTGTTCATTTTATTGACTGCTTTGGCGATGCAGTCCCTGCGATGGTATGGCTACCAAGGTAGCTCGCTGGAGACCGTTATCGATCACTAGCGTTTGCTTTAGTCAGTGGTCTGTTTAAGTCAATGGGACGGCTAATTAGCCAGCTAGCAAACGAACGCGATTTTTTCTATCAAAGTGACAAATTTGCATTTCTACATTAACTTACGCATGAAACGTTTTATTACAGCCCTTCAAATGACTATTGCTGCAAAAGGCAGCTGCACATCTCGGCATTTAAATGCTTATATTGACTTATTTGAAATTGGCCTCACAGGAAACCACTCATTTCTATGAAGAACTTATACAGTGCCTTGCGAAAGTATTCGGCCCCCTTGAACCTTGCAACCTTTCGCCACATTTCAGGCTTCAAACATAAAGATATAAAATTTAAAATATTTGTCAAGAAACAACAACAACTGGGACACAATCGTGAAGTGGAACTAAATTTATTGAATATTTTAAACTTTTTTAACAAATAAAAAACTGAAAAGTGGGGCGTGCAATATTATTCGGCCCCTTTACTTTCAGTGCGGCAAACTCACTCCAGAAGTTCAATGAGGATCTCTGAATGATCCAATGTTGTCCTCAATGACTGATGATGATAAATAGAATCCACCTGTGTGTAATCAAGTCTCTGTATAAATGCACCTGCTCTGTGATAGTCTCAGGGTTCTGTTTAAAGCGCAGAGAGCATCATGAAGACCAAGGAACACACCAGGCAGGTCCGAGATACTGTTGTGGAGAAGTTTAAAGCCAGATTTGGATACAAAAAGATTTCCCAAGCTTTAAACATCCCAAGGAGCACTGTGCAAGCAATCATATTGAAATGGAAGGAGTATCAGACCACTGCAAATCTACCAAGACCCGGCCGTCCCTCCAAACTTTCATCTCGAACAAGGAGAAAACTGATCAGAGATGCAGCCAAGAGGCCCATGATCACTCTGGATGAACTGCAGAGATCTACAGCTGAGGTGGGAGAGTCTGTCCATAGGACAACAATCAGTCGTACACTGCACAAATCTGGCCTTTATGGAAGAGTGGCAAGAAGAAAGCCATTTCTCAAAGACATCCATAAAAAGTCTCGTTTAAAGTTTGCCACAAGCCACCTGGGAGACACACCAAACATGTGGAAGAAGGTGCTCTGGTCAGATGAAACCAAAATCGAACTTTTCGGCCACAATGCAAAACGATATGTTTGGCGTAAAAGCAAGACAGCTCATCACCCTGAACACACCATCCCCACTGTCAAACATGGTGGTGGCAGCATCATGGTTTGGGCCTGCTTTTCTTCAGCAGGGACAGGGAAGATGGTTAAAATTGACGGGAAGATGGATGGAGCCAAATACAGGACCATTCTGGAAGAAAACCTGTTGGAGTCTGCACAAGACCTGAGACTGGGACGGAGATTTATCTTCCAACAGGACAATGATCCAAAACATAAAGCCAAATCTACAATGGAATGGTTCACAAATAAACATATCCAGGTGTTAGAATGGCCAAGTCAAAGTCCAGACCTGAATCCAATCGAGAATCTGTGGAAAGAGCTGAAGACTGCTGTTCACAAACGGTCTCCATCTAACCTCACTGAGCTCGAGCTGTTTTGCAGGAAGAATGGGCAAGAATTTCAGTCTCTCGATGTGCAAAACTGATAGAAACATTCCCCAAGCGACTTGCAGCTGTAATTGGAGCAAAAGGAGGCGCTACAAAGTATTAATGCAAGGGGGCCGAATAACATTGCACGCCCCACTTTTCAGTTTTTTATTTGTTAAAAAAGTTTAAATTATTCAATAAATTTCGTTCGACTTCACGATTGTGTCCCACTTGTTGTTGTTTCTTGACAAAAAATTTAAATTTTATATCTTTATGTTTGAAGCCTGAAATGTGGCGAAAGGTTGCATGGTTCAAGGGGGCCGAATACTTTCGCAAGGCACTGTATATATAGCGTCCTCCATAATTATTGGCACCCCAGGTAAAGATGCATTAAAAGCCTTAAAATAAATTCCATTTTTATTGCAGAAGCATACTTTCACACTGAAAATTGTAGAAAAATGTAACCTTCAACTCAGGTGAATTTTAAGAGGAAAAAAAATTTCTGACAAAGAAATAATTATTTTTCACAAAATCACCTGGTCAGTAATTATTGGCACCCCTAACTATTCCTAGGAAATAAATGTAATTGAAGTATTTCTGTCATTTCTACAGTAGTTTACAAAGTTGATCAGAGCATCAAATAACATTTAATTAGTAATTCATCACTTCCTGTTTCCCTGGGGTATAAATATGATGTGACACGGAGGCCATTTCTCTTATCCACTCTTCAACATGGGAAAGACAAAGGAACACACCATTCAAGTAAGGCATGTGTATCGACCTTCACAAGTCAGGCAATGGCTACAAGAAAATAGCCACTTGCCTGCACCTGCCCATAATCTACTGTCAGAAGAATAATTAAGAAGTTTAAAACAACTGGAACAGAGGTAAACAAGCCTGGACGAGGACGCAAGGTTATTTTGCCACCACGCACAGTGAGGAGGATGGTACGAGAAATATAAACTTCTGCGAAGCTCACTGTTAAAGAATTGCAACAAATGGTATTATCTTGGGGTCACAAAGACTCCAAAACAACCATCAGGCACTATCTACATGCCAACAAGCTGTTTGCGATGCATGCATGGAAAAAATCTTTTTTCACTCACAATCATTAACGCAAAAGTCTGGAGTTTGCTAAGTGGTACAGGGACTTCAACTGAGACCGTGTGCTTTGGCCAGGTGAGACCAATATAGAGCTTTTTGGCAACAAACACTCTAAGTGGGTCTGGCAGAACACAAAAGATGAGTATGCAGAAAAGCACCTCATGCCCACAGTGAAGTATGGGGGAGGATTGGTGATGCTGTGGGCCTGTTTCTCTTCCAGAGGCCCTGGGAACCTTGTTAGGGTGCATGGCATCATGAACGCTTTGAAATACCAGGACATTTTAAATCAAAATCTTGTGGCCTCTACCCGAAAGTTGAAGATGGGTCATTACTGGGTCTTTCAGTAAGATAATGACCCTAAGCATGTGGCCAAATCTACACAGAAATGGTTCACCAGACACAGAATCAAGCTCCTCCCATGGCCATCTCAGTCTCCAGACCTCAACCCCATTGAAAACATGTGGAATGAGCTGAAGAGGAGAGGACCCAGGTTGCTGGATGATCTAGAGAGATTGTGCAGAGAGGAATGGACGAAGAGCCCTCTTTCTGTATTCTCCCATCTTGTGAAACATTATAGGAGAAGATTAGGTTCTGTTTTCTTGGCAAGAGGGGGTTGTACAAAGTAGTAACATCGGGGTGCTTATAATTGAATAAATGCACTTGAATTAAAGGTTGGATTTTCCTCTTTTTTTCATTGTGGTCCTATATTATTTAGAAAAAAAACTGAATTTATTAGAAGCATAAGAACACTTCTTAACGAGGGGTGCCAATAATTATTGAGGGCAATGTATATATACGGATTGGCCCAGGCCTAGATCCGGCCCAAGAACAGGCTCTGAAGAGCCTCTTGTTTTTGTAAAATGGTGACCAATACCACCAAGAAACATTCACTGTTGTCAAAAATTGCATATTGTGAACATTCTATATATACATAAAAGTGTTTCAATTCAACAGTGCATTTGTCTGATTATTGCAGCCTTTTGCCAGACTGGATTCAAGTAGGCTATTAGTCGTATTATTTTGGCGTATTACAACAACGTGGTCAAGAAGCAGCTACCTCAATGACGGGGTGTCGAATCCAGCTTAGCGCCATCTTTTACACTTAATATTTTCTTAAATATATTGTTTTCATTGATGTTGTTACAGTCTCTGTTATATAGGCTACAATCAATGTGGCCACCGCAACCGCTTCTGTTCAAGCCAACCAACTCATGAACGCGCAAGGGTATAAGGTAATTTGTAAACCAGTCGGGGCATCATACCAGTATTATTGGAATACTGAAACATAAAAGTGCCGGCGACACTTTAGTGTAAGTAAATAGTCCAGCTATAGTCACAGTAACAGTATATATCAATTTTTTCTAACATCATGTAAATTAGTTCCCATGTTGGACTGAAGGATGTTTAACGTATAGGATGGGATAATCACAGGCATAAATGTGTGTGGCACGTTCAGTTCCATGACCAGCCAGCCAACCAATCGTTAAAGTTCTTCCCTGCTGGTCGACCAATCGCTGGACAGCCAACCAGCCAGTTGCCGACCAACCAATCGTTGAAGTTCTTCCACGCCGGCCAGCAGCCAGAACTTGATCACTCAGGCACTCACCCACTCAGCGATTTTATTTAAAAAATCTGCCTAGTATGGCACTATCGGAAAACAATTTTTTTTGGTTTTTGGGGTTTTGGCCAAACCTCCGAAAGCCAGACACAATAAGTTAATCGGTGATTACTTGTTCATTCCTACGGTAGTTAACTTCCAGAGTTAACACCTGGCAGCTGATAAGCACTGTTATGAAGGGAACAAAGCTGATGTTCATTTCAAGAATTTGAAATGGCTTTGCCATGTTTATGGATTTCTGTGTTTAGTGACCATTGCTCTGACTGACCATTCTTAGGATTATGTATTGTATTTTTGTAATTTGGATTTCCTTGTTTTATTATTTTTCATGTTTAGATCATTAGTTATCTTGCCATGTGTTCATTTCCATGCATTGCACTTCGTCTACCCTGTCTTGTCTTGTGTAGGTCTTTGCTCACGGTCCCTAGTCTTGCGTGCCACTCATTTGGGTGATTTATTGGTTTCTTGGTTTTCAATCTTCCTTCATTATCTTGTGTGCTTCCTTCCTCTCTCTCTTTTACTATCTACTAACCGTACAAACAGTTTATTGTTTTCAATAATCACTAACCCTTATTAACATTGTATATTTTTACTAACTTACTAACATGCACTCGGGATTGTATAGCTGCACATACCAATTGACTAACGATCTCTCAGCAGTCGCCCAATTCTAATCTCTGCCCTCCTTGCCTATCCCTAATTATCTCTGCGGCAGTTTTCCACTTATATCTCTTGTTCTCCTTTTCTTTAGACTATATACTTTAGTACTCCTTAATCGGAGCTGTTGTTTGTTCATAGGATTGTCTTGTGATCCCTGTCTGTGTCTTGGCATTTGCCAAATTCATGTAATTAGATTATTCCTCATGTCTCAGTCCTGATTATTGTTTCATTGATCACACCTGTTCTCCCTGGTCATGTGCTCACCCCGAATGTGTATTTAAGATGTCTGTTCAAGCACTTCCAGTGTCAGATTGTTCTCCCTAGTTTTTTTGTCCTACGTTTCTCGCCTTGATTTCTCAGTGTTTATCTTTCTGACTGGATTGCCTGACTTTTGATTTTTGCCTTTGTGATTTTGGATTACTGTTGCATCTGTGTATTTTGACCATTTTTCTGCCCGACTACGAGATCTGTTTGCTGCCCTGGTAACGATTCGGATTACGTCCTGTGGATTCTGGCTTGTCTCTCTGATAGTACTATTCCTGTGTACCAGATCCATATCTGTCCAACTACGATTACTGTGATTGCTAAATAATCACAGAAAAATGAACATGCAAGTATGAAAATAAAATTGAAAAGAATGATCATGCTTACAAATGGTACATGAATGCAACAAAGACATCTGCACATGTTTATATCATCTCACATCTCTGTGCAAACGCAGACAGAAGCTGACCATAATGAACATGCTACTTCAAACTTGATCATTTGGCACACAGTCTGCTGATTTGTGGGTTTCAGTCTGTGTGTCACTGGAAATTTATGCTAGGAATTCAGAATGAGCTTGCAACATTACGTCTGGACATTGAGGAGACAAGTTTCTTGAGTTTAGCCATTGAAACTTTATCCCACTCTTGTTTAATACAGACTGTAGAACCCCACAAAATGATACCAAAGACGGACATTGCAGAGGGCTGAAGGTTTCAGGTGGTGTTGGCTGGCATTAATTCGGGCAACTTCCTAGCTGGTATGAATCACAATATAATGGATATTTTTCTCTGTCCAAAGACGGGGCATAAAAACACAATGTGACTCTATAATACATTTAGAATGCCAAATTTAGTTACATCCTCGTCAAATATCTGACTCCAAATTAGAATTAGAATTGATAGTTTGGGGACAGCAATGCATGAATCTCGAATCTCTAGTCTGGAATGGTAAGAAATCGCCCCCTAAGTACCGGTTGTAACAAGGCTAGAAAGAATGTGCAAGTGTTAAGAGTCACGGAGACCACGCAAGCTGTTAGGACTAACAATAATTTAATCACCAGGTAGGCACAAACTTAGATCGAACAAATCAACGTTAAGCCAATTACAAGTTAAACACAATTAAGAAAGAGAGAATAAATTCGTACCTGGAAAGATGGAGGCCGCACCACGTGCCTGGGGAGAACTCAGATGCCATCCCTCCTCACCTACCTAAATCCGCTACTTACGCACGAACCCAAGCACGCAGAGCGAGGCGGCATGTGATCCTCCGTAATTAAAAGACTACCCACCCTTCCGCACGTGAGATCTCGAAATACGGACCCCCCTCCAATGGCTAAAATCTCTTGGTTTTAAGCCCAAAGCCACACCTTTGATCAAGGCAGAGGAAGGGAGGGCCGAATCTGGGTTTTTCCACCATTGGGGTAATAAAACCATCTAGCATAGAGAGGAGAGCGGAATCTGACCAATTTTCCAGAGTTTCTCAAAGGGAATGAACCATAATTTCAAGGGAAATGAGACAAGCCCCATTCAACCCCTTGGATTCCCCCGAGAATAACAAGACCAAACATTATAGGAATATGTACTAATATGATGCAGTTGTCATGAAAAAGCCTTAAGATGGAATATTATATAGCTTCATTGGATTATAAGTATATAAGTGGTTTATTCACAGGATCTTGAACATATAAACATACTATGAATTTCCCAGAGATTTAGATTATTTTAAACAGATTAATGTAACTGGACTTTGGGGACACTGATATGATGCTCACAGGAGACTTGGGACCTGCAGGGCTTTGTCCTGCTGAAATACACAAGGCCTTCCCTGGAATAGATGTCGTCTGGAGGGGAGCAAATGTTGCTCTAAAACCTTTATATACCTTGCAGCATTCATGGTGCTTTTGGTGCTTTTTAAAACATACAAGATTCCCACACCTTATGCACTAATGCATCCCCGTACTATCAGAGATGCTGGCTTTTGAACTGAACGCTGATAACAGGAGGAGTGATCTTTCTCCTCTTTAGCCCTGAAGAATTCTTGTGTTTTCTTCGTGAAAACAAAACAACCGCGACTTCGTGGTGTGTTTCAAGAGAAGAGACGGAGTCAGATTTGGTGTTAGAAAACCCAGTTTAACGGAAACAGAGTTCATTCGTCATCTCGACCAGCACAGGGTCCAGTATAATGATGATCTGACTGACATCATTGGGTAGAACAGGGTTTAAATACTCATTGTGAACAAAAGATATTGGCCCAGGAGTTTTGGTGTGGTACAGAAACAATAGTGCCTGATTAACTAATTGAGTTAAACACAGATGACATTCTCAGTGAATACAGCACATAACCCATCAGGATGTTCCTGCTTGACAACATCAACCCAGCAGTGGACTGAAACTGCCTTGATTAAGTAGTTGGGCGAGACAGAATAGCTGGATGTAAAGATTCTAGATCACTGCCAACAGGACGCCATATATCACTATATGTGCTGCGAACACAAAAATCTAACAGCCTGGAGAACATGACACACTCATGATTTCCAACAAGAATGTCAAATTTGGACTCGTCTGACCACAGGAAACTTTTCCACTGTGCTAATGTCCATTTTAAATGAGCCTTGGCCCACAGAACACGGCGGCGCTTCTGGATCATGCTCAACAGTGGCTTCCTTTTTGCATGATGGAGTTTTAGGTGGCATCTGTGGATGGCACAGCAGACTGTGTTTACAGACAGTGGTTTCTTGAAGTATTCCTGGGCCCATTTAGTAATGTCAATGACAGAATCATGCCAGTGAGTGATGCAGTGGCGTCTGAGGGCCTGAAGATCACAGGCATCCAGTAAAGGTCTTTGGCCTTGTCCCTTATACACAGAGATTTTTCCACTTTCTCTGAATCTTTTTATGATGTTATGCACTGTTGATGATGAGACCTTCAAAGCCTCTGCAATTTGAAGTTGAGGAACATTGTTTTTAAAGTATCTTACAATTTTTTTTTACTAAAGCCTTCACAGGTTGGAGAGCCTCTGGCCATCTTTACTTCTGAGAGACTCAGCCTCTCTAAGACATCCCTTTTATAGCCAATCATGTTACAAACCTGATGCCAGTTAACTTAATTCTTGTTAATTGTTCTTTCAACTGATTCTCTTATATATCAATTGCTTTTTCAGCCCTTTCTTGACTGTGCCCCAACTTTTTTTAGACCTTTTTCAGCCAGAAAATTTGTAATAAGCTCATTTTGTTGATAAAAATGTTACATGTTGAACAAAATGTAACAACATTTTAAATGTTACCTATGTTCTTTTGTAAATTACATATAGGCTCGTGTGATCTGAAAGTCATTGCATTTTGATTTTATTCACAATTTACACTATTTCAGAATTGGGGTTGTAATTCACCAGCTAGGCATCTCATTCAGCTGCCAATCATCAGAAGTGAGTAGGCACCAAAGAAAAGTCCAAAACACACGCACGCCTCACAAACCATGACAAAACCAGAAAAATGCACAGAGACGCTAAGGCACATCTCAAAATGCACACAGCATCAAGACTTGCAATGGATGGCATTCGGCAGCTGCAGACCATATGGGGTTCCACCTCTGTCAGTAACTACAAAATGAGTTTTAAGTACACAAATTATCATCAAAAATTGATATTTTCACAAATAACAAATTGCAAAACATTACCTGGTCCAGAAAAATCTCGATTTCTCCTAGATGGTTGAGTCAGAGTTAATTGAGTGAATTCTTTGATCCATTCCACCTTGTGGCAGCAGTGATGCCAGATTATTGCAGTGTAATGGTGTAGGTAGGAACATGACCTAACAGAGATATCAATCCAAAGAACACACTTGGAATGAATTACAGTGCGTCGCAGACAGAATGTGTGGCTAGAATACTGTTGCAACCTAATGATTCCACTACCCGCATTGATAGTTTTCCATCCTTGTAGTAGATGCATCTCATTGCATCATTTTACTTCAAGATGTATGGAAAAGAAAGATGATGGCCCTATATTGGCCAGCTATTCCCCAGGCTGTAATATTATAGTAAATATGTGGGAATACCTTGAACAAATGCATTTTTTTTTTCAGGCTCAACAGAAGCAATTTCACAAAAATTGCTTTATACTCAGAGTTTGTGTTAGAGAGAATCTCTAAGACAACAAGCGAAGTGTACATTTCAGTACTCAATTTCTCACAGAGCAAATATCGCTGGTAATAAATGTTATTTGACTTTGTGGTGTTGTGAAGTAGGAGTTGAGTTATCGGAGATAACTGCTTTAATCTGCACAGCAGTTCTTGTGCAAAGGCAGAACATCAAAGCTGATGGGAGTACGGTCGATGATAAACTGATCGTTGGTGATCAGTTGTGTGAAAAAGTCTGTTCTGAGTGACAAACCTTTGGATGCATTTCCTGACTGCAGACACACAAGCATTATACACAAATAGCATGTTAAACAAGACAAAATTAAGTAAACATTAGGCCTATTGACTGTATGATTAGGCCTCATGCAACAATATTCCCTTAAAATTCTCTAATATTTTCTCTTTTTTTGTGAACTCCAGATATACCAAGTGTTCTTACTATCCAGATCTACTCTTACCTGCATGTGCTGAATGATGAATCTCATTTGATCGTAAATTGGAGGCGCGTGGCTGATTGTTTCTCATTCGCACTGGTAATGCCCACAAACACCATATAAGGGCAGGTGTTGTGTCTTGTGCAAATTGCCAACTTTGGCACAACAATTGGAGAGATGCCACTGAAAAAGGTTTGTAAGAAGAACTTCAGCAGCACAAAATTGAAGTATTGTTATATCAGCTTAAACAAATTAAAGGTGATCTTCTAGAGTTTTTGTTTTGATTGGGATCAATTGATCAATAGTATTTTAAAACCACAAATTAAATCGTCCAATAAATTCAAATTCCTTTAAAACATTCTATTACATACAATATATGTCAACTTATATGGATTGCCCGCAAGTTGTACAGATTTTCCTCCAATTACAGGGCTTATAGACATACAAAGAAAGCTATAAGCATTTTTAATTCCAGCCGTGAGGCGTAGCTGTTTAAATCAGCCGCGAAGTGGTCGATGGTATTGGAATTATACATTTGTATTTAGCTGTCCACTTTAACACAATAACCCTGGAACCATTTTAGATTCAACCTTAAGACATTGCATGTAACTAGCTGCCATAAAAAGAAACTTTGAGTTTGAAGACAGGTATGATAGGTGAGATAGATTGTTAATCATCATTATAAATGTTCAAATCGAGCCCTGCTTTAGGCAGTCGCCCTGCTATCATCATGACTGGTTTGATGGTCTCTCGTTAGAAAAAGCTTTGAATAAAATTATCTGAAGCTATTCATTTTGATAACAATGAAAGAGCACAAACACACCGCACAACATAATTTGCCGTAGCGGACCACTTTTCGGAGCTTTGGCTCATAATTCGTATGGACCATAAAGACTGTATTAAACAAGGTATGGTCTACGCAATCCCCAAAGTGTCATATGTACAAACAAACAATTAATTATCAAGAAGAGCTTGGTTCCTGAGGCTGCACAGCATTGGCTGTTATTGGATGTCTCCCTTCTCCCTCGTGATATACACTTGAAATGTTAAGAATATGGATCAGAGATTGACAATTTTGGTCAAGATTTTCAGAGTGGAGTGCTATCGAGGATCCCCGACATGCCCTTGCGTAATACAAGAGTGGCAATTGTCACTGTCCTGGATGAGGCTTTGAGGTTTTTCCATTGTCATAGTTAAATAAAAAACTTTCTAAACTTTTTAAAATATTTCAATGAAATTTTTGCACTCCATTTATAATTTCATTAATTTAAAAAAAGTATATTCAAAAAATACTTTTGAAGAAAATGTTATGGATTTTCTTAAGATTTTACGGATATTTATGGGAAGTAATACAAGTGGGGACCTCCCTGATTTACCTTGCCCCCTTCCTGATTTCTTATTTTTTTGCAAATTTATCACACTTAAATGTTTCAGATCATCAAACAAATTTTTATATTAGACAAATATAATCCGAATAAATACACAATGCAGTTTTTAATTGAGGATTTCATTTATTACGGGAAAAAAGAAATCCAATCCTACTGGGCCCTATGTGAAAAAGTCATTGCCCCCCCTCCCCCTTGTTAAATTATGAATTAACTGTGATTAATCACATATTTTTAGTTAAATTTTACTAGCCATTCCCAGGCCTGATTACTGCCAGACCTGTTAAATCAAGAAATCACTTAAATGGCACCTGACCGACAAAGTGAAGTTGGCTATAGGATCTCAAAAAGCAATACATCGCAATGTCGCAATCTAAAGAAATTCAAGAACATATGAGAAACAAAGTCATTGACATCTACCAGTCTGGAAAGGGCTACAAAGCCATTTCTAAGGTTTTGAGACTCCAGCAAACCACAGTGAGAGCCATTATCCACAAATGGAAAAAACTCGGAACAGTAATGAACCTTCCCAGGAATGGCCAGCCTACCAAAATTACTCCAAGACCACATCAACAACTCATCCAGGAGGTCAGAAAAGAACCCAGAACAACATCTTAAGAACTGCAGGCCTCACTTGCCTCAGTTAAAGTCAGTGTTCATGATTCAACAATAAGAGTCCGGGCTAAAATGGCATCCATGGGAGAGTTCCAAGTAGAAAACAACTCCTGACCAAAATTAACACAAAGGCTGATCTCACATTTGCCAAAAAACATCTTGATGATCCCCAAGACTTTTTGGGAAAATATTCTGTGGACTGATGAGACAAAAATTGAACTTTTTGGAAGGTGTGAGTCCCGTTACATCTGGCATAAAACTAACACAGCAATTCATAAAAAGTACATCATACCGACAGTCAAACGTGGTGGCGGTAGTGTGATGGTCTGGGGCTGCTTTGCTGCTTCAGGACTTGGATAACTTGCAAAAATTGATGGAACCATAAATTCTGCTCTCTACCAGAAAACTCTGAAGGAGAATATCCGGTCTTCAGTATGTGAACTCAAGCTCAAGCGTACTTGGATTATGCGGCAGGACAATGATCCGAAATACACCAGCAAGTCCACCATTGAATCGTTTAAAAAGCACAAAATGAAGGTTTTGGAGTGGCTTAGTCAAAGTCTGGACTCAAATCTGATTGAGATGCTGTGGCATGACTTTAATTCAACCCTTTACCCAAAGCCACTGTATTTCTGTTTTTTCTCGAAATGGGACAGCGTCTATTTAAAAGGTCACTATGTCCACATACGTTGGCCTATCATCAAATGCTTGACCTCCTTTGAAACCTGAGACCTTGTAGAATGTCTAGGAATTGTCAAAATAACTCTGTGATTTACTGTCAAAGAGGAACAGAGGGTAGAATTTAGTTTTTTCTTCCATGCGGATTTTTACATCTCTAGAAATGACCCCATTACAGCACTCTAAGTCACTTATTTCCCCATGGAAACACAACTCTGGCCCACTCCCAGGTCTTTTGAAGCCAAGTGTCAGAGGAAATGACTATACAATGAACTATGACCTTTAGAGAGCCATTTTTGTGTGGTAATACTCATGCGTTTTGTAGAGTGTCCATTTGGAGACTCCAAAAGGACCTTTGGATACTCTAAATAAAGCTCTAAATAAAGCCTGATTGCTCATGAACCCCTTGGTCTAGAAACATGACCTTGGTCTCAAATGAAAGATAACCATCTGTAGTATCTCACTCATATCTGGATTAGATAGTAAAAGTTGTGTCATGGTATTACAGATGCCTTATTTCACATAAAACTATTTTTGCCACTGCACCCACGATTTTCTATAGAAAAAAGGACAGACAAAGTGATGAAGTGCAAATGAGAAGTTGTAAAAGAGGATCCCCTCCCCCTGCACTCTCACTTTTCTACTGTCTTTTACAAAAAACCACTATTGGAATACCATAAAATTTACCACCAAAAACTGTAGTATTACTGTTGTAATTGTATGGTTTTTTTGGACTGCACTATGGTGATTTTAGTATTATTGAAATATTGTAGGGCTACCATAGCTAATAAAATAACACTACAGAAAAAAAAAACTATTGTAAACCATAGCTGGTGAAATGTACTATAGAACACGATAACCATACTTTAGAACACCATACAATTCTTATTGTACACTATAGTAACTCTTCAGTTCATTTTCGTAAGTGCTTTCCCAGGCAACCCAATTCACATTCTACACACACATACATGCTACACATCACTGGGAAATCCTAATTATGCATTCTAATTATGTTAGGATAAAAATAAGCAAAGCATCGTTTTGTTTGTATAGACATAATGATTAGGCTACGCACCATTCAAGGTCGGGGTTCTTCCCTTCCAGGAAATCAATGAACACTCAGATTTCACTTATTTCGATTTCTTTTATTTCTTCCTCAATATAACTTTCTCTCTTTTCCACTTCCTTTGCCCCTTCTTCCTTCGCGAGGTTTGTTTTTCCTTGTCGTTGAGGCATTTTTGACCAAAATACGAAAGTTTTGGGGAGGCGCAAGACAAGGCTATAATCCATCTTTTTTACGCACGGACTTGCAGCGAGAATAACGCACTCAATCTCCCAGATTTCCAGATGCAGTGAGGGGAAGTGCTATACGTCGTTGGAAAGGTCTCCTCGTTGGCTACAAGGACATCTTGGGCTCATCTTCGTAGCTTGTGATATGACGGAGCATTTCATTCGTGCGAGCCTCACTCGCTTTCAAGACTTGTAACTCGACACCGATAGGTCCTACAGACATGTCTACGTAATCGTGAGAGTCTAACAAACACAGCTCGCTGTGTCTTTCCGCTGAAAATAACGCAGAACTATTCAAAATGTCTCATTTTTTACCGAAGATAAGTTCGCGTTTGTTTTTTTTATAACGAAACTGTTTTGTTTGAGTTGGATAATGCATCTACCAATCGTAATATCAGCAAAACACGGTGGATATTCGAATTTGCTGGGTTCTTACCGATATTTCAAGACCAAGCATGCCAGGGTCGGATACAGGCTTCGGATGTAAACACCGGTTTAAAGGTAAGATGACGCGATTCAAAAGGGAGTTTCGGGGGGGTGTTTTAAAACGTGACGCAGTGACGTAATTTGACCGTTTTAGCGAACAAAACATGTTATTTCACTGTAACCTATGTTTATAAGGATTCCCAAGACTCTCAGCTTTCTGTCGATATACGCTGTTACTATGTTATGTAATGATGGGTTGCGTTCCAATTCGTTAACCGTTCATTTCAAATTTCGCGCGAGGCCCTTTGGGTCGGTCCCGGGTCGTCTGCTGGGTAACAGGTTCAGCTGTTCATGCTTAAAAACCCTCCAATGTGGCTGAGTTAAAACAATTCTGCAAAGAAGAGTGAGCCAAAATTCCTCCTCAGCGATGTGAATGACTGATTGCCAGTTATCGCAAAAGCTTGATTGCAGTTGTTGTCACCGAGGGTGGCATAACCTGTTATTAGGTTTAGGGGACAATTACTTTTTCACATAGGGCCAGGTCAATTTGGATAACTTAATAAATGAAATCATCATTTAAAAACAGCATTTCTTATTAAATAGGGTTGTCTTTGTCTAATATTAAAATTTGTTTGATGATCTGAAATATGCAAAGGTGACAAATATGCAAAAAAATAAGAAATCAGGAAGGGGGCAAATACTTATTCACAGCACTGTATGATATTATATATTTTTTTATATTCCTGAAATGTAAAACATGTTTCACTGCAGTAAACATGCAATTTGTGGGTTTGCATAAAAAAGATAAGTGAAATTTATTTTTTAGAAATTATAAAACATTTTCTCTTACCTAAGGGAAGAGCAAAAATACAAACGAAAACATTAGTGAATCCCAGAGATAAATGGATACTAAAAAAAGAGAAAATTGTGGATATGCACAAAAACAAGTGAAATTTTGTTTGCATATTGCTTCTTACATGAGGCCCATTGTGTCATATCTTTGGGTTTCGTTCATTTTTATTTTCACAGCTGCCTAGACAATAACACTCTGGGTTGAACGTCAAGATCAAAATATCCAAAGGGTCAAGAGCTACCATTTTTAGTCAGCAAAATGCAGTGCAAATTCAGTCCTCTCCATGCACATTTTGGGAAATGAACAGTATTCCACTCTACTTGCTGAACTTGGACTACCTTGTTTTAGGTTCTGTCTTTGCCTCTGGCTCCACCTGCCTGAGTTATCTTCTCTATTTCTTTCCCACTCCCCCCAATAAAAACCTCTCATCTTCAGCAAAACCATTCCAACCCAAAGCAATTAGAAGCAGAGGTATTTTACACCATCCTCAAGATCCACCCTGTCAGGAGCCACCAGAAGAATAATGTGTTGAAGATGCACCTCTACACACCTGCCCTTTAAAAAAAAAAAAAAAATTCCTCATCAACAAAGTACAAACCATTCAATGCCTCTGACTGGCAATATATGTTGTGCACGTTCAACCAATAGATCTTTGGCACTCCGTTGTGTTCCTTTGGAATAGGTTATCAGTGCATAAACAAAACAATTACACAGGCTGAGAATGAAATCCTCTGGAAGAATGATGCGAGAAGGAATATTGACCTCAGGTGGAATAATGGAATTTATTCAAATGAAAACTAGAGGCTCCCATGAAATTTTATGTCATCGCTAATAAATATTATGCCTGTGGTGATGAGCGCACTTATTTTTGAAATTCATTTCTGTAAGATATATGGTGTCTGTATACTTGCTGGGCTGCAAAGTGACATTAAAATATATTATTTTTATTTTCTTTCCTTGGCAGAAGTTGCTAGATAGGGAGGGCCACTCTCAAAAATGACCAAGCGGTCAGCTTCAGCATCAACATAAGCAGATTTGTAGTGATCACTGGTTTAAATGGGAGAAAATTTCCAGAAAACAATGCTCTCTCCAACGATAATTGACACCTAGAGCTTTCCATAAGCAATGTGATAGACTTGGAGATCTTCTGGATTATTGTGTTATCTGTTGAGAATAAGATTGGTGATCAAAGAACATGATACCAGAGACAGCAATAGAATAAAAAAACCTATTCACTCCTTGAGTATTTGAACGATAATAAAGTTATAAGCAGCCCAAAGTCACCACATAGAACCTTACTGCCAGCCGCCAGCTCTGATATTCCTGTGCAAAAATGAAAAGTATGCTCACCTTCAGGGTCATGTCATTGCCAGAGACATGGCAATGACTTTGCTTTGTGTCTGCAGTTCCAAGAGTCAAGTTAATAAACTAAACTCACAGCACAGCAGTTCATTTATTTTTGTGAATGAACTCCCGAGGTTTGTTTGATTATGAGTCGAGCAGTCCATCATACTTTCTAATCGCACTGGAGGCCAAAGTGCTCACTCTCATTTGTAGTTTCTCTCTTTCAGTCTCTCTCTCTCTCTCTCCTCACCACACCTGCACGGCGGCCCACGGTGTCTCCGCAGGTTTGCATCAGAGCAACAGTATGGAAATGAAGGTGACGGCAGCTGATGGTCACCGATTCAATTACCCCCACAGTGGGTTCCTGTGTGAATGTGTACGGTCTGTGGTAATGAACCTGCCCGGACCAGTCTTCTCACCTGTCACTGAGTCATATTTCAGCAGCTCTGGGCTTCTGTCTAATCACTGCCTCTCTTGGGGATGAGGCTGAGAAACAGACAGACAGTTACGTCAAGGGAGAAGGCAGGGGAGGCGGAGAAAGTGGTACAGATGGACACATCGCAAGAGCAGGAGGAAGAGTAAAAGAGACAGATACCTTGGGAGTGGAGGAATGGAGATAGATTCACTGAGAAAAGAAGGGAGAAGGGTACGAACAGAATCATGAAGACAGACACAGAGATGGGGAGAAAGGCCAAGGGAGGGAGAAAAACGGACGGAAAGATAATGAGAATAAAGAGAATGGCCTGCATCCACTTTACTCAGTACAGCTGAGTTTTTTCAGCACAATGTAGTTTGGCATTGGAGTTTTCTTTCTCACTGAACTCTCTTCTTCTTCTCCTTTTTCCTGTATTCTTTTAAACACATGACCAGTTTTGTGATGCCAGTGGAAGAGTACCAATAGCGCAGCAGGAGCTTTCTACTGGACTTTTTCGCCTCCACTGTAAGCTCTCTACGTGGAAGTATTTTTAGCTCCCCTTGTCCACGCGCATATTTTTCTTTCATTAACAGATCAATGTGCTGCCCCACAAGGAATCAATAAGCAGGGGCTGCAACTGCTGATGTTTCAGAGTTTTTTTTTTTTTTATGTATAATGTAAGATGGCGCAGGCAGCCTTTTGAAGCAAAAAATAAAAAATGAAATTTGTTGAATATGCAGAACCATTATTTCTTGAGTGGCAATGTTAATTACAGGCATTAACTCTGAACAACTTTCAACCTAATGGAAATATATGCTTCACAATAAAGAATATATGGCATTGCAATGTAAACTGATGATAAATTAATGTGAATTAGTGAGTACAAATGAGAGGTCTTTGACGACTTATACATTTTAGGAGTTCATGTCCCCTCGCAATTCAACTCCCCATCTCCTTTCTATCTCTAATTCAATGCTGCATGTTGAAGAAATGATTTTCAGTACACGGCAATGTGCAATCTTTTAACTCAATGTGGCAGTCATTATCAGACAGCAACAACAAAAGAGACAGGAATAAAAAAGTAAGTCAGTGAAGATTTACCGAAAGCTTAGAGGCTGTGCTTTACTGAGGCAGAATTAACACTGCAATCTGGAAATAATTGAAAAAAGGTCATCTCAGAGTTACTCGACCATAATCTACCAAATTATTAAAAAAATCGTGAGCTTCTTACCTGTTTGTGCTACTAAAATCAAAAACTAAATAGAGCCCCTCTCCAGCATAACAGAGAGTACATGGGGGTTACATTTGTTATGGCCCCTGGCCTTCACTGATGTGTATATATCATGCTAGGAAGAATGTGCTTTGGTCAGCATGGCGGAGGAGTGAAGTAATTTATTGCCCTGTTATACTGACTGTGAAAACTCCTCAGTAATGTATCCCTCTTATTTTGCACACCTAGAGAACCACGGCACTCCAGTAACCTGGTTGTTCTGTGACAAAGTACATTCTTTAAGGAAAAACCTCTGCGTCAATTCCACAATAATAATAATATAAAAAACATTTTCACAGTTCTGCAATAAAGCTCAAACACAAAATACAGTAAAAGCCTAATGTAGCTGTATAAAAAAAGTCAATTTATGTTTTATTTATCATTCTTAATTACTGTCTGTGAGGTTTTATCATTTTATCAGCTGAGCTTCAAAAGCGATTGATAGTAAAACCATGCGGAAGCAACAATTCCCAAAATATACACAGAGGGCTTGAATAACAATAGTCTATTAAAAATACAATCATAGATACAAGCAATATGCTAAACAGTAGGCTTTACAAGACTTTGCACTGTTATGGTGCAAGATTGAAGTATTTAAAGGCTTAATTGGTAAATCGAATAATTGATCGCAGCTGCACGGAGTTGCGTTCATGGGCACGGGAGTTGGCCGGTCCTCAGAACTCTGGTGATTGGGACCATTGTGGGCATAGCATGACACTGTCCCTGCCTCCTTCACTGTTTCAGTGGAGAATTAGCATGTTTCTCTGACAGTGAGCTGTATATCTGTACCTTTATTTCAAATTAATTTGAAAAACAATACTACACTGTAGTTCCATTCCATGTATTACATTCTCTGGGAATTCAATCCTTTCATCAATAAGCATATTGACACATTTTTAAAATGCTCTTACTTCTCATTGTTTTTTTCCGAGATACAGGACCACCTTGTGCATTACTCATTTGCAGTTGGAGGAATTGGTGTTGCAGACTTGACGTTCAACATCCCGCCCACAATCTAGAATCTCTTTTTTCATTTCTTTACAAGGTACCTGAAACCTTCGGGGACCCAGCTCCTAGCAACCACGCTTGCAAAATGCCAGTGAACATTCATTTCAAGTGCCAAAAGGGCAATCTTTGACCATTGAGATGTGTGAATATTTACCAGCTGGCAAAGTGGAGCCACTCATTTGAGATCATAATGAGTGTGATGGGGATGAATATATTATAATTCCATCTTAATTTCCCTCCTTTTTGGTCGAGCGCTCAGCAGCGCAAGGGCCTCTCGACTGGTTCTTTCCAGAAGAGGCCTTCCCGCCTCCTAATTGACTCGTCCTAATTTCTGAGTCTCATTAGAGAGACATGACGTTATTTACTGTAGAGTTTAATCCCTCAGCAGATCCTCATCTCGCAACAGATTCAAAGCCACAAAATATGCTGGCGGGGCTTTTCACGTGATGGTAATCGTCAACATGTAAAAATCTGCCTTTAGAGTCATTTTCTCAAGTGTAATTCCAAGGCAAAGCCAATGGGTGGAGGACTTAAAGTGTAATTTGTTAGAATTTGGACACTGGTGAATGTCTGCTCAATGGGCATTAAACAATAAAAGAGAGGCTAAAGTTGAGTCCGTCACTCATAAAACCTGCTGTCATTGTCTGGGGCTGTAAACTGAGACATCAGCTGATCACATTTATCTATACCACAGTGACACATCTATGTCATTAGCGAGTCCAGTCTTATCCTGACGCGTCATAAAGTGACGCTATCTGACCAACAGTCAATATACAACGGAAAAGTTGGATTTTGGCATCCTTATTTCACGCCAGTTTAAAACGAACACTACCCCCTAAGCCCTAACCCTTAACCCAAAGCCAAACACGAAGCGTCACGTAAGGACGCCAAAAGCCTCTTTTTGCGTTGTATATCGACGCTTGGTCAGGTAGTCACTTTATGAGGCATCAGGATGAGAATGTGTTGCAATAGCCTATCATCTTGCTGCTGTCAGGTCCCATCTTATGCTGTTTTCTGGCGAAATATAAAATTCTTGGATGTCCAAAAGAGAGGTTTACACATATTTTAGCAAAAAAAAACACAAAATCCATGACTGTCACTCCAAACTCTCTGAAAATCAGACTGTTCTGAGAGGGTGTTCCCTCTCGTGATGGGTCGTTCATGAACGAATGGCTCTTTTTGAACAAATCCTTTTGGTGAACAAAGGAAATCGATTCCTATTGGTGAACGAGCCAGTGGCTCTTTGGCTCTTTTCCCCAGTTAGCAGGTGACGTAATGCACGTGACGCTAGCTTAGAAATATGCATGAGAAACATCACGTGACTAGCGCTGACCGCGATAGAAACTATTGATTCGTGCCATTGGGCTTCTTGTGTTTCTATTTCTATGGGGATCGGATATGCTCCCGCACCCGAACGCTATGATTGGTTTCTTGGTTAAAAAAAATGGCGTTACATTTACTCCGGGAGACGCCAGATGGATGGAAGAGCGGCAAGAGCAGGTTAACCAGAGACCGTAGGCTATTGAAACCTAAAACTCGACAAATTAGCTTATGGAGTGATGTAGACATTTATTTAAACTGCATGTGTAATGATTACGTTATACAACATATTCATCAATAAACGTAGGCTTCTGTTTTACGCTAAATAAAACCACAGGAGTGTCAGGGATGCAGTGGTAGGGCTGTCATTTGTGTCTGATGCCCACAGGACATAAACAGAAAATCAAACTGTGTATTTTTCGAATGACCGAAAATACAAGTGAACGGAGAGCCAAATGGGAGCCAAATGAGCGGCTCTTTTTAGTGAATGGACCTAAAAGAGTCAGCTCCTCAAAAAGACTCGGAATGCCCATCACTAGTCCCCTCTATTAAATGAGCTCTGTTCTGATTGGCCTGTGAACAGATTCATCAGCCCGGCTGTCAATGGACAGCGAAATCTGGCAAATACAAATGACTGAATTACTAGCTTGGTAGCTAGTCGGAATGCCGTCGGAATTAAAACTCTTTCTATATTCCTGGATATTCGTTGAGGTGCTTTCTAAAAATTTTGACTTCATTCTGAGTGCATTCCAAATATGCGGGCCCATTCTTGTGGCCGGCCCAAGTGTTTTGCTCATGCTAAAAATTTTCCAGGGGCATTCAAAGTGGATAAATATTGAATGGCATTCAAAGTGTATTCTTACTGAGCTCTGACTGCATTAGAAATCTCACGGCATTCCAACAGCATTCAAAACATTTTGACTGCATTCGAGAGAGAATCGAAACGGCAAGCCACGAGAAATCTTGCCAGAATGTCCTGAATATGCCTCGAATGAGTAATGGACGGTAAAATATGGAGGCCAAGTGCAACGACCAGAGAGAAAGAGAGTAGCATGGACACAGTACAAACACAGAGAATAATACAGTCCAAAGGAAAGTACTCGCGCTTCCAAAGGACATATAAAAGTCCGAACTAAGGAAGCAAAGCGGGATAGAAAAAGGAAGAAGAAACTCCGACAGTTAGAAGATAAAAAGTCATACAAAACCTGACTACAGATATCTTCGGCTATAGTGCATAGCTAAAAACAGACACTGTAGCGAAGGTGGCGTGCCAGACTTCCTGTTTATATAGAGTCTGGGAAAGCGTCGCCCCAGCTCAATCAGTGAGCTGGGTAAAGAATTTAATCGTCCAGGAATACGATATCATCCCGGGAAGAGAGCCGCAAAGAAAAGTCCAAACGACACGCACCCCTCACAAACCATGACAGAATGAGCCAGAATGCACCTTGAATGCATTTCGATTGCTGCAGGAATCTACTTTGATATTGAAACAATATAGCTGAAATGCACTTCGAATGCCTTGGAATCTTTTGATTGCCGCTGAAATCAGTGGCGGCTGATGAACTGGCGAGAGGGGAGGCTGAAACCCATCCCTTAAAAATAATGATTGGTCATGACCTGTTTTCAACCATTCCTTTAAATTACCATTACAGAAACTCCAAAGACTCTCAATATTATCAGGTGTGGCCAGTTTTCATTTATAACACATACCTGTTAACTCACACATTTGGCGTCAGTTTTAGTGGCGAATTTATGTTCCCCTGCAGTAGCTAGCAATTACTCAATCAACGTATATGGGACACTCATGTTACATTCTAAGTACATTCTGAGTTTTCGGGCTGCATTCTGCTTGAATTCTTGGACGTTCCGACCATATTCTGTGGCCAATCTGGGAGCGTTCTGACGGCATTCGAGGTGAATTCGTACAGCATTTGAGGCATCGTCCAACCAGACTTTGGGTGGTGTTCAGGCAGCAATGAACCACACTCGTACGACATTCAAAGTATATTCAAAATATTCTGACTGCATTCTAACAGCATTGTAGATATTCCTACTGTGTTCCAACACTCAAGCAGCAATTGAGAGCTAATCCAGAATGTGCAAGAGTCATTTGAGGGGGGTTTGAAGCACATTCTAAGTATTGGAATGGCATTCTTTCAAAGTTGTAAGAATTTTGGTCAATTTGAAATTCCCGCCTGAATGTTGCGCGAATTCTTCATTCCGGCAGGTTCTGCTTGATTCCTGCTGATTTTAAATAAGTTTGACAGGGACATAAGCAAGGAAGGTAGTTACATTCACAAAGAAATCTGGCATGCAGTCAATATAACAGTTTGACTAGGCTACATTTACAATTCAGTCTCTAACACTGATTTGTAGTTAGCATCTCCGTAATAGCAACCATTGGCCAGCATTCAATTTAATGAGAATTCTGTATGCTGGAGGTTGCTCTATTCTCTCAAACTGAATTCACCCATTCTATTAGTTCATATCAACCTGTCTCCTACTTTGCCTCTGGCGAGACAAGACTAGCTCATTCAAAACCTCTATTACTGGACAGTAAATATTATTGCGATCACCATGATAAATTCTGTTTGTGCCTTATTGGGAATTCCAATTATATGTTAGGATTGAGCTAACTACATCGCTGTTAGGATTGAGCCAACTCCATCGCTGCTACTCGGTCAGTGAGTCACGGACATTCATGTTTAGTTCTTGTGACTTTGAAATGTTATTTATGGAAGTGGCACTTAGCTAGCTCGCTACAGTGACAACTAAGCCATACCAATTAAATTCCCATTGCACTTGGAATTCAGTTTAGCTTGCTCTGAAGAAATTGGTGAAACTGAGCCACCTTGGTGCTCCGGATTTTCCTTGTTCATAGATAGAAGTTGGGTAGAAAGCCAGACGTGTGGGGGGTGTCTGAGCAAAAACACAGACATAGATCACCCGCGCATGAAGTAGCATGTTAAATACCACAGCTTAATACCATATCCGTTTCTCATTCTCTCCAACACGGCAATTGATTAATCAACAAACCTCCACAGACTATATAAAAAATAGGCAAAACAATGATGCTAAAGTGCGACATGTTATCAAAACAAGGTAACTGTGCTTGACTTGAAATTAACTGTAAATATCATCACAAAGTGGTCACACTTACTGAATGCACATCTACAGTTATTGGGTCACTTTTAGTTGGAAAGAAACCATCTTTAAGGGTCATTTTCACGGTAAAGCCAGCATTGTTCTGACCATAGTTGGTAAAGCAGTCTATGGTGAAGGGGTTGGCAAAAATGAGCACCAACTGCGACTGGAATATTGTTACTTTAAATTGATGAATAATTCTAAATGTTATTTTTTAATTGTAAACGCTGTTTCTTTTTGTCTTCCGATGCTGGTAGTGGGTACAAACATTTATGCAGGTTTCTGCAGCTAAAAACTGAACACTTGGCGTGACTCACCCTAACATGCGACATCTCGGAATCTAAAGCAGCAAAGATCAATATTGGTGGCTCACGCACTGACAGCAGGGGAGAGGAGTGGGAGTCGTTATCCACAGCGGAGGTATCACGGAGGTGGAGACTTGGGCAGGCACAATTGCTGTTGTTACACAGCAACAGGAGCCAAATCAAGATGGCCATATAGGTGCACATGCCCACCCAGTAGGCGGACTGTGGAAACAAAACAGGGGCTTTTTCTTTTTTTTTTTTTTTTAAATTTGGCATCTCCAATCCCACCCGAATTTAGAATGCCCAATTGGGGAACTATGTACAAAGCTTGCTCGTTTGCGACCCCTTGCTGCCAACTCAGGAGAGTGAAGACAGTTCACGGCTCTCCTCCGAAGCACGTGCCTGTCAGCCACTGATTCTTATACACTCGCTGGTTGAATCTTCGCAAGTTCAGAGCGAGGGCGGAGGACACCCGGACATGAATCAAGCCGGAGTCTTCCTGACGAGCGCCCGTCTGGCCAACAGGAGGCGCTGGAGCAACGAACAAAGCTGTTATCGAATACCCAAATCCAGCAGTCCCTTCCCAATTTGTAACCCTGTAGCGCGATGGCCAATTGTGCGCTACTCTGAAAAAGCTGCCGACCCCTGCCGGTGGGTACGCCGAGGCTCGAACCCGCGACGTGGTGATCACCTCTGCACTGCAGCGCAGTGCCTTCGGGGAGCTTTTTCTTTTCACATTTTGATAGTTTTCTGGTCTGAAGGATGACCATAATGAATATGAATGGGCAGGAAAACACGTTTTACACAATAGGAGACCTTTACATGATTTTTGGCCTTTAGTACGTTTCTGATACTGTATTAGAATCAGAGATCAATGTTGACTTGCTGGTATCCACTTGCATTTTATCTGCAAGTTAGTGCAGCGCTATGGTTGTCACACGTCGAGGATTAATGTTGATAAATTATGGAGCTCCTAAGCGCTGAGGGCATCTCACAAGCTCCAGCTTGTGAATCTTCCCAGTTCCTGATGGAGGCAACAAAGCATTTTTGTAAAAGTCAGCCGTGCAAAAGCCCCTCAAGCCAAACAAAAAATTATTGTCATCTCCGCTCTTCCTGTTCTGCATATGCAAAGCAAATTTACAACTGGCCAACTCATCGGCTCTGGGCAGTAAAGCTCAATATATGGCAAATGTCTCACCAATACCAATCAACACAACTCAGCAAAAAAACCACATTGGATAACTTTTGAGACTGGTCCTAGCGAAATTGTTTTAAGGGGCTTGCATGCACTTCCTCTCCCATCTGCATTTCGCCTATTCACAGTAGCGCAAGTTACTCGCAGGCTAACTCCATGGAATTTTCAAGTGTTGACTTTTATCTTTTTCTCCCCTAGTGGTTAAGAAAGTAATAATGTGCACTAATAAAGTAGGTTTGTAACGTGAATGGCTTTCAAACCAACTTTTCTGCTACTTTACAAAACCTTCCCTTTCATCCTTGGAAAATGGCTTTTTTTTTTTTTTTTTTTTTCCTTTTTTGTTTCAAGTAAGAATCTAAACCGATTCTCTGCATCTCACATTTGGGTGTAGGAGCAGTCTTTTCATTTATTAGGTTTCAAAGCTGATCTCTGCCTAAACCGAGTCACTCCCCCTGAATTTCTGGGCAAGATAGGGAACTGCTCAAACTTATGTCACTGGAGGCCGAAACAAAAGAGTTGTTTTCTCCTTTGCCTTAAATTTGCGATGATAATAGTTTCCCTGGTTTTGTTTGTACATATTCTGCATAATATGATTTGTGACATTCTTTTGAATTGCTAAAAATATAAATACGTCAGCAAAAGCAGTGATTGGTAAAAATATTGTTGGCTTGTATGACATTGAGAACAATCATTCAAAGGCTGTTGGTTTGCCAGCAAATGTTCTCATTGCAGTATCTTTGTAGTTCTGCCATTGCATGAGCACTGCTGTTCTTTTTGTCAGTGAAGCGGTCATTCTGTTGGTATCAAAAGTTTTTATCTCAAAAACATGCCAAGCAGATACCAGGCAATATCTTTTTCACTGCTGTTTCTTCATATCAGCCATAATTTTCAGGTATTCTAGAGCCACTTCCCAGATGGCAGTCTAACACCCATAGCGGATGCCCTTCTAGAACCATTAGCATTTTACTAAAGCATTCTTACTGCAGTGATTCTGTGAGCCTGCCAGGTTCTAGTTGAAAATAGATATATAGGCCTTCACACTTAAATCCCATGATGTTGCTTTGAAATAACTTTGCACATTTTTCAGGTAATTTTTTATATGAGGACAGTAACTTCTGAGTGCAGTTAGGTCTATCAACAACTTGCCTTTAACATCTTGGGCATCGGATATACTCAATCTAGGCATTATAAGTGTCTTGGGCTGCCGCTGTCATCGAAGTTAAAGATCCCTTAAGCCATGACAGCATTTGCTAAGCAGCTATATATGCATGGTTGTTGGTGGCTGTGCTGCTATGCCCATTGAGCTGCCCTCTCTCATTTCTCATTTTCAGGATATTGACAACTTTGGCTACATCCACAAAGCACTCCTGTTTTAGGTCACTGATGTCCTTTGCTTTACAGCATTCCCAAATCTCAATAATATCATTACTCCTTTATTGCATGTCAGACGTGCTGACCTGTACCAACCCTCCCCCCCCCAAAAAAAGTTTAAAATTGCATCTGCCTTGAAGTTTCTTATGACCAAATATCTGACTGAAGTTGGCTATGCCTCTGTTTTCTTTTCACATTTCCATACAAGATCAAAAGAGAGATTAGTTTGTATGTAAGCAAATCATGATAACAAAGTATTGAAAGTCAAAACCTGTGAACCTGCTCCACCAGATAACTGCTCAAAATCAAGAGGTTCTTTCTATCGACCCATCATCAAGTCCCACCCATTCACTTTCAGTCTGCTCTAACTGGGTTGTTACATTCATTCATCTTCAAAGACAGTAGCTTAAAAGGAAATTAATCAAGCTGGTCCCCTTGATAGTTTTTTTTTTGTGTGTGTGTGTGTGTGCTCCTGAGGTTCAGACGACTTCGGCTAAAGGTAATTAAAAACCCATTGCACGCCAGTAAAATGACTTCTCATGCATCTGATAATTTCTCTTGGCCCATTACAAGTTTCCAGCTTCTCCTCCACAGCCATTGCTTGCTAAGTCTTGTACATCACATTCAGGTCTGAGCAGTTTCCAGATGCAGAATCAGCTTCAAGGACTGGCAAAATTTTACCTGCCCTGAGGTCTTTGCATATTCTGAACAATGCAGATTAGCCCACATGCATCATTTGGCTACTAGACAATAAAGCAAACATAAAAAACTGTTCCTAAGACTGATTTGTGTAACTAATGGAAGATGCATCTTTATGGGAACAGGGACCCATACTCCTCAAGGGAGAAGCCTGGACTCATAATGCACCTGGGAAGGGACCTCTGCTTGCATGAACATCATCTATAACTTTTCTGTGGCTCTCCTCTGGACAGCCCACTGGCGTTCCTGAAGATCACTGTGCATATAGATGGATCCAAGCAAGACTGATTGAATTTTCTTCATATTAATCATTGTTCTGCGTAGTCTTAACTCAGACCTCAAGCTTTTAATGGACTATATCACTTACAGATCATTGCTGTCCATGCCTTCGCTGTCTACAAGCCATTGCTGGTTCACTCATTGCATACAGGTCATTGCTGACCACAAGCCATTGCTGGCGAGGCAAGATTTATTATCTGTTTTTTTTTTTAATAGTGGAAATGTTGTGATAACCCCTCTATTTTAATAAAGTCTTTCATTTTAGTAACAATTAGCTTAAGGCACAAGTTGAATTCAAAGAAAATCACCCATTACTCTGTGGTCAAAACCAATAAATATTAAAATTGTTTGCATAATTTTTAGTTACTGCTACTGCTCATTGGTTAACATGTTTTTAAGTGTATTTAGCGAATTCACCGCAGGCACTCGCAACACCCAACTGGCAGATTCAAATCTATCTTTCAAAATCTATTATCAGCAACTTGTTTCTGGCAGTAAGGTATGCCCCATTTAAAATAAATGGGCACATTACCTTAACTAAGAAGCACATATTATGTAAGCTGTTCAGGTCTTTGCAGCATGCATCCATTGCTGGCTCATACATACAGGTCTTTGCAGATCCCCAAACCAATGCTGGGTGGGCACAATTTGTTTAGCTATTTGCAGTCCACAGGTATTTGCTGGCTCGTGCATCGCACAAAGGTCAGTTGGTAAGTAGAAATCACCACAGCAGAGTCATGGATAGACAAGAGAGTGTTATGGGATCTGATGTAAATGCAGAAATCAGGAAGTTGTGTGAATAAACCAGCCGTGAACAGAAATTACTGATGGTAAGTCATTTTTGGTCTGTCTTTATACTGTTATGATCAATAACAGACTGGTCGGGAGGCAGAATGGTGGCAATTACTTGGTGGTCTAATAGAGAGCTCTGATTTATTTTTCTGCAGAAATTGAAACTCATTGTGCGATCTAGAGTACCCGGTTCTACGGGTGATGGATATTTGTGCAGCTATCAAATGGATTTGGTACTGCAGCCTTTTGCTTATTTTATGTTAATTTTGTAATGTGTTTATACACTAAGCCCAAACTTAATTTCCATAAATCTTATTGTATTCATATTTCTTGTCTTGTGCATACCCACACGGAAAGAACCTAGATAAACATATAGGTTTTAATATATGGGGTCACATATAGGTTTTGCATATATGCGACTGTGACGGGGCGCATAGCGTCCGTCACGGCAGCGATGCACTGCCTTCATTTACAAACCCATTGTGTGCAAGTGTTTGTCTGAGGATGTTTTCATGTCTGTTAATGTTCGCCATCTTCTAGTTTAAAATATGTTCGGTTAAATTATATCTTTCATTACACATTAGCTGTTATTCCCGTTGTTTCAAAGAGCTCTGTAACATCGAACACAAAGGTGGATTTTGCTAGCGCTATTGTTGTCATTACACCATTTTGCAGTAAAAAAACACTCATTTTTAGCCATCGTTACCTTTGTTAAAATAATCATACATTACAATGTCTTGTCTCCTAACTGTTCCGTTTATTTAGTTTAAGATATTGCCACAAATTGTCATCTAGCTTAATGCTGGTCTCACCGGCGTCTTGTTTTCTATTGTAAAGAGATTGACCGGCTTCTAGTTCCGCATTTAACTTAATACTGCCACTTTTGGGTTAACCGGAAGGGAACCTGTTATTGTATTAATGTCTTTGCTGTCTTATAACTTGGTGGCTTGGCCTCTTCATATCACTTACGCACGAAATCTGTTTCTGTATATTTCCAGCTGTTCAGCCGGTGTTTTATGACTGTTTAAACGTTTGTGATTGAGTGCTTACCTGAGACACCCGTTTTACTCGTATGAATTGGTATGCTCAAATTCCAGGGGCGCGCTCAGGTTCGACTTAAGTGTTCATTATTCAGTCTCCCAGGGAAGCGAGTCTGGAGCGGACGTAAGTCTGTTAGCTCTAGCATTGGTCTCAGTGTTGACTAGTGCGAATATTCAAGATCGAAAGTTGGCTTTGTCATTTTTTTTTTGACTCTCGTCAATTTTCATTTCTTTATTGAGAAGTGTTTTTTCTTTTCCTTTTTTCTTTTCCCTTTTTCTTCTCTTTTTCTATTATTGCGCCTTTAGGGCCTAATTTTGTGGAAAAAAAAAATTTTCACACCTTCGACCTATCCTCCATTGTCCTGAGAGTTTTTTCATCCAGCTCAGTCCGCATCGACAGGTCTACCCTTAACATTTGGTGGCAGCGACCAAGGGAAACCAGTGACCACGAGCAGCTCTCAGTGTAGACATGGAGACGAGAAGTGGAGGTGCGGCGCCCCCTAAAGACAGCGGGGCGAGGCCGAAGTCAGCAGCAGTGGCCAGGCCTCCCACTCCAATGGCGGAGGGCCGGACGGACCGTTTGGAGTGTATCATGAGGTCAGTGGTCCCAGCAGGCCCTTTGCAATTTGCATCCCTGTAGCGCATTGGCCAATTGCGCACTACTTCTGCTGGAGCTGCACTGCTGGTTGATACGAGGCGGGGATTAAAACCTGTATTTTTATAAAGGTTCTTTCCATGTGGGAATTTAAGAATCCTTGTAATTTCATTCCTGTAGGGAAAAGTCTGGAACCTTTAGTCACTATACAAGCATCTAAGATAAAAGATAAGTGTCTGTTCATTAAAACTGAACAGAAATGTAGACTTTGTCTTCAAATTCATTAATTGCAGTGAAATGCTCAAATAGATGTGGGGATGAAAATGTATGTTCTTCTGTGTACTTTTATTTTGTTATTTTTGTTTTATTTTGCTACAGTGGACATATTCATATTCATCTAGAAACTGCATTAGAGACAAGATAGAAAACGTTGCATTTGGTGGATGTAACGGTGTAGTGTATAACCTTTCAGTGGATGTGTATGAGCTGTAATGACGTGAATCCAATTTTATCTAATGTGGTGAATCTGGCAGTGATTTAAACTTGAAAAAATGCTTAATTGATGAAATAAACATAAACATAAACCATTTTGTTTTTATGTATATCCTTCTCTTCCACGATACACAACTCAATCTTCATAGAATGGAAATAAGTATGGTCAAGAAAGAATCGATGACTTTGTTATTGTTAATGTTCAGTAAAAAAAATTTAACAAATAGTATTAGATATAACATAACATAACATAACATAACATAACATAACATAACATAACATAACATGAATCGTGAGAACAGGCTGTTCAGCCCAACTATGCTCGCCAGTTTCTTTATGCTATTGTGAATATATCCCTTCAGATACTCAATGACTCAATGCTATCTAGCTTTAAGTCAAGCCTGCTCTTGAAAACTCCCAAGGTCTCTGCCTCAACAATATGGTCAGGCAAGCAAATCCACATTGAAATTACTTTTTGGGTGAAGAAATATTTCCAAATATCAGTGCTAAATTTTACTCTGGTCAACTTCCATTTCTGACCCCGAGGTCTACTCACAACACTTGATCGAAGGAATCCTACATAATTCACTTTGTTAATCCCTTAAACATATTTAAAGACCTCAATAAAATTACCCATGAGTCTCCTTTTCCTAAGACTAAAGAGATTAAGGATCTTCAGCCTCTTCTGGTAGCTTTCATCTTTTATGCCTGGAATTAGCTTAGTGGCTCTTCTCTGAACTTTCTCTAGAGCCTCTTTATTTTTCTTAAAGTATGGTCCCCAGAACTGTACTCAATACTCCAGATGTGGTCTGACGAATGTGTTGTACAAAAGAAGCATCACCTCCTTAGATTTGTTCTCAATACTTTGGCAATGTATCCCAGCATCCGATTGGCTTTTTTAACTGCTATGGCACAATGGCTAGAGCCTGTGAGGGTTTGGTAAACAATCACTCCCAGATCTTTCTCGTGTGCAGCACATTCCAGTTTTAAACCTCCCATGAAGTAATCCCATCTAATGTTTTTATTACCTACATGTACAACTTTACATTTCTCTACTTTAAATTTCATTTGCTACATTTCTGCCCAATTCTAGATTCTATCTAAATCATCCTGAATCTCTTTAGTGGACTCTAAACTATTCGCTAAACCCCCCAATTTAGTATCATCTGCAAATTTAACCTATCTGCTCTCAATATTCCTATTAAGGTCATTAATGTAGATGAGGAACAGCAGGGGTCCCAACACCGATCCCTGGGGGACGCCACTCCCCACCATACCTAGCTCAAATGAGCTGACCACCACTCTTTGTGTTCTGTCCTGTAACCAGTTTTGAATCCACTTCAGAATACCTCCTGTAACTCCCATGGAGCTCATTAAAAAAATGTGTCTCTTATGGGGCACTGTATCAAATGCTTTCTGAAAATCCAAGTATATGATGTCATAAGCCCTGCTCTGGTCATAAGTATTGGTGGCCTCTTCAAAAAATTCCAGAAGGTTTGTCAGGCATGACCTTCCCTTATGGAAACCATGTTGGCTATCCCTCAAGATACTGTTGCGTTCAAGAAATAAGTCCAGCTCATGTTTTATGAGAGATTCCAATATTTTGCGTGCAATACAATTTAAACTGACTGGCCTGTAATTTCCTGGGTAGGTACGGTCCCCTTTCTTATATATTGGTATTATATTGCCCTGTTTCCAATCATTTAGAATTTCTCCAGTTTCTTAAGACCGTCTGAAGATGGCAGGTAGCGGCTTAAAGATGATCTCACCAACTTCCCTGAGCACTCTAGGATATAAGCCATCAGGACCCGCTACCTTATTTGCCTTTAGTTTATGCAACTTGTCTAATACTTCGTTATCCCGAACCTTAATTTCCGCTAAATAATCTTGAGCATTTAACATGCCCTCTGGCCAAATAAAGACCCCCTCTGTGGTAAAATTCTCAACATTGTAACTGTTTAAGGCATCCACAATATCCTTGTTATCATATCATATCTGTGTTGATATCATAGCTTTTTGTCTCCTCTCACTTGCCATAGTTAATAATGACTGGTTTACACATTACATGCTGTTGTCACATGTCAACATGTATTTAGGATCAAATGTAATGCCAATTTCACATGTTCACATGCAATTAATAAGTTATTACCATTTTGGCCATATCTTCACAACCATTTGTCCGATTGACCTGAAATTAAGTTCATATGAAAGTCTATTCAAGGTCTATTCAAGGATTGGGGAATCGGAGGATTGGGGCATTCGGGGATATACCCCAAGCCGTCGCCTCCGACGGCATATGCCTAGTTTTATCATATCATCATCAGATATATAACAATACATGGTAAAAATGTGAAAATGGTTCTTAACTGCACATATGACCATTTGGGGACATGAAAATTATGCAATTTTTAGGAAACAGAAAAATTCAGCATATTTTTGAAAATTATTCAGTCACCCCAAAAACAGCAATTATGTTTTATAACATCTTGCATTTTCGTTTTAAAGTACACCACATACATGAGGACTGATACAATTTTCAAATTCTTCGGAAGAAGTAAGTCCAAGTCAAAGTGTTTCAGAGTTGCAAATTACATACAATGAGAGTTATTCAAAAGTGATGCTGGACCGAAAGGTTTGCTTGGCAAAATGCATAAAATTAATTAAAATTTCAAAGGACTGTAGTTTAAAAATTGTGTAAGATACCGGCCTGATATGTGGAATTACCTCAGAAGTTTAGTGAGCACATGTGAATTTTTTCAGGGGACTCTGACAAGGTGACCTGGGACCCATTGGGTGAAGATGACCCTAATGTTGTCATATGACACAAAGCCAAGATCAGTACGTCCCACTGATTTATTTTCCCCTATATCAGCTGATAGACATGCTGTTTTCCTTTTGCGCTGACTGAATATATTGATGTGAAAACACTGGAAAGCTGCACATACATGATACACACTGGGACCTCTGCCAGGAACAGTAAAAACTGTTCACGCATCGGAGTATAGAGGATTTATTGCTTCCCTGCTGGTGGAATAAGCAAGAAATATTGATAGCATACTTGGAATAAAAAAGAAGCTTTAGGACTTGTTGCAGTAATACAGTTACATATGCAAATGCAGTTCAATTCCAAAGGAGTCTTATTTCTTAATTAATTTTTTTGTTGGGCCGAGATGAGAAAATCTACTGCATGAAATCTAATTATTTCCTTTCCCTCCTTGATTAGACTAGGAAAGAAAAAAAACACACAAACAGAGAGAATGTACTGGAGTGAAACACTTTGAGGGTACCCTGTTCTGTTCACTTCCCTCTTGATTTTCTTCAGAAGAGATTCAGAGGCACATGCAAGTGGCTCACCCACCCTACTTTTGTTCGCAAGACCAAAAGTGCCAAATTTAGCCATAAAACGATTCATATGCGACTTATCGCTGCTTTGTGGCAGTTCTGCAACTTAAAATAAAAGGCATGGAGTACAAATATAAATATACAGACTTGCAAAGAGCAGACTTTCTGCTTACCAAAATGTACAATAATTTTTTTAAATGATTTTTTTTCTCACCAAATAAATCAATAGCTAATTGTGGATGCTGTTTGTATTTCCCACCATGTCTAAGCATTAGCCATTAAGAAGGGCCCTGTGCCATTTCTGTAGGAAGTGAGTCGGACTCCGTGAGAATGACTGTGCAAATACAGGTGACTGAGTACAGAAAACGTGTCTTGGATATATAGTATGCAGGGGAAGGCACGATTCTTACCTTCTTAGACATGATTACGGTCAACCAGTTCCCATTCACTCTACCTGATTACCAATCAAACAATTAATTAACTTGCTTGATATAAATTATGTATTAATTACCTAAAATTGCTCAGCAATTGATCTTTCGCTCGCATTATTGCGTTCATGAAATGCTCGTGCTTTCTGTTTGCAAGGCTGGCTTTCCTAAAGCAGCATCTATTATGTTCAACTCCAGTTAGAAAAAAAAAAGAAAATATGGTTGATGGCAAGGCTGGTGCCAGAACTGGAAATTGAAACTCCAGCTCATACTCCTTCTGACAGAGTATGGGATCATTTTCTGCTGTCTTCTTTACTCGAGTTATACATGCATTTTATGATGCCTTTGCCACACAGTGGGCAGCAGGCAAACTGCTTTCCTGAACTGGTTGAGTTTTAGAGGTCATCTGGTCACAGGTCAAGGTCAGCTGAATGTGTGGGCCAAAGATCAACTTTATGGTGTATGAAGCCATGGCACGCAGAGGGGATAGCAGTCAAAGTTTTGTCTTCGGTTGCATCTTGTTGGTATTAGTTGGGATGATACCATATAGTGAATATTTTAAGCAGCATTCCTTGCGGTAAATAAAGGATAACAGTGCTGAAGAAAAGCTAGGAGCGTGGCTTGTCTTTTGCTGAAATCAAGACTACGTGAATGACACAAACAAAAATGCATACATTTGTTTGCCAAATTTCAAAATGCTGCTTAACTGTATTCTTGTTACCCGAGGCCAAAATATGGCCATCAGGTATTGCGAAGATCTTTCGTCTGTCTGTCTGTCTGTTTGTCTGTGTACACAATAACTCCTTCTTATTAATGTCAGGGTCATGAAATTCACAGGGACTGTTCTTGGGACATATAGCTTGGACAAGTTTGAAGATGCGTAACCTTGACCTACTTTCACGGGTCAAAAGGTCACATTCTTTGTAAATACTGTTTCCTTGATTACATCCACTATTTTTGTTGTATCCATGTAAAATTTACAGCGCGTATGTTCTGGATAATCAGCTAGCAGAACATTAAAGGTGGATGACCTTCACCTGGTTATTGGGGTCAAAAGGTCACATTGTTTCTGAACAGTGTTACTTTCATTATGTCTTTGCACTACCATGACATTCTTTGTTGTAGCTATGTCAAATTCATAAGGTGCACTCACTGGATAATCAAGTTGGAGGACATGGAAGCTACATGGCCTTGAAGACCTTGCATTTGTCTGTCAGTGTGTCTGTCTGTGTAGACAATAACTGCTTTCCTATTAATGTCAGGGTCATGAAATTCACAGGGACTGTTATTGGGACGTATAGCTTGGACAAGTACGAAGATGAGTAACCTCGACCTACTTTATGACAAATTCATAAGGTGTACTCACTGGATAATCAAACTGGAGAACATGGAAGCTACATGGCCTTTATCTACTTTAAATACCTTCTAATAACAATTTCATGTAGCAATATTATCAACCAAACTGTTAAGTCACCTTCAACATAACATCGTATTTTGATGACTGCGCATCATGTCAGACGTCATATTCTGAATGCCATACAATGTAAAGTCCCAGCTGTCCTGCTCCACACTTTCCATATAACCTAACAGGTCCGAGATGAAATTAGACAATTTCCTCTGTCTTCCTTTTGACTCTTGAAACTTAAGCCCAAAAGTATTAAACACTTCGTGTTACATAGGCATACATTAAAAAACCCTTTATATGTTGTAATTCCTTGTCTTATGCCCATACAGCCAAGGGTACTTCAGCATTGCTTTCTACGTTTTAATCTTTTACGCTTGAGACCAGGGACGTCACTGGACATTTATGGTTGGGCAGGCTGAGTTATCATGCGGAGAGGCAGTGGATTAGGGTTTTTAAAAATTAAGCCTAGTTTTGTCATTATTTTTGGAGCATAAGGCCCTACAGTACATTTTGTCATAATTACATCCATCAGCTTACAGCATTCACAAAGCAAGAGAAAACCAGCTCCTTTCTCGCACAAATTACTGGGCAAAATTAATGGTTTAATTAAACAGACAACAAATTTGTTCAATTTTAATTAGTTCAGTCAGAAAGAGCATAACTTGACTTCTAAGGTCTATTTACAAAACAGAACACTTGTCAGCACAATTATGAACTTTAATTAATTACATTGTTGCACACATATGGGCCTTACACTGTCTTTACAGATGAGATGAGATATGAGGACAAATATAACAGTATGGATGTATACAAGTATTCGTCATGTAGGCTAGTTCTCATTTATTGACAGAAACTGAATAATGCTACTGAGGTGGCCGCTGCTGTTAAAACAATTAGACTCATCCAAAACTCCATTTAGCCAATGAATAATGAATCAAAACTCTATTAAATCAGCAAGATTTTCTCACCAGACCAGGCATTAGAGCTACAGCTGCAGAAGAATTTTAGTATTTCCATCTAATGATCAGGAAAACGAATGAACTGCCTTACCTTGAGTGTTCAAGAAACAACCCATGGCCAATGCCAACGATCATTTGGAAATTCTTAAGTTTGAATTCTGGCAGCTGCATGAGGTTAAATTCACACTTGAAGTCTTTTTATAGGGAAAAAATATGAACAGAGCATGAAGAAAAAATGCTGTTCTGACATACAGCTGGGACTGGGAGCAATGAGTGTTGAGCCCCTCGTTTTGGCTGAGATCTTCTTTTTTTCAACCAAAACAACTTATGCCCATCTCGAGTCAACGTTAGGTAGCTTTGATAGAGGCTGCAAAAATTCCAAACACTGACCAGAAACACTTGGGACTCCACAAATTAATATTAGTGATACAGTTTTACAGTCATGTCTTACAGCTAGTTCACTGCACTATTATTCAGGTCTGTAAAGCGTGGGTGGTTTTCATCCGGCCATTATTTTAACTAAATTATTTACAAATCTATACAATCTGTATGTGAGTAATCAGATGTGTAAAAGTCTGCCATTCACATGAAGGACTGAACCCCAAGCTGCGAGTGACAGCTAGTTTGATTGCGGGTAAATTCACTATCTGTGTGCCTCTGCAGCTGAACAGCCTATACACCATAGGAATTTAAAGTGCTTCCTCATCCAAAATTAATATTGGGACCACGGAATCTTTCATATAAATGCATCCTTTGTGCACAGGTCATTTCGAATTATAATCAGCCATTACTAATTTATTTGCATTTTAATCATTGCAAATCGTGATCATCTTGGAAAGAATTTATCTTGGGCCTTCAACGGTGATGACGTCACGGAAGGTATCTAGCCAGCAGTAAAGAATACATTATTATTGGCATTGGATGCAGTTATCCGTAATTGTGGATTATTTCCTTGAGAAAATGGCAAATATCAGCCTTGTTTAGGGCTGCAACAATAAGGCCGATACAAGCAAAGGTATCAACTAGCTGACAGTTAGGGCTGATGCATTTGTTCATTGCTTGCAAATCAAAGCTGTGTAACAATGGTATGTATGCGATTGCATATTATGTTACTGCTCAGATTATATGGCCATCTTGGTAGCTAGCTAACCCTATTTAAGGAAAATCTTTGCATCATTTGCATAATCATCACATTTAAGCAATGTCATTTGGTTTTTGCACCAACTTCACTAGCTACCTAACGGGAAAAGCAATTTCACTTGCACTAGCAAGCTAGCTAACATCTCAAAAAACTGACAATACAGCACAGTTTGGACTCACGAAAGCACTACAAAACATATCAGAGAAGTTCTTGCCTATTACAGCTTGATAAGTTAGTAAAGTTTGGGCAAAGCCAAAGCATATTGCTTAAATATGACGATAAAGTACAAAGATTTTCCTTAGTTGATGTTAGCTAGCTAGCTAGATGACTAGATAATCTAAAGGGTAACAGGAAACCTATACATGTACCAGAGGATGTTCCTCTGGACCTCTCTAAATCAGTACAGGTGCTTCTTGAGATATCTGTGATAGGTTTCATTCATAATAATGGTTACTGTGACATTTTACTGTGATGTTCATGACCTGTCTCTCAACTTTTGTTTTTCTTTCCAGTGGTATTGTGATGCTTAATTTGAGATTGTGGATTTTACCTGTACTTATTCATGATGTAGTTTTTATTGCTGCAGATTCAAATGTTTGTGGTTTCCTACAACAGTCGGTGCAAATGTTAGTGGTTATCTAAAACAGTATTAGTGGAATCAAATGTTGACTTAGTTTTTCTGATCAAATACTATAAAAATAAACATATAGCTGCCCTTAAATAAAAGGTCTAGTCCTTCATGCAGGTTCAGAAATGAATGTGTGGAATACATGCAATAAATTTGTAGTCTGTATTTGTCATTGATATTGCTTAACAATGCAAATACATATATTGAATCTATGTTGTGAAGTTGCACGTGCAGCACAGTGTTTCGATTGTATGGCTAAAAAGATTTCTTTGTGGCAAAAACATGATCAGGTTATTTAGCCACGGAGGATTAAGGCAAAAAAAAAAAAAAAAAAAATCCATGAGCACCACCCGAGCAGGATACTGTTCATGAACTGTTTGGTTAAATTTACACATTATTCGAGAAAATTAGATTAATTTCCGCTACAATGTAAAACACATGCTCTCAGCTTTGAAAAAGTGAAAATAGCCTAACTTGAGCTGTACTTGTTGGTAGAAAAAAAAATTCACAAATGACAGCTGTTTTTCAGTGTATATATACAGCTATATCTCGCCAGAAATCAAAATGTTAGGTGGGCTTTTTAACTTAAGAAGACTACTTACTGTTGCAGCTTTTCCATGGTCCATATGTAATGCTTGTACTAAGTAGAAAACGCTGAATGCAAAGTCAAAGACTCTCTAGATTTTCTGTTCGTAAACTTTCTCTTGTAAAGTCAATGAGTCATAACTTCCGGGTGTGGAAGACACATTTGTTAAGGTACATCCATGGTAGCTTCATTCTGTGTTGTTTTAGGCTGTATTGTTTGTGCGGCTGAAATTAATCTGCTGTAAGACAAACAGAAAATTGACTTTTTATTGACTCAATGGCGCAATCGCGATTAGATTATGACAAATATTTGAAATGTTAGCCAAACATTCGTCAGGCAATTTATTTTGGGGGTGGGGCTAAAGACCCCATAAGATCTCCACCTGTCAATTTAAATTGACATTTTGATTTTAAATGATATCAGTAATGTCAGTCTTCAACTGATATTTTGCTAGATTCTATGAACTATCCATTTTCACTTATTCCTTGGCATGCTCATTGGAGTCTATCCCAGCATTGGATGGGGAAGAGTTTGTGACACATCCTGGACTGTGGACCAATACATCACGACAATCACACACTATTCACTCATACACTTATATCTATTGACAGTTCACAGTTTCCAATTAGCTTGGGACGTCTTTGGATCACAGGAGGAAACCAGAGTGCACGGATGAAAGCCACCAACGGCCCCAGGCCGTATTGAAACCCACAACCTTCTTGCTGTGAAGGAAAATCACTACCCAGTGCACCACTGTAATGCTTGTGCAATGAATCTTAACATATGAATTTTATTCTGACAATATTTTGAGTGAATTTGGGATCCAGATTTTCCCTGTGGTCAACTTGAAGTTTCACTGTGAATAGATATCTATTTTTACATTATTTTTTCTTCTTTTTTTAAAATAAAAGACACACTGTATGAGCACAAAATATTTCCATTATTCTATTACTTTTTGCCATATCTTCTCTATTGCCAAACAATCACACCAAATCCTCTTTATTTGGGAAAAAATTCAGGCTCTATCATGAAAATCTCTCAGGGATTCAAAATCAATTGACAGCTGGTGTGTTTTCCTGCTGCTGTCTGAGGTGGGTAAGTCTCAAGGCTTTGTGCCATGCGGCGCACTGGCATCAGACGGCTGAGCCTCACCTTGACTTATAAGGAGGCAGTTAGACGAGAGAATCCCCCCTGGCTTCAGCAGTGGGAGAGGAGAATGAATGTGGCAGGAGAGAGGGATGAGTGTGAAGATTAATATGGAGAGGAGAGGAGGAAGAAGACACATGCGCTGCGGGTGTAGAGCTGGAATGAAGAGGCGAGGACGGACAGAGGAGATCAAAGGAGCAACAGCTGGCAATGTCACCTCGACGGGGACAGACAGATGGCACAACATCAATTAAGAAATACCTGCTATAGACTGCAATAAGCCAGTGACTGCACATTCTTTCACTCTTTAGGTAAAGGAATTCTCCCACACCTGGCTTAATACCTCACTATCATCACATGGACAACTAAAGGATCCTTTCTGCTGTTTTCTTGAGGATTTTAATAAGATGTGAGGCAAGGCTATTCATTATCATTAATGAGGGAGCATAGACCAAATGGCGAACTAAAATGAGAATTCCAATTTTAGGCACCAACTAGAATCATGAATTATATCAAGAGAAGTTATTAACATTTTGCACCCTTCAGAGCATTAAAATGTTGAAGATTACCACAAATGAATGGTAAAGTGAATCCTATTTACTTAATGAATTGTAAAAATTAAAGCTATCTGATATGTAAGATGTGTAAGTAGAATGAAAATTCCCGAATCTCATTACAAATATGCTCAAGGGCATAATCATCTTCGCTCAATCTATAGTTGTCTTGTTGGAGAGCATAAATGTAACCAAATTTATATACACCCACCCAATTTGACAGAGTCAACATATTTTGCGATCATCAAGTGCAAGTAATTATGTAAAATGAGTGCGAGGCAAGTTTTCAGCTGACAATTTTAGCTAAGACACCTTTGACAAATTTCTGCAACTCCAAACAAACTACTTCTGGTCAAGCATGGGAGAAATTTCTTTATTTTACCAACTCCGTTTCATTACAGAAATGCTCTGAGAAGCTTCCTTTTGCTTTAAATTCTTCTAATTCTTCTTGAATTTATTTGCAGCTGTCCACTGTCATGCTGAGAATTTTTATTGACATAGCTTTTCAGGATGTCCTGTTGCCTTTTAAAAATCTTTCAATGGGATGCAGTATAGGATAAGATAAACTGTATTGCAACATCTATAGCTGAACAGCTTTGCCCTACTCACTATATTGCCCAGATTTTAAGGGAATGCAACTGACTACCTCTACTATTAGATCTTATTTTATTTTATTCAACATGCTAGTTGTTTACATATTTCAGGAATCTAGTTTTTACAAGTAGGTGTGAAACTGTACAAAACTGGGAATTCTGGGCCTGAGGTATTTAACCAAACATTATGACACCATCCCTAAACCCACAGCAGAAGGGGCAGAAACACATGTTGGGTAGAGTCTGCATGACGCATTTCAACAGTCAAAATTTAAAGAGTTGGTAGATTGATAATGTAACCCCATTTACAGAAGTTTTGGGACGATAAGGAAAATGCAAATGAAAAAAAAAAAAATTGAATATCATCCTTGTTCTGTATTAAATTGAAAATGATGCAGGGAAAAAAAAAAAAAAACACTCCCTCTGAGTTATATGCCAGCAACATATTCCAGAAAAGTTGGGAGCGGGATGTGTTTACCACTGTGTTGCATCACCTTTCCTTTCAACAGCCCTCGTTTGGGGAACTGTGAATTATTCCAGTTTTGAAGAATTTTTTTCATTCTTCCTTCACATATGTCAAATTCAGAATGAGCACGTATTAAAAAAAAGAAATAATAAGGTATAATATGAATTTAATGCTGGTCAATGACGACTCACAAATTCCTCCTTTCTTTTTTTCACCAGCTTTTCCCATGCTGCCCCAGCTTTTTTTGGAGATAGAGTTGTACTACGGATCAGTTTATAATTGTGAATTTGCTGGCATGAAATTCAACATGAAAGCTTGAAAAATGTAGCAGAATTATCGCTGTGGTCGTACTTGTCATTTTGAGAGGTATCCATCACATCAGAAAATGCTGAGTGCTGGTATGTGATGGCATTATAATATTTTATTAATTTGCGTAGTTTGAGCAGTATTTTCTGAAAGCACATACTAAAAGTTGGCATTTCAATCTGTGACCTCCAGCATGATGGTTCCCTGATTAACTTACTGTTTCACTCTTTCTGGACATTACTATGCTTTGAGGCATCAACGGTAAAAGTCTCATGCAGATTCCAATAATGAATGAGCCTAAACAAGCAGCACAGGGACATTATCCTTTTTGTCTGATTTCTCTTTGATCCAACACCTGCGGAGTGACTCTCAGGATAGTTTTATAGAATAATCACCCCCCTATGTACAAACGCTGTTAGCCACGGAGATGGGAAACACCAGACGTGAGATGTAAATCCAAAATAAGGGGGTTTTATTAAATAACACACATAAAACACGGCACGAGGGCCAAGAAATAGCTTCACTCGGGGAGCTGAAAATTTGAACAGAAATTATTCAATCGGGAAATATAAGTGGGCACAACGGCCAACAAAAAACTACACCCAAAGAGCTGATAAAAATGGAGGGAAAAATTAAAGCTAATAGTGAAATGGCGAGGTGCAGACACACAGGAACTAAACATGGCACGGAATGCGAACTGGAGAGGTGGATCCCAACGGGCAGACCGGACCGGTGCTAGAAATTAGAAAGACACACAAATAAAAAAGGACACATGGCAAGAACTGTGGGCATGGCTCAGGCAGAAACATGGCAGGAACTAAAAACGCACTAGACAGGCAGACACACAGAGCAAAAACACAACAAACGCAGCAAAAAGCAAAAATCTGTATGATAACATGACTGAACAAGTAGCCATGCATCAGAAGAGGTCGTGTTGATGGGGTGGTTGTGGAGTGAGCGGGTTTAAAACATATTCAGCCAATAAAGAATAGAACGATAACTAGGCATATAGTAGTATCATCCAAAATAGTGCCAAAAGTACCAGCTTTGTGAACTTAATGAACCATACAATGGATGATGACACTGTTTCAGATATAGATTGACTTGATTCTGTGTTTATTTAAGAGCTGTAATTCTGCAGTTATAAGAAACTATGAAGCTAAGTGTCTGATGGCTCCTGTTAAAGACTTTTTGAATTGTAGCCAAAGCTTTTTTTTTTTCTGTCACTGTTTATGTTTTTAAAAAAAAAAATTTGGTGCATTTTGTAATTTTCGGCACAGATCTTTCCATCGAGAATAATTTTCAGGTTTTTGTAACAGAACTTCCTGCGATTTTGGCAACAACTATTTGGCTTTATTTGAATTCCATTTTTGGCAGCACTTCAGGTATTATGTTCACCCCCTGCACATGGAGCTCCTTTCACATGAAATCTTCTTGAAAGCTTAAACATTATTATTCATGGGATGCTGATGCTTTTACTGAAAGTCCATTCTTGTCTTTGCCAAAACCTGAGCAGAGTATTCAGAAACATATCAAGAGAATCAGATACACAGAGAGAATTTTTGAAATATGCAGTAAAATGCTCTTAGTTAAATCCACACCAATACCGAGTATATTTGCACTTTGATCAAGTGCATGCAATTCCAAATATACTCAAATTAACTCTTTCGGGAGTGTAGTTGGCAGTGAACATTTCACTTTGTAGATGCCATCAAAGAAGGAGTGTTCCACAGAGTAACATCCTATGCATTTGTGAATATCTGATTTGTTCCATCATTGCAAGGAATCAGTTTCCTCATGGCTCTCCTCAGCTGCCAAGGGCAGCGCTACAGAAATGCCCTCCAGCAGGCTCTAGACCAGGAGGACTGCACAGCCAACGGGGAGCACCAACCTAATCTTCTGTACTGAGAAGGGCTGCGGTGGAATTTAATGAATCAATATCACACTAATTTATGCAAGACAGGGATCAAGCATTAATCTGAGGCAAGTTTAGTAACTGAGCAGGCAGAAAGAAGAAAATAAAAGCAAGCCGTGTGTGATGCATAGTGTTTATTCATATTCATGTAAAAATGTGCACGCGCTGATACATGTCCAAGCGTCATCATGTACATGTACGTGTATCACAAAAGTGAGTACACCCCTAGCATTTCTGCAGATATTTAGGTATATCTTTTCATGGGACAACACTGACAAAATGACACTTTGACACAATACAAAGTAGTCTGTGTGCAGCTTATATAACAGAGTTAATTTAATTTCCCCTCAAAATAACTCAAAATATAGCCATTAATATCTAAACCCCGGGGAACAAAAGTGAGTACACCCCTAAGAAACTACACCCCTAAATGTCCAAATTGAGTACTGCTTGTCATTTTCCCTCCAAAATGTCATGTGACTCATTAGTGTTACTAGGTCCAGGTGTGCATAGGGAGCAGGTGTGTTCAAATTTGTAGTGCAGCTCTCATACTCTCTCATACTGGTCATTGAAAGTTCCAACATGGCACCACATGGCAAAGAACTCTCTGAGGATCTTAAAAGAGGTATTGTTGCGCTACATGAAGATGGCCAAGGCTACAAGAAGATTGCTAACACCCTGAAACTGAGCTGCAGTACAGTGGCTAAGATCATCCAGCGTTTTAAAAGAGCAGGGTCCACTCAGAACAGGCCTCGAGTTGGTCGTCCAAAGAAGCTGAGCGCACGTGGTGAGCGTCACATCTAAATGCTTTCTTTGAAAGATCGTCGCAGGAGTGCTGTCAGCATTGCTGCAGAGATTGAAGAGGTGGGGGGTCAGGCTGTTAGTGCTCAGACCATACGCCGCACTCTACATCAAATTGATGTGCGTGGCTGTCACCCCAGGAGGAAGCCTCTTCTGAAGACGGTACACAAGAAAGCCCGCAAACAGTTTGCTGAAGACATGTCAACAAAGCACATGGATTACTGGAACCATGTCCTATGGTCTGATGAGACGAAGATTAATCTGTTTGGCGTGTGGCATGTGTGGCGGCGACCAGGTGAGGAGTACAAAGATAAGTGTGTCATGCCTACAGTCAAGCATGGTGGTGGGAATGTCATGGTCTGGGGCTGCATGAGTGCTGCAGGTGTTGGAGAGTTACATTTCATTGAGGGAAACATGAACTCCAACATGTACTGTGAAATACTGCAGCAGAGCATGATCCCCTCCCTCTAGAAACTGGGTCGCAGGGCAGTGTTCCAGCATGACAATGACCCCAAACACACCTCCAAGACGACCACTGCTTTACTGAAGAGGCTGAGGGTAAAGGTGATGGACTGGCCAAGCATGTCTCCAGACTTGAACCCAATAGAACATCTTTGGGGGAACCTCAAGTGGAAGGTGGAGGTATGCAAAGTCTCAAATATCCGCCAGCTCCGCGATGTCGTCATGGAAGAGTGGAAGACCATTCCAGTGGCAACCTTTGAAGCTCTGGTAAATTCCATGCCCAGGAGAGTAAAGGCAGTTCTGGATAATAATGGTGGCCACACAAAATATTGACTGTTGACATGTTGTATGTTAATATTGACAACTTTCACTAAGGGGTGTACTCACTTTTGTTGCCAGGGGTTCAGATATTAATGGCTATATTTTGAGTTATTTTGAGGGGAAAATAAATTAACTCTGTTATATAAGCTGCACACGGACTACTTTTCATTGTGTCAAAGAGTCATTTTGTCAGTGTTGTCCTATGAAAAGATATACTTAAATATCTGCAGAAATGCTAGGGGTGTACTCACTTTTGTGATACACTGTATATTCAAGCAGACAACAAACAAGGCATTCAAGACGATGTGAGGTAACTCAGGAATCTAACAAAACTTTAGATGGATGGCTAAGTGCGTTGCACTCCTGAATCAGAAGAGGTTTGGTCGGTGCATTAAATTAAAAGCAAAAATTAATGTACCATTTTGCAAATAATTTTGGAACTACGTATATTATGTTAAAAACTGCACAAAAACAACACTATTTCCTGTTTCAGCTCCTGAATTTTCTTCTTTTAAAATTAACGTTTCAATTTTGATTCTTGTGACATTTTTAAAAAGTTGGTGCAGTGAAGTATTCACCTCTTTGAAAAGAGGTCATTACTTTTCACAAGATTCAACCGACAGAAGACACCAAGTGCTTAAGGGGACTTATAGTTAAGCAAATATTTTTCCAAGATAATACTGTGAGCTAAATCTCAGGAACCAGTCGCGAGAACCAAGCAATGCAGTAGATGGGATTTTATTAAGCGAGGGGGTAAACCCCCGCAGGGCAGAAGGCAAAGGTTCAAAATCCACAATCCAGAAATCACAATCCAGTAGGGCAGAATCCAAGTCGTAAACCAGGGCAGCAATCACAGTACTCGTAGCCAGGCAGAAAAAAGGTTTGAGAAACAGATGCAAACAGAATACCAAAACAGAGCCAAAAATCGAAAATCAGGGACAGTCAGAAAAGAATCACAAAGAATACGAGGCGAAAAGCGAGGCGAAAGCGTGGCACAGGCAAACCAAGAGAAACGTTCTGACAAGAAACTGCTCTGAGAGGACTGCTAAAATACACTCACGGGAAGTCACACGCTATACAGGAATCAGGTGTTGCAGACAGGGATCACAAGACAGCCTATTGACAAAACATACAGCTCCGGTTAGGGATTTCTCATGTGGTCAGATAATGGGAGGAAGAACAGAGTTGAGCAGGTGTGGAGGATCCGTGAAACGCAGCAAAGAAGATTAAGTGAGGGCAAGAGGCGGAGACTAGAACAGGGCAAGTGCTGAGAGCTTGTTAATCAATTAGTAAGGTGCAGCTATACAACCCCTAGTGCTTGTTATTAAGGTAGTATTATGTACAATGTTAGTCTAGGTTAGTAATGTTAGCAAAATAAAAAAAACAAGCTGTTAGTATTGGTGAGTAATATAAAAAAGCAAGGGGAAGGAAGCAAACAAGAGAGAATGAATGGTTGGAAACCCAGAAACCATGAAATCACCTAAACATGTGACACACAGTACTCGGGGAAAGAGCTGTAGCTCAACACAAGACCTGACAGGGGAGACAAAGTGCAATGCATGGCAAAAGCAAAAACATGGACCGGAAAGATAACAGGAATGTGGATACTGGCAGAAATACAAAACATGGTAATAACAAAAACATGTCATGGAACTAGACTAAGAGAAAACATGAGCAGAACATGAAAGAATCATAAAAAATTCTTAGTTTAAAAAGTGAATATCAAAATAGTTCTATTAGAAATTGCAACTTAAAACACTGAGTTTCTGCAGCATCATGTCAGTGGTTGCCATTGCAACGGCTGTTTTAATAAATATATACAATTCTGAAATAGTTGGGACTAAGTGTAAATTGTGAATAAAATCAAAACGCAATGACCTTCAGATCACATGAGCCAATATGTTATTTATGACAGAGCATAGATAACATTTCAAATGTTGAAACTGAGACATTTTACATTTTTTTCCACAAAATGAGCTAATTTCAAATGTAACTGGCTGCAACAGGTCTCTGAAGTTGGGACACAGGCAAAAAATGGCTGAAAAAGCAATTAATATGTAAGAGAATCAGCTGAAAGAACATTTAGCAAGTAATTACATTAACTGACATCAAGTATGTAGCATTATTGGCTATAAAACAGATGTCTTAAAGAGGCTGAGTCTCTCAGAAGTAAAGATGGCCAGAGGCTCACCAACCCGTGAAGGCTTGCGAAAAAAAAAAATTGTGGAATACATTAAAAACAATGTTCCTCAACTTCAAATTGCAGAGGCTTTGAAGGTCTCATAATCAACATTGCATAACATCATCAAAAGATTCAGAGAGATTAGAAAAATCTCTGTGCCTGAGGGACAAGGCTGAAGACTTTTACTAGATGCCTGTGATCTTCGGGCCCTCAGACGCTACTACATCACTCACCGGCATGATTCGTCATTGGCATTATTAAATGGGCCCCGGAATATATCAGGAAACCACTGTCTGTAAACACAGTCCTCTGTGCCATCCACTGATGCCACCTAAAACTCTATCATGCAAAAAGGAAGCCATTGTTGAGCATGATCCAGGAGCGCCGCTGTGTGCTGTGGACCATGGCTCATTTAAAATGGACTGTAGCAAAGTGTCTTGTGGTCAGATGAGTCCAAATTTCACATTCTTGTGGGAAATCATTGGCGTTGTGTCCTCTGGGCTAAACAGGAGAAACACCACCCCTCCTGTTATCAACGTTCAGTTCAAAATCCAGCATCTCGGATGGTATGGGGATGCATTAGTGCATATGGTGTGGGACATTTACATGTTTTAAAGAGCACCATGAATGCTGACAGGTATGCAAAGGTTTTAGAGCAACACATGCTGCCCCCCAGATGACATCTATTCCAGGGAAGGCTTTGTGTATTTCAGCAGGACAATGCAAAACCACATACTGCAGCTATTACAACAGCATGGCTTTGGAGTAGAAGAGTCTGCGTGCTGTACTGGCCTGCCTGCAGTCCTGATCTTTCACTGACTGAGAAGATTTGGCGCATAATTAAATGAAAATCTGTCAAAGGAGACCCAAAACTCTCCAGCAGCTGGAAGTCTGTATTAAACAAGAGTGGGATCAAATTCCTGGCTAAACTGAAGAAACTTGTTTCCTCAATGCCCAAATGCCTCCACTCTGTGTTAAAAAGAAGAGGGGATGCTACATCGTGGTAAACAGGCCCCTGTTTCGACTTTTTTGAGACCTGTAGCAGCCATCAAATTTGAAATGAGCTCATTTTGTGTATAAAATTGTAAAATTTCTCAGTTTCAACATTTGCTATGTTATCTCTGTTCTATTGTGGATAAAATACTGGCTGGTGTGATTTGAAAGTCATTGAATTTTGATTTTATTCACAATTTACACTTTGGCCCAACTATTTCAGAATTGGGGTAGATACTTAAAGAAACAGTTATTGAGATAACTAAACAGTGTTTGGTTATATACTGGGTACAAATGAAAACGCACCACTTGAAAAAAGTCAATATTTAAGTTCAAATGAACTTCAATATAATTTTTATACAACAACAACACTACAGTGACGTCACCCGACATGCCAGGTGCAAGAAATGCGAGAATTTCAAGTTAACTGTAACGCTAGGCAATTTTTTGCAAAAACGCAACATCTTGCACGCACACCACGGGAAAAATGAATTTCACTCTGAATTTGTGCACACATTGCCTTTAAAAGCATGTGAATCCGAAATAAAATTTCACTTCTTCACTGACACTTGTGAAACGTCGACACTATGCCGCGACTTACAGCCCCTGAACGGGAACGTGCCATAGGCATGCTTCAAATTGGTGCCAGCACCAGGAAAATTGCCAGACGACTACACTGCGCACACACAACGATCGCGAGAGTCCATCAAAGGTTTCTGCAAACGGGGAGCACTCGGGACCGTCCTCGACCGGGTCAACAACGTGTGACAACGGCACGCCAGGACCGTCAGATCGTACGGGATCGTGTCCGAGACCGAACACTACCAGCGACAAAAACGGCTGCTCAAGTCCAAGGACGACGTGGATTCATTCACCCCAACACCATACGGAACCGTCTGCAAGCTGCAGGCCTGTGTGCACGACATCCTTATTTCGGCCCCATATTGACGGATCGTCACCGAAACCAGCGTCTACAGTGGGCAAACAGGCACCAGAATTGGCGACTACGACAATGGCACGGTGTCATCTTTTCTGAGGAGTCACGATTTCACTTAAGGAATGCAGATGGCCGTATACGTGTTTGGCGGAGACGTGGTGAATGTTATAACGCCGATTGTGTCGTTCAAACGGACCGTTGGGGTGGTGGCAGCGTTATGGTGTGGGGTGGAATAAGCTACCGTCACAGAACCCCTCTCCATATCTGCAGAGGAAGGGTGAACGGCGTCTACTATACCAGGACCAGGTGCTGCAGAACCATGCTGTGCCGTTCTTCAACTAACACCACGAAGTCCACACGTTCCAACAGGACAACGCTAGGGCACACACTGCAAGTGTGTCTATGCAGTACCTTGCACAGCAGAACATCCCCGTGCTTCAGCGGCCAGCTCTGTCACCCGACCTCTCCCCTATCGAGCACTTATGGGATGAAATTGAATGACGTCTTTCACGTCGACGCCAGATGGACAACATCCGAGAACTTGAGGTTGCCCTTGTTCAGGAGTGGAATGCTATCCCTCAGAACACTATCCAGAGACTGATCAACTCCATGCGACAACGATGCAGCACATGTGTCAATGCAAATGGAGGTCACACCCGTTATTGACTTTCCTGTTTGACTCCTACACCAGTTAAACCTCTCTCGCGCATTAACATTATCGTGAATGAAATTGAGTGATGTTTTCATGTCTTCCTAAATCATTCATTATCTCAAATGCATCATACGTATATACTTCACATATCAATCCATGGAGCTATTCCAAATTTCGTGAGTGGTGCGTTTTCATTTGTACTCAGTATAATTTCAGCAGTAATTTGAAGGACAAAACATTCCTAATGTCACTACAGAGCTTTTTTTCTAGGTTTCTGTTCTAGTATTGATTTTACGCCTAAGCACATGGCATCCATTTCTTCTAAAAAATAAAAATAAACAAAAAAACTGAAACACTGATTCTGAGGCTTATCAGAATCTTAATGACATGGATGGATGATAAGGAGAAAGGAATGGAAGGATAAGGGATAGAAGGATAACTTTCCTGTATGTTTTGAGTGCGTTGCATGGAAGGGCTATACTCGGCGTCGATCCCACTTTCCAATCCACCAGCTGATCCACCAACATTAGGAGTGCATTCCGTGGCCACACACACACCGCTGCAACTGCAAAACAGCACTGATCCGGACATAGCAGGGAGACAAACTGAGGCTGCTCAACACTCACAGAGACAAGGCATACAAAATTTAATCATCCCCTTCAGGAATACTTAGCATGCGTTGTGTGCAGTCTGTCTCTGGAGCACCCGGTGTCTCGCCCACACGTCCATATTTCCTTCTGTGCGACCCTCTTACAGTTAGCTCACTCGCCCTGTTTTGTAAGGAAGCACAGCCTACCCATAATCAGTACCCATTTAGCGTTCGTCAATTGGCAATCAAGTCATTAGCGGTGCTGAGAGGGAACGTACACAATTGGAGCTCTACACACAGCCCAAGGAGCAGTGAGCCCATGTTACACTTCACGTGTCCATAAACACATTTAAGCTGTCCATAGGCATATCAGTCCGACAATCACATCATACAATATACATCAAAAGAAACTGAGGACTCTGTTAAAATCAATACATTGCATAAATGCCACGACATTTGGAGGGGGCTAGTTTGAAGGTACCGGCTGTGGTCTACTTTTGGCTTGGTTCTGGAAGGTGTAGTTTTTTTTATTTCCAGTTTCCTAATTCTTGATTGAGGAGGCCAGGAGACCGTTACTAAGATAACGAGTTCTTATACAGTACATGGTAAGTGTTTGCATACTATTATGAACCACTTCCCTTGAATAATCTACAGTATTTTCACAGCCCAGGAGAATTTGGTTTTCCTTTCGAAATAGCCTGCAGAGGATCCAGGCTCATGCAAAGCTAGTCCATCAAGCTTTTTGCCATTAGCCAGGTGGTCAAGATGATTTAAAGGAGTCACTGCTTCTCCAGGTGGAACAGAATCTTACACAGGCTTGGCAGACAGACCAGTTCTTTATCTGTCTGCCAGTGACACTGTTCATACAGAGTGAGAGGTGTATAAGCTAAAAGGCACTTTAAGCTGGGCGACTCCCTTGCATATAAATGTCACTGGCGAGACCAAAGGGAGTGAAGAAGAAGTGAAAATATTGATGCAACCATGGTTATCTCCAGCACTCGGGCACTCGGACACTGAGTCCGTCAAAGGAGCTGCAATGCCATGCCAACCCTAGGGCTTCATAGGGCATCAATCAGGGCGTGACCAGAGTACCAGTAATGAGGGGTGTTGGATCATTTCATGTACAAATAGAATACATTACAGAGTACACCAAACCACAGTTACATCATACATCATCATAACCAAATACAATTTTAACGCTGCAGACTCAAAGAAAAAAAGCTTAAACCGGTTCTCTTTAATATTCTCTACTATGATAGTTTGACATTTTGTTTCAAAAGAGATAAAATTCAACATTATATTTTTACATTTTGCTGAATGATCAATAAAACATGAAAGCAGAACACATTAAAAGGAAATTACAGTTTAAAATATTACAACTTTCAGACCCCTGTTCCCCTGCATTCTTAATTGGGAGCTCTAAAACTGCTCCTCCTTAACAACCAGTCAGTGGTTTGAACGTTGCATAACAATTATAAAACCAATATCATTTAAAATCTTAGCTATCATAATTTATTAGCTTATTCTCAGCTGTCATTCAATATGTTTTTCATTTGCCAATTCTGCAGTCTTACACTGACTCGCTGACAAGCGCAGCCTTAAATTAAAATGTGATCGAAGCTTAACGCAGAGAATTCAATTAAGCCATCCAATGAATAAGATCCCTCTGCGCTACTTTCCATGTAATAACCATGTATGAGTAATGCCAAGTATGTATCTATATGTAAATTCATGCCTGTATGGAATTTATCAAAAAAGGCACCTGTTCTCATCTCTTATGTAAATTAACGTCCATATGGAATTTCTAAAAAAAAAAAAAAGGCACCTGTTCTCATCTTTTAAGTGGTCCATCACAGGATGAAACCCAATTAGGTGATTCCTTTTCTGTGGCCCCATAGGACATGGTGCATAGGTGTGTGTGTGTGTGTGTGTGTGTGTGTGTGGGCGGGGGGTATGTGTTGCGTGTGCTCTGTGTGTGTGTGTGTGTGTGTGTGTGTGTGTGTGTGTGTGTGTGCGTGTGTGTGTTGTTGCTGCTGTTGGGATGGTCCATTGAGGTCATCATTCCTGACTGCATTGACTCAGTAGGGCGAAGGGGTTTGTTGGAGGGGTCAGGGTGGACTGGTGTTATTACGCAGCAGGTCACTGGGGAAATCATGGTCCTGCTGTGGAGAAGGGGAGAGGAACTGCTGACCAGTTAAGCGCTCTAATCAGACTTAAACACAAGTGCTGCACCCCAGCAACTCTATAAATCCAACAGGAAAACCTAACCTGCATGTGCATGGTGAAGAGGGAGGGCGTGTAGAGGTGGGCAGCTTCAGGGAGGCCAAAATCATCATTTCCCTTTGCTGCATATTTATATCCCTGAACGGCGAATGGCGTTTCGGGGGTATTATGTTTTTGGTTCGACCGCCGCCACGCCGCCCTACGTGTTAACGCGATTACTTCGGTAATATTTCAATTAGAAATTTCATGTTTTGCACATAAGCAAGTATCATAAAGAGGAAGAACTGATTCAATTTTAGAGAATCTTCAATATCTAGATTGGCCACCAGGGGCCAAAAACTGAAAAATCACTGTTTTATCATATCTCTGGAGATATTTGTTCGATTGATCTCAAATGAAGTGCAAATGAAATGTCATGACCTGAGGATGTGTCCCACGATGACATTACACCTGTTCGGTTCAAAATTTTGAAACAAGGTGGAGCTTTGTCAAATAAAATTCATAATTTTTGTCATATCTTTGGAACCATTTGTCCAATTCACATGAAACTATGTGCAACTGCAAGGTCATGACCTCACAACGTGTCACATAATGACATCATACCTGTATGGTTCAATATTTTGCCACCAGGTGGCACTTTGTGATGAAAAATTACCATTTTGGCCATATCTTCAGAACCATTTGTCCGATTGACCTGAAATTGATTTCAAATGAAAGTCTATTCAAGGTCTATTCAAAGATTGGGGAATTGGAGGATTGGGGGCGTTCGGGGATATACCTAGTGTTGTAGTACTCAAGACCAGTCTTGGTCTCGAGACCACTTTTACATGGTCTTGGTCTTGTCTCGGTCTCGACACCCTCAGGTCTTGGTCTTGTCTTGGTCTCGACATTCTCTGGTCTTGGTCTTGTCTTGGTCTCGGACATAACGGTCGTGAGGGGATTTCAAAATCCAGGCAAGCAGCTGGTCCTGGCACAGCCCCATTATTACTACGCAGCCTTCTTTAAATGCAGCCAATAAGAGGCATCTTTTTAATGTTACAATGTGTATTTTTCCCTGCCTCCACAATCTCCCGTCCAGTCTCGTCTCACAACGTATGTGCAAAGAATTAGTCCAGTGAATCGGTATAAATGTCAGTATTATAATCGGTATAAATTCATTTATTCAGGGTTCCCGCTGTCGCTAGTCCTTTTCCTCATTGACGAATAAAATCCATCAGTGAAGAGAAGAAAATTTTAAGCAGTAGTCACACTGTCGAATGTAATTGCTTCGTGACAAATATAAATAAGAAAATAAGTTATGGCTCTTCACGAACATCCCCCGTCACATCCAGCGACCTTTCTTGCGTAAATCAGCGAAGCTCAAGGTTAAGGTGAAGTGGATTTAAATAATGCAGAAAGTAGATGTGCAGTCTTCATTGTGACCTTGCGTTCGCTGATTGCCCTTGGAAAATCATACAGAAATAAACGGCGAAACTATATGGGAAATAAAAAAGAAAAAAAAGTTTCTGCTGCGTTCAGATTTTGTCAAATCGCCCTGACCGATACTGCCGGTTCCAGGGTTTGGTTCAATTACTTTTTCAGTTACAATTACAGTAATACAGTAACTTTCATAATTTTTATTTAATTTAATTGTAATTTTTATCGAAAAGTAATTGTAATTGAACATTCTGTCCAGATTGAAAAAAGTAATTGAACCCAACCCTGGCCAGTAAAACGTCAACATTCACCTGGCATTTGAAGAGGAAACACGCTGAGAAGTAAGCTTAGACTGGCTCTGCTCTTAAACTCCGTGAGGAAAAAACTCCCAAAGTTCTCAAGACCAAACACAACTTGTATATAATTGTAAAAATGTTGTACATGCATGCACGGTATTATCTTTTCAGGACTTGAAATTTAAGCTGTTTGCAAGCTTCTGCTGACTAACCCTGGTAAACTGCAGTTAATCTCGCTAGCTCTAGCTGAGTTAACAGTCATATGTAAGGTCAGTTATCACTGGCACTTCATTAAGTATATTTCCTTGCGAATTCACTGGATGAAGCATATTGCAGCTCAGTCATAGTATTGGGAAGCTTGTGCTGTTTTACAAATGAATGGTTTTGAAGTTTTTAGGATAGCTATGTATGCAGGGTAACTACTGAGGAGCTAATAAATGTCCTAGTGTCATGTTGAGTGTTCTGAACTTTTGTGTCTTCAGTGGCTTTATCTGAAGCCATCAGCCAGATGAAAATAGCTAAAAACGGCAGGTTTTCGACTGTTGGTGGTTGCCCCCTATTTGTCCAGTTTGTCAGCATTACCACCGATATCAATCTTGCCGAGTAAAATTAGCGTGGCAGGCTATTCACTGGTTTCAGAAGATCCCAAAATTCATGCAAGGGAACTTTCCTCATAGGCTATCTGTTTTCTAGCTTTGTGAACTTGGCACCCCATATGACAAAAATCTGAATGAAACCCATTACATTTGTTTCTCCTTTGTTTGTGCAGGCAAAATGAGAATTCATCTCCTGCCGCTGCTATTCATTTTGGATGGAAATCTTAAATGTTTAATGTTTCCGGAATGGTGACAATGGATTTTGGACTGTCTAACCATACCAATCCCTAACAGGAAAAAAATTAAATGCTTATAAAGTCTAAATCCTCTGAAATGGCAATAATAGCTGTTTTGTAGTTGCTACACGCAATTATTTCACCCAAACACTGCTCATGTTTACAGTGAAGTGAAACACTTCTTTTGGTCTTGGTCTCGTCCTGCTCTGGTCTTGGTCTCGAAATGGTCTGTCTTGGTCTTGGTCTCGGTCTTGTCTTGGTCTTGCCTTTGGTCTTGGTAGTGTCTTAGTCTCGGCTAAGGCGGTCTTGACTACATCACTAGATATACCCCAAGCTGTCGCCTCCGACGGCATAAGCCTAGTTTCAATAAGTAATGGCAGTGCTTTCTTTGACAGTACAGTGATGATGAAGATGGGCATTGTCTATTTTTCTCTGCAAAAGGGAGCCAAAAATACAATTCTGCTACTCTGACCTTATTAACTCAGAGATGAAGAGATTCCGGTTGCCCTGGGGAATTCAGTTTGAGCCATAAATATTAACACATTGAGAAAATTATTTTTATTTTAGCTGTCAACCACAGCAGATTGGAGTGAAAACGTAACAATATATTTGAAGTCTGAGTACAGACTTTCAGCACTTATTTGAGCGTACTGGCATCCAAACCTGGTAAATGGTGCAGGAATAACCGTACTTTTTTATGTGTTCTCCACATCTTTAAAGACCATGAGGAAATGGGCAATTGGCTGCTAAACTGTGCACTGTACAACCAGATAATGTGGTGCGCTCAACTGTTCTGTGGAAACCAATTACCTCAAAAAAAAAAATGTCTAAGCCAACTTATTGATCTTCTGTTCACAGCACTTAAAAAAGGGGAAAAATAACATCAAAAATTTTACCCTATTTTCTTTTATTGCCCTCCACACAATGCAATTAATTGGGCCTACACAATTTTTTGAGGTAATAGGTTTTCACAAAACATTCCAGTTTGCCGCGCTATCTGGGTTCGCAGTGCTGCCATTGCCAAGAGTGTGTTATTCCCTCAGTATTTTATTGTTTGCCAATTCTGCCGAACTAGGAGTGAATCGGTCAAAGATTCATCTTATTTGATCACAGCAATTCCAAATCATTGTTTCAATAACACTTGGGAAAGTTCAGATGCTGAAATTTGTGGGTTTCGCTCAGTGAATGCTGTTTTAGAGCAAGCGGTCAAAACAACATTGACACGGAGATGACGTTAAACACCTGATTGAAAAACTTGACCAGCCTATGAGGGCTTAAACAGTGCAGCTCTAAAGCTGTGATCCTTCGGTTTTTCTTCGGCACCCAAACATCCACCTCACTGTTTGGGGGTAACACGCACATACATCCTCATCCTGGCACATGTTCAACAGTTCCAAACTTCATGATTACTGCTCTGACATTACTCAGTTGTCTTTTCAACAGTTTATGCATTTTGTTTTGTTCTGTCCTGAATTTATATAGGTCTACAATAATTTGTCTCTTCAGAAGTGAAAGCTCTTTGGTTTTCCCCATTGTGATGGATGACAAAGGGATGTCATGTTTTGCAGGCTCATATTTATATTCTAGTAAAACTGGAAATGGCGAAAGATGGTGATGCAAATTCTAGCAAAAAAGACCAAAAAAGAGTCTTATTTCATCTTCATTTGATATTAATGGAAATACCCCATGGGGATGTCATTAATATTGACCACAGTGTTTTTAAGAAGAATAACACCATTACTTCCTTCAAAGTTTCTTATACGTATAAAGTTAGCATGTAGAAATGTAAGTAATTGGTGCCAATAATTTTTGAGTTGGCTGAAAATGCAGTAATTCCAGGTATTTGCCCTGTAAAAGAAGAGTACAGGCAAACAGGCAGCACTGGGGTGAGTTCACACTCGACGAGGAAAGCGCAGCTGTGTGACTGGATGGTTGCAGAGCTGTAGGCATTTGAGGTCTTCAAGGCCTTGTAATCAGCAGAGGCGAGTAATGCCTCAGGAACAAGGTGTGTGCACTCATCAGACAATCAGTGACTGAAATGAATCTAATATGCGGAAAGAAACAGCAGACGCTATGGCCCTCCAGGACCAAAGTCTCCAGAGTCCTGCTCTATGGAGACATGGTGGAGGGGGGGGGGGGTCCGAAACATTAACATTAATTGAAAACTCCGATTTTACATCACCTCCCCAGCTCTTTGTGGTCCAAGTTGATTGTTTTGACGTGACTACAGAAATCTGCATGCTCTACAACCTTCCTGAGTGAGAAATCTTAGGAGTGTAAGCAGAGGGCGGAGCGATAATTACCAACCCTTTCTGATATACTACAGAACAAATGGCTTCCTTGTGGCACAAATTTGGGATGCTGGAGAGCTGTTCATCTTACCAACACAGATGACATAAATGGACGTGTACAATGAGCTCCAAAATTACTGACACCCCTGACTGGCAGAGCACAAACAACACAAAAAAAAAAACCACAATATGATTATAGAGAAACAGAACATACCAACATATGTGAAATACTCCATTAATGTTTTGACAGAAACAACCATAATCATAACAATCATTCAATGCAAAATAAATTTCAACAAAATCAAAATGTAATAATTATTAATATTATTATTATTATTATTAATAATAATAATAATAATAATAATTTAGTACTCAGTGCAACCACCTGCAGGGGTAACAGCATGGAGTCTTTTCCTGTAATTTTGACAAGGTTAAGGCACACACTTGGGGGGATTTTGGGCTTTTCCTCAAAGCAGAACCTTTCAAGATCCTTCGCATTCTTGGGTTGGCGTTCATCAACTGCCCTCTTCAACTCAGCCCACAGGTTTTCAGCATGTTTGAGGTCTGGTGACTGAGATGGCCATTGCGGAATGTTGATTAGGTTGTCACAGAGCCATTTCTGTGTGGATCTTGAGGTATGTTTTGGTTCATTGTCTTCTTGAAAAATCCACCTACAGCCAAGTCCTAGTCTTCTGGCGGAGGCAACCAGATTTTCAGCAAAAACATCCTGATACTTGGTGGAATTCATTATGCCATTAAAGTCCAGTGCCCCTGGGCCTCTTGAATTAAAACAGCCCCGAAGAATGACTGACCCACTATCATACTTCACCGTGGGTATAAGGTGCTTCTCCTTGTATGAATCTCTGTTTCAACGCTGAACATGCCGATGCTGTATCCAATCGAAACATGCAATTTTGATCTTATCTGACCAAAGCGTCATGTTCTTGTCATAATTTAAATTACATATGGCAAACTCCAAGCACTTGCTTCTCTGTCTTCTGATCAGAGGAGGTTTTCTTCTTTTCCTCCACGGAGCCTATGTTTGTGGAGGTGGCACCTTATGATGCTTTTTCAAACCTGGTGACCCCAAGATGCCACCAGGGCCTACAATTCCATCACAGTGATTCTTGGGGATTTTGTTGCTTTTCTCATCATCCTACTTAGGATTCTGGGGGGCACAATGCAGTTACATCCTCTACCCTTGAGGTTTTCCATAGCTCCATATCTCTGGATTTTTTAAATAATTTCCCTGACAGTGCTCATTGATATATACAGTACAATCATTTGTGAATCTTCGTGTAGCCATTACCAAATTTTTGAAGGTCAATTACCATCTGCGTCTTTTGAACTGACAGTTGTTTTGTTTTCTTAATGGTGTTGGATGACAAAGGAAAACTGCATGTGTGTTACCTCATTTTCATACCATAATGAAACAGGAAGTGATGTAATGGCACAATATAGTTCCTTAATACCTAGATAAAACTTCAATAAGTTCAATTTAATACCTGATTTAATTTTGGTAGTTGTTATTTACAATAATCTTTAAGGGTTGCTATTAATTTTGAAACCTTGATTTGGAGGAAATGGATTTTTGATTAAATCATTAGATAATTTTAGTTGGTTCCATTGGAACATTAATATTGTATAGTATTTCTCACATGATGCTATTTAGAGTTTCTCCATAAATATGTTTTACAGAAATTTTGAAGAAGTATTGTTTGTGCATTGCCAGTCAGGGGTGCCAGAAATTTTGGACTCCACTATAGGTGAATGGCATGTGTGTGGTTTTCCTTCAAGTACAATAAAGATTGAACTGCTGTAAGCCAAAATGAACTGATGTGAAGTGAAGTGAAGTGAAAAAAACTGGACTTACAGGGAACCCACAGCAATCTCAGTTTGTTACAGCAATGACCTGGTATTTCAGTTTGATGATGTTCAGAGCAAGAGCCTCCAGAGTTAGGCTTATTAGAGCCACCCCGGGAGCCTGAGTTATTTTGGGAACCTAAATCACAGCCTTGAATTTGGAAAAGACACAGATCCACCCACTAATCACAAGCTTGCAGTAATACCAGTGCTGTTTCAGTCAAACCATCCCAAGTCTTATCACGTGAATTTTCGGCCCATTTGTATATAGATTCCTTCCATTTGCATGCGTAAGCATTTGCAAGCATTAGCATGTGCAAGTTATAATTTAATCTGAGCCATAATTTCTCTGCGGTACACAAATTTCTCAAAAATATAATGAGAGCCAGTCTTTCCAGTATTGTTTAGTCATTCAGCAGTTCCTCTATACACTAAAATACCGTGGCTCTGCTTAGTACTCAATTGTGAATGATTGAAGGTAGTTTGAAGAGTGTGCATCACTGTTCTGTTACTGCACACCCATGAAGTCATTCTAAACATGTTAGTCTTTTGCCAGTCTGTATCAATTCGCTATGTTTGAATTGTAGTTTAAACTTAACTATCACTTTGTGTTACAAAATCGCAACCATTGAAAGAGAAGGCTAAACATAGACGCAGGCAACATGCTTGAGATTTCCCAGATAACTGTTCATATCCCTGGTTAGTATGGTGATTATGACAACTGGGATTGTCCAATTCTGAGTTCATGAGTTTTCCCCCGCAGCCTCACTGTCTACGTCTTTATGGTTTCTCTCCCTTTTTGACTGAAACCATTGAATTATTGTCTTCTGGTTTTGACCCCTCCCCTTGGGTTTTGCTCTGCCTTCATCCCCACCTGAACCTCATTGTAAATTGCAGTCTCCTTGTATTTAAGTTCCTCCCTTTCTTTACCCCTTTGCCAGACTGTTGACCTTTGTTCATGATGAGCTCATGTTTTAGCGTCTCTCAGTGTTTATTGTTATTACTAGTTCCCATATCTTCTTTATTTTCATGTTGGCCATTGCCCAACTTGTTATCTCCATTGCCCGTCATCATTCCTCAAGCTAGTGTCTCCTGCTCCCTCTGGATTGACTCTATGGTTTTGACGTCAGACCTGTACCTGAGCTCTGATTAGCCTCTTTCTATGAACACTGTTTGCCACTGCTAGTACTCCACTTGCCCCCCGACTACAATCTGCCTGCCTTAAATTGCACAGTCTGCCTGTACTCTGACCCAGGTTGCCAATACAGCCCATTCCGATTGTACTCCTGCTCTTGGCTCTCTCTGGTCTGACATCTGTGACTTGACACTGTGGAACTAGTAACTGCAGCTCATGATTAGCAATGAAAAAAGAAATGAAACAAAAAACTGCACTTTAAAGGGGACCTAATATGCTATTTTTCCAAATTTATATTTTAGTCTTTGACTCCCCTAGAGTACTCCTGATCACGCAAAGTAAAAAAGGCTACTTATTTCGCTCATACTGCCATCCTCAAAAAACCCCATTTGTAGTCCATAGTAGTCTCTGCCTGAAACGCCTCATTGGGATGGCTCTTCTGCTATGGCCCCCACACCCCGTGTGCCCACTTTCTTCTGACTGGCCAGCTCTGTGGAGGGCGGATCTGGCGGGATAAAGCAGCAGAACGCAGTTCAAAAGAGTGAAATTGACGGGGCTCGACAGGCATATTCTGCAATCTAACGCAGTACATGTGTATAGATCTAATGAAATTAACTTGTTCCAATAAACGCAACGGGGAAAGTGGAGGACGCAGTGCGAAAGTCTGGCAGCTCAAGCATGAATCTGCTATCGGCTACAGTTTGATACGGCAACAGTTGGTGAGTACAGCAGTTTTACTACTCCGTAGCTCGGATGCAGGGAAAGCTAGAATCCACCCCATACAGACACATTTGTACAAAAGAACGGGTCGACATGCTCAAGTGTAAACCGGAGACCGTAGAAATCCGGTGGGTCTAAGTTTAGAAGGAAACATGGACAGTGAGGAGCAGCTAAAAGTGGACCAACAGCTTAAGGACTGCTTCGATGTGTATTAGGACCTGCTGGTTCGTGTGCATAGCAGTGGTGTGTTGTTAGCTTGGAGAAACTAACAGCTTCCACGCTGGTATATGACGGAGCGGGTGAAAGTTCCAAGCTAAAAGGCCTTTTCGGAAATTGCCCGGGGTAGTGGTTTACTTATTGCTTCGGAATGACCAGCTTTTCCTCGCGGAAAATGGGCGCATTTTGGATAGCGTGCGAGAGCCCCGGTTATGTCATCAACATAATACAGGTTTTACAGACCGCAAGTTCAGTCTGTGTGAACCGTTGCTTATGTAGAGCTAGTGAATAAATCACTTTTACAGGAAAGAATTTAATATTCAATCGATGGTAATGCAGCGTTTGTTATACCGGACCATTATAGCCTGTGCGCTTCCCTATTGCTTTCACGGGTAATATCAGAGAGATTGCCCAGACATTGGAGATGGATCAGGCTGACCCCGGTCAAGAATAAGAGAAGCGATCGTTTCATAAGCACCCAAAAACGTAAATGGACAAGTAGCTCTGGGTGAGATACTGAAAAAATTGCCCCTCAAATGATCTGCGGTTCTTCTTTTATGTTTTTATGATCATAGTATGATCTGCCGTTGTTAGTGCCTGCTAGAATAGTTTCTGGTGTGGGCAGGTCCAGCGCAGTGGCTGGCTCTGGCTAGGTCTGTATTAATTGGACGGCACAACCTGACGTCAGGTTTTGCCCAGATCTCGTGAAGATCTGGAGAGGAGCTGTTCAGAGAGGAAATCATGTTCACGAAATCACGTTCTTGGATTACGGCAAAATCCCTGTATCTTATGTTTAGGAACTTTTCAGAGGTTGAGCATGGACAACCAACAGTGTAACATTTCTAATATGTATTAAAAGAAGGATCACATGTTAGGTCCCCTTTAAGATCTAGCAATGGTGATTTCAGCTGCATCCATGCAGCACTAGTAAATACGTGAAATTATTGCATGAAAACGCAAAAAATACATTTAAAAATTTAGTCCTACATTTATTTTCATATAATGGCCAGCATGTTACATATTGCTTAAGTATCTTGGTTACAGTTTTTTGTTATAACTCACAAACCATCAAGTTTGTCCTTCAGAGCACAGCATGCAGGTTTAAGAATACATTGACCTCTGATCAACTACTCACCCTGTTTGCTAAATGCAATGACTCTGGACAAAAAAAAATCAGAAAATCAGCCTTTTTCTACACATATGACATGGAGTTTTAATCATGAACAGTTGTCCAGTGTTAAAGAACACAATATACATACACAATTTGAAAATGCCTCATTATTCCCTTTCATATGATAATTTTGTAGATAAACTATTAAGTAAGCATTTATTTCCCTAAATTTTACGCTTACATTTAAATAAAAAGGAAAACCATATTGAAAATACAACACTGTAACTGAGATTAAATGAATGGACAATCACTTTAAATATCTAGTTATACAGTATGAGTCATTTGGCTTTGTACTCCACTACAAAGGCCTATCTTGCTCTTCACTACAATACCTTGCATTGCCAATTTGCATTAGGCTGTTTCAGGTTTTTACAGAGGCAAGAAAAGTGTCTCCTGGAAACTGTGACATCAACTCAACGCGCCCTTCCTTTCACCCCACTGCCTCTCCACGTATCACCACCAACCAAAACCTCATTAAGGACCTGTAAATCTACATCTGCACCATTGCTGAACTGCAGAACCACTTTCCACAATCCTCCATTTAATTTATCAGCACAGAAAATTTTTTTAGAAAAATGAGAGAAAAACAAATAAAAAAAAGCAACTTAAATGCAATGAACTTACAAGTGACAAGCACAACACTGTATTTGTTGAGAGATCACATCCCAGGTCGACATGACGAGGAGGGAGTGAAGTGGTCAACTTGCGCCTCCGAAGAGTGTTGCTCGTGTCACAGCTTGTGTAGTGGCAAGGCTGCCACATGCCAACCCAGCAGTTCATCAATTCCAAATGTGGCCCACAAAATTAACACTGCTGGGATGACTGAGTTGCCGCAAATCTATTAGATTCCTGATGCCTAAAGCAACAATACTTTTTCATCAATAAAAAAGAGGCATCAATGAAGAATTTTTTGCACCGCAGGGTGCAACCATTTGGTCTGATACAGAAATTGAAACGAGGAGCGAGGAGCCCTCAATTTCACAGACGTGATGGGCATTATTGATTTCAGGAACCGACATCCACGCGCATCAGCGTGTTCTCATTTAAAAATCCATTTTGTCTCGTCTGTGGCCTAGGCAACGTCTGCTTTCCAATGGGGTGCTTTGCATTCTGTTGTTTGTTTAAATAACAATTGACAACAGCCAACAGTACGGCTTTTATATTTATTTATTTATTTATTTATTTACTCTGTCCTCTGTAGGTTTTTACCTCACCACTGTCTGGCACAGGGATTTTGGTGACGATCTAAATCCAGGTCTGACTGGACAGCCTGCCTGGGGGTTTGTTACCATATGCATTCATCCTAAAATGGAACCACAGAGACCCCCGTATGATCTTTGGTGTATCCATGTGTTTTACATATGTACTCTTGAATTATCTTACACTCAAACAGGTGCAACTAGGTGAAATATCAAATGCTGACCAAAATATGATGCAATATATTTTCTTTTTTCTTGACTTATCTCGCTGAGTTACCAACTCAGCGAAGAACATGCATTAACCAGCCAATGTACTGCAGCCTCTTCCTGGGTCTATTTTCAGATCCACTGTGTATCTTTGCATTTCACATTGACCTACAATAGAACATAAACTACGCAGCTACCCAAAACATGGTAATAATCCATGCACCAATCAGCCAACACTAATAACTAAACAGCCTATGTCCACATCCCTGCTTCGGCTTCCTTAAATCAGGTAAGTGCTGCATACTGCCTAGCAGAAGTTGCTTTAAAGTTTAATTTTACCTATCCACTGCTCGCTAATCTACGGCAGTAAACTTCATTCAGCAAAAATCACAGCATCTACAGGCTCACAAATCGCTATGCAGAATGCAGATGCAAAATCTTAAGAACCACAAAGAGACTGCAATTTCACAAGGCCCTGAATCTCACGCTGAAACCTAGGGCACAGAGTGCGACAGTCCCGCAGACTTTAACTCTCCGTTACAGGGTGATTCAACGACTAATTATGTATTGCCCTGTGGGTTTACTTCCATCAGTCGTATGGCTGTGACCGTAGAGTCTGATGGTTCTCATACACTCAGAAACCCAGCATTTAGAACAGGAACCACTGCCCAGCAACCCCGAGCATATTACTTTTCATGCCCATGTCTCGTCTCCAGACGTTCTAGAGCGAAAAGGCACAGTGAAAGCAATGTGTTGTCTCCTAATTTTGGCAGCACTAACCGCATATAACAGTCAGGGTTTCACAGATGCTCACTGTTTTATCCCAAGTTTATATAACTGCTTTTCCGATTGCAGTTGCATAGCAACATCTGGGAAAAAAAACATGGTGCAGAATCACAGTCACAAGTAACTCTTTCAGGGTCACTGCAGTTATTCGCAGGGTAATTCATTAAGTCAAACTGTTTATGCCATCAGGCTATGTTAATGCACCTTAGGATAAATAGATAATAAAAATATTTGCCTAGGAAACTCATAAACTTAGAATAATCATTCAGTCAGATTTATGGACAGTAAAACTAGAACACTGCAATTTGACAAAAAATATATGTGTTCAAAATCCAAATAAATATAAATCTGTAACCGCCAGTATTTCAAGATAGCAATACAATGTAATAAGCTGTCAAAACATTTAATGGGATTTTCATATTTTTCCTTACTTTGACAGAGTGAAGAAACATTCCGAGAGGATGACTGCGTGGCTATATTGGGACATTTGCTTCACAGCATAATGTAAATAAACATTTTTCTTGTCAGATCAGGTGGCAGTCTGCTGCCTTTTGTCTGTAGACATAAAATAGGCAATTGTGTCCATGTTTTTAAAGCCCCTTACTTTTTGCGTTTTAGGCTAAGAACCAGTTCTGGATTGTTTGAGTAATTGTTCTTCTTTTCCTATATTTTTATGTCACTATGGTATGATTTCACAGAAACATCAAGCCATATATCCAAAACATGCCACTCAAACAAAATGTACGCCTTTCTCTGAACCAGATCTTTCACCATCAAATGTCTCTACTGGCGATAATACTGAATGTACCATTTTTTAGGTAGCATACATGTGTACTGTACTGTGCCTTTGTTGTGTCATTATACCAAGTCACAGATGGTTTTTTTTTTTTTTTCAAGTAATTTACAGTAAAATTAGCCATTCAATGACTATTTTTTCAGAATCATGCAAAAATACCAGAATTGCAGTAAAGAACAAAAAATGACAGAAAAGGCGATATCACTACCTAAAATGTTGAGTAAGTTCTCCACCTTCCCAGCAAAATAAAGAGTCATTCCAAGGTAAGTTGTTACCATGTGTCAGTGACAGTGTCAGGAGGTTGGGGTATAGGCCTATGTGTGGGCCCAGCTCCACACATTTATTATAGCATTCATCATTATTGAATTCACCAATTCAGTTATCCAAATACACCATGCTTTCTAGAAAATTTCATTATCATCTGCACCTAAAATGGCTGCAGAAGACGATGGGAAGTGGACATGTCAGAAACACCCCTAAAAAGGCTTTACATTTACGGTCTCAAAACCACAACCACAAAAGCATCTAGAATGGTCATTCCTATAGATTTTAATGATAATTAACAGCCTATCTGTTTATAAAGGGTAAAACCAGCTGCACTTTCTCTGTATCTTCACTTTGCCCTCTTGACTTACCGAGCAGACTTCCAGTGGGGTCTAGTGGTAGGTTCCAGAATTGAAGAGGCCTTAGCCATAAAAATTGCACAATCATCCATAAGTCTTTTTCCCATAATGACTGCATATGACACCTGACTCTCTTCTTAATAATGACTACATAATGACACCTATATAATATCAATGGACCTTTTCCCTAGCATGGACATTGACTGAAAACTGGGTATCCACAAGGCATCAAATATCTTTTTCATTGATATGGCCTTGGTCCTCATTTGTAGTCATTCTGGGGAGTCTATGGGGAAAAAAGCTATGAGACAGATTGCTGAAATGATGGGATCCCCGCTTTGTATCAACCAGCTCCATCAGAAGTAGCGCGCTATTGGCCAATGCGCTACAGGGATGCAAATTGCGACCTGCTGGGAAGGGTTTTGTAGATCAGAGTTTGCCTAGGCGCGTCCCGTTGGCCAGACAGGTGCTCATAAAATACTTTCTGACTTGCTTCAAATTCATGGTTCCTCTGCCCACGTGCTGAATCCGCGCAGTAAGTGAACGAAAGTTGAAAGAGTAGTTTCCGAGCGAGAACACCGGAGGAGAGCTGTATACACCTTCCTGAATTGTCAACAGGGGCTGTGTGTGAAAACACATAAATACTTGCATATAGTTCCCTGAATGGATATTCCTGATTCAGAAAAAAACATGTAAATCTTAATATAGGGCCAGACATAGGTTTTGCATATTTGTGACATATAGGTACCTGTATGTAACTATAACATATGAAAATGGCCAATTTTATGTATGTCTCATGTATGTGAAACCTATATTTGGCCCTATATTAAAAGCTATATGTTTATATAGGTTCTTTCTGTGTGGGTTTCCATCCAATCCAGTGAGCAGGCACGTGCCCTCTGATGTTAAGCCAAGGGAGTATGACAGGAGCACAGAGAACAGGATGCTGAACAGCATGGGAGCTAAAACTCAGCCTCGGCTTTCTCCTCTGGCTGCATTGAAAGTGTTCAATCTTTCCCTGTCAAACCTAACAATGCCTTACATGTTGTTGTGAAAGAGGACAATTTTAGCAGCCAGCGGGGAGAGCCTATTTTTTCCAGAGTCTTGAATAGCCTGCTCCTGTTGACTAGGTCAGATGCCTTGGACGAGTTTTACAAAGGTTGAAAGCAGGGGTTTCCCTTGCTCCGGACACTTCTCCTGATGCTGTCTCACTGAAATGTTCACAGTAGACTTTCTAGACCTGTGCCCACGCTGGGATTTCAGGTCCACAAGTTCTGTCAATATCTGCAGGCTGGAAGTACATCAGAGTACCCCGACAAAGACCTGGGGTCTCATTTATCAAAAAAGGTGTAAAAGTGCTACTAAATTTTCATGTACGGCAAAAAGCCAAAAATGGCATACACCCAAAATATTTACACCCTTTTCAGATCTATCACACTGAGCGTATGCACAGCTGTCTGCAATTTCCATCGATAAATCACACCGGACCCAAGAAGAGTGCAGACGTGAACACGCCTCATATCCCGCCCTCTACACGCCCAGTCACAACCATATATGGTCATTGCAAATGGTCACCCACATATAAAGTAGCCATGTACTCTCTGGGGATTTGTGAGTGACGTCAGTGGAAGACGGTGAAGCATGGATGGGAAACACGGAAAGAAGCGAAACTTCTCAGAGAGTGAGATACACGTGCTTGTTAGTGAGGTGCAGGCGAGGAAAAAGTCCTCTTTGACAGGTATTTGCACTAATTCTGTATGATGACTTTGTCTTGTGGTTTATTTAGCAACAAGAACATATAACTAAGAACACGTAGAGAATCACAAAATAAATTAACACATAATGTTGGACCAAACAATTTCTCCTTCGAAAATTAAAACAATCTCATCTAACCAGCCACAGCCCCGGCCTCACTAAGAAGCGTAAAACCGCCGAGTGCTGCGGTCACAAGTCTAACAGAGGCAATAAAAAAAAAGAACCTTCTTGTCAAATTATTTGTCAAATGCAGTGGATGTGTTTTTTGTTTCAGTTGCATAGAGGGACAAAAATGACAATGTCGTGTTTGATATACATTAATTTATTTCTGTCTCAACTTGTGGTAATCAAATGTATGAGAAATGAAATATGAGGTTCTGGCAATACTGAAAATGAAACACAACTTTGCGAGACTGAAACTGAGAAACAAGTAGGCTATATACACACATTCTTTAGCTCAAAATGAGGGGTGAGAGGTGGGGGGGCGGCTTCACAAACACTGCATCACCGCAGCTAGAGCCCTTAGTCCCCATTGAAATCCCTTATGATGGGGAGGGGGCTGTGGGTCCAGATCCACATGCTGAGGTGGAGGGAGGCCCGGCGGCAGTGCAACCCCACGCCTCACTGCCACATTGTGCAGGATGGCACAGGCCCAGATGATTCTGCAGAACTTTTTTGGGTAGTAGAGGAGCCTACCACCTGACGGATCGAGGCAGCGCCAATGGCCAATGGTGTGCTCCACGACGCTGCGTGCACGGGCATGGACCTCATTATACTGGGTTTCCTGGCCACCCTGTGGGCCCGGGATGGGAACTAGCCGCCACTCCCTAAGGAAGTAGCCACTATCACCGGCAAGTCACAACGATGGGGTGAGTATCAGCCATGAATTAATGATAAGCAGTGTAAACTGTGTAGCCTACATGCACTCATCAAGTAACCAGCCGTCACGCACAGAGCCTGCCCCAGTCTCGCCCCCACACTGCTGTGCGTCAGGATGAATGAATCATGTGTACAGCCAGGCCACCGTGTCACTGCACTCATTATGAACATGTCGGCGTCACATATGATTTGGCTATTGATTGTATGCACATTTTTGTGATTCACATATACGAATTAATTCACCGATGGTGCCCTGATCATGATGTGAGTGCAGTCAATGGCTCCGATTACATTAGGAAAACCTGACATTGCCGCAAATCGCCTTTTGGTGTCGGCCTGCTCCTCCTCAGTGTAAGCGAACCGAATGTACCGATCATTCATCCTGATGAGGCCATCCCAGACTGCAGGCATTATGGTGCTCAGTGACGGCTGTGATATCCCAGACCTTTAGGGAAGAGATGGTGTAGGATTAGCTCATTACCAGCAGGGGCTTTGGCTACAAGGGTGAACAAGTTAATGTTAATGTTATCATATACAGTGCTGTGAAAAAGTATTTTCCCCCTTCCTGATTTCTAATTTTTTTTTGCAAATTTGTCATACTTAAATGTTTCAGATCATCAAACAAATTTTTATATTAGACAAAGAAAATCTGAATAAATACACAATGCAGTTTTTAATTGATGATTTCATTTATTACGGGAAAAAAGAAATCCAATTCTACCAGGCCCTATGTGAAAAAGTATTTGCTCCCCCTCGAAAAATTATGAATTAACTGTGATTAATCACATTTTTTGAGTTATATTTTACTAGCCATCCCCAGGCCTGATTACTGCCAGACCTGGTGAATGAAGAAATCACTTAAATGGCACCTAATTGACAATGTGAAGTAGGCTATAGGATCTCAAAAAGCAACACATCATGTCTAAAGAAATTCAAAAACAGATGAGAAACAAAGTCACTGACATCTACCAGTCTGGAAAGGGTTACAAAGCCATTTCTAAGGCTTTGGGACTCCAGCAAACCACGAAGAGCCATTATCCACAAATGGAAAAAACTTGGAACAGTAGTAAACGTTCCCAGGAGTGGCTGGTCGACCAAAATTACTCCAAGACCGCATTGACAACTCATCCAGGAGGTCACAAAAGAACCCACTGCAGGCCTCACTTGCCTCAGTTAAAGTCATTGTTCATGATTCAACAATACGTAAGAGCGCGGGCAAAAATGGCATCCATGGGAGAGTTCCAAGGTTAAAACAACTGCTGACCAAAATTAACACAAAGGCTCATCTCACATTTGCCAAAAAACATCTTGATGATCCCCAAGACTTTTGGGAAAATATTCTGTAGACAGACAAGACAAAAGTTCAACTTTTTGGGAGGTGTAAGTCCCGTTACATCTGGCATAAAACTAACACAGCAATTCATAAAAAGAACATCATACCAAAAGTCAAACGTGGTGGTGGTAGTGCGATGGTCTGGGGCTGCTTTCCTGCTTCAGGACTTGGATGACTTTCCAAAATTGATGGAACCATAAATTCTGCTCTCTACCAGAAAATTCTGAAAGAGAATATCCGGCCATCAGTATGTGAACTCAAGCTCAAGCGTACTTGGATTACAGGACAATGGTCCAAAATGCACCAGCAAGTCCACCTCTGAATGGTTTAAAAAACACAAAATGAAGGTGTTGGAGTGGCTTAGTCAAAGTCTGGAGATAAATCCGATTGAGATGCTGTGGCATGACCTTAAACAGGCCGTTCATGCTCAAAAACCCTCCAATGTGGCTGAATTAAAACAATTCTGCAAAGAAGAGTGGGCCAAAATTCCTCCTCAGCGATGTGAATGACTCATTGCCAGTTATCACAAAAGCTTGATTGCAGTTGTTGTCACCGAGGGTGGCATAACCTGCTATTAGGTTTAGGGGGCAATTACTTTTTCACATAGGGCCAGGTCGATTTGGATACCTTTTTCGTTCAATAAATGAAATCATCATTTAAAAACTGCATTTTGTATTAACTAGGGTTATGTTTGTCTAATATTAAAATTTGTTTAATGATCTGAAACATTTATGGGTGACAAATATGCAAACAAAATAAGAAATTAGGAAGGGGGCCAATACTTATTCGCAGCACTATACACCTATCGGTAGGTCCGGTCCCGGTCCCCATTGAGATGCTGTGGCATGACCTTAAACAGGCCGTTCATGCTCAAAAACCCTCCAATGTGGCTGAATTAAAACAATTCTGCAAAGAAGAGTGGGCCAAAATTCCTCCTCAGCGATGTGAATGACTCATTGCCAGTTATCACAAAAGCTTGATTGCAGTTGTTGTCACCGAGGGTGGCATAACCTGCTATTAGGTTTAGGGGGCAATTACTTTTTCACATAGGGCCAGGTCGATTTGGATACCTTTTTCGTTCAATAAATGAAATCATCATTTAAAAACTGCATTTTGTATTAACTAGGGTTATGTTTGTCTAATATTAAAATTTGTTTAATGATCTGAAACATTTATGGGTGACAAATATGCAAACAAAATAAGAAATTAGGAAGGGGGCCAATACTTATTCGCAGCACTATACACCTATCGGTAGGTCCGGTCCCGGTCCCCATTGAGATGCTGTGGCATGACCTTAAACAGGCCGTTCATGCTCAAAAACCCTCCAATGTGGCTGAATTAAAACAATTCTGCAAAGAAGAGTGGGCCAAAATTCCTCCTCAGCGATGTGAATGACTCATTGCCAGTTATCACAAAAGCTTGATTGCAGTTGTTGTCACCGAGGGTGGCATAACCTGCTATTAGGTTTAGGGGGCAATTACTTTTTCACATAGGGCCAGGTCGATTTGGATACCTTTTTCTTTCAATAAATGAAATCATCATTAAAAAACTGCATTTTGTATTAACTAGGGTTATTTTTGTCTAATATTAAAATTTGGTTAATGATCTGAAACATTTATGGGTGACAAATATGCAAACAAAATAAGAAATTAGGAAGGGGGCCAATACTTATTCGCAGCACTATACACCTGTCGGTAGGTCCGGTCCCGGTCCCCAGGAAACCCATTGTGGTTAAAACCTGTGCCAAATCATGTGGGTCACTTCAACATGTCAAAATTTCAACAGCATATATATATATATATGTGTGTGTGTGTGTGTGTGTGTGTGTATGTGTGTGTGTGTAAGGGGTATAACAATCACACATGACTGACATATTTCAGAATATTTCTTTAAAGGCTTTGATTGTTCTTTTCAATAGGCTATAATCTGCGCTCCACTCTCCCTCGCACAATGCAATTCTCTGACTCAGTAGCTGGATCGCCAATTCCTCCTGTTCTTCAAAAAGGGTGTAAATCACCGTGCGCCATGGTCAAAATGAGTGTAAATGTCTGCACTTTTTCCCGTCAGGTTTGGGTTTGATAGATCCCAAATTTGGCGGAGAAAAGCGCATATGCATAAAACGGGGGGAAAAGGGAGTAAAAAACAGATGTATCCACAACGATAAATGAGGCCCCTGAGCTATGATGCTGAGGAAGGAGATGTCATTGTCACTATCTCTGTGGTCTCCCTTGTTTTAAACAAAGTGATTTTTTTGACTTTCCTCATATCTGTGCTCGTCGTTTCCAAGTGCTTTCTCATTCTTGACTGCATGCAGAATTATTTTAACTCAGCCACATTGAAGGGTTTGCAAGTAAGAACTGCCTGTTTGAAGTCATGCCACAGCATCATAATTGGATACGAGTAACTTTGACTAAGCCACTTCTAAACCTTCATTTTGCTTATTTTGAGCCATTTAGAGGTGGACTTGCTTGTGGTTCCAGGTTTTCACTTTGTAGATAATGGACCTCCCTATAGTTTACTGGAGTTCCAGAGCCTCTGAAATGGCCATAAATCAAATGACATATAAATTATCAAATAAACATAATAAATAAATAATTATCAAAAAAAATATATAAAGAGGTCAGCCATTTTGATTTTAACGTCTCATTTGGGCCTGATTTCTACACGTTGTATTTTAACAAACTCCTCCAAGCGATTCCGTCCAATCAACCTCATATTTATTACAGATCATCAAAAGACCATGCTGATCAAAAGTGCTCTGCATATCTGTAGCTCAACGGGCGTGGCCGCTATGGCGTCCCCATTTCAGATGCCTCGCCATGCACATTCGAGCAGTTTTCTCTCCCTCAAATTTCATCCAAATGGATTCAAAATTCCTGTAAATGACAAGGGCCCCACCCTGAACGCTTCCATGTGCTTGTAGGCAATCTTGGTCATGGCGCCCCCTTGTGGAAACAGGAAATGCCATATTTTACATTGAAATTGGCCGATTTGCTTGAAACTTCATATTTGTGCTGAGGGTGTGCCCCTGGAGGATGAAGTATCAAGTTGTCGTAACTCCCTCAGCTTTGTCCGATTTGCTCGACACTTTCTGTCAGGTTGGGGCCTGCACTTGACCTGTCCAATGGTCGTGAGTGCACAGCTGCACCCGTCAGGATCTCACCACAACCCCAACGTGCGTAAGGGGGCGAGGGCCCGTTCAACGCTGCTTGCAGCTTTGAATTTCCATTGAAATTCATCCTCTTTGGGAAACTCCTGAAAATTGGTTAGATTTTACGTGGATAATTACCCTAGTCTCCTGTCTCTGCTAGGAGGTTTATTGCAGTCCCAAATGGGGGAAAATCCAAATTCGACCCCCCCCCCCGATCAAAGGTGGGGCTTTGGGCTTAAAACTAAGAGATTCTAGCCATTGGGAAAAGTATCGTATTTCGATCTCCCTGCGTGCGGAAGGGGTGAGTAGTCTCTTAGATCGGGAGGGTCGCATCCCAGCTCTCTCTGCGCACTTGGGTCTGTGCGTAAGTAACAGATCTAGGTAGGCGGGAAGGGATGGTGTCCGAGTTCTCCCCGGGCACGTGGTGCGGTCTCGCTCCGCGTGGCTGGCCTCCATTTTCTCCAGGTACGAATTTATTCTCTCTTTCTAAATTGTCTGCAACTGATAATTGGCTTAACGTTGATTTGTTTGATCCAAATATGTACCTACCTGGTGATTAAATTATTGTTATTCCTTACAGCTTGCGTGGTCTCCGCGACTCTTGACACTTGTACATTCTTTCTAGCCATGTTACGACTGGTACATAGGGGGTGATTTCTTACCATTCCAGACTAGCTAGCTGATGTTGTAGATAGATGATGTGTTTTAAGTTGGATTGCAAATTACGTTCTACCTCTAAAAAGTTCATTTATTACAGGTCCTTGGGATTTGGCTCTCAAAGGTACCCCTGGGCTTAAGCCAGAACCCAGGCGATCCCTTTAAAGGGCCCTTTGGTGTACATAAACCTGGGTTCGTGATATGTTTATGCTCAGTGCTACTTTAATTGTTGCTGTTTATTCCTAGATGCTGCGATCATGGTCATTTTTTCCATCCTCCAGAACTATCACCGAACTAAGATCCAGCAGCAATGTTTATTAACCCCGATGGTGTTTGCTGAGTGACAATGGTTTTCACAGATGAGTCTGATTGCGTAGCTGCCTCGAGATTCATGCATTGCTGTCCCCAAGCTATCAATTCTAATTCTAATTTGGAGTCAGATATTTAGCGAGGATATAACTAAATTTGGTATTCTAACTGCATTATGGAGTCAGATTAATTGTAACCGTTGAGTTTTTATGCCCCATCTTTGGACGGCGAAAAATATCCATTATATTGTGATTCACAGCCAGGAAGTTGCTCGAATTAATGCCAGCTAAGAAGAACACGTAAAACCTTCAGCCCTCTGCAATGTCCATCTTTGGTATTGTTTTGTGGGGTTTTACACTTGATAGGAGACTCTCCGCTCTTCCTCCTCCTCCCTCGTTTTAAAATGAAATGCGTAATTTCCTGTGTGCCAGCGCGGGAATGTCGCCGGTCGACACGGAATACAAAACAACACTGAAAAATACAGCGAGATGTTAGAGGAGCCGATCGGCTTAATCAGCATTGTGTCATCTCCTCAAGTAGTGGCTTGGATGAAACAGAAATTTGCGGACATGTAAAAGTTAGCAAAGCTTTAATGATCTGAAACATTTAAGTGTGACAAACTTGCAAAGAACTTATCCAGTGGGTTGCAAATATTTTTCACACCAAAGCGTAACCAGCAGATCCTATCTCCTGCCCTCATACTGTTCCGAAGTGTTTCCAAGTGATGACAGTGTGTCGTCTCCATTGAGGCATCTCTGAGTATGTGATGATGACCTTGCTGATGATTTCCAGTGCAGAGCACAGCAGTATGTCTGGAATCAGACAGACTGCAGAGGATGGCATAGGGTGACTTTTCAATGGTATTCCTCCTATCAATGGTTGCACTAACTGAACTCGGTGAAATGCTTAGTCAGGTCAGTTAGCCACGAGCTGCAGTCCAGCAATGTTAGCCGCTGACTGTGCCTTGTAATCAGGGATCTGGAATGCCAACAGCAGCAGCTAGAGGGCTAGATAAGCTGAAACTAATTGTTGGTATATCCAGCTGGTCTGAGAGTCAAAAAGGTAAAGACCGGTTATCAGACCTAAAGATTAAAACATTATTTCAAGGGACAAACAAATGAAACCCCACACAATCACGAGAAAAACTACCAAAGGGCCATTAAAATGACTAATTACCAAAAAAAAAAAAAAAATGGTTGTCTCTGACATTAGATAGATTCAATTGCTAAAATACTTCCCAGTTTTATTTACTGAAATTTAATCATGAGTTTTTAAACTTTAAATTTGCATACATCTTTTCTGCAGCTTTGGACTGCACTGTCTCAAGCACAAAACATCAGAAGATTCTTTTGAAAAGCTGGATCCAACAGGAATGCGCAGCAAGCTGTTCTCTTTCCATCAGCTCTGCAAATGGGACTTTTATTGCCTCTTCTGTGATAAATTTCTCAAGGACACGCAGAGAATGAGGACAGTTAGTCATAGAGCTGCAGCCTTCCCATATCAGTTCAATTATAGAGATGTATTGGTGGGGGTGGGCACAGGATCCAAGAAGGAGGAATCTGTTTACACCTGTGCAGCCCCTTGTGGAAATTTTCAGGACAGAATAGTCCAAGATCATTTTTTGCAGATTGCAGTGCACATTCTCTTTTTGTCAGACCAAACACAACAGACTTGTGTAATCGAGGTTTCAACTGGATGTATTGATAACTAATTGTGGGTTGCTGATATATTAGCATATATATATTAGCATGATTTTCTTGTTAGGACAGGACTATTGACATCGTGGCTGTGGAGACAATGAAAATATTCAGAGGAAGTTGAGCTTACTTAAAGGGGTTGTGTGAAGTAAGCAGACATATTGTTTTCATTCAGATTTTCTGTTTGTTTGTGATGAGAAACTAATTTCAAAACATTTTGCATTAGAATTTTTCCAAAACTCCCCCTGGTTTACGAGTAATGGCCCTAGCAACGCCCCTAGCAATGCAGAGAAAATTCTTCGGCAATCTTGCGTAATCTCCGGTAGTGACATAAATTCCAGAACACCCTTTGTTATGATGCAGTGCACGCCATTGAAATTTCTGTTCATTCTTCGCTGTTTTGGTGGCTTTGTGTCGAAATTCCTTGGAAGCCCCGGCGATGTGTCGTGATCTATTGTTCTCATTCAGCCCAACAGTCGTTTGAGTGGCCGAACATTATCAGGTGTGGCCAGTTTTCATTAATAACGCAAACCTGCCAACTCTCACGCATTCGGTGAGTTTAAGTGGCATATTTATGCTCCTTTGCTGTAGTCAGCAATTATTCAATCAACGCATATGTAAGAGATTGTTGGGCTGAAGTCCTTGTGCATGGAGGGGTTGGAAGCAATGGAATTTCATGATGGCGTTTTAACCCTTTGTTGCATGTTGTCAAATATTTTGGACATAAGTTGAGTGGGGTTTATTTTCTCTAGACTCATAGATACCCTGAAAACACAAAATGTACATTTTACTGGACATTTCCAGATTATTTCCTCAGTAGGTGCCTTTCTGATTAGTCGCATGATTTACCACAAACTTCCTCTTGGCTGGGGAAGCTGGGGCTCAGTGATCAAGGGGCACAGTGAATCAGGGCTATTCTTGGAAAATTGACAAAAGGAATGACCAGTATGACATTATCATGTGTTTGGAGAATACCCATGCATAAAAGTTTAGTTAATTCGTTTGGATTATCTACTGACAGAAAAACAGGGTAATGTATGTCAAAGAGGGTGATGTTACGGAAGGCTCTCCTGACAACTGATGGAATGCCACTGGATGAGACAAGTCAGCTAGACTTACCATTCACACCATTGAAGATGGTGTCTTTCAGGGACAACGTACTCTGGATTATCCACGGCTTCTAGCTCATACATATACGGTCCAGCATATATCACTGCATTGCCTTCTTCCTCATATTCCTCATCTGGCTCACCAGAAATTTCAGAGACCTCGGAAACGAAGGTTTCTGACTCGCTCGCCAAAAAATCTTCTACTTGTTCCGCTAATGTTTTCACTGTGTTGTTCTTGTTCAGACTTCCGGGTTCACTGTGAAAAGACTTCAGAAAATTGACATTTTAGCCCCAAAACATTACTGACCACCTCTTTTTACATTTTTTTTTTACCTGATACATTTATTTGTCATCTTTTACACTTGAAAACCATTTATTCAACATTTTGCTAGGATACTTTGCCCAACCTCTTTAAGTTTCAAAAAGTGCAGGCAAAATTTTTGATTTTATAAGAACTATAATCACCTGCCATTACTTAATGCTGCTGCATCCCAAAACTTGTTGAAGAGAATATTTATTGTATTTGTAGGCAAACTATAATGCCCAGTTAAACAAATTAAAAACAAATAGGCTGTTGACCACCCCAAATATTTGGCAGCACGGCTAATCACCCGATAATCTCATGTTCCACAGTTATGGGTATAATGTTTAAGCGTAAAATATTGCTGCTATGTATATCACAGCCCACAACTGTAAGAGCACCTTTTATTCTCAAATTGATTTTGTTTTTCTTTTAAAAACTAACCACTGAATGAAGTATAATAGAGTTCCTAGATACAATAGAGACAATTTGAGAATTTTGACTCCATTGCGCAGAACCAAGCCATTGAGCACAGTGGAAATCTTATGATTCTTTTGTTTTTTTTTTCCCATTAGGAAAACATTCATTTCAGGAGAAAAAAAACAAACTATACATTTCGCTCTCTTCTTTAGAAGCATTCTATTGCATTTCGGACAGTTTCTCTCCAATGAAACTTGGGTCCCTTTAAACACAGTTTTTGTTACCTTCATTTACAATTATTTATTTTGCTTTATGGTAATTTTACATTCGTTATGCAATAATTTGACAGATAAGTTCACAAGCACACAACATGTATGGAATTTCCGTTTGTGACCCTGAGTTCTACTCGCTACACATAGCTTAACTAGCTAGCCACCGATGGTGGGCACAACTAACTGAAAAGCTCCATCCATCAGGAAAGAAAAGCACTGGCATATGAAAGCTAGGTATTGTATAATAAAGCAATAAGTCCCGAGAAGCAGTGGGCTACAATGATTTTATAATTGCGGAGGGGCGTTCTAGCTTATGGCTGGTTAATAATAGTTTGCTAGCAAGCAAACTAACGTTACATAATGGTTATGGAAAGGTACTGCAAGCACACTGGTTAAATAACGTTAACTAAGTTATGAGAGTGGCACCTAGCTAGCCTGCTTCAGTGCTAAGCCATACGGATTTAACCAACTTTACACTTGCTATTCAGTGTGGCTAAATATGAACTCTATGATTTGACATAGTGCGATTTTTTTCCCCATAATCCCAGACAATGAAATTTCCGCAAAAGTGGTACATATGTACCTAGGACAATATCAAAAATATGTCATGAGTTGGGCTATGGGAAAAAGTACTACAGTAATGTGATGAAGAAAAAGCTGGAACAAATCAAAAATCAATCAATCAAGTGATTCTGATAATAAACAGGCATTTTTTACCAAAAATATTTTTGTTGGGGCCTAATATTCTTGTGCATATCTCCATAGATAAATATCCAGAGCAAATTACATCCAAACTGAATACTAATATATGAGTGATAAAGTAGTCACTCAATTTAACAATCATTATTTTACAGTGTGCATAAAAGTCTAGCGACAAATGAACAATTAAATACCAGAGTTTCTCCTTGGGAGCAATATAAAATTGCATGCTCTCAGTTTAATATGAAAGATTTTAACAATTTTTATTCTGACATGAAGACCAGAGGTATTCATTAAACTAACTTTCCAGACTTTTTATGTGCAACATTTGACCATAATAAATTGTCCACAACGATGTATTTGGAATGTCAGAACTGGCAGACTTACCATGAGGGGATTTATCTCATGCCTATAAGCTAAGCAATACATCTTAACAACCTGCAATGAAAAAGAAATACATTGTTACAGATAATTTAATTGTCGTGGGATTGTGAATAAAAAAGTTGAGTCACCAAGCATCATTACGGTCCGTAATTCAGCCATTTTAGGCGCAATTCCCGGGCAGCCTGTTTATAGGGATGGTATCTTTTCATTTATAAGCTGTAACATCGCTTATTGAGCACTGGATGTATTGGTGGAACACTGTGTAATGCACAAACTAGAGCTGAAACGCTTTGGAGATTGACGATTCAAGAGCTTATGGGTATCTTTCCATGTGGTTAGCTCTTTTGATTTCCTTAGCCGCTGGAAACTAACGGTTTTGCTTATGCACAGTAACTAACTTCCGTCGGGCAAAACATGGAATGTCATTGGAAATTTGATTTTTTTTCCCCAGGTCATTTTTGGTTAGTATGTGCAGTGTTTCCATTATTTGAACATGTATTCTAGCTGCATGCTAGTGATTATGAATATGGGGCAAAATGTCAGCAAAATTTCAGCCTTCATTTATTTACTTTTTTCATGTTCATCCTCTGAAAGAAAAGGGATTTGCACTGTTGGTGCAAAAAGAAGACCTTCAACTGACAGCACTAATTTTATAAGCAGCTCATATCCATAAAAATCAAATTATGCAAATGGAAATCATTTTATTCAATTCAATGACAGCATGTTCCCTTCAAGATAAAAGAGTACCAAGGGCTAATACCTGAAAAACATGTGTCCTGTTTATCTTTTAATTGAAAAAGGCTGGATAAGACAATGATATCACAAACGCTTTCAGCTCAGCGATCAGGTCAGTGAAATCTCCATAGAGGGATCATGACTATGCTTAAATAATGAACTGCCATACCTTGTGTTGATTGCAATTATACAGACATTGCTCTCATTTTGATTTGCATTTGAATGTCCTTGTGAGTAACTGTGCCATAATTCATCTCAGGTGTGCTTTCAATGTGCCAGACTTGCTCATTCAAATTTAAATGACAGCAGTTGGCTTAGCCTACAGATAAAAATAGTTCTGAAGCATGGCCTTCACTTTTGGGGAACCATCTATCAGATTGTGGCTCATGAGAAATATAAAAGTAACCTACTGCTTATATGATTGAAATACTACTGAGTTTGAATTTTGAATGGGCTTAGTTGCCCATCCTGCTATACTTGTTTCTGTAAAAACAGAAACATTGCATTCTGCAGGATGAAATTGCACAAGCACCTGCAAAACCCATTATAATGATGACGGGCATGAGGACGTCTCTCAGCGGAGAAAATCTCTGTTCTTATTCGGCAAGTGGTTGGATGAATCAAGCACGCCTGCTCACGCAAAGCCACTTTAAAGCCATACTATTTTCAGAAAGAAATCAACAGAATGAGCTGGTGGAAACGTGAGTCTTCATTCCTTCCCCTGTGCAATCCTGCCATCTAAATTTTTCATGCACTCTTAAATTGTCAAGGGGCAGTGAAATCTGCAGTGTGTGGACTTGATACAAGCACACACAGACACACACACGCACACACACACACACACACACACACACACGATTTGCTGAATAGACGGGCCCAGTGAGGGGAAAAATAGGTGGGGGGGAAAACGCATATTCTCGGACAATTATCCGAGGTCCGGACCTCGGTGTCCTCATTGGTGGTTACGGCCATGATTTTAGTAAAGTTATATAGTTATCAGTGAAGTTACGTTGGCTAGCAATACGTACTAGCAAGCTAGCAAAGTAACAGTCGCTAGCTAGCAATAGCTGAGTGGCAGCAATGAAACATCCAACCTTAGTTAATGCACAATACTATTTCATTTGACACTATAATGGCCTCTATATTGGGCTTTCTTTTCCTCTTCTCTGTTTTCGTCCCGGGGCACCAGAGGGTTTAGACCTTCATTTTGAGAATCAACGTCGTCAAGCTGGTCAATGCAGCAGCTAAACACGTAACGCAAATACCCCTCAACCCCCGTCCACAAAATGATTGACACAAACATCTGCTTGAGAATCTGGTTGTGGCTGAGGGGGCACCCTAGGATGATCGTGTTTAATAAACATGTTTTATTTCGTTTCATGTTCTAATTATATGATTAGTCAATAATCAGTTACTATTTTTCAAGATAGAACACACAAAGGGAAGGCGCCAATGGGAATCGAAAATTATTAGTTGTTTTTTTTTTTTTTCGTGTTATTTTTTTTGTTTTTTTCTCGAGGCTAAGGGTGACTAGCGGCGACCCTCCAGCAGATGACGCTCTAGGCGACCGCCTATATCGCCAATGCCAATTGTCTGCCCTGGAGATTATACAGTTACAATGTCTATACAAGAGCTTCCCACCAGGCATACGAGACTTCGCATTGACTAAGTAGTCCACTATGTTGCCCTCTCTTGAACTAAGCACGCAATGAAGAGTTTTGAAAAATCCTTGAATCCTGTGTTGCTCCTTTCAAATGTGAAAACTTTTAATTGAGAGTGCATACAGCCTGAACATTGATGGAAAACCAGTTCTTATGGTTCCTGTACTCCTTAGCATTAGGAGTTGATGGACACTTGATTTTAACATGACATCCATTTATACAGCCAATCACTTCTGGGACCTTCCCATATTTGTAGAATTGCACTTTATAGTTGGCTTGCTCAGCAGCATCAGGGAACTTGATGTACAGATTTCTCAGTTCACAAATGGCACTGCAGACATTGTGAACTATTCTACTCACTGTTGCTTCATTGATACCACACAAATCACCAGTTTCACGATGAAAGGTTCCAGATGCCAAGAATCTCAAAGTGATCAGAACTGGGAGAGAACTGGGTACAGGCCTTCCTCTTTGAGACATGAAGGAAAGTCTAGGCTCAAGCAAAGTCATTATCTCCAGTACATCTTCTTTGTACACACAAAAGTGGTCTCGGGAAGTTATTTCATGAAACTGATTCAATGGATTAACTTACTCCTATCCACAAGTATTTGTCTGGCTGGCCTCTGTAGTGAATATTGGTCTTCATTTAGATATTCCAAATACTCCATGCTCCCAAACCATCTGTGCTCCCTTTCACAGACAGTACTAAGCCGATGTTAAACCTGCCTCTTTGCAGGATTAATATAAACTTCAATTTAGTCCCAGAGTAGCTCTAATCCACCCTCTTGCAATTGGCTTTGTTTAATCCAGAGCAGACTAAATGCATGACTATTTTAAGATAAGTCTGTGTAAGTTACTTAAAGTTAAGCCAGCTCTGACAGCATTTCAGTCTGGGACTAGTCTTAAGCCTTGTCTGTGAAACCGGGCCTATATTTCCAACTCTCTTGGACACAAATAAGACAGCTATCCAGGTGGCTCCCCAAAGCTTAGGATCCCTCAAAATGGCGCACAGTAAAATCATAAAATAATCATGTATTTAACACAAATCAGCTTTTGACATATGTAATTCAATGTGAACTGATGAATATGATTTTCTGGTTGAATTTAGTTTGAGTTTATCAATATCGGTACAGTTGGACTTCAGTGGTCACCAGTAACTTCTCCAAACACAAAACATGCCTTTTCTCTATGATAAAGTTGAGAATTTTGTCAATTTTTCTTCAGAGTCCCCTAAGCCAACACACATCCTAATTAAATGAACTGCTTATTAAACGGTCAGAACATTCACTCTGCAATTAAAAGTTCCCACTTCCAAGCTCACAACCTTATATAAACACTTTCTACACCTTAAAAGGAACAAGTATGACTCACTAACTCAGTTATATCTGAAATATACCTTATTTTAATACAACCCCAATTCTGAAATAGTTGGGACAAAGTGTAAATTGTGAGTAAAATCAAAATGCAATGATTTCAAATTACACCAGCCAGTATTTTATTTACAATAGAACAGAGATAACATAGCAAATGTTGAAACTGAGAAATTTTACCATTTTATCCACAAAATAAGCTCATTTCACATTTGATGGCTGCAATGGGTCTCAAAAAAGTTGGGACAGGGGCCTGTTTACCATGGTGTAGCATCTCCTCTTCTGTATAACACAGAGTGTAGGTGTCTGGGCATTGAGGAGAATATTTCTTGAGTTTAGCCATTGGAATTTGATCCCACTCTTATTTAATACAGGCTTCCAGCTGCTGGAGAGTTTTGGGTCTCCTTTAACAGACTTTTCATTTAATTATGTGCCAAATGTTCTAAATCAGTGAAAGATCAGGACTGCAGACAGGCCAGTTCAGCACACGGACTCTTCCACGATGAAGCCATGCTGTTGTAATAGCTGCAGTATGTGGTTTTGCAGTGTCCTGCTGAAATACACAAGGCCTTCCTTGGAATAGATGTTGTCTGGAGGGGAGCTTATGTTGCTCTAAAACCTTTATATACCTTTCAGCATTCATGGTGCTTTTTAAAACATGCATGTGTCCAACACCATATGTACTAATGCATCCCCATACCATCAGAGATGCTGGTTTTTGAAATGAACGCTGATAACAGGAGGGGTGGTCTTTCTCCTCTTTAGCCTGGAGGACACAATGCCCATGATTTCCAACAAGAATGTCAAATTTGGACTCACCTGACCACAGGACACTTTGCTACTGTCCATTTTAAATGAGCCTTGGCCCATAGAACAAGGCGGTGCTTCCGGATCATGCTCAACAATGGCTTCCTTTTTGCATGACAGAGTTTTACCTGGCATCTGTGGATGGCATGGCAGATTGTGTTTACAGCCAGTGGATTTTTTAAGTATTTCTGGGCCCATTTAGTAATGTCAATGTCAGAATCATGCCGGTGAGTGATGCAGTGGCGGCTGAGGGCCTGAAGATCATGGGCATCCAGTAAAGGTCTTCAGTCTTGTCCCTTACGCACAGAGATTTTTCCAGTTTCTCTGAATCTTTTGATGATATTATGCACTGTCGATGATGAGACCTTCAAAGCCTTTGCAATTTGATGTTGAGGAACATTGTTTTTAAAGTATTCAACATTTTTTTTAAGCAAGCCTTCACAAGTTGGAGAGCCTCTGGCCATCTTTACTTCTGAGAGACTCAGCGTCTCTAAGACATCCATTTTATAGCCAATCATGTTACACATCTGATGCATTAATGTAATTACTGGCTAAATGTTCTTTCAGCTGATTTTCTTATGTAATAATTGCTTTTTTCATCCCTTTATTAGCTGTGTCCCAGCTTTTTTGAGACCTGTTGCAGCCAGAAAATTTAAAATGAGCTCATTTTGTGGATAAAAATGAAAAATGTCTCAGTTTCAACATTTGAAATGTTATCTATGTTCTATTTGTAAATAACATGTGATCTGAAAGTCATTGCCTCCGCAAAGTTGGAGCGGAGGTTATGTCTTCGCCCTGTCTGTCTGTTTGTCTGTTTGTCTTTTCGTGAACAACATAACTCAAAAAGTACTGCATGGATTTGTCTGAAATTTTTTTGGGTGCATTGCTATTACATCAAGGATGGACCCTATTGATTTTCACCACGATCAGTGAAGCAAATGGCGGTCACAGCAGCCATCTTGAAATCGTATGACACGCAATCGCTGAACATTGCTCCCACTCACAAAGATTTGGATTGTGCTGCCTTGGCAGAGGTTTGCACTCTACGAGTGCCTCTAGTTGCATTTTGATTTTGTTCACAATTTACACTTCATCCCAACTATTGCGGAATCGGGGTTGTTGAACAGACATTCCACTATTAGGGAAAATCAGGCAATTTATGCTTCCCTATATTCAACAAAATAGTGCAATGAACATACCAGGGCGTCTACCGAAGTGCTTGAGCAGTTGGATGAGCAAAAATCTCTGCATTTGAATTAGTTGAAGACGGTATAAATTCCAAAGCAAAAATCCAAATTGAGCGAATGGCTACCACAGTAGCAGCATAACCTTTCTTCATTGAATCCCTCCTCCAGAGACAAATGTCTCCGGTAGAAGGAACCCTCCGGTCCTGTTTCATGAAGAATAATTACCATTGACTATGGTAAATTACCTCATTTAAGTCCTGTAAATCTGACTAAACACTTCAGGTCAATTTTGGGAGTCTTTCTTTTCTATAAATTGCGTCATTTTCAGCTGCACAATCGTGCGCAATGTTGAGAGGATACCACCTACCTTGCTGATATACAAAGACTTGTATACTCTTCTGTTTGAACAATCAGTGTTTCTCAGCTTTTGTGGAAAGTTTAAACACTAGGGAATTAGGATATGAAATGAGTCAATCAATACAATTATCAATAATCAATATCAATTACTGGGGAAGCTTTACGAGAGAGTGAACTTTAACCGCGCTGTTACACAGATGAGCTTGAGTATATCATTGAGGGATCGGCTATCAACACCAGTACTAAGGTGGATATAAGGGAATGCTGAATTCGTCAACAGAGGAATCTATGTGTAAATCCACGGAAGGAAAATAAACATTTTTACATGTAATGACTACAACTGACAGTAGAATGAGATAGTATCAATACCATATCAAATTTTTGCTTCAGAAAGCTGATTTTTCTGAACTACAAATTGGGATACCATTGGCTCACTGTATCTGAAGTGGTTGCTTCTGAGGACAACGATTTTTTCTGATAGGTACTATGGGCAATTACACTGAGCAGTTTCCACATCAGACTTAACTGAGGTTTAATTCATGCAATTCCTGAAAAACAGATGGGAGTGAACCCATAAAAAAATAAAAATAAAAATAAAAAAATAAAAAATAATACTACTAACTTGGGTTTGGAAAAAGCAGGACTGGCAACAAATTTTTTATTTCAATGAACTTGTCATGCTTTTTGGAAGATATTAAGAATTGGTGGCCTCAATTTATTTTCATGGAGAATCTGTCGCTAGCTAGGTTAGTGTTTACAGTTTCTGTTAAAGGTTGTATCAGCGATTCTGAGCCAAAACATAATTCGTCACGTACCGGTGATTTTTTCATCACAAACTTTTAGCAGCTACTTTCATGAGTCGGCGGTGAAAAACTCCAGTGTCTGTAGGCCACCTACAGCCAGGTGGACACTGAGAAAGATACACAAACTCATGGGGACCTACCCGCGTCCTCAAACATCAACAAAAGTGTTCTAACAAATCGAAGGGCAGGGGTGAGTCTCCTGCGCCAGTTCCGTGCTCATGCATGACAAGTGGGTGGGACTGAGCAACGCAACTGGCAGTGGCACTCGTAAAGCATGGTGGAAGCTGAACTGAAAAAGAGACGCTCAAAGGAGTGCATATCGAGGAAAAAGGAACGCGATCGCAGCTATGCGAAGTCCCGAGTAAAGATAGGGAAAGCATACCAACGTTGGAGTGAATTCCGGGAGTTGAATGGTTTTAATTCTGTCGGCCAGATTGCCTTGTTTCTACTTGAGGTGAGTGGAGCTGGTGCTAACTCGGTTGGGTGTGAATTGTAAATTGTCATCCCAAGCAAAACTGAGGGAAGCTCTTGTATTGTTTTTGTCAGGCTAGCTTGAATAGATCAAGCAGGTCAGAATGATTTAAACAGTAGCCAGATCGATATTTTTTCCTCTTTGGAGCGAGTTAGCAACCTTTGCTAACTCTCAGTTGGCAAGCTAGTGAGTTTGCTAAGTCTGTCTGATCAAACCACAGTTTGTGTTCATTTAATAACATTTTTTTCTGTTTACTACTCAATTGAAATTCGTCAATGAATGTATAACCGCGTGATAAGTTTAGCTAAAAGTGGCGATCTATGTGACAGTTGTTATGTTTCCATCCACACGTTCTTAAGCGAATTAAGTCATATCAAATCAAAAATGCCTTATGGAAATGGTGAAATTCAACTAGATTTCAAGAATATCGACACAAAGTTTATACGATTGATTTGATCGTATTTTCTCTCGATTGGTAAAAGGCTTATGCAATAAATGCTGATGCAAACGTTATTTGCCAAATAAATCTGTGACTGCATCGTGACGGTGTTTTGATGCCGTTGCTGTCTTCTGATAATGGTTTGCCATGTTGCTCATAGCTGGCACTGTCACATAAGCACGTACAACTTGTGCAATTATCATCATTTGTTGTTAGACGCGATCCATTTTGGCTTACTAGCTAAATCGTTGGCTAAAACACTACTTTTGTTCACTTCAAAGTTCTGTGACTCAGTGCGAAAATGAATGGAAACAGCTTCAAATGTCATAAATCTATTCGATACGCGAATTCGATCGCATAACAGCATGTGACGTCATTACGCACAGCTTTTTATCCGCTTCAATGTCGTTAGATGGAAATGCATTTTCACCTGCTTTTTTCTCATGAATATTTATGGCGAACTTCAGATAGTTAGATTGACAAGTGGATGGAAACATAGCTTCTGTTAATACTCATTTTGTAATGCCGAGCTAAGATACTTGTCAGATACCTTGTTGTAGCTAGCACTAATGGTGTAAATTTATGGTCTGGCAGTGGTCTGCGACCAGGCGTTTATCACAACGAGCTTAACACGGCCATTTACCCAGCTGAGTGAGCCATTCTTAAGCTGCTTTCACATTGGACGCGAAACAAATTTTTTGCGCAACAGATTACGTTCATGTCCATGCAAGGATGCAAAGTTTCACTTGAAGAAAAGCTTGTTCATGTTTCCAAGCTTCTGAAGTGGAGGGGCGAGCGGCTCTGTTGTGTTTCAACTGTCAACAACAGAGACGTCATATCGTTGTTACAGCCTTGAATATCTAAACTGAATTCCAAGTGTTACTAGCTAGCTGCTAAATTGACTGTGAATTCACTAACTGTTGCTGATTTAACAAGGGACATTGGAGAAGACAAATTGATAGGAACAGACAGAATGGGTGACTGTTTTTAATCAAATTTTGTCCTTTTTTATGGAGTAGGGCAGCTACTCAAAATAATCAGAATGTTATCATATGGTTGTTATAATGCAGATGTTAACCACGGATCATTCTTAACAGACTGAATTCCTTGTGTAGTTTAACTTTTATGATGAATGCATGCTGCACTTCCTTGAGAATGTAACAACCATCCTCGGCTAATCTGCTGACTTTACCTTTCCATACTCATTGTGTTGTTTCATAACCAGCTTGCTAGCAACTCATTCAGTCATCTATTTAGAGTATTTAGAGACTTGCCAGTAGCCTAAGTATTTTGACAATGTTGCTCTCCATTGTCAGGGTGCTCTGTTTGATGGCCAAGCAGAACAGGGCTCATTACATAGCGGGGTACTCATTCAGAACAGCCTGTTTTTCAGAGGGTTAGGAATGACAGAAATCAAATTCCTTGAAATCTTGGAATTTTAAACTCCCCTTTTGGACAAGTAAGAGAATTATAATTTGAAAAAAAAAACATTACACACATTTGTCACATTAGTCCTTGATAGTCAATTCAGGTTACTCACTGCATCAAATCATCCAACCAATGCAAAATAAATACAAACCCTAATTCCAATGAGGTTAAGATGTTGTGTAAGATGTGAATAAAAACAGAATGCAATTATTTGCAAATCTCATAAACCCACATTTTATTCACAATAGAACATAGACAACATATCAAGGGTTTGGAGCACAATGGTTATATGTCCATTTTAGAGGTTTTGAGAAAAATTGATTTTTAGGTTTGCAAGTGTTCTATTAAATGAGGTACATCATTTAAATAATTTTTTAAGTCAGTCACTCTTTTACTGCATGGTTCAGAAGTATACTGAACTCATACGTTTTTATAAGTGAGGTACTACGACTTCATGGCCAAAATTGCCAAAAGGGACATGTCACCTCTGTGCTCCAACAATTCTAGCACTTGATGTGACATAACACAATGGTGATAGATTGAAGTTAAGTTTGTTTGCAATGGAAGACAGATGATTCTGTAATACTAATCATGTTCATTCATCAAAATATCAATGTTTAATTCATATGAGCAGATTTTTTTGGACATACCACAAAATGAAAATGTGAATTCTGTTTAAAACTGAGGTGCATGGACATCTAATTATTGTGCTCCAAGAATAAGCTGATATAAATGTTTGACAGGAGGTAAAAATCCCAAAATCACTAAATTTGGACATATCACCATCGTGCTCCAAACCCTCGATATCTGATGTTGAAAGTGAGACATTTTATCATTTCATGAAAGGCATTAGCTCATGTTGAATTTGATGGCAGCAGCACATCTCAAAAAAGTGGGGACAGTGGCAACAAAAGGCTGGAAAAGTATGTGAAAATGTTTGCAATATGAAATTGCAAAGATTTTGAATATTCCACCATCTACAGTACATAATATCATCAGAGCATTCAGAGGATCTGGAGTTCGTAAGGGACAAGGCCAAAGGTCAATATTGCATTGTCGTGTTCTTAGAGCCCTCAGGCAGCAGTACATTAAAAACAAGCATAATTATGCACTGGAATTCACTGCATGGAATACTTGGGACACTCAGGAACACTTACAGAAATCATTGTCTGTGAACATACTTTGTTGTGCAATCCACAAATGCAAGTTAAAGCAGTAACATGCAAAGAAGCCATACGTGAATGCGATCCAGAAATGCTGCCGTCTTCTCTGAGCCAAAGCTCATTTAAAATGGACTGAGGCAAAATGGAAAACTGTTCTGTGGTCAGAGGAATGAAAATTTGGAATTCGTTTTGGAAACCACTGACGCTGTGTTGCAGGGACTAAAGAGGAGAGGAACCATCCAGCATGTTATCAGCGCTCAGTTCAAAAGTTTGCACCTCTGATGGTATGGGGTTGCATTAGAAGCCACCAGCATGGGCAGCTTACACATCTGGATAGGCATCATCAAAGCTGAAAAGTATATCAAGATTTTACAACAATGTATCTTTCAGGGAAGGACTTGCATATTTTAGCAGGAAAATGCTAACCCACATACTCCATCCATCACAGCAGCATAGCTTCGTTGTAAGAGAGTTCGGGTGCTGAAATGGTCTGCCAGCAGTCCAGACCTTTCACCAAGAGAAAACATTTGGCGCATTATCAAACATAAAAAATCTGACCCAGGGCTGTTGAGCAGTTAGAATCCTAAATCAAACAAGTGGGACAACATCCCTCAACCAAAACTCCAGCAATTGGTCTCCTCACTTCCCAGACGTTTACAGACTGTTGTTAAAAGAAGAAGAGATGCTACACAATGGTAAAAATGGCCCTGCCCCAACTTTTTTGAGACTTGTTGCTGCCATCAAATTCAAAATGAGCCATTTTTAACGTCACTGGCATTTATCCAACACAGCTGAATGTGCAATCTGAACAATTGAAGATCAAATATTCTGTGCTATTTGTTAATATTCAATCACTGAAAATTAATTAACATTGGCCTTTCAAAATTGAATTAAATGGGCCCACTCTAAACACTCCAAGCAAAGGACTATTTGAGGATTTTGTTTCCAAATATCAATAAGTGCCAAAATTAGAAAAATTTAGATAATACCATAGAGCAGTGGCCCTGTGCTTCTTACAGAAGGTGCAAAAATCAGTTTTTAGAAATTCATGCCATAAGGTGTATTTTTTCATGGTCAAAGTTTGCGTTTTTCAATAAAATGCAAGAGGCCTCAACATAAAAAAGTGTTTTTGATGACAGCAGGACAGTGGCAGCTGGGGAACTGGCGATAGGAGAAGCTCGACCGGAAGCTCATTGGAAGAAATGGAAATGCAAAAAGACATTTCGAATGACCTTGTTTCATTTAAACAATTTAAACGATAATGAAACACACTCATTGCTTCCACCCCTTAGTAAAGAAAAGCATGAGAAGTCCGAAGTCATAACACAGGTGAAACTGATAAACCTCCCTGCATAAGGACTTCTGTGCGAGAATCTCTTCCATATGCGTTGATTGAATAATTGCTGACTACAGCAGGGGAATGTTAATATGCCACTAAAACTCACACTGAATGCATGAGAGTTGACAGGTATGCGTTATTAATGAAAACTGACCACACCTGATTATGTTGAGAGTTTTCAGATTTTCTGTAATGGTAATTTAAATGAATGATTGAAAACAGGTCATGACCAATCATTATTTTTAAGGGATGGGTTTGAGCTTCGCCATCGCCAGTTCACCAGCCGCCACTGCAACAGAAGCACCATTGGACTGTATTCTCTCCTTTCAGAGCCTTACATGGCTTGGAAATCGTCACAGATTGCAGAACAGTCCCTCAGTAGCAGCACTGCTGCTATGCTCATGATGGAGCATTCAGCTGACACTATTATTGCTGTAAACTACTGTCCATGAAATGTATATCATTAGCTCACATTATTGTCCCTCTCGCAATCCAAAACTTGTGTGCCATAAAAGCCTACAGTCAATGTAATTCTGTTAATACTGTTAATATTGTCATAATTTTATCCTCAAATTAAAGTAATGCAAACTAATGAAGCTCCAGTGAAAGGCCGATCAGGAAGATCCTCCTTTTGCTTGCATCAGCCAGTTGTTTATTTTTCATTCAATCAATTCAATTAAATTTTTCATTCAATCAGTTTTCACTCTTCTCCCACATGCTCAGTCATAATTTCACAAGTCATTGTGTAGGGCTGTCAAGTGAGACATTCAGCTGACCACATCTTCTTAATACCACTGCGAAACCTCCACGCTATCAGCTTATCATCTTGCAGCTGTCTTTCAATCCCCTGCTGCTGCAATGCGGGGGATACAGTATTCAGCTCCGCCCGTCCGTACGTCCGTCTCGTTGGTGTTAGCGTGATATCTCAAGAACCAGTCCACCAACTCTAGTGTCTAGAATAATTGATAAAAGCTTGGGACCTCCATGTGGGTTGAAATTTGGAGCAGTCAAATTTAGTACCGCTCAAAACGACACAGAAAAATGGGTGTGGCCGGCTCAGCAGGGGCGGGGTTAAATAACAAGGTCATGACTGATTTCCCTATTTCCAGCCCCTCAATAAACTCAATAATTGAAGCACTGATTACTAAAACCCCATAAGTCAAGTCAAGTGTGACTTATGGGGTTTTAGTAATAAGTGCTTCAATTATGAAGTATGAAGAGATTTGGAGATGGTGAGTTGGCACTCTTGGGCTGATCTTCGAAAAAAGGTCCTCTTAACTTCTATAATGTCTGTAGCAGCTATGCCACTTTGTGACATTGCATCATCATCAGAAATTGACTTCAGCCATAGTAAAGTGAAAAATTGTCTAAAACAGTGTACCTGGACCTAGAATGCATCTAACATCACCAGTAGGCACATTTGAACAATGTCAAAGTGTTTTAGCCTGTTATTTACCTTTAAAATTCTGGCCTCGTCCCACAGAGCCTTCAGTGGAGAGTATTAGTTTTTCTGTATCAAAGCCAGAGGGAACTTACTGTTTTATACTGCATGACTACATTGGTATGTAATACAGAGTATAGAGTGAGTTGCTCAGATATCTGAAAAGTCATACATTTTTTTAAAGGTAATTAATGCATTATTACATTACACACCTTGATAGAGAGTAGACTGATGTTAGCATTAGGGCAAGGGTTGATCAGTTAAATTTTCGGTCTCTTGAGACTTTGGAAAATGCTAGCTTTTAACAGAAACTGTTTTGTGTGTGTGTGTGTGTGTGTGTGTGTGTGTGTGAGAGAGAGAGAGAGAGAGAGATGCATGATACTACCGTTTTGAAAGGTGCTTAGTAACGAAGAACATATACTTCGTCACAGCACAGTATTTTTTCCTGAGGAAATTTATTTGAGATTTTTTAAAACCGGGACTTGTGCTTTTACTCTACTACCTTTAAAAGACAAAAAAGTATACTTTCACTTCGTTACTTTGACACTGGCAACTTAGTTACTTAGTTAATTAATCATTTATGGATTATCTGGATTTGGCGTGTTCGGGAAGAACAGCAGTGCTCGGCAGCGCATCTTAACCGCTTTGTGCAGATGTATCTGCCAACGGACATGAAGCTGCAAATTTATGCACGCAGTTACAATAATCCATCACTAGATGGCACACCCGGATCAGTTATTGAGTATTCACAAGCAAGCCGAGCTGGGACACAGTTTAAAGATGGACGAGTTCACTCCAAACCCTGTTTTTCAGAAGTTGCCAGAGTAAAACTCCTCAGATAAAACCTGATGGGCAAACTGCACAATATACTTGCCCATAGTATCTATCCAGAAGTTCCAAAAAAAAAAAAAAAAAAAAACTATGTATCTCTTCCTTCAACATTCTTTGTAGCATTTCTGTATGTGCAATTTATTAGAGTTGATTTTTCAAGTCATAATTTGCTTGTTGAAGTGTTGGAGTGACGTGTCATAATTTGTTAAATATTCCTGAGCATCCTTCATAGTATTAATGTATATAATTCATTAGAGGTGTCCCTTTTGCTTATTTTTATAGCGTCAGTAGAAGTGCTTTTATTTCCACAGTTAATGGATTTCATTTCTGCATCTGTTAATTTCTGTATTTGTTAAATACAGAATAATATTTTTTGTGAAATAATATTTGTTCTTAATTTATGTAGACCTTAGCTTTCTCATGCTTTTAGCTTTTCCTATGAGCACCTTTATAGTTATGTTACTTAAGTTATTTAAAATAATTGAAAAGAAAATGTTCTGAAGCTTTTCTGTTGTTCATTGTCCATGCATCATTGTTTAATTACAATGTAGTATACTAGAACTATAAGTGGGTGAGAAAACTGCTATCCAAAGTAAAGCAGTCAATATGTGTCTTCAGTGATGTTAAGTATAGTAATGTTAATTATCAGGGCAACACTTGTTATGGGAAAGGGGGGGGGGGGGGTTTCGCCTAGGACAGCCAAAGAGCTAGAGCCGGCCCTGGTTATCGCTTGTCATTAAAACCCATTTCTACAGCCCTGCTACTTTCATTATAAGTTCAGCGGATTATTGCAATTGTGTTTGGAACGTCATTTCTTGTTTGTTTTGCATTTGCCTTTTTCTGCCTTTTGCTGTGTGACTGGGAAGGCATAATAAAAACCTACTTCATCTTTGCATCTGGATCCAGTTCCACATTTGCCATTTTTCAGTGCACTGTGCTTGGTGCACAGAAAAAGCCATTACATCTGCATAGATTTCCAGCACTTCACTATGACTTTTATCTTCACCCCTCCAGTAAAAAAATCTTGATTTCCTGCTCATAACCTTGAGTAAAATAGTTAAGGCCTCCCTGAAGAACTTCCTTGGAGAAATTAGATACATTCGGCAGGAAACACACCGCAATATTATTCGGAATAGGAGAGAGAGTGGTGATCAAATTTCTGCTGAGTGCTAGCTATTTCGGAACTGCGTTCAAAGCGTGAGGGACATAGCAACTGTAACTGGGGGGGACGGAGCTTACCGCTGCATTTTGGAAAGGCCCATTCCCATCATGTCTCAAAATATGTCATTGCAATGCTCCAATCGGAGGCCACTTGTTACCCAGAAGGAACAACGTATGCAGCTCGGTATGAAACAGAGCTCATGCTGCACTGTGACTCTGCACGACCAGCTGACATGCTGGGGAAATGCTGTGTTTATGTTTTTTTTTGTTTCTCGTAATTTGGGGGAGGGCAGAACGAGGGTGCTAACATTTTATGCAGGCTGGTTATGTGAAAGCAGGACAGATCAAAATTAAAGCAGGACGGGCCGCCCTCCTTGCCTTATGTGGGGAGTACTCTGCTGCTGTATATTCCTCAAGCAAACTGTTTGTGTGCCGTACATAATGTCAGTGCTTAATAGAAAAGTCCTCAAGAATGAAAAGCCAACTGGATGAGACCATGAAGGAAATCAAGCAACTTTATCTTGATAGCAACTGGCCCCGCGTCAAATGTCTGACTACCGAAGCGCCGACTGAAGTGAGCTGCTCTGCAGCTAAAGAAGTTATGAAAAACTTCAACACCAACAAAACCAGGGGTAATTCCACCTTTAGAACATTTCGACAGATAGATGTTGGTCAGCCTCAGCAGCAGAAGTCTTATGTGGTTCGCTTCCCTCCCACAACAGTACTTGCGTATAACTTCAGAGCTTCTCTCTGATTGGTTGAATACAAACCCCAGCTTAAGTGTGCAGACGATGTTGTGGGAGGGAAGAGCATCACATAAGATGTCTGCAAGGGAGGCTGCAAACGACTCGGGTGAAACAGTACACAACATAATACCATTATAAAATGTGACCATTAATATCTTGTATACATATTTGCTGTTTTATAGAAATTGCTGCATTATATTGAGAAAAAAAGGAATCATAGCAGTTAAATAGCAAAGGTTATGTTTTCTCCATTATTGAGATATTTAATGCAATTTTTTTAAAGGTTATTGACAATACATTGGACCACTGAAAAACTGTGCAGACAACCTGATTTGTTTCCTAGGTTGTCCACTGGGGTTTCCCCCCTTATTTCTAACACCATGTAGCATTTTTCATACAGAGAAATAGCGTGAAGTGCATTACCGGAATGGCGCTAAGTGAGTAGAGTGCCTAATGATGCTTGTGATCACTGCTAAGAGGAGACTAAGTAAAAGGGTACTCATGAGGTTCTGTAAATTGAAAGTAAATATCTTCAAATGAGTCTGACTGGAGCAAAAGGTATTGCACAGTGGGCGTTGTTTTCACTTGGAAATACATACAGTGTATATTTATACAAGAAATGCATTGTTATTGCTTAAATTTAGCATGAAAGTATGTGAAAACACTAGATTAACTTGTAATTAAATTGCATCTTTAATCCACCATCTGCTTTCCCTGTTGCTTAGATATGGCCTGGAGTAAGGACTGTTGTACTGCAGTGAAGCATTGTATTTGAGAGAGAGTGGGAGTAAGAAATGGAGATGGAAATGCAAAGAGCGAGAGAGAGAGAGAGAGAGAGAGAGAGAGAGAGAGAGAGAGAGAGAGTGATAAGAATGCTGCATTACAAATGATGCTATTTTAAAATCAGCATATCTGTATGTGGAACATGGCCACATCTTATGTTTGATGCTGTATAAAATGTAATTAAAAATAAGTTTAATGATTTGCAATTCATTTAAACCTTATATTTAATTGAAAATAATACAGACAGCATATCAAATGTTGAAACTGTGAAATTTTGTTTCTTGGAAAAAAATAAATGAAATTTGATGCCAGCAACATGTTTAAAAAAAATTAGAACTGGGGCAACTACAGGGTGGTGAAGCCCATGCCATGTTTACTTCTGAAAAAATTTTAAATACAAAATCATGTGACTAATTTTTGGCCAATTAACCAAATTAGCTGTCATTTTTTCCACCAGGCGTATTTTTTTTTAGCATCATGCAACTTTTCCAGTCTTTCCTTGCGCCATCCCAACTTTTTTGAAACACATTGCTGGCTCCAAATACAAATTGTTTTCAAAAAACAAGAAAATTTCGGTTTCAACAGTTGATATGTTTTTGCTCTAATTCAAATTTAACACAGAGTTGGATTCTCAAATTATTGCAATCAGTTTTTATTTACATTTTACACAATGTCCCAGCTTTTTTGGAAATGGGGTTGTGCGTCATTCTGCTTTTCATATGCTATACTAATTGGCGACCACACCAGCTGTTTTGCCAATAAACTGTTAAAAAAGCAAAGTGCAGTTGGACAGAGAGCATCAATGTTTGCCCTTTTTTAAATTTCTTGGACTCATCGATTATAAGGTCTGTTCTCGATTTGGCAGGGTTTGCATGAGCTTCTTCCATGATACTACTGCTGGTGCTGGAACTATGGCGTAGGGGGGCTGCAGAACTTTCTGGCTGCAATTACTGAAATGAAGGCTGCTGTGGAGTACAGTAAACCTGCTTCTGTAATGCGCTGTGTAGCCAGATGGCGAGGGACCTTGTCTGGCACAAAATAAATCCTTCATACTCAAGTGGGCCCCGCATCAAACCAGTGACAAAAAAGGGGGGAAAAAACTCTAAAAAGAACTGCACAGGAACCATAAAAATGAGTGTAAAGCTGGGGATGTCACCCTGGACAGAAGCATTCATCCATTATTAACCGAGCATCAGTTGCCATTGTGATTAATCAATGTCGTTAATAAATTATGCAGCAGATAAATGAGTTATAATTACACTGATGTTTTATTGTTCTGTGTGATGATGCCTGTTGGGCCCTAGATGTAGTATGCTGTGTGAAAGCTGTTAAGTAAGCCTTTGCCTTCTTTACTGTGTCAGGCAATGTGAATTTGAATTCATTGGTGCTACCATGTGCGAGAGCTTGCTGTGTCCATGCGTGCATGTTTATACATGCACAGTCAGGTCCGTAAATATTTCAAAAGCAAACATTATTATTATAGCTATGGATCATAGAATATTTGAGTTGAAATTACATAATATGTGCCCAGAGTGCAGGCCTTCAGCTTTTAGAAGAGAACACATTGAAGGTCTCAGTTCATTTCAAGTGTTGCATTTGTGTTTGGAATATGTTGATATCAGCCCTCAATGTAAAATCCAAAGAGCTATGGCTATCCCTGAAGCAAGCTATTATTATGCTGGAGTTCAGGAATACAAAAAGGCCCAGAAGATTATGGATAGCAACTCTGGTGGGTGAGAGAAAAATTCTGTCTGTGGTTCAGAAACAGTTGGCCAGATCAAGAACACTCTCCAGTTGTGAGCCCGCCTGCAAAATCAAAGGGACACAAAATAAGGGCTAAGGAGCGTGACAGTACTTGAAGGAATCTCAGCCAACTTCTCCTGACGGTGAGAATTTGCTCAGGCTTGGCAGATTCTTGCAAATGCCATTAGGAACAATGGGAGGGGCTAAAGATCTAATTTTGTTTACAGATTATCTGTCTTGTGTTCAACTGTCAGAATAAAGTGACGGTTTCTGCGAATTTCCAATTGTACCTTTAAAGAGGTTGTATGGGATTTTTCCATGCCCCTAGTACTGTTCTTTGAACATCAGTCTAAAAAAGAACAAATAAAAACATAAAACTCTTTTAAGTATTCTTTTATGTTGCAGACCAAAATCTATTTAATCAGGTTGTATAAACCAAAACCGTTATGTTTAATACCAAAATTTAAAGTTTTTTAGTTTGTCCCTGGAGGTCAGCGTCCACCCTGTTGAACTGCATTACTGTCTCTTTAAGAAAAAAAAATCCATATTCCTTTATAACAGCTGTCTCATAATGTGACATCACATCAGTGGCAGGAAACTCAAATGGGGTAAGTTGATTGATTTTCTATCTTGCTTATTATCCAATTTCTTTTTTTGAAAATGATAATCCAGTCTTAGAACATTCGGTGTCCACCCTTTTAGGCGTAAGTCCAGAGGAAATCAATCAAAGTGAACAATTTCTAAATGTGTGTTTGTGTGAAATATGATAGATTGTTCATCAAGTATTTAAGATAATGCTTTGTCACCCTCAGTCACAAGCAGGACACAGGCTGACTTTTCAAAATGTCCACCCTGTTCGTGTCCACCCATTTGGCTTTATTCATCAAGCAGAATGGACACCTGAACAAGGTCGGACATGTTTATTGCATCTATTTTTTCTATACAATTTATATTATGATCAAAAGCTTTATGTGAAGGGGAGTGTAGTACTGTTGAAGGTATGAAAGGCAAACAGTGACCTCACCTTTTACATGCGTAATTACTCTCAAACTGGTTCCCATTTTCATTTCCCAGATTTACAATCAATCAACAATTTACCAACCCCAAATCCAATGAAGTCGGGACGCTGCGTAAAATGTGATTAAACACAGAATGCAATGATTTGCAAATCTCATAAACCTACATTTTATTTACAATAGAACATAGATTCCTGGAAGTTTTATTAGACTTTAACATTAGACTTTTAACAAGGTCTCGAAAGTATTACATCTTGATAAATAATTTTTGCCAAATCTAAGGCTTTTAAGGTAGGCATGTACTCCCAAATACATTTATTTCTCTTTCATTCATTACAATTTAGTACCAACATCATATGAACAACTACTAAATACAGAATTGAAATGATGGCTCATTTACTCAAATTATGCTAATTAGTTTCTGAGATGGCTACCGCAATGTGGAACTTGATCAAGAGCCTCAGGCAGAATATCTCTAAAACTTTTGATTCCTTTAATCTCAAATTTACATCATTTATGACTATGTAGTGCATGTTCTGATCAGAGGGTTTTCAGAAATAATATTTCTGTGATAAAATATGGGCATTTTAGTGTTTTTTTTTTTTCTTTTACTTTTTTCGGTACCTAATTACCACAAAATCTAGAGTTACACAAATGCCTTCTCCAAAATGTTTGATCAGTGCATAGACATGCATCTGGTGAACTTTTGTTCCAAGTTTCACAATGATAGCATGAGAGAAAGAGGAGAAATGGTGTTTGAAGCAATGCTTAGCAGGTCAAAATCAACATTTTTGAGAAATTGACAGAAAAAACAACAGATTTCCATATTTTTGTTAGTCCTATCAAGTACACACACTATGAACTTACTGAAGCTTATTTTACAAATATGTCAAAAACAATTAAAAAAAGCCTATTTTGGGAGTGTATACCTACCTTATAGGCATTAAAATGGCCATTTGCGGGTATTGATCTGGGGTAACGTTATTGTTTTTTTTTTTTTTTTTTGTGCTCACCTGCCTTCGGAAGACAGAGGCTAGATCAAAGCTTGAATGAGTTTTTACAATTCATTACAAGAGAATGATCCTCCACCAAGTAACAAATTCAGTTGATTTAACGACTCTAACATTGATATACCATCACCCTCTCTTGAGCATCTAACAGCAATCATAGCTTAACTAACTTACTGGGATTCAAAGTTACTGAAGATAAAAACATTTTCTTCGTACTCTATGTAGATCCTAAACCCTATATATTTGGCTCATTGAAATCGGTTGGTAAGTGTAAACATTATAAATTGAGAAAATGCACATCCCCATTTACTTGCATTTGTTTACATGCAGATCCTGCACTCCCTGATATAGGTGACATTCTAATGTGTCAGAGCAATGAGCCAAACAAAGCTGCTTATGTGGCATATACTTATATATACGCCTAGACCCCCTCCCCTCTTTCTCCAGAGTATCTTTGCCAGAATATAGGCAGCCAACAGCCTGCCGAGTTGACTAGAGGGCGCCCAGGCGCATATTTTAAATACACTGACTGGAGTTATCTAATCAAGTGATGGCAGAAAATGAGTGGTTTTTTTTTTTTATGCCCCCGCCCTCCAAAGAGGAAAGGGGGCATTATGTCGACACCACGTCCGTCCGTCATCCGTTAACTTTTCGTTTCCGTGGGATAACTACAGAATCCCTCGTCGGATTGATGCCATTTCTTAATGGCGTATTGGGAGTGGCTAGAGGAAGGTTCCTTTCGAAAACCAGCGTTCTGCGATATCTAATATGGCCGCCACAGCAGCCATCTGTATATGCCCTTGATCAACATACAGGCGGGGGCATATGCCACGGTCTGTGCTGCTCTTGTTTTTTTTGCGCTCTCGCCGGCGCCTCCTGTCAAGATGCCGCCCTGGGCGACTGCCCATGTCGTCCATATCTAAACCCGCCACTGATTTGGATGAAATATGGTAGAAGGAGGAACTATGGGCCCAGCACAAATTGATTAACATTAACATTGTACAATCACAGGTCAAAGTGATGGTGGATGATTCAAGTTTGGCCAATACTGATAGTGCTATTGGTGGAGGTATGCACTCTACTGAGTGCTTTCTAGTTGGTTTCAGTTTTTATTCACGTTTTACACAACGTCCCTACTTAATGAGAATTGGAGTTTGTATTGTATGTGTAGCAGGCCAAAGGAGGGCCTTGGCAGGGAATTGAACCCCAGACTCCCGGGTAAGAGTCAAACACGCTGACCACGTCACCAAAGAGCCAGGCTGGTTGGCAATGTAGCCAGGGCGCGTACTTATTAGGAAGCATTTCAAGTGACAGGACCTTTCAACTGTCACATATAGTCAATAAAAATGAATCAATACCAGTTTTAATGATTATAAAATGAAATAGTGATTGCCCAGTCAAAAGTAACCTATGTTTTGCTTCTGATACTTGGACATGTGTACATAAACATATCTGTACATGAAGATGAACTATGGCTTTATAATTTTACTTTGCTCCAGATTGGCGCAAGTCAACACAGCAAACTAGGTCTATCGGTCTCAAGCTAGATTAGCTTTTAATGATCCAGTCTGAAGTGAAGTCAAATTATAAAGCCATTGTTCATGTATCCATAAAATATGCTTATGTACTCATACTCAAGCATCACAGAAGTAATTCCAATATTGCATTTGACTCCAAATACGACCATATTATGAAACTTTAAAAAGCCAAGCTAACCACATTCACCAGCAAGCTGCTAGTCTGAGCCAACTGTAATATATACACAATGAAATAACAAAAAAAATGTGTGATGTGAATGAATGCAAAGTCTATAGACTGAAAAATGTTTATTCACATTGGTAAAACTAACTAAACAACATCAAAATTTTGTCCTTTTTTGATGTCTTGTCCAACCTCTTACACCACTGTCCCCCCAGTAATGTTGGTATTTGTAATTGCGATAAGATATGGAAGGGGTTAATTATACACGCTCGAAACATGGAATTATTTCTATGATAATTCAGTTTTTCTTGCAAAAAAAGGCTTCAGAATATGTCCTGTCCTCATGATATCCACTTGTTTTTCCTGAATAAATGCAGTTTTAAAATTATTTTATTGAGAAAATAATACAGGTCCTGGGGACCTGTAATGCCCCATGTCTCTGTATCATAAAAAAGAAACAGCTGAAAAGACTGAAGAGAAAAAATTATTATTTCAACCAGCTGCTGTTCTAGTTACAACTGCATTCATATTATTTACATTTTCAACCTCTTTTATTATGCCAAGGAGTGAAATGCAGCACAAATTAATTCAGTGGCATGAGTTTCTCAATACACTTTTTGGAAATGTATGTGGGCACGTCTGCAGGTTTAAATCTTTGCTGTTCGCCTGGAACTCCAGCTGGTAGCATGCACTTTTCCATGGCTATTCCTGGAGGTGGCTGAGAGGAACAGGCTCAGGCTCAAAGAAGGAACAGCTGGCTTTCTACTCCATGCCAAAGACAAATTTTTTCTGGCTTTAAAAAAAGAATGTAGACTCAATCCCTGTCTCCTGCACCACAGTTGCTAGAGTCATCTGACTCACAAATGGTTGGCAGGGAGAAATTTCTGGTGATTACTATCTTTCCAAAATGGGAAATGGTCAACAACATCAGAGAGAAACCCATTCTGTGAGTCCAAAAACTGTAATCCAATGTGGTTATACAATTCCAGATGTCCCAACTCTTCCGGAAGGTCTGAAGTTCCTGCAATTTGTTACCTGGTCCCTGGTACATGGAAGTGGTCCTAAGTCTCCCACAAATTCGAGTCTCAGCCCAACATTAGGAATTTGCAGTATCCTGTCTTCACTGACAATGGTATGAATGAAATACAGGGGAAAAGTTATAAAGCCGCTTAAACATACTAACCCCAGTTCCAATGAAGTTGGGGCATTGTTTAAAACGTGAATAAAAACAGAATACAATGATTTGCAAATCTCATAAACCCACATTTTATTCACAATAGAGCATAGACAATGTATCAGATGTTAAAAGTGACACATTTTACCATTTCATGAAAAATATTAGCTAATTTTGAATTTTATGGCCACAATACATTTAAAAAAAAAAGTGCAACAAAAGGCTGGAAAAGTGGTACAAAAAAAACAGCTGGAGAAGCATTTTCCAACTAATTAGGTTAATTGGCAACAGGTCAGTAACATGGCGGTATAAAAAGAACATTTTAGAGAGTCAAAGACTCTCAGAAGTAAAGATGGACAGATGTTCATCAGTCTGTGAAAAAAACTGCTACTAAAAATTGTGGAACATTTTCAGGAAAATGTTCCTCAATGTAATATTGCAAGGACTTTGAATATCCCACCATCTACAGTACATATCATCAAAGATTCAGAAAATCAGGAGAAATATCTGTGCGCTAGGGACAAAGCTGCAGGTCAATATTCAATGCTTGTGATCCATTGTGAAAAAAATATGGGTTAATGTCAGGATTACGTATAGGAACCACAAGCGAGCACCAGAGAGTACAAAAAATGGAGGCTTTATTTCTGAAGGGGGGAGACCCCCAACAGTGCAGGCAACGGTACAATGTCCACAATCCAAAATCAGAATCCTAAGGGCGAAATCCGGAACCGTAAACAGGGCACCAATCACAGAATTCGTAGTCGGGCAAAAAGGGTTCGTAAACAGATTCAGACAAAAGTACCAAAGAGCAGAGCCAAAAATCATAAGTTGGACGGTCCAGTCAGAAGAGTAACACTATGAGTACAAGGCGAAGATGATAGCAGTACAGGTAAACAAGAGAAATGTTCTGACAAGGGAATGCTGTGAAAAGACTCCTAATATACACTCAGGGGAAGTCACGTGCTGAACAGAACACAGGTGCAGGAAGTAAGACTAATTACAGAGGAGGGAACAAGAGGGAGAACCTAATCACTTGAAATAGGCAAAACCCAAAACACGGACAGGGATCACAAGACAATCCTATACACAGATATACGCCTCCGGTCAAGGAGTTCTAACGTGCATAGATAATAAGAGAAAGGACAGGGTGAGCAGGTGTGGAGGATCCACTGAAATGCAGCAGAGAAGATTAGGAAAAGACTAGAGGTGGAGACTAGAACAGGGTGAGTGCTGAGAGCTTGTTAATCAATTAGTAAGTGCAGCTATACAATCCCTAGCGCTCGTTAGTTAGTCAGTATTATATACAATGTTAGTTTGGATTTGTAACTCTAGCGAAAACAACAAACTGTTAGTATTGGTTAGTAAAATAGAAAAGCAAGGCAAAGGAAGTAAACAAGACTGGAAGTAATGGTTGAAATCCAGAAACCATTAACTCACCCGAAAGTGTGGCACGCAATACCAGGTCTGTGAGCAAAAACAAGACAAGAGACCAGACAGGGGGAGACAAAGTGCAATACATGGCAAAAACAGAAACATAGACCGGAATGTAACTGCAGGAATAGAATATGGCTAAATACAAAACATGGCAAAACTAAACTAGACAAGACATGAAAATAATCGGGCATCAAAATCACTATAAATAATACAAGGCATGGTTAGGCAAAGCAGAGATTGAAATCCAAACAAGACAGAACATCAAAAACATGGCAAACAGAGCAGAATCATAACAGTTTATGAGATTTGCACATCATTGTATTCTGTCTTTATTCACATTTTTACACAACGTCCCAACTTCACTGGAATTGGGGTTTGTATTTCTACAAGAAAATATGCCTCCTCCACTTCCTTGGCCAACTTCTTGATAAGAACCTGGACACCCCATTTGCACATTTCATGACGGAGTGGGCTATTAATTTGGTTGATCTTCCAATATTCATTTCTGCAAGGTTGAGCTATTTATAATTCTTACAAAGAAGAAGTCTGGCAGTCGCTGCTATCATGAATGCATGCACTGTTGCTGGAATACTGTCTGACTTTAACGACAAGGAAACATGTCGGACAGGAGTCGTCACCTCTGACACAGCGACAGTACTGTTTGACTGACTAAGTCAGTATATGAAAAACAATAAAATAGTTTTTCGAAATAAAAAATACCAGGTTTTGTACTTTCAAATCAAGAATAAAAAATGAAGACCGGATTCTAAGAGGTTGGATGCACTGCTGATAAGATACTGGTGAACCGTGTCACTTATTTAATATCTGGTTGTAACTTAGATCTGCTTCTCAGCTGAATGGAAATACACATCTCTGTATCACACAGCAACAAATTTTCGGTCTCGTCTGCTGAACCAGGGCACTGTAATTCTGTCAAAATATTGGCCTCAGGAATAGGTCCCCGTCTAACGACATCAGTTTTCAGATTCCATTTTTTCAAAAGGCTGAAGATGGCCCTGTACTTCTCTGGCATGTAAAATAATCCTGGTTCTTAGATATCCAAGGCACCGTTCTTTGTTGTTTATTAAATTTAGATAAAAACAGTGCAAAGAAGGGGATAGAGGACAACCAAGGAACAGATGGGATCATGTTATTGTATAAACGTGATGAATCTACTTAACTTGCAAGGACAGACAGGGGATTGAACAAAAAACTGTTTCAAATGTTTTTATGAAGTGTTCTTTGTTACTGTCAGTCTGTGCTGAACAATAGAATGGGTAATAAAGACCACATTTTTCAAAAGTCAGCCTTTAGTTTTAAGAGTTCATGGATTCTTTTAAAAAATCTGCTTTGATTTGCTATTGCCTAACCAGAACAAGATGAAAAAAATTAATGAGGGTAGAAAAGTAAGTTTATGATGGACAGATGTCCTGCTGAAACAATCTGTGGGAGACTTGTGTGGTACAGAAAGATTATTCTAATCTGATTGTTGAAAAGGAAATAAAACAACATAGTCTGACTTTGTTTCTGTTGTGCAGGGGTAACATGCTGAAACAGATTAGCAGCCTATTAGTTGCGCTTTTTCATTTAGCTTTTTCTGTCAGCTGCTGTTTTCAGTGGGTTAAATTTTACAACGGAGAAAAACAAACGATCAACAAGGGGCAGAGACAAGCCAAAAACAATTGATAACCTTGGCTATTATGCATTTGAAACCATGCACACATGCACTGGATGCTGACTTTCTTCCAGGAAATAACATGCCTTTCTTCACGAAAGTATTGGGCACATACATGCCACTAACCTGCAACACAGTGCAGATAAAATGAATCTGCCATAGCCAGCTGTCTGAACTTGATTAGTAAGTATGTGGCATGGTTTATATCAGGGATATTCACTCTTTTCCAGAATGAGCCGCAGTGGGTACAGGCTTTCATTCTAACCATGCAGTTACACACCTGATTCTACTTATCAAGGGTCCATGGCAAAAGCTTTAAGGGTTCATTAGTAGAATCAGGTGTGGGACAGGTTGGATAGAGTGAAAGCCTGCACCCACTGTGGCTCATTCTGGAAAAGAATGAGTATCCCTGGTTTATATGAATGCAGTGATGAGACCCTGAAACAGGGGTGTCAAACTGACCCGTAAACAGGCCAAAAGGCTGCAGGTTTTCACTCCAACAATGCAGAAGCGCACCTGATGCAACTAATCAGTTGTGCAGGCCTAGATCAGTTGATTAAATCAGTGCTTTCAGGTGAGCTTCTGCTTGGTAGGATTGAAGACCTGCAGCCTCTTGGCCCGTTTACGGGTCAGTTTGACACCCCTGCCCTAAAATGTATAAACAATGATTATTTGCTACATTCATGTACACCTCTGGGTGTAATGTTCATTCTAGTGAAAGAAATTAAACTATATGACTTACCAGCTTTGTGAATCAGCCAATGCTGTATACCAATTTGCAGTTACAACTGGGAATGACTCTTCTTGTCTAAGCAAGTTTAAAATTTTTCTGTTTTGACTCTAATGCAGTGACATCATTCAAAATTGTGCTAGGGTATTTGCACGAAATGTAAAAATGATGCATGTTCACCGACTTATAAATGTCCCAAAATGTGAGCAAGACTTGCTGACTAATCTTCTGGATCATTGTTTTTCCCCGGAGAGCTTTAACATGTGTTGATAATTAGTTTTGACAAAAATTAAAATGGAGTTTTTCATCACGTACAAAGAGTCACAGCAAGAAAATGGCAATTTGTCTGTTGTATTTACCATTTCTGTACCTTACAGCTTTTCACTTTAAAAATGGTAAAGCTAGTCGAATTAAACGAAATTTAAAATGTGAACTTATTTATTTCCTGCTTTCCAAGATTTGGCATTCACACTCAAAATTTACATGCCATGTCTCTGCCTGTCATCTTTACCCCGCATGTCCAGTTCAAAACTTGCAGCATTTCTTGTGAATATAAAAACTGCTGTACAGTGGTCTTGACAAAATATTGACTTAACTTCTCATTTCTGGTCCGATAGCTGAAATGGAAGCATGATCGATATCATGTATTTTTACCTCGAGGGAGGATATTACTGTGTTAGACATCTCATGGTCCTGACAGAGGTAGACGCAAAAGTTTTCCACAACAACAATTTAACAGATTGGACCATTGCTTCACTGTCCTGTAAACCACATTATATCCTGCACTGAGATAGTGCACTGATAAAAAATGTTGAGTCCAGTGACATCATACATTCGCGGTGGGATGCCTTATTGCTGAGAGATAACTTCTACCAATACCCACGACTGATACTGCAGACTAGTGTGCAGTGCTTTTCCTGCTGAGATTGTCATGCACCTACTTTAGGCGGGCTGAGCTGGTCTATAATCTAAAACTGCCTCTTTGTTCAATCGAATGTTATACTCATGAGTTTTAGCGTGACATTAATATTGATGGCATCACGCTTAAAAACTCAGAAGTGAGCATCAAAAATTTGTTAACTTGTCTTAATTCTTTTGTTGGTCACAGGGTTATACCTGTCCTTGGGCCCTCCTGCTCTTGAGAATTATAAACTGGAGCTAGTAGTAGGATTCCTCAAGGAAGAGTTGAAAAGATACATCTTTCAACCATTTTACAACATATTTTCGTCCTGGAAAGCTAGGTGCTTGGCATAAATTGGAGTATCAACCATAGACCCTGCCTTTATTCTGAACCAACCGTTTCCTTACTTTCTTTACGTGGCCATATTGACAGCAGAGTGACAGTATTGTAAGCATGCTGGAGGGACAAACAGCACTGAATCCCATATCTATCCCATTCTGTAAGCATAGATTAAATTTCTGGCAGCAGGCGCTATGTGGACAGGGCTATAAATTGTCCTCTCTCAGTCCTGAATGCTCTTGATGTTGCCAAATATCTTTCCCTTGAAATGGAGCGTTTTATTTTTAAGGACACTTTCATTGTTTTTTTTTTTAATGGGCTTTTTCATTTTTGCCTTGTCAAGGACATGGCGTGTTCAGCATCAAGGACCTCCTTTCTTTCATTAGTTCTGCCCTCACTTGTATTGTCCCCAATTTACTAATGAATAGTGCAGTTACTGAATGGCCAGTGTTTTGAATAACTTGGACAAGAACAGGGGTACCTCATTTTTTGAGACTTGTCAGCATCAACTCAGCATTGAACAGGAACTTAAACCTTAATGTTCAGATAAATTTCCACAGAAAGAACTAAGAAGCCAGCATAGTTAAGGTTGAGGCCATTTTGATTCTGATATAAGGAATCATCAGTATGAACCCTCCTAAATGCATAGCCATACATTTAATAGTGAAAATGCTTACATTTATACTTGAATAAATTGCTAAGATTTATAGCAGGCAGCAACATTCTCTGCTGTCACTCCGGAGGTGTTCTGAGTTGTGGGGGCTCACACTGAGTTAAAAGCAAATGATTAAACGTTATGTTAGGTAATAAGTTGTGTCAGGTATGTGTGGAAGTGCAGGTGTTTTGTGTAGCAGGCCATGAGTGCCCGGGCAGAGGGGATTACGGGGTGTGCCATTGTGTGTCCGGGTATGGCGGGGAAAAGGGGGGTATACATGTCAAGCTTTGCCAAAGGGCCTATGACTAAGCTAAATTGACCCTGTTGACACCCAAAAAGCATTTAAAATGCACCTACTATGTGACTTTTCACTGGTCATTCTTGTATTCTTGAAATCTTCTAAAAAAAAGGTTTAAATGTGTCATTGTTTAAAAAGAAAAAAACGCTTGAGTTTTCTCATGCTGGCCATTTCTGCAGTACTTGTCTGTGAAACACTTCATTGAGGTCCTGCCCCCGCCCTCCCAAAAACCCCAGTGTTTTTGATTGGTCATCTTGATCACTCACTTGTGATTGGTCCACCGTTCGCGCGCGTATGATTCAAATGATATGATTCATACTACAACATTAAACTAATGAAAAACCATAATAGCAGCACTTTAACTGCTTCTTGGTTGTTCACGATACTCTAAGACCAGAGGAGTTCCACTGTCTTAGCCAACATAATACAGAGGAACAACTGATTCCTACTTCCTCTTTAAGCCACACACATCCAAAATGGACTTAGTTTAAGCCTGAGTAGCGAGCCTTTGACAAAGCCCTCCTCGTTTCACAGGGGGTCAGAAGTATCCGCATGGTAGACTAACAGAGGGCCTCATGCAATTTGTCAAGGCTACAGATCGCATAAAAACAGTTTAGCAAGAATATTATGAGAGACAATACAGCTTGAAGAGAAAAAATACATGAATAGTGAACGGAAACCAGAAAAACTCTCAGCGGCTGCTTGAAAAACAGCGTGATCACTTGCGAGGTCCCTGCAATACTACTATTCAGGTAAACTACTGTTGCACACCATGTGCAAGCATATAATGGAGACAAAGGCAAGTGGAGAAGACATTCATGCATACCCAAGCAACACTTTGTATCCAGAATACTAATTTAAAACAGGTTGTTACAGAGCCGCACCGGAATGCATTGCATTTCGTTCTCACCTCACCTTTTTAGCAAGAGTGAAATTGAAGTGCTTTTTTTTTAAAAGCTGCCATTTACTTTCATCACTTTTCCATGGGTTTGCATTTAGAGTGAGCAAATGGGAGGTCAGCGGTTCACTGGCTGTTTTACAGCCACCCTGCATTAATTCTGCTTCTTCTTAAGCTGAGAATTCCATCAAGGCGGAATCCCATCCATTCGTCTGGGAACTGGATGAAACTCCCTTTATTTTCATACATATACACACCATGCTGTTCTCCCGCTTCCATTTCCTCTAATATTACTCTAATATATAGTTTAATTTTTTTTTTGCGATCAAATTTTTATTAAACAATCACACTTAAAAATTACACCAATCCAAAGAGAGTGGACATGGAAGTCAACAAAAATAAGCACATTATCGCCAAATTAATTTACAAACTAGTGCAATAAAGGAAGAAAAACACTGATCCCTACAACCCCAGCCCACCCACATCTTACAAGAGCTGCATATTCCGGTTGAATTTGCAGCCTGCTGCCAATCGATCTATCACTCCGCGGAATTCGTACACTTAAATTTCTTGCGTGATCTCTAGTTGTTAAAAGCCGTTTTCCATTACCCCATGGGGGCAAAGGTCAAGCAGGGTTCTGATTCGTTCATTTTGTCAATGACGAGCCAGGCTGACATTTCCTCTAATTGGAAGGACCTCTGCTAGTGTCTTCGCCATCCAATATGGTAACAAATCTACTTCCTTTGATCAGTATCTCAGGCGGGGCAGGTAAAACACATACTGACTCCACATGACAGTGACTACTTCCTAACTTGTTTTGAGGCATGTATTCCCTTTGTTTTCATATTGGTGATTCCAGTCTGGGCAGTACTGTGGTGCAGTGGGTAGCACTGTCGCCTCGCGACAGGAATGTTTAAATTTCTACCTGGGCACGCATGTAGTTTACGTTTCCCTATGTCTGCATGGGTTTCCGCTGAGCACTCGTGTGTGTGTGCGTGTGTGTGTGCGTGTGCGTGTGCGTGTGCGTGTGCGTATGCGTATGCGTGCAGGCACGTGTAGTGATGTATCCGTGAATTGGCAAGCTGTCGACTGGGTGTGTTCCTGCCTGTCTATATGGATGGTGGGATGGGGTCCTGCTGCACCGTACCCCTGACAGATTAACCAGCAGTTTAGATAATGGATGGATGGATGGATGAATTAATGAATGAATGATCCAAAGGGAGAGTTCCACCCTTCCAACTGACCGCTTAAAGTCTAATTCTTCACATAAGTTTTCCCTTAAGCGGGCTCAAAGTAAAAACCATTTTTGCCATATTATAGGACTATATCACATACAAAGTCTGCATCTGCTAGTTGCAGCGCTACACTGAAGCTACATCACAAATCGAGAGACATATTCAAACCCAGGATGCCATGTTTTTATGGCCGTAGCACTATATCAAAATACCTAGATCTTGTACTTCATTTTATACCCATTTTCCTGCAATTCAGCAGGACATATTTGAGATGGTTGGAAACCTTGAGAGGTCTTCATGAGGTTTAAATAGGCCTGAAGTTCCACAGGTTTGAATACAGCAGCTGCATGCGATGGACCCTTGCATCGGTCCGTCGGCTTCATTGCGTAAACCCTGCTGCAGTGTAAAAAAAAAAAAAAATCATTACCAGGCTCTTTTCCATCATGAACTCAAGTCTATCATAGTTGTTTGTAAGGTATCTATTATTTGGGATCTGTGTGTCTTTCAGAGAAACTGCAGGCTCCATTACAATAATAATATTATCAAAGCCTCAATAGTGCTACCTCTTTAAAAACACACCTTATCAATGCAACTTCATAAAGAAACGAGATTCAGAAGACTTCACACTGGGCCCTTCATCTCAGACATTTTGTGTTGGCTTGGTGATAACATTATTCTAGCAAGTTAAAAAACCAATTCATAACTGAGGAAACCATGCAAATGGATCTCTGAAAGTATGCCTTGCGGACAATTCATAAAATGTGGTTAAAATGGGCTTGTAGGTACCTCCTAAAAAATTAAAGTTACAGCATAGGGAAATGATGACTTGTAAGCACAGATGAAAAATGAAAAATCTCCAAAATCTAACTCCCCTGATATGCTTAAAAAAAAGAAATTATAGTAATGCTTTAAAAGCTCTTTTTTTAAATAAATGTAGAGAGGGAAGATTTTGAAAAATATACTGTGTGAATAGGACCTGGTATGAACCTGACATTTTCTCTTCCAGGTGGGAGTCAAACATTTCAGTCTCTTTCTTTGTGTCCTTCTGGTGCGAGTCCAGCCTATAGGGACACACCCATAAGGACACACGGCCTCCACAAGCCTGATTTAAGAAAACAGTATTTGCTGTATTCGCCGTTCCAGTATTATTAGATCATTCACATAAAACACATAAGCATACAACTACTTATGCACAATTTTAGCACACTGATTTTTTAACGAACACACATCAACAGATGACAGTTGGTTCCAAAAATAAAACTCCTTTGGGTGCATTCTTGCAGAACAAATTCATATTTTGGACCGCTACTGGTGTCTTGACACCCTTGTGTCTGACTGTAGTCAATACCAGTCAGTCACTTCAACATGATTCAATGCTGGCAATAACTGCTCAGAAGGTGCAATTGTTTTAAATGACTTTTGCTCTGCTCTGCGATGGCCATGTGGTATTATGCAGCAATTTATATGTTCAAAATTTTGGCAGATGTGAAGTTTGGTTTGACAAGTGGTTTTATAGAAAAGGGGCTTCAAATGATCTCTGTAATGAAAAATCACATTTGATTCAGCTTCGGGTGTTTCACACCTGGCTGCATAGCAAAGGTTTGGGCTTGAATGCCATTTACCCTGAAAATGAATGGCTGTCAGGCAGCCATGGTGCCATTTATAGGATCTTCTCAACCAATCTTGTGCATTTCTGTGCCATTTCACTTCCAAGTTTGCTGTTGCCTTATGATCGAAAAATAAGGATGCAGATTTATGATCCTGAGACACTTTTCCTAATTAGGGCTTATATAAGGACACTGCATTTGTCAAGGCACTAGAAATATATGAGATTGATTGAAAATGGATTGTCTGGCATCACCATCTAATGCTATGTGTACAAATTGATTGGAATTTTTTAAATTTCTTTTCTAGGGGGAAACACTAACCTGAATCAAAGCCCTGACATGGATCAAAATATATATGACTCAATGTGAAATTGCTGTCATTCGTGGACATTTCTTCTTCATTGCGTTTATATCCCACAATGCCCCTCTTCCTCTTTCTGCCCCGGCAGGTTCTGCTTGACCTGTTTCATGAAGTTTTAAGTGGTGGTTCCAGGTGACTTCGGACATCTATGAGTAGACCTGTCACAATGGATCACACTACCGGTACACTGAATCTATGATGAAACTGAAACTCCGTCACAGGGTGATGGGAAAGGAAAGTTAATCACTTTCAGCTTTAAACCTATCAGGGTGCGTATCAAGATATAAAGAAAGGAAAGCAGCAGAAATTAATGGAGCAAATCGCATCAGTTCCCCTTTTCACTATCTACATGGCATATAGGCAATAACCTAGCCTGTCACCTCCTGAGACTAACCAATTTTGCAAGCAGGCTGCAGCAGCAACAGTATATTTTATATTCCTCTTGTATATTCTGTATAAATTAGATATAAATGACTGTGACAGCACAGCACATCTACACAGAAAGATTTTTGAATTTACTAGGGAGCAGCTCATTTCCTATTGAGTAACTGAAGAGAACAGGACTTTTTTTGAAGGTCTGGTTCAAACGATGATCCAGGTTGTTTGAAGTGCTTCATGCTCCAAACCACAGATTTAACTGTTATGTTAATAACATTTGGTGAATTAAGTTTCAAATCCATTTTCATGGAAGGAGAAGGCCACATTGCGGATCAAAGGTCTGGATAATATTACCCCTTAGGAAGTTTTAAGAACACGAATCTTCCAGTGGATTTTCTCCTCTTATTTTTTATTTTTGTTACCAATCCGGTATTACAAAGGTTGGCAATGAAGACATACAATAATTTTTATCAAAAAAGAACAGTCCAGTAGACAGAAAGGAGGTGCAGCTGCAACTAACAAGCTGTTAACAAGGAGAACGGGGCATGTAGATATAAGTTCGGAAAAGCACACAAAACATGCTTTCGAAAAATGGGAACTCAGTGCAGCCAGTGTTGCCTTCTCGTAATTTACAATCCCAGCTTGGAAGAAGTTGCGGCGGTATGGAAAATGCACATTAAAACAGAAAGCAGCGATTGCTGGATTTTCTTTGACTTGTGTTTCATTGTGGACAATATGAAGACAAGATATTAAATGTTATGTCTCGTTAGCATGATTCACGCATGTATGTCCATTTCTGCCTTTCAGGCCTGTGGTGCATTCCATTAAAAAAAGAGGCAATTAAGGCCTGGGGATGAGGTAAAAAATCTGAATAAAGATGTGATTTGATAAAGCGGATATCAACAAGGGATTGCAAACATAATTTGGTTCAGGAAAAGTCTTGTCCTTCAGAGGCGAAGATGGGCTAAGGATCGCCAATTTGCCCTCTAATGCGTGACAATATCATTGAAAGTTTTCAAACAATGTTCCTCAAAGATCGGAAGGGATTTAGATATTTTACCCCAAACGAAGCTTAAGATAATTTAAATAATCATGACATCCAGTGAGGTGTTTATGCACAAAGGACAATGGTACAAGCCTTGACTGAATATTTGTGATTATCCATTACAAAAGGCCCATTCAGACCCAGCGCTAATTTCCTTGTGGATTATTTGCACAAATATTTATTGATCCGGACATCAATAATGAAAATGCGTGGTGGCTATGGAGATGAACGTAAGTGCAAAAGACCGTGAGGCTAATGTTATTGTAAGCTAAACCAGGACAGAAAAGGCTAACGTTCGCTGCTGCAGCTCTTCAAATGCATTTTGATTTAGTAGTAACCCGCAAATTTGTTTGGCTGTTGTGAGAATTTGGAACACAAGACCATAGAACTTTGCACCAAGTCCAGTGTACAACCCCAGTTCCAAAATAGTTGGGACGAAGTGTAAATTGTGAATAAAATCAAAATGCAATGAGTTTCAGATCACATAAACCAATATGTTATTTACGATATAACATAGATAACATTTCAAATGTTGAAACTGAGAAATTTTACATTTTTATGCACGAAATGGATAAAATTTTCTGGCTGCAACAGGTCTCAAAAAACTTGGGACTCGGGCAAAAAAAGGGCTGAAAAAGCAATTAATATATAAAAGAATCAGCTGAAAGAACATTTTGCAAGTAATTACGTTAACTGGCATCAGGTGTGTAACATGATTGGCTCTAAAAGGAATGTCTTAGAGAGTCTGAGTCTCTCAGAAGTAAAGATAGCCAGAGGCTCTCCAACCTGTGAAAGCTTGCATAAAAATGTGGAATACTTTAAAAACAATGTTCCTCAACGTCAAATTGCAAAGGGTTTGAAGGTCTCATCATCGACAGTGCATAACATCATCAAAAGATTCAGAGATACCGGAAAAATCTCTGTTCGTAAGGGACAAGGCCAAAGACCTTTACTAGATGCCGTGATCTTCGGGCACTCAGTCACCACTGCATCACTCACTGGCATGATTCTGTCATTCACATTACTAAATGGGCCCAGGAATACTTCAAGAAACCACTCTCTGTAAACACAGTCCACTGTGCCATCCACAGATGCCACCTAAAACTCTATCATGCAAAAAGGAATCCATTTTTAAGCATGATCCAGAAGCTCCAAGGCTCATTTTAAATTGACTGTAGCAAAGTGGCAAAGTGTCCTGTGGTCAGACGAGGCCAAATTTGACATTCTTATTGAAAATCATGGGCATCTTGTCCTCCGGGCTAAAGAGGAGAAAGGCCACTCCTCCTGTTATCAGCATTCAATTTAAAAGCCAGCATCTCTGATAGTACGGGGATGCATTAGTGCATATGGTGTGAGACACTTGCATGTTTTAAAAAGAAGCACCATGAATGCCGAAAGGTATATAAAGGTTTTAGATCAGCATATGCTGCCCTCCAGATGACATCTATTCCAGGGAAGGCCTTGCGTATTTCAGCAGGACACTGCAAAACCACATACTGCAGCCATTACAACAGCATTGCTTCATCGTAGAAGAGTCCGCGTGCTGAACTGGGCTGCCTGCAGTCCTGATCTTTCACTGATTGAGAACATTTGGCGCATGATTAAATGAAAAATCTGTCAAAGGAGACCCAAAACTCTCCAGCAGCTGGAAGCCTGTATTAAACAAGAGTGGGATCAAATTCCAATGGCTAAACACAAGAAACTTGTCTCTTCAATGCTCAGACGCCTCCACTCTGCGTGAAAAAAAGAGGAGATGCTACACCATGGTAAACAGGCCCTTGTCCCAACTTTTTTGAGACCTGTAGCCACCGTCAAATTTGAAATGAGCTCATTTTGTAAATAAAATTGTAAAATTTCACAGTTTCAAAGTTTGTTATTTTATCTCTGTTCTATTGTGAATAAAATTCTGGTTGGAATGATTTGAAAGTCATTGCGTTTTTTATTTTATTCACAATTTACACTTTGTTCTAACTATTTCGGAATTGGGGTTGTACATACTTCATGTGGAATTTACGCACAGAGAATATTCAGCAAATCTGTGCCGCTTTTTCGCTCCACCCCATTATGAATAGGCCTTAAAGGGATAGGTCACCCAAAAATGAAAATTCACTCATCATCTACTCACCCCAAGGCTAATTGAAGAGTCAGTGGATTTCTTTCGTCCTCAAAAAACTTTTGGAGTTTCAACGAAAAACAGCATTGAAGACAAATACAAATCAACTGAAGTCAATGGTGGCCACTCTTTCAAGCGTAAAACAGAGAATTAAAAAACCACAAAATACCTCCATACTGCTCGTGTGGCGTAATCAAAGAGTCCATAAGCCCCAACATTCAAATTTGACTCAAAAAGACATCTGTTCACCATTTTTTTAGCCTAAATGTCCAATGTTGGCATTTAGCTCAGAGCCTTGTCCATCTTCACAGACGATATATAAGATCCAACATGTACCCACCGTGGCCAACGAGGGCAAACGCACTGTAATGGCCCAAAACATTTCCAACTTTAGAATCGCACTGCAGTTTTAGCACGATTGCCCTCGTCGGCCACCATAGATAGAAATTTTGGGTCTCGGAAAAAATATAAAAGAAATTTTTTTTTGAAAATTGTCATTCTTTTCTTCGGCGAACTCGCGAATATAGCAAAAATTGATTTTTTTTTTTTTTTTTTTGGAGTTGGGCCGTTTGCTCTGTCGGCGTACTCACAAACCGAATGATAAAAAAAACACATTGCCTAAAGGAGAGTAAGAAATAAAACCGGGGGTAAATTGAACAACTTTTGTGAATTCAATGTTTTACGGCAAGGAGGGTCCTAATGGTAACAACATATTTCTCCACGATGCCCATGCCATCTTGGTTTACAATGGAACTTAACATAAAATAATGGTCCGCCCCTGCTCTTGCCTGATTGGACAGCAGGGAAAGGACTGACAATGTCATGAAGTGCTTTTTTGTTGAGATGCTTCAAAGTATGATTTTTTTTTTTTCCAGCTGGAAGCACACCTATAAACAGCAAGACGCCTGAGGCGCATAAACACTAGGCTGCAGGGCTCGAAAGTTGAATCCAAAATGCTTCAAATCATTAAAAAATATTTTTTAGAAAAGGGCGCTCAAGGCCGATAAACCGTGTTTAGTGTGAGCGGCCCTGTACTGTGCATGAAGGAAGCTTCATGCTAAGTGTCCAGAAGCACCGTTGACTCCTCTGGACTAACTGACACCTGCAATGGACACACAGAGTAAAACATTTATTGTTGCCAGACAAATCAATATTTCAGGGTTTTTTTGGCAGTGAAGGACACAGTGTGCTCCAGACCAAAGAGGAAAAAGACAACCCTGACTGTTACTAGCAACAAGTCCAAAACCATGCCCTGTCAGTATGAGGTTATGTCAGTGCCCTTGGCAGGTGTAATTTGCACTTCTGTGGAGGCACCAGTAATATTAAAAAGCACATTAAGATTTTGGAGCATTATATGTTGCCTCATCTTTTCCAGGGATTCCATGCAGATTTCAACAGAACAAAGGCATGACTGCATGTAAAGAGCGGGCGGGTGCTGGATTGGCTTGCATGCAATGCTGACTTGTTCTCAATTGAGAACATGTGGCACATTTTGAAATGCAACATTCACTAATGAAGACCCCATACTGCTGCACAACGTTAAACTCATTTGCACAAAGAATGAGTCAAAATTACAACTGTAACTTATGAACTAGGCAGACTGGCACAGGAAGAGCCAATTGCAGGATTGAAGATGAGTCACTAAGGTGCATTAACAATGAGGAATATTACGAGAAATACATGGCTTGGAGAAACTACTGTAATTGATAATTTGTTCACTAATACTGTAGCTCCCTGGAATAGACATCAGAGAGGAAAACTAGGATTTTGGGTGAGAGTTTACAGTAACCTTATTTATTAAGATGGCCCAGCCCCGACTGCCACACGACCAGAAACTTCCATGCACAGAACAAGGGAGTGGCCACAGCTGATTACAATAAGGGAATATTGGAGTAAACAAGACAATCACGCTGACTGCTAGAACAAATTAGGAAGAAACAAGGGTTCTAATATGTAACACTTAACGCTAGTCCTGCCTCAAGGCTAATGCTTATCCTTCCTGGCATACAGGAAATACCTACTAGGAATGATATATATTGACAACCGGCACACAGGGAATGAGTGTAGATCCTCAATATATCGGCGACCGGCAGGACAACAGTTAATCACTTGGTGTCTTTAGGCCAAAACATTTATTAAGTGTTGTGAAAATAAATGGCAACATTGCAAGAGGTAAATACATTACTCCCTCGACTGTTTTGAAATCAAAATTCATTTTGAAAAATAAAGAAAATTCATGTGGAGCAACGTCAAAAAATATGCTCTTGCATATTTTCAACGTAATACAGGTTGAAGATAATCTACAAATCACTACTTTCAGTGTTAATTTAAACAAACCATTACAACTTTTTCTGATTTTATGTTGTCTGTTTATTTATGAAATTCTTTTAATTAGCCATTTAAATATTTTCCCATAACTTTTTGGTAAGCTGCACCAACTAGCTTTTTTGAGATTAGATACCGGAAGAAGAGTCACTTCTGTCTCAGAGTTTAAACAAACGTGCGATCAGAGCAGATCGTTTTATTGTCTTTCTTCTGTTTCTTCCAAATGAAAAATGATGTCAAACTGTGAAGACTCGAAAAAGTTCAACATCCAGTCTAGGGTCCGAGTACATCCATGAAAATGGATAGGGATTCAAAATTACAGTAATGATGAAGAAGACCTGATAGCAAACAGACTTTCTAAAGAATTTTGTATTGGAACATCAACATACACCATTAACTGCTTGGAGAGTTTACCTTGTTCAAAAACAAGTTTTATTTCCTTTTTGAAGGTTGATCTACACTCCCCATTCTCCACATTGCTAGCAGTATGAGTTAGCTGCACCTGTGTGTCCAGTCTAAATACTGGACCGTTCTTCAATTTTTTGAGAAAGTAAGTTATATACCATATTGGTAACACTTTATATTGAGTACACATTATTAAGCATTAGTTAAGCATTAATAAATTTAAAGTTTGAAAATGCGATAATTAAGCATGTTATTGATGAGCTTACTAATGAAGAGAAAAAAAATAACTGATTATAAGCTACTTACCGACGACTATTCATGTTAAAAACATGATTTATAAATTATGAATTCAGTATTTACCAATCCATAACTAACATTCTTATTAATGATGAGTTGAGTAAGACATTTACAACTGTTTATAAACTACATACTAATGAGTATTAAGATGACAACAATGCTTTATACATGATGAATTTAGTTTTTATCAATGCTTAACTAACACTTAGTAATGTGTACTCATTATAAAGTGTTACCGTTATATTTGATCATTGATAAAAGAAAAGGGCCTGTGTTCCAAAAAAGAAAAGAAAAAAAACTGAATTCCCCATTAAATTCTGTAGGTGTGTTACCCAGTTCAAATGTGAAGAGTTTGTTTCCAAAACACAATATATCAATTTTAATAATTTTGAGTAAATCAGCTTTTTTGGCGCCTAATGCATTTTATAGAAAAACATGAACTTTGACCATGAAAAAATACACCTTATAGTATGAATTTCTAAAAACTGATTTTGGCACTGTGTGTAAGCAGCACAGGGCTATCGCTCTATAGTATTATCTCAATTTCAGTAATTTTGGCACTTATTGCGTTTTGGAAACAAACTCTTCATGTATTTTGTTATTGAGGGTGAGTGTGAGTGTTTGGATGGGGGGTGATTCAAGTCTTTTTAAATGTAATTTTGTATTGTGTTCCAGTTGCAGTTTCATGAAATGATACTTAAAAGAAACACATAACATGGATTAGCAATATGTGACCATTACAAATTGAAAAAATCTCTTTTTTGTCTCAAAAACTGCTTGTTTCATTATGCACCAAACAATGACATTGAATCGTTCGTCTTTTTTTTTTCTTGAATTTTTTTTAAATATAGGGCTTTTGCGATACAATATGATTGCACATTATCAGTCGGTTCAGGATAAATCCCTAATTGGGACTTGTGACTCCACCCCTAACCTTTCTCGAATTACGGTTTACGGATTGCTTGTTTACTCTCATCTTGGCAGATGCTCGGAGCCACAAACTACTGTTGCATTTACAATACAACTATTAGCATTCACTACCAACAACAAATGCAATACATTAATCTAACAACACCTGCATGATTCCCTGTAGTTTGTGTTTGAACTGTCATTTGAAAGAAAAATGAACAGCTTAACAATATGCTTACAGGCCTCATTTTATACAGAGAGCGCTCAGGTATGTCATTTTACCACATGCTGGTTAGGCAACTCTCATTTGTTTATTTTACATGGGAAAGTCCACCACATGGGAGTTCCTTCAGAACACAGAAATACATGCAAAAGGAATTAGGTGATTTTTTTCAGTTAGAAACACCTATAATAGTTCAGAAAACAGTTACTGAACATCCGGATCTCATCATTAATTCAGCAATGGTCCTTGTGAAGGGCTTGTCAAAAATGGAGATAGGTAAAGTTACTTGAAAGATGCTAATTTGACCTTATTGTATAATCACGATAAAATCATGAGGGCGACCCTGTTTCTGATTTTTGAGATAAGCAATCTTAAGCCACTGTTGTTGTTTTTCCATAACTACTGGGGACTGATGAATGAGATGCCTACTGCACCTAATGTAATATTAATGTGTTGTTTTTGCTTATTACCCCAGTTGTACTGAATGAATGGCCTCTAACCACATACGCTCTGGGAGACAAAAATAAAAACAAACCTCTCACTGTTATTTAATTTGCATTCAATAGGACTTGATGTGATTTCATTCCTTATCGTCCTCCTGTAAACTGATTCAGTAATGAACCTTCCTCGGCAGGATGACATAAACAGGTTTTCCCTCGCTCTTGAAAACGAGCTGTAATCGAGTTTGCATCAGCACCATTTTTATTGTTGGGGGTTGAATGATATAAGGCCCTGTTGTCGAGGTTTTCTAATGCCTCAGTGCAGAATTCAATGCTGGGGTAATAAAAAAAAAAAGGCGCCACTTGATCAAAGTTAACAACCCTGAAATGCAAATTTGATTTAAAAATGCAGGAAAACAACTGCAGCTGCCCTCAAGAGTCAGTTCCATTAGAAGCCATTTCCGTACGCTTTCATCGTCCAATTTCCGACAAATTCCAATATTCACCCCTTAGTAATTAGATTGGTTTCCATTGCTCTTGAATATCTGCACTTTGTGTACAGGAATAGTCTTTTGGGATGCAGTCTACTTGCGTGCAGCAGACAATTTTAGGTTTACTGGAGGGGTGGCAACATGACAGCAGGTGCGCAAGGGCCAGATTGACAGGGAGAGATAATTGCTCAGCCAAGCAGGTGCGCTGACCCAAGATGTTAGAGACGGGCACACGAGTCAAGCTTAGCTTCATTACTTCACAACTTCAGGAGATGAGTTTTCAAATGTTCTCACAGGACCTGTATCTAGCAAGGTACGGAAAAAAAGCATTGACTAATAACCAGCATCTATTCATTTAACCAAAGAACTAGTGCGGCGTGCAATTAGCCAAGGCTAGTTGCCAAGTTGCACATCAAGTTCAAGCTATGTAATTTTATTCAGTATCCATAATGCTGAAAACTAGTTTAGCATTGCTTGCAGTCTTAAAGATTACATAAAAGCAGGATAAAGACATGTTGTCTTCATTTGGCTCTGTTTAACACAATTTTAGATCTGCTTCCACTTGTATTTTTTAATAGATTCAGATTTCATGTTGAAATTATAACACCTTTGTAATTGTATTTTTATACACCTTCACTTCTTCCATTAGAAGGGAAACTTTACCCAAAGCTTGACTCATTTACTCCATTGAGCATCATTAACAGTTTAACGGGTGAAATATTCGGCGTATAGCTCCTTCAACATTACATAAGGGGACTCAACAAAATGAAACAACTGTGATCATCTTTTAACTGCGCCATCATTATCAGAGATTATCAGGTGAATAATTTCCCCAGAAGGTCATAGTAACGCAATGAATATCCTCCATCTCTTTATACGTGTTTGGGAAATTATTTCTTTATTTTTGACCAAGTGAGTTCATCTTCCCATGCTTAAGTAGGCCTTTTCCTCATTCACTTTGATCAGTTCCTTCATACTCATATTATCATGCCAGCAGCTCCACGCACTGAAGGTCATGGATTTGACAGGAGAAGATCTTTCTGACCCGACGGCACTACAAACCGATGAAAGCATACGCATGTTGACAGGATGACAGCCTGCGCGGGGCGTGAGTTGGGGTTCTGATCCGGAATAAGTGCATTTCTAATAGCTCACCTGATTGTATCCTAGATTAGCCTCACGAGAAAAACTTGTTGAAAACCACCACTGACAGCTGTCTGACGACGCACTGAGGCACCTGTGGATGAGAGGTCAAATGTGGCTCTGCATACCATCACCCCTTTATAGCGTAGCTTCTTCAGTAGCCTGTGAGCTTTGATGTGTTGGGCTGTCATCTCTTCTTATGAGCCTCATTAATGAAAGAGGCTCAAAACCCAGAGGATCACAGTCTATTTTAATGACGAGCTGAGAGACCCCCCCAGGTACATTGATGGGCACACTCCAGCTTTCAGCGGCACCATAATGGATCAATGCCTGCAGATTTTCCTCATTATCACCTGATTACAAGTTTTTGCTTAAGAGAGCTGCGAGGGGCCCGTGTTCATTAATTGAGATTTGTTACAGCTCGAAATTAAACAGGAGGTCGTAAATATAGCCGAGAAAACAACGACAAATCGAAGAAACGGGGCGAAATTCTAAATGCCATTAGTGACAGAAATGTCAAACGCGCAATGAAAAGTGATAATGGAGAAATAATTTACCACTGGTTTGTCACAAGGATTGCAGCGCAGAGCACAATTTCACGTCGAGAAAACCATAATTAAAACCCGCCGTTCGTTCTTAGGGTGGTGGGAACGGAGCTGGAAGACGGAACTGTAAAGGGCATGTAGCCCCCTGTCCTAACAGCGCATTTTGAAGGGCAGCATTAAAAAAATCAACACACCTCCACCCACCCAAAAGGAGCTGAGGCAGTACATGGCACTGGATATCCAGGGGGAGGATGCACCGCTAACTGCAGCAACTCGCTTCGCATAAGAAAGAGACGCCATGAAAACAGAGAAGCGAATAATTTTCCTTGGGGTCCAGATTATGGGTGTATAATCTGCATTTCAGGGTTCTATATACTTCACATTGTAGCATTTGATACATCCCAGGCTTCCCCCAGGAAACACAAAGGAATCCATCTATATAAATAATCTATCTAGGGACTCGGATATTTTTCAATCGTATTGACTAATTTTTAGTCAAAAAATAGGCAGTGCAGAAAACCTCAGTAGTGGTATACCTGAACGACATGCAAGTATCACCTTCCAATTTTGAGAACAGGGCAGGTTTAATGAGTGGATGAGCACAATGTCGGAACAATCAGGTGTAATGCAGCTCCTTGCAGCAGGAGAGGTCACTGTCCAATGTCAAAGAGAACAGACTGCAGTCCTGCCCAAATTTCCCCACTAACACACCAGACCTCCAGAGATTTAATTACGCACTGAAGTATGACAGGTAATTTGCCTTCATCTTGCTCTGTTTACTGTTTACAAGGGGAGCAGTGGGAGAGGGCGACAGAAGGGATCTCGCGCTGCGGGGTACCGAGCTTGAAACGCACCCTCCCTCTCCCCCCCCCCCTTTCCCATTCAAAACACTCCAGCAGGAATTCAGCCCCTTGAACGTCTCAAACGCACCACCATCTCAGGTCCTGCTGCTGAAGAAAGCATGGCTAAGCCTGATAACTAGACAGGCTAGGAGAAGGACTTTTTGACAGTTGGTCCTTTGAAGGCATGAGGTCAATATCCCCCTTCAGGATAAGACCAAACATGAGCGTAGCCGTTTTCAAGCGGTCGCGGGCACTAGCTGATAATGTGTGCGTAAACATGCGGTCAGCTTCAGTTTACCCAGTGTTTTTGTTATAGTAAATGGTGCAGCGTATTCTCGGAGGTCTGCATTTCATTCACTAACAGCCACAGAAATACTACAGGCACCTTTGTAAAAAGCCCAGGCTCTATTCTTTGATTACCATAACAGGTGTGACACCCCCCACCTTTATTTCTAATTCAAACCAGGCAGCTTCACTATGACTTGGGCCGCATCTTTCTTTTTTTTTCCAGCTCAAAGGCACTACATGCATTACAAAACTTGAAACCCCAAGTTTGCATGTGTGCTGGAAAACCCGAAACCTAACACCCAATCGGATGAACTTGGCGGGTAGGGCGGTGGGGAATTTGGACCACATACACATCCAGCCTTTCATTGCCTAACAGCACACAATGCTTTAATTTTGGGTCTTGGAACACATGAGCAGTTAGGATGTTTACAGTTTTACCAGCACTGCAGGAAACTTCTCTCAAAAAATGCTCATGGCAACTCTGACTCAATCGGACGCATTCTATCGGAACTCAAGGGAAACAGCCCCGGAAGATTCCTGGATCACATTTATTATGCAATAGAAAAAGCAATTTGATGAACCAGAGCACTGCCAACCAGTTGTCACTATGGAAGTCATTGTCAGGTAGTATCTGCGCAAGAGCATGGAACGTGACAGTAAGCAAGTCGGACGGACCAGGGCTACCCAATCCCGCCTCTGCTTTGTACCTCTTGGGGAGGGGGCCGGGGTTCGCGAGGAGTGTTATTATATACAGATGTACCTTCTAAAAATCCTTTTATTCTTTTGTACTTTCATTTTCTAAATTTGGAATAGCCACTTGCTTGCAGTGAATGCAAGACCATAACTCAGCGGGGTCATACTGGGGCAAACGCAACCCACCCCGGTCACTGAACATGTGAGAGGGAAAGAGAGGTGGCGTGTGACTCATCGTCACCATGGCTGGCCCCCTCTGCCTCGGGGCTCCACTCTCTTCTGCAGGCAGACCTGTTTGCGGCTCTGCAGCTGCCTCCATAACAGCTTCGAGTGACGCTGCGGCAGCAGCACCCTCAAGCACCTTGCACGTTATTTACTGCACCAACTGCCAATTATACTCAGTCTTGGGCACCGCTGCCGGTCTGAGCCCCCATCCAGCTAAATGTCAGGGACAGGGCAGAGGGGCAAGACTGTGCTGCACAGGACACAACGGTCTTCAGGTCACCCACCAATTAGAGAGCAGGACTGCACAGCAAAGGGGGAGGAGCATGAACAAAAACACAATAGCCTCATATCATCTCATTAACACTTCCCGCCCCTTCCAGGATATCACAGTAACTCAACATCAGAGCCCATCCATGTCATATACTTCAGATGAACCCCCACCTTTAAACTCCATCACGTTTCATCAATCACAGAGCCGACCCCCTCCTCCTGGATCCTCCCCCCTTCTCTCCCCACTCCCATCCTCACCCTCGCTCCCACCGAATGAAGTGCATCCATCACGCAGAACCCCATAAACCCAATTAATTTGGGGTATAAATCACACGAGACCAGTGAATGAAAGACGGGGGGGGGGGGGGGGGGTGAGCAGCAATGAAGGAAGGATTAGAATATCACACAGATGAATGGAAAATCATTGCAATCAAACTGAATAATTCAGCAGATATGCAGTAGAAGAACAAGCTCCTTCCTCCATAATTAAGCACACTAGAGATCTAGATGCTTTGCTACTACCACACCCCCACGCTCTAAAGCCTTCAGGCCCCAGCTACTTGTTTATGGCTAAACATTAAGCTCAATCAATCAACTGCATTGAGTTTTATTGGCCAGGACGGTCACATGATCCAATCGGCGCATAGCCCAAACCACCTAAGTGAAAGCTTATTAAGCAACAAATAAAAACCAGTAGATAAAGCAGGGGTTTGGTCCCACTTTCTTTGGTAAGGTCTTTTTGTCAGCAGCATGAGCTTTATTGCAATCATGCATCAGCTTGACACAGGCTGATTAAAGCTCAAGGACCTCACAAGACGAGGAAATTAGGAAGAGGGATATGCCCAATTAGAACCCCATGTGGAAATGGCCATAGACACAGCATAAATCCGAAGTCATTATCATTTTGTAATCAGTATGAAGAAAACAGGGTTACAAATATTACGATTCCAAGAGATTTTGTGCACATCCAAGTATTACAACAGGTGCAGAACAAACAATAATGACAAAAAGTGGAAGAGATGTCCGCACGCTGTCGAATGAGCTCCTAAAAAATCTTTTATTGTTTTGGTCGATATTGTCTTTATCAGGTTAGTACCCGACGAAGGCCAAATGGTTGTGCAATAAAATTTTTTTTGGGAGCTCATTTAACAGTATACAGGCATCTCTTTTACAAATATTAAGACACATGCACCTAGTTGTAAAAAACCTATGCTAGCCAGGCAAACACGAAGCCAGCATGCAACTTCAGCTAATGAGGGTAGCCTTCAGACCAGGATTATGCAGAAATCCGTTTTGTCAACAAAGCCGCGGAATGCAGCATCACTAGGCAACTGGCAGGTGACTTGTTGGCATCCTCGAGGTTTTGTCTACGTTCCAAGGAATCTGGGACAGCCACTGAGGTGTATCCATCAGTGAACCATTCATACATACCTCCCACTAACGAATCCATACAAGCACATTAATTTCCAAGCCTTGGACGTATACACAAGGAAGAAGGCTTAAGTTTTCAAAAGGAATGAGAAGGAAAGTCAGGATGAACTCCAGCTAAATCAGTTGAGTGACGGTGGGTCACACAAAGTTAAATCACAGACAGCTATGAATGCATACGGTTAGGCCAAGGAGGAAATCCTGGTTCAATAAGATGAGTGAACACCACTTGAATCAACAGATGAATCATTGAGTTTGCACACAAACATACATACACAATCATTAAAAAATGCCTTGGAGTGGTAGAAACAGCTGCTGGCGTGAGGCAAGTAACGTTACCACAATCATAAAAGCTGTTGACTGTAGAGGCTTTTATTGAACACAGTGACAAATACAGACACCTGAAATGCTTGAAATGAAAAAAAGAAAAACCCACATTTTATTGCACTTAAGTTTTAAGAAAATAAAAATTCTAAGTGAATCAAATACAGGATCCCTTTACGCGTTCCTTTTCTGTCTGGTACATCAGGCAGTCACATGAACTGAAAAAAAGAACACCCTGCAACATCTGATTTCACAAACCAGATCATAAATTAAATGGGGAAAAAAAATAACGGAGAGCAAGGAGAAAGGATTGTTTAATATACAGTGTTATACCACTTTCACAGTTCAGCTTGGGTTTTGCAACTCTTGTATGAATGAGACAAATCATTTGGCTACTCTATGATATTGTCAGTATTGGCCTGTGGAGGCTTTCTATTCTGGATGTCAATACAAAGCGAACGCCCACAACTTCAAAAGCTAATCCGGCACCTGCCACAAATTCTTTACTCGCCCATTTTCGAGCAAAAGGCCGTAGCGCCCAGGAAAAATTCCCGCTGTACATTTGAAATGATCAAGTGCGCACAACAGTGTCCTAAGCGGTGCGCCTGTTCGCTCGGTCGTTCGTATCTTTTCTAGCAGCTGTTCTGATCCTTTTCGCCACGGCCCTCAAAGTGTAAATTTCCCCAACGAACAGGCCATGGGCCTCGTCCTTCAGGAATGTGTTCAAAATTTGAAATTCGTGTTTTGCAGAGGTGCATAAGTATGCACACACTAACACTCCAGAGGAGAAAAAAAAATAGCATCTGCCACATTCATCACCATCTGTCAGTGTGTAAAGCACTTTCCTCACTGCCTTGTAGAGACATGTCGGCTAAAACTTTGAGTGGCAAAAGAAAACAAAAAAAAAAAAAACAAAGAAAAAAAAAAGTTTTCCCGTGTTTTCTGGTTTTACAAAACATCCAAACGAGAGTCAATTTGGAATTTAGCCTGGGACTAAAACGTCACAGCAAAGTAAAAGAGTTCCACCTTTTCCTGTCATTTAGCAGCAATTTGTTTGGCCACTGGGTATACAGTACTGGGAGGTGAAGTGAGGGGGGGCATAGGGGGCGCTATTTCCAAGGGCTAGCTGAAAAAACCTCACACGCAGCATCAATGGTGAGAAACAAACCCAGTCAACCTCAGCCCACCCCGCCACTGCAACACATCCAGCTTCAGTTTGTTTCAATGCGCGCACACACACACACACTCACACACACACACAAAAATATATAGTAAGAAACAGCTAAAAGTATGAGAATAGGGGATTAATACTGGGACTGATTGTGGTTGGCAACAGCAGGCAGAATCTCTGAATATGAATCTTTCACTGAACCTCTCAAACGTACAAACAAACTAAAATTCACAGCCTGTGGCATTCGAACCAGGAAACGAAAGAAAATGAAAACTGAGCAAGAGAAAAACTGCAAAAAGGAAAAAAAAAAAAAAAAAAAAGAGAAGCTACGTTGGGGGCTGCACTGAGACAGGGGAATCCTGTTCTGACAGTCGATCAGTTCTTGGCAAAAAGAAAAAAAAAAACAACTGTCTTGTATTTTCCACAATAAGAATCTCTCATTTTTTTTTAAAAGTTTTAGTTTTTAATATTTTTTTATACACTATTTACCATTTCTCACACGACATCTTCCGTTTCCCTCCCTCTTGACTAAAATGTATACATCGGCGGTTCCACAAATCTCCTCAGCTGCTGTTGTGGGGGAAAAATATATATGTTTATGTATTTATACATCTAAACAGTTTTTCTTTTTTTGTCAGGCTTGAGCACTCAAGTCTCTGAGGAGAGCTGCCGGAGTCACAGCAAGCAGTCACTGGAGAGATTTCAACAGCGCGGTCCGCATTTTTTCTTCAGTCTTCTCTCGCTTTTCCATCTTCCCTTCTTTCTCACTCTCCCTTCCCGGAGCTCCGCTGCAGTGCAGAGGGAGGCTGGCTCCGCCCCCTACCAGCCCCACCCACTCCACAACACCAGGAGGGGGCGATGCCTCTGGCGGGGAAGGGGGCGGGGCCACGGGGGGGAGGGAAGGGCCATCCAATCGTCCGTGACGTCATGCGTCGTTTCTAGCCCCTCCCACCTCAGCTCACTTCAAATCCACGTCGAAGTCGAGCACCAGGAGCTTGGTCTCCTCGGTGCCGTTGCGGCTGCCCACGGCGCACACCAGCTTGGTGTTGGATGCGCGGATGCGCCACACCACACCGCCGCTGCCCCCGCTCTCCAGGGTCACCAGGTTTCGGATGAACTCGCCCGTCTTCAGGTCCCACAGCTTGACCGTCCCGTCGTCCGAGCTAGTGATCACAAAGTTCTTGTTGAACTGCAGGCAGGTCACGGCACTCTGGTGCTTGTGGGGTCCTGTGGGTGGGGACAGAGGGTAGTAGAAAGGCGAGCATGATAGGGAGAGGGAGAGATGGGGGGGGGGGGTAGAGAGGGGGAGAGAGAGAGAGCATTATAATATCATCGCAAGACGTCCTTGCATAATTCTGGGCACAGATTACTTGGAGCAGCCAGATGGCCAATATCAGGGCTCCGTCTGTCCTCCATTTCCTTGCAACAGGCGGTTCAAGAGCTACATTTCAGTGCAGAAGAACCACACCCCCAACAGTTTTATTGGCCAAGCCTCGTCACCAACTACACACACATTTGAATTTTCACCTCATCTTCTGGAGGATAATGCATTCAAAATCTATGAATACGGAGTTGCATAGGCAGGGTCTTAAAGAAACTGCGGCATATTGAGTTGCTCGTGGAAAATCACAGATGCGACATCACAAAGGGTACCAGCCGAGCGACAACGAACCTTTGTTTTTGCGTCTTTTTTTTTTTTGCCAGCTAAGAGCCAATGGAGGTTAAGTCCACTACAGTTGACTGAAGCATTGGTCAAATAGATTCCATTCTACATTCTACTTCATGGCAACTTAATCTTTAAAATACTAACAGTACTCGACAACAAGCATGAAATACTCAGATCTTTGGCATGAGATGGTTGATATCTGGCCTGAAAATGAAATGTAATGCAGCAGGGACAGACAGATGGAAAGGAGGACAGACAGTAGTATGAAAAGGCACATCTCACAGTAAGATGTATCCAAATGAAAATTTCAAGAAATACTGAAAGGTTTAGGAGTTCTGGCCCAGAAAAGAAGTGGGATGGACGGACGAACAGATGAATACTCGTTCCTGTATCCTCACCTATTTTGTGGCAGGGGATAATAATTCACACATGTAAATGTACACTTAATGCGTTTTTCAAGTCTCATTTTCTCTCTACGTGCCAATCTCTTAAGCTGCCGCGCAATTTCAACAACAGAGAAACGTTTTACGAACAAATTAGAAGCCGGTTCTGCTGGTGCATCTCGAGCAATTAGTTAATGACTTGCACATTTTTGTCTCCAAGCCCAATGCAGGTCGGTGGCAGAAGTTAGTGACTTGGACCATAGTTTTTAATGTAATCTATGGTGCAGATTCTCCCAAACACTGCTCTCAGCAGTGCTAGCGTGTTGGGACTCTGCCCCAGCAGTGTCTGGGCTGGGCATAAACCCATTTATTTGCGCGATAATGAAAGGGGAGGCTGTAATGAGACAGGCAGCAGGCTACTGAAACATGGCAAATCACACAGGTAAAGCCTGGAAATGACCAGGAACCCCTGAGCTCTGCACTATCATTACAGCTGGCAGCTGTGTGTGTGTGTGTGTGTGTGTGTGTGTGCACATCTGTGTGTCCACATTCAGCGTCAGTAAGGATTTCGCTGGTCCAAGTCTTTGTCAGGAGGGATGGCCCTGCAATGTGTAACGCCATTGCAGTTTTGGAGACCGTCAAACTGAACAGAAAGCCTTGAATCACTCTGCAGTGGGCAGTACCTGAAGATGGTGCTTTCACTGTACCACGCCCAGAGACATATTTGAGCGTGTCTACATACCGCATGAGCTGGCCGACAAACATGCAGGCTCGCTGACTCAGACAATCGCTCAAATACTCACAAGCGCTCACGCGCACGCTAATGCAGCACACAGAAACGGACTTCCACCCAGATCTGGGCATGCACAATCTCGTTTTGACTCGATCCGATGGGAAAGGCCCCAGATCTGCATTTCAAAGCCTTATTCAATGATCAGGGATCAATGACTGGCTCTTTCAGGCGAGGGTGGGCCAGAGCACCCCCCTCTTTTCCTGTCTTTAATCTCCAGTCCAAGGCCCACCGTTACCCACTCAACTGTTCTGCCTGACAGTTTTCCCAGCCCAGAGCCGTTTTAGCACAGTTATTTACCTCATATACAGTATAACAACTCACAAGACCCAGCTCGCTGACCCACTTACCAAACTGACCCACAAAACCTGACCATCCCCATCCCTCCCCAATCTCCCCCACAAACCCCAATTACAAGGACGAGATACACCCCTAGGCACTCGGCCCCACCCCCCTCGTTATCATCACCATTCCTGATACGTGCCGGGGGAGGGGTCTTTGCCCTACAGAGCATGTGCAGAACGGAATATACGCATTCATTTCCAATTGAGGCAATTTCGGTGCTAAATGAGCACTGACAGGCCTTTCTTTCCCCACGAAAGGCTGTAATTTGTGCAATGAACAGGCCGCGTCAAGAGCGCCAGTCAATGCCGCCCATGTAGGAAACCTATTGTACATCATATTACATTCACTTGGCAGACGCTCTCAGCAAAGTGACTTTAAATGTGGGATGAGGCGAATGAGAACGCATGGGTACGTTAAATTGATGACAAGGAAATGGACCGGGCTATAAAAACGGCGCTTTTAGCGAAACGGTGCATGTACACCATCGTTAAAGCACTAACACAGATCAAGTCCCTGACGCTGAGCTGTGACGGGACCGTAAATGCGTACAATTACATGAGGTGATCGGTACCACTTCGGTAAAATGAGACTGAGCTGATCGCAAACTAGGGCAATTTACATAAGCAGAGCACAATTCCATTTGTCTTCTAAACCGGAGACATTGGGTTGGTTGGGGGGTGGGGGGTGGGGGGGTGGGGGGTTAAACAGCTGGTTGTAGGTGCTGTACAGAGCAGGACAGAGCGAGTTCTGCCCTCCATCTTTCCCGCCCCCCTCTCTCTCGCTCGCCCACCTTGTAGCGTCTGCAGACACTGGCCCGTCTTGATGTCCCAGATTTTGACGGTGGAGTCAGCGTTCCCGGACACCAGGATGTTATCTTTCAGCTCCATTCCACTGGTCAGGGACTGGTGCCCCGTCAGGGTGTGAATGCAGTTGCCGGTCTCCACATCCCACACGCGGATAGACGTGTCCAGGGAGCCGCTAACGACGTGGACTCCGTCGAACTGCCGAAAGACCAAAAAATTTGCCATCAATCATCGGGGGGGAGGAGGGACAGCTCGCCCGCTGGTGACAAATTGGGAAAACGTGTACGCGTATAAACACAAGCACGTACACTTCATCTGCTAACACACATACACACAAAACCAAAGAAAGCTAAATAAATGAGCGAGATGATTGTAAACCAACCTGATGACAGAGCAGGCAACAGCCGCTTAAGCAGTGAAATAAAATAAGTCAAAGCACTTATTTAAACATCAGAGGCTCTCACAGGTAATCACAAAGGCACAGAAACTGTGATAAAGAACGAGACAATCGCAGCTTCATTACAGAGAATTTATGGAGAAAAATACTGGCTCTGCTTGCAGGGAATGCATCCATGCAAAACTGGATAACCGTATTAGCCTGATAGACAACTTGCACTTACAATGGTGATGAGGTTCAGATATTGCCTTAGACTCTGTATTTCTAAACACTCGAGTCCCACTCTCTCAAGTCCTTTTTTTTTATAATTGCAGGGTGCTTATTCTCGTAACTGGATGGTAACAAGTGGCATCTTTATACCTTGTAATTAAAATTATTCTCGACTCAACCACTTATGAAAATCATTTAATAAATAATAAGTCCTGTCAGTGGGTGCACTGTGCTTTTATTTTGAATATACTGACAGCGTACTGTGCTTTTATGGGGCATTTACTGGGGATGCATCATGCTTTTGTAATGCGTACACTGCTGGTGTACTATGCATTTATTTTGAATATTCTGTGGGCACATTGTGATTTTATAATCAATAAATTACAGAGGCAAAGTGTCCATTTATTCATTATAAATAGACTGTCAAAATGCAGTGCATTTCTAATGTGCTCACTTGTAGTGAACAGACATCGATCGTGTACCGTGTTTTTATGGCGTACCGTTCAAGGTGCACGTCTCACTAAATAAGAAATTTACCCAACTGGTGCACTCTGTTTGTAATGAACACCTGTATTGCTCATCTGTAATGAATAAAATCTGCTTGATTATTGGGCATCTGTAATGAACAGTTGGGGTGTACTGCTAGCCTACTATGAATACACCCTGTTGGTGTACATTGTTTTGTAATGAACAGTTTGAGGGGTACTTCTTACCTGTAATGAATAAATCCTGTTGGTGTGCCGTGTTTGTTATGAATATTTTGGGGGGGACAATGCTCACCTTGAAAGACACAACCCTGCTGGCGTAGTGCGTATGTAATGAACGGCTTGGGGTGAAAAGCTCATCAGAAATGAACAGACTCTGTTGGTGCGCTGTGTTTGTAATGAGATGCTCATCTGTAATGAATATAGACTGTTGGCACACTGTGTTTGTAATGAGATGCTCACCTGAAATGAATAGACTCTGTTGGTGCACTGTGTTTGTAATGAGATGCTCATCTGTAATGAATATAGACTGTTGGCACACTGTGTTTGTAATGAGATGCTCACCTGTAATGAATAGACTCTGTTGGTGCACTGTGTTTGTAATGAGATGCTCACCTGTAATGAATAGACTCTGTTGGTGCACTGTGTTTGTAATGAGATGCTCACCTGTAATGAATAGACTCTGATGGTGCACTGTGTTTGTAATGAGATGCTCACCTGTAATGAATAGACTCTGTTGGTGCACTGTGTTTGTAATGAGATGCTCACCTGTAATGAATAGACTCTGTTGGTGCACTGTGTTTGTAATGAGATGCTCACCTGTAATGAATAGACTCTGATGGTGCACTGTGTTTGTAATGAGATGCTCACCTGTAATGAATAGACTCTATTGGTGCACTGTGTTTGTAATGAGATGCTCACCTGTAATGAATAGACTCTGTTGGTGCACTGTGTTTGTAATGAGATGCTCACCTGTAATGAATAGACTCTGTTGGTGCACTGTGTTTGTACTGCGATGCTCACCTGTAATGAATAGACTCTGTTGGTGCACTGTGTTTGTACTGCGATGCTCACCTGTAATGAATAGACTCTGTTGGTGCACTGTGTTTGTAATGAGATGCTCACCTGTAATGAATAGACTCTGTTGGTGCACTGTGTTTGTAATGAGATGCTCACCTGTAATGAATAGACTCTGTTGGTGCACTGTGTTTGTAATGAGATGCTCACCTGTAATGAATAGACTCTGTTGGTGCACTGTGTTTGTAATGAGATGCTCACCTGTAATGAATAGACTCTGTTGGTGCACTGTGTTTGTAATGAGATGCTCACCTGTAATGAATAGACTCTGTTGGTGCACTGTGTTTGTAATGAGATGCTCACCTGTAATGAATAGACTCTATTGGTGCACTGTGTTTGTCATGAGATGCTCACCTGTAATGAATAGACTCTGTTGGTGCACTGTGTTTGTAATGAGATGCTCACCTGTAATGAATAGACTCTGTTGGTGCACTGTGTTTGTAATGAGATGCTCACCTGTAATGAATAGACTCTATTGGTGCACTGTGTTTGTCATGAGATGCTCACCTGTAATGAATAGACTCTATTGGTGCACTGTGTTTGTAATGAGATGCTCACCTGTAATGAATAGACTCTGTTGGTGCACTGTGTTTGTAATGAGATGCTCACCTGTAATGAATAGACTCTGTTGGTGCACTGTGTTTGTAATGAGATGCTCACCTGTAATGAATAGACTCTGTTGGTGCACTGTGTTTGTAATGAGATGCTCACCTGTAATGAATAGACTCTGTTGGTGCACTGTGTTTGTAATGAGATGCTCATCTGTAATGAATAGACTCTGATGGTGCACTGTGTTTGTAATGAGATGCTCACCTGTAATGAATAGACTCTGATGGTGCACTGTGTTTGTAATGAGCTGCTCACCAGTAATGAATAGACTCTGTTGGTGCACTGTGTTTGTAATGAGATGCTCACCTGTAATGAATAGACTCTGTTGGTGCACTGTGTTTGTAATGAGCTGCTCACCAGTAATGAATAGACTCTGTTGGTGCACTGTGTTTGTAATGAGATGCTCACCTGTAATGAATAGACTCTGTTGGTGCACTGTGTTTGTAATGAGCTGCTCACCAGTAATGAATAGACTCTGTTGGTGCACTGTGTTTGTAATGAGCTGCTCACCAGTAATGAATAGACTCTGTTGGTGCACTGTGTCTGTAATGAGCTGCTCACCTGTAATGAATAGACTCTGTTGGTGCACTGTGTTTGTAATGAGATGCTCACCTGTAATGAATAGACTCTGTTGGTGCACTGTGTTTGTAATGAGCTGCTCACCAGTAATGAATAGACTCTGTTGGTGCACTGTGTTTGTAATGAGATGCTCACCTGTAATGAATAGACTCTGTTGGTGCACTGTGTTTGTAATGAGATGCTCACCTGTAATGAATAGACTCTGTTGGCGCACTGTGTTTGTAATGAGATGCTCACCTGTAATGAATAGACTCTGTTGGTGCACTGTGTTTGTAATGAGATGCTCACCTGTAATGAATAGACTCTGTTGGTGTGCCCCTGTAGCGTGTGCAGGCAGGTCTCTGTCTCAGGGTCCCACACTTTGACCATGAAGTCATAGGCACCGCTGACCACCCTCCTCCCGTCATACTGGACACACCTCACTGCAGCAACGTGACCCATGAGGACATGTAAACACTGGCCCGTCTCGATGTCCCAAACCCGAAGTGTAGCGTCCCGGGAGCCGCTCACGACCCTGAGGAGGTGAAGGGGGGGGAGAAGGTGGGCAGATACTGAATTTTTGGGAACACAAACCAGCGATTCCCGAAATCCCAGACAACATAAAACAATCCTGAACAGTGCTGCTCCCTTAGAGAATTTACGACACAAGCATTTAGGAAATGCTTTCAGCCAAACAGGGCGCATTTAACTTGGCTGGAAAACCACTTCTATGGCTATAAATAAGTAAGGCTACACCGCTTGCGCAATGAGAAGGAACAGGGCCCTTACAAAGGGAGCAAAAATGACACTCGAATGGCATTCCAATCTGACAGAAAGCTTACTGAAGTGAGATGAGCTTTTAACAGATACAGATTACTGCATGACGAAAAACCCCACCCACCCTTCAACCCTAAGGCTAAATACTTCCAGTGTTAAGCAGGACAAAAGCAGGCGACAGAAAGCAACCCGCTCTTAATTTGTTAAGTGCCTACCGGTGATAAAAAGCACATTATATTTCCTCTCTGCTCACAGTCCCTGCCCCCCTTCATATACTCCCAACACACAAAAGGACAAAAGTCCCGAGGCCTTAAGAACACCATCATCCACTAAACAAGGCTGAGTACCTTTCTGTCACAACCGCCAGCAAAGCAGCGTTAGTTTCCCGCCATAAGACATTTTTGTCAACCTTCCCTCCCCCCAGCCTGTTGGGTGACCCCCGTACCTCTTCTCGTGCAGGTGCATGCAGCGGACCGTGGAGGTGTGCCCGTACAGGGTGTGGATGCACTCGCCCGTCTCGGCGTTCCACACTTTGAGCGTCCGGTCCGTGGAACCACTGATGATGATGTTGTCTCTCATCTGGGAGGACCAGACCCCGCCTGTGTGGCCCACCAGCGTCCTCAAACACTGCAGAGGGGAACAGGAGACTCATAACCACCCAATAATGCGCATGGCAACTGGGTAACATGGAAAGCATAATGTTGAAAATAAATGACTTTTTTTCTATTATTATTTGAAGAGCTTATTTGGAATATTTTTCATAATAGTCTGCAGTCAACATCTATTATGATTTCAATTACCAGTAGTAATTGGGAAATTGGGTTGTGGGCACTAGATTATTCAGCTGGAAAAAAAATCCTAGTTACATGTTTATAATCACTTACATGTTCACCATTAACAAGCAACCACATTAAACAAAGATGGAGTCGTTGCAGAACATGCCTGAAGTACAATCATACATTATTAATGAGAACATTGGGCAGAGCAATGACCTTTGTGGTCAAACAACACTACCCATCAAATTAAATCAATTTTTAGTAATTCTAAGTCAAATTACTAATAACCATTCCCAAATCAGGTGGAGAATCTTAATGACGGTAACCTGGGAGTCAATCCACAGCAGAGTACAGAGTGCATCGCTCCTGTCCCAATCCGCTACACGTGCAATTGCCTTCGCTTATCAGCAGTGAAAACGGGTCATCTACATCCATTTAAAGGGAAACAGCCCTGTCTTAATGAAAAGAGGCTAGTGTTTAATTTGAGGTGGGGAATGAGGTATTGATCATACGGTGATTGCAGAAACCTACTGCCCGCCTCCGACTGAAGCTCTCACTCCATCAGCTTGGATTAATGAATCCTCTTAAAATCTAAAAGACAACCTCTTCGAGATATTGTTTTGAGAATTAAGTCGCCTAAAGATATTAGGAAAAGTCACTTTGTGACTGTCACTCTCGTGACCATGAGTGCCATGACGGTTTCTGTGGCTACGTTGGCACCGCAGGGTTTTCTTCTGATCTCGTAGAGTTAAATGAGCGCGCTTCCGGGCCGCGCCATAGTTACAAAGATGTCTCTTTCTAACCCAGTCCCCAAATGATAAAATTGACCCTTTGTAGCATAGACTGACAACGCCGCACTGTCTATGTCGCAGACCGATTGAAAAGACAATGTGACGGCAAATATTAGAATTCAAAGGCACGCAGACAGAGTACTCGAGTCCGCGGGCTCTGCAATCCAACCGTGCACAAATGAATGTTTGTAAATAAAGTAAATAATGACCAGCAGGATGAAAAATAAACCATAGCATTGGGCAGCCACATGCACAGGAAGAGATTCATTTTTTATTAATCACCTAGTGGCACACATTCCAAATCACAGAAGTTCAAAGCAAAGAAAAAAATTAAATGATAATCAGTGGTAACTCAGAAACCAATTAAAAATGTAGCATGTAATTAACAAAGGCATAGCAATTCAGAACATTGTTATTACCTTCCCTGCCAAGAGAGCACTCGAAGACAAGTCTCATAAACAGCATTTAGTTCAATCTCACAAGTCCTTACAACTGATCAAGCGCTCTTGTACTTCAAAGCACACTCCCGCTAACTACACACGGAATATTTACCTTTCGGAGACTACTACCTTCTGGAAGTGGCATCAGTCGCAGTAGGACCTTTCAGCACAGATGTTTTTTTTTTAAAAAAGCCTCGTCAGACAATCACTAATTTGTTATTTTGACGATGAAAAATGTTAATCTGCAGTTCACAGTGTACAAATCACGTGACTCTGCAGATGAAGGAATTCGCGCAGAAGTTGAAAGAGCTTGCAGCCTCCTGTCCCTCGGGGTGATTAAAGTTGAAGAGAAGGACCCCTTCCGCCAGCTTCCAGATGAAGGGGCTTATGAAATGAAGGTGCCTGTGCACTGCGCTCATGAAAGCAGGAGCGCTGGATGCCTGAGGCAGGGGATTACCACCTTGTGCCTCACGGTCTGTTAATGCTCTCCAGAGCTTGAGAGGATGGTGTGATCCAGTGTTCCCCCATCCAAACGCTATTTGTTTGGCTTTCTGCACCCATAGGCCCCTAGCGGAGCTTCCCAACCAGAGCTGACAGAAATTAGCGAACGCATAGTAGCGTTTTTTAGCATTGTTGCAGAATGTTTGCTCATAATGGAAGTGAGAGGGGGAACTGCTTTGATGAGAGACCGGGGGGATAAAAACGCTGCAGATTATCAAGCCGATCCCAGTGCGGGGGCAGGGGGCGCTCGCTCTCATTGACTAACTGTAGAGAAAAGAGCTGCTGATTGGCTGGATGGCTCCTTCTCTGCATTAACCTGCTATGTTTGGCTTGTAGAGCCTATTGCCGTTACCTGACAGCAGTTGCCATCAGTCTCTCTCTTTTCTCTGTGCATCTCTCTCTCTATCAATCTCGCCCTCCGTGCAAACATCTCTCCCTCCTTCCCTCTCGGTCTATCCCTCTCTTTCTGTGAGCACCTTTCTCTCTGTACCTCTGTCCACCCCCTCCTTCAGTGAGCACCTTTCCTTCTGTGCCACTGTCCATCTTTCTTTCTTTGTGCATCTTTCTCTCTGTGCATTTCTTTCTCTGTCAGCATCTTTCTCTCCACCTCAGTCCATCCCTCTCTTTCCGTGAGCAGCTTTCTGTACCTCTGACCATCTCCCTTTGTCTTAGTATCGCTCCCTCTCTCTCTCTGTCTGCTGCACCTTGCTAACTCTGTACATCTCTCAAGCACAATGCATCTGATTTACAGCCACTCTCTCTCCGTGCGTCTTCTCCACATCTCTGTCTCCCTGTCTGCATCTGCTTTTCTATGTAGCGTACAGACCATTTCTCAGTCTGCATCTCGCCTACTCTCTGTCCAACTCATTTTCTCTCTCACAGCCGCTCTCTCCAACAGAGATTCTAGCGGTTTCACTCAGTACATCTTGTTCTCTGCCTTTCGCTTCCTGTGTACGTAACTAATTCACCTTGCTTTCCCACACATTATGTTTCGCGCCGGCCCCACGCTCTCTCATTGAAACTTGCTCCCCCCCCCTCCCACCCAGTCTCTTCATCTATCCCACCCTCCCTCTTTTTGTGCAAAAATCCCTCATCTTTCTCTCCCTCCACATCTGGCTTTCCCACCCTCGCCCTCTCAATCTCACTTCAGACGATGTGTCTCGCAAACCATCGCTTCTCCTTTTCCTCTGCAAACGTTTCCCTCCACATCTCTCCCTCCCTCGTTCTCTTCCGTCTCCCCCCGCTTCTGTTATTCAATTTTTCACTTCAGCTCAATAGTGCTACGCAGGCCCACGCATACCAAATCAGTCCTGCCGAAACCTTCCTACATGGAACATGACATTAACTAGACGCAAATTCACTACCAGCAGCAGTGCTGCACACAGTACGACAAACATGCAGATATTCAAGGTTGACTCGAGCCAAAATGACAACTGTGCGACTGATAATCAAATCAAGTGTAGCATTTAATTAAAGAAGGAGCTCGGCGACAGAAATATTTATTACCTCCATTCCCTACTGAGCGCGCTCAGCAGTCACAAGCGCTTGTGCGCAGTCTCGCTCTCGCTCCAATCCATTGCGTTTTAATGGCGGTCTTGAAGGCAGTGCTGCCAAGGCAGTCTTGCACATACAGCATGCATGGTACCCACGCATTGTAATACACAAAAATCAATATACATGCAGATATGATCCCTGTAGAGAATAAATGCAAACTAAAAAAAAAATGACAGCTGATGGTAGCATTTACAGGATGTTTCTTCCCGATATTCAGCTAAAGCCGCACTCCTCATTGCATGAGCCATGCTCCACCAATCTCCGTACCACCGATAACATTTCTGCAAAGGTCATGTTCAAGATCCAGTGAAGGAGAGCAATTATCTTTTTAAATAACACTTCCTTCGCTTGGAGGTATTTATCATAATGCATTAGTAAGTGAATCAGTCTCCGTGATTCTATTCATTAATTTTTTTTCTTCCATTTTTAATCATATTCTTGCCCTTTTTTAGTCACAGTAGCTACAGCAGGTTGACTGCACTGAGGCTTGTCCTTCAGTTTGGTGTTCTTTCAGGAGTCCATTTTGTTTTAACATTCAAGTATCCATATCTATTTGCTCCAGAAGTGAGTCTGAGACCTGAGTTAATTAGACTGGTACTGCAGTCCGGCTGAAGGAGCCGTGGAAACAGACTGACAGAGCGGCCATTTTGTCCAGCATAAACAGGAAAATGACACTCAACACTATTTCAGAGCCTCTTGATGGAAAAAAAAAAATCCCCATTTTGACAGCACCAGTACCTGCTATTAGGTTCACTGCGCGTCAAAATGCTTATTTTCAGCTATTAGCAATTATTATTCTCTCTACCCATCATCTCTTTCTCTCTCCATCTTCCCTCTCTGGGGTCACCATGTTTATGTGACCCCTCTTTCCTGTTCCCATCCTCTGCATGGCCGTTCTGCCCGTTTACAGAGTAATACCCTGCAAGGGTGTAGTGATGCCGCCATCTTACGTCACTTATTACCCTGGAAAACCCCTCTGCTTGGGGAACACAGGCCATCTCTGCCAAAAATGTGTAGTGCTCCCAACAGAGGATGCAACTCTGTACTGTAATAATAGGCAGGGTTTGTTTTCCTAATGGCTGACGGAGAGCGCTGTGCAATGAAAAACTCCTGGAGGGAGTAAGAACGCTTCTGAGCCAATATTCCGACCAACTGTTGCCGCTGAGGACCTCGGCATGCACTGAAACTGAGATCCAAGAGGCCTCGTCCACCGACGATTCAAAGCCAAGACGCTGTTGGCCCACTGAAGGATTCATCAATATCAGTGCCGCACAAAAGGGTCATCTTTGTCGTTCTACACAGGTCTGAGAGAGTGGGTCAGGCAAAGGACTTGGCATTAAAAACTCTGTCAAGTCGTGCGTCTCCTTCGCCTCACTGGCGCGGCATTCCTAGCATAGCGCTCGCCATCTCGGCACCTGAGAGGCACATTCCTGCCCATGAGCTATATCTCGCACTTCAGGAATTTTTCACTAGGGTAATCCCAAATCCTCCAAGAGGGGAGGAAAAAAAATGTTTTAGAAACTTCTGAAATAAAGGCCTGCACTCCTGTTAGGGACTATTCACGCATAGTAAGGGAGCCCGTTTCCCACTTCTCGCCAAGTGCTCAGCCACACTGAGGGGTTCAGGTGGCCTGCTGCTCGACCAGTCCAAATTTAAGCACGCGCAACTGTGGAGGAGGTGTAAGAACCAAGTAGGGTAGGGCAGAAGGAGGAGAAATTCTCTCCCGGAGGGGTTAACTGTGAAAGTAAGAAAGTGCTGTGTACGAAAGGGGCAAAATCTTGGGTGTCAGACTCCAGAATGGGTCTTTTTTTCACAAGCCAACAAGAGAGCCCCTGTAGAAACACAAGGCTCGTTACTCTCATCCTTCGGCCGCAAATTGAACACACCAACCCATGGAGGAGATGGATGGAGTAGAGCACCTGAGAGCAACTCATTCTTGTTATCTCTACATTTAAACACATCCCTCCCCACAACAGAATGATGGGCATCCCCAAAAGTAAAGAGAAATGACATGACTATGTCCTCTGCTTTCAGGACCCGTACGAGCGCTCGACCTCTCATCTCTGAACCACCATTTGTCTCAGCTGATCATCATGGGACGCAATTGCGTCCACCGCCTTTCATGAGGGTGAGGCCGAGGGGCGGAAGGGAGCGAGCGCCTCGGAAACTCAACACTGCGGGGGCCGCTCGTTACCGGCGTGCCTGGGAATCCTGCTGATGGAAACAGATGGGAGGAATTATAAATTCGTGCTCCAACCTCCATGGATGGAGGCGGGGGGGGTCTGCTGAGGAATGAGCAGCGGGCCGAGTTTGACTAATAACCTATAATCTGGTTCTGCTGTGCTGCCTGTAATGCTCCGCTGCACACCGCCGTGCCGTAATCGGGGTGTGGGATGCAGGCCAGTGTTAGCACAGTAAACAGGGGGCAGGGCAACGGAGTGCAACCCGAAACGGATGAGGAAATAAGATATGCAGCAAGTCAGGGGTGCACAAAATGTCATTTCTCACATTCAAAGCTTCTATTGAGGTTTTCGAATGAAGCTTCGATTGTCTGTCATATACGTAATGACCCTTAAAAAAAACAAAAAAAAAAACAAAAAACAAATTGAATAGAAATTCATTTTCTGATTAAAGCTACTTTCTTGAAATTATATAAACTCATTAGTTTCGTCAACAGAAATGCATACTGTGAAGTCAGCAGGGTAATCCAATAAAAATCATAATGATGAAATGATCATTGCGCTGTTAAGCTTATGGCGAAATTATGCTACGACAGAAATGACACCAATATAAAATCAGAACATTTCAAATGAAAGTGTTATTTGTAGTCAATAAATTGAATAGTTTGGTGCAGAAGTGCAATATGATCGGCACTCACTCACTGTGCAAAGAACGGGGGTGTAACCATGGTAACAATGTCACAAACTTGCCTACTGCAGCTTAACAAATTAATGTTTTCCGCCTGATCTACAAACAATGATCTGCCAGCATTCACTGCTGCCTCTCACAAGCCAAAGATCGATAGAAAACATATTTCTATTAGAAATACTGATGTACACTCTAGCCTGAAGATGTCATGTAATCAAACCATGAATAAAGTTCATCATATCTAAAATAACTATTTAACCAATTGAGCTAATGTTATCTGAACTAATGTGAGCAAATCGGAAAATTGAGAGAACTTACTTTCCAAACGATTTACCCAAACTTGAAGTACAATACCAGGCGAAAGAAAAGTCTAAAATATTTTGTTAGGCTGTTTTTAACTTTGTTCAAACGAGCGTATTCATCACGACATTGTTTCAACTATGTTACAATGTTTATTTTTCAACCACAGTCACATGAATTTTTGGCTAACAACTTATATCAATGACAGGAGAGTCAAAGCACTCCGAAAAGCCTTCTTCAGCGCATCACAAAGGCTCTCAATTGGTTAAGGTCCGAACTCTTAGGTGGCCAATTCATGTGAAAATTATGTCTCGTGCTCGCTTAACCACTCTTTTTGAGCCTGATGAATCTTGGCATTGTGATCCTGGAATATGCCTTGACATAAGGGATTAAAAAAAATCCATTGATAGGACAACCATGTAATTTTGTAGATTCAGGCAGTCTCCCCACTATTTCACAGCTACATAATGTTGCTGAGCCTATACAGTACCTGACAATTTGATGCAACCCCACCAAACATTACTGCCTCACAGGACTGGTGTCGTGAGCAGTCTCCGTGATGGGATTACTGCCTCACAAGACTGGTGCAGTGGGCAGTCTGCGTGATTGGATTACTGCCTCACAGGACTTGTGCAGTGAGCAGTCTGCATGATGGGGATTACTGCCTCACAGAACTTGTGTCGTGAGCAGTCTGTGTGATGGGATTACTGTCTCACAAGACTTTTGCCATGCGCAGTCTGCATGATGGGATTACTGCCTCACAAAACTTGTGCAGTGAGCAGTCTGCGTGATGGGTTACTGCCTCACTAGACTTGTGCAGTAGGCAGTCTGCGTGATGGGATTACTGCCTCACTAGACTTGTGCAGTGAGCAGTCTGCGTGATGGGTTACTGCCTCACAAAACTTGTGCAGTGAGCAGTCTGCGTGATGGGTTACTGCCTCACAAAACTTGTGCAGTGAGCAGTCTGCGCGATGGGTTACTGCCTCACTAGACTTGTGCAGTGAGCAGTCTGCGTGATGGGATTACTGCCTCACTAGACTTGTGCGGTGAGCAGTCTGCTTGACGGGATTACTGCCTCACAGGATTTGTGCAGTGAGCAGTCTGCGTGATGGGATTACTGCCTCACAAAACTTGTGCAGTGAGCAGTCTGCGTGATGGATTACTGCCTCACTAGACTTGTGCAGTAGACAGTCTGCGTGATGGGATTACTGCCTCACTAGACTTGTGCAGTAGGCAGTCTGCGTTATGGGATTACTGCCTCACTAGACTTGTGCGGTAAGCAGTCTGCGTGATGGGATTACTGCCTCACAAAACTTGTGCAGTGAGCAGTCTGCGTGATGGGTTATTGCCTCACTAGACTTGTGCAGTGGGCAGTCTGCCTGATGGGATTACTGCCTCACTAGACTTGTGCAGTAAGAAGTCTGCGTGATGGGATTACTGCCTCACAAAACTTGTGCAGTGAGCAGTCTGCGTGATGGGTTATTGCCTCACTAGACTTGTGCAGTAGGCAGTCTGCGTGATGGGATTACTGCCTCACTAGACTTGTGCAGTAAGAAGTCTGCGTGATGGGATTACCGCCTCACTAGACTTGTGCGGTGAGCAGTCTGCTTGACGGGATTACTGCCTCACAGGACTTGTGCAGTGAGCAGTCTGCGTGCTGAGATTACTGCCTCACCAGACTTGTGCAGAAAGAAGTCTGTGTGATGGCAATACTTCCTCATAAAACTTGTGCAGCGGCAGTCTGCGTGATGGGATTACTGCCTCACAGGACTTGTGCCGTGAGCAGGTTGTGTGATGGGATTACTGCCTCACTAGACTTGTGCGGTGAGCAGTCTGCTTGACGGGATTACTGCCTCACAAAACTTGTGCAGTGAGCAGTCTGCGTGATGGGTTACTGCCTCACAAAACTTGTGCAGTGAGCAGTCTGCGTGATGGGTTACTGCCTCACAAAACTTGTGCAGTGAGCAGTCTGCGTGATGGGTTACTGCCTCACTAGACTTGTGCAGTGAGCAGTCTGCGTGATGGGATTACTGCCTCACTAGACTTGTGCGGTGAGCAGTCTGCTTGACGGGATTACTGCCTCACAGGATTTGTGCAGTGAGCAGTCTGCGTGATGGGATTACTGCCTCACAAAACTTGTGCAGTGAGCAGTCTGCGTGATGGATTACTGCCTCACAAAACTTGTGCAGTGAGCAATCTGCGTGATGGGTTATTGCCTCACTAGACTTGTGCAGTGAGCAGTCTGCGTGATGGGATTACTGCCTCACTAGACTTGTGCGGTGAGCAGTCTGCTTGACGGGATTACTGCCTCACAGGATTTGTGCAGTGAGCAGTCTGCGTGATGGGATTACTGCCTCACAAAACTTGTGCAGTGAGCAGTCTGCGTGATGGATTACTGCCTCACTAGACTTGTGCAGTAGGCAGTCTGCGTGATGGGATTACTGCCTCACTAGACTTGTGCAGTAGGCAGTCTGCGTGATGGGATTACTGCCTCACTAGACTTGTGCAGTAGGCAGTCTGCGTGATGGGATTACTGCCTCACTAGACTTGTGCGGTGAGCAGTCTGCGTGATGGGATTACTGCCTCACAAAACTTGTGCAGTGAGAAGTCTGCGTGATGGGTTATTGCCTCACTAGACTTGTGCAGTGGGCAGTCTGCGTGATGGGATAACTGCCTCACTAGACTTGTGCAGTAAGAAGTCTGCGTGATGGGATTACTGCCTCACAAAACTTGTGCAGTGAGCAGTCTGCGTGATGGGTTATTGCCTCACTAGACTTGTGCAGTAGGCAGTCTGCGTGATGGGATTACTGCCTCACTAGACTTGTGCAGTAGGCAGTCTGCGTGATGGGATTACTGCCTCACTAGACTTGTGCGGTGAGCAGTCTGCGTGATGGGATTACTGCCTCACAAAACTTGTGCAGTGAGCAGTCTGCGTGATGGGTTATTGCCTCACTAGACTTGTGCAGTGGGCAGTCTGCGTGATGGTATTACTGCCTCACTAGACTTGTGCAGTAAGAAGTCTGCGTGATGGGATTACTGCCTCACAAAACTTGTGCAGTGAGAAGTCTGCGTGATGGGTTATTGCCTCACTAGACTTGTGCAGTAGGCAGTCTGCGTGATGGAATTACTGCCTCACTAGACTTGTGCAGTAAGAAGTCTGCGTGATGGGATTACTGCCTCACTAGACTTGTGCGGTGAGCAGTCTGCTTGACGGGATTACTGCCTCACAGGACTTGTGCAGTGAGCAGTCTGCGTGCTGGGATTACTGCCTCACCAGACTTGTGCAGTAAGACGTCTGTGTGATGGCAATACTTCCTCATAAAACTTGTGCAGCGGCAGTCTGCGTGATGGGATTACTGCCTCACAGGATTTGTGCCGTGAGCAGGTTGTGTGATGGGATTACTGCCTCAATAGACTTGTGCCGTGAGCAGTCTGCGTGATGGGATTACTGCCTCACAGGACTTGTGCATGAGCAGTCTGCGTGATGGGTGCATCCCTTCAGGAGCTTCTTTTCTTATCATGATGCACCCATCGCTCCAGAAAAGAAGATTAACCTTGACTCATTAGAACAAAAATGAGCTTTTATCTCTGCTACACAGTCCAATCTTTATGCTCCCCAGCAAACTGAGGTTTGTCTTTACCCCAATCAGCCTGACATTAAAGTGGCTTTCTTGCCGCAACGCAGCTGTTAAGTCCCAATCTCCTAAGGACTTTTTTTTTGCTTGACGCAGGCAAAGAATTCCCCACTTGAAACACAGTAACATCTTTTCCGTGACCATTCGATGCGTCTTCCGACATGGTTGTTTAAGAAATAAGAAGCAACACACCGTATCAGTCATGGTTAAAAGCACTGCGGCCAGCTGATGATTATTAATCACTGCAGTACAATGCAATCATAGGCTCTTAAGTGTTTGCTTATTTAAATCCAAACGGCATCATCAGCCATCTTAAAATGCTTCTAAAATTGCGATATCTTTTGTTTTTGACAGTAGCAGTTGAAATGTCAGTGATGATATCCTGATGCAATGCCAAGTGAATGCAGATACAAGATATGATCTTATTTTTTACGACTCACGCAATTTTCTTTAATATTGTTTGAGCAGAAAAAGATTTTTTGTAATTGTTGTTATGTACATGTAATTTCCTGTGCCGTTTGATTGCGGCTGGACTGCTGGTTAATCCACGCGCCGCTTCCCTTTGTGTGCAACAGGCAGAAGAGCAAAAAATCTCACTGCATTGAAAGTATTTTTCTGAAAGGCTAAACACCAAACAAAAAATGGGTTGTAGTAGGATAGTTGTTTAATAAAAACATGAGTCAGAAACAATCCAAACCAACTGGCATTGGGATCCAATTATATCACCGAACATTATGTTTTTGGTTTGGCCGCCGCCGCACTACATGTTAACGTGATAACTTCAGTAATATTTCAATTACAAATTTCGCACATAAGTAAGTATCATAAAGAGGAAGAACTGATTCGATTTTGGACAATTTACGATGTCTAGATTGGCCACCAGGGGCCAAAAACTGATTTAGGTGTTAACGCCATGACTGCAGAAATATTTCAATTAGAAATTCCAAGTTTTGCATATAAGTAAGTATCCTAAAGAGGAAGAAATGATTCGATTTTGGACATTTTACAATTTCTAGATTGGCCACCAGGGGCCAAAAACTGAAAAAAAAAATCACTGTTTTTATCATATCTCTGGAAATATTTGTTCGATTGACCTCAAATCAAGTGCAAAAGAAAGGTCATGACCTGTGCATGTGTCCCACGATGACATTGTACCTGTTTGGTTCAAAATCTTGACACAAGGTGGAGCTTTGTCACAAAAAATTCACCATTTTTGCTATATCTTTGGAACTTTTTCTCCAATTGACATGAAACTATGTGCAACTGCAAGGTCATGACCTCCACGTGTCACGTGATGACATCATACCTGTATGGTTCAATATTTTGCCACCAGGTGGCGCTTTGTGATGGAAAATTACCATTTTGGCCATATCTTCAGAACCATTTGTCCGATTGACCTGAAATTAAGTTCAAATGCAAGTCTATTCAAGGTCTATTCAAGGATTGGGGAATTG